>OX421365.1:7987500-10387500 GCA_949126905.1 Amorpha juglandis
ATAAGCCAAATTGAGCACCACTTAGTTTTATTTAATTCCTAAGCTGGCACTCAAGCACCGTCAACTCCCTTACCTATAACTGTTGCTAAAGGAATATACCTGTAGTTATTTATATCGGATATATCGTCAGTTTTGTTTTTGACTACCGATACAACAATATTATCCGTCAGATCAGCAGGCAAGTATGTATGTCTAACGCATAGCGTATATAGCAATGCGAGGATCCGATAAATATGCGGACCCGCATTAATGAGATGCTCGACAGTGAGACTGTCGTGTCCCGGGGATATACCCCTTGATAATCCCCTGACTACTTTCTTTACTTCTTTAGTACTAAAATAAGACGTGAATCAAAAGCAAAAAAAGGAGACCCTCCTGCGATCATCCCATAACCATTCCTAACAAGAAAGTGCACCTTGAAATTATCTTTGAAGATGTTAGCTACATGTGTTTTATCTGTCTCCCCATTCACACTAACCGGTAGCCCCACTCTAGGATTTAATTTATTTGTCTGTTTCGAAAATTGAATAATTTATTTTTGTTAATATTATTTTTATATAATTTTATTCTAGATCTGCTCGTAAATCTATCTTGATCTGCTCGTAAATCTAAACGCATCTGTTCCTTATGTTTTTGACAAAAATTTAATCTAAACTGTGTTGATCAAATGATGATCACTTTTTTATCTTGGCCAAATAGCGCTAGATTCTCAAGTTGAACTTGCTGTTGTACGGTTTTTTTTTGTGTAACTACATTTAAATAATCTAGATAAATTTTATAGATACCAAAAAAATACGCATTTGAATCATGTACAAAAACTAAGATTTTCATAATGTTATAACGTTCCATATATATTAACCTCCTCGGTGGTTCAAAATTGTATTAATATGAAGGCATTAGACTTTCATCGAGGTTGCTAGCCATCATCGGGTAGGCGTGAATTAGCGAGTATGGAGACAGTATTCCAATAAAATGGCTATTACGATAAGCACTCCTTGTAATTCTTAATAGTACGATCAGTAATCAACAATTTTACTAAATGATCAGGGATCACTAGGATTAACGTAGCTTAAAACGTAACGTCCACCGAGCACGTGGTTGCGTGCGCACTCCGCGAAAATTCGATACTAAGTGTCTGATTTTACAAGCAGTATCGCCAACTGTTTGAAAACTTTCCCCCTAAAGCAATTTCAAAACCCACTAAATTCAAAGTAAAACCCCCTGACGGTGACACAAGTATATCATTTTCAATATAATGAAATAAATTCGCCAATTAATATATATTTATATATTAAGAGTGATAATTCAAACAACTATTTGCGCGGGAAACTGTTTTAATAATAACTTTTTAATTTTTCAAGTACCATGGACAAAGGTCTCTTATTCATAAAATACATTGCAGTAGTGCAATTAAAAAAAAAATCAATTAAAATTTTATCCCTAAAAATACCCCCAAAAAATTATTCCCCCTAAAAAACTCCCTGTCGAGATTTTTTCTCCCTAAATTTAGGGAGAAAACCTCCAAGTTGGCATCACTGTTTACAAGACGGCCGCCCCACCAATGCTTGGTGTTCGTTATGGACATTGACATTTGTATAATGACAGCTGATGTTTTGATAACCGGATACGCCTACAAATATATAAAAAAGCCAAATCCATATCTCTGGCGATATGAAGCTTAAATGAAAAAGCTTATTAGACACACTAGTTGTGTGTATTCTATTGTTAGGTAATTACTTATGTTTATTTACCTGTAACCAGTTTAATTCCATACCAAAAAGCAGTCAATCCGCCATTGCTGAGAGCTTTTCTTCCTAAATGGATAAGCGTTCTCATGATAGCTGAAAAAATAATATAGGTATACAACAGCGACTGTAGATTTTAGGACTATAGGATTCGCGGATTAATGAATATAAAATTAAATTTTTATCATACGTGGTTTTATCTGATACTAGCTTTTGCTCGCCGCTCCGCCCGCGTGGATAGCATTTTCCGGGATAAAAGTAGCCTGTAACCGTCTCCAGGGTCCCATCTGTCTCTGTAGATAAATTTATCAAAATCGGTTCAGCCATTTAGGCGTGGAAGCGTAACAAACAAACTCACTTTCGCATTTACTTTCACCCCCTTTTTCATTCCTTAATAAATAAGATTTCCAAAATTCCTGAAACACGTATTTATTTGTTTTACGTCAATAACCGAAATACAAAATTTTGTTTATGTAACTTTAAAAATGACGGACTTTCATACATATGTATTTTTTGAGTGGTAGAGCCACGCTGTAGACAGTTTTGTCTACAGCATGAATGGGCTGGCTCGACCGGGTCATGACCACTGTCTCACAGAAAACCGACGTAAATTAGCGGCTTGCTGCTGCGTTTCGTACGGTGAGTGAGATATCCGGAAGCCCAAATCCCCTCCCCTCCCCAATCCCTAATTATCCCTTTCCTTTATGGCCGGCAACGCGCCCATGATTCTTCGGGGCGTACATGGGCAGTGGAGATCACTTATCATCAGGTGACCCACTCGCTCGTTTGCCGGCCTATGCCATAAAAAAAAAAATATTATCACCCCTATTTTGACCCTTTTGGGATGGAATATTTTAAAATCCTTTCTTAGTGGGTGCCTACATAACAAAATGAATATACAGTCCGAATTTCATGCGTGTAGCCTTGATAGTTTGCGCTCGGCGATGATGATTCAGTCAGTCAGTCAGGACATGCTATTTGATTAAGTCAATTTATATTAAGAATAGTAGTGTTTGCTCAATTTCGAATTCAAATTTCGAAGATACATATTTGTCGAGTGCTAAAAATGTGTCTAAAAATATAAATACATACCTTCAGTATTACCTATAAACAAATACAGGTGTCCCAAAATGGGCAACGTTAAAATATCATTATTAAGTTTTCTTGATAATTCGTACATTCTTCTGTACTTGAATCGCACTATTAAATAAAATAATACCAAACAACTAAGTAAAATTTCTAGAATCATTTTAAATTACACAACAGCTTTAATATTCTATGAAACAAATAATGCTCAAAGACGTAAGCTATTAATAGTAGGATGTCCGACCTGCTACTAAATAGAGATACTTAATTACCTAATAATTAATATGTCTAATTATTAAATTATAGTCTGTTATAATGCACATTAGCCTTGAGTTGATTACCTCAAAGTTATAACGCACTTGTATTCTAAAAATTTGTCGCAGGTATGTACAGTCAACGACAAAAGGCAATGAACGTGGACAAAACGAAAACATCAATAGTCGCTGATCAAGTATCGCAACAAACGCTTAGAAATTCTTGAATATACTTTGCTTCTGACGCTAAGAATGCACTTCTCAGGACCTATTAATTGTATCTACGATAACTGCACTATACGTAAACCCAGAAGATGCCAAGCATGATTTCAAAGTAACCAAAGTGCAATTATAGAGTTGCCATTTCCAGAAAAGAACCCAGATTTAAACCCTATTGAAAATGTATGAGCTCTAATGGTCCAAGCCTGGAAAGCAAACACACCACGGATAAAACGACGATGACGTGTAATTTCACTTGAGTTTCCGAAATTCCCCGCCTGCTCTATGCCCTCGATAGCAACCTCTGTGCGAGAGGTCGCGCAAACTGACTCAAAATCACATTATTTACTCTTAAATTATACACCTTTATGGTATATGAAAATTGGAAATGGCGAGAGCTCAAATGGCCCGGGTGACGCCAACCAGCCGCCCGCGCCGCGCCGCGCCGTCGCGTGGTCGAGTGTTGTTTATTTTTGATATAAATACTCAACTTTTAGTATATTGTTTTTGCATCCACAGTATCGAAAACTATACAATTGATTTCGCTCATAGAGTTTCTTTTAATGTTTGACTGTTTTTCATATGAGTTTGTTACAGATTTAGTGGTATATATTTCTTTTTTAATAACCTAAATGACGAAACGAGTAGTTCGCTGGTCCGATGGTAAATGTCACGCCTGCCCCTAACCAAAAGCAACACCATACATAACTTTGCATTATATAGAACTGCATGGCAACGAACTGTGTACGTTACTTCAAGATATAAGTTGTTAAGTCTCATAATGCCCAATAATTTCACTGGCTTCAATACCTTTCAGACCGAAACACAACAGTACACACTGCTTCGTGTAAGATATGATGATTATAAAGGAAAATTTGAGATCTCCCCAATGAATAACACTATCACAATTGAAGTGAGTTTTTAACCGACTCAATGAATGAAGTGGAACTTATGAATAAACAGCACTAATGTTAAAAATGTCGAATGTACGAATTATCGTATCGAAACGACATTTCCAACAACCACAATACCCAATAACAGAGGACCAGAAATTATGAGAAACGAACCCCCCCCCTCCCCCTTCCTCCATATGATCTTTAAGATATCGCACCCCCGGTGCGACGCTGTCACTTTTACAAAAAAAAAAAATGAGTAAATTATTAATAAAGTATAATATGTATTACATTATGACATTTTAAAACTCGTTTTGAGATACGTGACCACGACAAACGACGAAAGATACACATTCGCTTTGTATGTAGAGATACGTTTTGAGATGAACCAAGAGAAAAAGTTATAGTAAAAACTAGCTGTCCCTCGCGGCTCCGCCCGCGTGATCTGCTTTTTCCGGGATAAAAGTACCTAGCCTAAATGAAAAATGATTAAATTACTAAAATGGCTATTAAAAAATAAGGGTTGGTGATAAAAGGGTAAAAATTTAGGGTTGTATGTATTTTTAAATGCTGTATCATAAAAAATAAAATTTATCTAAAAATTAAAAAAATAATAATTTAGGGGTGGACTACCCTTAACATTTAGGGGGATGAAAAATAGATCTTGTCCGATTCTCAGACATACCCAATATGTACACAAAATTTCATGAGAATCGGTCAAGCCGTTTCGGAGGAGTTTAACTACAAACACCGCGACACGAGAATTTTATATATTAGATAGATGTTGTGTACTTTTTTTATTTTGTTTTGAAAGAGCGCAGTCTATTAAGCAATCTAGGAACCTGTTTGATAACACGGAGTTAATATTCGGATCATGTTTTATTGAACTACACTACGTAGACGTTACGTGGATTTTGTACAGATGGAGCTTTCTTCATTATGTCATGTTGTAATTATCTTCTTTAAAATATACAGTCCATGAGATTGTGAATGGATACTTGAATTGATATGATTTTCAATATGAAAATCAAAGAAGCTGGTAGTTGATTGAGCAAAATAAAAGTACAATTTTACTCCCGATATGGTTGTTAAGAGTCCAATGATCTTTAATTTTGAATAGACACAAAGATAGACATCCTAGTCTGTATTCATGTTTAATCATTACCCATATTATTGAAACACTAAGCTCTATCTACAGATGAGATATTGGGATGTGGTTTGTAAAGTATCTTTCTGATATAAACAGGGGCACCATCTTTTGGGAAATACGAGGTCCAATTTATTCAAAAAAATCCTTTAGAATAATTATTTATTAGGTAGATTTTAAAGTTATCCTGATTTTTGCTAAAGTACAATAACAATGCGTTGTTGTTGTCTTGATTAACACGGTGAGTGAGCTAACCGGAGGTTCAAATCTCCCCTCCTCTTCCCACGGTCGGTAACGCATCCGTGATTTTCCTGAGATTGTGGATGTCCATGAGCGATCACCTACTATCAGGTGGGTCACTTGTTCGTTTGTTGACTTTTGATATAAAAAGCCACCGCCCGCGCATATTTATAAGTAATTGATAGAGTAGTCGGTTATGAAGCGAGACGCCGTGGGTTCGATCCCCGCACTGAGACAAATATTTGTATAATGCACAAATATTTGTTTCGGGGTCTGGGTGTTGTGAGACCGAAAGTATCTCGTAGTTCCTGATACCCACGACACAAGACTCGTATCTTACTGTGGGGTCAGGACTATGTATGTGACTGTTGGGTGTATAAATATCTATATCAAACTTGAGAAAAAAGGTAAGTAATATAATATGTATGTATATGTATATAGACGATATAAATAAAATGATAAACTTTTAAGCTTTTAGGCTTTTTTGTGTCGGTTATAAGGGTCAAGATACTTCCTATCTTGCAATCTGACGCGAAGCTCCTTACATTTCTACCTTTGACAAATCACTATCCACTATATCAAATACTGTTCAAAATTGTGATTGAACTTCCCGGGGGTATATCGCAGTCTTAAACGCCTGGTCATTACACCCCCACTTCCCCCATCCTTTATTTCCCCTGTTGCGAGGCGACACGTGACTCGAATGAGGCTTGGTTACTTATTCCTATACCAACTTAATTTTGCACTTGTTATGGACGTTATGACATTAAGTTTAAGACTTCAATTTGTTTGTCTGTGCAATTGGAACATATTATTTCTCAAGAAGTATGTAGCAGCAATCACAACACTTCAGGGATGGTTATAAACAAGTGCTATTATTAGGATTGTAAATATTGTAGGTATCGTCTATTTAGTTTTGTTGGTTGTATGGTATATAGGCTTATTGTGTAAGGTAATAAATAAAAATACTGTTGACTAAAGAGACAAAAGTTACGCGGCAGCGCCAGGAGGTTTTTTTACATAAAAATATGTGAGTCGAACTCTTCTAGATGAAGATTTATTTGAGACTGAATTACATCTTACAATAATCCTTATTTATACTCTTAACTTATTTATTAAGCGTATTCAGTTCCAGGAATATTGATCATAACAAGACCACCTGCCAAACGCAGTGATCAGCACTTTTATTGTCAACATGTTTTGATTTAATTCCAAGAACTTTAATCAAAACGAGAACACCTGCAAAATTTATTGGTCAGCGAAAAATTATCATGTTTTCAAAGGATAGAGTTACATAGAGTCCTTACTTTAGTAAATAAGGTCATTGAATGGTCAGCAAGTTGTTATCATATTATGAACTGGTGCAGGGTGCATAACTAAAGAGGAATCACAATCACAATCAATAAGAACTCTGTTTTGTTTTTCGTTTAATTGTTTTATAGCAACGTGTCTGTCTGTGAATTATGTCACTCTGTTGTCTGACTAAGTTTTTCATGTACGTTAAATACGATGTAAAAGAATTCTTGCAATTAATCCAATATCATATGGGCCCAGAATTTTAATAAATAAATAAAACCCAACAGTCACACACATAGCCCTGACCCCACAGTAAGATATGAGTCTTGTGTCGTGGGTATCAGGAACTACGAGAGACTTTTGGTCTCACAACACCCAGACCCCGAAACAAATATTTGTGGATCAGACAAATATTTGCTCGGTGCGGGAATCGAACCCACGGCCTCACGTTTCACAGTTGGCTACTCGCCCACTGCACCACGGAGGCTGTCAACAAATAAATAATAATTATTATTATTGCAAAGAGCAAATAAGTTTCTGAGTAGCAAAATTGTAATGTTAAAATGGACGCCAGTGATTCTAAATATTCACAGTATTCGTCGTTTTAATAGAAATAATTTTTGTCAATGGAAATTCCAAATTAAATGCGCATTAAGAGCAAAAGGCATTGATATTACAAAACCGAAACCAGAAAATTATGAAAGAAGAATGGGTGAAATATGACGGTATGGCTATGTTTATTATTATATCAGCTATGGAGTGAATAAAATAAAATTGTGGAAGCGCAAAAAGTATAATGGAAAAACTTGAAACGATTTATGAACAAAAATCAGAATTTAATAAAATGCTAGTAGATGAACAAAACAGACAGAATTAGACAGACGACCTGATAAAGGTCGCAGGAAGTCGCTGGATGCAGGCCGCTTCCAACAGGTCGTTCTGGAAATCTTTGGGGGAGGCCTATGTTCAGCAGTGGACATCCTGTGGCTGATAATGATGATGATGACATCAACAGTTTTGTGATGTCATCATCACAAGCTGATGTTTCTATAGCAGACAAAATGAATAAAGATAAAGAGTTAGACATAGGTTTTCCCTCAGTGACTATGTTAATACCAACAAATACAAAAAAGTTTACACTTCAACACCAGTTTGTAATGAATAAATATGCATGCGAACAGAGCTGAAAGCAAATGCTAGTTTAGTAATGAAATACTGAACTAGCATTTATAGCAAATAAATAGGAAGTCAACATACAATCGCCCTGGGTTCGGGACAACCACGCAAATAGAGACGATGAGAAAATCTATTGTAACAATTTGTTCGAATACGCCTCGCGAGAAATTCGGTGAATTATTACATACTTTACTCCTAAATAATTAATTTACGAAGCACATATTAAAAGATCCTGTGTAGAATATTTAGTACAGCGGTGAACCCATAAAGAGGTCTGTAGAATAGTCCCCGAAAATCCCTAACTATGCCCCGATTAGGTGCTTAGACGATAACAATAAATAACTCGGGATTGTGTTAGTGAAACGAAGGAATTTCTTTTAAATAGGTTCCTTGGAGGGCATGAAAAAGCAATTATTCTTATTTATAGTCGGTTTTAAAAGGTCGTAGTTAGCATCTATTAAATATATATTTGGTATTTGAAATTAATAATTTGTAACATATTTATCTATGCAGCTTCATTGCTGGTGGTAGGATATTCATATCCGCCCGGATAGCGACCATCGTACACATGGTGTTCAAACTTGCTATAGTGATCCATACGCCTTGTGAGGATCGCGTTCCAGTATCAGCCAATATCCGATTCTCCCGAGGGGCTTGCGATATGACTTAATGGGTGGTTGGGGCGGGTATAGAGGTACATCCTTGTATTACCTGCATCGGTCATCCGCCTGTCCTGTCGCAGGCCCCTCGATTGGCTTATGGAAAGAAGCATTTATACAGGCCGGCAAGACCCTGGTGACCACCGAAAAACTCATTTTTTGTCGATGGGCGTTGGTTTTTTGGGCTGCATTCCGCTTACCATCAGGTGTAGTGCAGTCATTTTCCCGTGCTCGAATAAAAAAAATGCTGATATATGTACAAGTATTTATTTACAACAAGGTGATGGTAGGTATTTCAGTTATAAATAATTGTCATTATTAAATATTTTATTTATTTTATGGAAGCAAAACGACTGTGAGCTACATGCTCGTTGCCCGGCCTCTGTTATAAAAAGAAATGTTACAAGCAATAGTAATAATTTAAAGATTCGTCAATAGTTTTCAGTTCTAACGAAATTTTAAAATTGTCAGTCTGTTTGGTGTAGTCGGCGAGAAGCCTACAAATAGAGGCTAAGCTTGTTTGATTCAAATATTTGTTTTGGGTCTGGGTGTTGTGAAAACGAAAGACTCTCGGAGTTCACAACAAGCATAATACTTGTACATTACAGTGGGGTCAAGACAATGTGTGATTCTGTTGGATTTTTAAAAAAATATGAGTCGTCAATTACTTGTTACAATAATTATAATTTTTACATTCGTATGGTGCAATCTACACATATTGGTCCAGCGTCAAATTTTTACTCACCAATATTATTACAGGCTTTGATTGGCAATTCTGTTTATATTAAATGAAAGTTTTGATGAATATTTTTTTGATGATTGCTGATCGCTTTAGATTTTAAAGCTTACCATATTTCCTTCTTGATCCTGTCGCTATTCCTGTTTGTAAGCCCGTCTTGTACCATTCCGGCAATGTAACATTAACTTGTCGGGATAACCTACATCTCAATCCACCCCGTAACTGCGAAGGCTGAAAAGAATTCGAAAAGTCGGGACCAAAATTTAAATGAAGACCGCGATAAAATACTCTACCTATACTCTACCTATTTAAAAACGAGATTAATTATAATTTTGACGATATCATATTATGAATAACCGTTGTATTTATCTATCCAAACATGATGCTGAGAAGAAAATAAAGAATAGGTAGTTTTATTTCGATGAGGCGATTTAACATTGGCTTGGCCGCTGTAATAGACAAAGCTGTTGCAATCGCGGTTGTTAGTCGCAATACTTAATTAAATTGAAATCGAACTATTCGATCGATATATTTTATTAATATTCAATTTATATTAAGGACTACTATTTTGAATGCTTGAACCGTAACATATAACATATAACACAATTGATCCAATGTAGGCCGGTGATTTTCCAATTTGAAACATAAATAAATTATAGTAGAATGAAACCCATTGTAAAAGGAAGAGAATACAACAAAATTGATAGGAAAAATAAATTAACGGCGATCTGAGGTCGGGAAGTGGGAAGGGGGGGGATTTTAAGGGTAAAAAACGGTTTATCTCGATTTCCGGAAAAACTACAAGTCCTATGGAAAAAGGTTAAATCGCAAAGTTGTTAGGTAATAAAAAGATCTACAACTTTTGTATACACACTTTCTTCATATAACCTCAAAATATATGTGAAAAATTCAAATAACCAAGGTTTTTGTTTTTATTTTTATCTATTATAATAAATCATTTTTTTTTCACAAAATTTGGTGAAAACTTGCCTTTTTGTATCCCAAATACACTGTAATTTTTTTTGATTTAAAATATTTATTTTTGCACCTTATTTTGACTTAATATCGAAAAAGCAGCCTAATTTTCAAACGAAAATTCTCACGTCAAAATATGAGCTTTTTTAAAAAGTCTGTTGGTTTCTTGTTCATTGAATTCTCTTCTTTCTGATGGTGTAAAAAAATATATACATTACTATGGTAAATGTGCTCAGAAAATGCAAAGAAACGAACTACTAAATAACAAGTAGTAAGGCCCAGACCCACCTAGCCCCTTCCCCACTTCTTTATGATGGGCTAAAATTTTCCGTAGATCACTCAGGTATATAAGTTATATTAAAATAACAATAAAGAGGCATCTACGCATATAATTTAAAGAAGATTCTACAACTTTCTCAAAATATTGTAGATATGTCTTATTAAATATTAACTTATAACTTTACATTTTCTGAGCACATTTACCATAGTAATGTATATATTTTTTTACACCATCAGAAAGAAGAGAATTCAATGAACAAGAAACCAACAGACTTTTTAAAAAAGCTCATATTTTGACGTGAGAATTTTCGTTTGAAAATTAGGCTGCTTTTTCGATATAAAGTCAAAATAAGGTGCAAAAATAAATATTTTAAATAAAAAACAATACAGTGTATTTGGGATACAAAAAGGTAAGTTTTCACCAAATTTCGTGAAAAAAAAAATGATTTATTATAATAGATAAAAATAAAAACAAAAAACTTGGTTATTTGAATTTTTCACATATATTTTGAGGTTATGTGAAGAGAGTGTGTATACAAAAGTTGTAGATCTTTTTATTACCTACAACTTTACGATTTAACTTTTTTCCATAGGACTTGTAGTTTTTCCGAAAATCGAGATAAACCGTTTTTTACCCTTAAAAGACCCCCCCTTCCCACTTCCCGACCTCAGATCGCCGTTAATTTATTTTTCCTATCAATTTTGTTGTATTCTCTTCCTTTTACAATGGGTTTGATTCTACTATAAATTTGTTTCTATTTTTACCATTTTCAACCGGATAATCACCGGTCTAATGAGACTTGTCATATTTGAAAGTCAGTTTACAGATTTACGGTTGGATACGTCAAGTTAATTCCTAACTTTGTACAAGTGGCTGAAATTCAAGGTGTCGTGACGCACCCCCTGTTTGGCACAACTTTCTTCTCCTAAGGCAAAGGCGAAACGCGAAATAATAATAAATAAGAGTCGATTGTGAGAATCCTTGGTGATAAATATTTATCTTGTATATTTTGTTTAGATAGAAATTTGTTATAATATGGAAATGACTTTAAATATGGAAGCATCATGATTATTTCGGATTTAAAGCATGATGCTGCCATATTCTACGCTTTTTAAAAAAATACTGCACCAGCACCCTTGATGAGTACAGAATTGCGGTTTCTGTCATGAAATACATCACAGACGGGACTCCCCAACATTTTAAGAATAGGTTAAATTTAGTGAACCTATACTACTACAAACAAGATTTAAGAAAGAAGCACAGGTACACTTCCATGCCACCGCTCATAGAAGACGGCCATGTGATGGTCTTGGGGGAAACCTCAAAAGTTTGCTAACCCATGCCAGTGTACAGTCTGCGAATAACGCTATCACTACACCAGACACCTATAAGATTATATGAATGGGCCAAGTCATCATTAACTGAGACTTCTATTTACTACTGCTCGAAGGAAAATATTGAACAAGAGTGAGATTTTCTACGAGTCTGTTTTACTTACGCTATCACTGTTCCAGGAACTAAAAAATTGTAAAAAAATACAATACAAATCTCTCTATTTTAATTAATACTGTTTCAATCTCAACAAATGAAATCGCTCTAAGTCTTAATTTTATTTTTTGTGATCACGTTTTAATTTTTTTATGAATAATTAAAGAAATCGTTTATTTTCATGTTTTTGCATGTTACAATAAACGAATAAAATATTAATAGCGCAGTATTTGAGCATAAAGGCGATTGCTTAAAAAGAGCTCATAGCTATGTGTATGCACTCTATATGCTCTAAGTCTTAAACTATTGGATGTCCCATTTTAATTTTTTTGGCGAAGAATTAGTACACTTAAGGCTTTAATTCAAGGTTAAAATATTTAAAAAAAAAAGTGTTGAAGTTATTAAAATATCGGTTTGAAATTTTCACTTCCGGTTTACTATACGTAAAAAAACAATTTTGAATTCGACAAAAAAATTAAAAACTTCAACTTTTGAACTATAAGAAACAACACTTTGTAGTTTTTTTTTTACAAATTAATTGATATAGATAATAAGCATCCAAAAATTCATGACTTCATACTTAGTAAATTTTTAAAAGCTCATAATTCAGCAATAAAGCTTCATAAGAAAAAAATGGGTGCGTGTACTTATGTACGCGCGTGAGAAGTTATACTTCTTTGTTATTTATTCAATTTAATAGCAAATATTAAAAATTAATATTATTATTTGATGTTCAATTTTAATTTTTATCACAAACTTTTTATTAAATGTTTTATTAAATTTATTTCTTTATTTTGTGAATATTAAATAACCAATAATAAGTATTTAACATTAATAATTTAATAATATTTAGTGTTAATTATATTAAATAAAAGTATTTTAATTTATATCAATAAATAATACATACGGATAGTTAACCTCAATTATATTGGAGCACTTGAAAAAGTATATAAGCACAATTTTTTTCACTAATATTCACAAATAGTAAGTAATATCAATCAAAATATTCAATTTAAATCACTACTGAATATAATAATACATACGGATAGTTAACCTCAATTATATTGGAGCACTTGAAAAAGTATATAAGCACAATTTTTTTCACTAATATTCACAAATAGTAAGTAATATCAATCAAAATATTCAATTTAAATCACTACTGAATATAATTTATTAGCACATATATAAATTATAAAGGACATTGTCAAAAATGGCCTATGAATCAACACGCATGAAACATTTACTATAATAATAATTATTATTTATAATGTACATTATAATTATTATTATAGTAAATGTTTCATGCGTGTTGATTCATAGTTTCAATAGAACGGACACTTATTAATTTCGAAAACAATTTAAAAAGTATTCACTTCCGTCATAGTCCTCGGTATTATAATTTTTGGTTCAAATTCGGGTTTTTAATAGGCAAAGGTATTGTAGCTCATACAGCCAAGTCTTTGTAACAACACTCTTAAGCTTCGCATTGTTATGCATTTCGCCAAAGACAAGTGTAATTTATTCTCAAGTCTTCACAACAACGATGAAATATCGTAACATTAATAATTTAATAATATTTAGTGTTAATTATATTAAATAAAAGTATTTTAATTTATATCAACATATCCACTCGACATGATAGAAGTACATTCTACTCTCTTCGCGTTTATGCGAGCCTGGTACTTTTTACGGCAACATGTTCCGAATAAGAAAAAACCTAAAGAGTTTTTCTTTGTCCAAATCGTCATTTGTTTATTAATTACGGCTACTTTCACTCTCATCATTTTTTCTTAACGCGCCTAACTTCATACTGTTAATTTTTTGTGTCACAGGTGCGCGCGCATCTTAAAATTTCACTCTCATCATTTTTTCATAACGCGCCTAAAGAAGTATAACTTCAAAAAAAAAAATTGTGTGTACACATCCATGTCTACTAGAAGTATAACTGACCAGAGTATAAACAAAATTCACGACCTCACTTTTTTTTAGTTGTCCGCTTGACGTGAAATGCCCTACCATTTCAATGGGTGAGCCTATTTGAGTGCTCTTTTTATTTGAATGCGGTTTTTATGATGAGCTATATGTACAAGGGGCTATATTTCAGTATTGTCAGCTATGTAGAAATTGATGTCGGCGGTTTTTATCTATTTAAATATTATATCTCAACTCCGCCTCAGCTTCTCAACGGTAACAGGTTTATATAACTTTTCGCCTTGTAAAGTTTAAAGATGCTTTCATAATTTTATTCTACAACAAATTTTGTTTACGATGTAGCCGTTCGCTTACTTAATGCTTTCAAAGAACCTTCACCTTCGAGCATAAAGGGTTGAGTTCCGAGTGGGGTGCAATACTGGAAGTACCAAACTTTGTTTGTCCTACAAAGTTTGGTCCGGATTTTGACAGTTTCATGTATTTTATTATATATTTATAGGAATATTTACGAGTGATTTTTGAACTTAAGAAATAATAATTCATCAGATAAGTTTGTTTGAATTTGATGCCAATTTAATATTAGTAAGAAATTGTGTATATATTTTCAAACTTTGTATAACTAACCCCTTTTAACAGTAAAGTCATGATATAGATAGTTTTGTTTATGGCTTGGTTGTAATAGTGCCAATATCTCACAGATAAAACCGATGGAAGAAAAATGGCAGCTTGTTGTCTCATTTCGTACGGTGAGTGTGGGTTTTGAGGCCCAAACACGTCCTCCCCTTACGCAATCCCTCTTCCTTTCCTTCATGGTCGGCAACGCACCCATGATTCTTCGGGTATTTTTGTGGACATCACTTACCGTCGCGGACCTATTTAGTCGGATGCCAGCTTCTGTTAAAACAATTTAGATTTCGACCTCTCCGAAGCTTAAAGAGACTCGTGATTGAGGCTGTTCAACACACATTTTAAGTCCTATAACTATCTCATAAATATTTGATAAGAATTAAATAAAATAAAAGGTGATAACTGAAAAGTGATTAAAACTTGCTTGCAACAACATAGTGTGGGTAAAAAAAATCAACAAATAAAGTTAACATACAAAGAGAATTGGGTTCGTTATGAAAATATAAAAATGATTTCATTCATATATCTTATTCATGTATTTACTTACACAATAAAGGTTGTAAAATATTATTTCGGACAACAAACAATTTGTGCTAATTTAGTCAAAACGCGCGTACAGAGAAACGTTTAAAATATTTAAGTATAGTGGGATAACTTGTTGGAACTACTATAATAAAACTAATAAGATCAAATCTATCCAAAAATCGTAAAAAGGATATTCAATAATAGAATTTGACCTATAATAGAGGTTATACACTCAGGGTTTATACACCCACCGCCTAGTACATCATAGAACATCATCATAGAAAATATTATTATAATCTCTCCTACCTGCACTTAGCCCACTCACAGCGGGGTCGGAGCAACATGCTTTTTAGCATAATAAACTCCTTTGCAAAAAAAACGGGCACCTTACACACACACTTTACCTTAGCTTTTCTATGGGTAAATATTATTATATTTTTAGTATGTCATTAGCTTGGATGACTAGAAATTTCTTATTATCAATGAGAATCTAGTTTTTTAACACTTTTATCCTGGTATCGGTGTTTTAGTCAATGTAAACAGAGAGCCGTGTTAAAATGGACATTTTTATGGGTATAATGAAATTAAGACTACGAGTATTTTTATGGTATTTTAATAAAAGAGACATTAAAAAATAAAAATTAATAACGAGTATGACCTCCTCTTGCAGCGATTACGGCATGTAATCGTCTTGGCATGCTTCCCACCAGGCTTTTGATGGTGTCCTGTGGAATGTGTTCCCACTCAGTCGAGATTACACGTTTAAGCTCTCTGATGTTTTGTGGAGGTGGTTGGACAGATCGTACTCGCCTTTTTAGGAGGTCCCAAACGTGCTCAATGGGGTTAAGGTCGGGGCTCCGCGCTGGCCAATCCAAACGACGAATACCGACCTCTTGCATATAAGCATCTACGTCGCCAGAACGGTGGGCCCGAGCATTATCGTCCATGTAAATGGCATCTTCACCAATTACAGTCAGTGCGGGTTGTGCATTTTGAGAAAGGATTTCTGTTATGTACCTATGCGCATTTAGTGAGCCATTTTCTATGAATACTATCTCGGTACGATAGTTGGAAGTTACGCCCGCCCAAAACATAACGGACCCTCCACCATAAGGGGTGATTTCTTCAAAACACACATCGGCATAGCGTTCCCCTGGTCTTCGTAACACTCGCCGACGTCGGTCCTCACCATGCAGACAAATTCGAGCCTCATCGGAGAAGAGTACGCTACTTTAGTTACCTGGTGTCCAAGATAGGCAATTTCTAGCGAACCTCAACCGCGCAATCCGGTGCTCACGGAGTAACTTGGGGGCCCGCGCTGGTCGTCGACTACGTATATCAGCAGCTAAAAGTCTTCTCCTCACAGTCCATAGGCTAACTTGTGCTCCTCGTACCTCTTCAAGGTTTCTTTTGAGGTCTATGTAACTGCATTTGCGGTTCCTCAGCGCCTGAGTCACTAAAAAGCGATCGTCTCGCGGCTGTGTGCAACGTTTTCTCCCAGAACCTTGCCTTCTCTGAACGGAACCTGTCTCTTGGTATCGAGTCCAGGTTCTTTGTACGGTTGAACGACTCACGTTTAACCGCTGTGAGACGTAACATTGGCTACACCCCTCTTCCAGCAGCGCTATAATTTTACTAGCTCTCATTGCTTTTTCTGCCATTACGATAGACACAAAGATATCTGTTTTAAGTCACAATAAGGCAGAATTATGCGATAAACATAAATTGTTGTACTAAAAATAACGAAAAGTTACTTTTAGTTGCTTGATAACCTTTTAACCGCAAACCCGCGAAAAGTGTCACAAAATGAAAAAGGGATTAATAATTTAAAAAACAAAAGTTTTGAATTTGGAATGAACTTTTTTTCATACCCAGACTCTTTATTAAGTGCCAGTAACATAGTTTGGCTATTAAAACCTCTGAAGAACTAAATTATTACCAATAATGTTAAAAAATCAAACCCGCCCGTTTTTTTTGCAAAGGAGTGTATATTGACGAGACAGAGACATAGAAGGATTTGGCTAGTTGTTTTTACGACCGATCACCTGCCTGACGTTAACCCTATCGACGAGAAAACACACTTAAACATCTGTCTCTAAACGAGAATCTAATCTGCGGCCTCTCGCTTCACAGCCGGCTACTCGCCCACTGTGCCACGGAGGGTATACCTTTTACAACTTTTACTAAATATTGATATCATTCGTTTTTGGTTTTACGGTTAAGGCCCTCAATCCTTACGTCTTAGGTCTCAAATTGCAGGGACCAACAACTGGCGTATTATATTGCAGAGTGTTACCTTAATGAGATAAAAAGTAAATTGAAAGTTAACCGAAGCTAAAACGGCATTCAAGTGACATTAATTATGTCTCAACTATATATTATACTAAACGGCATTATCGTCCATAATTAAATGTAAAAATTGTGACTGGATTGACATCATAATGAGACTGAAATGACATTGTGAATAAACTGAAATATAGTCATTTATATGTAGTCGATATTAATTGCAAATGCGTTAGTAATTGTATAATAATGTCTTATGTTTACGCGAATATTACACCTTGAAATAAAACCAATTTAAAGAGAAGGTCGTAACGTCGGGATCAAAATTAATAAAAAACCGCGATAAAATCTGTTTGAATTAGTTTTATTTTAGCGTGGGAAATACTTTATGTAAGTACTAGATGACCCGGTGAACTTCGTATCACCTACATAATATATTTGTGTAAAATGTGGTCAAAACTTAATACAAATGTTTTATTTACATTAAATGCAATTAAGTGAGGTACTGCGCCATTGCACGTGAGGTAGCCCGTCGCACATTTAATTGACTTCGACGACCTAAGTCAGGTCGTCTCCCACCTCCCTCCGGTTGGACAGTCCTGTCCCCGTCCCGTCCCCGTCCTGTCCCCGTCCTGTCCGCGTCCTGTCCGCGTCCCGTCCCCGTCCTTTCCCCGTCCCGTCCCGTCCCCGTCCCGTCCCCGTCCTGTCCCCGTCTTGTCCTGTCCCTGTCCTGTCCTGTCTCACTATCCTGTCTCACTGTCCTGTCTCACTGTCCTGTCTCTCTGTCATGTCTCTCTGTCCTGTCTCTCTGTCCTGTCTCACTGTCCTGTCTCACTGTCCTGTCTCACTGTCCTGTCTCACTGTCCTGTCTCACTATCCTGTCTCACTGGCCTGTCTCACTGTCCTGTCTCACTGTCCTGTCTCAATGTCCTGTCTCACTGTCCTGTCTCACTGTCCGGTCTCACTGTCCTGTCTCACTGTCCTCTCACTGTCCTGTCTCACTGTCCTGTCTCACTGTCCTGTCTCACTGTCCTGTCTTACTGTCCTGTCTCACTGTCCTGTCTCACTGTCCTGTCTCACTTTCCTGTCTCACTGTCCTGTCTCACTGTCCTGTCTCACTGTCCTGTCTCACTGTCCTGTCTCACTGTCCTGTCTCACTGTCCTGTCTCACTGTCCTGTCTCTCTGTCATGTCTCTCTGTCCTGTTTCACTGTCCTGTCTCACTGTCCTGTCTCACTGTCCTGTCTCACTGTCCTGTCTCACTGTCCTGTCTCACTGTCTTGTCTCACTGTCCTGTCTCACTTTCCTGTCTCACTGTCCTGTCTCACTGTCCTGTCTCTCTGTCATGTCTCTCTGTCCTGTTTCACTGTCCTGTCTCACTGTCCTGTCTCACTGTCCTGTCTCACTTTCCTGTCTCACTGTCCTGTCTCACTGTCCTGTCCCTGTCCAGTCTAGACGCTATACGACCCGTCATCACGGCAAGCTTCGCAACGACAACTCAACAACTACTAATAAATTAAAAATTAATAAAAAAAACATTGTCCAGCGGACAAAATTGTGAATCTAAACCATTCTCAGATCCCCTTGAACACACACAAAAAATTTCATCAAAATCGGTCCAGTCGTTTAAGAGAAGTTCAGGAACATACACACTCACAGAAGAATTATATATATAAAGATATAACAATTAAACTACAAAAATAATAAGGAAACATTATATTATGTATATTAACGATAAAAAAAACTAATAAGCAATTCTCGAATAATGAATAAGACAATTGCTATGTACATCATTTTATTTTTTTAAAACCCTGAGAATAAAACTTAGTGCGATAATTATATTCATATATATTCATATTAGGTATGTAAATATGACATTTTAAAACAGAAATTTAAATATGAACATTTATTTTCATTTGATATGTCATTAAGTATGATAATTAATACTTCGTTTGATGTAAAAATAAGAGAATATACTCGTATTATTATGTTGGAAAATGTACGTAAATTATTATTCCTTAAATAAGTTTACGTACCGCAGAGCGTGATGCCTTCGTAATACAATATTCAACGTTCCCATTTATTGCAAAACAAACGTATTTTTTGTAAATATTTTAGGCTCGCTACACATGTTTTTTTTTTAATGAAGATGGTGAAGCACGTCTATTTCACGAATACAAATGTAATTGCTTCCAGTGGCGGATTCAGTTATAATAATCAAGTAAATATAATCTGTCCAATGTTCAATAATCAGGCCTAAATAAGTTCACCCCTTTATGCCAGAGGTAGCCAGAGGTATTATTTATGCACACTTCGCTGAGTTTATTTCCGTCCCGTGATAGGCGAGCCTATGGCCATATCAGGCATAAATTCTTGAGACTCGAAAATAAATTGTGATTGCCCGCAATAAAACCCAGGACCTCACGGATCTCAGCCTTAGTAATAGATAGAGGGTTGAGGCCTATGTTGTGACCGTGCTTATCCTGTTTATAAGGAGGCTTCCACCATCTAACTTTGTAAAACAAAAGTTATTTGAACATCAATAAAAGAAAAGAAAAATCGCTAAACATATTATTAAAACATAAAGATTATTATTTTTGAGTGGTAGAGCCACGCTGTAGACAGTTTTGTCTACAGCACGAATGGGTTGGCTCGACCGGGTCGTTACCACTGTCTCACATAAAACCACGTAAAGTAGCGGCTTGCTGCTGCGTTTCGTACGGTGAGTGAGATATCCGGAAGCCCAAATCCCCTCCCCTTCCCAATCCTGAATCATCCCTTTCCTTTAAGGTCGGCAACGCGCCCATGATTCTTATGGTGGTGGGCGTACATGGGCGGTGGAGATCACTTACCATCAGGTGACCCACTTGCTCGTTTGCCGGCCTATGCAATAAAAATAAAGATTGGCTAGCAGTACCTAAATATTATGGTTCACTTTCATGATATCGTGTCTGTCTGTCTCACGGCTTTCTTAGTCGAGAGACCCCGAATTATTTACTCATCAAATCGTTGAATGGTACTGCTGATAGTTACTGTTGATATGTCAAACAGCATCTATCTATACTTATAAAATAACATGTCCTGACTGACTGACTGATTCATCATCGCCGAGCGCAAACTATCAAGGCTACAAGCATGAAATTCGAACTGTATATTAATTTTGTTATGGTGACACCCATTAAGAAAGGATTTTAGAAAATTCCACCCCAAAGTGGTCAAAATAGTGGATGATATATTCTATAAAAACGCAGCGTTACAACGGTAACACTGCCGCTGTCCTAAACTTGTCCTAGCAGAATTACGCGTAGAGCGTTTATTAGTGATTTCCCAAAGGCTCCACTCACACACGGCTCTAGGGATTGTTTTACTGTATCGAAAGCCCTTCGTACCCACTGTGTTGTGTGAGGAACTAGCTTGCCATGTAATACATATTATTAAATATGTAAAAGGTTTTAACCGATTTGAAGATGATGTGATAGCGTGGTTAACAAATTTCATAATTGGTGAGATTTTTTGTCTCATTTACTAACTGCACCCAATTTTTTTTCACCAATGTGTTGTTTGTACCCAATAAAGTAATTTATTTTATTTATTTATATTTTTTTGGTAGTCTTGCTTGGATAGTTTTATGACAGCTTTGAGTATAGTTATCTTGTAGTTTTTAACATATACTTTTCGAATTTTCACTCATTTAGTTACTCGCCCGGAAAAATAGTTGCCCAAAAACATTTTTTAATAATACTGCGACACATTTTACGATGAAAATTGTCAAATAATTGCAATGGCAGAGTTATGTTGCAAATAGTTTTATCTACAGCGTGGCTTTAGTCGGCTAGACGGGGTTGTTACCACTGACTCACAGAAAACCAACGCAAAGTAACAGCTTGCTGTTGTGATTCGTACGAAGAGAGATATCTGGAGCCCAAAATCCCCGCTCCCCTTAATCTTACCTATTCCCATTATTAACTTTGGCAATACGTCCATGATTCTTTTGTGCAGTGGAGATGACTAACTCTCAGGTGACCCGCTTTCTCATTTGCCACTGTCATTTATCGCTGCATGTGCTATAAGATATTATTAACAATAACCAAGAGGACATTTACTACAATTTACGTACCAAGGTTTATTATAGAATGAAAAGTTTCAGCGTACAAGCACCGCAAAGTTAACTCCAACGCGCTTGTTAGCGGAAACCACAAGAGCCTTATTGGCAATGTATGCAATCAAAATATAGTCAACATGTTTCGCCTTCACAGATTTCATGCAGGTCGTAATTGCCTTCATTTTGTTCATCGGAGTAGACAAAGTCTATAATAGTTAAATCCGCAAATACTACGCAAAATACTTAATCGCATTCTCTCATCGTCTAACAATTCTGTACACGAAATGAATTAATTCGGCACGAAGAAAATTTGTTAAATTGTTACCTCAGTGGGAATTTTAAGATATTTATATAAAACGTGATCCGAATCCGTTTGTATAGTAAAATAGCGCTAAATAGCTACAATACCGAAATAAATTTTGGTAATAGGGCAAATTAATTTTGCGAATTCGTTCAGCCATTCAGAAATATTGTGAGCTTGAATGTTGAAATTGTACGTCTCTTGTTATCTTTATAGCTGAATAGTATAACAAAATCTTGTTATGGACCTTCTGTGTACTTCATAATAACAAAAAAAATGAAAGTTTGTCACGTTTTTTTGTCACAGTGACGTCTCTCAATGTGGCGAAATGTTACGAGTGAATACGCGCTTGCATGGGATGTGCGTTATATTTGGTCAAAAATATGGATGTTGGGAAAAAAGAGGGCATGCATGTGTAAATCGGGTCACCGAAAATCTCTAACATTTGAGAAAAGTCGGTTGTTCCCAGAATGTTGTCAATTGCAAATAAGCCTCATCGGCCACACGGCTACTGTTAATATAATTTGTGAATATATATACACTTTACGGAAACGCTCATCTAAAATCGTCACACGTCTAAAGCCATTCAGTACTTGGCATCGAAACCGAGGCTTAATCAACACGAACTAGACATTTTACACTCTACGGTCTACACGAATGTACACTCTACAGTCTACACTATGCAAACATCCCTATATAATTACAAGCAGTCACAGCTCGCGGGTGGCAGTGAACTGTGAAATACCTGGAACAATGTGGACGCGACGTGGAAGTGCTGCCGAGATATCTCACTGGTTCACCTGGCTTGATATATTATTGGGCCAGACAAGAGGCGGTAATTACTATTCTATTAAGCGTGTTCATAGAAGCTGTCTCCTATATTCTCAGTGCATTGTCAGTGTATTGTCCATTTCCATGGCTTAAAATCGCTAAATCGTCAAAAATACGGTGAGTTCCAAGAAAATTCTGAGAAATCTGCATACGTAATCGCCATATTGTAATAAATATAAGTAAGTAAATATAAGTGCTGTACTTACCATCATTATTAGATTTTTGTCGTAACTCGAAGCAGAATTTGTATAAGACCGCTCAACTTTTGATTAATTAACTCCGCGGCGGAGTGGGCGAGTAGCCGGCTGCGAAGCGAGAGGCCGTGGATTCGATTCCCGCACCTAGATTTTTTCGCACCGATTTTTGTGATCCAAATATACTTGTTTCGGGTCTGGATGTTGTGGGACCGCAAGTCTCTCGTAGTTCCTGATACCCACGATACAGGTTTAACCTAGTGTGGGGTCAGGACTATTGGGTGTGTGACTGTTGGGTGTATTTATTTATATATTTAATAATAATAGGTTTTAATTAAGTACTGCTTTTTAAGCTTTGAATTAAATCTTATAATGTATCGACTTGTCGATTTACTTGACTTCCAGAAAATAAACATCCTTTGATCAAATGAAAAAACAGAAATAGCAAATAAGAACTCTGGCGTCAGGTCGCGCCTAACTTCAACAGCGTAGATTTTTTGTACGAGTGAACTGAACGAGATACGCTCTGCGAAATGTGGGTGTACTGGTTACAGCTCTGCCTACCCCTTCGGAAATTACAGGCGTGAGTGGGTATTTAAAGGGTTTGATGAGCATAAGAATGCTAGTAGTAGTAACAATTTACTAAAATGAACTAAATACTAAAAATATAAAATAAAGGTAATATAAAAAAATACTAAAATGAATGAACCGGTCGCCGACCAATAAAAAAATTATACAAGGCTTTTTATTATTAACTAGCCTTTAGTCGCGGCTCCGACCATTTGTATTTTCTAGACTAAAAAGTACATCTCCAAATCCAGGTCATGATTTACTTGTGTACTTTTCATTAAAATCTGTTATTCCGTTAAGGCGTGATTGATTAAAAAACATCGAAACTTTCGCATTTATGATATTAGTGGGATAATGGGATGGGATGAAGTTAGTAGGAAGTGGGACACGATAGCTGATGGATCGGTTCCTCCCACTACTTATCTTATCGCTAGTTTAAGAGCACCACACACACAGTTAAGAGAGCAAGCCATAATATCGTTGTATTATAATATACATATATATGCATCACGTTCACGCCGCGTTTATGTGGATTTTATTAATTCAGTTCCCGACCCTTACTTAGGTTTGTTGCGCCACTTACAGGGGTCAGCGTAGCGGTGTATATCACTGTCTTGCTGTCTAACTCGTGTAGCAATAAATTCACTTCAAATACTCAAATTAATTAAAATACTAATATGTATGTATATTTTTTTATTTAATTGAATGACGAGACGAGCAACGATCGCTCGCCTGAAGGTAAGCGCTACGCCTGCCCATAAACAGAAGCAACACCACACAGTACTTTGAATTACAAAGCACTACATAGCACTGAACTGCGCTCGTCATCCCGAGACATAAGATGTTAAGTCTAACAATGCCCAGTAATTTCACTGGCTTCAATGTGCTTCCAACCGAAACACAACAGTGCTTACACATTGTTGCTTGGCGGCAGAAATAGACAAAGCGGTGGTACCCACCCAGACGGCCTCTCGACTACAAGGGACAAATATTGAAATATTGAAATTGTTTAAATCAATCATTTTTCTAATAGCTCATTCCTGTAAACATACTTTCGTTCAGATTATTTACGTACATGCTCGATCATTATAAATCAGAACCTCGTGTATGACTGCCTCGATAGTGCAGTTGTAATGCGTACGCGATATGACTGCTGTGCCTCGGGTTCGATCTCCAGATCGAGTAAAAGTGGTATTGGATTTTTCTATCACGAAATATTTAATATCGGCACGGCATCTGGAATTGTGTTCGGTATGGCGTTATGCTCGCCCTCTATCACATCATGGGACGGAGGTAAGCTTGGCGTAATTTGGGTTTGGGTTACACCTCTGCTTGCCCCTTCGGGGATTACCAGCGTGAGTGCGTATGTTTGTTAAATATCAATGTCATTATTTATAATAATAAAATCACAATTGTCTAACATAAATCCTATTTAATTTTGAAAAATCGCAGTACGATTTAAATATATTAGGCCGCGGACTCGAAGTCAGCGGGTGCGGGGCGGCGGCGGCGGCGGCGCGGGTGCGGCGGAGACCCGGTCTCGAAGTCAGCGGGCAGATCGCGGGCTCTAGAGCGGCGTAGTGTTGTACTATGAGAAATTAGTGTCTGTTCGCGAACGAAATTGATGTGAATATGATGTTCCATATGAAAAATCATTGAAATAATTTGCTCGACCACGTCGGCGGGCATTTTTGAAAATACACAACACTACGTCAAGGCAGACGCAGTTGCCACTCGATTGGCGCGCGCCGCTCGTACGTCGCTCCTCTCGCCCGCGGCTCGCCGCTGCTTTCGAGACCGGGTCCATTTAAATCTATGCATTTGGACGCGCCGCACCCGCGCCGCCGCCGCTTGCCGCTGACTTCGAGTCCGCGGCCTTACTGTTATTCATATAAGGTACTTCATGTACATAAAATAATGCATGAAAATACTACAATACTAATTAATGTAAATGATTAAAGAATAATAAGTACATAGTGCGTAAAAGTATGCCCTATCTTTATAACATTGCCTGAAATGTATTTATTTGTATTTAGTTTTAGCGAGAATGACAAAAAATACCTTTATTTTTAATTTTATTTTAATTACGAACTACGTACATACTACTATAATTAAAATTATCTTGTTAAATTAATCGTGAACTCTCCCACGCGTCCATTGTTCGTATTCGCCTTTTGTTTTTTTTTTTGCCAGACCATTGCATGTGACATCATGAGTATTTTAATTAAATGTTTTATTTAAATATTTGTTCTTCTAATTTCATGGATAGATTACAAGCAGCTCAGTGTATTATGTGAGTTATATAAGGTCCACTTATATACCTAAATAATAATGATGTCGGGCATATATCTGTTTATCAAAATAGTTAAGTTTACAATACTGACACCAGTACCCCACGAAAATATTTCAAGTCCTGGACTGCGTTTGTTACCCCGAGACATAATATGTTAGGTCTCATAATGCCCAGTAGTTTCACTGACGTCAATGTCCTTTAAACCGAAACAGCGGCGCTTGGTAGAGATAGACAAAGCAGTGGTACCAACACAGATGGTCTTTTGGTATACGAGGGACCACCCAATAAAAGATGTTAATAGAAAAGTTTATCCTAAATGATAAATAAACACCGTCTAACCATGAATGCGTTGAAATTTTGCGGTTCGATGGACCATAACATCTCGTTATTTTGGACGGTAAACTGGATAATATGTATACCCACACTATGGGAATTCAAAACGAGTCTAAACTGTACTGTGATTTATTCTAACCTCCGTGGCGACAGCGTCCCTGGTGCAATGGGCGAGTAACCGGTTGTGAAGAGAGATCGCGGCTTCGTGCCCGCACCGAGACAAATGTGTGTGACAACAAATATAGCGTGTGTATTCTGCTCAGTGGGGTTGACGTCAGGCAGGCGGTCGTAAAAACTGCTAACCAAATGTTTCTGTAACTTATGTTAAAAATCATATTCCATCGACCCCACTGCGAGTGCAATAAAGACAGATGGAAGAAGGGAGGGAAGGGTTGTGGCTCATAATTTTTGGTCCTAAAGGTGCTAACGCTAATTCGTACATTCGACATTTTTAACATTAGTGCTGTTTATTCATAAGTTCAACTTCATTCATTGAGTCGGTTAAAAACTCACTTCAATTGTGAATGCTGTTATTCATTGGGGAGACTCAAATTTTTCCCTCATAATCATCATATCTTAACCGTAGCAGTGTGTACTGTTGTGCTTCGGTCTGAAAGGTAATGAAACCAGTGAAATTATTGGGTATTATGACTTATGTCTTGAAGTAACGAACACGGTTTGTTGGTATGCAGTACTTTATAGTGCAGGGTTCTGTATGGTGTTGCTTTTATTTAGGGTCAGGCGTGACATATACCATCGGGCCAGCGAACTACTCGTTTCGTCATTTGGGTAAACAAAAAAGAAATATATACTACTAAATTTGTAACAAAACTCATATGAAAAACAGTCATACATTAAAAGGAACTCTACGACCGAAATCAATCGTATAGTTTTCGATACTGTGCATGTAAAAACAACATACTAAAAGCTGAGTATTAATATCAAAAACAAAAAACACTCGACTACGGCTCGGCGCGGGCGGCTGGTTGGCGTCACCCGGGCCATTTGTGCTCTCGCCATTTTCAATTTTCATATATCATATGGGTGTATAATTCAGGAGTAAATAATGTGATTTTGAGTCAGTTTGCGCGAGCTCTCGCAAAGAGGTTGCCATCGAGGGCTTAGAGCAGGCGGGGAAAGACGATTGTATTGTTAACGCGCTTATGCTGAGGAATGATTTTAGGAACTTGAGTGAAATTACACGTCGAATATTCCATTACTAAAACAGAGTTATGGTGTATAAAATTAGATAAATGTATATTTCTTCAAAGATGTAAAGTTATAAAGATTGTGTAAAAAGTAAGTAGTGGTCGAATATGTATTGGCCATCACCTTCTAAGCCTGGCGCACCTTTTTTGTTTTTCTGGATAACCCACATTATTATGGATTTTGCCCAATTAACATCTGGCATACGCCAAACATGTCCAGTGCAGTTCTACTTGAGGCTTGCGGCCTTTTCTCTAACGTCGGCGATTTGAGTTTTAGAGCTTAGTGTTTTTTTTTTTGGTTTTCTAGTGTTTTTAAATCTATCAGAAAGTCTGATTCCCCATATATTCTATTGTTCACTGGCAGACCCGAGTTGAGACTTTTGTTGACTTTTCAATACCACATCACAGCTCGACGAACCGTGCGTGTTCTAGTTGCAGTTCTGTACATATCAAAGAGATATAGGTGTGCATTCATATTATGTTTATGATTAACTTTACGCCGGCATAATTCTACCGACCGTCGAGAAATATAATATCTCTTGACGATCAATATCTATTGATGATACAATATCTCTTGACGATATAATTGGACTAAATTGTACTTAACATCAGATTCAGTATTGTCACTTAGCCGTGCCAATATATAAAAACAATTTTTTACGAAAGAATCGACAAAGCTAAGTAATTTTTTACTTTTTAAGTGTCTGCTGTTATTTTTGTATACTATCGTCAGTTCATAGCGGATATCTATCTGTGTATAAAACGTTTCGTAATTTTATAAAAGTAATTTTAACAGATCGTCACAAAATCGATCCTGAACATAAGCCCGATGTTTTCAGCGCATCGATGTCAAAGATTTAATATTGAAGCAAGAGCCGACGCGATCTCGCTGCGTCGGCTGAATTATTCATTTCACCTGGTTACGGGTGATTTTTAAACTATTTTTACAGTTTGCCTTAGCGTGTTTGCAGTTGGAATATTGTAGTTGGTCAATTCGATTATAATTTACCGATAAGTACATGTTTTCAGATATATTACTTTCAGATAAATGGTGGATCTTGAAATTAGTACTACTACTACTTAATATCTAAGTGGATTTGTGTAACTTTATTTTGAAAGACTTAATTTTGTCACCTAAATATTTCCAGGTGCATATTAAGTAATATCATATGTAAACCTTGAGGGTTCTTTAATTAAAATATTTTCAAAATCTTTTGCAAAGTATTTCATTTTATACTCTTTTCTTATTATCCATAAGTACGTTCTTTCGTTCGACACTTTATTTATGGATATGTATTATCAAAAGTTTAATATTTTGGGCCTTAAAAATTAACCTCAACTGACTTACACTATACAGGGTTACTTGTAAAACATTAACAATCTCGCAGGACTAGATAGCTAACGCCATAAGCAACAATGGTTATGGCAAATTTATGGTTGAAAATGTTGGAAAATTTCAAAAAATTCTTACAGCCCGTGTACGAAGCCGGTGTTGGTGTTGCAATTTTTCGGTATAACATACAAAAATATATACAATTAACGATGCATACAAATTGTTCAGGATCTTGTAAAGCGTCCGAGTAACGTATTAGACGTTTGAAAAATATTCAGCTAAAGAAGTTTATGTCGGCGAACATGTATTGGAATGTTATACGTTTCTCCCGAGCGACACGTTTTATTTATATGCGAGTTGCGAGGAGGACAACACAGTAACAATTCTTCTTTTCCTGAAAATATTATACATCGTAGTTAAATGTGTGTTTGTAGGGAATATCCCTTCCAGATAGGTTTAAAAACTTGAAGATTAAAGTAGATTGAAACCAGTGAAATTACTGGGCATTATGAGACTTAACATCCTATGTCTCCTATGTCCCATGTAGTGGTTTTACAAAGCACTGCACAGCACTGAACTGCGTTCGTCACC
The DNA here is from genome assembly GCA_949126905.1 of Amorpha juglandis. Classification (NCBI taxonomy): domain Eukaryota; kingdom Metazoa; phylum Arthropoda; class Insecta; order Lepidoptera; family Sphingidae; genus Amorpha; species Amorpha juglandis. The sequence continues at coordinate 8,016,820 of OX421365.1, forward strand.
CCGAGACATAAGATGTCCAGTAATTTCATTTGCTTCAATGTCCTTCAAACCGAAACACAACCGTGCTTACACACTGTTGCTTGGCGGTAGAAATAGACAAAGCGGTGGTACTCAGACGGCCTCTCGCATAAGAGGGACCAACCACCTTGTCGCTTTAGACACAATTAATGCGTGTTATAATAAACTTTAGAAATAAAACACACAAAACGAGCCAAACCGCAAGTCGCAACCCACCACTAGTATGTAAGATTGCCTTTATTTAACGGCTGACTTTCCTCCACGGAGAACTGCATTCGTATTCAATGAATAACTGATAAGTCGGTACACGTATAGTAGGAAGTATACGTTGCTTTTCAATATTTCTACAACTCTAGAGTGTATACTTTACAGACCATATTGGATGCTGGTTTTATGATATTAGGATAAAGATATTGTTAGTATAAATTGTGTAAAATAGGAAGCAACTGAGGCTAGAAGTGTGGCGTAAATTCACGAATAAAATACCAAATACCTGCTGGAGAGCAACTATCGTGCACATAGGAAAATAACTCCATAATAGCTTGTTTCGGCGAGTGGGGTCAGCTAGGTGCTGAGCCAGCATAGCTCTGGCATCGACTATGTTGCGACAATCGACATATTTAAACTGCTCTGTACCTACCATCAGGTGCAATATTCTTTGCTGTCTCAGGAAAATAATGACCGCGTGATCTACTTTAATTCTTTTCTAGATCCTTGGTCGATACCAAGTATCTAACAATTAAATCCTAAGACACCGCAAGTTCTTCAAGCTCTATGAAAATACTACGTACACTGAAATTAAGGTTGTGGTCACATTGAATAATTTGTGTGTTGTGGATCTTGGCGCCTTAACCAAGATGTCAGCACGTAAAGTAGTGTAGTTATAACCTTGGTGCGTGAAGTAAATATTCCTTAATTTAGTTCAATGTATTTACCCTTGTATAAGAAATGATAAAAATGCCAAACCACTGAGATGAGTCGCTGGTTGTTTCCACTTTGATAGCGTAAAAATTGCGTATGTTTTATGAAAAATGCCATTTTAATCTTACAAATTTACAATGTGTGAAATAGCCGCAAGATAACGTATTAGACAACTATTTTAATAAATATAATTTTGATATACACTCCTCCATGTTTTTTGAATTATTTGGTGATTTGCTGACTTTTATTTGAGCAACGATTACATGGACATTGTGAAACAAGCGTAAAATATATATTTATTTTCTTGATAATATTGTGTACTCCTTAGAACAGGTGCTTAATTTCCACGTTAACATATATCATACGTAGAAACACAATACAATTTACTCCGAGTTTCCAAGAAACACCTCCACACGTGACAAAGAGTGAAATCGGAACAGATTGCCGTAAGCGGTTTTGATTTTAATTATGCATAATATCCCTGTCGTAAGATCTCTTTGCGTCGAATAAAGCTCCGCCATTTGAAAATTTAACTGAACTCTAATAAAGAGATTGAGATTGTACAGCTAGGAAACCAGCGACCATTAGATCTATCAGTATTATTGGCGTGATTGTCTTCCTTGTAATTTTCAATTATATATTATTTCACCGCGACAGGTGTCGTAAAAGACTAGAGAGATTGCCACAAGAAAAAATTGTTTAATGTATATGCCGCACTCTATCATTCCTCACTCGCACAATTTTGTATACCGTAAGATTTAATATTGACTTGCGGCGCGCCTCGGTTTTGATTACATTTTCTGTACCCGTAGGATTGATGCCACATAACAATAACAAAACACAACCAATAGTACTTCTTATACAGAAGCCGTCAGCCAACTAAGACACAAAAACATTATTATTATTGTCTTACCATATTTCGGGACTTTAGTTTACTTTAGTCTCGAACCTTTGGCAGGCGTGCGTGGGGCCGAAACCAACACGTAAAGGCGCGTTAGACAAATTTAATCTAATATTGTGATGTGACACCACCCGACGGCTATCCTTGTACACACTACAAAAGGACCCCAAGGACCACCCCCGGTTGGTGTAGGACTAATCTAGCGCTCAACATAAATCTATACTAGTTTATGGAATTGAGGTGTTGGTGGATTGGGTAACTGGGTCTATAGAGATGAATATGGCACCTACCTGACCTAAAAACACGGATAAAATAGGCAGTAGTGACTCACCAACTCAGGTAGATGGGCTCACCAAATTAGTCGCTATAAAAGACCGAAAGACTCTCGTAGTTCCTGATATCCACAACACAAGACCCGTATTTTACTGTGGGGTCAGGACTATGTGTGTGACTATTGGATGTATTTATTTATTTATTTTTATTTTATAACTTCCGCGCTTTTAGTTGCCTCAATTGCAAAATCTGCCATAGTAGTTATCTTTGAGCACAGCCCGTCGTCGTGTCGTTAGCATTACTGCTACACTTTTAGCATAAAAGTGTAGCAGTGCTATACGTATTGCTGTTATATAATCTATACAATATCTGCAATAAATTTTATCATATTAAGTTTTGTCTACTAAAGAATATGTTGATGACTCACAAATAATCAAGTTCTCAGTTTCTAGTGTTTACAAAATCGAGAAAATAGTCTATATTTGTATAAAGTATATTGGAAGACTATTTGTTGACTTTTGCCTCTGGTCACACGATGGCAATTTCACCTTATGCTTCTATATATAATGTGTTACATAAAGGAATTCACTAATCGTTGTATCAAATCCGATTGCATTGTTAGGACATAAATAAAGCCTTTTTCGTATGAGTAACATGTTGACTACATTAAATGAGGAACAGCCGAGATTTTGTCTCACTCCACCATGTTATTCTCTTTCACGCACTTCACTTAATTTATAGTGATGCGATCGATCTTATCGATCGTAAGAAACGAGTGATTAAAATTGGCGCGAAATTTTAGGATATCTCGATTTTCATAAGATCCGGTACATAAACCCTCACTGTCAAGTTTATGTAATGACCCTCAAATATTACTACATCTTTCTGTAACACGTATTATGAATCTTGTTTACATACTATTTGTACTACCCACGCACAACTGCACACACAATGTAAGCGGAAGTTGAGTTAGCGGCGCGACGCGGACAAAAGCGGTAGACGAGAAAAGTGGCATAAACAGCGGCGTGATAATAACGTACAAATTCTTGCTTTGCCTGAATACACAATACTACCACAACTTCGAAGCTTAACTCAACCTTAATAAAATCAATATCTTTAAAAAATATTTGCTAATAAATAAATCTCAATAATGGATTGCGGTCACGTACACGAGAGGCGGTGTTGTCGCCAACTATTCGCGAATTAATCTCGTCCACCGCCTGTTTGCACGAGCCGAATGCACAAATAAGAGTTGCTGACGTCACCAACTTCGCCTACTTAACCTTATAATGGGACGCTCGGATTAGATCGATCGTGTTATGTATGAGTGGTAGAGCCACGCTGTACACCAGTGTTTCCTAACGTGGGGCCCACGGCCTACAAGGGGGCCATTTCATAGTTAAGGGGGGCAATTTAAAAATGGACTCGATGCGACTTTAACCCTTTTGCTTTGGATTATTTAAATGCAATGCTAGATATCGGTGACAAATTTAACAAAAAAATGTTAAGGGCATGGCCTAAAAAGGTTGGGAAACACTGTAGTGCTGTAGAGAGTTTTATCCTTGAACATGAATGGGCCAGGTCGAACGTGTCGACCGGGTTTTTGCCACTGTCTCAAAACAGATGAAAAGTACTAGCTTGCTGTTGTCTTTCGTATTGTGCTCCAAAGGCCCTAATAACCTTCCCCCTCCTTAATCCCTTAATTATCACTTTCCTTTAAGGTCAACAATGCGTCTATGATTCGTTTGGTATTGTGGTTATTCATAGGCGTTTGAGATCACTTACTATCAGATAAACAATTTGTTTGATTGCTTCAGCGAATAAAAAAGCATTGTTTTATTATTGTTAGGTTGAATTATTAAGGCATGTTTTGAATTACACACCTAGGATAGGAAGACGGTGAGGCGTGTCGCGAGTCATGCGACAGCGACACGTCCGCTTTGTATGAAATTGTATGGAATCGGTCGTGCATCAGGCTCTCGTCTCAGTCGCATACGTCAAAACGTATCTATATTCTAAAGGTTGCTGAGGGATTTTTTGACTCGAAATATTAATGTTAGAAGTAAAGAATATTTACATCGTAAAGACCTGTTTAACGAAGCGAGATCATGGAAGTAAAAGTGAAAATATCTCGGCTCTATGTAAAAGCATGTGTCATATTGATGGACATGGGACGGTCATGATAAAATGACGAGGGTTTCAATTTTACTGAATTGTAAATACCGTAATAATAAAACCGTTGCACGCACCTGCTTTTCCTATTATAAAATTACACAAATATGCGGGTACCGGTGACACTTAAGGTAGGTTTTGAGGTGTGCAACCAAGACAAGACCCCGCGATGGAAGACTTCACTGACACATTCTCTTTGTTTTTTTTTTTTATAGCATAGGCCGGCTAACGAGCAAATGGGTCACCTGATGGTAAGTGATCTCCACCGCCCATGTACGCCCACAACCAGAAGAATCAAGGGCGCGTTGCCGACCTTAAAGGAAAGGGATAATTAGGGATAGGGAAGGGGAGGGGATTTGGGCTTCCGGATATCTCACTCACCGTACGAAACGCAGCAGCAAGCCGCTACTTTACGTCGGTTTTCTGTGAGACAGTGATAACGACCCGGTCGAGCCAGCCCATTCATGCTATAAACCTAACAGTCTACAGCGTGGCTCTACCACTCAAAAAATATGCAATTGTATAAGAACGCACCGACATAGTAGAGTGCAATGCGTGATCAGTTTCATACAATTTAATACAAAGCGGACGTGTCGCTATCACTTAAGTCGCTTTAGGCGTCGCTGTCTCCTGCTTCGGTCGCGATCCTCAAAACGTGCCTTTTATAATACACTGTTAAGTAAACCGATGAGGACAAAGGACTTCCTATCTTAGTTTCTGAATGCACAGATTAAACCAGAAACGTAAGAAATTCAGTTCTGATTTGCCGCATTAGTGACTGATAAAAAAATATAAACATCTAAATTGCATTCCGGCACATATGTGTACACTGTATTATATAATACAGCTATTTGTTTTCAAATAATTGCTTGGTTGTAAATTGGTTGTAAATAAATGCCCTACCGAACCCGATTTCTCTCCTATTACCGTCCCTCCGTGAATGTACAATCCCCTAATTGTACGTTAGAAATCAGAAACACGAGGGAGTTGGCAGGACAACATAAATCAGAGGCAATTTAAACTGCTGCATCGGTAGTCGGTACCTTGGAGACTGCTCGGGGCAATACCGACTTAAATGGTCGGAACAGATGTGTTACTTTACGCCGTTCTTTTCAATTATTGATAACATTTTTATATTACATAAATAATAATATATGTATAAAAATTATAAAAAATACATCGATTTTAATCCCAAAGGGTTAGGCAGCAACCAGTACGCCCACATTCCGCCGAGCGCACTTCCATTCCATGATGATTTTATATTAAGCATTAATTGTTTTATGCCTCATCTCATTTCTTTTGGTCTAGTGGTGGCATACTTTGGCTGGAAAACCCGGAGTTCTCGGGTTCAAATCCCAGGTCGGGCAATCACAATTTATGTTTGAGTTTATTATTCGAACAACTACACATGAGTTACCCTGGATTAGAGATTGTACCACGTATGGCGACAGGCTCGCCACACTACCGGATAAGCTAGAAGAACAGTGGGTGAACCAGTTGCACCTCTGTCTACCCAACTAACGACGTGCAAGTCAACTTCAAATTTAAGGCTAAATAAAATTTTGTCCTAACACATAATACCAGACAAAGCACACACGTTTCAAATTGAACAGGTTGTGTTCCGTCGACGCCATTAGCACGAGTTTCGGCAACTAGTTACTGTCCGACTAACAGTGAAAAAGTTTCAGCGGTCTATGGACGTGTGGTCGATCGTACCCTGGCGACCGGTGGACGTTGGGAATTTCCGTGAACACTCTCCAACTGTTGAGAACGTTTAATGGTTTAAACATTTATTTTTTAACGCTTTGTGGCTTTATGGTCTCGTGTGGTTTTTGAGGAATATAAGTATTAGTATGAGTAGCTTCTGTGGGGATATTAATATTGTATAATTTTATTTCGTTTATGTTCTATATACATCGTCTTGTTGATTATCGCTTGCGTCCGGTGACGGTTTTCTTCAACGGTTTGAAGGAAATATCGCGAGGTATTCTGCATGCCTGTGAAGTTCTCTATTAATTTCGAAGTTATGTGAAGTTTTTCCTGTATTAGGCCAGTGCAGTGTACTATAGATCTAACCCCTTTCATACTGTAGAGTAGACCCGTGTTCAGCAGTAGAACGTTTTTTTTTATAGCATAGGCCGAAAACGAGCAAGTGAGTGATGATGTGTCACCTGATGGTGAGTGAGCTCCACCGCCCATGTACGTCCACAATACCAGTAGAATCATAGGCGTGTTGCCGAACTTAAAGGAAAGGGATAATTAAGGATTGGTAAGGGTAGGGGGATTTGGGCCTCCAGATATCTCACTTACCGTACAAATGCACCAGCAAGCCGCTAGTTTACGTCGGTTTTCTGTGAGACAGTGGTAACAACCTGGTCGAGCCGACCCATTCGTGCTGTAGACAAATTTTCTACAGCTTGGCTCTACTACTCCGGATAATACAGGGTATTATTATAGTATCAAAAAACTAGCAAACATATAATAATCTTCATTTATTCTAATTGCACAACCTCCTACAAAACAAAAGATTAACTATTAACCTATAGTGTTTTGTTTAACGGCATCTAATACAGCCACGTAGTATCAGCAAGTTTGTCGAAGTTCGCCAGAATCATGCCAAATATCGCCCATTTAAGGACCTCTGCTACGTGTTAAGAATTAGTTGGTAGGCCTGAGGATAAGGAGAATGTTTGGAACTTGACGCTTCCACGCGAATATTAGTGTCGAGTAAATGTTTAAGTTGGACGTTGGAAAATCATGGGTCAATTGCTTAGTGATTGTAAAGTTTTTCGATAAAAGTCTTCAAAGTTATATTTTTTTTTAGTCTTAGCTTAAATTAATGGCGTTAGACGTCTTAATAGATCATTGTTTCAAAAAGTGACGAAAATGAATAGGCGTGGAATTAATGTAATAATAATAATAAGCGACTGAAAATAAAATCGGCTCTTCACAGCTGTAAAATTCTTTATATAGCTTCAATGCTACACGCTTATTGAAAACAAAATTACTATTCAAAATGAAGGCTACGCAAAACTTACGCAAAGACTTCAAACAAGCTGGTTAGTTGATCGAAAATTGAAATCTTATACTTCTGCCCTCCTAAAGATTTGAAGAAAGGATTATTGCAATCTAAGGTTGTGACGCAAATTCAGCCTATGGATATTTAAGTTCAATATTCCCCGACGTTATAAAGGGATAGTCGGCGATTACGGTGGTAACAAAGAGGTCCACAGTCCGTCAGCCGCGCCTCCGCTTTTATCAAAACGAGCGGTAAGACAAACTTTCCGCATAATTACCGGAGTTCATTTAAATATTTTCCTACTTTCAACTTGTACGAACGTTAATTCAGTTTATTTGTACTATAGATAAATTATTTTAACGAATGGGCTTTTGGGAGTGATTTACATTTGGCTTTGTTTAATGTTGATTGTTTTGAAAAAAATTGTTTTATTAAGCTTTTATCGCGGGTCTTGAGCGGCGAGACCGAATACAGAAATTCCGTAACGAAAAAGCCTAACACCCCCCTCCAACCAGCCAGCGTTAGCTGACCCCCTGGAACATCGATAATTTCGAAGTCCCAGGTGGCGTCACATAGTGACCAGTCAGCTTGGACCGGACGTTCACAAGACTTAGACCGGACTTTGACCCCGACCTTGACCCCGACCCCGACCTTGACCCGACTTTAACCCGACCTTGACCCACAAAATTTAAATTAAAAACAAAGGAAAAAAATACTGCATTAAAATTGGTGTGTGTCGTGGGACACCAGGTAGGAACGAAGTTCCTTCGGCTAATGTAGAATCGACACAAATTGTAAAAAATACAAATTATCAACTAAAATAACAAAATAAAAAAAAGACGTGTAGCACTCGGAGACTGCTAAAGCTATTGTATAGCATTTTTTATCAACTTATGTAATTATAAATAATAACGAGCTAGCGTAATCTTTTAAAACTCGAAGGAGATATAAAAATACTTCAAGTATAACTGGCTGAATGAATTTCATTTTAAAAACTGATTGAGCTGAAATTCGCACACAATTTTGGTGCAGGCAAAAAGGAACTAACGCTGGCTGGTTATGCGGCGCTTTTAACGCTTTTTTCTTACGCTGTTTTCTTACGCTTTTTCCTATCACATTTTTTTCAGTTCGGTCACGCAGCAAAATCCCTATCCCCTCCAAGCCTGCCGTAAGGAACTTCGTTCCAATAAAATAAATCAATAATTATAATTACATAAGTTGATAAAAAATGCTATACAATAGCTTTACCGCGGCAGTCTCCGAGTGCCACACGTCTTTTTTAAAAATATATATATTTTTTTGAGTGGTAGAGCTACGCTGAAACTATTTTTATCTACAGCACGAATGGGCCGGCTTGGACAGGGTCGTTACCACTATCTCACAGGAAACTGACGTAAAATAGTGGTTTACTGCTGCGTTTCGTATGGTGAGTGAGATACCGGGAGGCCCATATCCTCTCTACTTCCAAATCCCTTAATTATTATCCCTTTTCATACGCACCTATGATCATTCTACTAATATGAAGCATTAAGCCTGTTTTGAGTTTTGCGATTAATATAAACGACAACGGATAACTCACTTATTTTTAAAATGATTTATAAAAAAAAATCTACAACAGGTTATGGGTAATGTACCTTATTAATTTATATAATAAACAAACCAAGTCACCTACCCTATTGTATGGGTAAATCGTGGGCGCATTGTCGATGGAACGGAAAGGGATAATTAAAGGTACTGAGAAGGGGAGGGGATTTGAGTTTCTAAATATCTCACTCACCCTTTAAAAAATGCAGCAGCAACCCGCTAGTTTTCTATGAGATAGTGGTAACGATCCACTCTATGCCACTCAAATATACACACATACAATAATTTGAAATGGAATAGGCCTTTTTATTTATTGAAGTGTATTTAATTTCGATTCACTATTTCTTTTCTGCGATACGAGAGGTACGAGATGATATATAAACTTTCATCCGGTTTCATTTTCCGCGTCCCGGCCTCATCAATCTCATGATTGCGGACGGACTAAGTTTTTCCTCAATACTATGTTTCTCAATTGAATAATATTTCCAGTATTGTTATTTAGTGAACAATAGCGTGCCCTTTGAAATGTTTTTCAGACAGGAAATGTGGATTGGAATTGATTTGTACGGTGGCTGGATGGCGCGTGTTTTGATAGTTTTGCTTTTGATTTATTCTTTATGGACGGTTCGTTCTTTTGATGCGTTTAGAAGTTAATACAGTTATAGATTGATAGATGTCGAGTTTAAAGATGTATAATAGCATGTACGGCAATACTTAAATGAGATTATTGATGTCTGTTTATGGCACGGGGAAATCTATCTTACGGATACCTTCCCAACACTCGGGTAGAGAAATGGTTATGTCTAACTCCCCGGCCTTCCTATCCAGTCCAGATCCGAATGACGGCTAGATCAGAATTCTAACTAATGTTCCTACATTGGTGTATCGACAAAAAATTCGGCGGTGGTCTCTGTCGGCGCAAACGGTTCGGTTCTAGGGGAGCTTGGGCTCCTTAGATTGCCGGTACCACCCCAGCGCTCTGCTTTTGTGGCCCGACTTGTCTGGGGCTTGGAAGCCCCCTCATAATCGGGATGCCCTCGGCTGCCAGCACGAGATTATCCCAATGAGTATTTTTATCCCTTCAACCGGGGGAGCTTGGACTAGTGCCTCATGTGTCCTTTCGGTAAAAATGGATAAAATAAAAATACATCAATTTTATACAACAATTAGGCGGGTTGGCATAATTCTGCTAACCTACGATAGATAAATAGTCTGTCGTTGGTCGACATTATTCTTGGATTGCGCTACACTATAGATGATTATACGGTCTATGGCTACACTTACCATCAGGTATGGCGTAGTCACTTCGCCGATCCAGTATTTAAAAACAACTTGCCAGTGGCTAGGCTGCTGTAAATTGACTTTCAGTACCAGATAGCGAATTGGTGTTGAATTTATATAGTAGGCATCGTTTAAATAGGGATTTATTGAAATTACCATCATAATAAATGTTTGAATGAACAATTATGATTTGTTTCCTCTGCCATCTTGGGATCAAATTACTCGGCCCTAACGACTGTTGACGGTTTGATATTATCATTCAGAAATACGAGCAAAGTTTTTCACTGGGACTGTAAATGTCTCTTAAAGTGTTACGAGTCGCTTAAGTGTTTCAGAGCTTGTTAAATTGTTTTAATTAATGCTTTAGAAACGTACTCCGAACGTTTGTATTCTTTTTTAAATATTTTGCCAAGAGTCAATCTAAAGATCTTTAAAACGTCTTTGAGTTCTGTACCGTAAATACAAATAAATACTAAAATAAATGCACATTAAATTATATAATGCTATTTTTAGATGGCGAGTGAACGTTACATTGTGACATTAATGGTGCTGCCACACCGGTGTTATAAAATGTTTACAAACATTTTCTAATTGAAATAAAACATAATTTAAACGGATTTTAACGCGGTTTTTTATTAATTTTGATCCCGACGTTTCGAAGACTTTTCAGCCTTCGTGGTCACGGGGAGGACTGACCACGAACTGTCTGTGACCACGAAGGCTGAAAAGTCTTCGAAACGTCGGGATCAAAATTAATAAAAAACCGCGATAAAATCCGTTTAAATTAGTTTTATTTCAATGAGTAACATTCGCGTAAACGTAAGAAATCAACATTTTCTAACATTAAACATTTACTAACATTATCTAACATTGTGATAAAATGTATCAAACTTTTGTTAACAAATGTTTAATAATGTTTTGTAAACATTTTATAACAGCGGTGTGGCAGCACCATAAAACACATTTTTTTACCTTTTTTCGCAATGAAATAATAATTAATAAATGGCGAAAAATAAAAAATATTATTTGATTCCACAATCTAACAAGGTTAAATATGTCAATATATGGTTTAGTGAGGCATGTAAAAGACTAAACTTGGTATTATGAGTATTAAATCAATACTCACCTTAATAGAAAATCGGCCATATGCGTATTGGTCCACGCACAGTAAAGGATTCCGTAGTTAAGATGAACATTTTTTTTTCATTTCAATCAAGTTTTAAGCAAGTACAAAATAATATCTAAAATAAGGCGAGCACAAAAATCAGTTCGTGTCTCTCAAAAACATTGTGAAAAACAAAGTTATTATTGCGGGTGCTAAACTAAAATATTGTACAACCGAAAATATCTTATTTCTCAAAAACGATATACAATCTAGCTTATTGAAACTATTCGTTGGGTATACTTTTTAAGCTGTACTACTTGATTTTTTTCATAATTTTCCACGCCGTACTTTAAAAACGCTAGGGGGGGGGGGGGGGGGTATTCATGACTGATCATGTATAAGAAAGTCATTTAGTAACATCTATGATTTTCTAGGACCTATCCAAAGAACTACACATGTCTATGTGCAATGCCACCTAATTTCACTACTCCCTGTGTAGTGAAATTAGGTGACTTACATATTATTATAATACATCTTCTAAAATTCAACTTTCATCCATAAAGTGGTAGTAGTCTCCGAATAAAATGGCCGTGACATATGGACCGACAGATGGATGGACGGATACGACCAAAATTATAAGTTTGGCTACGGAACAATAAAACGATAAAAAAACATTTTCTTCGACGTACGTTTACCTGTGAACAGACTCACAGAGTACAATAGTTTTCTTGTTACAAGTAGACACAGACAGATCGATATATTCGTATAAATCATATATTATTTTTGGCTTATGCCCGTATGCTTTTGAACTAAAATCTAATTTTACCAAGCTATTAATTGTTTTGTTCCAATAGTTACAATTTATACTAAATTAAATCTAAAATACTCTCCATTCATTGCTTTTGCGGTTACAAAATTAAACTAACCTCCAGTTATAATTAAATTGAGTCTCATAATTAATCATTGTTTATTTATTGAATAAGTAACGAGAACTATTTCATTCGGTTCCATTATTGAATCATTCATTGTACCATTAAAACACTGTAGGCAGCATGAATAGGCCGGCTCGATTGAAGAAGTACAGCTATTGTCCTACATCTAATCGACGTGATGTATTGGGTATTCCTATTCGCTGGGTGCGTGACTCCAGCGCCATCTAACGATACAACTTACGGTGGCTCTTTTGAGAAAATAAACATGTATTGGATGTCAAATAGTTATTGAAAAAATAAAATCAAATTGAAAAAAAAAATATTTTCAATGTGAAATGTGATATATTACACAGAGTGAATATTAAATTTAAAAAATTTCCGTGGGTCAGCTAAAAACAGTAAGTAAAATAAATACAACAACTAAAACAAGTCTCAATAAGTGAATTAGGTTAAGACTTGAAAAATTGAAAAAAAGAACGTGAAACGTGTTGGTTATTTGAATTTCTTGGTCAGCAAACGTTCTATGAGGTGTACCACACTCCTTGTTAACTAATTTTTTATTTGTAATGATATTTGACGTCGACGATTCTAGAATATCTGTTTGTGTCTGAGCATCACATTTGTTACTGCTTACATAACGATTACAAATAAATGTTTTTGATGATACATTGGAGGTAAAATATATATTCGCTTCACAGGCTTGATCCATCGTTTGATTCATGGATGTATTAGGTTGATCAGTTATTTCAGACGGTTCTGTAATATTCATCACCGGATCTATCTCAGCCGTTGACTTTTTTATTATTCTCCTGTCCATGAAGCGTTTGTGTCTAAATAAATAAATTACGATAATATAAATAAAAATTAAATTAAATAAAACAGGTATTGCTAAATCATTAACTATATCAAATAATATGTCTACATTTTTTAGTCGATTATTTCTATTAATCTAAATATTTTAATCAAAACTTAATTTTTTTACGTACCTACTCAAAACTGTGGATTCGTTGACTTTACGTCTTCTATAAACTGATGGAAAAATAGTTGGAGCGTAATTAGGACTTGATTCAACATCTGATTTACACCACCAATGAAGTGTTCACTGCATATAACATCCATAGGTTTTGGAGACCATAACGATCCATCAATACTTTACAAAAAAATATTAATTAAATTATTACTCCGTTTTCTTACACGACATACACATGTATATGACATTATTCTATAGAATACGGTTGTAGGTTATAGTAATACTTACTTTTGCCTTTTAACAGCAGTTATCCATTTTTTTCGCTGATTTAATTTCCACTTGGCAACCGGAAACTTATAAAATTTACAATTACTATTCCTACTAGTATTTTTGCAATCGACTACACAACAACTTTGATGACTCATTTTATTTTATTTATTTAATTAAACTGACACACGTGTTATTGTTATGGTCATAGATAATAAAGAGCCACCCGTAGTTCTGTATTGTCCGCAGCGAGCGCTGACATCACTTTTGTGTCCCCCACTATGCCTTACGCACCCAGCGAATAAGTAACTTACAAATGTTATTATTAAACATCGTTTTGGGTTTCTCTCAAATTGCAGTAGCTGGTTAGAAAACTAAGGATTATTTCAAGCATTTTTGGGAGGGCAAGTAATAAAACCTAGTCATAAAGACATATCTTTACATAGTATAGAATGAAGTCGCTTCCGCTGTCTGTTCGCTTAAATCTTTTAAACTACTCAACGTAATTTAATGCAGTTTTCAAGAATATATAGAGTGATGATGAGGAAGGTTTATATGTATATCACGCTATGACCAAAGGAAGCAGGGCAGTAATATGCAGGTGAAACCGCGAGGTACAGCTAAGTCTAAATAAAAATGTACATAATATATAGTAAATTTTCAGCTTCGAGCAGAAATAGAACTAATCCTTTTCGAAGATTGTACCACAAAAGTTCCACTCAACGAAGACTTTAATCTCGTTCGTTTGTACCACTAAATGGTTTTTCAACTTTAGCCGTTAACGGGATATTTATTTTGCGATGTATTATAAGAATTGATAATATAATAAAAATTGTGTACAAGTTTTGTAGAAATTGCTGCTTAGGAATAAACCAATATTGAAAGTATTAATATTTAAGGAAACCATACATTATTACCCTTACATTTCTGAAGCGTATAATATAAAACGTAGTTAAATAAACTATATTTTTAATATAATGGGTTCACATGGTTCGATTTAAGTTGATCAACTGACTTGAATTAACAAAAGCTGTATGGTTTTTGTTGATTTGATCAAGATTCAACATAACATACCGGGTGTAAGGGAGATACTTCGGAAAACGAAGACAGTTGGTACTGCTGGTGATTACAGACTGGATATCATTAAAAAAACGCGAAATACATCGACATACTAATTTTTAAAGCATAGTCTTGTTGGATCAATAAATTCAATTACGTTTTATTAAAATAATTAAAGTCATATTGTGAATAACGTAATGTAAAACTAATAAAAAAATCAGCTGACGATTGGAATCAGCTGTGCGACGGAACACACAGCAGGATTTACCTTCTGAGTATTGGAGCACGGTAATGCGCACGGAATTGACCCCGACTTAAGCATTAAGCGCTTTACATTGGCAGCTTACGTTTCCAAAAAGGCAAGTAAATAACAATGGATAAGCGTTAATTTCCGTTTATTTTAAGGTAAATGTTTTATTATCGTTTCGGTTTCGGAATCAGTCTTCTTGCAGGTTGCTTCCCGGTATATATACGATTTGTTACATAGATTAGATTACAATAAACTACAGCCTCCGTAGCGTAGTAGGCGAGCAAGCGTCTGGGAAACGAGAGGCTGTGGGTTCGATGCCTGCACTGAGACCAATATTTGTGTGACCCATAAATATTTGTTTCTGGTTTGGGTGATGAGGGACCGCAAGTACTACGTAGCTTCTGATATCCACAATACAGGTTAACGCAGTATGGGGTCTAGACTATATGTATATTTATTAGTAGCGTAGTTGTCGAAATTCGACCTCTATAATATAATTTTGGTTCTATGACGTCAGCTGTGAGATTTGACATTCAGACGGGAATAATTAATGGTTTATTTCATTTATTTTAATAGCATTCTGCACGCCTTCCCGTATAAACTTAACTGTGCCAAATCTCACACTCGTACGTGCGCGCAATATCCTCAAAACTAGGTACAAAGTTTTCTCTTCACGTATTTATTTAAAAGATTAATATTTATAAAAAAGGAATATATATAAATAAAGAAATAATTGTATATACATACATGAGTAGGAATTCATCGTCAAAGTCACCAAGGCTGATCATGTACAGTAATCCACCAAGTATACGTAAAACTGACGCATTCTAAATTATTGATGAATATAAAGTGGATTTGCATCCATGATATCAAGTAATAATTTAGATGTTGATTTTATAATGCTAAATTTATTACATTTATGTAGGTTAAATTCCGTATTTTACAAAAAAAACATAATTTTAAAATTTTCCACGTGCATTTGTGCAAAATAGAACTATAAATTATTGATTTAAGGGGTTATATACAGTTAGAATTTTCAAAAAATCGATTTTTGTTTTATTTTATTTTCTTAATGTACATATATTTAAGAATACACACAGAAAATTTCATATCGTTCCGGTGAATATTTTCGAAGTTACACGCAAATTTGAAAAGGCGTTTCAAAGTGCTTGAAAGCTTACCAAAGCTTCAAAGCGCTTACCTATCCCTTTACACTGTCCCTTTTATGCACCTGCCTAGTGTAAATGTTCTCTTCTAATATATTTAGATGCGTAAAGCAACAGTGTGTTATTGTTTTTTTTATACCTGAAAGGTAAAAGTTTATTTTTCTCTCCACAAACTGGAAAATATTTAGTGCTATTCAAATTTTAAACGCGTTTTTCTCAAAATGGTGTTTTCAAAGGCGGTGACCAACATTACTCGAAAACGGCTTAACCGATTAGTGTCAAATTTTAACACGAGCTTCTTAAATATATTTTCTAGTAATTAATCGAAGATTTTTTTGTCACCAATAAACATATATTTTTTTATAAGCAATTTAAGGTCGAAATTTTGGTCAAAAATCGATATTTTTATTTGAGAAGCTGCCATTTTGCCAAAAAAAAAAAAATTTTGCTTATTCCTTCGATCAATTACTAGATTTATCATTACTTTAACGAAATCTGTTTGGTTTTTTAATTTCAAAGGATCCAGTTCAGAGATATAGTGGTCACCGCAAAACGTCTTTTTTGAGAGGAGCTCCCGGAGATCAGCTGTAGCTCCTTTCCAAATAAATATTTTTATTAATACTAAGTCTTAAAATACAGTTAAAAGATATCATAATATGTGTACAAATTTTTAGATCAATAAGTTTAAGAGTTTCCTCAGAAAAAAATCTGGAAAATTCGCTTTTTTTCGGCCTTCTAACTGTATATAACCCCTTAAGTTAATGAATCTAGCAAAATAAAATTGGCATCTCAATTTTTATTTGATGTGGGTTGAAATCTTATTGCATATTTGCATCCAAATAGTATTTGATGTTGAAAGTTTATAACATAACATGCATCGTTCTATAAGTGGGACACCAACATCTTAGATCCAAAGCCAACCTCACCAGCACGTAATACAATCTGCTAATTAACGGACGAGGCAATGGCGGAACTTGGTTTCCATTGCGGGTTGTGGGCATTAGACGGCGAGTCGCCCCACATAATACCAAATCTACCAAATCATGATGGGAAGTCGGGCCCTGGCATTAAGCCGAGATAACGTCAGGAAAAAAAAACCGTATGTTATCTACGCTAAACTTGAAAGTTATTTTAACAATCATTAATTGACGAGTGTTAACAGACACTATTAGTTCTGGCATTGTATGAAGTGTATGATATCAATTGTATGTTTCGTTTATTTGGGGGAATTTGGCCAGCCAACGCTTCAAAGACATTTGACAGGGTAGCGACGAATAATATGAATTTAGCTTTCACCCCCGGGTCTTGTCAACTACAATCTCCCGGAAACAAGGGTAGTCAACCAACTGTGAACAGGTCTCACTAAAAGATAATGTAAAACAAATGTGGTACAGGAAAAGGAATTTTACGTCATTTCGTTTGTGTATTTAAGTTTTGACTTAGTGTAGTACGGCGTCAGGTGTAATGTGCTATTTTATTAACCTCTCCCAGGGGGCTTGCCGCCTAATCCTATCCCTTTCCCATCCTTCCCTTCCCAATACCCTGCTGGTGGTAGGATATGCGTATCCGCCTAGATAGCGACCACCATACACGGTGTTAAGACCCGCGATAGTGACCCACGTTGTGTGGGTCGCGTTCCGAAGTCAGCCAGTGTATATCCGGTTCTCCCCAGATGATAAAGATGATGCCCCCTGGCTTGCCCCCTGATCCTATCCCTTTCTCATCTCTTTATCCTTCCCCTTCCCTTTGGCCCTGGGATGAGATACTGCCGGGGTCGCCAGTATCCCATTAGCAGGGACCCCTGTAGTTCATTTATTATATTGAGGCGGCTTTCTCAACGATCCTTAATTCTATTTACCTATCAAATATGTTTACTAATGTAAAATTTTCATACGATTTGACGTCTATTAAACATTTTAGGTAGCTCAATACGATAGATAGATTATGGTTCAGAAAGTCGTTATTATAATTTTACATTTTCGCGTAAATGTAAGGTTAATACCAGTTTAACAAAAAGCTGATATGTCCGTCCGTATGCCAGTTTAATTAGCTTTAATAACCAATAATCCGAAAATCGCAACTTATCTGATTATATTAATTCGAGCGGGTCCGGGTAAAATAATAATTTTGAATTCATTGTAAACTGTGCCGGAATTATTATCACCGAGAAGAGACTTTTAAATCATAATTTGGAGTTTTCGCTTATTGCCATCAGTGATGTTATAATACATTTTATTATTCTTAACGATATAATTACAAGTAATTTCTCATAAATCTAATTCTAAACTAAAACTGTACATAATTATCAGAGAAATTTATTTTATTACGATATGTTTTTCTGCGTTATGTACGTTTAAAAAAGTTGATTTTAAAAACATCTTTAAAAATTCAATTAGTTATATTTAGAATGAAAACATCAAATACTCGATTGATATTTACTCCCAATTTCAGGTTCAAACTATGCCGTTCCCAGCCATTCACGAGTATTACCTATCAACGATTCATTAATTTATGAAGTGCTAACACTAATTTGGAAATGGCCGCTGGCCGCGCCCAATGTTGATACTTCTAAATATTTGTACGCTATTAAAATGATTCCATTTCGCACATGGTTTCCAATATAGTGAAACAGATAAACAGCACAGCCTGTAATGGTCGCCCGTTTATCGTATTAATGTGTTGATGTTGTTCCAAAATATGTACACTGTTTTATTGCCTTATGTTCGCTTAAGAGTAGCGATTCAGCGAACTGTTTTAATCCGAAATGAATATTTTTACTATTCTACTGATAAAGAATGTGCGTTGTCAACCGAGAGAATAGTATGTTCCACATTGTAAGATTCTATAATACATACATACACCCAAAATCACATACATACAATAAATAATTAATTAAAATATAAGCGACATTTTGAAATGCCTCGATTTTGAGAAGATCGGGCACATAAATAATAATATGTCCACACCTTTCTGTAGCACGTTGTATATAATATGATGAATATTTTTCTATAATTTGCAACACATCCAAATTTACATAGTAATCTGATCATTATTAATATTCACGAAATCGTAGCAACTATAACTGCTAGTATAACTTCACACAAAATACGGTTATTAAAAAATAGCCCGAGATTAAAGCAATAAAATCGTGCCGCGGAATCAGTGGCGAGCTTTATGATGTAATAATGATATTTATCTGCCATTGGAACGTATTCCCACTTTACAGTGTAAATTACTTTTATGCAAATAACTTTATTTTTTATACGTAAAATGAGAAGCTAAAGTTGGGAGGTATAAAAGACCGGGTAAGTATGAGTCGGGTTTTCGCACTGGAGGGTTCCGTACGACCCCACATATTTTATTTTTGTGTTTTTATTATTATTCTTTTTTATCCTGGCTCGGCAAAGTGACTACGCTACACCTGATGGTAAGTGTAGCGCAATCCAAGAATAGTGTCGACCAACGATAAACAATGTGTCCATCGTCGGTCGGCAAGATCATGCCGCCCTGCCAATATTCCGTTAGCAGGGACCCCGTAGTTCATCCCAGGAACTTTGGCAGGCAGGCGACCCCGTAGGATCTCATCCCAGGACCAAGGGGGAGGGGAAGAAAAACGGGATATGAAAAGGGTTAGGATCAGGGAGCAAGCCCCCTGGGGAGAACCGGATATACACTGGTTGACCCTGGAACGCGACCCACACAAGGTGGGCCACTAAGGCAGGTTTTTTTTTATAATTTGTTAGGATATTAGTCATAAATGATCAAAGCATAGAGCCATTTAAATATAGAACAGATAGATAGTAGGGCGGTGCGGCATAGACCTAGTATTAAGGTTCCGTTGGCATGCTTTTAGGACGGAACTCTAAAAAGGGACCAATTGCTTCATAGATATATTGATATAGTTTCATTTTGTATCTTAACAATTATACGTATTCCCTGCCATGAGATAATAAATGATGGGTAAAACATTATATGCTGTCGCTGATTTTAATAAGCTTAAACTTATGGCACAGTAGTACCCGCAACCCGCAGGTAGTAGTGTAGTGGTAGTAGTAGAGATTTTCAGCTCTACAAAAAAAAATTTTTGGTTTATGATTATATCTTTGATTGTGTTTAAAGCACTAACTATATCAGAAAAGCAAAAAAGTGTTGAAAATAAATGGTATTGATATTGTTAAAAAGTTTAAATTTAGATTCCGATATTCTGTTGACTTAGGCTTAATATAAAAATATCGAAATGATTACATAATACATTTGATAAAAAAATATCGATTTAGTGGAATAAAATATTAAAAGGTCATAAAAATATCATTATAATAATTTTTAAGCAAGCCTAGTTCTTGGTAATTTGTTTGCTTACTATATCTTGAAATATTATTGTCTAATCAAATCACTATTGTTTGCTGTAGTTTCATATCATAAAGCAACATTACAGGTGTGGCGGGACAGGAAGATTAATAGGCCGCTGCCACAATCAGATCCTGGGCGTCCCGTCTTGACGAAAATGAAAAATGTTTTTTTTTTTGTTTCTAGAGGTCGGTATGGTACCATCGTAATGATTAAAACCATAGTGTCTGCAGATGAATGAGTGATTGAGCGCATTTATCTAAAGTATTACAATTCTATTTAAAAAGACAGATTAAAATTACTTTCACTTTAAGACATTTTTTTTGTACATGCAACGTCACTTTTGGTTTGAATTTAAAGGGTAGAACTCATGTTCTCAATATAGAAGTCTACAAAATACTGAATTCAGATTAATTGTTTGCCCAACACTAGGTGTTGATTATTTTTTCTGGCTTAGATAATAGGAAGTCAACAATATCTTCGTATTACTTAAATAGAGTGTAAGTGGGCCATCAAACATCTCAGGCCCAAAGCCTTCCTCATTTATATGTGTGGTAGAGCCACAGTGGCAGTTTTGTCTACAGAATGAATGGGCCGGCTCAACCGGGTCGTTACCACTGTCTCAGAGAAATCCGACGTAAAGTAGCTGCTTGTTGCTGCGTTTCGTACGGTGAGTGAAACATCCGGAGACCTAAATCCCCTTTCCCAATCCCTATAATAACCCTTTCCTTTAAGTTCGGCAATGTGCCCCTGATTCGTCTGGTATTGTGAGCGTACACGGGGGGTGGAAATAACTTACCATCAGATGACCATCTTACTCGTTTACTGGCCTATGCTATAAAAAAAATAGAACCCTGCTACATTAAGTTATGTACTTGTTTTTCTTATGACTTATGATACTTATGACTGACTGATCGGAACAGGGTGGCAGAGCATTCATTGCATATTTACACTATTTCGTAAAATCCAAACATTACGGAAGCGCATAATTGAAGTTGTTGCATTGTACGTTGTATGGAAGACAAACTGAAAATATACGGAACTCACATAGTATCAATTCTCTCACCCCTCTCTCCGCCACAATAATATTTCATGGCATCAATTTCATACTCGGAATGGGCACCATCAAAATCCCATCAGGTGAACATTTTCACGACATACGACACATAAAACGGTGTTATTGTATAAATGCTAAATGTATTAGGATTTACGAGTTTATTATTATTAATAAATGTGCATTTATTGGTAGGTTGATCATTTGAAAGTATATAATAATAATGTTCCTGTAATATACACGTCCTATTGGTTAGCACGGCCTCCTCTACTGAATGGTGTTGGTTACGTACATAGGTTACATACAGAGATACATGTTCTTAGGGTGGTTTCGAACTTGCGATTTTCGTCTCAGTAGTCCCTACCATTGCCTGCTGACGTATCGGTGCTTATACATTTTAAAGTAAATACTAGACATTTTAAAACAAACATGAATCTTAAAGTTAGTAATGCTTAATAGTATAAGATCCCGGGTAACATTGACCTTCACCCATCTGTTTACCGGATGAAAATAATATTTTAGGGTATAAAATGTGTTGCTGAACACATACCAATAGGGTTTCCTAAAAAAATATATCCCGATCTTAGACCATAAGGTTTGACATTCACGATCACAACAATATCAAAAATAACAATTTCTATAGGTCTCTGGTGTTGGTGCCTGTGTCGCTCCCGGTCAACTGTAGCTACACCGACTCCAGAGGGAGCTCTAGAAATTGTTATTTTTGACTTTTCAGGTTTTTGAAGACGGTTATTAAGTTTTGTTAAAATTTATTTTATTTTTTAAATTTTAATTGTTAAGTACAGCTATGGTATGTAAAATCCAACTCAATATCACAATCGCGACGACTGAGCTGTTGTCCATTGGGAAGTTTCATTTTTTTACTCCATATTTATTTCAAAAAATTAATTTGATAGAGTTTAGCCGCGATGCGTTCCCACATAAATATGATTAGATCTAGCCAAATGTATATGGGACCACATCGAGGCTAAATTATGACGAATGATTTTTTTCGATAAAATCGGTCTACATTTGGCGGAGAAATCGATGTACATACATAAAAAAAGCAAAAAAACCCGACCCTTTGAGAATATCCTCCATTTTAGAAGTTGGTTAAGAATAACGAACTTAGCAAGTATTTTTACATCAAGTATTCCATCAAGTATTCCATCAACAATGATTACAAAAAACAGATTTTTCCACGCAACATAACAGAGCAATTTTACAAAAACGCAACAATATATCAAAATAACAAACTTAGGAAGTATTTTCCGTCAAGTATTCCACCAAAAAACAATGATTACAAAAACCTTATTTTTCCACCCAAGATAACAGAGCGATTTTCTAGGAACGCCTGGTTATATTTTACCAAAACAAAGTCCCACTTAGGCCTAAATATTGCCCCAGGATCGTCGGCGGCTTTTCCGTAAAATTTGTTCGCGGCTTGAGGAGAAAATTAAGTTTTCTTTAATATAAAACACAGCCTCCGTGGAGCAGCGGGCGAGTAGCCGGCTGTAAAGCGAGAGGCCGCGGGTGCGATCCCCGCACTGGGACAAATATTTGTTTCGGGGTCTGGGTGTTGTGAGACCCAAAGTCTCTCGTAGTTTCTGATACCCACGACACAAGACTCGTATCTTACTGTGGGGTCAGGACTATGTATGTGACTGTTGGGTGTATTTATTATTTATAAAACATAGTAGCACGTAGATATAAAAGACGCTATGACTTCAGGTTGAATATAATTTAGCTATTGAAAGTAGTATGCGACGGTACCGGACATCTATTGGTTTTGCCACCCCACTTCTGCGTACTTCTTTTCGCAACATTTTTTTTACGGAATACTTGAAAATCTTGGAGGAGAAGAAATGGTTATACTGGATTCTCCAGCCTTCAGAGGCAGTTTACGGAATATAATAAAGAATATTTGGTTTCTATTTTTCAATATCAAGTTCATTCATTAGTTCATTTCAATTATTATGGGCTAGTTGCGGGGCATACGCCTGCTCCGTTTTACGCAATTCTTCTGTATGTTGAGCTTATCTGTGCCAAATTCTACTTGCCACTATTTTGAGTTTATCGACCCATCTAAATAGCGGTCTGTTTATGTTTACCATCACGTAGCCACCATTCCTTCAACGAATTACTCCTTTTTTTGAGTGTTAGAGCCATGCTGTAGACATTTTTGCCTACAGCATGAATGGGCTGGCTCGACCGGGTCGCTACCACTGTCTCACAGAAAACCGACTTAAAGTAGCGGCTTGCTGCTGCGTTTCGTACGGTGAGTGAGATATCCGGATGCCCAAATCCCCTCCCCTTTCCAACCCCTTATTATCCGTTTCCTTTAAGGTCGGCAACGCGCTCATGATTCTTATGGTGGTGGGCGTACATGGGCGGTGGAGATCACTTATCATCAGGTGACCCACTTGCTCGTTTGCCGGCCTATGCAATAAAAAAAAATAACAATAATAATATATTTGTTAATATTTGGTTTCTATATATTTGGCTTCTATTTTTCAATATTAAGTTCATTCATTCATTAATTTCATTTATTATGGGCTAGCTGCAGGGATAAGCCTGCTCCGTTTTACGCCATTCTTCTGTATGTTGAGATTATCTCTGCCAAAAATACTTGCCACTATTTTGTGTTAATCGACCCTAAATAGCGGTCTGTATATGTTTACCATCGTGTAGCCACCATTCTGTCAAGAACTCACTCCACCTGACACTGTCGCGTCTTGTCATATGTCTTGCCCAAAGCCACTTCCGTTTCGCTATACGAGATCCGATGTCTTCCACTTTAGTCATTCTTTGAATGTCTACATTTCGAACTCTGTCAATCAGCTTCTTGTTTAACATGGCGCACCCCATAGCATGTGGTGCAACCTGCATTCGTTGTACTTTTCCTTTTGTTGGGACCCATAATTTGGCACCATATGTCATTGTGGGCAGGACACATTGGTATTGGTATTAAGTACAACTTTTTTGTTTTTTGATAAAAGTTCATAATAAGAAACAAGAATAAATAAAGGTTGGGATGCATCTTTGCCATCGTGATTCGATCACGTTGACTTTCTTTGTCTGGTATAGTATTATTAAAATTGTTCGCGAGTGCACCCGCATTAATATTTTTATCCGGGGTAATAAAGTGGGCCATGTCCTAATACAGGCTATAGTCTATATGTGTGCCAAATTTAGTCTTAATCCGTTTAGCCGTTTATAACATCCAAACTTACAAACACATAAAATCACAAACACCCAATCGTTCACATTTTTTATAATTAGGTTATGAAGTAGGATAAATGGTGTATTTTTCTACCAACATACCACAACTCCGTTTAGGAAGTTTAGGATGATTAAACAATAAAAAAACAACGTAAAAGGAATCACGGCGCAGTTAGGTACATCCGTATAATTTATATACAAAGTATCCCTCCGACCGTAAATACGAACTCAAATAAAATGCTAAGAACAATGAAAGGAAACTGTTTAACGTTAGAAACAAAGAAACACGAAGAGAAGATTAATCCCAATGGACAAAGGGAACATGATCGTAGAAATGTGGTTAACTTGTGTATGTGTGTGTGTGTGTGTTTTTACCACATTTACTAACATCTTAGGTCTGTGGCTTCAAAGGGTTAACTTATTGAATCTTTAACGTTATCGTAACATAAAAAAATGAAAGGAGACAAATGAAATATAACAAATTTACAATTAGTTATTGAACATTGCTTGAAATTTTAATGTTTTGCTTATCATTATTTTTTACGTATGTACTATTTTTGTTAAGAACTTTTTATTTTACCATTTAACGGCGCAGAAATGTCGAAATTTTAGTCTTGAATGTTCGATTATAGATGCGTAAATATAGATTGTTTACTTCAAAATAAACGGGACTATAAAAAACCCGTCAAAATCAATTGAGGAATGCCGGACATATGGGGTAAAATATATAAAATATTAACTTACTACATAATAATGATGACTTTACTTATTATACACTAAAACTTTCTTGAAAGTATGTAGATTATGTTACTGAAACAACTATAAAATTAATTATTTTATTTTGAGAAAATTGCGAATGAATTTGCTTAGTCATACATACATACCGGTCCAAATATAGGGTCTTCTTATTAAGTAGGTTAATAACAGAAATAAAACAGTGCTTACACACTGCTCCCTGGCGATAGAAATAAACAATGCAGTGGTAGCAACCCAGATGGATATAGAGCGAGAAAATTAGCTCAACATTAACTTTTTTTGCGATTCCGAGTCCTATAAAAATAATGCAGGTTTTAAAATAGCATTATACTTGGTTGCTGGAGTGAAATATCCTTTGCAAAATTCCGGGGACCGCTGGGGACAAGTAAAGAAACAATTTGCGGTATCTAATCGTTTTAAGGTTCAATAATTTAATAAACCAGTGCCATTAATGTCCTCAGTGTAAAGACCTCGTATCCTTTAGCTTAGTGTCTACGTTTAATCCTAAGCTAACGATTGGTTAATCAAAAATGTAATATGTAGTTCTTAAGAGTGTGGTATTAAGGTTCAGATTGGTGTAGTCGGTCTGCAATTATTACTTTGCATTCGGTAATCACGAGGCAGGACTGGATTCAAGCAAAATTATAAATATTTCATTTATATCTTCACGTTAATATTTTTTGTTTAAATTGTAGGATAAAATGAGCAATTGGTGCTTAAAAACCGCTAAAAGGATAATAAAATATTTTTTGTGGTGCTATAAATTAGAATAAAAGTTATATTTGTCCACAGATCACGACTCAGTAATAAATTAGCGCACTGTAAATATAAATCTATGATGTTGTCCCACCAGACAGAAGTTGTATATTTAAACTTGATTTTCTAGTGACAGCTTACGCTGTGAAACCGGACAGATATTGAGTTCCAATTCCATGTAGATCTCACACTAGATTAACCTGTATCGTAGATGTAAAGAACTACGAAGGACTTCAAAATCACGATTGATGTTAAATTTTCAATTTAAATGACATGAGTAACCCGGGATTAGAATTATGTCTGATGTGGCGATAGGTTCACCAACTATCATATGAAAGAACGGAAATAAGGCGTACCGTGGATGCACTAGTTGCACCTCACATAACACTTGGACATAGGTATAAACCTATGTTTATACGATTTTTATATCAAATAATTTGTACGCTACGGCAAACAAAAAAGTCCATTAAGTCTAAATACATTCCTGTAAACTCTGTAAGTCCAGAGAGACTGTGGCGACACGTACAAATTAGGGGACAATGGTCAATTAAGATAGTTGCGCCGGACACGTGAGCTTCAATTGTCACGGAATTATACGCCACCGGCACACGCAGACTCAATTAGTTTTAAAACAATTATGCTTTAAAGTAAACGTTACACTTCAAAGTTAGTATTTTTGAAGTTATACTTCTTTAGGCGCGTTATGAAAAAATGATGAGAGTGAAATTTTAAGATGCGCGCGCACCTGTGACACAAAAAATTAACAGTATGAAGTTAGGCGCGTTAAGAAAAAATGATGAGAGTAAAAGTAGCCGTAATTAATAAACAAATGACGATTTAGACAAAGAAAAACTCTTTATTTCTTATTCGGAACATGTTGCCGTAAAAAGTACCAGGCTCGCATAAACGCGAAGAGAGTAGAATGTACTTCTATCATGTCGAGTGGATATGTTGATATAAATTAAAATACTTTTGTTTAATATAATTAACACTAAATATTATTAAATTATTAATGTTACGATATTTCATCGTTGTTGTGAAGACTTGAGAATAAATTACACTTGTCTTTGGCGAAATGCATAACAATGCGAAGCTTAAGAGTGTTGTTACAAAGACTTGGCTGTATGAGCTACAATACCTTTGCCTATTAAAAACCCGAATTTGAACCAAAAATTATAATACCGAGGACTATGACGGAAGTGAATACTTTTTAAATTGTTTTCGAAATTAATAAGTGTCCGTTCTATTGAAACTATGAATCAACACGCATGAAACATTTACTATAATAATAATTATAATGTACATTATAAATAATAATTAATATTATAGTAAATGTTTCATGCGTGTTGATTCATAGGCCATTTTTGACAATGTCCTTTATAATTTATATATGTGCTAATAAATTATATTCAGTAGTGATTTAAATTGAATATTTTGATTGATATTACTTACTATTTGTGAATATTAGTGAAAAAAATTGTGCTTATATACTTTTTCAAGTGCTCCAATATAATTGAGGTTAACTATCCGTATGTATTATTTATTTATTTATATTTTGATTGATATTACTTACTATTTGTGAATATTAGTGAAAAAATTGTGCTTATATACTTTTTCAAGTGCTCCAATATAATTTAGGTTAACTATCCGTATGTATTATTTATTGATATAAATTAAAATACTTTTATTTAATATAATTAACACTAAATATTATTAAATTATTAATGTTAAATACTTATTATTGGTTATTTAATATTCACAAAATAAAGAAATAAATTTAAAAAACATTTAATAAAAAGTTTGTGATAAAAATTAAAATTGAACATCAAATAATAATATTAATTTTTAATATTTGCTATTAAATTGAATAAATAACAAAGAAGTATAACTTCTCACGCGCGTACATAAGTACACGCACCCATTTTTTTTTTAATCAGCCCCGTATTATATTCTCCTACTACGCTTTTTAAATAGCTCACTAGGCTAATTCAGATCGGAAGAGACGTTTCAGGTATGCATGTTCCCTCTCGATGTTTAATTTTTTTATTCACAGGCGAAGTAATCGATATTTTACCATGAATATTCACGTGACTTTGAAAATATAATATTAAGGCACTGTTTCATCAATAGAGTAAATGCTACTTACCAAATAAAATATGACACGTATAGATACAAACGTCACATTCTGACATATATACCGGCGGACAGATATATATTTGGTACTTTGAAAAAATAGCTGTTATAATATGTTTAAATTGGTGATTAAATCTTCTCAAATATTGTGATATTGGCTCTAAATATAATTATTAAAGTGATTAATTTACCACACAATCGCTCATCCAACTGATTGACGATACATGCTAGCGTGAGCCGAGCCATGGACGAAGCTCTTCTTGAACATGACACGGTGCGCCTTTTTTTATTCGTTTAAATATTGAGACGTTACGATACGTCTCGTAAAGTACCGAAGTTTTGACGAATCACTATGAATAAATGGTTTGAGGCCTCTCTCAAGCAAGTTGTGCCCCGTGCGTGACTTCATATACGTCGTTTAACTTCACAATTATACCTAAGAGGTTTTTCTTAGTGAAAGCACAGAAGTTGCGGGTAGCAGGGGAGGATACGATAGGTGCGTCACCAATGAAGTGTAACATAAATAAAAATGCATCCAAATATGCATTCTGTAACAGATAAAAAAACTGAACTTAGCGATTTGTATGAATTAATGCATCATCCCTCGTCCCAGATGCATGTGAAACTGCAAGCCTAGATATCAATTGTGCACATCAATTGATGAATCAGGTCACCCGTTGAGTTCGACTTCAATTGTGCGACGCGTCCCACATTTTACTGAGTGGTTATCTAGTAGTTTGTGTCAATCGCAGGGCGGATATAGGGCGTTATAATGAGCGATGATATGGAACTCTGAAAATTTGAAGCAGTGTGTTAAAGACTATGCTTTGAAATCAATCAGTACTATCAAAATTATGATTAACATATTTCCTACCTATAAAAGTTATTAATCTGTGTTTTACTTGGTCACGTGTTATCACATTAGGATAACACGTGACCAATGATTTTAGATTAAAAGATACAAAAGACTGTTTGAAAAATACAAAAAATATCTGTAATGACCAAATCGATGAACAGATTTTCTTCAAACATAGTAGTACCATTTATTGAAGTCAAGATACTGTAGGGTTAGGATATGTATGATTGTTGGGAGTATATAAGTCGGAGCAATAGCTCATTTGCTTGCATCGATGAAAGTGCATTTACACCTCTCTGCGATCAACCGACATGACTTCGATAATAACATCATAAAATTCTACCAACTCACATCATCATAATTATTATGTGTGTATCCGACCTCCTCCATCCCCATAGTCGGCCTTTACCTCCTTCCTTCACGCCTTTTCCTCTCTTTGTGTAATACAACGGTAATTCATACAATAATAATCCACAAATAATTATTACATTTATTTGTGAGTAACGTTGTGTGCCATAAATTCGCCCTCATGACCCTTCAATATCTACTCTTCTCACGAACATGTCTTTCTTTAGTCTCGGCTACGGACAGACCGATTGCTCTAATGCGGGGGCGCTCCCTATATTGAGTTACCTTCCACTCCGAGTGGAATCAACTGACAAATTATGTAAACCACCCTCAAGTTAATATTTATGTATTTGGTGGTACCCACAGTTTAAAATTAATTGTGCTGTTTATATACTCATCTTTGTGTCCATTCTCAGACATATATTATAATACATTATATGTCTGAGAATAAATATCATTTATTAATTACTAGCTGCACCCGACATGGGTATGGCTGTCACGAGAAGAATTGTTTGGCAAATTTTGATCATAGTTGGATGAATGGGTTAGGACCGCATAGGTAAAGGTGATAATTTTTTTATTTATATACATTTAAACTGAAATACCTCCCTTTTTCATGGTACACGCTGATAAACGAGCAAGTGAGTCACCTCTTTTTGTCAGGGCTTAAAACATACATAGCTAATAGTTTAATGCTCTCAGTGTGTATTGCTGGTGTAGGCCTCATGGGTTCCGTCCGACACGCAAATGACGCACAATATACCTAAGCCCGACCAGCAATTAGGTTGTTTCGATGCTGATTGCTGTGGTCTACAGTTGTGGTTGGTTATACATCGGTTGTAGCAAACGTTACTTGTATTTACATATGTTATTGTGGCTGGGTTGTAAATTATCTTGGGTATTGGTATACAAGACGCTCCTTTGCTCCCTGCGGTGGCGTTTGGGTAAAGACTGTTTCTGGTTAATAGCGTCGGGTATAATTTGGTTGTCTGGGCGTGTTTGTAAATGGAGAATATTTTTCGGTTATTAGTAAAGTAGCGGGACAAATATTCTGGCGTGTGTAAACATTAGTTAAGTACAGGGCTGGGTTATGTAAGACCTAAGTTTTTCGTTGTTTCTGATATATCCAGTAAATAATCCAGTAAGTATGGCGTATAGTTATAGATGTATTTTTTTTAATTCGGGAATACACGATTATAATTGACAAGCTGTCCGTCGCAGTTTCACCTGCATGTTACTGCCCTGCTCCCATGTGTTATAGCGTGATATACGATATAAACCTTCCTCATAAATCACTCTATCTATTTAATTGCTGGAAGCTGCGTTAAAATCCGTTGAATAGTTTAAAAGATCCAAGGGAACAGACAGCGGAAGCGACTTCATTTTCTACTATGTAAAGACTGCAAGATATAAATTATTTTAAACATGTTACATAACTAAACTAAATTATAATTTTAAAAAATGTATAGTGTAGACTTTGCATTACTATACTCATCTAAATTTATAAAACTCAAAGGTGACTGACTGACATAGTGATTTATCAACGCACAGCCCAAACCACTGGAGGGATCGGGCTGAAATTTGGCATGCAGGTACATGTTATGACGTAGGCATTTGCTAAGAAAGGATTTTGATAAATTCTACACCCAATGGGATAAAATAGGGGATGAAAGTTTGTATGAAAATCACGCGGGCGGAGCCGCGAGCAAAAGCTAGTCAATAAATAAAATTACAATCGCATTGCACCATAATATTGTAGCCACAACCGCAGGAAGTATTCTTGCTCCAACTAACTTTGTAATACAGAAGACGCTATCCACAAGATGCACGGTTTGCTATCGATCAAACAAGTTGGGCAAAAAGCCATCAATGATCCCGGCATATTAAAATAATGGCTACAATTGCCCCGAGGACAGTATGGCGTGACATCCATGGTTGCTTATAGTGTCTGCTACGGTAGATTTTCAATAAGAAAGGTGCAAAAATGCGACCGAACTAACATGTTTTTCTTTTTATATTCTATGAAAGGACATTGTCAAAAATGGCCTATGAATCAACACGCATGAAACATTTACTATAA
The DNA here is from genome assembly GCA_949126905.1 of Amorpha juglandis. NCBI lineage: Eukaryota > Metazoa > Arthropoda > Insecta > Lepidoptera > Sphingidae > Amorpha > Amorpha juglandis. The sequence continues at coordinate 8,048,290 of OX421365.1, forward strand.
TTATTATTATTATTTATAATGTACATTATAATTATTTCAATAGAACGGACACTTATTAATTTCGAAAACAATTTAAAAAGTATTCACTTCCGTCATAGTCCTCGGTATTATAATGTTTGGTTCAAATTCGGGTTTTTAATAGGCAAAGGTATTGTAGCTCATACAGCCAAGTCTTTGTAACAACACTCTTAATAAGAGTTTGACACAGACAAACGTCAGTATTCTCAAAACTCAAGTGTTGAGAATACTGACGCTTGTCTGTGTAATTAAAAACCATTATTTTATTAACCATGATTATGGTTTTTAGTCACAAACAGTCCGATATGATGTCGCGGAACCATACGGCATGTCAAAATGATTTTTTTTAATTTATTTATGGCTTCGCATTGTTATGCATTTCGCAAATGACAAGTGTAATTTATTCTCAAGTCTTCACAACAACGATGAAATATCGGTGTGGAAGTTTTCAAGGACTTGTTGGAGTTTTGGTGTGCATTCTTTCCAGTACGACACTTAATTCACTTATTTCATTATTTCCATACACTGTTCATCGCCGTAAATGTTTATTGCACAAATCCACACCACTTTTACACAACAAACACAACATTAAACTAGTTTTTGAAATAAATTAAAATCAGTGATGAACCGCAGTGTCAGAATTCCCGCCAAAACTCCGTCAAAATGAATTAACAGATGACAACATTTGACATTTGATAGTATTTATTGGCCTAATTATAACCTCAAAATCCGAAAGTATTTTATTTATTTTTCGGAATTCTCAAGTGTCCGTAGTTTTAATTTAGTTTCAATCAAATATATACATTATCTAAAACCCAAAAAGTAAATTCACCTCCCTGTTGGTTCTTAGGCCAACTATGTATGGACGACGAACAATGTCCTTTCGAACGAATGGAAAGAATCCCATTTAAAAAATCTAGTTTTGGTGTGTGGTGCTTGCTGTTAGTTAACAACATGTTCTATTTGGTTTTCCGACCTATAATCATAATATTTATCATAATATACATAACATTTAAATTAACAAATAGGTACATTATTAAAAGAAGCTATGCCATTTTTTATTCAATTTCTATAATATGTAATAACATTTTTATACTCCCATATCACTTACGTTATAATAAACTACGTTTAGCTTGTCATTCCGTTCGCGTTAAAGCCTTTTCCCATCATATTCCCGGAATAAAACATAACTTTTTACGTCACTCTACGGTGCATAAAAAAATAAAATTGGTGTGTGTCGTGGGACACCAGGTAGGAACGAAGTTCCTTCGGCTAATGTAGAATCGACACAAATTGTAAAAAATACAAATTATCAACTAAAATCACAAAATATGTCTCTTTATTTTTGTTTGACAACATAAAATTACATAGAAATAGAATAGAAAAATAGAAATAAAAAAAAGACGTGTAGCACTCGGAGACTGCCGCGGTAAAGCTATTGTATAGCATTTTTTATCAACTTATGTAATTATAAATAAAAACTTATTAATTTAGACTTAGACTGGCTACTAAACGGTGGACGGCCGTGTTCTATAATCAAAAATTCAAATTCAAATTTCAAACCGCGTCTACATTTCCAAATGTCATAAGTTTCACACCTATCTGTTTTATTAACGGAATTTCGACTTTAACTTTGTGTGCTAGATATCAAATTAAGTTTTAAAAAAGTCTCATTTAACGGTTTTATTCCACGCATTTTTTCCACGCATTTTTCTTACGGTTTTACTATCACATTTTTTTCAGTTCGGTCACGCAGCGAAATCCCTATCCCCTCCAAGCCTGCCGTAAGGAACTTCGTTCCAAAAATATGTCGATCCGTTGCTTCATTGCTGCGTGAAAAAGACTAACCAACAAACATTAATTGACATATATAACATTAGTATAGACAGATCTCCTCGATAATAATAATATAACGTTACATTCAATTAAATAATTAGCGTAATTAAGCCGCTAGAACATTTACTAGGGTAATCATTATCAGAGAGTTTGCTTGCCTATTTAATTTTGTAACAAAATGCTTTCCCGATTTAATTGTGCGTATTCCACGTTCCACTAATTAAGACACAAATAATCCTAAATGTTACTATGACTAGGGATATTGTTAATTTATGAATTTACGGTACATTATGTCTAAAATATTTTCCTTTGAGCCAATATATTCAATACTGGTTATTGAATAATTTTGGTTGGTTGTGTACTATAACCAACTAAATAGAAGAGTAGTATAAACTAAGTAATTTTTATTCGTTCATGGACGATCGGGATATCAGAAATAAATTAATTCAAAAGATTTTTAGTTTCCAGTCAAAATATACGAGTTATTATTCCTTAATGTATTTTTCATATTTTCTTTTTTATTTAATTGAATGACGAGACGAGCAAAGCGCTCGCCTTATGGTAAGCGCCACGCCTGCCCATAACCAGAAGCAACACCACACAGAACTTTGAATTACAAAGCACTGCATGGCACTGAACTGCGCTTGTCACCCCGAGACGTAAGATGTTAAGTCTCATAATGCCCAGTAATTTCATTGGCTTCAATGTCCTTCAAACCGAAACACAATGGTGCTTACACGCTATTGCTTGGAGGCTGAAATAGACAAAGCGGTGGTACCAACCCTAGACAACCTCTCACATACGAGGGACCTACCACCTTGTAAACTTACACTTGTAATTTACTTGTGACTGCAGTCCACCTGATGGTAAGCGTAGTGCAGTCCAAAAAATCAGCGACCACTGACAAACAATGAGTTAATCGGTGGTCACCAGAGTCTTGCCGGCCTGTGTAGTTTTTTTTTTTTTTATTTACTTTTTTAACCTGGCTCGGCAAAGTGACTACGCTACACCTGATGGTAAGTGTAGCGCAATCCAAGAATTGTGTCGACCAACGATAAACAATTTGTCCATCGTAAGTCGGCAAGATTATGCCGGCCTGCCAAAGGGCCAAGGGGGAGGGGAAAAAAACAGGGATGGGAAAAGGGTTAGGATCAGGGGGTAAGCCCCCTGGGGAGAACCGGATATACAGTGGCTGACCCTGGAACGCGACCCACACAAGGTGGGCCACTATGGCAGGTTTTAGCACTAGTGTACGGTGGTTGCTATCCGATCGGATACAAGTATCCTCCCACCAGCTGATATTACTCGATAAAGCATTTTTCATGCGACAACACATACTATTGTGCTTATCGCTTGTTTGTTTAGTTTTAAGAGAAACTAACTTAAATAAATTCATCATTGTCCCACATGCGAGGAAATGCATATATAGAAAGTTTTTATGTGTCCCTGCAGTAAACTGGACCGTACTGTCCGTCCGTAGTTAACTCAGTCATTAACATTACCCCGAGGCGACGAGGCAGTTACTCGCCACATCCTAGCTTGGCGCCACAGTTTATTTACTTACGAGTTGCGTATAGTTTTGGTGTAACGATGCGTCGTCGATTTGAGAAAATTTAGTAATGGTTCGAGAGACACCTCTCTAGCTAATTAAGTAAATTAATCCTAAATTGAACCCAAAGTATTGATTTTAACTTAATCTCGGTATCAAATTAACATACTTTATATGTCACGTTAGCTTAGCCACTCACGAAGTAAATTCATTGAGTAAACCTTTACACGAATGAAAGATGGTTATGGCTTTAATAATATCAAGGCATCACAAATGGTTTAAGTTTTGTTAAAGAATATTTCAAAAATAGATTTTTAGACATGTTCAAAGTCCGAGAATGTCTAATATCCATGTTGTCCACATCGAAATTGTTTTAACGTCGGTATCAATAGGTCAAGCCAAATGATCTCGATATTATTTTATTACATTTATATATACGAAACTACTAATACTATTCATCGTTTAACTGTATTAACATTTTACCCTATAATGACATAAACTCTAACACGTTAATATATATAAACACTACCATACAAAAAAGTTTATCACTTAAAAGACAAAGACTAAAAAAGCATACACCCGACGTTACTTTGAGTAAAAGCTTTCCTCGATAGCGTAATATCAGTTCCTCTGTTCCATACATTTTTCAACGGCATTATGCGCGAACACGGTGTCGGTAATGAAGGGGTCGGTTGAAACAAGTGACGTCATATCTAGCGCACCGCGCGTGACCAAATGAAGGTGTTACGAATTAGGAAAGTGTTCGTTTGCTTGCGTTTTTGCGGTCTTTTTTTCTGGGATATAGGATTGGGGCTAATGAGTTTCTTGTTTCTGTTTGGGCATGCAGAACTTAGTTAGACACGGATATCAATTTTCCCCATAGGTATAATTTGTATGATTTGGTATGTTTGTCACGAATAATTGAGTGGAGTGAAGGCAGAAAATTCAGTAGTATTTTTTGGTATCTATAAAGTTCTATAAGCTGGGGATTCATACTTATTATGGTGATAATATGAATAATGTTAATGGTTAACTATTTATTAAAACTTGAATACAAATATACAAAAATGTACCAACTTTTTATTTGAGAGTGAACTAGATTTAAAATAATATCATTGAATTATATTTGTATGAATTTAAGGTTCGTAATGCTTCTGATAAGGCACAGGCATTCAGAAATTCGACGTGTTATCTCAAATTAAATAATTAATCTGGATAAGAAACACAGTATGACTGTATTTATTCCAAATGCTTTTCGTGCCAGATAAAGACCGTTAAAATGTTTTAATTAAAAAAGAAACAAGCAATATAGTTTCAGCAGGATTGAGACTGAAGCTTGAGTCTCTTTAAACAGTTAAGGGTTCATCATTCCTTGTTTTACAACTCTGATTATACTAAAGTAGTACTAGTAAGTTCCTTTTTTAAATCTTCATTTCCGGTTTTAGTTTATTTCTAATTCAAAATTCCGAATTTAGCATTAATAATCGTAACTTACTTGTTGAGTTAATTGATTCTAATTTCATTTTGAAGTTTAATTAGCCTAGAGCGTTAAGATTATATTTAGAGATCAAAGTATATTTAATGTTTCCAGTAACGTTATCTAATTACATTGTAATACGGCGCTATTCCAAAGTTCCCATATTCTAAAGTTTGTCTTATTCATGCCAAATGTTCTGTATTTGACCTGTCATTAGCGCTTCCTTAGCCTACATGATGAATAAAGATTTTGATTTGACTAGCTTTTGCTCTCGGCTCCGACCACATGAATACCTATTCGTCCTTCCGGTGACCCCACACAGAATGGACTTGTACATTTACCTTTAGCATATGTGTCGATAATTCTGCTTCTTAAATTGGAGATTGGCTAATCCACAAATATTTGATTACTTGTATAAATTGGAAAAGAGAGGGGACTTGGGCCTCCGGATATCACACAAACCGTACGAAAACAGCAGCAAGTTTTCTGTGAGACAGTGGTAACGATCCGATCTAGCCGGCCCATTCATGCTGTAGACATACTGTCTAATACAATATTTTTTCATTAGCTGACGGAACTCTAAAAGTTCAGATAAAGGGTGTTTAATTAATGTCTCACCTCCCAAAAAAAAAATCACAATCTCTCGTTTCAGATAACGATGCTCCTTCTGTTAATGAATATCACTGTTATTACCGTCGCGACGCTTTAATAACGAGTCGACGTAAATTAAATGTATTTTATTTGATACGTGCTACCAAAATAGAAAAAAGAGAGAGGCAAGTTGACAAATTGGTGTCTATTTATAAACAACCAATTCGAGATGTTAACTCTTTTCACAATATTTTTTATATAAACTAATTACTGTCTGATCTAAGATATACTATGTCCATTCATATGTGTTGTATGAATTGGACGTTGTAGCGAGTTAAATTCACTGCCCTAGCACACCTTAGACATTTTTTTATATTTGCTTGTATAACGAGAGGAGCAAGTCGCTCGCCTGATGGTAAACGCCACGCCTGCCATATTATACTGGAAATAATATAATATTATGATATAAATAATATAAACTCAGAGGCTTTTAGGAAATAACAGTTATTTTAAAAATAATATAAAATGAAACGAAATCGGGAACGTATTGGTCTTGGCAAGAGGCTTTGTGTTTCAATTTCAGCACAAAATACCTTTTTTGGCGTGACCAGCAAATCCCTTTTCTACAACTTAGAAACAAAACTTGATTCTGAAACTATTATAGATTAAAAGATAATATATATTTTAATGTGTTATGTGAGAAATTTAGAAAAGAATTATGTTTCATACTGCTGTAAAAAGGAATAAGTGCAGGTGGAAGGAGATAGCTACAGATGCAGAGCTGTAATCCACTTGGAAAACTAATATCAATGATTTTTTAATAATACTTGAACGTCTACTTTAACGACTAGAGTAGGACAAAGTACTTGATAAAAAAAATAACCTTATATATATTCATAATAGCCCATTTTCATTGGTTGACTAAGTTTAACTAAGAGCTAATAATATTTCAATCACTAATAAAAATAATTATCAACACAATCCTGCTATATATAAAAAATATTAGAATACACCATTAAATCAACCTTACGAAACGCTATAAAACCAACAACATTATACTCCATCCAACTGATTAAGAAGTTTAAATGCCGTAACGCCCCAAACTTGGTTAGAAGACATTAAAATAAACGCCAGTTGAATTTCTTCTAACTGGACGTAACGGTCAGGGCGCGATAAAGGCTATTTTATCACGGATCCAGATTAATTTGGAATCAACTGGGGTGGGCACCGGGACCATTACGTAAACATCGTCGTTTTACGCGTAGACTGCACTTTACACCGGTACGAGCCAATGAGCTCAAGAAGAAATGGTTATGTTGAAAGCAATTATATTGCTCCCTAATTCTTTGGTCTCCTCCTTTTATTTTACGAAGAAGTTGTAAGAGAATAACGAGAATAGTCACTATGATAATCTTTTTCTTTTGACATCATTCCATTCTAAAATTGGCATAGTTTTTACCGATAAGACGGCTTATTTTATACAATTTGGTTTTCTTTGCACTCTTTTGTAAGTAATGTTTAATAAGGAGCAATCAATCTACTTATCAAGGTGTAGTTGCGTCACTTTATATTTAGTAGTATGAACACAAGAAGAATTATGGTCGTATTGCCGAACTTGATTGCAATAATAAGTATGGCACAAACACCGGAAATCACGAAAATTCTTTTGAGTCTTCAGTCCAAATAGTATACAACTCCATATGTTATTTGCATACTGTCTAACATAATGTTTAGCATTTGTTGCCGGAGTATACTCCCAAATCTGAATACACAACAGCAAGCTGCTTCTTCATGTAGATTTCCTGTAAGACGGTAGTACCACATTGGTCAAATCATTTTTATTTATAATGCCGTACACAAAACTGTCCACAGCATAGCGCTAATTACTTTCAAAACTATTATTTGTTAAAACATAATATTTACGCTTACATTACGGTGTAAAAGCAGTCTCGTACCTCGGGCTAACAGTCGAATCGCCAAATGCCTGTAAGTGTCGAATTTATTTTATTCCGTTCATTTCTTCCGCTTCAGGATTATTGAAATTGCCACGATTTGGGATTTAATCTGCCCGTGTTTATGAAAGGGATGTTATTTATTTGTTACAGCTGATATGATCTTTGACGAGTTTTCTTTATATTCTCGCATTAGTAAGCTCTAGTATTCGCACTAGCATTCGCTCGCGGTTCACTTACATGAAATTCTACACCGTCATATTTCTGGCATACTTTCAAATAACCACTCATCCCTTATTTTACTCCTTTAGGGGTGAAATTACCAAAAAATCATTCCTTACGACATAGAAGGCATCAACTGACAAAAGTTCAAGTTCTTGCACCAGTGGATTTTTTCTCTGTTCAGGCTCTGCGTTGATGAATCAGTCAGGACAAGTAATTATTTATGTTTAATAGCCAAAAATAATAATTCATTTACAACTCTTGGTGCGGCCGAATTTCACAAATGGAGACACAATTTAGTCATTAGGATAGAGAGCTTAAATCTGGTTATCGTGAAAATTCTTTAGCGATGCTCTCACTTTGTTGTTCATTTAGGCGTAATAATAAAATCAATTATTTCTTCCACAAATAGGCTATAAAATCCTATATACTAAAATTCTCATTTCATCGGGCCCAATTTAATTTTATTACCTTTTGTAATAAAAATTAAGTATACTTCACATTATTTTACCAATCTGGTGGATATTTCACAAACAAGAGTAAAAATATTATTATATTTAATAAACGGAAAATTAATTAACAGCGTTTTGAGACAAGCTGTCGTGACTCGTGGGAAGATCATTAATAACTGTGAGAGTGCTTAAAATCCATCATATCTCTGTTGATGTTTATTAAATTTCTCTTTATCGTTTCGCACCTGCCTTTCGTAGGTACAATAAGTAGCCTAATTATCAAAATGATTAAAATTTGTTGTTCTTGCTTATTTTGTCGTGTTTATATCATCAGAATTACAGCGAAGTCTTAAATTTTACATGAAAGCGTGTAGACACTCTTCTGCCCTGACATCAGAAGAGAAGTATGTACATGTATCACAACATGACTGTCACTGTCTTTGAAATTCACTTTTACGTAATTCAAGTTTTAGGGTCCCATCACGCTACGACAGAAATGAAGGGCAATAACCGGCATCGGACTTCTTACAATTTTTTTTTTGTGTGGATAATTTTGAACTATTTTTTTCTCCCCAGAAGGTTGATGTCAAGCAGGCAGCCGGTCGTAAAAACTACTAGCCAAGTCGTTTTGTAAGTTGTGTGGTGGGAGTAAAAGACTTGAAATTTTGAGTTATGATAAATCGGTGGTTAATAAATTAATTACATATTGTTTTAACTTGACTTTATTAAGAATGATTAGCAGCTATATTTATATACCGGAGAACTGGAGATTGTACTTTGTTTCTTGACATTGTTATAAAACATAGACTCTATTTTTAATTTCCCAAATGGTTGCGACAATGTCCTGTGCGGTAAAATACATAACCGTATTTTCGTTTAACAATACTGCACACATTCAATAGGTATCGGAAATAGAAATTCCATAGAAATTCCATAGAAATCTTACTCAATAACACTTTTATATATTAAAACTGGATTTATCCGTCGGTCCAGACGCTCCCAGGAGATTATCCGGATACAAGCTGGTTGCCCGGTTCGTCGGACATAAATGTTTTTTATTTGTTTCTCTTCCTACTTGACTAACGCTTTGCTAATGGCTTCACTGTTTTTTTCATTAAATGTTGTTTGCGAATTAAAAATAATTCTAGATTCTAGTTGAATCGCGATAGCTGCTTGGTAAGCTGAAATAGAAGAAATGGAATTCTTAGCTTCAAGGCAACACGATGAATGACATAGAGAATCATCTGCTGAAGTATATCTTTGTGCGTGCGATCTAGTTTTAAAAATATTATCAAGTTAAAAAAATATGGATACTCTTTTTTGAATCCTGTCAAGATAAAGTGACTACACTGGACCTGGTATTAAGTATACTGCAGTCCAAATATAACGTCGACCGTCAACAGATATTAAGTCCCTTAACCATCGGTAGAATTATGCCAACCTGAAGGTACTGGATCCCGGAACGCGGCTCGACCTAACGAGCATACTATTTACGAGTTATTTGGGTAAATTAAGGTACTGTATATTTACTACTAGCAAATTGCATAGGTACTTATGAGAGAATCAATTCTACATAAAAATAAAAGAACCCTCAACGACTTAACAGCGTTTTCCTTCTTCCGATTTCACACGGTTTTATATACAGAATTGAGTTCCAGGAAGAAAGGGCATTTCTTCTTTTCCCCAAACGACGATATAGTTAAAATTTATAAGGCTAGTATAAGCTGTTACTAATTTTGCGGAAAATCTCGGTTGACGGAACACTTCAATCTATACTGAAGTAAATTGAATACTTCGAAGTGCGCAGTAATATTAGTACATATTTTAGCCTATAAGTGAGGCGACGACCTAAGATGATAATGCTTTATAATTATGTTCGGGTGAACATAATTATTATCCTGAATAACCTGTTACAGATATGTCAGTTCATTAAAGGACATCTTGTCTGATTGAAAATATTTAATTTTGATTTAGTAACAGTTCATCGTCATCATCATCAGCTACAAGCCGTCCACTGCTGAACATAGGCCTCCCCCAAAGATTTCCAGACCGACCTGTTGGAAGCGTCCTGCATCCAGCGACTTCCTGCGATCTTTATCAGGCCGTCTGTTCACCTTGTAGGTGGACGTCCAACGCTGCGCTCGCCAGTACGTGGCCTCCATTCCAGAACCTTTCTGCCCCATCGGTAACAGTAGGTCGCAATGTAGAACTTTCATTTTGTCTTACGTTATGTAGTCTTAATGCCAGGGTCAGCCTCCCCATCATTCCCTCCGCAACACTCACTTTAGATAATAGATAAACCCTTAAACTCAAGAATCGGGCTATGGGTTTCCGTAATAATTAATGTACTCATTCACCATCGATGTTTCACGCAATACAAGCATCCATAGAAAGAAAGAAAGAAAGAAACCTTTATTGCCAACAATGCAATGGAAAACATGCAATTTAAATATGATGTACAATTTTGATAATAAATCATAGAAAGTGACCACATCGGCCATCGGCTATAGCGTGTTTTGGCTATTTTATATTGATAACTTAACTTAATTGATAAACATAGCATGTAACCCTAAATGGTTGTGCAGAGTTATTATAACACATTATTTCGCCAACAGTGTTAGCGTCACGTGATTAATTATTTGTCGTCAGCATATCAGATATTGCTATCCTGAAATATCCATATAATATATGAAAATGCACAAATAATACTAATATCGTTTTCACCCAACACAGTTGAGATAAAATCAATCGTCGCTCTTCGAGTGTCAATATATTTTCAGTACCTTAAAATACGGTTTCGGCCGATGAGCAAATGAGCCAGTAACTGTGGGCCGATCGCGCGGGACTCATTGGGGCCGGATTAAGAATTAATTCACCGGGGGGGCCTATTGGATGCGCGATTAATTTTCTCCCGAGAGGCGTCGCGGTTTCGCTTCACTAGCTACAGGTGTGGATTTGGGGATGTTTGGTTCGGCACGTTCGTGTATTTTTTTTCATTACGGAGTTGATGGCTCGATGGACAAAATATTAACGGTGTGCCAAGGTTAATAAGACATTAAGTACGCCACTAATAGTTCATTAATCTCTAATAAGCTGGCTAAAATTAACGAGTGAAATATTAGCCAGTTGGCTAGTTATTTAGCTATTACTTATTAATTATTATTAGTTTTTTCATTAAAAATAATTAAGTCTACAACGCCTTACATTTATCTTCTTAATTAAAACTTGGTGAATTATTACCTATACTGATTTTAAAAATAACTTAATATTGCCACCTGGCAAAGGCCCAGATTTGGCCCAGCACAACAGACGTACCGGATTAGGTAGTTCAATTCAATCGAATGGAATTTTAATTAAATTACCACGTTCCAAAAGCGTGGTTTAATTTTCTTCTAAAGACAGGGACGGAGATAATTTGTGACGGATTTCGGTTTTGAATTACGTCCCAATGTGTAATCCTGCCTAATTAAAACGTAGTGTTTGAGGCTTCGAGCACATGTTATAAGCAATAAGTTGTGAATTATTTTAGGTACATCAGATTTTGCAGATCTGATTCAGACTAGGTGAGCTCATTTGTCAGCCTCTGCAATAAAACAAAAAAAAGTTTTTTTTCGCTTATGAAAAACTGGCCGAAATACTATTTCTGTTTGGAAATTAGCGGTGAGGGTTAAGAGTTTTGCGTAATAAATCACTGGTGCTAAAGCGCATTATTAAGTTAAGTAGTTCATTAACTAGCCGAGTTTCGCTTTCAACCCGACCTACCTTTTCCTGCTATAATTATTTGCACCAAATTCCGCCTTAAGTAAGCCTCTTACTTTAGCTGCAACTTAGGTATAGTTGCTGGATGTGATTTTATTCTATAGGATAATTATTATAAAGATTTCGAGACTAGTTTACATCAGTACGTGACTTCGATAATGTGACTTATGACAGACTCAGACGAGTCGAAGCGCTTTCAACAAGACACTTGAATCAACGAAATAAAGGTTTTGGTCAGGGGTCCCTCGGGTAGCTGATCCACTTGATTACTATCAAGCTCATTTTCCGTGAGTAGCTTCGTTTCGATGAGACGACCAACAATTTCCTATGCGAAAAAAATCAGCTGGTTAGTAATCATTCTTATGACCTCGTTATCGATACCTATTGGAAGCCCCTCCTTCCAATAGGTACGATTACTAACCAGCTGATTTTTTGTTTTTACTTAGTTAATATTTATATAATTTAACTGTCATATTGTCCTACAAATAAAATAATAATTATTTGAGTATCATCAAATCGAAATATTCTATCCTACCTCTGTTAGCTACCACAATAGAGAATTTTCGCATAGGGAATTGTTGGTCGTCTCATTGAAACGAAGCTACTCACGGAAAATGAGCTTGATAGTAATCAAGTGGATCAGCTACCCGAGGGACCCCTGACCATTTTATTAATCACTTCAATTGAAAGACTGTCGATTTAGCGGTTGTGGACTGTGGCTATTGTGATGTCCTGATGTAAAGCCTTGATTTAACCTACGTTTAGGCTTAGTAAAACACTAGATTTCAGTAAGTAAGTCCAATACACCGGAGTCGTCCGCTCCGCACCGATGACAGCTCGATAGTGACGTACCACTCCGGTGAATTGTACATACATTTATTTATAATGTATATCACATCTCTTCCTTTTTATAATTTTAGAATCTAGTTACAAAATATTTTTTTTTAGTAAAATCAAAACAAACTTGTTAATTAGATGTTTCTTTGTCAGATGTTTCTTTGTCGCTTTCATCAATAACTTTCCATTGACCTTCTACTTTCTTTAGGTGTACTATGTTCCTTCTGTACTCTTGGCCAGTTTCTTCATTTCTTATATTTACGTCGCTTCCTTCAGAACCAATTACTACATGAGGTGTTGGATTAAATTCTGAAACTAGTTTATTTTCTTTTATCAAGTTCTTCACATATACTTTCTCACCAATGTCTAATTCCCTTTCTACAGCTTTTCTTTTTCTGTCTTCGCATAATTTGTTTTTTTCTTTCTTCTCTTTATCTCGATCTCGGATTTCTGAATCATCATATTTATTTTCGAGGTCGGCTAAAAAAGGTAATTTGTCTCTAAATTGTCTTCCATAGAACAATTCGGACGGGGATTTTCCTGTGGAGGAATGAGGTGTACTGTTATACATAATTAAGTATTTTAGTAAATCGTCTTTCCAGTCTGATTTTTCGCATTGACTGATTCTCAGTCGTTTAAGGATGTCCCTATTTTGCCTCTCGACTTCGCCGTTCTACTGAGGCCAATAAGGGATGGTATTGAAAAGTGTAATTCCTTGTTCTGTACAGAACGTTTTGAATTCCTGACTACAGAATTGTCTACCATTGTCGGCTGTTATGCTGGCAGGATTCCCAGTCCGCGAGAAGATTTTTTTCAATACTTTTATTGTGTCTTGTGTCGTTATCGATTTTAAGATTTCTATTTCTTTGTACCGACTGTAATAGTCGATTATTACGAATAGGTAATCCCCACTAGGCAGTGGTCCTAAAAAGTCAATAGCTGTGTCTACCCATGCTTTTGAAGGAAGATCACGCCGTTTCATAGGTACTGGTGGATTTGGAGCTGAAACTAGGGTACACCCTCTGCAGGTTTTTACAGTATTTTCTGCGTCTTTATCCATTTTAGGCCACCATACTTTAGTTCGTAGCCTAGCTTTCATGTTGACAATGCCTGGGTGACCTTCGTGAGCTGCTGCCAATACTTGTTTCCGCAGCTTGATGGGAATTACTATTTTGTTTCCTCTTAATAAGACGCCATCATGCAACCAGAGTTCATGTTCAAATAACTTGTAATTATTTACAGCAGCTTGCCAATTATTATTCAACAGAGCGTCTTTCACTAACTTAATGTCATCGTCATCATTCGAAGCTTCGATAATTGATTTTAGAGATAATGCTACCGGCCGCGCGTTTTGAACAATCTGGTTTATATGATATTCGTCTTCAAAAGGACTACTTTGTTTTTCGGTATTCATACACAACCGGGACAGTGGGTCTGCTATATTTGATTTTCCGGGTTTATATATGACTTTATAATCATATGACTGTAATCGGAGAACCCAGCGTTCGATCCTTGCGCATGGCTTTGATCGAGTACCGAATATGACCTCAAGAGGTTTATGGTCCGTGATAAGTTCAAATTTTTTACCATATAGGTACATATGGAAGTGCTCAATTGCCCAAACTAAAGCTAAGGCCTCTTTTTCAGTTTGGCAATATCGTTTTTCAACATCTGTCAAACTTTTGTTTCCAAAGGCAATGATGCGGGGGCCTTTGTTATCGTATTGAATTAGCACAGCCCCTAAACCTACCGGACTTGCATCGGCAATTACTTGGGTGCGATCTTTAGGATCGTAGTAGCCAAGAGTAGGAATCTTTGAAAGGCAATTCTTTAGTTCGTTAAAAGCCAATGTTTGTTTGTTTTCCCATAATGCCGTAATATTGGAATTTTTTGGAACTTTTTGCCGCAGTAATTCCCGAATTGGTTCGGTTAGGGTTGACAAGTTAGGGATCCATTTTCCTACAAAATTTATTAATCCCAGAAAGCTTTGGATTTCTTCGATGGTTTCCGGTGGTCTAAATGTTTCTATTGCCTTAATATATTTATCAAGTGGTTTAATTCCCGAAGATGATAGTTCATGGCCTAGAAACTGAATAGATTTTGCATTGAAAACGCATTTGTTTTTGTTCAATAGAACATTATTGTCTTTAAGCACTCTCAATACTTGTTGGAGCCTGGCATTGTGTTGTATCTCATCACTCCCAAAAACGACTATATCATCTATGAAATTGACTACGCCCTCGCATGGCAACAACATCTTTTCCATGATTTTTTGGAAATGTTCAGGCGCACATGATATTCCAAACATCAATCTCTTATACCGATAAATCCCTTTGCCAGTTATGAAAGTGGTGATACTTCTACTTGATTTTGTTAGTTCCACGTGATAAAAAGCATTTTTAATGTCTAATTTTGAGAAAATCTTAGCTTTACCAAATTTAGGGATGAGTTGTTCCATTGTTGGCAAGGGGTGATTTTCCCTCATGATAGCTTTGTTAGCAGCGCGCATATCCAAACAAATACGAATATCATCGTCAGGCTTTAGAACCGGCACCATCGGAGAAACCCAGGAAGTTGGCTTATTTACAGGTTCTATTATATCCATTTTTACCAGTTCGTCTATTTTATTATTTATCTTTGATTCCAAAGGGATTGGGACTCGCCTGTAAGGTTGGCAAACTGGGGGGACCGTTTTGTCAATTGTGATTTCTAGTTGAACGTCCTTAAATTTGGGAAATGGTTCCTGTTCAATCGAATTTAAGTCGAACCCTAGTTTTAAGACATTGAGGGAAATGGCAGTATCTTTACCTAAAAGGTTCCTTGAACCATTTTCTATGACATAGAATTTTGTTGTTAATGATTTGAGGCCGATTTTTATTTGTGCATCAAATGAACCTAATACTTTTAAGGGCTCCTTGGCACCATATGCCAGGAAGGTCTTGTCCGGAGACTTTTGCTGGTTAGAAACTATAACTTTAGATCGTTTCATGTACTCCCAGGTTTATCATTTATGATATTAGATCTACTACCGGAATCAATAAGCATTTCAATGTTAGTTCCACCTACCTGGCAATTTATTGTTGCATCGTCATCGATGTGGAAAATATAGTCTACAGATGTAGGCTTTGAAGTTTCTATTTTGGCCTTTTGGAAAATATAGTCTACAGATGTAGGCTTTGAAGTTTCTATTTTGGCCTTTTTTGGTTTATTGTCATTTGACGAGAGGTTGGAACTTTTCCTTTTGTTGGCCCTTGTTCTACAGTGTTTTTGGTAGTGTCCTTTGAAACCACATTTGATGCAAGTAGCATTTATTGCAGGGCAGGAATTGTTGTCGCTTTTGTGGTTTTTACTGCCACAACGGCAACAGGGATTAACCTCTTTTTTATATTGTGGTTGTGGTGTTTTTGTGTCAATTTTATTAACATTAAGGCTGGTACTTGAATTTTTGCTCTGTCTATCGTTAAATTCGTTTAATTGCCGTTCTACCGTTTCTAGTGAGTTTGCTTCGGCTATGATTTTTTCGATTGTAGCCGTGTCCCCGAATGTCAAAATATTCTTCCTTAATTTAGTCGAGCTACACTTTTCCGTTATTTGGTCAATGAGATTTTCATCTTCCCTCGCGAAATTGCATTTCGAACTTTGTTGTCTCAGGCGAATTAAGAATTTATCAAATTTCTCCTCTGGTTCCTGTTTCATAAGGCGGAAGATATGTCGTTCAAATAAATAACTTTGTTTAGGGGAGAAATACTCGTCCAACTTCTTAATCGCAGTATCGTACACGTCTGTCGCATCAGGGTCAGTCACGTGAGCTCCGGGTATATTGAAATGTATCTCTTGTAGTGCTATGCCTCCGGAATGTAGTAGCATTGCACGCTTTTTTTTATGATCAGTGGTATCAGACGCTACGAAATATATTTCTAAAGCGCGTTTCCATTTTTTCCAACGGGACCCTATAGACGTTGGATCTCCGTCGCAATCAAACGGTTCTATAGTCGGTACTTGTGCGTATTGTTGGGACATGTTGGACGATCTGCAAAGGCAGAATGAACTAATGAAATAAATATTAAATAATATGAATGGTTAAATTTATGGAGCTACTCTTATGTATCATTTTGAATCTATCTTTAACATAAAATCTAATGATATTGAAAATATATGTTCATTATGTCCTAATTATGCTTGAATTATTAATATCCGATTTAGGATGGTTACAACCTCAACACATCGCAGAATATGAAAAGAGCTTTGTACTGTGAACGTGTTTCTCAGACCTGCGTTACAGTAAACCTATAACATAAACAAACTCGCAACTATGTGACCAGTACTAGTCTAAACTAACAATCCGTTCGTATATACCAATTTACTGATTACGCAGGACGGTAACTTGGTATAATCGCACCGTCGTAAGTGCCTTAACTTTATTTTATAACGATAGACAGAGACAGTAAAAGAACATTTGGTTTAACTTATTCGATACTAATTGGCCTTAATGATTTGTTTTATGGCACTATTTCCACACCTTACCCAGTTTAGTGACACATATTGCATTACTTCAAAATTATTGAAGTATTACTTTACTAAACGAGTAATTAACGATATTATCGTTGGGACACTTGACTGTTTGATCGAATATTCTTATTCGATAGGCACTTTTATTTGCAAACATATTTGGTCAACAATTTTGTTTTTATTAGAATATACACTTATGTTACTGCATTATATTAAATGTATTTTACATGAGGGTACCTATTTGCTGTTGTTAAGGTGAAAATAAGTCACACAATACACAACAGCATCATTGTAGGTAGTGGGTACTTAAACAAGATTATATTGTTTAAATTGCTTACTTAATTACACTTCATTTAGTGGGTTTAGTAAGGGTACACCACATCCTCTTTTTGTATTAAATTGGATTTTATTGCTGACCAATTTTTGTAAGCATATAGGTACATGATTTGAGTGATTTTACTTACTGCGCTTTTACTCGTCGCCAATGTGATGTCCTGATGTAAAGCCTTGATTTAACCTACGTTTAGGCTTAGTAAAACACTAGATTTCAGTAAGTAAGTCCAATACACCGGAGTCGTCCGCTCCGCACCGATGACAGCTCGATAGTGACGTACCACTCCGGTGAATTGTACATACATTTATTTATAATGTATATCACAGCTATTACGATAGAATTGACACCAACTTCTAGAATTCCATTAATAATGTTTTGGTTTAACTTACGTGAAGTCATACACGTAGACAGTTTTGTCTACAGCATGAATAGGCCGGGTTATCTCCACTGTCTCTCAGAAAACGGACGTATCTATTGTACCGGCTTACTGCTGCGTTTCGTATGGTGAGTGAGATATTCAGAGGCCCAAATCCCCCTCCTGTTCCCAATCCCTTAATTATATCTTTCACTGCTGAACATAGGCCTCCCCCAAAGATTTACAGACCGACCTGTTGGAAGCGGCCTGCATCCAGCGACTTCCTACCTTTATCATTATATTTTTATTATTAAATATTTTTGATGTCTGATCTAGAAACCGTATATCCCAAATAGGTGCCTAATTTTCACCGGTAAACAATCTAACTGCGTTAACGCGAAGCTTAAACTAAATCTTACCTGACTTATCCTCTTCCACTTGACTGATAATATCCTTGGAACGTCTCACGGGCATGTTTATAGTTAAATAAGTTAGTAACCTGCGTTTGACATGGAAACTTCTCTTAACTGAACAGTTACGGCATATTGAAGTTAATAGAACCCTTGAAACATAAGATTGAAAAGTGGGTTATAGCTAGTACCGTAGATTATTGGATTACGTCGGTAAGTGATGTGGGTGTAGTTTCGATGAGGCTAAACGGTTTATACATAGGTAAATATTAAATGATCGAGATGTAACATAAAAGGTTGCTAATAGTTTAACTTTTTCATAAGCCTTAATTACAAAGAGATTTACAAGGTGGTAGGTCCCTCACATGTGAGAGGCCGTCTGGGTTGGTACCACCGCTTTATCTATTTCTGCCGCCAAGCAACATTATGGAAGCACCATTATGTTTCGGTTTGAAGGACATTGAAGCCCGTGAAACTGTTGTATATTATGAGACTTAACATCTTATGTCTCGGGGTAATGAGCGCAGTTTAGTGCCATGCAGTGCTTTGTAATTCAAAGTTCTGTGTGGTGTTGCTTCTGTTTATGGACAGTTGCGCTTCCAATAGGCGAGCGCTTTGCTCGTCTCGTCATTCATACAAATAAAAGAAATATATAAAAGATCAGGTCGTTCGCTGCTTGGCACTGGCCTGCGTTTGTCACCTCTGGATATAAGATTATAAAGCATAAAGCCTAGTGATTTCAGTGGCTTTAATATCCATCAAATCGAAATAGCAGTGCTTATACGCTGCTGTTTAGTAGCATAAATAAACAAAGTGGTGGTACCAACCTAGACAGCATCTCGTATACGAAGCACCTCCCACCTAGTAAAACATTACCCATCAACGACTGATATTTTTATTTACAAAAGAAGCGAATAAGACATCGAAAAAGAGTTTGTTTATTTCCTCACCATATTCCACGTTTAGAACATTCAATTAGAACTAATGCTTATATCCTCATAGAAGTTATTAAATAAATTACAAATCCCATTCGCCGGAAAAAACTGGTTAGATGCAAACCCAACTATAAATTGCGGAGGCGTCGACGGATTTGAGGCATTAATTTGTGGTAAATCGAGTGGAAAATGGAAATTTTGTGCAGCCCGCGGCCTCGCAGATACCAATATAAATTTGCATGCTAAGACCGTATGCTCGTGTATGCCAACATGCACTGTAGTTCACGACGATAAAGTTCAGGATTATGGCTTTGCAGGGTCGATCCGCAAAACAGATGCTAGATTTTTATATGCCAGACGTGTTAAAAATATTGCGCATGTTTTAAAGGATGCTAAGGGTGAAGGTACACTTATTGGCTCAAGGGGGAAAGGTACACTTATCGGCTCCGCAAGAGTCGCACGCGCTGCAGTCATTGAATTTGATGCGATGCGGTTCACGCTGCTCGTGTGGGTGTACGAACTACGAGCTTGCATATAAAATACTTTCAACCCTATAATTTTATGCATGTTGTGGGACAACGGCAGGCAAGTGGACTTAGGTCGTTTGGATGAATTGGGTTAAAATCCCAAAAGACATGGCTTTTATATATATTTTCTGTTTTTCTTATTGCGTGTAATCATTGATGTTACCATAGATGTGCCCCGACGAACAAAATTTACAAGAGATAACTACAAAGCATTTTTTTTCGTACCTTAGATTGGCAAACGAGCAAGTGGGTCACCTGATGGTAAGTGATCTCCATCTCCACAACGCTAGATGTATCATAGGCGCGTTGCCGACGTTAAAGGACAGGGATAATTAAGGGATTGGGAATGGTTGAGGAATTTGAGTTTCCGGTTATCTCATTCATCGTACGAAACGCAGCAGGAAGCCGCTACTTTACTTTCTGTGAGACAGTGGTAATGACCCAGTCGTGTCGGCACAATCTTTTTTCGCACTGAATCTTCGCGATAATCTGAGTGAGATGCGGCTTGCATCGCAACTTTTTGTGCCATGAATTTTGTTCGGTAAGGCACATGTACGGTAAATATACAACAAAGCATAATATCAAACTAATTAAACGCATGATAATAATATACCCAACAGTCACACACATACATAATCCTAACCCCATATTAGGTAAAACCTGTATCGTGGATAACAGAAACTACGAGGGACTTACGGTTCCACTACACCCAGACCCAAAACCAATATTTGTGGGTCACTCAATCAATTTCTCGGTGCGGGAATCGAATCCACGGCCGGAGGCCCTTAATTTATAACATCTACATCAAAATACATTTACATAATACGCGGTTGTTGGGAGAGATTTTAAGCATTCAGCCCAAGTGTTACGAAAGCTAGAAGACAACAGAATTACCATACACTGATTATCGCCGATCAAAGTTCACATTCAATTTCCCGCGAGTGACAAGCCGGTAACAAGTTGCGACAGTTAGGGTCGGTGGGGGACCGGGGTGAATTTGATTACGATCGACTACTGCAAATAAATTTAATTCTGCCTTACTGTCGGGGAAAGTTCAATAAACTCTCTCCTCATAATTAATTTATATTCTTTTTTTAAAGCATATAAAGCGACACCTAAACCCAAAACAAATATTCATAGATCATACAAATAATGTCTCAGTGTGGGAATTCAATCCACGGCCTCTCCCTTTGCAGCTGGCTACTCGCGCACTGCGCCACGAAAGCTGTCTGGCTAGCTTGGTCATGTTGATACAATTATCTTACAGAAAATTTAAGTATAGGGGCAAATTCATATTGCATTTCTTACGGTGAGTGAGATTTATGGTGGCTATAAAATCCCCCTCCCCTTTCCAATCCTCAATACTTACCTTTAAGATTTTAATTAATTCTCTGGATATGGATCTTGATTCTCTGGTATTGTGTTCATGGGCAATGGAGGTGTCAGTATGCCTACCGACTGACGTTAAGCATCCTTATATATGTAGCAACCAAAAAGTGCTATCATTTATAATGTTCTTTGAAATATTGACAATTTGGGATTCGTCGTTCGTTCGCAAATATGACTTTTTTTTTATAGCATAGGCCGGCAAACGAGCAAGTGGGTCACCTGATGGTAAGTGATCTCCACCGCCCATGTACGCCCACAACCAGAAGAATCATGGGCGCGTTGCCAACCTTAAAGGAAGGGGATAATTAGGGATTGGGAAGGGGAGGGGATTTGGGCTTCCGGATATCTCACTCACCGTACGAAACGCAGCAGCAAGCCGCTACTTTACGTCGGTTTTCTGTGAGACAGTAGTAACGACCCGGTCGAACCAGCCAATTCATGCTGTAGCCAAAACAGTCTACAGCGTGGCTCTACCACTCACTCATCCTAAACTCCTGTTAACATCTCAGCACAAGTAGTACTCATTACTAGGTGGTCTGGGCTACCACACCACTTGTCTAATTGTAGTGCCAAACAACAGTGTGTAAGCAGTTTTGTCTTTCGGTCTGAAGGACATTGAAGCCAGTGAAATTACTGGACATTATATTACTTAAAATCTTATATATGGGAGCGACGAGCACCATCCAGTGTTATGTAGTAATTCTAAATAATTACTTTGCAGTACGTGTCTGGCAGGCGAATACTAGTTCTGCCAATTCGCCAAGTAAAAAAGACACAAATTGGGTGTTGGGTAGGCACCAAGCCATGACGCATGCATTAAATTAATAATACTTTTTTATGACTGATGTGCATGCGATAAAGGTGCATTTGCGTGTTTCCCTTATTAGTCACTCCCTAAGTCACGCAACGGACTTTCACTCAAAGTCGAATGGTCTGTTATTATGAGGGTGCGCCAAATTTGCATTCCGTGACCGGTGGCAATTTATCCACCTCTCAGGCCCCGAGACCTGTTAAACTAAGCGAAGAAAAAGGCTGTTAAATTGAATTCTAATTTATTAATGGATCTTGTCGCATTGGATAAAATAAAGCTGTATTTTTTTACCTACTTGAAGAATCTCTTAGTCCTTTAATTTGTTTAGTCCTTTCTGTTGTTTTTTTTTATTTGATAGAATGACGAGACGAGCAAGGCGCTCGCCTGATGGTAAGCACCACGCCCCATAAACAGAAGCAAGACTTTGAATTACAAAGCACTGCATGGCATTAAAAAGCACTCGTCACCCCGATACGATGTTAAGTCTCATAATGCCCAGTAATTTCACTGGCTTCAATGTCCCTCAAACCGAAACACAACAGTGCTTACACACTGTTGCTTGGAGGCAGAAAAAGACAAAGCGATGGTACCAACCCAGACGGCCTCTCCCATACGAGGGACCTACCACCTTGTATATATTACAAATTCATTAATTACCTTGTATATATTGTTTGAAGTTACAGAATCTCGGAATAGCATGGGTATACTTTTTTTTGTAGTTGCATTTTATAAACATGGCCCTCACTCCTCAGTCCTACAAGTCTAGTTTTTCAGGCGGATGCGAAACGGTTCTAGGATATAAATAAAACAAAACCCATTTCACACATTATCATTTTATTAAATCGGATGTGATAGCTATGCTGTCATCTATGTACCCAATTCAATGATTAATTGACAATAATAATAAACGTATAAATTATCTTACATTTACTAAGGGTACAAAAATAAAATGTGAAAATTATTTATCTACATACAAACGTCGGCTATTAACGCTAAACGAAACGACTACGTATGAAAACAATGACACGATATTTACAAATGCTAAGCAAACCGTGGATTTCCCTTTATCAAATCATAGTTTTTTATTATTTATTTTTACATTGTGCAAATTTACGGCTAAATTACAATATAAAAAGTTAGTAAATAATAAAGGAAATTATATTTCAGTTTATGTATTTTCTATTATGCTATTCGTTTAGAATAATCTATCATGTTGATGTCATGCGCTGTAGTTGTTATATTGTAAAGATATATATTATGGGCTTTACTAATAAACATTGTATATGTTGGTAATAGTTGTACAATACTTTGTCTTGCTATGTTGAGTGACATTTATTATAAGAAGAAGCGAGACAAAACACTGTATAACTATGACACTCGTATACAACATTTATTATAAACCTAACAGTTACACACATAGTAAAATAACTCTTGTCTCGTGGGTATCAAAAACTTGATACTTTCAGTTACACAACAGCCCGTAACAAATATTTGTAAATTACACAAATATTTGTCTCAGTGCGGGCATGGAACCAGGGGCCTCTCGTCTTACAGCCGACTACAGTTACTCGTCCGCTGCGCCACTGAGGCTGTCAATAGCGCTTACAATACAAGTTATGTAATTCGGCCGGCTTGAGTTTAAACACCAGTATCGTTGCTGCTATTGTTTTTAGCAACTAAGTCCCGTTTAGATAGAGAGAGAAATAAATGAATGTCGCCACATTTGGAAAGATAAAAAATAAGGGAACACCCAAATACTCCGAAATATTTTATTCCGAATTTCGAAATTCCGATGTTCAAAAGTCCGAATTTCATAATACCTAAAAATTATAATGTCTATTATTCAAATATACGAAAACTATTTTACCGAATTTTGTAAATACGATCTGTTTGTTTTCCGATTTTTATATTTTCGAAGAGTCAAATGCTCGATGGGTTTTCGGTCCGAAAAACAACATTCCGATTTTCAATATTCCGAATAAATTGCTAAAATTAGGATTTTGATTCAGTTAGTATAATCATTACATACATTTAGGTTAGGTTAGGTTAGAACTGTGACCATTAAAGCGCGAAGGCGAGCGAGCGAAGCGAGCGTGCCGCGGCAGCGGCCGCCGAGCGCCAGATCCTCTCTAATGTTGGTGAATCATTTGGGTTAGGTTAGAATTGTGAACAGCGAAAAAAATATTTTTATTGGAAAGAAAATATTTTTAAAACGCATTTGACATTAGTTTTTTAAGTCTACCTCCTTATACTATTATACTTCTCTTTGACAAGCTATTATGTGTTGATTTTTCTTTCTATTCAGTTTTACAAGGCGTTTAGATTTCGGAATTTTAATTAATAGTTATTTTAATAATCGGAATTCGTATTTTTGATGTTTCGAATTATCATTAATTCGGACTTTTTGTTATTCGATCTATTGAAACTCGGTATTTTGAGAATCGTAATTATATACGTTAGGAATATTGATATTTCGGAATTATAAAAATAGGATAAATGATACATCGGAGTTGTTATATTCGGAATTTTAAACCATTCGGAATTATGAAAATCGGTATTTTGAAATTCGTATTTGTGACTGTCGGAATAAAGTTTGTCGTATTATTGTATTGTACCCAAAAAATAAAGATGTACAACGAGTATTCAGTTTATTATTATAAAATTTTTATTTTATTTATAATGTAGCATTAAAATTAACACAATATTGAATTCGTATGAATAAGCTATCTATTATTTATATATAAATGATTTAGTTAAACATACCTAAATTTTAAGAAATTTCTAAACATTACTTTTATATTTTACGATAGTATTTTTATTCTGTAGTAGTTATTACGTCTACATAATATTTTTCTATCTACATTTTCTTTCTAAATCCTATAGATTACAAATTATGTACTTATAGTTAGATTTAACCACAAACATTTAATATATAATTATAACTATTTCAACTCGAATGTATTATTATATTACCGTTTTATTTGCCATTTACAAACGAGGCTGTTTTATTTTTTTACTATTTCATCCATTTGACGTAACTTATGCCTTTCTATCATAAATCCGATATTCGATAGCAAACTGGAAGAATTTACAAAATATGAAGATAAAATTATATAATTATATATTACGAATATCGTGATTTTTTTTAAAATCGATTGTCGAATATTTGAAATAAAAATACAGTGATTGACTTTCGGTCCTTCTTTTGGATAAGATACCTTGTTTTTTATATGATTATATTTTTGAGACCTGTCGATGTTTATTACACAAAATTAAATTTTAATAGAGCAAAAAATTAAAACAACCCATTACCTATCTAACTTGGGAGAAAGTACATTCAAGGTCGCACTATGATAAACTCGCATGTCTAGATGGCAGTCCGCCGGACTGATTCCGGGGTGAAAAGTGGAAAAAAATATAGCCATGCTTATATAACAGAATAATATAGAACATAATTATTATTAAAGTGTCATATAATTTTACTATCATACAGCGCAATAGTAATTACATTTAATCTTTTCATCAAAACGTTATGTACCATTTTTTTTCTAAATAACTATATTAAAAACGCTATCAGTCTGGTTCGAACAACATTGACGTATAACTACGCAAACATGTCTATTTTATTACGATTAAGTATATACATTATCCTTACATATATTCTTATTATAAACCATAATAATATTAATTTTGATGCGTACTTTATTGACTGTTTATTAAAAAAGATAAAAGTATTCCTAAATGTATTATTTCATTAATGAGCTTGATGAACTGTTTTCCCCACAGAAAGGCTATCGTCGCTATCATAGGCGGTCGAAAAAACTGCAAGTCTTATCTTGCTGTAACATCAGTTTGCCTGTTGCGCCTGCACTGCGAATAGGATAAGGTGGAAGAAGAAAAATGAGCCTGAGAACATGTAGAGAGTATGTTGGCCGTAATTGCCTGAGCCAGATTGTACCTGTAGAGTATGTCGGTCGCAAATTCCTGAGCCAGATTGTACTAGTACAATCCCGCGGACGGCCCAAAAAGCGCTCGCTTCATTTATTAGAGAGAGAGATGAGAGCCAATACGCGATATACTCAAGTTCGGGCGAAGTGGAGGCGTTTTAGTAGGAAGGTGGACCCTGGCACTGAGCCGGGATAACGCCAGGTGGTAAGAAAGAAAAGAATGAGCTTAAAATTACAAGTTTTATTATAAAAGAGCTATTATTAAATGTTTTCATTCTATTTTACTGTTCTGTGAAATATTGTTTCATCTGTCTTGTATATTTAACATAATATGCAATTTGGTTGAAATAACCTAGTAAGTACTATGACAAGTAAAGTTTGATTCAAAATCCAGCCAGGTTAGAGATTTTACTCACATACATAAAATACCATTGTCATTTTATTCTCTAACACAATTTTTAGTTTCTTTGGTAAATCAACATAAAACGTTGATCCATTCTTTGGAATTACTATGATGCAAAATAATATAAGCTTTCATGTGGCTTAAAGCTTTTGTCAAACAGATAACGAACCAAAGGCGTGGCGAGGCTTTTTTGTTACAATGTACATAGTCACTTATTTATTATTTAATAGTCACATGGAAATACGAAAGCAAACCATATTTGGCTCGATTCACTTCGCCGCACCCTAAGTTAGCTGTCTCTATGACAAGCACGAAAATCATTCTTTGGATTTATTGGTATAAGGTGGTCTTTTAAGATATACGTATACTTGTATTTAATGAACAAACTTGGCTCGTAGACCTCTAGTTCTATATAACCTAAACGTTAAAAACCCCCGATGTTAATAGAAAAAAACATCTGAAACATTTAAATTAGAACATGCACTCTCTTCTTTCCTTCTTTTTGGTTGATCGTATATGTTTTATACAGTGTAGAATAAAAAAAGGTTTATTTAAAAAAAGCTACATATTATGTAGACGAGTCAGTAAATTTGCCTTGGGCGCAAAATGAAAACGATAATTCGTTTTTCTTTCATTTACGTACATCTGGATGATTGCAAAATTTAATGTTTCATTTTAACAATTTGAAAATAAATTTAATTGTATAATAATATGTTTGTATGGAGCGTGCTATATCGTACATCAGGAATGAAACTATTGCGGACTTATGCAATTATTTTTCATCTTTATTTTCGCGCCTCGGAACAATGCAATGTATGCAATTTATTTTTCTCCACAGATGGGTTGATGTTAGGCAGACGGTCCGTCGTAAAGTCTACAAGCCAAATCTTTCTGTAACATGTGTTAAAAAGCATGTCGCGCCGACTCCACTACGAGTGCGATAATGGCAGGTGGAAGAAAGAGATTTTCGTGCCACGGAAAACTATCTTTGAATTTGTAATTTGCATGCATCTGTTTGAATTAATGCTGATGACAGTATTTGGTTACTCAGGTTCAATGGATTGTTTAGAATATGGTGTATTGCAATGGCCAATGATGATCGAAAAAAACTGTTTTCCAGTTGTAGGCTGGCGCCAAAATAAAAAAAAAAATTGAAGAAGTTTATATTATAACTACAGGTAAACACACGCTATTTATATTATGTTATTCACCTTATCTTTGGGCTGATTTAAAAACCATTTTTGTTTGTAGTAACTGTATATCAGATTTATATTATTTTTTTAATGAGATTGCCATACGGTGTGAATTAAAAATATTTACGATGTCTCATTTTAATTAAATTTCCGCTTTTACCTTAAACTTAATTACATACAAATTGCACCATACCTTTTTATTGGGGATTCGTTTAATTTATGTAAATACGTTCGTAGTTATGGGCTATTGTATAGTCAATAATATTTTATTTATAACAATTTATTTATATTTTTTATATTCATTAAAATCAGTAAGTGTTATTATAGTTTCACTGCAGCCTTTTTAAAGGTGTAACACAAATGTTGCAATTAAATAAATTAATCATATCCCCATCAGATTTCTTCCCATAATTAATGTACAATTTTCGTAACAAACTTACGTGTCGTAAGAAACTCATTTAAATTTGTATATATACTAAATTAACAATTTTAATATAAATATTTTACACTAAGCACTGCACTGTATTATTTAGTGTCTTTTTATAGGCGTGTTATACACTAAATTGTCTTAGTCACTATGCTACTATCGCTGGGGCTCGAGCTGTCTTCCAATCTTTGGTTTTTCAGGTCCTGGAACAAAAATTACATTATAAGTTAAAGACGGGTTTGACTCAAGGTAAAAATCTTTAATTCTTTTTTTCATCCCGTTCTATATTGCTGTATCAGATTGCCTAAGCAATTTTTTATTAATTACTTAATCTAAACTTCGGGAATAAGACTCGAAAACTGTAATATAAACTACCTTATCAGCCGTTCATTTAAAGGCTATATATACACAGGCTCTTTTTAAAAACAAATATAATGTGCTATTAAACGATTCCTCAGACCTTTCTGGGAACGTCCTTCGTCTCTGAAAGAGCCGCAGTATTCGACCAAAAAAAATATTAACTTTAGTTGTTTCAAGTATTCACGTTTATACTATAAAGCACAAAAAAGAAAATCACTTTCTTTGAAGTACTTAATATCATTTTCTGTATCAAAGGTAATCAATTTACAGTGATGGGGAGACGAGTGAGAAATTTCAAGAGCACACACGAGCACTTTATTGGGTTCGGGGAATTTTTTTACATGCATAATATTTTGAAGCGTTTCCCCTGTGAATACAGGGATATATTGCTACTTGACATGTTTTTTTGCTGTCGTGTCAAAAAGTTAATAACGTTACCGTATTTTTCTTTATTAACATTTTATGTTTTTTGATCAAATAAGGTCGATTAAGGTTGTCTGCTCTAGTTCTGTTTATGTAAGGCAACTTCACTGACACAACTAAGTAAGAATAATGAAGGGATTAATATAAACTAATCTAATAAGCCCATCTCATCCCACTGCTGGGAAAAACCTCCATTTCATTCATCCATCAATCACGATCCTCGGCAATTTCCCCGCAACCTTCTTGTAAAGCAACAAGAATCGGGATCCGATAATCTCTATGCTGTTGATGCTTGATGTGGTAAGTCACGATATGTCTATATCGGTCCATGACATTTTTTTTGCCTGCACTACACTTGATGGTAAGCGCATGCAATCCAAATTCCAGCGGCCACCGACAAACATTGAGTTTATCGGTGTTCACCTGTATCATGCTGACAGGACAAGCGGATGGCCGATGTAGGCACAGGGGTACGAGTATGTACCCTAATACCCGACCCAACCAACCATCAAGTCCTGTCGCAAGCACTTCGGTAGCATCGGAAATGCCAGGCTGATTCAGGAACGTGATCCACATAAGGTCACTATGGCAGGTTTTAACACCATGTATACGGTGGTTGCTATTCAGGCTATCGACTTGCCATGCCTACGCTGCCCGTATGGTCACCATCCATTTTTTTTAATTGGATTGAATAACGACACGAGCAAGACGCTCGCCTGATGGTAAGCGCCACGCCTGTCCATAAACAGAAGCATCACCACACAGAACTTTGAATAACAAAGCACTGCATAGCAATGAACTGCGCTCGACACTTCGAGGCATAAGATTTTAAGTCTCATAATGCCCAGTAATTTCACTCGCTTCAATGTCCTTCAAACCGGAACACAATAGTGCTGCTTGACGCCAGAAATAGACAAAGCGGTGGTACCAACCCAGACGGCCTCTCGCATACGAGAGACCTACCACATTGTAAATAAATATATGACTAAGCTATAAAAAGTATAACACATACCCTGGAAGTTACCAGTCTTTGCACTATAATCTCTAATCGGTCACCAGCTGCAGCGATCAGTGGCACTGTTAAACAGCAGTCGTAGTCCACCGTCCTAGTTCCGTTGACCTGGTTAGGAAATAAATTATTGTAAACGCAACATGTAATGACACTCCCTATATCCGAGTGCATTGTCTTATTATATTTAGAGTAGTTAATAAGGTACAATGGGGTTGACATTAATAAAAACACCTAAATAACATGAGAATAACAAAAAAAAAATGTCTTATTAAAGTTATATTTAAAGGTATGCTGCTGTTTTCTTTATTTGAGCAATAAGATTTTATTATTGCAACTATTAGACAAGCCAACTAGACCTTGATCAGTATAAATGTATTAAAATGATTGTGTTATATAAAAAGTGTTATATGTTAATAATAATAATATTACTATGGTACCTTGAACACTATTGCGTTTTTAAGTCATATAGAACCCTTGAAAATAGACATTACGCCTTTTGCAATTAAACATAAGATTACTTTAGCTATTTTAGTTTGAATGACGGAAGTAGTAGAAAGTAGCTCGCTGACCTGATAGTAAGCGCCATGCTTGCTTTGTTTGCATGCAACACCACACCGAACTTTGAATTATAAAGTACTGCATAGCATTGGACTGCATTCGTTACCCCGAAAAATAAGTTTTTAAATCTCATAATGCTCGATAATTTCACTGGCTAATGTTCTTTAAAACCTTTAAACATGACAGTGCTTACACAGTGCTGCTTTGCGGCAGAAATACAAAAAGTGGTGGTACCTACCCAGATAGCCTCTCGCATACAAAATACATACCAGCTAGAAAAACAAGTAGTTTTATGTGTATTTTCATACAACTATGAGTAAATTAAAACTAACCTGTAATATTCTATCATACGGTCTCAATAAGCCCACTATATCAGCGGGACCTCCCTTCCTAATCCTGTTGATATAGACCCCACGTTCATACAAGCCATCTGATACGGAGAAACCGTAGTCATCGTAGATAGCATCCTTGTAAAGAATCACGTGATGCACCGAACCTCGGGCTGGAGACATCGTATCGGTGCTATAGAGGCCTAAAAATATATTACCTAAGTTAACATATTATGCGATTTAAAATAATTACTAATTTTTGAATGTATATATTTTTTATATCTGAGTATGGCAAAGTGACTGCACTTCACCTGATGGTAAGCATAGTGCAGTCCAAAAAACCGGCAACCACTGGCAAAAAATGAGTTTATCGGTGTTCACCAGTCATGCCGGCCTGCATGAATGAAATCGAGGGGCCTGCGACAGGACAGGCGTATGACCGATGTACGCACAGTAATACAAGGATATACCTGTATACCCGCCCCAACCAACCATCAAGTCAAGTTGCAAGCCCCTCGGGAGAACCGAATATACACTGGCTGATACTGGAACGCAATCCACATAAGGCGTGTGGATCACTACGGTAGGTTTTAACACCAGGCATACAGTGGTCGCTATCCGGGCGGATATGAATATCCTACCACCAGCAAATGGCAGCAGGCAGCAGTCTTTAAATTATTAATTGTTTTTAAATATCCGCATTTACTTACCGTGAATTTCGTTTTCATATATGGGGCTTGTAGAAAATTGAAAACTAGTTCCAGGTACGCCAGGCTTAAGCGGCGACTTCTGTGGCGTCGTCACCGTATAAATGCCATTATTTAAATAATCGCTATCCCAGTTTGGTCTTCTGCTTTTCGGAGAAACTATACCATAGGGCCCCATCTGAACGTAATCACATTTACACGAAGACTTCTCCACGTTGTGTAACTGACACTCCTTCATATTCGAAGTAAGTATTTCAATTTGCTGGACATCATCTTCTCTTGTAATATTCTGTTTGTTCTTCAAAGTGTTGTCGGGAATGATGCATGTATTTTCATAATGGAAAGTTTTAAGGGAATTATTTAGTGAATAATTTGGCAATGGCAAGTCATTCACACTATAAGGTGCTGCTGAGTTGAAAGACGCCATTAATTTGTCTTCATCGGTTGGTGAATAAGGTTGTTTATCCATCATACGAGTTTTATCAGGCACAGCATATTCTATAACATCAGAGCTACCTATAAAGTAAACTTTATTATTGGTAAACATCATTGAGTGTATTTTTATCCTTATAACTATGGAACAGTATCTTACCACAGTTAGCGCTTGTACGAATTGGTGTGTTCTGATCCCAGGATTCAACTGCACTATCATTGGATAGTCCAGGGCTGGATGTTGAATGACTGGAGTCTCTTGCGCTAGATTCTGCACTTTCTAGTGACCCTAAAATATAGTTAATGGGCTGTTATTGGTAGACCTCAAAGATGTACTTACTGCACAATAGGATAAAATCTACATTGAGTTTATATAAAGTATTATTGCAATAATTTGCTGACGATAGGTATCAGTATGCCAAGATCTTAAATACTGCCGTTTTCTTACCCATCTTTAAAAAATTAAAACCCTTAAGTAATGCATACCTGTGACCTTTCTACAAAGCTGTAAATGAACTCTTTGGCCGCTCTGCTGTAACAACTTAATTGCTTCGGATAAAGGTTTATTTAAGACACTTTCACCGTTAATACTTAACAATTCGTCGCCTATAGCCAATTTACCGCATTTTTCCGCTACTCCACCTGTAATTTTAATTTAGTTTTTATTCATATTTTAACCTTGTCATTAATATTTTCAAGTTGAGTGATTACGATGTTATTATGGCTCATTGTTTTTTAAGCTTATAAATAGTAATTACCTAAAAAAATTGTTCAATCAGGACTTTAAAAATAAGTAAGAAACTACCTCTTACATAATATTTGATCTTACCTTCAACTAAACCACTTAATAGTATCGGTTGATTAATATCCTCGCTGCCGGCAATGGTTAATCCCAAGGGACCATTTTCTTGTTTTATCAGTTCAATGGCAAAAACAGCAGTGTTTTCATTGCTACCATGGCTTCTTTCACTTTCTTTAGCACTGTTATTTGGACTCTCCGTATGGTGTCCGGAATCTTCGCCGCTATGGATAACAGCTTTAGTTTCTATATTACTGAAGCTTTGGAGTGTTAGTTTAGCATTATGCTTAAGAGAATTCGACCAGTCTTCAGTGATATCTCTTTTACGAATTTTAAGAGTTATTATGTCTTCTGGTGAGTTTTGTAGAATGTTGAATGCCGTGTCCTAGAAAAGGTATATTAATGTAATTAATGTCCTATAATGGAAGAGGTCACAACATATTTATAACTTGATACAAAAAAACATTCAATACTTTTATCAACAGCTATGTCGTCGTTAAGCAATATAAATTTTAAAAACATAAAATATAACACATTAAGGTCTGACTTTTACTAGATTGAAATATTAATAATAACGTAGTACAGCACATTTTAGGCCTGAAGACAGAGTTTTATACATACCAGTGATAAATTATGGAGTGGTTGGCCATTAATGGCTAAAAGCTGATCTCCTGGCGCCAGCGCTCCGCTGCGGTGAGCTACTGAACCAGGTTTAATATCTGATATCACCATTGGCTCTTCATTACTTAGTAGCTTCTGCTTGCACCCTACAAACAAAGTTGATAATTAACATTATAAAAATATTTGAGGCTAAAAACTTTCTTATGACCGCGACGATCGAAATTCGATAAAATATTTATGACCGCACTTTAAACCCGAAAGCCCTAGTTTAAGAAAGTGCGCTATGTCTGAGCTGTTCTACAAGGTGGTAGGTCCCTCATATGCGAGAGGCCGTCTGGGTTGGTACCACCGCTTTGTCTATTTCTGCCGCCAAGCAACAGTCTGTAAGCACTGTTGTGTTGGGGCTTGAAGGACATTGAAGCCAGTGAAATTACTGGGCATTATGAGACTTAACACCTTATGTCTCGTGATGACGAGCGCAGTTCAGTACCATGCAGTGCTCTGTAATTCAAAGTTCTGTGTGGTGTTGTTTCTGTTTATGGGCAGGCGTGGCGCTTACTTTCAGGCGAGCGCCTTGCTCGTTTCGTCATTCAACCGATTAAAAGAAAAACTGTTTGTTTTTTAAATTTGGCGAAAGTACAAACTAATAAACAACACAATATCATGGTTACGAGATATATGACCTATTTTATAATGTGGTATTAAATAACCACCTGATAATGCATGAGATAGTTAATTTAAGTACTAGAATTACAAATATGCTCAGAGAAGCTTATCCATAGAGATGGTGTATGTAAATAAATTATGATACAAGCACAAAATATAACGTTTACTTGGAAACTGTAAAACAAGAGGTAAGTAGCCTAAAACCACAATTTTAAAATTCAAATTAATTCACCTCTCATAACTAATTTATTCATTGGAGATTTGGGAGTAAGAATACTGAATTGAACTTGTAAATAGTGCGATTTATGGATACCGTCTTTCATTTCCTGAAATTAAAGGCTAGCTGTGTTGTTTATCGCGTTTTCATTCGCCGAGTGAGAAACTCTGAATATAAGTCTGCGCTCAGTCTCTCAAGACACGATTCGTCAGTAGAGTAGAATATAAGACGTCGTAATGGTGGATTTATGACTGACTACCGTGATTCATAAGGGCCGATTTACCGTAATTTATATCGGTTTACAGCGACGTGTAATTATTGTGCGTTCCCTATCGTAAATTGAAGTAGATAGTATGAAAAACTCTTTTTGAGTGGTAGAGCCACGCTATAGACAGTTTTGTCTACAGTATAAATGGGCCAGCTCGACCAGGTCGACCCAGGCCGTCTGGGTTGGTACCACCGCTTAGCCTATTTGTGCCGCCAAGCAACAGTGTGTAAGCACTGTTGTGTTTCGGTTTGAATCCATCAAATAAAAAAAATATATAAATACTTACCTGTAATAGTTACTCCGAGTCCCGCTGTCGTCTTTGCTAGTTTAACATTAAATACACCGCTGGAAGCCTCTATAGTGTTAGGCATACTGAACTCAACGTTCAAAGTGAGATATTTGGCATTATGGGAGTCGTTCCTCCTTTGTAGTATCTCATTAGCGACATCCATGGTTAAATTCTCATGCCCGTTGATTGACATCACTCTGTCTCGAATTTGTAAGCAGCCGGAGCTATAATAAATTTATTGTCAGAATATTAATATTACAACTGGCACCTTAATACTAAATCAGAAACAGAAATATAATATGAAAACATTATTAGATTGGTTCAAGCATAGCATTAGAACAGAAACAATTTGTAGTGAAATTGTAGCGAAGATTACTAAGCCGTTTTTATTAAAAAGAAATTACAATTTGAATAAGAGTAGAGTAACAAAAACATTAGATTTAAAGAACAAAAATATTAAAGGAGCATATTGGTATTCCATTTGTTAAAGTTTATTTATATTTTTACGTAGTAAATTAAATTAAAAACTACTTTGATGTTCTGGAACTTAAACTGACTGAGACCTGACTGAGACTCAATCGATAAAAGCTCAAAATAGTCTTTATTATTATAAAATATCTAGATCTATTTATATTTTCGTAGGAGTAATGGATATATATTAACTATGCTATCTTATGCTAGGCAAAGCATCATTTAACATTTTTAACCGACTCCAGGAGGTTTTCAATTCGACTGTGTCTCCGTAAAAAAGGAACCGATTTACATTATATTTTTTATGATCGATATATATTTTTGTGAGTGGTAGAAGCTGGTTCCTTATAAATTTTACTAAGAATTGACGATCAAGTAGGAAAGAAAAATTCGCACTCTTTATCAGGTAACAGCAAAAACATCGCGCGATTCGGATTTGTATTAGAGACTATAAAAGTGTTAATTTTAAATCGATTATTATTTCAGTTCAACTTAGGATTTTCACTGATCTCATTCTTTAACTTCTAACCAGTATTTACAAGATTATAGATGACATCATGCTATTTATTCTTCATTTTTTATAGTTGGTTTAGAATGATCATACCGATAAGCCGGCGATTGTGCTGCGACGTGTGAAATCACCAATATTGAATTATCCTCGTGCACAGCCAGCCCACTGCTTTGTCCTGGAGGCACTTCCAGCTGGATATTGAGAGACTCCGTCCGACAGACGCCCATGCTCATGTAGTTTTGTTGGTTTTCTATACGGTGAAAGGTTAATTTTAATTGTTTCCAATTTTATAAATATTTTATGAAACACTGACATACATCATCATCATCATCAGCCACAGGACGTCCACTGCTGAACATAGGCCTCCCCCAAAGATTTCCAGACTGACCTGTTGGAAGCGGCCTGTATCCAGCGACTTCCTGCACCTTTATCAGGTTGTCTGTCCACCTTGTAGGCGATATACATAATGTATTTAAACTTAAAAATTAATTCATATACGTTATGAGTGCTGACGTTTAATTTCAATAACGCTGCTATTGCATATTTGGTGTTACTAATGTAAAAGAAAAACTAGAAAAATACTAAAATTTTTATTTGACAAGCTCCACAAAAAAATGTAGAATAATAAAATCTCGAATCATCCAAAATATCTTCAACGAAATAATCACTCGAATTTTTATAAGAACTCGATTCACAACGAAAATCACCATACATCGTCGCCTGTATAAAAGCCTGCTCCTCGTTCAATTAAGACTCAGGACACCTGTATACTATCCTAAAACTTAATACAGTTACACATCTGCATTACATTTGCAAATCTTCTCACACACAACATTTGCATTTCCCACATGACGACCTTTCAAAACACCCAATCAACTAGTTTATGTGTTCAACGTAATGTTTTGCACTAACATGTTTGCCCTGATCCCGACTAACGAGCTCGGGGATCCTAACCAAACAGCCTTCAGTGCCCGCCTTCGAGTTTTTCACTACGTGTTAATTACATTGCATACGTTCATCTCTTTATCTTTGCCGTTTGATTTTGCTTTGTGCGGGCCTTGTTTATGGGTTGCTTGCTCAGTTAGTTCATTTGTTTGGTCGAATCATTTGAAGTTCGAATGATGAATTACTACTCTTATTGTAATACAAGCTTTTGCTGGCGGCTCCACCCGCATGGAACCCATTTCCAAAATATTTCCGGGATAAAAGGTAATCCAAGGTAGGTACTCCAAGGTAAGTCAATATCGATGAAAAATATCATGTCGATCCGTTGCTGCTTCAAATATCAAATCGCATACATAATAATTATAATAATATCAGTAATAGTATATTTATTGTTTTCTTTATCGGTTTTGAATGAATATGAAAATATTTTAATTAACACTATAAGTCGCGTAATTGTATCAAAACTATATATACCACAGTAATCTATTCTGTGTTAAATTTTACTTTAAAATTTGATTTCGAAACAATGCCTGTCTAGTCATGTTGCGTGTTTACCTAATTTTGTTTTCAATTACATTCGAAATAGTATTTAAAGAACTTTAATGCTGATGACCTTAATTATACAAGACAGTTTAACTGTACTTTAATTACAAGATTTATTGTACGATTGGCCCAAGTAAAATAAAAGTTTATTTTCGACTGTCCGCAAGAAAGTATAGCTGAAGTGGCAGTTACTGAACTGGATTGACCTACTTCAACTTACACTCGTGGCCATGCGTAATGGAAAAATTTCATTTTAGTTTATAGCTACTGCAAAAATAGTTTTATTTAGTTTTCTGGAAACTTTTCATCACATTTATAGATTTGCATTTGTAAGTTAAAAGTTGCACAAAATATGAATTCTTTATCAAATGTGATCATAGAGTGTGCAAAAATATGTTTTTTAACATTAATTTACTCTCAGTTACACTTAAAAGTGTTATTTCGTTGAATACACAAAATGTTGTGACATTGCTAAAAATATTTCTTTAGCGATTTCTTGCTTAGTTTTCATATTGAAATGTGTAACAAAAACACATGCACGTCTGTTTCAATGTTGACAATAATTTATTCCATCAGTCAATCAGATATTTTAAAAGTCCGAAACAACTGAAAGCAACTGTCTTCCATGTAGATCCTCATGTAATAGCGAATAAAGCAAGCCTCTCATGGAATCTCCAACATGGCGTAACAATGGCAGTTATTGGATTTACCCCTTACCGTGGTCGTCGGATAAGCCAAGTTTCGGCATGGAACTTTGTCTGTAGTTTCTTTGTCGATGTTTTTTCGTGTTCAGCGTCGACATGCCCGATATTGAGTTTTCTGGAACAACAATGTGTAGAAAATAATCGTCTCGATTCACTATTTGAAGTTATTTTCTTACTGAACTTTTATTTTCTTAACTCTTTGTTTATGATGAAGCGTTGGATATAAAATGTAACAGTTCTAACGGGGTATAGTATTAACTCTAGTTAATACTATACCCCGTATAATATATATATAATAAAATATATATACATATATATATTTTATTCTAATAAAACATTAATAAATTCCGACCACGTAAAAATAATAATAAATATCAATAAATGCAAATGCAAAGACAATGGCAAAATCTATAGCGGGTTGTGAGGGTCATTACAAGAAAATGTCTTGCATTAGTTTAAAAATCGAACTCGTAGAAAAGTGTAATAAAATGAAATGAAAATACGAGCAAATTATTATTATACCAAATTAATACACAGTGTACCACACGCCTAAGATTTACATCACTTTCTTACATTCTAGCCTTAAACATAAAATAGAAAGTGTTACGGACCATAATATTAAATTATTTTCATAAAAAGTGAAAGACCCTCAGCGTAATATATCTATGTAACTTCAAAAGTTTAAAATTAAACTAGTTTAATTTCACTTGAGCCAGACGTGAATTACGCTCGAGATCAGAACTTAAGCCTTTTGAGTTAGATGAGGTAACTTAGGATATTCATGTGTGTTAAGTCTTATTAAGATTGGTGCAAATGATAAATGACTGACCACTTATATGTATCTGTTTGTTTATTAAAAAGGCGAATTCCTGATTGATTAATTTAGCCCAGCTCAAACCGTGAAGGATAAAATTCGAAATAATGTAATAATAAATAGTTTTCGTATTTAAATTCGCCCTATTAATCGACTATTTCCATCGAGATGACTGAACTTACTTGCTACACTTAATTACAGTTTCATTCCCAGATTAAATAATGTTCAATATGCCAGGTACAATTTTTATTCCTAATTTACCATTTAATTTTACGCAGTGTTGAATTATTAACATTTTTGCAAGAAAATAAGAAGGTATTCTCTTAAGTTAAGACCAGATAAGTCTTGATAGTTTATTGTGCTATATTACTAAGATCCTTTGTCTTAGGCCAAAGCGTAACTCGGCGAGTTTGCTTTTGAGATATGCTGCTATTCAAAACAACTTCACCTGAGGCCGTGAAGGGATTATATAATTACTTATATTTCAATGTTTATACTCGGGATTAAATCGGAATGTAATACTATAATTCACAGTCTGCCTCTCATGCAAGTTAATTAACTTTAAACTTATGTTTCATAGATATAAAGTTTAGGATTTGTATCTTAGCAACATGTATACGCAGTATATGCAACCATCGGCCTACATTTTAGAATCTTTAATACCTGATTAACTCTTGTCACCTAAAGCAGGTATTTGTAAGGAATAGTTAGACTGCCTTTCACGCACATAAAAGAATGACACTTAGACGGATATGCCTCTAAAAATATTTTTGTGAAATCACACGTATGTGTAGCAATAGGTTTAGTAGAGCGGAGATGAAACAAGAAAGTGGGATTTTGTATTACATGAATTCCTGTCAATGGTGGACCGTTTTTTTTTTTGGAAAATATGTCATTCGATATCGATCGATGTTTAGCTGCGATGTAGTATCCTATAACTTTGGCTAAAATCGGATGACTGAGTACGAAGTAAAATGAAACTGTAAAGTGAAAAAAAAAAAATTGTAAAAGGTCGTTTTGGAGTCGATGCTATTTCAGTTGAACGGCAGCGATATCAACACTGACTCCAAAAATACATCCGGAAATTGTTGTTTTTTTTACTATTCAGTATTATTTTTAGAGGTCAGTTTTAAAGTTTTGTACGTAAGAAAAACGAAAGACTAAAATCTAAATCAAGAACGGCCCCAATATATATATTTACATAATATTAAATAACATTAATCCAGACATTGCATCTCCAACTTCAAGATTAAATTAATTCCAATTTGCTTGAAACAAAACAAATTTTATAAGAGGATTATCCTCGCCGTGACCACAAAGGTTGAAATGCTTTCAAAACGTCGGGATGAAAAGTAAAAATAAACCAATGTGTAAATTTACGAAATCATTATCCAATTTCCTTATTAGTTTTTAATTATTTCTCGATCCATTAGCTAGAAAAACAGTGAAAATATTTTCGTGAACATTTTGCAAGTGTCTAGGCGTCCAGCAATTAATTACAGAGCGTAGGGAGCTTGCACCGAATTCGCTTGTACCGGCTCACTGCATTGGAATTTGTATGGACATTAGATTTAGTGTGGCGCATTTATTTTGTTAATTTGTTGATTGTTTATTAAAATTTATAAATAAAAGCAATTCAAAATTGCACTGCAGAGTTTGAAACATAAAAAAGAATATAGTCAAATATAACTCATTTACATAAATATGTTCTGATGAATTGTAAAGACTAAAATTAGAATTTTAGAATTTAGATAAGTATATTCTAATAGATTTTACGAAATCCATGCTGACGCTTATGAAAGCGTAAATTTTATGGTAGAGTTTGATCATTTTTTCTTTATCCTTTTGATCATATGTATTTGAGTAAAAATTTTAGCAATACCCTCAACCTCCAAACGTATTCCGGTTGGGGATTAGCCGACAGGGTTCAGAACTGACTTTGAGAAAATATGGATACAAAGGAAAGGGTTATTTAGGGGATTGAGAAAAGAAGGGGTATTTGTATCTCCGGATATCTTACTCACCGTACGAAACGCAACATCAAGTTGCTGCTTTACGTCGGTTTTCTGTGAGAAAGTGGTATCGACCCGATCAAGCCAATCCATTTATGTTGTAGACAAAATTATCTACAGCGTGGCTCAAGCACTCAAAATTGCTGCGTTTTTTACCTCTTGTATATCTTCCGCCGTGTGCCAATACATGTCTGGGTGCCACATGCAACCTGGTGAATCCGCCTTCGCAATTCTCCAAGTAACACATGACTTCCTCTGCTGTGTAGTTGTTTCCTTCGATCACGTGGTCGTCGAATGCCAACAACTGATCTCCGGGGTGGAGCGCACCACACCTGGAATATAATGGAAGGTATTAAACTTTGCGATAACAGCCAGTGTTATGTATTTAACAATTGAAATAAGGATAAAGGTGTCAGCATTGACCTTTCATTGGTAAAATTGAGTGTGTAAGACTATTTATTAGACTTACTTAATTACTTTAACTTTTTGTACTATAGTTTGCTAATAGTTAACATTTGATACTTCTGACTCAAAATTGTTTATTTTTTTATTTCGCTTTACAGTTATTTGTCGGTTTTATTTTTTGTTGAAATGTTTTTATTTTACTATTTCAGTGTAAGGATCATCAAAATCGAAGCATATATAAGTGGCCAACTTTGAGGCTTTCATCCCTGATTACATCCACTTTAGGATGGAATTTCTTCTTGATATAACAACGAGGTAAGTTTGAGATACACTTGTTCGCATGAAAAAAGAATCGGTTCATATTTGGCGGAGTTATGCGTGGTTATGCATAGGAATAAAAAACACGTCGAATTGAAAAAGTCCTTCGTTTTTATCGTGGGTTAAACAAACATTCCTAATTAGAATTTTGAATACAATACGTTTAAGTACGTGTGCCTTCCCCTAATAATTAAAACGAAAACTTTCTTTTTACAGAATACGATTTAAGCCTATCATTCCCGAAATAAAATCATAAAGACACAAACACGTAGCGAAGTAGTCTTAATGAGGCAAAGGATGGGTATCTAATAATGAGCAAGAAAACGAACCGGATAAGAGCGTGTCGGACCACACACAATGAAGTTCCGCGGAATAACCGAAAATATCCCATATCTCTATATCAGTACGCAGCATAGCTCATTGATACCAATTTTCGTAGGAAATACCTTTTAAGTTATACTATCTTGATTTCTTACCGAATTTTCTATCCCGTAGTTTAAAAGTTAGAGGGAAGGAGGGACAATTTTTTCACGACTTCGGATATGCATATGACTTATATAAAAGAATCATTAAGCAGCCTTAACATAATTTTTGGGTGCCTATCTAATTATACTAGACGTGCTTTTTTTCATCCCTCAGTATGGAGAACTACTTTAAATAATTTTTATTCTTGATTTTACTACACCTTTGTGTAGTGCTTTAAGGAATATATCTAGCGTCTTAGATCGTTTCATCCATATAGTGCTAATAGTCTCTGAGAAATGGCTGTGACATATGGACGGACAGATGGTACGACGGACTTGGAAATGACGAAATTATAAGGCCTCAGCTTTTGCCACTTGGCTATGTAACTCTAAAACAAGAGTCCTTCCACGTGAAACTTTGTAATGAATAGACAAGGTGTCTCAAAAAGAAAACGGTCAATTTATTTTTAATAATAAAACGGGGGGCCATTAGTAGTTCTTAAGTACGGAGCAAGGAGATAATTAAGCTGCAATCAGGGACGCATTGAGAGTCGCGGTGGGGGTCTAAGTTCAACGGTGAATAGTTTAAATGCTAAAGTTCCCATGTTTGTTTCTCAATTACACCCTAGTGACAGTTTTTGTAGGCAGTCTTTCTTTAGTACACACAGTTCGTTTTTGTTAAATAAAAATTGATAGTACTCTATTCCTTCGTCCTACTAATAAATGTGAAAGTTTAGAAGTTTGTCAATTTGGATGTTTGATGGAAATTACGCCTTAAAGGTGATGGAATTTTGATGTATTTTGGCAGACAGAAAGACCAAGGTCCAAATTAGGATAAAGGATAGTTTATCCTTGACAGACTTGAAGACATTACGCTGGCGGAAAAGTTAGTGTAATGTATTCCAGAATTGAAAATTCTCAGGCAATGCTATCTCTTACGTGGTACTAATAGTTGAAGAATTTTTACGCGATAAAAATAATGCCCTCCATTAACCATTGCTGAGTTCGCACCAGCATTTAGTAATTGTATTAGAGCACTAATGAAAGTAGTAATTACACAGGCGTATGCACATTACAGGGCCAGGGGAATTAAAAACAGTCGCGACGCTGTGGTGAATTGTACTTAACGATAGGTCTCAAGGATTATTAAAACCAGTGAATAATTAAAATGAAATGGTAAAGTAAATGAGGGCGCGTGATTTAAACGTTCGACAACTAATTTAATTTATAAATTGATGCTATTTAAATATAATTTTAATGTTATTTGTTTTTTTAGTGAAGTACATAAATGAACTTGCTTTTGAATCATGAATATATGGTTGTATCATTATTTGACAGCTTTATTAATCATTCATGACGTTTTAATGTACAATCATTTATGGAATTCGTCTTTGCAGGTCACTTTTTTTCATTATAAAATTATAAAAGAACGATTTTATAAAAACCAACAATCATACACATCTTCCTGACCCCACTAGGATAAACCTGTATCGTGAGTATGAGGAACTACGAGGGATTTGCGGTTCCACAACACCCAGAGTTGAAACAAATTAATATTTGTGAATCACACAAACTTTGTCTCAGTGCGAGAATGTCTATGTATATAATATAAGTTGGTTCCTATAATGTAATTCCTTATTTTGCTAAATACTGCACTACAACGCTGACTTGCAATAACTATAATAAAGTTCAGCATTATCATTAGCCTAT
Organism: Amorpha juglandis; assembly: GCA_949126905.1. Taxonomy (NCBI): domain Eukaryota; kingdom Metazoa; phylum Arthropoda; class Insecta; order Lepidoptera; family Sphingidae; genus Amorpha; species Amorpha juglandis. The sequence goes on from OX421365.1 coordinate 8,091,801, forward strand.
TCTACTGCAATAAGCATTTGTTAATGCACACCAATGATGCTTAGTATTTGTACACAAATAATAATATTATTTCGTTCAAATACTTTAGAATGTAGCGTCTGTTGCAAAGGTAAGTAAGAATAGCAATTTGTGCCATTTTCTCTTTATTTGTTAACACGGCAACGCTTTACGTTCATCGTTTCTTTTTGTAAGTGCTTCTAAAAACAGTAGAAATGTTTTCTTATAAAATGACCAGCTTTTCTTATAGGTATACAGGGTTATTTTTAAAACACCAGCAACCTCGCAGGGGTAGATTCCTAAGGTTATAAGCTACTACTTTTGTTCTACGACTTTTGATAATTTGTTAGATTTTATTTTCATACAAAAATAAGTATTCATTTAATTTCCGTCTTGATTGTTACAACGCGCATCGCACTTTACGTCAACAAATACGCGAAGCGTGGGGAACCGGACTAGCTCCTTTGAAGGTCAACGCGCCGCTCAGCTGAGCGGCGCCTTTGAGTCGCGGGCGCACGCCGCGCTGCGTCGCATACTACGAAGAAAAATACGACACAACAAAAACTTGTAAAATCATTTTTTTTAAATATATTGAGTTATATCCAAACTCGTAGAACAAAAGTTGTTCCGTATGGGGACAGCTATCTACCCCTGCGAGGTTGCTGGTGTTTTAAAAATAACCCTGTATAACTATAGTATAACTCGATCCTGTGAATAGGCATGTGAATCGATCCTAAATTGATTCTCTATTTCCATAAATGTATTTTCATTACGTGAATTATGTACTTCTTATACATACGTGCTCACGCCTGTAATCCCCAGAGGGGTAGACAGAGGTGTGATTAGTACACCCACATTTCGCCAAGCATATTTACATTCCATTATGTGATAGGGGACGAGCTTAACGCGATACCGGGAACAATTCCAGACTCCGGGCTAATACTAAGCATTTTGTAATAGAAAAACCTAATATAATTTTTACCGGATTCGGGGATCGAACCCGAGACATTGGCACAGCAGTCGTACCACGTACGCCATACAATTGCGCCACCGAGGCAGTTATATGTGTAAATAATATAATCAAGTTATCTATCTATCTAATAATATAATAAATAAATAAATAAGTACACCCAACAGTCACATACATAGTCCTGACCCCACAGTAAGATACGAGTCTTGTGTCATGGGTATCCGGAACTATGAAAGACTTTTGGTCTCACAACACCCAGACCCCTAAACAAATATTTGTGGATGAATTTGTCTCGGAGCGGGGTTCGAACCCGCGGCCTGTCGCTTCACAGCCGGCTACTCGCCCGCTGCGCCACGGAGGCTGCCAAATAAATAAATAAAAATATATATCAGAACCACGTACCTGTCACTTATACTAGCTGGTAGTATACTATCAATAAAAATAGCATTGCAGCCGCCGACCCTTTGGTAAGTATCCGATCCTGAACTGTAAACATCGTCAGGTATCCTCTGATTAGAGAGGAATAGGCCAAGATCCTCGTTGCATGGCCTCTCTATCTCTATGAGGAGGGGCCCTGTGGCTAGTTTCACCGATTCCATGATAGAAACATCGTACTCGATGGTTAAACTGGTTACTTGAGGACAGTTCTGCAGTATCTGGTGGACTTCAGATAGGGTTTTGTTTGTGAGAGATATCTGTGGACAATTATTTAAGCAGATAAATATCCCTAAAGATTTTTGAGACTAAATAATGGAATGGATTTTTAAAACTATTACAATAGTCAGGGTATGCGACTGTTGCATGTTACGATCGGACGATCGTGAACGTTTTTTCTAAACTAATATTATAAAGAGGAAAGATTTGATTGTTTGTTTGCATTGAATAGGCTCTGAAACTACTGGACCGATTTGAAAAATTCATTCACCATTAGAATTCTACATTATATGATGTAGATAACGGTGTGAGTTACGCATTTATTTTTTGTTTATTTTATTAGATAGTTTATATATAATGTGTAACTGTTTGTTATACCCAAATAAAAAAAAAAATCTCTGATGAACATAGGCTTCTATTTATCCTGGAAAAAGCAGATCACGCAGGTAGAGCCGCGAGGAAATGCTAGTTTATAATAATTTCAATAGTATCTAATTATACTAAATATTATGGTACTAAATTAAGTAAATATCTACAATATATTTTTGTTAAATGTTGTAATTTTATTTATCTAACAGAGGCCAGCAAAGCAAATTATACATGCTATACCTCTAATATATGAACACAAAAATCCTGGTTACGCCCAGAGCTATCCCTCTCTAACAAGTTTGATTGTAAACATATCCCTCTTGTATACGAAACTTGTTCTATTTAATAACAGTGATATAACAAAATAGTAAGCCCCTAATGGTTATAAACCGCCGAACACAAGTAGAAAAACTTTTGTTATTTTGTAAATGGTCGAACAAATGATACATAAATGATTGCTAGAGCCACGCTGTAGACACGTGTTCTACAATATGAATGGGCTGACTCTACTTACTATTTTCTCTATTTTTATCTCTTCTTTTGACGAAACAAAATTAGATTTGACCAGTACAACAGCTATTACATAGCAAAACGAGTTGTCAAAATGTTCTCGAGTCGTTTAAATTAAACTCTTGGGTAAGGTCAATTAGTAACACAAATAAATTTTACTCACATGATCAACTTTCAGAAGCCTATCACCAGGTTTGATCCTAGAAGTGTTGTAGGCCGCGCCACCTGATCTCACATGTGTCACTACCAAAGGTTGGGCGTCAAGAGACCTACTATTAAGCACCAAGTCTGCACTGGGCGCGGAGTTCTCTGGCAGTCCACCTCTAATAGTCACGCCTAAGGACCCGTTGATCTTCTCTACTGGAACCTCGGCTAGCTTGGTTGTAATGTAGAGGGAGTTCTGGGATGCTGTATATTAAAAAACATGTTTAGTAACAGTAGAGGCAAGTAAGTGTACGCCGGTATCCCTGACTGGTTAGGCAGAAGTGCGACAAGTACATCAAGGTTCGTGGAGTTTATTTCTATCCCATAATAGTTAGCCTATTTTCATATCAGATATAAATTCTAATTTAGGGAAACTCATTTGCGATTATTCGAAATAAAAAAATAAAAAAATATGAAATTAATAATATAAATTAAAATGTGGTATGGAGGACTATATCAGGTTTTAAGACAGATTCGAAAGAACAGGTGATCGGTATGATGATTACTGGTAGAAAGGAATTACTTGTTAATGTTACTCAATTAAAATAACACTCTATGAAATAGATCGTGAAATTGTCACAAATTTTAAGATTTATGCGATTTGTTGTATTTAAATTTGTTTTTTTTTATTAAACGCCAAACAATGAAAAAAAATATAGCTATGAAGATACATTATATATTCAATGATTATAAAACAGACGCTAAATATTTTATGTTTATCTTTCAAAAAACTATTTTAAATTAAAGAGGAGCAGAATAATATAGCATTCAATTAATATTAAACGTTTTTTTAAATAAAGGAATAACATTAACTGACAACTTACCATAGTTAGGCATATAATACTCCACTTCCAAGGACGCCCGTTCTTCCACATTGTCCAGGAGTCTCAGCACCTCGTCATTAGTGAGCCTCGCCGTGGAAATCCCGTTGACGCTGCAGATCCTGTCTCCAGGAGCCAACCGGTCAGATTCGTGGGCCACCGAGTCTTTCGTGAAGCCCACTATTGACGGTACGATTCCGGGTTCAGATCGCCCTGATGACAAAAAAAAACATTTTAAATGAGGCTCAATTTGTTTAACAGGTCAGTTTTCTTTTTTTATAATGCTGTCCGTTATTTCTATACCAAAAATATTATTAGTACCAGATTGTAACAGAAATTTCGAAAATCACGGATGTTATTAAAACTTTTTATTTAAACTCTTAAAACAATTGTAGTGTTAATTTTTCATATAGATGAACTATATTTTTTATATGTAGATGTCATATTGGTATACTGTGATATAATTATGTAACTATTCGCCACCAGAATACTCGTATAAATGATTTAAATATTGGAATCCTATCACTATGCTATAAAAAGTCTATTTTATTTTCCAATAATTAATAATTGGAAAACAATTATCGAAATAAATAATTCTATGGACAGTATTAAATAGCGATTGAATAACGAGGTCGCATCTTAGTATGGACACGTTTGGCAGTCACCCATGAAATTATTAGTACACAGTTGGACACCAAACGAATTGTGTCACTCAGAAGGTTCATATACACTGTATAGATTTTATTTTTGTACTGATTTTATTTAAAACATGCAAGTAGGTCACTTGATATCCTTTACCGCCCCTAAAAATCCATAATACCAGAAGCATCTTGCATGTTTTGCCGATGTTTAAGGGAATTACTCTGGTTTGGGAAGGGGAATTTACGTCGTCGGAAATCCTAAGACTCACTCTGCATAAGAAACGTAAAAGCCAGTTACCACTTCCTCAGTTTTCAGTGAGACAGTAATAGGTACTAACCCGGTCAAACCGGCGCATGAACGCTGTAGGCAAGTGTCTACAACATGCCTCTACCAGTAATAAAAACTACCACTAATACATATAAATGATTCTTATAATTTAATTCATTCTTACATTCATCGATATGATATCTTTATATATATAATTCTTCTGTGAGTGTGTATGTTCCTGAACTTCTCTTAAACGACTGGACCGATTTTGATGAAATTTTTTTTGTGTGTTCAAGGGGATCTGAGAATGGTTTAGATTCACAATTTTGTCCGCTGGACAATGTTTTTTTTATTAATTTTTAATTTATTAGTAGTTGTTGAGTTGTCGTTGCGAAGCTTGCCGTGATGACGGGTCGTATAGCGTCTAGACTGGACAGGGACAGGACAGGGACAGGACAGTGAGACAGGACAGTGAGACAGGAAAGTGAGACAGGACAGTGAGACAGGACAGTGAGACAGGACAGTGAAACAGGACAGAGAGACATGACAGAGAGACAGGACAGTGAGACAGGACAGTGAGACAGGAAAGTGAGACAGGACAGTGAGACAGGACAGTGAGACAGGACAGTGAGACAGGACAGTGAGACAGGACAGTGAGACAGGACAGTGAGACAGGACAGTGAAACAGGACAGAGAGACATGACAGAGAGACAGGACAGTGAGACAGGACAGTGAGACAGGACAGTGAGACAGGACAGTGAGACAGGACAGTGAGACAGGACATTGAGACAGGAAAGTGAGACAGGACAGTGAGACAGGACAGTGAGACAGGACAGTGAGACAGGACAGTGAGACAGGACAGTGAGACAGGACAGTGAGACAGGACAGTGAGACAGGACAGTGAGAGGACAGTGAGACAGGACAGTGAGACCGGACAGTGAGACAGGACAGTGAGACAGGACAGTGAGACAGGACATTGAGACAGGACAGTGAGACAGGACAGTAAGACAGGCCAGTGAGACAGGATAGTGAGACAGGACAGTGAGACAGGACAGTGAGACAGGACAGTGAGACAGGACAATGAGACAGGACAGAGAGACAGGACAGAGAGACATGACAGAGAGACAGGACAGTGAGACAGGACAGTGAGACAGGACAGTGAGACAGGACAGTGAGACAGGACAGGACAGGGACAGGACAAGACGGGGACAGGACGGGGACGGGACGGGGACGGGACGGAACGGGGAAAGGACGGGGACGGGACGCGGACAGGACGCGGACAGGACGGGGACAGGACGGGGACGGGACGGGGACAGGACTGTCCAACCGGAGGGAGGTGGGAGACGACCTGACTTAGGTCGTCGAAGTCAATTAAATGTGCGACGGGCTACCTCACGTGCAATGGCGCAGTACCTCACTTAATTGCATTTAATGTAAATAAAACATTTGTATTAAGTTTTGACCACATTTTACACAAATATACTATGTAGGTGATACGAAGTTCACCGGGTCATCTAGTTAATAAATAAATACGTTAGAAGTGTCGGATAATTTGTGCCAATGAGATGTATCGTAATATTATATAATTGCAATTGGTGCATTCCACGATGACGCGCGAATTTTGATCCTCACTCTGCTAGCTTGTTGTTCCTATTGCTATATACAACAAATATAGTGTTAAGTACTTAGTAATGCTAATACTTCAGGGCTCTTACAAAACAAGGGTAGTTTTGTAAGAGCCCTGAAGTACAATTTTGGCTGCCCTTTCTTTTTCCTATTTTTATCTCGATCCAATAGTTGCCTGTAAGAGATTGCCTTGAACGATAAGGCCAGTTGTACTTTTCTTTTTTTTTTCAATTTCTTTTATGCTATATTGCTAATGTAGGATAAGTTCAAATAAAAACAAATAAATATAATTAAGTATTCCGTGCCCTACTAGCATATCATATGCAGCTCAATAACATTTTGTTAATTCGTTTTATGGTGGTATCAAAGCTAACATAGTTGCACATGAGACTCAACTCGTTACACCATAAAAATAGAGAAAATTTTATAATTTATTTCTCTGTGGTTCTATTTTTTTTTTATAGCATAGACCGGCAAACGAGCAAGTGGGTCACCTGATGGTAAGTGATCTCCACCGCCCATGTACGCCCACCACCAGAAGAATCATGGGCGCGTTGCCGACCTTAAAGGGATAATTAGGGATTGGGAAAGGGAGGGGATTTGGGCTTCCGGATATCTCACTCACCGTAGGAAACGCAACAGCAAGCCGCTACTTTACGTCTGTTTTCTGTGAGACAGTGGTAACGACCCGGTCGAGCCAGCCCATTCATGCTGTAGACAAAACTGTCTACAGCGTGGCTCTACCACTCAATATTTTGTCTACAAGTCCATGATGTAAATTTATAGAATGTTGACACTTTTATCTGAGATATGTTATCGTTGACAGTTTGCTCACTCGCACGCGAGGTAACCCTGGTATTGAATAGCAGTTGGAAACAAACGCAAGTAGAATCATGAACATATTATGCGTTGTAAGCGGTGCAGATCGGAATGCATTGCTTTTGAAATGCATTAACTATAAAATTTTGATTGCAAATATAGAATTATGAGTAATGTCTAAGAGGTAGTAATATAGTAGGTAGTATAGATGTAGTCAAAAGTTAGAGTCACTAGCATAATACATGCTTCGAAAAATATTTTGTAAGTAACAAGTAATTTATGATAACTTTTGTATATACATTTTTAAGTCCTGCAATAAAATAAATATACCTACATGAACTTCATTTATAATAGTGCCAAGTAAGTTGGCAATTTCAAAATATACGGGTGAAGGCGCTAACAATACCATAAAGCGTGAGTTGTTCATAAAAGTATCCGAATGGATCGTTAATACAAAATAGCACTTCCTTTAAGCGGTCATTCATAGCAATATAAAGTGTTTGTGAACGTATAAATTTATTTCACTTGTGGCGCCATCTTTTGTTGTATAAAGCAGTAAAGTAATCTGATTCGCTTGTGTTTATTTTTCATTATTCATAAAAAAAAAATATCCACCCGAATAGCGACCACCGTACACATAGTGTTAAAACCTGCTATAGTGATCCACACGCCTTAAGTAGATCACGTTCCCGGATCAGCCAGTGTATATCCGGTTCTTCCGGGGACTTGCGACATGACTTGATGGTTGATTGGGGCGGGTATAGGGGTACGTCCTTATATTACTATGCCTGCATCGGTCATCCGCTTGTCCTATCGCAGGCCCTTCGATTTGCTTCTTCCCTCTCCGAAGAGGTCGAAGCAATTATACAGGCCGGCATGATTCTAGTGACCACCGATAAACTCATTGTTTTTCGGTGGTCGCTGGTTTTTTGGACTGTACTATGCTTACCATCAGGTGTAGTGCAGTCACTTTTCCGTGCTACGATAAAAAAAAAACTACGTTTGGTTTAATATCAAGGATGGAACTGAATAATTATGTAAAATAGCAAAAGGAAGGAAGGTCGAAGGTTACCGCTGCATCAGGATCAAGCTATATTACGACAAAACTGAAGCGTACGTTGTCAACGTTCCATTTTAATTGTTTTTAATTTCAAAATGTAATAAAAATTTGATATGCGGTGGTTGATACGCTTCATTACCATATCCATATGGTGGGATCCTCAATATTTCCATTGATTATAACCACCACCTAATAATTTCGTTCTAGTTTCAGCAGTGACCGTATTCTAAAACTTTGAAACTGCGAAGTAGGTAGGAGGAGACAGCTGTTATATCTACGGCAAGAATGGGCTGACTTGACCGGGTCGATACCACTGTTAGAAAACCGACATGCAGTAGCAGCTTGCTTGTGCGCTTCGTTTTTTTTATTTCATTGAATGACGAGACGAGCACGATGCTCGCCTGATAATAAGCACCACGCCTGCCCATAAACAGAAGTAACACCACATAGAGCTTTGAATTATAAAGCACTGCATGGTACTGAACTGCGCACATCATCCTGAAACATATATGTTAAGAATCATAATGGCCATTAATTTCACTAGCTTCAATGTCCTTCAAACCGAAATACAACAGTGCTTACACACTTTTGCTTGACGAGAGAAATAGGCAAAGCGGTGGTACCAACCCAAACGGCCTCTCGCATACAAGGGACCTACTATCTTGTAGGTGCGCTTCATTTGGTGACTGAGATATACGGTGGCGCAAATCCCCTCCCCTTTTCAATTACAATTACCTTCCTTTAAGGTTGGTAACGCATCCATGATTCTTTTGGTATCGTGGATGTTTATGGACGGTGGAGATTACTTATCATCAGGTGACCCAGTTGCTCGTTTGCCAGCCTCTGCTCTAAAAAACATTTGTTATTCATAGATGGAAAATCGCAAATTAATACACCTCAGTAAGTCGCGACTTTGATCGATAAATGCATCGGTCTATCAACTCGCATTTATTTATCCTGGTAGAACTGCTCCTATCTCTTAATATTGCTATTATTAATACGAATGAATACTTCAGACTTGTCGTAAACATCAACCGTAATACTATCAAAAACCATTTAAAGCTGACCCCACATTTCTAGCAAGTCATCAAATTAACAAAGTTACAGATTTGATGGTCGAGTTCAATCCTTTAGAGATGCTTTAGGTTTAGAGCATCTAAAATCTGTTATATCGGAAATTAATGCCTTATCTATCAAACTAGTAAACCTAATATCGTATATTAAATTACTAGTAATGCTATACGATTATGATTTTCCAATATCGATTAATTAATTAAGAATGTAATGGCTTTCTATCCTATTTCTAATCGTACTAGATGTAGATGTGAAAGTTTGGATGTTGGTGAGTTTGGGAATTTGTTAATCAATCAGGGCTTAACAACTAAACAATTTAGATTAATGCTAAACTCACATATTATGACCTGGATAAGGACGTAAAACAGGTTATAACCCGATAGTACGATCCTGTGACATATAATACAAAAATGACTCACGTAGGCGAGGAAAAGCTAGTTTTTTTTATAAAAGGCCACGGACCTCGGATAGTCAATAATGTCATCATAGTTGCGGTGATTAAGCACAACATTAGTTTTAAAAAAATAATTGGAAAAAATTCAAACTTAATGTATGTTTTTAAAATCGAAAACTCAAATACAAATTACGATTGGCTGATTTGGTATTTGAATTCAGGAAATCAGCTATTCGAATAATTATGTACGCTGCCAATAAATCAATGAAGTTTATCAATGACTATAATAATAAACCCGTGTTTATTGTGAATATTAAAGCGAGGTTCATATCTCGCTGAGTTACAGCATCGAAGCGTGTTATGAACCATCACACTATAAACCAATAGATAAAGTTTAAGCCACGTCACCGTAACGTTAAAATTATTAACCGAGATAGCTCCCTGGCAGTTACCGTCGTAGACACGATAAACTTTATCTATGGATAAGTTTTGCTTGCGGTTTGGCTTTTATTAATGAGAGCCATACGAAACTATTGTCGATTTTAACAAACATAAGAGTAGAAATATTAATTTTAAATTGTGTTTTAGCCGTCTTCAAAAAGAGGAGACTCCGGGTTCGTCTGATTTTTTTTTTGTATCTAACGCGATTTCTCCGTCTATTGTGAGCCGGTTTTGATGATTCTATGAGTTAGTCTCGATGATGGTCTAATATAAATTTAGTTAATTTCTGATGATGGGGTACGAGTGAAAATACATAAGGAATTTGGGTTTTCTATACATACGGCTTCTGAAGGTTTAATTTATAAGTCCTAGAAGTATCCTCCGTGACGCAGCGGGCGAGTAGTCGGCTGTGAAACGCGGTGGTTCAGTGTCCGCATCGAGACAAATGTTTGTGTGATCCACAAATATTTGTTTCGGGTCTGGATGTTGTGGGACCAAAAGTTCCTTATATATACGATACAAGTCAACCTAGTGTCAGGACTAAGTGTGTAATTGTTGGCTGTATTCATTATTCTAACGAAATATATAAAAAATATATTATATTATACATTATTAACGTTCACATTCTATATACATTGTTCTAGGCTAATATAGCCAGCTTTGTTACTAAAATAATAGTTAACATATAAGTAGGTAAAATTAGATTTTAATCTATATTTAGACATTGCACGAGGCACAAAGAATCACTCCCGACGACAAACGACAGTTTATTCATAGATATAAGTAAAATTTTTTTTTATTATATCTATGAGTTTATTAGCATTTTTATTTCACTCGGATTTTTGAAAATATTCGCTTTTAGAAACACCGAGAGTCCCATTCTAAGTGGGAATAAAACATGATGCCCATTTTTAATATCTACTTCTTACTCGGGTGATATTCCAAAACGGACTACGTTAGCTAAACTCAAAAAAAAATACACGAATGAAATTCTATGTTTTCAGTAAAAACCTTAGTATTTTGCCAAGTTTTTGTCACGAATTATTATTTTTCCATTATTTTTAAGTGCCTGACTTTAGCGAATACATTTTTTTTGAGTCCTTTGACTACATACCTACTGCGAGAAACATTAATAAGTCACTATTAGGTTAATGATTATTGTCATACGTAGACTTATATATCGTGAGAAAACACAATAGGGGTGTTCAAAACATTTATAACTTCTCAGAATCGGATCTTCACTTAATAACTTTTATCAAAAGGTGTCTTTGTGGAAATCAAATCAAATAAATAATGCTTTATAATTAACGTATACGTGTTCAATTATTGTCACAGCAGCCGCGGTATTGGTATTCGATTCGCTAGTTCTGCAATAAACTAACCTGAATTTGTGAAGTAATAGTTAGGAGATAAGCCGATGATTTGCGAGCGCTGCGGTATAGTATAAAATGTGATGTATATTAATTCTCTTATACACATCTACACTAATCTGTACTAATATAAATAAATAGTTTGCTTGGCTTTCGTTTCAGCTAATGTTAATTAATATTAACACTAGATGTACGTTTACAATAAAATGCCTGTGGCGCTGAAGGTTAACTGAAATAGTACCGACTTCAAAGAGACCTGTAGAATTTGTTATTTAAGACTTTTCAGTGTTCTTTTTTTGAACTCGGTTTTTAAGTTTTGTTAAAGTTTATTTTATTGTTCAATTATCAGTCTTAGGTATATGTTCGTGTTATGTGAATTCTAGCACAATAACACAATTAATAAGACTTTAATTTTTTACACCTTACTCCCTCATTAGATATTAACCAATTTTATATGGGACCACATCGCAGCCAAACTCTAACTAATATTTTTTTTCGACAAAATCGGTAAATGGAAATCGATATATTATATCCATAAAATAAAACTAAAAAAACTCGCTAAATTGAGAACCACCTTCTTTTTTTAAGTCGGCTAAAAATAGTAGTTAACGAATATTGAATTTTTTTAATAATTAGCATGAATGAAGAGATGTTATCTCACAATGCTCAGTCATTTCACTGGCTTCGGTATCCCTCAAACTGTAACCCAGGCGTGCTTACATATTTCCGCTTGGTGGCAGAAAAGCGAAGATACGAAACCAGACGGCCTATTGCATACACACCATCCACTAAAATAATCAATTAATTATTATGTGGTTTGAAATAATTAATTAATTATGTGCAGTACACTGTAGTACATATTGTAATTCATAGTTTTGTGTGGTGGTGCAACTATTTATGGGCAGGCTAGCGCTTAGGATTATGAGATTGATCTGCACATCTCGTCATTCGGGCGAATAATGAGAAGCGAACCAACTGATGCAATATATAATATAAATATAAAATATTGATGTTTTTTGTTTCGTTTAAATCATTTTATTAGTACAGTATATTTGCGTATATTTCGTGCAGGTTTTGTAGTTAAATTCTTTAAATCCTCCAAGAGTTTTGAGATTTGACAAAATATTTTTAGGACCCAAATCAAAAAACGATCCTAATAGATATTACAGATTTATACATGAAATCAACCGATTTCAGTAATGTTTACGAATAATAACGTAAATATAATTTGGTATAATTAAGATATCCATTTGCAAATTTGAATTGAAACCGTTTATTAACTTTGACCTTTAGTGGTATCGCTTACTTAATTTATGTGTCAAAAACAATTATTCACAAACACTTAATCCTGAAAATTATCAGCATAATTTGAGTACAAACTTTCACAATTCAAAACTTTAGAAAAGGTCCTTATTCACCGAGTCTAAGCATCGTAAAGTGTCAAGAAAATACAAGAATTTGAATAGACGGATGATCTATTATCTCGAGAGTATAGGGTAATGTTCAGTAACATTAAACTGAAATATTACTGCTAAATTTGATATCAGGGGGGAGTCGAAAGTCCCTTGATGAGGGTGTGACAGCATGCGTCTTATAACTTAAATTTATTAAATATTCATGCATGTGTGTATAGGCAGCGTTAAATATGTTTTATTAGTCTTAAGTGAAGTAGATTTGAGATGACCTTAGGACAAAGAATAGCAATAAGGGACAAATAAATGATTTGAAGGCTTTCAGGGCACTTAAGCTAAAAGTATTGATTGACAAGCGAGCGAAAACACGACTTTAAGATTCGCCGATTAAATTCGAGTACCACTGGGAACCCACGAATTTTAATGTAGATAAAACTGGCTTTCGCTAGGCTGTTTGGGTATTCAGGGGATCAATTGCAATTGTCACCGTGAATAAAACCGTCGTCAATCGGCTGCATAATCTTTAAACACATTATGGTATTTTTTAAGTTTATTATCATACTATACGCAGTAATGTAAATCCAGTAAAATCAGGCTGCCATAATTCGGACTTATACTTAGACTATGCTGTATCTACTTATTGCAACAATTAAAACTTGGCGGTGGCAAGTTTTGGAACGAATCGTCAAAGTACTGAATTATCTCTCAAAATTGACAATCGTCCAATAAACGTTTAACAACAGCACCACTCGTCTCACCAACTTAAAGTTATCGCAATATACCCGTTCCAGTGCACCCACTTTACCTTGCCAGGTTAAAATATCACTGTTAAAACCTCCACACGGCAAAAGCCAACTAAGTTATCAAATTGACTAAGTTCATGGCTTACATTACCTTACCATTAGCAAAGTTATAAAAGCGACAAGGTTGCTTTATATACAACTCAGACTTTACCATCAAAGCATAAGTTTACTTCAAAAAAGGAGTATCGATCGAGCGTTAGGGATTGGAACACACGTCGCGTCAGAATCACCGCCGCTTTTAATAGTAAAGGGCTGTTTTGTGACCGTGATATGAAAGCGTGACATGCGACCGTCTATGCGATTTCATATGAATCATAATTATCATATAAATCGGACGTGTCACTATCACCTGATTCGTTGCGTTCTTCCCGTCTTTGTTGCGTACTTCAAAACAGGCCTTAACACTTACACATTAACTACATTCCAGAAGTGAAATTTACCTCAACTCTTCAACGACTATATCGATATCAGGACAAGTGAACTGTAAAATAATGTTATTTACCGAATAAGCTTGGTACATTACTGTCCCTGTAATAAAAGATTTTGCTTGATATTCGATAGGTGTCACCGTATTAAATTTAATTAATCTGTATTAAATGTAACCTAACCAATAAAAACTCCCCAGCTAAAAAAACATCCGTAAGCTTTACAAGCTAACGGCCTAACGAATTTTCTTCAAATAAAGTTAAGAGCTATCTCAACTAAAGCAAGTGATAGAGCCACGTAGACAGTTTTTTTTACAGCATGTATAGGTCGGCTCAACTAGGGGGCTACCATTGTCTCGCAGAAAATCGACGTAAATTACGGTGAGTGAGATATGCGGAAGCCCAAATCTCGCTCCCTTTCCCAATCTCTTAATTACCCCTTTCCTTTAAGATTTACAACGCATCCGTGATTCCCTAAGTATTGTGGACGTTCATGGCCGGTGGTTACCATCAGGTGACTCCCATGGTCGTTTGCCGGCGTCTGCTATAAAAAAAGTTTTCAAACAAAAAACCTCATTGAAAACCGTTCATTAGTTCAGAGTTAGACGCTACCATGCCACGGAAAAGATTACAGAAATACACACACACAGACAAAGGGGTCAAAATTATAACACCCCACTTTTATTCATTTTGGGGGTAACCATCAACCTTGATCTCAATCTAGAATTACACAAAGAAGTACTCAATTCGATCAGATTCCAATACATGTGCAACATAATAAATACCATTCGCATAAAGTGCTGAACGGTCGCAGTCGTTTCAAACAGCGGTCGATCGGTCCCGGGGACCGCAAACTGCATGTTCCACTGTGAAACGAGCTGGCATGCTGATGTCGTATCCGGCAGTTAGCTCTGTATCAACGTTAAATATGCTAAACCTGGCTTAGTTTACATATTTATGGCGGGTTTAGTGGGTAGACGAGTTGACGGTGACGTCGAATTCCATTTTCCGTAAAAGATTTGTGCTATAAATTCAGCCTCTCAATAATCTTGAATTTTAATGTCTCAAATTTGTAAGCAGATAAATGTGAAATTACTGGGTTTCTAAAATACTTGTATCATTATAACGATAGTTTAAAATAAAATGATCTCTACTGCTAATGAAAAGGCCAAATTTATTAAAATGATACAAACATTGTCGGGTGAAATGATAATTTTAGTTAATTAAAACTACGCAACATTATTCGGACTGTATGTAATAAACTAAAACTAATATTGCAAAATACCATTTACGCCTATAGTTTCCAAAATTATAAATAATGCGCCACGATAATGAGCGATTATTGAATGCTATCAGCGTGTATTATATGCAAGCTCCGAGTATTAGTGAACCATAATCCGAAATAGTCTCTCCGAGTCATTATTTTAACTAGACAAATTGATATGATGAGGTTAGTTTAATATTAATTAAACATCTGTCAAAGTTCAACTTGATTGCTCAAAAATTATCAACATTATTAGAGGAATTATGATTCAAGCAGTTATTAATACCTGCTGTGACGTCACAAGAGCTGTAGGTCTAGTACGAATTATAAATATGTGCATAGTTTTCGAATTCATATAAAATTATCATTGATGAACTATTAATTTATACTGTAAAAAAGAAAAGAACCACTGGAAAACTAATTTTGTATTTAATTAATATGATTAAAATTAATCATAGTAACAATTGTAATTCATCATAATTCCCACTAGTGGTTACTGCTACTTGATGTATGGTGAATAAACGAAAATTGACATCGTTCTATCAAAACTTGTACTAGGCCTACAGATTAGAAATGAGGAACATCTTTAAAATGCTAAGGATTTTTAGAAAAGGCATTTTTCGTTTATTTTCGACTGCGACCTTACTACGCTAATGTCGAGTGCAGATATTCCGCGCGCATAAGATCTTATACTTCATCTCAACATGTGGAGTAGGTACATTGGATGCCTGATAAGATCTATACACGAGTTAGAGACAAAGGGTACGTAAATACTACATAATCATAAATCTATAAAATGTAAGACTATCGCCTAGGGCAATCGCCTTAGGCCATAGTCTATTTGTTATATCCAGAACAAACACCGAATAATTTGTGAGATCAATAAAAAAAAATAACGATGAATAATGAGGACATTAAAATGAGTAATGAAAGCTAAAAACAGCGCAAAAACGGACAGACAGTACTCACAACTTCATAATTACAAGCCATGAGTGCCGTTTCACATGTAAATGGCGTGCAACAGATATTTGAATATTCCGCTAGGCTACGTGCATTCTACGCTACAATCGGGCCCTTAATCATGCTCAATGATAAATCCACTCGGTGGCAATCGTGTCAATCTGTGCACTGCAATTGGTGGTTTTAGGTGTTGTTATATTATGTTGTAGACGAAATTTTGATTCATATTAATATTTTCAACTGTATTTTTTCCTTTTATAAACCACAAGCTTTTGCTCACGGCTCCGCTCACATCACGTTGTATAGTAGATAAAATTCAGACAGTAGGATGGTAGGATTGTTTAAGTGCCGTATTCCTATAGATAATTTTATAATATAATGAAGTAAAGTATTGTCATTATAGTTATGTAATACATCCATAAGCTCACGCCTTTATCCCCGACGGGGAAGACAGAGAAGCAACTAGTGCTGAATCCACGTTTCGCCGATATTGATATAACTTATACGAAAGAATAATACTGGAAACTAGAAATCAGAAAGTTTGTTGATTAGGAATTATTTGGGATTGGATTCTTAAATCTTCATCATGTTCTGGAGAACACATACGAAACATGTCAGCCCTGGTCGAATAAATGGAATCAGGTTTTGCCAATTCCAAAACTCATCACTCATAATAGAATTGTATCCAGAGTTTTATCAAACAGTGAAGAAACTGGGATGATTAATTAGTGATGGTTTTATGTCTCAACTAATCTACATTAAAACTCCTGACCTCTTCTATCTTTTAAATCACTAATCAGATTTTCTGTATATATACCAAAGAACGACCGTTTCAGTTCGTGTCTTTAAAACAAAAAACGCATTAAAATCCATTTACTTTTTTTCTTTTTTATTGTGACTTAAAATGAAGAAAGGCAACATTATTGTAAATTTTAGGTCGTTGACCCACGATGCGACAATTACCACTGTCTAGACAAAATCTGATGGTGCAAAGGCTATTATGTATAAAATCGTCTACAGTTACTTAGCGATATACAATGATGTTCCAAATCCTGAGGAATTTGCTCCAATAAAAAATTGTGTAGCAGCAACAGGCACTAAGATATGTACGTAGTTTTTTTTTGATTCCTGGGATAAATTACGTCGTCCCTGCTAACGGAATACTGGCCACCTGGCAGTATCTCATCCCAGGGCCAAGGGGAAGGAAAAGGGATAGGAACAAGGGGTAAACCCCTTGGGGAACCTGATATACACTGGCTGACCCTGGAACGCGACTGGGATATGTACGTAATTAGACCTTTTATATTTCTAACCAAAAATCCGTCTCATATAGTGCATTTTATCATTTTTGTAGGTGTGAACTTGCTAGCAATAGATTGAAATTCGCGGCATTATGGTTATGTACCTCAGTCTTAAATCATCTTCTACGTTGTGAAGGTGTTCAAATATTTTTTGGATATTTATTACGCTCGTTCGCGATTAGGTTTTCCTTAAAGTACCTCTATATGATAATGTTTTATCAGTTTAGTTTTAATCTTTTTAATTGAACTAGATTTTTTCAAAACGTCAGTTTTAAGTAAATTGTCTACATAAGCAAAGGTTGAAGTTATTTCAATTCACATAATTTCCACAAACCAAAGATATATGATATTTAAATTGGGTCGATGGTTGTTTTATTTGTTTTTAGTACAAACCATACATGATCAAAATCAATATCTAGAAGTTTACGAATCATTGTTTCTTACGAACGATTCAAGACTGCCTATACTGACGTTTTGACACAATGCACCGTAGGCGATTTTCTTTTAAAATCTTTTCTCGGACGGAAATCAAAATTAATAACAAAATTAACTTTCTGTTCCGATATGTACGGTGTGTGCCAAACCAATATTAACACACGTTTGTAACTGTCTAGAAAAGAATGAATTAAAGCTAAAATACTCGTACCTTGTACACGAAACACAAATTCAAATTATCTACCTTAAACATGTGAAAGTTACAGACAAAGGTATTCTGCATGCCGTTTAGCTTTCGCTCAGGCTGAAGCATTTCACGTACTATTGGGAATATCACGACACGTGTCCTAAAATTTCGAGTCATTCAGTTTTATTTATTTCTGCAAGTAGTAAATAAAAGACGGTTTACGCATTAGACCAGTCTGACGGATGAAATGCCTTGCCCCTCTCATTAATGGTAGAGGCCCGTCAACAGCTTTGAATTAATTGACATAATATAATACAAGTTTAATAATGATTAATAGATTATTATCATTAGTTATTTACTCACTGCAGTGGCTAGTCATTTGGTTGATCGCGATTTAGATAAAGCTTTTATTTTCTAATTTCCTTCCAATATGTAATAAGCCCAACTTATTATTGATCGATATTTTAATACAGTATGTAAATAGAAAATAATTCAGCATTTATAGGAACAGAGTTTTCAGCTACGTAATAAGATGTTATTATAATCGTATACGTAAATAGCAACACCGACTTGTAAGTTTTTCTTATACTGCTCTTTATAAACAAACATTGGTTCTAATCACTGATTGAAAATACAAACAAGTTAGTTCCAGCAATTTTAAAGTTTCCATCTGCTGTTTATTTATTATGTTACGACTTTTCAAGTTAAAAATACTGAAACCGTTTAACTCCAAGAGCAACATAAAAGAGTTTTTAAACTCCACTTCACATTGTGAACCGATCACTTAGGCGTAGGATAAAGAGCGACCTCCTCGAGATCTCCTTTTGAATTAAAGATATGGCTCCCCAGCTCTTAGCGCGATCGTCATTCAATGGGGATTCTTTTGCATTTCTCACTTTGTTTACCACTGCTACTGTATCTGTTGGGATATTTTGGATTTCACGATTTATGGGAATTTAATTTTATAATTCTTGTACAGCTTTGAGGATCACCAACGCCTAACGAGCCGATTAAACACGATAAAATCTTCACCTGTCCACCCCGTGACCACGAAGGCTGAAAAAACTTCGAAATGTCGGGATCAAAATTAATAAAGAAATGCGATAAAATCCGTTTAAATTAGTTTTATTTCAACGATAAAATCTCAAAGCCCAATTAAAGCGAAAAAAATCAAAAAATCTTAAAGCAGATTTCAGATGGCAGGATTAAGCATCAGTGACGTCGAAGTTTGTCGTAGCCTTACCGAAGGCGCAATATACGCTGTACCCCAGTGACGTTAATATCGAAGAGTTTGAGATTAACATAGAGTACAATACAACCGCGGAGATGCGGTGGCATTGATGTGCGGGTCTGGCGGCGTTATCCACTGGAAACGATCATCGGAAGTCTGCCTTTATGAACGACATATTTCCCAAATTAAAAATAAAATTTATTAATAAAATATCGTCACATAATATAACTAAACAATAACTTCACTTTTATCATTTCGAAGAAAAGAGATCTTTCTAGAGATAAAAACGTATTATGGCATACTCATGCCTATCTGCTGATAGACATTTCACTATGTCTTCGCGAGTCGGTGCCATCAGAAATAATACTAAAGAGTTGTTCGCTCAGTCGTTCGGTGAGTGAGTCAAGTCAGTGCACTGAATCATCTCAACAGTCAGCCGGGTGGACTACGTGTGCTATCTTTAATTCAGAAGCTCAACCAAGCCCATTTGAAGATGGCGGGACAAAGAGGAAGCAGACAGCGGGTGGCTAAACTTAGATTATATTTTTAAATAACCTCGATTTGAGATTTACTCTGATTGGGTAAATGTTTAGATTACTTCGTATCTTTTACTACAGTTAATTATAATTCCAACATTCTGGTTGAAGGCGTCTATGAATTTACGGAACAAAATCAAGAATATGAGGTTTCATTACAAAGAATTAAAAAAGCATCAATAACCCCATTAGGTTATCTATAAAATCCATATTATTATGTTAGATGTCAGGTATTTTCCTGATCCACTGAATAGAATGGATCAGCTGGCTTATAAAAATTGATGCTAATATTATGCAAGAAATATGACACAATGCATATATTATGTACTTCAATACATTAATATCGCTCCCGCTCATGACTCGACACCTGTTGATATACATTTTAGTCTGCCTCTACTGCATTTCAATATTTTTCACACGAAACGAATTCGGATAAGTGGGGCGCGGTCCAGAATCACAATTTTCCTTTGGTGCGAAAGATTTTTTCACCATTTTCATTTAAGACAATTTTCAAAAGAGCTCACTGAATAATTCACGGTGAGAGATGGCCTTTCTTTTGCGTTCCACATTTGATTTTCATAAAACCTTTCTTCGACACTTTTGTAAGTTTAAATAATTAATTGATTATGTAATAGAAACGTAGAACACAGTGACAAGAAAACTTAGCAATAGAATAGTGCTGCCTAGTCTTACTTTTAATACAATATTAGAACCTATTTTTTATAACAAATAATATAAATTGCACTAAAACGAAATATGGAGTATTTTTATTTTATTTAACATAAACTTTATAAACATAAGAGGTATCAAAGCGGTATCAATGTCAGAGATATTCTCTAGCAGACTGTCTTTAGGGGCAGCCGAGAAGAGAAAATGTAGGTGTAGGTAAATAAGTCGTGGAAAAGAAAATACTAATAAGAAAGAAGTAGTCATGATGCTAACACCTATATAAATCGATATTTAACAACAATGTCTTAATTAAATGATTATGCTAATGTTTATATTAATAACAGAGTCCTAAAATCATTATTAATTGTCGTTAATATGAAATAAAGAAGTAATACCATTAAAGAAAACGACATCGTTGAACATGTTATATCTCCCTGAGGGTGATCTGAAGCAATCGTTTCTCAAAGAAATAAGAATCTTTGTAGTCTCGTATTGTGAAACTATAGAAGACTGATTAAAGCAACCGTTATTAGCACGTTTCGCCCGAGACTCTGATCATACCTTGGTATTGGCAAATTTCAACTTTCTAATCAATGCTTCAAGCTTTTCCCAGACATCTTAAATAGAAAAAAATATCATTATACTTGCACTTGTTCATTCTTATTTAATCAGCAAAGCGTTGACGAGTTGCGTCAATTTTACGATATCAATGGAGAAGCTAATAATAACCAAGACAACTGTGTTAGGTTTCAATTCCAGATCGATTTACATTGAATCATTTCACTCATCGAAGATAATAATTATTCTAAGTATATTATAGTCATATATGTTTAACTAAACCTTAAAGACAGCTTGAAATGCATGTGTTAAGGAGATTCTATTTTTTCTTTTCCTCTGTTTTAGTTAATCTGACTAAGGTTTATCTAATACACTAAAAAATATTTATCACAAGCGGTCTACATTTGGTATTACATGTAAAAAATACACAACAAATGTCGATTAAAAATAACGACCAATGGGTCTTACTTATAAACTTTCTTAACACTGCTTAGTTAAATCACTAGTTTCGTTTCTTTCTATCCATTTTATAAATCGCGTTGACAGAGAAAGACAAAAAAGTGTTTAACTAAACAATGCTTAAGTGACGTTTATGAGTAAGGCTCTATTTGTTTTATTTTCTACGTTGCTAGGTTATAAAAAGGTGACAATGTGAGTCAGAAATTCGCGTGACCGCTATGACTCACCTGTTTTCTGCCCGGCCGGCGTAATTGTAAATGAGCCAAAACATGTCTGCCGCGCCCCTGTCCGCACTCGGTCTGGCTGCGTCCATTAACATGATTACTGATGAATCAGTGTACCCTACTTCAAAGTGTTTACGGTAATTCACGATAGACTTCCCTAGCAAATTGTACATACTAGAAGTCGATACAAAGTCTTTGGATGATTTTAGTGTTTTATAAGAAAATATTATCTATCTGTAAATATTTAATTAGATGTCCTGACCGAATTATTATTTACGTCTCGACCAACCACGTAGCATAAAGCTATTTGTATAGGATATTCCTATAGTGACGAAATTATTCATTATTAAAGGTTAATAGTGTAATTATGAAATTTGAAGGTATAATTATGAAGGTGTAATTTTGAAAGGTTTTTCATAGTGTACATATCTCTAAACGGGCCGAAAAGTGTTGTAAGTTTGTTTGGAAAATGATATTTTTCGGGTCAAAACTTGAAACTTTTTATAAATCCT
The DNA here is from genome assembly GCA_949126905.1 of Amorpha juglandis. NCBI lineage: Eukaryota > Metazoa > Arthropoda > Insecta > Lepidoptera > Sphingidae > Amorpha > Amorpha juglandis. The sequence goes on from OX421365.1 coordinate 8,113,995, forward strand.
ACCTTTTAAGGAAACCTACCTCCTATTAACGTCTTTTGAACTGCACTAGGGAGATAGCTAAAATGTTCACTGGGTTTAATAATATTAATGCTATGTCATTTAGCATATTATAAAAAAATAATCTGCTACCTAATGTGATTAAAATATAGAGTCCTTTAAAAGCAGGACAGGGAGATGGCGTAGCCCATATTAGCCATTGTAAGGAGGGGCTACATAACCAACTTCGCCGATATTTAGGCATATTGCGACATTTATTCAATTTCACCAAGCATCTACGCTTGAACTACTTGTACGCCAAACAAATACCGTTATTTAGAATTCCTTCGTCGCGTGCTTTTTGGAGTATATTATAATTTAGTGAAATATAATTGCTCTATTGCAACAAATTATATAATATGGGTTACACTGCTATGCTATTGAGTTAGACACTGATTGCGAGTCACGTTTCGTTTAATTAATACGTGCTCTAATTAGTATTACAATGTGTTGATTTTGATTTATTATAGGCAATATATCGCGAATGTATTTTATTGATTTATTTTGAAGCAATAGGAAACGCTTTGAGTTTAACAATGTTAACAATGGCTTCAGTTTTAGTATTATAATATATAATTGCATCGTAAATAATAACTTTATTATTAGTTGGATTTGCATCAGAAGTCCAGCTATGATCGGGCTCAGGTCTTTGTAATGCACCAGAATATTTGTTAGAATTAATAATTCGAATTAACGATCTTACTTTACATTAACATACACAATTATAATATTAATTTAACATACACATAAGCCTCCGTGGCGCAGTCGGCGAGTAGTCGACTGTGAAACATGAGGCCGTAGGTTTGATCTCCGCACCGAGACAAATATTTGTCTGATCCACAAATATTTGTTTCGAGTCTAGGTGTTGTGAGACCAAAAGTCTCGCGTCGTCCCTGATGCCCACAACACAAGACTCGTATCTTATTGTGGGGTCAGGGCTAAGTGTGTGACTGTTGGGTGTTATTTACTTATATTATTTATTTATTCCGCTTCTATTTATTTAGACCTAGATGCAATTGGTAAAGCCACATTTTGTCTCAATATTTGCGTCCCTAAGTTTTCATTGATATATTTGCATCTTTACAATGTTTGTATTAATATATACCGGATACAAAAGTAACAAAGGATGGAATAAAATAACTCCCTCACAATATACCAGACCTGGAAATTGTACTTAGAACATTTTGTTTCCATTATCGATGTTTAGCGAGTGTACTAATGAAGTGTTTTGCAATACCACTTTTTTTTCTTTCTGTCTGGTTTTATTCCGGCTTAATGTCAGGGTCCGACTTCCGATCATGATATGACGGTGGATTGGGTACTGATCCCTCAATTAATTATTATTATCATCTACAGATAATTTTACTCAATCTTGCACGACTTGCTATGTCTGCGTGATGTGTTTTATCGACAATTTCTGTCACTTTTCTACGTTCTGCCTAACGTTGTCCTGGGTTAAAATCACAATTGATTTAAATGTGCAGATTAAAGCTAATGCGTCATTGTCACATAAATCAAAACTACTTATTTACAAACTTACAGATACAAGATAACATGACGACCCAAAAAGGAATTGATCTGTCTATAATACTTAAACGATTTCTGCAAACACCTATTCGAATGGCATACAATTCTTAAAAAGAAGTTATAAATCTTCTTTCCTAATGTATCGGCCTGGTCTGTAATAAATGCTATTTTAATGGCTCCCACGCCATACAGATCTTTTTACATCGTGAAAGTATTCAAACGAATGAATAAATCCACCATCAACTCTTTGTGGACATTAGCCGGTATAATGTTTTATTTCGCAGATAGTAAATACTTTACGATCATCCATTCGGTCGACGAATGGTTCTCGTAAATACGTTCAATGACCGATTTATTGCTTTGTTACGATTTTCTTGTGTTTCTGACAATGGCAGGATATTAATGCGGATGTTGTAGTAGGTCGAAAATTGTTTAGTCGGCATATACGAGTACATTTCGGATTAGAAATGTAACGTGAAATGTTCTATGCGAATTCGAGAAAAGTCGATCTGAAATAGCCGGTCTTAGTGCTATTTGTCTGAGAATTGGAGAGCTGCGCAGTCTATGAGATATCCATAAGCCCAAATCCCCTTCCCTTCCCAATCCATTAATTATCACTTTCCTTCAAGGTCGTTAACGCGTCTATCAATCTTCTAGTAATGGGGACATTGGTAGAAATCACTTACCACCAGATGACCCACTTACAAGTTTTTCAGACTATGCTATAAAAATATCTGAACTCTGATTTCAGATGTGGAGGATAACTCCAAATTCCAGTATGATCGTAATCATAATCTCTGATTCGAATCGGATGCTGTGCGTAAACGCTCTAAGTTTGTAACAGTTTTGTAGTTAGGAGACAGTTAAACCCAACATAAGTAGATAATCACTGATTAAACGTGGTTCAGTAACTTAATCCACTAGCTTTCCGATCACGCCTCCATCCGCGTTACATACAAAATTTTCTACCCTGTTTCTCCCTTTAGAGGTTGAATTCTGAAAATAGCGGAAATACGTGTTTTGTTAAATATTTCCAAGTCTACTTTATTTTACTTATAAACAAACGTTCCAACCATCTTTGTACATGGTTGTGGGTATACACTCGCCACTGTAACTTCTGTGCACCAGGATTTACAGTGACACGCATTTTTGTTGACACCGAGCAGTGAAGCTCAGCGAGTCTCTGGGAATGAGAAATTGTCTTTGTTCAGCAACGGAGTTAATCAGATAGAAGGTTAAGGAGGAGTTGGAAATATTAATTTTCTAATTTCATTTATAGCTAAACGGGAGACAAATTAATGAACTCAGGATGTTTCAAGCTCAGGCACAAAATTAATTATAACTAGAGAAGCCAGATGTAAAGCACCATTGGTTGATGGCTGTAAGATGTGACCAATAACATATTATGCTCGAAACTCTAAAGGCCACAAACAGATTAAGTCTATAATAATAAAAAAACTCAAAAACTAACTTCAAAGGAAAACATTGTATAGTCAAAAATAACAAATGATGGTGTTAAGATATTCATATTCGTCCCGATAGGGACCGCTTTCCAGGATCACCAAGTGTATATGCGGTGCTCCCGAGGGGCTTGCGACATGATTTGATGGTTGGTTGGGACCGGTATACCTTACCGGTATACCGGGTACATTCTTGTATCCTGTACCAGCACTGTACACCCGCCTGTTCTGACTCAGGCCCTTCAATTTGCTTATTCCCTCTTTGGAATATGAAGAAACATTTATACAGGCCGGCATGATTCTGGTTACCACCGATAACTCATTGTTTATAGTCCACGGGATGGACTCGGGGTCAGTCCACCCCAATATTTTTTATGCCTTGCTCTGAATCAGATTTCAACCTAACTAAATCGCAGGCAAACTCAATCGAATGATTACTTTTCAACAAATTGGTTCATAACTGGCGGCGAAATTGATATACATATTATAAAAATTAAAAAAGAAACTCGCCTAATTGAGAACCTCTTTTTTAAGTTAGTGAATGATTATGCCGACGAGAATAATTACGGATTGGCCCGTTTTAATTTATGCGTAACGCATTTACATGTTCCAAAAATCTGGGACATAAAACCCTTTTTATGACAAATAAAAATCAATACCATGCAATCGATTTACAACAAACCAATAGTCGATTATTCGTAATTGTGATCAAATTCTACAAGAATCACAATAGTGACCCACCGTTAGCGTTCGATAAAAGGCGCCATTAGACTCCTATTAATTCACTTAATCGGCTTCCAAGGGTTGCCTAAAGTTCCTTTAACGAGAGGGGCGGTCGTTTCGCAGATCAAACTAGTTTTTTTTTTATAATGTGTAGAATCAGCTTAACTATTTGCTGGTGAGAGGGTATCTTCGAGTCGGATTCCGGGGTCAGCCAGTGTATATGTAGTAACTTCAGGCCGACGTAATTCTGCCGATCGTCGTGAGACGTAATGTCTCCCGACAGTCAATAATGTATTTGGACTATACTGTACATATTATCAGGTGAACTTTCTATACGTACTTCATAACTTCTACCTACCCTATCGGGGATTACAGGCGTGAATGTGTATATATATTCATAATAAAGCACCTCTTAACCTTATTACGTAATCATAGAACTGTACCACTGATAAAAGTTATCTAAGCAAGTACAACAGTAAAAACGTATTCCCCACTGTTCGTAGTATTTGCCGACAAGATTGGCGACAGTAAATTCGACGAAGTTGTCGGCAGTCGGACATCGGACAGGGCATTGCCGACACAGCTGGCTGCCTCCGTAACCACAAATAAATACGTCTAAATAGAAAACCTTAAGGCGCAGCTTCAGACAAGATAGAGAGTAGATGATATTCCCTTAATTCTAAATGCGGGTTTACCCTGTTCGATTGTGGTTATTGAATTGCTAGATTTTTTCATATGGTATTTGAACCATCAGAACAGACTTTCAATTGACTTAATCAACAATATTTTTCAAGCTTTTAGTGATTCCAGTCTCTTGTTGAAAGCAGTTTGATACGTCCGAACCTATTAAGGAACTACAATAGACACAAAACCCTGGTGTCGTTTGTATGCGTTAATCTTGATTTAGCGCGTCATAGAAGTCTAGGATTTGCTCGCGGCATTGTCCGCATAAATATTGTTTTCCGGGATATAACGCTTATGTTCTAATCCAGGTCATGGCCTACCTTATGCCAAATTTTATCCAAAGCTGTGAAGACATGATTGATTAACAAATATCCAACTTTACAACTTATAAACAATCTTCCACGTTCATGATAATATTAACAAGAAGGAATGTTTGTAGTTGTCTGGGCAAAGAAACGGTGTCATTGTGTAGTGTGTGTGTATTCACGAATAACAAAATGACAGCGGTATATCCTGGAAAATGTATTTTTAAACATTATGTTTGTGTTGTATTTTTGTACAATAGGTCACCACTTTGAGTCAGCTCACCAGACAGCATTCTATTTTCGTACATTCGTGGTCTGCAGACTACAGATTTTTTTAAAAGAGCCCACCTTGTTTCATTCTGTAATATCATTATACATTGGAATTCTAATTATTCTTATATCCTAATATTTTCAACATAAAGTAACAGAGAGACTCGCAGATAGAAGTTTTAAAAATTAATTCATGACGCATTATATTAATAAACTTACACCAACATGGTAATACGTACAAAAATGAATCGAAATACGAAATTGATAAAAGTTACTGACGCAATAAATATTAATGGAAATCAATCATAACATGAATTTACGATTGCGTAACTATTCAACGTTATCGATATTCATTGAGATTAATTGTTCAGATTCCTGTGTTTTTGCAAAATAATTTATTGAAACGTCGATTACCACATTTCACGCTACACTAATTTGGTGTGATTCGTATAATGGGTCTTTGAAGTGGAAATAAATGTTTACATAAATGTGAATTGGATTTGGGAGACACGTGTGACAATTTTTGTATTCGACTATCAGAAAGAAGAGGAAAATAACTACTTATATTTGGTCGCAGACTTGAAACCAGTTAGGAAATATATGGTTACAAAGTTAAAACTTTTCTTTAATTGTTACTCTGTCATCACATCTTAATTTTACAGGACCACAAAAAAAACCTTACGAATAAAAAAAAATCATACAAATTGGTTCATATTTGACGAATATAAGTATAGAGTAGAGTACATAAAAATGCGATGAATTTAGAATTTTTTCTTTTTTAAAATCAATTGAAAATTAGTGGTATGGTTTATTTTTTTTCGTCTGACTGTTTTTAAACTATTTTGAAGATATCAAACAAATTTTATGTAGATATTAATCATAAGTTTGTGTATAGGTTTCATTTGTTTGTTTCATGCTTTGATCAAGTCTTGTCTTGATATTCTATTTGAGTAGTTAGTCGTGACCCGACGTCTTATGAATACTAACCGCCCTCCGTAGCTCATCTTCAATGGGTCTTATGAGATCAAGAAAATCAAATTATAAAAATATATTATTGTATTTTATAAACATAGAAGCATCGAATAATGCAATATCTACGTATACTCACCCTCTTCTATCTGCCCTTATCTACTCTTAGTATGGTCGGCGCAACATGCGTTTCATCACATACGTAGTCACGGCAAAATCTAATATGCTAAAAATAAAACTAAACTAATTTCAGTCGTAGGTATTGTAGTACCTATCTTTTATTATAGTCTATCATCTCCCATATTTTCTTTAAAATTTAATGGAATCAAGTTTGACTACTCGACTCTATCGATTACAAAAAAAAAATAACAATCATCACATCGAAACACTCTGGGAGAAGTTGTACATATACGTTATATATATACGCATCGAACTGAGAACTCTGTTATTTTCAGTATACAATGGTTATATATATAATAATGGTTATATAATGTGGCTATATGTTATATAGCAATTATCTTACCTGCCTACATAAATAACTAAAACTATCCCTAAAATTAACAACTAAAGACAAACTCAACAACAAGGCTGAAAATCTTTGGAAACGGGACCAAAAGTATAAATAAACCGCGATAAAAGCCGTTTAAATTAATTTTACTTCAACACCCTAAAGATTCAATTCAATTATGAATAACAAACAAGTAAATCATAATTTATTCTAAACACAAATAGTTCTAGGAAGATTCTCTTCCCGCATTCCTATAATCTTGCCCTTAAATTACAAGCCTTAACAATGAATTCGGCGAGTGTCAACCTTCACGACATTGGGCTCCATAAATATTTCCATTTGCGGTCCAAAAGGTGCGGCTTAGTCTCCGTGATGAGGGTACCACTGGATATAATAGGCCCTGAGGTGAAAGGAGGTCAGCGGGTTAGAAATTCGTGATTAAAATTCGGTAACGTACGTACTGGGGTTGGTTGACTGATTATGCGAAATAGGGTGGTTTAGTTAAACTTCCTTGAAAGCGTTAAAACAAAATCTGTTTACATTTTATTTGAAAATTCGGAGTTGGATGCCAATCCATCGATCGAAGTCATCTTCTCATCATAGGAGTTAGAAATATCAAAGTAAAATGGTCGTGCATCAAAATTCATTATAGAACGTACCCTAACTTTCGAAGCAACAAACTTGTAAGAGAAAGTCATATTAAAATTTTAAATTAAATATGTGTTTTGCATAATATATTTATTACTGAAGTAAAGCAAAAGTTAATGCGTTGTCAAAAAAACACTTTTTGATTACTTGCTTTGGGTTACAGACTAGCAAAGAAAGAAAGTATAAAATCCACGTTATTTTAAGGGCCGGCGCTCATAGACGGCATGGCACGGCATGGCATGGCAAAGGATTTTATTACTAATCAAGTTATTTTGAATCCTATTGCCACGAGTTTAGAATTCACGTTACTTTATTTCAATACCACAGTGCCGCGACGTGCCGCGGGATGCTGTGGCATGACGCGACGCGCCGCGGGATGCTCCGGCCAGACGTGTCATGCCGTTTCATTCCACGGATTGCCGCGGTGCGCGAGAGAGAGAGAGTGGCTGGGCATTCAGCAGGATGCCACGGCATGCCACGGGACGCCGCGGGATGACCTGCCGTGCCATGCCGTGCCATGCCGTCAATGAGCGCCGGCCATAAGACAGAAAAGCAGAATATATTTTAAATATAATTAAAGTCATAGCTTTAATTTTAGTTAAACAATATTGTGCTAGTTTATTTTATAATGGCTATCTTAGGTTTGTATAATTCAAATTACTCATTATGTTACTTCGTTGACAATAGTGGCTTTATATATGGGCGGTGAAGATCACTTACCGTCAGGTGACCCACTTGCTCGTTTGCCGGCCTATACTATAAAATAAAAATAAATAGACTAAGAAAAGCACATTTTATTTGTATTCAAAATGAAATATAATATTAAGTAAGCGTTAAAATAAGAGTCGGCTTAAAGACTATAAGAACATTTTGAGCATCGCGCGGCCGCAGTACAGTGAACGACAAAACTCAATTACGTTTTATTTAATTTATTCAACGCTTGACTCGTCTCGTCTGTGTTGAATGAACTGAGGGTAAAAAGCTTCTTGGTACAGTGGAAAATACAGGTTGAGAAATAGAATTCGTGGAATATCATATTTTATTCTTTTTATATTGGCAAGGGAAAGTGACAATACTGGAATTTATGTTAAATACAGTGCGGTTCTAATTTGACAGCCTCAATGGCGCAGTGGACGAGTAGCTGGCTGCGAACTGGGAGGCCGTGGGTTCGATTCTCGCAAAAATATTTGTGCGATTCATAAATATTTGATTCGAGTTTGGGTGTTGTGGGACCGCAAAATCCTCGTAGTTCCTGATACTCGAGATACAAGTCAATCCAGCGTGGGGCAGGACTATGTGTGTGATTGTTGGGTGTATTTATTTATATTATTTATTTATTATCGACCGTCAAAGAATCTCTTTTGTCGACTCAGGAACGGGACTCGCTGAACGATCCCTCATGGTGGGATTTTCACCACGTGTATATGGGCGCAAATTAATAAATAATGATTATATTATTACATAAATGTAATTAGTATTTAAGATTGATATTTAAATAGCTATTTGTGATCACAAAACTGAGAATTTCAATACTTTAAAATTATTAGACACTTTATTGACTGCTTATCCGTTTTAAAAAAACGTAACTGTATTCAATTTGATGTTTCTGGACTAATAGAAATGATTAACATTTCTATTACTCCAGAAACTTTCGATATAAATCAATAGTGAATTAAATAACATTATCCTGACACTTATTTTTATGTTTTATATAATAAATAAATTTACATCCTGTTAGTAGCGCCATCTGTTGGCAAACTTTGTAAAGTGGAGTTTGGTTATTAAAATAAATTAGTAATATGTGTAAAATAAATCATTTGGAGTTATGTAAAATTCATTATAATATGAATGTTGATTTTAGAACTATATTTCATAAATTAATTGTATAAGTAAATTCAATTACATATTATAACGGAAGTTGCAGTTGTTAAACGTTAAGTTTAGTGGTAGTAGTGGTGGCAGTTGGTTTGTATAAAACGGACTGCAGCTCACATTTAGTGCAGTTCTGTACTAGAGATTGGCTGGAAATAAACCAAGTTATATTACGTGTGTTTCTAATTATTATGGAGTCTGAACGTGATAATTCTGGCGTATCGCCGACAGCAGCGGTGGGATCACAGCCCCAAGAAACTTCGGAATCTTCGAATGGCACGACCTTCACTATGGAACAAGTAATGGGTCTCTTGAGCTCCATTACGAAGACTACTGCAACAAGCGCTGTGAAAGCAACGTTATCGGCGGAAGGTGCACCCCTCCGGCGGCACCATGACTTCTACCTGCCACCGTTCAACCCTGATGAAAGATCGCACGACATCAGGGACTGGTGCGCTAACGTGGATGAAACTATCACGAAGCTGATGGTCCCTCCACATGAAGCTCGAATGAAGGCCATTCTGCAGTTAAGAGGACGAGCCAAGACCTGGGCCGACAGCTGGTCCCTGCATTCAACCACGTGGGAACAAGTGAAGGAGGAGCTGATTCAGACGTTCGGCAAGGAGTTCCGGTATGCGGATGACGTGCAGAAATGGCGCAACTACACTTCGGACCAAGCGAGCTGCTACGCAGAGTACGCTACAACGGCGTGGACGCTTTTTAAGAGGATTCGACCAGAAGCTGCCGACACCGAGGTGGTGGAAGCGCTGATTACAGGTATTTACCCTGAGTTTATTCGATCTGAGTTGCTTAGAAATACCCCCGATTCACTTCCTAAATTAGTATCAGTTCTTAAAACGTTTCGTAAACGTAAAATCGAAAATAGAGAGAGTAGATATAATGATGTCAAAAAATCACGTGTTACCGGATCTTCAAAAGATCAAGTAGTTTGTTTCGGTTGCAATAAACCCGGTCATTTGTCCCGGGACTGCAAAGAGAGAAATCCCTCTAAGCCTAACGTTATTTCGTCATATTCCGGTTCTCGTGGCACATTTAATAATGCTAAGGTTATTGAATGTAATTACTGCCATCGTAAGGGTCATTTAGAGAAAAATTGCTACCACCGTCAAAATGACGAACGTAATGCCCAAAATAAATCTATTAACTATTGTTCATCTATTAAACGTAGTACAACAAATGTAATTATTGCGGACAAACAGTATAACTGTCTTTTTGATACTGGTGCGGATTGTTCCTTAATTCGAGAGAGCATTGCTGGTTCAATTCCTGGTAAACGTAAGCAAGTTGAAGTACAGTTTATGGGCATTGGTGGTCAAAAGGTTATCTCAAAACAAAGCATTACAACTATAGTAGAAATCGATAATGTCTCTTTAGAGCTAGACTTTTACATAGTAGGTGACAATGAAACTCAATTTGATATTTTAATTGGATTTAATCTTCTAAAAATACCCGGCCTTAGCGTTACTCTCAGCGAAAACGATATATCTGTTAACCGTAAGTTTATTGTCAACGAGTGTTCAAAGACGCCTCCTATTGAAATAGATACCGACCTAACTGACCCAACACAAATTAATGAAATCAATAATGTTATCGATGAGTTTAAAGATAATTTTACGTCTGGAAATCATGTCTCACGGGTGACAACTGGTGAGCTAAAAATTAGATTAAAAAATCCCGATAAAATTGTACAGCGTCGACCGTATCGTTTGTCTCCTGTAGAACGCGAGAAAGTCAGGGAAATTATTCAAGATTTAAAAGAAAATGACATAATAAGAGACAGCTCTTCCCCATTCAGCAGCCCAATTTTATTAGTCAAGAAAAAGAACGGTACGGACCGACTTTGCGTTGATTTTCGCGAGTTAAATTCAAATACGGTTAGAGATAATTATCCTTTACCTTTAATAGCAGACCAAATTGATAGATTAGGCAAAGCCCGTTATTACAGCTGCCTAGATATGGCTTCTGGTTTTCACGGTATTCCTATAGCAGAAGATTCTATCGAAAAAACTGCTTTCGTGACGCCAGACGGACAGTTTGAATATTTACGCATGCCTTTCGGTCTTTGCAATGCTCCATCTGTGTATCAACGCGCCATAAATATTGCCTTAGGTGATTATAAAGATAATATAGCATTAGTTTATATTGATGATATTTTAGTAATATCTGAATCTGTACAGCAAGGTTTGATCAATTTAAAACTTATTTTGACTAGATTAACTCGCGCAGGATTTTCTTTGAACATTTCCAAATGTTCTTTTCTTAAGACTAAAATTGAATATCTAGGTAACCTTATAGAAAACGGTACTGTCAGACCAAGCCCAAGAAAAATTCAGGCTTTAACTGACTCCTCTGTACCTAAAAATATAAAGGAAGTTAGACAATTTAACGGCTTAGCTGGCTATTTTAGAAAATTTGTACCCAATTTCTCTAAAATCATGGCCCCTCTCTACAATTTGACTAAAACCAATATTAATTTTAATTGGACTGAAGATCATGACATTGCTCGACGGAAAATAATTAAAATACTCACATCTTCCCCTGTATTAACTATATTCGATCCCAACCTGCCGACAGAATTGCATACAGACGCCAGCTCTATTGGGTATGGTGCTGTACTGATTCAGAGACAAAACGGAAATCCTTTAGTTATAGCCTATTTCAGTATGAGAACTTCAAATACAGAGTGTAAATATCACTCGTATGAACTAGAGACTCTTGCTGTGGTAAAGGCTATAAAACATTTTCGGCATTTCCTTCATGGCCGGTCATTTAAAGTAGTCACAGATTGTAACTCTTTAAAAGCTTCGAGTCATAAGCGCGATTTAACTCCGAGAGTACACAGATGGTGGGCATTCTTACAGAACTATCAATTTGAAATTGAATACCGCAAGGGCGATAAACTCGCCCATGCTGACTTTTTCAGTCGTAACCCAGTTAAAAGTTGTAATGAATGTCATTCAAACCAGTGTTCCAAAATTTATAAATCTAGCTCATTAATATGGTCCGTTAATACAGCTACCCTTGATCATAACTGGCTCCTTATCGAACAAAAGCGCGATTCCACTTTGGCTGATATTGTTGAACAGTTAAAAGGCGATTCGATTCCTAAAACTATTGCAGATACTTACGTCATACTACAGGATAAATTACTTAGGCGGAAAGTACAAATAAATAAAAAAACGCATAAGTTAATCATAGTCCCACGTAATTATAGATGGAATCTTATTTCCCATTACCATGATACCCTCCAACACTTTGGATGGGAAAAGGTCCTTGCAAAATTACGAGAGCAGTATTGGTTTCCTAATATGACCAGGTTAGTTAGGAAATTTGTAGAAAACTGTGTTATGTGTAGGGTTAGAAAAGGTGTATCGGGTGCTAGACAGGTTGCCTTACATCCTATTGACAAAATAGCAATACCTTTCCATACTGTGCATGCAGATGTAACTGGCAGAATGAACGGCAAACGCAATGAATCCGAATATGCTTTTGTATTTATCGATGGTTTCACTAAGTATGTCCATATGATCTATACTAACGATCGCACAAGCGATACGGCAATTAAATGTTTTTTAAATCTAATTACGATATTCGGCACTCCATCGCGATTAATTACTGATCAAGATAAAAGCATGACTTCTACAGATTTTAAAAACTTTTGTGAACAATATGGGATTCAACACCATGTTGTAGCAAAGGGAGCTAGTAGGGCCAACGGACAGGTCGAGCGATTAATGAAAGTTATAAAGGATAACATGTCTGTTATAGAAATTAATAGGCCTTGGCACACAGCCTTACAGGAATTACAATTAGCAATAAACTGTACAGTTTCAAAAAGTACAGGTAAAAGTCCCATGGAATTATTATTAGGAAAAAGATGTTCTCCACCTGCCATTAAAATACTGCAAATTGACGATGACGAACCGACAGACGACTTGAATGAAGTTAGATTCCTTGCTAAAAAACGGATGGACGAGCGGTCCTTTAGTGATAAATCACGTTTTGATAAAGGTAAAGCCACAATCCACCCTTTTAAGGTTGGTGATTTTGTCTTAATGCGACGCCACGAACGCCACACTACTAAGTTAGGCCCTAAATTTGAAGGCCCAATGGAAATCTTACAAGTATTACCGAATGACCGATATCGGCTTAAGCATGTTAACCTTCGCGGCTGTTCAGAAAAGATTGCTAGTCACGATGCCTTACGTCCCGCCCCCATAGCTCAATCAGACCCTTTGGATGAATCTTGCAACTCAGATGAATTGACCGTATGGGCGGATGATTCGTCGGAGACCGATTTACGCGGGGAGGCCTCTACCTCCTCTATTGACGTTGTTGGACCTATATAATTGCTTTGCATTGATACAACTGTTCATGATGAATAACGATGATTACTTTATGTATATGCATTGATGATGTGTTTGAGACAAATTTTTACCTATCCAAAACATCCTTCCTCAAACGCTGGCACCATGCGTATCCTTGCAACCTGGTCTGAGTGGCTAGATCCCGTATGGGTGATGCCTTGGATTTGTTTCTTTTGTTTACGTGTTTTATTTTTACCTATCCAAAACATCCTTCCTCAAACGCTGGCTGGCCACCATGCGTATCCTTGTAACCTGGTCTGAGTGGCTAGACCCCCGTGATGGGTGATGCCTTTGGGTGGCTAGATCCCGTATGGGTGATGCCTTTTTTTGGCTAGAGCCCAGGATGGGTGATGCCTTGTGTGTTGGCTAGACCTCGAAATGAGTGATGCCTTGTTTGAAGTTGTTGCAATGTAAAACAGCGCAGGGGACGCGCTGGAGTCAGTATGGCCGTATGGGCGCAAATTAATAAATAATGATTATATTATTACATAAATGTAATTAGTATTTAAGATTGATATTTAAATAGCTATTTGTGATCACAAAACTGAGAATTTCAATACTTTAAAATTATTAGACACTTTATTGACTGCTTATCCGTTTTAAAAAAACGTAACTGTATTCAATTTGATGTTTCTGGACTAATAGAAATGATTAACATTTCTATTACTCCAGAAACTTTCGATATAAATCAATAGTGAATTAAATAACATTATCCTGACACTTATTTTTATGTTTTATATAATAAATAAATTTACATCCTGTTAGTAGCGCCATCTGTTGGCAAACTTTGTAAAGTGGAGTTTGGTTATTAAAATAAATTAGTAATATGTGTAAAATAAATCATTTGGAGTTATGTAAAATTCATTATAATATGAATGTTGATTTTAGAACTATATTTCATAAATTAATTGTATAAGTAAATTCAATTACATATTATAACGGAAGTTGCAGTTGTTAAACGTTAAGTTTAGTGGTAGTAGTGGTGGCAGTTGGTTTGTATAAAACGGACTGCAGCTCACATTTAGTGCAGTTCTGTACTAGAGATTGGCTGGAAATAAACCAAGTTATATTACGTGTGTTTCTAATTATTATGGAGTCTGAACGTGATAATTCTGGCGTATCGCCGACATGTACTTTGGTCGCTCGCTATATTTAATTTCACTTTAAATTAATAAGTACATCAATTCTTATAAAAAATATTTCTATAATAACTACCTAAAACTTATTTAATATATCTAACAAGGATAACCCTGGTCCCGAAATTACATTAGGCTGGCCACTTATCACGCCTGTAACAACAATAGAATGAAAAATGGCTAATCTCAATCAGAATTGTAAGGGATTAAGAGCTCAGATCAGTAAATATAGTCGGGATGAGTGTAATGGTGCTGCCACACCGATGTTATAAAATGTTAACAAACATTTTCTAACATTAAAATTGTTACATTTTGTTAAGAATTGTTAGATGTTTTAAGTGCTCCCACACCGACGGAAAATGTTTGCAAACATTTTTTAACATTTTCTAACATTTTTTAACATTTTCTAACATTTTATAACATTTGAAAACATGACATCGGCCCTTCTTCTTTGACGGCTTCTTTGACGGCGCCGCTCTCAAAAGTACCGCCGCCCGCGGTTAAAGAATGTTCAAAAATGTTACAAATTGTTAAGAAATGTTTACTAAATGGTGCTGCCACACCGATGTTATAAAATGTTATACAACATTTGTTAACAAACATTTTCTAACATTTTATAACAATGTTAGATAATGTTAATAAATGTTTAATGTTAGAAAATGTTATATAACATTTTATAACACCGGTGTGGCAGCACCATATCGTTACTTGTACCTAATATAAATTGTGATAAAAATATGTATCAACATAGATATTTTTTTTACAAGGTGGTAGGTCCCTCGTATGCGAGGGGCCGTCTGGGATAGTATCACCGCTTTATCTATTTCTGCCGCCAAGTAACAGTGTGTAAGCACTGTTGTGTTTCGGTTTGAAGAACATCGAAGACAGTGAAATTACTATTAAGTACCTATAGTACATGCATTATGAGACTTAACATGTTATATCTCGGGGTGACGAGCGCAGTTCAGTGCCATGCAGTGCTTTATAACATATTATATATAAAAAAAAATTGGTGTGTGTCGTGGGACACCAGGTAGGAACGAAGTTCCTTCGGCGAATGTAGAATCGACACAAATTGCAAAAAATTCAAATTATCAACTAAAATAACAAAATATGTCTCTTTATTTTTGTTTGACAACATAAAATTACATAGAAATAGAATAGAAAAATAGAAATAAAAAAAGACGTGTGGCGCTCGGAGACTGCCGCGGTAAAGCTATTGTATAGCATTTTTTATCAACTTATGTAATTATAAATAATAACGAGCTAGCGTAATCTTTTAAAAATCGAAGGAGTATTTTTATATACTTCAATTATAACTGGCTGAATGAATTTCATTTTAAATATGTCTCTTTTGTTTGACAACATAAAATTACATAGAAATGACTGACATTAAAATTGACACATTGACTGTCGCGCCTGCGCACGTCTCATTTAACGCTTTTTTTCCACGCATTTTTTCCACGCATTTTTCTTACGGTTTTACTATCACATTTTTTTCAGTTCGGTCACGCAGCGAAATCCCTATCCCCTCCAAGCCTGCCGTAAGGAACTTCGTTCCAACAATACTTTAAAATGTTCTATCGTAAAGTTCACATATTGTTGCCTTTCCATTAATGTCACAGAAAATGCTCACCTCGCGATATTTGGGCAATAAACTATACCAATGAACGCCCAAGTCAATTAAATATGACGATAATTATCATAACACTAAGAAACAAGCCCTTACAGAACGTATGTTATGTTATCTAATACAACACAAATTTACGCAGCGTTTGATGAAGATTCACAATTATAAATCATAATTATTGCTTAAGTTTTAATAGGTGTTCTGGTGTTTCAATTCCCTATTTGTGTATGATAATGTTCCCTATTTGTGTGCATAAAATAATTTAATTATTACGCAATATGTAACACTAAATAACATAAACTTTCGCTTATTTCCCATAAAGGTGGGAAAAGTCAACGAATTATATAATTACTTATTTATAATATAGTAATTTTACAGTAGATAAATTATCACTATTCATAAAATATACGGTGTTTCTGCAATTTTTATGTAATTTTTATAAGTTCAGGAGAGTTCAGTAAATTTGCTAGTTACTTATCGTATTATCTAGTGTAGAATATGATATTATTATAATACTAGTCCTGTATTGTAAAAAACCCATTGCTGGGTACGCGTATCCTCTACACATACACACATACACACACTCCAATCACACATATACAGAGAGAAAGAGAGAGAGAGACACAGAGAAAGACCAAACTTTTAACATCCCCTATTTTTGTTGAGAGTAAATTAACTAATCACAGAAATCGTTGAACCATTACAAATAACTCGATTATTCAATAGGTGTCAATCGTTTTGTAAAAGTCAATGGAGGAATCGAGTGCACGCGGTACAGTCGCGACGATTATTGTCCCCAAATCCAACGTAGACCATGACAGGTGACAAGCCGTGGGTCCGCTTGTCAATTACCCGGGTGACGCTCCCGGCTGATTGTGATTGAATTTTAGAATTATTCGCAGCACGAAATCTGGTTGAAGTTTTAAAAGGCGCGATTCGTTAGGCTCTTTGTTGCTTCATAGTTGGTTTATAACAAAATTAGCGGTTGCCCGCGGCTCCGCCCGCGTAGATGTCTTCAAAAATAATGCAAGTCCGATACAAACTTTCACCCCCTTTTCATCCCTTATTAAATAACATTTACAAAATTCCTGATACACGTATTTATTTGTTTTACGTCAATAACCGAAATACAAAAAATTTGTTTATGTAACTTTCAAAATGACGGACTTTCATACATATTAGCATCCCCTATTTTGACCCCTTTGGGGTGGATTTTTCTAAAATCCTTTCTTAGTGGGTGCCTACATAACAAAATGAATATACAGTCCGTATTTCATGCTTGTAGCCTTGATAGTTTGCGCTCAGCGATGATGAATCAGTCAGGACATGTTATTTTATAAGTATAGATTAAGCTGTAGGGAGATCACTTTACCCGTTAAAGTAGTCTTAATGATATTCTTGGAAGTGCTTTGAAAAGATCGTTCTCTAACTTATCCCGACTATTTAGAACACTTTTAGGGTTGTAGTTATAATAAATGCTACCGGAGATAACCTAAAAAGATATCCAGTTGAAAAAAATATATTTCATGAATATTATTTTAATCGATGATATTTTACAGGTGGTAGCACCACGTCATTTTAAAAACTTTCTTTTTTACTTTGTGTTTTTGTCTACAGCATGAATGGGCCGGCTCAACTGGATTGAACACATACGTAAAGTTTAGCTTGCTGCTGCGATTCTTATGGTGAGTAAGATATTCGAAGGCCTCAATTCCTTAATTATCAATTTCCTTTAAGGGGTAATCCCGTCCATGATTCTTCTTGTATTGTGGACGTGTATTGGCAACAGGGATCACTTATCACCAGGTGTACCACTTGCTCGTTTGCCGGCCTATGCTATAAAATCAGTGTCTCACTGTCCCAGGTCCAAAAGAGACTAAATCTAGATACATTTTATGACCCATCATCACTTTTGTTATTGCTGTGAATTGCTAAAAAAATATTTCTTAAAATATAACTAATAACCATACCGATTAAACCAAATACCAAAACAAAAAACATTCAATTAGTTCAATTCTTTTAAGCGCTACGATTTTATATATACATGTACACCTCTATCGTAGTACATAGATGTATATTTCACCTAGCATAAGTACAGATACTACACTAATTATTTCCTTTTCATTACACATTAATGTCCAAACAGTGTAATTAATTCAACCTGTCGATTCTTGGAATTGTATTTACAGAGCCCAAAATATATTTACACAGTTCATTCAAATAGGTAAATAACTAGTTTTTTCTCGGAATGTTATGTTTCGAGAGATAGGGAAATTTATTTCAGAGAATAAAGAGAGTGGAAACAGCTATGGAAACTGTTATTCGATGTTCGCATCACGGGTGTTAATGGCGCCGCGTCTATGAACTAGGTATATCTATGGAAGACCGTTCGTAGTAGGATCATTCATTTAGTTGATCAACTGTTAAATCAAATGCGATTCACACCCAACAGACTTTGAATCAAATTGAACAACAAACATACAGCTTTTGTTGATTCAAGTCAAGAGATCAACTAAAATCGAAAGGAGCGAACACACTATAAAGCATAGCGTAGCCGCTCTATAAAGGTGTTCAAGGAAGAGAGCTTCAATCACACCAACGTCTGACTTATGAAGCGAACTTCGGAAATCGGCCTTTAGATTATTATTGGATTTGATTAAAAAGTCAAACATTATTTTTTATATTAATGTTTGATTCTAGTATTTTTGTCTTCACTATTTATTGTTAATTCAACAGATTTTTTTTTATTTATTTCTTTGTCGCCATCCGACCACATCGCCTTGTAAGACAATACACAAATACAAAAACCAATTCATCAGATTGCGATAGAAGAAAAATGATTTGATATTTCATAAATTATTATTATTCATGTTACAAATTACGTCACAAATGTTATATACTTCCCAATGCTGCATGCGGCCTTCTACATAAATGAGAAGGATTATGGCTTAGTCGACCACGCTGGCCTGATGCGGGTTCGCAAACTTCACACATTTTCGAAATTCTTATGGAGAACTTTTGTTGTGTGTAGTTTTTCTCATGATGTATCCTTTACCGTTAAAGTAAGCGATAAATAACAGTAAATACACACATAACAAAAAAGGCAAAGGTGCATATTCTTGGTGTTGGTTTCGAACCTGCGACTCTCGTGTCTGCAGTCCGTACCACTACCCGCTGACCTATCGCTGCGTACTAAATTAATACTACCTAATAAAAAAAATTAACCCCAGGAAAATATTACAATTAATTTATTCTCTACATTGTCTGTGTTTTTACTCAGTTTAAAGCTAAAACCACTGTTTTAATTAAAGCGTATTTATTCACTGTTCATAGTTACCAACACTAATAAAATTGAAGATTAAAAAATAAGATCTAGTTAGCCAAGTGGCCGGAACCAACACAGATAACTTATTTCGCTTCCGTTTTGCTGCTGATAAAAGGAGAAATTTAATTTCGCAGAATCCAAAATTGAATACCCTTACGCTGTGCCTATAATCAAATGAATAATCTATTTACAAGCCTGTAGGGATGGCAAAATTTCAAGTGAAAAAATAAGCTAATGCAAGAAGCTGCACTTCGCTACGTGTCGTTTTTATTAATGTTACATTCACCGGAAGTATATTAATATTTTGAGGCAATATTTTGCCGGTACAAAATACGCAATATACAACAAATAACAACTGCATACCAATTTATTTCGCGTATTTTATAAAATGAAAATAACTAGCACAGAATATTATATGTTACCTAAACTAGCTGATACCCGCGATTTTGCCAGCGTAAATGTCTTTTTTCTAGGATAAAAGTAGCCTACATTTTAATTTTTTTAATTCATCTCTTACTTGTATGGTACATTTTATCCAAATCCCTTCAACCGTTAACGTGTGATTGATCCATAAACATCCAAACTTTCACTTTAATAATATACAAAATAAAACACTCCCCCGTCTTTTGGGTTTTTTCCTTTTTGAAACAGGTATTTCATTATTTTTAATAAGCAATCAGACCCATATTATAGGCTACTTAAACATTATTTAAAAATTCCTCATTCTGTTTACACTTAACGGCAGAGACGTTGCGTAATTTATGTACAAAATATTTTAAATTGAGGATCTGCGACGTTTATTACCTCGAAAGATAGCGGAGCCTTAAGATTAGTTTAACAGCCTCCGTGGCGCAGCGGGCGAGTAGCCGGCTATGAAGCGAGAGGCCGTGGGTTCGATTCCCGCACCAATTCAAACATTTGTGTGATCCACAAATATTCCCATTCTAATAATAATAATAATTCTCGTGGTCTGGGTGTTGTGAGACCGAAAGTCTCTTGTAGTTCCTGATGCCCACAACACAACACTGACTGTGACTGTGTGACTGTTGTTGTATGACTGTTGGGTCTATTTATTTATTTAAAAAGTATGCTAACGAGTAAGGAGAAAGCGTCGCGCGAATATATTCATACATAAATATACATACCGACATGTGACTATCACCTGACTAGCGTGTCGCATCGCAGTTTTCTGCCTTTTTCTCATACCATAAGTATATAATTAATGTTAAAACTTGATGGCGGATTACTCACAATCTTTTCCTGATCTCCTGGGAGGCCAATAAAAACACGATGTTGTTATACCGACGCGCTGTACTAGAAACTTTTAGTTTAACAAGTGGCATTCCAGTCACAAGCATTTAGATTAACAACATTCGTTGTTTCACAACTCTACCAATTTACCCTCACGTTACGCAAAATACGCTCACATAACCAATTCCCACATCCCCTGAGTCATAGTTGTCTGGTAACAAATTTATCTGCACGAAATAACTTATCTTACCCAATAACCTCTTAAACTCACAATCTAGGCCTCTCAGGAGCGTAGATATAAAATGTTTACCCATGTTTACAACGAGGTAGGTCCCTTGTATGCGAGAGACCGTCTGGGTTGATACGACTGCTTTGTCTATTTCTGCCGCCAAGCAACAGTGTGTAAGTACTGTTGCGTTTCGGTTTGAAGGACATTGAAGGCGGTGAAATTACTGGGCATTATGAGACTTAACATCTTATGTCTCAGGACGACGAGCGCAGTTCGGTGCCATGCAATGCTTTGTAATTCAAAGTTCTGTGTGGTGTTCTTTCTGTTTATGGGTAGGCGTGGCGCTTACCACCAGGCGAGCGTCTTGCACGTCTCGTCATTCAATCAAATAAAAACAAAAATGTTTCTCGAGAAACCTGACTGGTTTAGTCGACTAAACCAGTTGAGTTTCTTCAGGGCTGTTTATTAAATACGACACGGCGCAGCGATTGCAACTTAAGTTTATTGTTCTAGTGATTGATTACGGCTAGTTGTCTTTGCAGCGTCGCTTTAGAAGCAACGCATGGGTTTTAAACATTGATAACTTTTTGCATTATTTACGTAGAAGGGCCGATATCCATTAAGAAAATAAACCGACTACAGGCTTTTCTAGACAATTTATAGAAGTATCTTAAATTTATTAATACTTAAAGTAGAAAAACTGTGACATTGGGGTTGATCTGATTCTATTTTATACTGAATAACGTTCTTTAGTGGACAGACTGTGTGAATTCCTACACCGTTTAGTTCGCGTCCCAGACGTTAGGTATACTTAAACTTGTTTTCAGTGTCCTATGTAAAGATACTATTTCTATCGTATATTTACATTGGCATTAATGGGGCTTAGAACATATTTTTAACATAACATTGAATTATTACAAGTGGTTTAGCTCTTTTGCTCCGTTAATACGTCGGGATAAAACAAAAACAATATGTATCCAAAGTTATATTTTAAACATAATATTCATTAAATGGAATTGTTACTGTACTTACTTACTGTAATTGTTGTTGTACGTCATGTGCTGTGACACTGTGTGTACTGGCTTGGCAATATCATGAAATGGCTCCCAATTGGTGCAAAGTAATATTTTTCCCTTAAAATGTTGCCATAAGTAATGACTTATGCCTCTTTCTAAAGAAATAAATTTTATCCCTGATTAGAGTAACAATATTTTTTTAATTATTTCGTAAAATTGCAGGTGATTCAGAAAATTAATGCAATGAGACAGGTTGGATTCATATTAGAATATATTAGATTATTTTATTTTTGGTAGTACTTAAAATCTATTAATTAATATTTTTGTCTTTTTTTAGTATCAACGTAGGCCAAAGGAGGAGTGCAATGGTCTACCAAGACAGAGATTGCAGCATCAATCCTGACTATAGGTTTTCAAAGTTACGCATGTATTCATTGTTACTTAGCGCTGGCTTCAATATTTAAAGAAAACGTTGCGAAGAAATCGTAAAATACTTAACAATTACTTAACAATTATCGCTGGTGGGAGGATACTTGTATCCGACCGGATAGCGACCACCGTACACTGGTGCTAAAACCTGCCATAGTGGCCCACCTTGTGTGGGTCGCGTTCCAGGGTCAGCCAGTGTATATCCGGTTCTCCCCAGGGGGCTTGCCCCCTGGTCCTCACCCTTTTCCCATCCCTTTTTCCTTCCCCTCCCCCTTGGCCCTTTGGCAGGCCGGCATAATCTTGCCGACCAACGATGGACACATTGTTTAACGTTGGTCGACAATATTCTTGGATTGTGCTACATTTACCATCAGGTGTAGCGTAGTCACTTTGCCGAGCCAGAATAAAAAAAAAAAAAAAAAAAAACCTACACAATCAAATACCTAACAATTTATCCTTAAGAATTTTGATGACATGTGAAGTCTACCAATGAGTATTAGGGTAGTGCGGTGAATTCCTGTAATTATTTTTTTTTATTCTGATCAATAAGCCTGAAAATAGTTAAGAATTTAAAAGCTCGTATGATTAAAAGCACTTCGTTTCCATTAACCAGATGCGCGTTTAGTGGTTACGGGTATTACATTACTATTATATTTTTAATGGAATGACATTAAAGTTAATGCCCGAGGACAATAAGCTTATGCATTAGAAATTATTATGGTTGAGTAACATGAACATAAAATGGGTGATATAAAATATATTTATGTTCATCTCTCAAATGTATGATGTGTATTAGGGAGAAGGCAAGCTATGTTTTAGCGTAGTTCAACCATTACATTGATTAGTCAATCATTATATCTTTGTTTATATCTTTGTTTGACAGCCTCCGTGGACGAGTAGCCGGCTGTGAAACAAGAGGCCGCGGGCTCGATCCCCACACCGAGACAAATGTTTGTGTGATCCACAAATATTTGTTTCGGGGTCTGGGTGTTGTGAGACCGAAAGTCTCTCATAGTTCCTGATACCCACGAAACAAGACTCGTATCTTACTGTGGGGTCAGGACTATGTGTGTGACTGTTGGGTGTATTTATTTATTAATAAAATTTTAGGTAAGGAAACATTAACACATAATCAACATTTTACCCGAAAAGTCCAGCAAACTCGAATTTATTTCATGCTCCACATCGTCATGCAACTACAATTCTTTGCGCAAACATAATACAATCGGGGACATTTACAAAAAGGTCTGAAATGTTCGCTGTACCGTCTCCATTTGTCGTTGTACTCGGCTATAATTATTTTTAAAAATACACCCGAAAAGCGTTTGCCAGTTACACAAGTATTTGCAAAAAGAATATAAAATATATTGTCAGATTTGTTTTCTGTTTATTTGTAGACGTATTAAACCTTATTTGGATTATGACTATTAAGATCGATTTTAGTTCGTCGCGTCAAGCACCAGACCTTTAAAAACGGTCATTCTTAATTCCCTACTTTAAGTATCATATGCAAGAGGGTCCCAAACGTTTTAAATAGAAAACTGACAGAAGTCCACGTTATTGCAGATTGTTTAATCAGAAGTCGTCATTTTGGAATAATCATACGCAATCCAGCCCATAATCTCCGAAGGGGTAGGCAGTGGTGTAACCAGTACACTTACACTTCGCCGAGCTTATCTCCGTCCCATGATGTGATAGGTGGCGAGCTGATCACCATACTGGGCACAATTCCAGATTCCGGGCTGATACTGAGCATTTCGTGATAGAAAAACCCAATATCACTTTTTACCCGACGCGGGGATCGAACTCGAGACTACAGCAGTCGTACCACATGCGCAATACAACTACGCCACCTAGGTATTTTGGAATTATGTTTCTTGTATATTATAATATATCGAAGCTTTTTTTAAAAAGTGGTCATAAATTTATTACCTCGCGCTGCAAATCAAAATCGTTCTATCAAAACACATGCAGTTACACGCGTATCTGTACCCACAGCATATCATTATAAGTCGAAGACATTCAGCAAAAGTGACGCGTGCCATACATACGGTGCTCATAAAACCTCTAAACCAAATACTTGGTAATAACTACACCATATTGTTGGCCATATTTTGTCTAAACACATTACTCATGATAAACACGAATCAAGCCTGATATAAAAGTCGCCTAGCAAAAACACAAGCTGGGTCGAAAGCACTGACTTAAATTCTCGGAAAGATCTAGTTCTTGTTAAAAGTCAACGACCGTATGAATTACGGAGAGCAGTCGCAATGTTAAGTAATTGGGATTATGGTAATGAGGGATGCAGCCCCCGGTCTGAATGTCCCGGGGTCATTTTTTACGAGCTCCGCCAAGATGATTTGTAGCATGAAACTACTCGGTGTAATTAAACCATAACATGACATAGTCGTATGTTTTGTGAATATTTCATTGTATTTTTTTATGATTCTGTGAAATCTTTTGATTGTTATGTAACTCGTATAGTCGAGACTTAGAAGAAGTGTTTTGATATGAAATAGAATAGCTATTTTCTTTTTGTTTTTTTTTTATAAATTCATAGAGCTTAGATTTAATGAGTATAAATTATTTTATGGCTTTTACCAAGATGTAGGCCGTTGTATATTGGAGATCGAAACTAAATAACATATTATTGGAGTATTAAATGAGAAGTCTACTGCGTAATAACCAGAGGCTTATTCAAAAAATAGCACTACCATAAACAATTACTTCCAACAGCAATAATAGTACGAATACATACTACAATATAAAAACCGACCACCGGATTTTCTGCGAAACAAAGATCAAAATTGGTTTTATGATCATACAGACTATGGATTTATAAGTAAAACTTTAAAGGAATCTTTTAAGAGGAACCTATACGTCCATATAGAACTAAAAAGCAACGAAAACAGCATCTCTCGTAATAAAGACAAAGCACCAGCGAACATAACCGTTGAAATACTCAGTGGAACGGAAAGATCCGAAGCTGGGCTAATGGTCTCACCTACCCGCTAGCAAAGGAAACTACTTTCTATACCACCCGCCCAACCGTGATAATGTGAATTAAAAACATGCGCAAACAGCAGCCGGCGGAAAACGGCCGTCTGTTGTCACTGAGAGGTGACGATCCGAAGAAACGACCGGCCGTCTCTCGCGAAATTGGTTACAATTTTAGGGTCCGTTCAAATCGGCCGTCACAGCGATGGAGATTATGTAATGAATAACAAAATAAAGTTTAAATTGATTGTTTTGTATACGTATATGAGAAGCACTGAAGAGGTACAATAAAAACTGATACAACTTTTGTATCAATTTTTATGCTGTTGACGAATAATTATATAGGCTATTAGACTGGTGATTTTCCAATTTGAAACATAATTAAATTATAGTAGAATCAAACCCATTGTAAAAGGAAGAGAATACAACAAAATTGATAGGAAAAATAAATTAACGGCGATCTGAGGTCGGGAAGTGGGAAGGGGGGGGCTTTTAAGGGTAAAAAACGGTTTATCTCGATTTCCGGAAAAACTACAAGTCCTATGGAAAAAAGTTAAATCGCAAAGTTGTAGGTAATAAAAAGATCTACAACTTTTGTATACACACTTTCTTCACATAACCTCAAAATATATGTGAAAAATTCAAATAACCAAGTTTTTTGTTTTTATTTTTATCTATTATAATAAATCATATTTTTTCACGAAATTTGGTGAAAACTTACCTTTTTGTATCCCAAATACACTGTAATTTTTTTGATTTAAAATATTTATTTTTGCACCTTATTTTGACTTAATATCGAAAAAGCAGCCTAATTTTCAAACGAAAATTCTCACGTCAAAATATGAGCTTTTTTAAAAAAGTTTGTTGGTTTCTTGTTCATTGAATTCTCTACTTTCTGATGGTGTAAAAAAATATATACATTACTATGGTAAATGTGCTCAGAAAATGCAAAGAA
This sequence comes from Amorpha juglandis, assembly GCA_949126905.1. NCBI lineage: Eukaryota > Metazoa > Arthropoda > Insecta > Lepidoptera > Sphingidae > Amorpha > Amorpha juglandis. Next base: position 8,140,356 of record OX421365.1, read on the forward strand.
ACGAACTACTAAATAACAGGTAGTAAGGCCCAGACCCACCTAGCCCCTTCCCCACTTCTTTATGATGGGCTAAAATTTTCCGTAGATCACTCAGGTATATAAGTTATATTAAAATAACAATAAAGAGGCATCTACGCATATAATTTAAAGAAGATTCTACAACTTACTCAAAATATTGTAGATATGTCTTATTAAATATTAACTTATAACTTTACATTTTCTGAGCACATTTACCATAGTAATGTATATATTTTTTTACACCATCAGAAAGTAGAGAATTCAATGAACAAGAAGCCAACAGACTTTTTTAAAAAAGCTCATATTTTGACGTGAGAATTTTCGTTTGAAAATTAGGCTGCTTTTTCGATATTAAGTCAAAATAAGGTGCAAAAATAAATATTTTAAATCAAAAAAATTACAGTGTATTTGAGATACAAAAAGGTAAGTTTTCACCAAATTTCGTGAAAAAAAATTATTTATTATAATAGATAAAAATAAAAACAAAAAACTTGGTTATTTGAATTTTTCACATATATTTTGAGGTTATGTGAAGAAAGTGTGTATACAAAAGTTGTAGATCTTTTTATTACCTACAACTTTGCGATTTAACTTTTTTCCATAGGACTTGTAGTTTTTCCGGAAATCGAGATAAACCGTTTTTTACCCTTAAAAGCCCCCCCCTTCCCACTTCCCGACCTCAGATCGCCGTTAATTTATTTTTCCTATCAATTTTGTTGTATTCTCTTCCTTTTACAATGGGTTTGATTCTACTATAAATTTGTTTCTATTTTTACCATTTTCAACCGGATAATCACCCGTCTATATATAATTATTCGTCATTGAACATATTCATGTTCGTATGAGCTACCCGAGTGATATCAACTGTTCTATGTATGATAAATTTTACTTTAATTAAAACCAGTTTTCGTTGAAAGTAGCTTTTAAGTTATACAACCTTGAATATTTTTAGAATTTTCTATCGGGTAGATTAAAAGTTAGAGGAGGGTATAAAAAAGTCATTTAGCAACCTGTATATAATTTTGAAAGACCTCCTAAAAGTTATATGTTAATATGCAAAAGAAAACGCTACGGAATCTATATAGTCATTTTATTGTCGGTTTATCTGCCACTGTGAACGAACCTGCGAGATGATTTGGGTTTCAGAGCACGCGGGCGAATCGCGCGTTAGTGCTGGGTCACCGGAACGGACCGACACTGGAATTTTGGACCCGGCCTTGGTCTTTCACGGGTTGACGCTTTTGTTAAAAGCCGCTGTTTGAATTATACTACAATATGCGGTACATACTAGAGAAATTACCATTTCCTTTTTAGTATAATATTAAAATGTGATCCCCGAAGGCGATAATAAATTTTAAATCTTGGTATGGTGAATAGAAAGCGATTACGAGGGCATGTGCTAAGCCGTTGGTTAAGTCAAGTAAAGTTACTACTCTCAAACCAGGAAGAAAATAATTTGACAGATATGAAAAAAAATTCAAGCCAGTCACTATCTTCAATGAAGTGTGCGACCAAGATTTTTTTTCTTTATGTTAAAAATAACTAAATTCTCAATTAATGAATTATAATCTAGCCTATGCGAATAATGAGTTTAATCCAAAATAATTATGTGAATACATTATGATTTATACAATTTATGATGTACAAGTTGTCCCTCGCGGTTTCACCTTCATGTTACGACCCTGCTCCCATGGGTTATGACCCATATACATATAACCCTACTCATGAATCACTCTATCTAATCTTGTATTAACACTACTATAGTATTAATGTTTGTTGTAGTGTACAGAATTGCACGAATAAAGTTTTCTTTCTTTCTATCTATTGCTGAAAACTGCATTAAAACCCGTTGAATAGTTTAAAAGATCTAAGCGAACAGACAGCGGAAGCAACTTCATTTTATTCTATGTAAAGATGATTTTTAAAATAATTCCAAAACAATGAACCGCCAACTAACATGACGCCTTCAATAAGTATCTTATCTAGGCCCTGCAATGGTTCGTAAAGGCTGGTCTTGTTTTACAACTACGTACTTGAAGACAAGACCGTATACATTACGCAAAACAGTCAATAACAAAAGACTGCTTAGAAAAGCGTCTCGGCCATTCAGGGCTTCCTGCCATGTCGTTTACTCCAAACCGGCCCAATGGGAGCGTAATTAGGGCCGAGCTATTTTACGCAACGTCCTAAATATATCGAGCTCCTCTCAATCGGAAGAAAGTTTAGAGAGTGCGTAATGCACTCCGTCTGTGCGTTGTATATTCTTTGCTTTGATGCTATTGTCAATTCGGGTATTTATCTGCTAATGCTAACAAACTTGGACTAAAAATCCTACTTCCTACTAATATTATAAACGCGAAAGTTTGTAAGTATGGATGAATGGATGGATGTATGTTTGTTACTCTTTCACGTAAAAACTACTGAATGGATTTTACATCAGATTATACATACACAGATTATACATCAAAATAGGACAGAGGCTACTTTTAACCCGGAAAAAGGAGATCACGCGGCCGGAGCCGCGAGCAAAAGCTAGTGATAATATTAAAAAGTGGACTCTGAGTTTGAGGACTTTACTGATTATTTAATAACTGTTATAAGAGTACAAATGTACTAATAAAGAGTAATATAGGCTTATTTAGGCAGAGCTCTGTGCAGTGCACGCACATAAGTATAGATTTTACCGTCAAAAATCAAACTAAACTGACTGCATGGGGTTTTATGAAATAAGTTTAAGTTGTGTTATAAGGGTTCCGTTCCCAAGGAGTGCTAGCTGAATATACTACTAGGCCTACGCCACAGCGCGATTAGGCGCTAGACTATTACTAGGCCTAGGCGCGCCGTCTGTCTGTATATCTTTAAAGAGCTTTTGAATCCTTATAGGTAGTCGGCTGAAAAATCACAAAATATATTTTATTATAATGAATATCCTAAGCCTAAAAAATAATATAATGAGCAAAAAGTAACAATTTAAGGGGAGCAGTACGAAATCGAACGAGTCACGACTTGCACTTGGCCGGCTTTTTATTTTTAACGTAATCCGAAAAATGAAAGACTATCTATCACTAATTATAGATAGTCTTTCATTTTATAATAAGTCAAATCCTTATTGCATAATTGTCTTGCTATGTGTGAAATAAACTTTATGTCCTGTCACTATGTAAAGGTGACGGCGCCACTGTAACATGTATTGAAACTGGCATGGCGCTAACCACGCGAGCGATCTGCTCGTTTCACCACTCAGGATTTAAAAAAAACACAATATTTACAAGGCTACGCACACGTAGAAAATGATCTTGTCCATTACAACATTGATGTGACACTATTGCCTTAAATGTTCTAATGTTAACTACCTTGTTCATCATCAGTTCATCCATCTATTTCATTTGTATTATTCGGCCGGATTCAGTAGGATTATCTATAGAAATAGAATAAACAGTGTCATGTATAGTATCGTGTTCTCTACCTTCGCAGTGTGAGATCACTCACGTAAACCGTATCCGATTTCTGGATTGTTATTGATGTTCCATTAATATGAAATATGCCTTAATTTTAGGTTGCGTGTGTAATTATTATGAGTAAAATATGTGAAAACGGCACAAAAAAATAATACGGTGTGAGATGTGTTGCGGAATTTCATTAATATTATGATACCCTTACTAAATGTAGTGTATTTTTTTTATTAAAACGCTTTATTATCAAACAATTCAATCATAAATGGATACAAATACGCAATAACTTCGACCCAAATGAAGTAAAAATTGATATATTGATTTTATTTTGCTAAATTCAATAGATTTGAATAGGTTAAATTCCGTATATTATGAAAAATATCAAAAAAACATAAATGAAACATTTCCCATGTACGATTATGCGAAATAGAACTTTAAATTATTGATTTAAGTTAGTGAATTTAGCAAAAAAATGTTAATTAATTAATAGTTAATTTTTACTTCATGTGGGTTGAAAATTTATTGCATATTTACATCCAAAAATAAATATAGTATTTTTATTATTCAATACAAACCTAAAAGGTAAAATAAAAAGCGTTCAAACATCAAAGTGCGTGTTGCCCTAATAAACGGTAAATGTTTATAAATTAGAGCTAAATTTAACTAGCAGTTAACCAGAAAATGGTTTAAAGACGCCTGTTGTAACTGAGAGTTTGACTTTTTGGTCGTTATTTATGGCATATCTGGGCAATTGCCGGTAGGATGGAATAAGCTGGCTAGGCATCAAATGTTATGTAAAAACAATATGTTATCTTTAGAGTTTTTAACGACATTTTGTAGTATTTTGTGGTAGAACTATCACAGTCACGACTCGCAAATGATAAAACCATCAATGGTTTTAACTGTAAAATTAATAGGTTAATATGAATGATATGAAAAAGAAACTATTTTTCGAAAACAAAACAAGAATTGGGTGAGGCTGCAGTTCATGTTTTAAATATTGGAATAAGCAAAGGCGGACGCGTAGTAGGAAAATCTCGCTATCTCTCTCTTACATAACCGTAGCAGGCGTCACCTGCCTTGTAACGACACATGGCATGGCATTATGTTTGACTTGATTTACATACATAATTATTTGAATTATAGATTTTGGGGAATGTTGTTTATTGAAAATAAAAAAAAAAATACCAGTCAAATATATTTTGATGACTGTGACATAATAAATTGTCTTTCTTTTATTGACTTTCATGTCTCACTCTAATACATACGTCAAGTCAGGGATTTTTGGGCCTTCCGCGGGATCATATACAATGTATTTCAGAAGGGTGTGGTCACATTTATGAGTTGTTACATACACCTGACAGTGAGTGTTTGTGAACTGGATCTTATCAAAATTTAGACAACGTAAAATTTCACGCTAATTTTAATCACTAGTTTATTACGATCGATAAAATCAATCACATCCCTATAAATTAAGTGAAGTGTGCGATCAAGAATAATAATGCTGGAGTAAGACAACAGCTTAGCTGTATATCATTTAGTGATGTCCAAAGTTGCTAGTCGAATAAAAATAAATAAATAAATAATCGATAAAAAGGAAAATGCTTTATGTCCTGGCAATGCAAATAATTACGGAAATAGTACTATATGTTGCTCAAATTTGACTATATCTTTTTGTAATACGTTGTACACCTTATGGTGCAGCATATTCCATTAATTAAACGGTTATAATATTAAAATAAATGGCAGATATTCTTATTAAGATGTTATAGAAGGTCCAGACACATATATTACCTTTTTACGATTAAAGTTCGATAGAATAGAAATACTTAACATAACCTAAATTTTAGCGATGTAGAGCCAGATAGATTTCATCTAATACCCAATTAGATTAATGTCGTCTCTATATTTAAGTAGACTGTATGTGAACGTCTTTAATGTAATCTTAATATTCGAGAAATATTATCAATAATTTTTCAATTTCAACTGTGGGAAAGTGTCAAAAAATATTTTTATTAAGCCCCCAAGTCATATAGAATAACATCTATAGGTAACTTTTGAATGGCTGGACATTTTTTTTTGACATTTCAAACGATGACACCGCATTCAAATCGGTTCATTCAATTAGACGCTACGGTGCCACAGACAGAAAAATGGGTAAAGCGTATAACACCCCTCTTTCCGTTGGAGGGTTAAAAAAGGAAAGTTTTAAAAATATTGTTTGAATAATAAAAGATAACGGGACGTCATCAGCGGCAGCTGTCGAATTTTGGAACTTGGCACGTGATTTTATTATCATTACGCCTCGTCACGCTGTGGACGACAGAGTTTCCAAACTTCCGTGTTATGAATCATTATTTCAGATAATCCTATTTTTTTTCTGAAGGTGCAATGTATATACTTATAGAACAAAACAAGGCCAAACATGGTAGTAAGTTATGTTTAATCGATATTACTGAGCTATAAATTGCAAGATCTACCTGCCAGACTGCTTTGTGATTATTATCTAGTATACTCTTTGGCTTAGTGCTTGTTTACTTCTCCTTGCCTATGCATCCAATGACATAAGAGAAATAGGTACACCTAAGTCAGAATACATTACTATTATTACGCACCGATTAATGTCTATCCCTATAATATTTAGATCAAATAGTTTCTGAGTTTGAATTTATACTCTAGAATCCTATTTAATACAATAGTGCGGAGTTCCACAGACAGCAGGGTTTGAGAACTAAAATCAAGCCGGTGATCGGGCGTATACGTTACATGCTGTGAACACGAGTAATTATTGGGTTCATTTTAGACTTCATGGAAATGGATTAAGGGCAAATAGGTTGTGATGGATGTTTTAAAATCGATCTGCATCACGATTTTTCATAAAAAAATAAGTATATTTTAACCCAACACAGACTACTTACTGATCTTGAAAATCATTTAACAAAGAGATGTCGCAAAGAGATTACTACTTGTCACCTATCCCACAAATTATATCATATTCCTGTTCTTATGCCATGACTTACAAACTTAAATAAGAGACAACTTAAATACAGTCTAAGTTTAATCAAAGCTTATGAACTGTTTGTTGTTACCATAATCAAGCGAAGGTAGCTCTTGCATACACGTGCAAATTAAGATGCGGTTCGAGCATGGGCGTTCTCCCTCGTTTGCTTTCAAAGCGTCCCGACAACCTAACGGCTAAAACATCTAATTCCGTTTGCAATAAACAACAGCACTTCATTAAGACGTGTTTATTTTCGCATACACAAATATAAAACTTACGCCTTTGATGTCGCTTCACTCGGTTGAGTGTCGGAGTTTTGGGCGGCTTGGTCTTCACACTTCTGTAGCAGTACAGGGGCTCGTCCTTCAGCCCTTTCGGCTTCAACACAGGCAGTTTAAAATTGGAAAACATTTCACACACACTCACGTCCTGTATCCCATTTTTATTGATCGGTAGTATCGATCGTAACACACGGTCGTGCAACGCGTGCGCGCTCGCCACGATTTCTAAATATTATGAGTTGTTGTGAACGGCGTGTAGTTATAAATATAGAACTTGCTTCTGTTCTGTGCGTCCGTTTCGTATTTATATATATTTTTTTAATAAAACACGATACAAATGTTGCCCGAGATAAATGTATAAATAGGGTTGCCATGTTTTATCTTGCCTTAATGGATCATTCCAAGTGCGTTTGCGGCTTACTAATAAGTGAAATCAATCAGGCGCGCGCCGTAAGATGATTCTGTATAAACCGTGTATAGTTATTTTAGGTCGATACGCTGTGGTAGGGTTATCTACGAATTTCTTGTACTTTAGCGCTTACACGTAGCGCTGATATGGTAATAGTATCTTCTAAATATGTTGATATATAAGTATCAAACAACTTACGATCATTATTCGATCACAAAGTTAATTTTATAAAAGTAAATAAAGCAAAAGGTTCGTATAGTAAAAACTGTTGCGTCGATAGTGCCATAAGGAAATATAGAATATAAGTATCATCATCATCATCAGCCACAAGACGTCCACTGCTGAACATAGGCCTCCCCCAAAGATTTCCAGACCAACCTGTTGGAAGCAGCCTGCATCCAGCGACTTCCTACGATATTTATCAGGTCGTCTGTCCACCTTGTAAGTATAATACGAAAAAAAGAACGTACGAGGAAAGAGTTAAAATATATTTTATTTTCACACAATGACATTTCGAATTTAACCTCGTAAGTATGTAATTGTAGTTAATAACTTTTAAATCAATATTCTATTATTAAAGATAAAATGTTAGAAATTAATTGTTCAAATAAATTACATTTTCTAAGCAATTCGTTGGAAGTTATGAGTCATTATACAAAATTTTTCATTAACAAAACCAATTATTGTAAATTTCCAGGTCGTTGCGTTGCATGATATATTTTTTAATGTTTATTTCGCTCACATTTACACGTAAGCCATTACTCGTACACAACGAGCAAGTTTAATCATTCGTGCTCATTGTCGCCAGCATGTTTCACGGACGCTTTTTCCTTACTTAATGACACTTTTATGTCTTCACCGAGAGCTATAACGGCTTGATAAAAAGTATTTTCACTCTTGAAAGGTGGGGTTGGAATTATTTCTTTGCTCAGCTAAGTTGAGTTGACACTCGTAATGGTTTTAAGTTTTCCCTTTGTTACAGTCTTGTAACATTTAAATTTTGCTGAATAAGTACACGCAAGAGGCATATACTTATTTTCCTCATTGAGCTCCATTGTAGCGTGTCTACAGGTGCAAAATCTGTAAGGTACTGCCTGGAAGAAATTTTGCAATAATATTGTAATCTTAGCTAAAAATTTGTCCGAACATTGCTTTTGGACATTAAATCTATTAAAAAAAAGAAATGAATTGGGCGCCTTAGTTCATTGTAAATCAGAGACAATTACGACTTAATACATGGCAATGATGACAACCCATCATTGTCATGACGTATTAAGACATCACACACAGACACAGTATATATTTACTCAGTTATAGCGATACAGGCAATAAGAAGATACACTTCAACAACTTCTTCTGTGTTCTGTGACTTCAACTAAACTCAATTCATCGAACGGAGAAGGCGTAGTATATGCACTATTATTTCATCAAAACGAAAACATACTCAATAACCAAACAGCTAAAGATCACACAATCGTCCGCCCAGACTCGTCACAGGGAAGCAGAAAAACAAACTGAAAATAATCTCTTGATTTGCACCGGAAACCACATCTCTTGAAATAGACGGGCGATGGGTAGCTTGTTTTTTTTTTACGACGGCGACCGCTTTCAACGGATAATACTTGGGACGCTGTAGATGAATTGTGCAATTTTAAAAATTGCAACCTCCTTCCCATTGTTTGTGATTGTTGGTCTTTTGTGGGTGATTGCGGTTGATTTGTTCCCTGGCTTTGTAGGTTGAGGCAGTGTCTGTTTTAATGATGTGCAGGTGTTCTTTACGTCATTGCTTTTGGTGTAGGGATAATATATAGCTGAGAAATTGGTGAGAGAGATTTATGTTTGAGATTTCGACTCTAAAAATTTCATTATTCAGAAAAAACAAATCACACGTCTGGGATTGTAAAGTATTGTAGTATCTATTGGATATAGGGATAGGTTTGCTATCTATAACTTAACGAACCTATCTGCAATTATTGCATATCTGCTTACCACTTCAAAGGCACAAACGTCAGCTTATATTATGTTGGAATACCGGGAATATACATAAATAAGGTTTATTTTACTTTTGCCACCTTTTCTAAATTATCACAAACGATAAAAAAAGTTATCCATATTAAATTACTATTTGATCTCTTCATAATGAGACTTCGTCGTCAATTTTTTATCACCGGCTTGTAATCTATATTTGCTTGTATCTGAACTTGAACATAAATCATTACCAAGAAACAATATAAGTCCTAATTATGTAGAAAGAGTCGATTGCTATTGAAGTACCTATAATTGGATATTTTTACTTAAATATATTGTGCTATATATTTAAATTGGAATAAAACTCAAGAATGTTTTAACGGTTTTCTATACATCAACACTCCAAAAATACAGCAAAGTAATTCGCGTCGTTAACGTAAACCCTTTAAGAATTATTTTAAAAATATTTTACGGATTACAGACAAAAGGCATTAACTAACCACCTGCTCAAACCTATTACCCTATTATTATTTCAGAAAGCCCGCTCATCTGTCAACGCCATACCAAGTTAAGGCCTTTCAAACTGGCTGCGTTGTACCTTCGACTTATAACAAGAGTACATTAAGCCCCAGTTAAGTACGTAATTAAAACCTAGCGGGCAACGTTACGGCTAAGTCCATTCTTTGGGGCCAGGGTAATGTTAAATGCCTTCACTGGTCAGGGTGGAATATACGGAGTTATATTTTGCATGTGCATAACGGGCATACATCATTTTCATCTTAATGATATCTGATGACGATCCCATTTACAGAATAAATAAATTAACTTCATTTTAAGTTTTTAATATAATAATATATTTTTCCCAAATTCTTATGATGTTAACGAATATCATCATCATCATCATCGTCAGCCAAAAGACGTCCACTGCTGCACACAGGCCTCCCCCAAAGATTTCCAGACCGACCTGTTAGATGCGGCCTGCATCCAGCGACTTCCTGCGATCTTTATCAGGTCGTCTGTCCATCTTGTAGGTGGACGTCCAACGCTACGCTTGCCATTACGTGGCCTCCATTCCAGAACCTTTCCGTCCCATCAGTTATCGGTTCTGCGAGCTATGTGGCCATACTAATATAGCTGGAGCAAATGATCCTGAGAGTAGGACGTTTGCATATTATATAGGTAAAGTTATATAGCAAACGATGAACAACCGGCTCGGTAAGTCATTCAGGCTAATAAAAAACATGTGCGTATAAACAATAACAACACCACACAGAACTTCAAATTACAAAGCACTGTATATTGTTAAATCTCATCTCACCATGCTCAGTAATTTCATTGCCTACGAAGTTCATCGAACCGAAACATAACATTGCCAACACACTGCTGCTTGGCGTTTCATCTATACACATAAAACCAAACAAAACTGATGTTATTATGTGTGAATGAAGTGTTGTTATATGTTGATTAGTATCTTAACTCTTTCAACTAACTTAGAAAGAGAATATACACCTGTTTTTTTGTTACTTGACTAGCTAGATAATACTTTTATCCCAGTCGCAGTGGGGTCTGCGCAACATGCATTTTAACACATGTTATAGTAGTTACTGTATTCTTGGCTTGTAGTTTTTACGACCAGCTGCCTACCTGCCATCAACCAAATATATACAAATTTTCTGGTGGTAAGATATTCATATCCGCCCGGATAGCAACCACCGTACACATGGTGTTAAAACCTGTCATTGTGATCCGCAAGCCTTATGTGGATCGCGTTCCAGGATCAACCACTGTATATCCGGTTCCCCGAGGGGCTTGCGACATGACTTGATGGTTGGTTGGGGTGGGTATAGGGGTACATGGGATAGGATGAGGGAAAAAGCATTTATACAGACCGGCATGACTCTGGTGACCGCCGATAAATTCATTGTATGTCGGTGATCGCTGTTTGCTGTTTTTTTGGGCTGCACTACGCTTGCCGTCAGGTGTAGTTCAGTCACTTTGCCGTGCTTGGATAAAAAGAAACCCTACGGGGAGAAATATACACTAAGAAAATAATTCACAAAAATATACAACGCACTCCAATAATGTATTACTACTGTCTACAAAACCACTGACCGTTAAGTTAAAGCGCAGTACTTTGTTCGAGTGAAAGATTCGACGACAACAGTACAGTGGTTTGCAATTTGTTTCATTGTTTTAGAGCCAGAAAAGAAGCTAAACTAACGCTGGAGATTCAATTGTATAATACTTTTTGCTTGTTTTCTTTAATTAGTGTGAACTATTAGGAAGCTGTAAGTATAGTGCACGATATATTTACTTCAATACTAAATCTCTGAGAGTGAGTGAATTAAAGGGAATATTCTTGAATTGGCAAAACGTTTCGTTCCTTTATTCATAGTATTAAAAAATATATATCTACATATACTTAAACGTAATAATGTAGAAGAAACATGGCATGTTTACATTCATTTTATTCTAGCGCTTGACAAAAGATACTATATTTTTACGCTTATTTCAGGCATATTTCAGTGTGAAGCTGTAATGTATTTTGCCGCTTTATTTAGATAGAATTAAAAAAAAATGAGATATCGGTATCAACTATCAGCCTAGCCATAGACGAGTAATAATTAGTGGATTCTTAATTTATTGTTTATTCGGCGAAAGCCATTTTATTGATCGAAATCAGCATGCCTTTTGGCTACTACATAACACATATGTATATGTGTTATGTAGTAAGCCCGCCCCGAAATGCAATAAACGTTTTACTATTCATATATACTCATATTCAAAGCGCAATATATTTATGAAATAAAACTAATTTAAACGGATTTTTATCGCGGTTTTTTACTAATTTTGATCCCGACGTTGCGAAGACTTTTCTGCCTTCATGGTCACGGGGCGTGGGGGGGGGGGGGTTCATAAAAAACCGCGATAAAATCCGTTTAAATTAGTTTTATTTCAATGAGTAACAATCGCGTAAACGTAAGAAAGCAATATATCGTGTTTTATATTAAAGTTTATAATTACATAATTTATGTAATCACTATCAAAATAAAAATGCCTCGTTTTTTTGCATAATATAGACCCGTGTGTTTCCTTTGACCATGTCCTTGTGCTACCGACATAACGTTAGTTCGACCACATTATTATACTGCGCTCATTACGGATAATGAAACATTTTGTATTGTAACCACATACATGGTGATACAAACATGTAATGTCAAATTCGTAACGTTAACTTACTGTAACTCGTTTACTTTTTATTGTTTACACTATTGTTATGAGGGAATTAACAGTGTTAATTATTGTTTGTTCTAAATGCTTGAAGCTACATAGCTTGAAGTTTAATTTTCATTGTTTGTGGTCCCAGGATTGCATATTTTAGAGCAAAGGAAACCTAGGTCATTCTGTATATAAAAGTTGATATACGCTTTAAAACCTTATGAAAATTTAATACTTATGCAAATGGAAATCATTATTCTGCGCTAATATAGCGGTGATGATAGAAAGGTTTTTCACTATTTGTACAGTGGTCACTCTCCAGTCAAAAACAAATATGTATCAGACATATTTTCCTCAGTATCGTCTTCCCGAACCTAAAGTGGTTTAAACGAAAATCACTAAGCTCCTTTTACAATACACAGGGTAAGGTAAAGCTGCGTTCAAGGACGTGGATCGATGATGCCACATTGAGCTAATAGCTTTCTTAGACTTAATTAAACTTGTCCCCGTAGGCGCAGCAGTGATTTAGCGGGCCCTTGGCGTGCTCCCGTGAAATTAATTTAACTAGTTTAGATTGATCACACAATTGACGGATATAACTCTCAGTGTATATGTAGCAGCTAGCAAAAGTTGTCATGATTAAGATGCATTGTGACAAAGAACAGTAAACATTTAAAATCGTGTGTAATATTTAAAAAATATAGATGTCATATTTTAGTAGAAGAAAAGAGCAATATCATTTAATTGATTTGAAAAATATTTTTCAATGAATCGTGTTAGAAGTTACAAGACATAATGCTCTTATCATGCATTTTAGACGAAATATTCAAACCGGACTAACAGAAACATAATTATGTTTGTTCATGTTAAGTCTCACGTGAAGTATTACCACAATCCACATTGGAGCCCAAACCAACAAAAATCAATGTACTTTAATATTTAACTTTTTAAACGAAAAAACAATGAAAATTAATGAAAGCACAGACAACAACTCAAAAACACGGAGAGTGAGAAAAAATTATGTTTTCGGCAGCGACAGGTCATCCGGGCGTATATGATAAAATCGCTGTACAACAATACCATTTCAGCTATAATAGAACTTAATATTTATTTATTTATTTATTTATTAGCACTTCATATACAAAATGTATATAGGCGGACTTAATGCCAAAGGCATTCTCTGCCAGTCAACCTTAGGATGGTGCAGAGATAGACAAGGTAGGTGCAACAAGAAATATTACAAAATTACGAGATACAAATAATCATAACATACAAACAAAAAGTGGAATATTTAAACATATACATGAAAAAAATATATACATAATATATACGTATACATAAATAAATATGCACAATATATACATATACATACATACATATATAATATACAACGAATCAATGTGGTGACTCTTCTGCTTCATTCAACAGCATCTGACGTACCCTCGTTTTGAAAGCATACCGAGTTGTGCACGATCTGATTTCGAAGGGGAGTGAATTCCAGAGAAGTATAGATTGGATAGCAAAAGAAGAATGTGTGAAATTAGACCTATGAGGGGGGCACAACAGGAGAAGATTATTAGAGGAGCGAAGGTTTCTATCGTGGCTATCAGAAAGATATTGGAAATTTGAAGATAAGTACGAAGGAGGGGTAGGGGAGGTAAGTAAAGAAAATAGAGTGGTAAGTGCACGCAAAGATCGGCGCTTACGTATGGGAAGCCATTTTAATTGTATACGATAGGAGGAAATGTGATCATACTTACGAAGATTATACACGAATCGAATGCAGTTATTTAGCATGCGGTCGAGTTTATTGAGTTGGTCTGCATTCAGATCAAAATAGCACACGTCACCATAGTCGATTATTGGAAGGATTAAGGCTTGCACAAGCATAGCCTTGATCTTAGCCGGAAGGAAGTTCTTCAGGCGGTACAGAGCGCGAAGTGTACCGGTGGCTCTCTGACAGACAGAGGTTACCTGGGGCCTCCAGCTCAGGGTGGAATCGATATGTAGGCCAAGATTACGGACACTGGAGCTCCAAGGAATGACTGAACCATTAAAAATAATAGAAGGAACGTTCGTAATATCCAACACGCTCATCATTCTTGGACTACCTAAAATAATAGCCTGGCATTTCGCCGGGTTTACTGACAGGCCGAAATTGTCTGACCAGGTCTTAATTCGAGCTAGATCCGCATTTACCTTGGTTACGACTGCAGGTACACAATCTATTCCACCCTGAGAATATATCTGCAAGTCATCAGCATACAGATGGTATGCACACTGAAGTTCTTGAGTGAGAAGGTTAATAAAGATGGAGAACAATAAAGGAGAGAGAATGCCGCCTTGAGGGACCCCAGCATCGATAGCACACCAGCTTGACGAAGAGTCGCCAAGTCGAACCATCTGCTGGCGTCCCTGAAGATAAGACGAGAACCAATCCAGTGCCGAGGGTGAGATCACAAAGTGGGAGAGAATGGCAAGAAGGATGTCGTGACTGACGGTATTAAAGGCGTTCGAGAAATCGACCAAAGCTAACACCGTAACCTTGGTATCCTCCATTCCCGCCCTAATATCGCCAGTCACTTTGAGGAGCGCGGTAGTAGTGCTATGACCAGGCCTGAAACCGGATTGCAGTGGACACAATAAGTTGTTCAGGTGCACAAAACTGGATAAGCACATTTTCCTTCATTTGCAGTTAAAAATAATTTTGCCGCTCGCGTAGTAACATTCCGCACGAGTTCGACTTTATGGCGAAAACTAATATGAAAAGATCAACTTTTTTTCGCGACATTTTCGATTTAATGACGTGTTGTTTACGTTGACAGGGGTTTTGTGTTGAATATTTTTGTTTATTATAGTATCACAGTGGTTAAGAGTTATGATTAAGTTTGTCAGTGTATTCCTACGTTTTTTTTACTTATATATCTATCCTTACTATGTCTCGTTTGGTTCATCTTCGATGGTGAACCTTGATATTATTCTGAGGTTCTCTACTAGTTCTTACTAAAGATTTTAGTACTCGGGGACCATAGAAGGAACAGTTGTTGCTCCTGTAATATTGAGTGTAATGGTTAAAGTATTTCAGCACCTTGTGCGTTTTAATACGTATTTTTTACGCTTCTTCTTCCACCTGTCCTCAACCCACTCGCAGTGGGTTCGGCGCAACATGCTTTTTAACACATGTTACAGGCAGATTAGCTTGTAGTTTTTACGTTCGGCCGTTCTTTTTCGTCGCGTCCGTGGTTTAAATAGGTGTTGCCGCAATATTTAACCGCCGCTATCCCACCTCGGTCACTCAAAAGTTTATCATCAGTCGTCATTTTTTTGCATATTCGGACTGCACTGTAGAATTTATTGAGATATCCGGAAGCCCAAATCCCTTCCCCTTCCCAATCCCTAATTATCCCTTTCCTTTAAGGTCGGCAACGCGCCCATGATTCTTCTGATGGTGGGCGTACATGGGCGTTGGAGATCACTTACCATCAGGTGACCCACTTGCCCGTTTGCCGGCCTATGCTATAAAAAAAAAAATACCTTTAAATTGTAATTTTATTTTTACGAAAAAGGCGGAGTTGACATAACCGGCTTTCTACATTAAGGTCCATATGGTTCGATGATATAGTTTATCAACAAACAGCTAAATCGCATGAGATTTTATTGTCTGAATAGGCTTTCAATCAAATTGATCAATAAAACCCATATAACTTATGTTGATTCAAGTCAGTTGATTAACTTAAATCTGACCGTGTGGATGACTAGTTTGAAAATGCCCCAATATCATTAATCGCAGATGTCTCTGCCCTCTTTTCCAGCGACCATCCTGAACCGAGGTTCGTACCCCACAGAGGGTGCCCGCAGCATGGTCGCCTGATTGTAGGTTGAGAGCGCCTAAAGCGTTCACGCAAAAATCCGGTGACGCTGAAAACAGCCGACAGCAATAAAAAAACCTCTTTTAGGCAGGCACGATATCCTAAACACACATAGAGAACACATTACCGTATTTTTTTCCATTTACGCACACTATCCAACATAAAGTTAGACACATAATTACACACAGCGAAATGCTGCAATATTTCAGATGCCAAATGTATGTAAATGGCAGCCACATTGGACGGGTGAAACTTGGCTTGTTCTAGTGCGTATTATATCCCATAAATCAGTCTTATGTAAACGGTTCGTGGGGGAAAAATGGGGGGAACAAGGAATAAGTCAGAATGTGTTTGCGTCATATAAAAAACATTTTTAGTGGTTGTAGTTAGTTGTTTACTCTTGTTGTGTCAACAGGGATTTGAGATACATCGTGTTGCTTGTTTCGTAAATGTTTTTTTATTTTTGAAGTGATAACTTCTTATGGGAGGGTGAACCAAAACGTTCCGTAACGCGAGCGGTCCATCGACCAGCCAGCGTTAGCCCACCTCCATGGAACATAGATTTTTTCGAAGTCCAGGTGGCGTCACACAGTGACCAGTCAGCTTGGACCCGACTTTGACCGGACTTAGCCAGGGCTATGACCGGAGTTTGACAGGTCTTTGGCCGGACTTAGACCGGACTTTGACCGGTATTTGACCGGACTTCGAACGGTATTTGACCGGACTTCGACCGGACTTTGACCGGACTTTAACCGGACTTTGACAGGACTTTGATAGGGCTTTGACCGGATTATGACAAACTTCAACAGGACTTTAACCGGACTTCGACCGGACTTTGACCGGGCTTTGACCGGATTTTGTCAAGACTTTGACTGGACTATAACCGGATTTGGCAGGACTTTGACCGGTATTTGACCGGACTTTGACAGGATTTTGACTGGACTTTGACAGGACTTCGACCGGACTTTGACCGGAATTTAACCGGACTTTCACCGGGCTTTGACCGGACTTTGACAGGATTTTGACCGGACTTTGACAGGACTTCGACCGGACTTTGACAGGACTTTGACTGCACTTTGACCGGACTTTTACAGGACTTTGACCGGACTTTGACAGGACTTCGACCGGACTTTAACCAGACTTTGACAGAAGTTTGACAGGGCTTTGACATGACTTTGACCGGACTTCGTAACATAACGCGTTACGACGCCACTCTGGCTTCCCTTTCTCTCACGCATACGGCAGCAGTAGGCAGGCTCCTCCGCTCTCACTTTAACCCACATTAGTTTAAGTTATCACTTCTGTCGAGCGTCCCGACACGCACACTTTTTTTAAATAATACTAATAGTTATTAATGAAGAAAAATAAATTTGTCTTCAACTTTGGACTTGGAAGGCACATTTTGTTTACAAATAACATATTCAAATGTTATGTTATGGACACAGCACTGCTCATATTGTAGATTTTTTGTGTTGCTTTTGGTAAGTAAAGCATTGTTCAAAAGTAATTTCACACAAAATCCGAAACAGGTCACGTGTAGTCACAATTGGCATGAAGATGGTAAAAGTTGAACACTGTAATGCGGAATTGTATGTTTCCAAGTAGCAATCTCTCTTTTCTGTTATTTTAAGGCCAGTAACATTCAATCAGAAACGGGCTATTGTCGAAATTTCATCAAATAGATTTTAATGATCGAATGTGTGTATAAATATAAATGGATCAAAAAATTGTTAAGATTTTTTTTTGATTCGCGGCAGCCTTCGCAGCAGACAAACTTCAGATATGTCGCTTTATGTAGTTTGGTCATATTTTAAGGAAACTGCATGAATACGTCATTAACAGATGGCTGAACAAGATCGTACCAGGAGTACGACCCCGAGAATGGACCAAAAATCATTGGCTTGATGTGTTGGAATAAGATTTGAGAGCAGATAGTCTCATTATGGAGAATGCTCAAGATCGTACGAAATGGAAGCGTTTAAGAAAAAGTTAAGAACCCAAGCACCAAGCCGGGACAACGCCAGGTAGAAATAAAATATAATATTATGAATTTCTGTATACAATAAAAAAACAACACCCTCAATACCAAAAGGAAATTTTCCGTCATATCTCGCCAATAAACCATTTGCAATGCCGACAAAGAATATTATCACGCAAAGTGGCAGTAAATTCGGTTAAACTTTCAGCGTATATAAAATGGGGGGATGGAAAAAAACAGCCCTATATCATTATCAAAAAGTTATTAAAGCCGGCCCGCGGCGCGTTCCGCTGAAATGTTCCGCTGCGCTGTGAAAAACGTTTGAAGGTTTTCCAGCGCGTGACTCCGGTGTTTTATGATCTATACTGTTTGTGGCCTGATTAGTAGAGTAAGAGAACACCAAAGGATCATTTAATTTGAGTCTAAGTTTTGCTTGATTATGATTCAAGGTGAAGGTCATAGAACCTTGTTGACGTTGAAAGTTGGTTTGGCGAATAAGACTGATGTTCCCAACCCCCAAGGCATACATACCTTTGAATTGAAGTCTAGGGCAGCGTAGTGGCCTAACCTAGTACCTAGTGAAACGAAGAATTTCCCGCTTCGTATGTTGCCAGTAGACCAACGACGTAAAACAATTATTCAGCAACAGAAAGATAAATAACAATATGAAAGAAAAAACAAAGTACAAAATGAGTGCGTAAATTGTTATGCGTGAAAATACGAAAAAAAATACATATTACATATAGTATCTCTGAGAACCAACTCTGCTTTTTTTTGTCGGTTAAAGTAGCCAATGCTGAATACACCCACGTGGCCTTGTGGGTGTTCAAGGGTGGTTATAATTTAGCGTTGGGGTATCTTGCTGGCCTTGCTATAAAATAATTAAAAAAATACAAATTTATTTAAAAGCAATAATTTATTACGGTAAATGATAGCCAGTTATCTCTGGGGCATCAAAATTATGGAATCAAATTGGACTGGGCTGAAAGCGATAATTATTGAAACAGGTATCGAGTAACTCAGCTCAAAGTATAACTGTACTATAGGGAATTGGTATCGAGTGGTTTAATTACGTATTTACCTTTCAGAGTGTGTCGGTACAATTGGTTAGGAACAGATAGGACCAGAGTGCTTTTAATAACAGAATCCAAATGGCTAAAAGATCTCTGCCTAAAGTAAGTTTATTTAATAGCTGTCACGTAATTCACACGAGAAATATGTATGAAATTAGTATGTTTCCAATACAATTGACTAGGTACACTGTACGACAAATCTGCATACATATTTGCATAATGTCACTTCACGACATGTGTAGAAAAGTTTGCAATAGAGGTACAGTATACTTCTAAGACACGACTGTACCACTGTCTGTCTGTCTGACTGTACCGACTGTAACTACCACAGAAAGTACTATTTTCTCTACTTTTGACGTCAGGAGTGGAGTATTCTATGCAAACATGTTAGCTTCGATAGACATATTTACATAACCAGATGAAACTAGCTTTTCATGTTAAAACGTGTCGATAAAATTATCTCAGGTTGCATATTTAAAGCACCCTTGAGTATTTTACATATACACGGTTTCGATAAATGTCAATGAGTACCGTAAATTGCTGACCACCTTAGTATGTTTTTTTTATTTGTTAGAATGACGAGACGAGCAAGGCGCTTGCCTGACGTTAAGCGCCACGCCTGTCCATAAACAGAAGCCACACCGTACAGAACGTTGAATTACAAAGCACTGAATGACATGGAACTGCGCTCGTCACCCCGAGACATAAAATGTTAAGTCTCATAATGCCCAGTAATTTCACTGGCTTCAATGTCCTTCAAACCGAAACACAACAGTGCTTACAGTGTTGTTTGGCCAGCATGTGTTAGCTTAATTAATACTAATTGTAATGCTATAACAACTATAGCCTTAAATTCATAGATGGTATCAAAGATCTAAATACAATCTAAATACAAATTATCTGAAATAAACAGACTAAATTGCTATGTTGCTATGTTAGACTCATTAAATAGTAGACTTAACAGATAAGAAAAGACGAAGACCTCAGGATAGTCTCGTCTTCATCATGAATCAACTCACTCCGGAAGACGACCGGGAATTGTGGCGTGACTTACGACCCGCTTCCGCCCGCCATATTTGCTTTAGTAACACACAGCTTCCGGCGATTGCGTATTGCGTCGTTTGATAAATACTTTAGTATTGCCAGCCATTCTTTGTATCTACTTTAAGTGTATTATAATTTGTATGGAAATGTATAGTTGTTAGATAAAGGTTACTGATAAAGTTATTATAGTTGTTACCTGATAAAGGTCGCAGGATGTCGCTGGATGCAGGCCGCTTCCAACAGGTCGGTCTGGAAATCTTTGGAGGAGGCCTATGTTCAGCAGTGGACGTCTTGTGGCTGATGATGATGATGATGTATAGTTGTTAGTGCTAGTGTGTGTGATGACGTCTAAATGGTGTAGTGGTAGACTATTTAGATCGAGAAACCGTGAGGTCATTCTGGGAAACCAAATCCTCGTATAATTCTAAAGGTAAATTAATAAATTTCTTTATATAATCCATACGAACGAAAATACCTTCTAGAGGTTTATTTATTCCTTGATTGCTATTGAATATGAATTCACTACAAGGTGAGTAGACTTCTTGTTATAAGTTTGATTGATATAAATTGGTTATTATTCATATGACTATCTATCCCCCGTGGTTTCATCCGGGCATAGCATAATGTTATAGAGCAATGATCTTACGTTTCAACAATACAAACATTTTGTGAAAAATATGATTTCAATCGATCGAGGCATTAAAAAGTCCCCAATTGGTTTCTAAATTAAAAAAAAATGTTTCTATTGCAAATTTTAGATTAAATTGTGATCGTCTGTAATTAACCAGAACCTTTTCCAGAACCATAACGAACAAAACTAAAAAGAATAGGTAAGAAAGAAAAGTATTTCATATTCGTACATATCAATACAACGTCAACATCAATTTCAGTCCATCGAATTATTGTCTTGAAAACGGAATTAATTTAATTAAAACCAATTACAAGTGATTCCGGAACAAAATGGTGTCATTTACAATATATTGTAAAACATGAGGGTAACATCGGAAACAATTTATCGCAATATTCAGTTATTTCCGCTCGTTTCAGCGTAACTGAAAATCCATTTGTGCACGTCTCAGCGGGAGATTATATCATATTTATGTTTATTAAAATAATTTTCTTCAGACTTTATTCTTGGCTTGGAAAATGATTTCAATATTTTGTAAATTAGCAATTAATTCACGTAACAGCGAGGTAAGTGATCTTGTTTTACATCTTACAGCCTTCAGGCGAAAAATAATTGATAGAAACGAGTCTTAAATGTGGTCTTAAAAGCAATTTTTGTAAGTAAAGTTAAGATGCCGTTGTTAATACGAGTAATGTACCCAATGTAAATACTTTTTTTGTCGAGCTATTTTGTGATAAAAGTTTGTCATGCTATCATACAAAAGAAAATATTAAGGTAGAAACTAGTTCTGGTGCGAAAATCAACCCTATGGTTGGTATAAAATGTATGGCACAGCTAAAAGTTACACTAGTCTATAGTTTATTATTATTCTAAATCAACATATCTGTTTTAATGATGGCTGTTTTCCCCAAGCTTCCTATAATCTATCAAGAAACACTATCGACCGACGCACGTGTGGTTCTCATCACACTTTATGGCCCTCTAAAGTAACTCGCTCTCTACGCCTTCCGTCACCTTTTAGTCTGTTGAAAACAATTACTACACCAGTCATGACAACTTCAGAGTGGCAACAAGAGCTATACCTGCTAACATACAAATGTCATGACTACGTTAGGTCGATCCAACATGCGTTGTGTCGTCGCACTGCTTTGATATGGGTTTAGACTCATCTTGAACAAAGGGATACAATTTCATACAAAGCGGACTTGTCGCTCCCGCCTGTCTCGCGTCATGCGTCGCGGTTGCCCTGTCTTAGTTGCGTACCACCCTTCACCCTTCAGTATTATCCATAATTCGTGGGCCTGCTACGCGCGTATTGACTTAACTTTGCAGGTTACTATGGTGCCCGTGTAGGTTCACTTTGGAAGAGTCAAGCCGCAAAGGTAGCTCGCAGGATGGGTATTGCCAACAATATAGGCATACCAGGTTTTCCCCGACCCGACCACTTATGCCAAAAGATGTAATTCCATAGATTTTAGTTAAGACATCGGCATATGATACTGGTTAGGGCCCTTACCTTGCACACGGATATAAACTGAGTCGAATGTCTGGTGAGTCCGATATAATCATCCCTTAACCCCAGGGTGGGAACGTATTTGTAAGATGGATTTTCCTCGCAACAAAAAAGGGTCACTTTGGCAACACGCCCCACTCGTCAATCTTGTGCGAGCAGCGACGCGATTGTTTTCACATAATGCTCTATAAATATAATATAATTTACTAGCTTTTGCTCGCGGCTCCTCCCGCGTGATCTGCTTTTTCCAGGATAAACAGTAGCCTACGTCTTATTCTGATGTATAAGCTATATTATTGTAAAGTTTCACTAAAATCCATTCAGTAGTTTTTACGTGAAACAGTAACAAACATCCATCCATGCTTACAAACTTTCGCGTTCATAATATTAGTAGGATTTAGTTTTATACCTTAGGTATCTATGAATACAAATATCGCCTGTGATCCAAATTATACTCGAAAGAAATAAAAACAATGCTATATACTTGTTTGAAAAGTTTTGTGAAAACATTATTTTCTTGTGTAGAAGACGCAGAGAGATGTTTATTCACACCGTCATGATCTAGTAACATAATATAACATGATCAAAAGCTTTCATTGGAATGAGAGAATAAAGCGTTCTGTTTGAGAAAACGGCAACATTCACACAGGGTTTTTATTTTCTATGGCACAGTACAATTGGAATTGTACAAAATATACAACATTCATTTTTTTTAAATCCTGCCAAAAAAGAGTACTTTAACTAACTCCTTTGCATGTCATTCTATGTATCCGTCTGTGGCATGATTGACTGACTTTGATGCAAAACTTATTATTATTCCAAAAATAATTTAACCGATAGTGTCCTAAGCTATATTTAAAGAAAATATTTTCGTAAATTATATCAGTATAATGATATTAAATAATTACCTACTTCATTTGCGCTTGTATCATTAAATAAACGAATTAATACTAATGTAAGCGCGTATTGTACGCGAGTGTAAATATAAATATGCTTAATTAAATATATGTCTTCAAAAAAGAAGGACATTATTTATTTGATTGTTTTTTTATGCTTTATATAGGTCAATAAATACACTTTGATAAATTAACTATATAGACTTCAGCAGCTTCATAAGCCCGACTTCAAATAACATGATAGCAGTTCACCAACATGAAAATTTAGAGTACGGCAAATGGAAACAGAATTTAATTAGCAGGATTGTGTCGGGCTTAACTTCAACGAACAGATCATAAATCATCGAGCAAGCTAGTCGGTTCGATTAGTTCCTTTATTCTGAATGATGAGCCGATGTTACGCTGAATCGTAGAAAGTGGCTTATGTCCGAGTTCGGGTCACGGCCTATTTGTATGCCCAATTTCACTGAAATCCGATCAGAATGATTGATAACAAACACTCAAATTCACAACTTCTCAAAAATTCAATATTGCAAACATCCAAATTTTTTAATGTTTTATTTAAATAAGACTAGGACTGCGTTTTCAAATTCCGCAAAGTGAGTTCAATACCTTTTCATAGCATAGGCCAGTAAACGACTTAGTGGATCACTCGATGCTAAATAATCTCGTCAGTCCATGAACACCCAAAATACCTACCATCCAAATCATGGTTGCAGACCTCAGAGAGTGGCAGAGCCACGCTGTAGACAGTTTTTCTACTGCATGATTGGGCCGGCTCAACCGGGTCATTACCACTGTCTCACAGAAAACCGACGTAAAGTAGCGGCTTGCTGCTGCGTTTCGTACGGTGAGTGAGATATCCGGAGGCCCAAAAACCCATCCCCTTCGCAATCCCTAATTATCCCTTTCCTTTAAGGTCGGCAACGCGCCCATAGTTCTTCTGATATTGTGGGCATACATGGGCGGTGGAGATCACTTACCATCATGTGACCCACTTGCTCGTTTGCCGATCTATGCTATAAAAAAAAAATATCTTCAGCATGAATGGGTCCGTCTCATTATGGGATTTGAAAGGGGCGATAGATTTGCGCCTCCGGATATCTAACTTACCATACGGAACATAGCAGCGAGTTGCTACTTTATTTAACATTTCATATCAAAGTTTTCATCCACGCGAGCTACAATGTGCTCCGAACAAACGCGTGCGAGAATTATGACGCGAATTTAATTAGCAGGAATAATACAATTAACACGGCTTAAAGTTTAAATTAACGAGGCAAATAAACGAACAAATCTGTCGCTGTACTACTGTTGCGTGAAATTGTATTGCCAGTGTGTGTGCATAGCATAACGTATCCTGAACTCATGAATTGAGGATTATACTGAGCCGTCACTTGAATATGTTTAAATGATATATTGAAATACAATTTTACAGTATCATTTAAGTAATGATCAAATGAATTTTAATCAGTTTAATGAATGTGAATTTAAATTTAAATGCCATACATAATTGATATCTACATATTTTCTTTTTGCGTATAAATAAGGTTACGTTTTTGATTGCTTAACCATTAGAACCGATATATACTATGTGTAACAGAAAGGTGTAAATAGCCATATTTGGGGATTAAAACCAACACTGCTTAGGTTATGACTGTGAATAGCTAAAAAGCTGTTTTATTGTATTAAAAGCAGTTTCAATTTTGTTTTTAGTTCATTTTCACTTTGCGGCTCTGTTTCGTACACTATATCTTTAACGTATTCCCCAAAGGTAAAAATCTAGTTTAGTCAGATCGGGTGAGCGTGCCGGCCTCTGTTCAGATCCTCTGTTCAGTTCCTGTCTAATGTTCGCCATATTCTTGATTTAAATAAGCACGAACTGCGCTCGTCATCCCGAGACATAAGATGTTAAGTCTCATAATGCCCAGTAATTTCACTGGTTTCAATGTCCTTCAAACCGAAACACACCAGTGCTTACGCACTGTTGCTTGTCGGCAGAAATAGACAAAGCGGTGGTACCAACGCAGACGGGCTCTCGCATACGAGGGACCTACTACTCTGTGAAATCGACTTTGGTACTACGGGGACTGAAATACTTATGTGATACACTCTGTGTTCCTTGAATTTGACCCTACTTTTCATAAATTCTTCAAACATATCTAGCAACTTAAACTTAAGCCAGGTTTTAAACGTAAATAAAGCCGCATTAAAATTGGCCCATTCGTTTTGACAGTATGATGCAACATTAATTTTAGTTGGGGATTAAAAAAGTAGCACGAGCTTCGATTGCCTTGCTCTTTCAAATTACAAAATGAATTTATCAAATTATGATATCAACATATAGAATTCTACATTATTTATATTTTAATTTGGTTTTTTCCTAATATAACTAAGAACTATATTTCTTACGGAACGGATTAGATAATTTATAAAATTAACTCACAAACAATAATTAGGTACTATAGTTATCCTTGATAGTTTATACATTGACAGAATCCGTCAAGCGCTATCGGATTGTGCGCAATACATTACGTCAACGTGCTTGAAACATAATAACAATATAAACAACTAATTTACTGCTTTTTAAAGTCTTAAAAGTAGTAAATTACTAGACAAATTTTACCAAAGCCAAAAATTTCACCAAGATTTATACACAAACTTTCCTCGAAGGATATCAGCATGGTCGACACTGATTTACTTTGTTTTCCACAAATAGCAAAACCATATGCTGAGAAACAGTATCGTGGTTGGATTATATAAATTTTATTGGATTTTTAATACATAAATAAATAACACCCAACAGTCACACACATAGCCCTAACCCCACAGTAAGATACGAGTCTTGTGTTGTAGGTATCAGGAACTACGAGAGACTTTTGGTCTCACAACACCCAGACCCCGAAACAAATACTTGTGGATCAGACAAATATTTGCTCGGTGCGAGAATCGAACCCACGACCTCACGTTTCACAGTCGGCTACTCGCCCACTGCGCCACGGAGGCTGTCAATTATATAGACGATATTGTTAGGCGAACAGAATGTTAATATTTTAAGTATTTTAGTGTCCTCGGCAATAAATGCAGTCATTATATTTAGTAAAAATGAAACAGCAACCAAAAAGCTCACCAAAAATGTAGTGACTAGTTGAATTGCTCGATGACTTCAATTCGACTACCGTGTAAAACCCTTACGACTTGGCCTAAGTTATTTAATGTGTCACATGAACAATAAAGATTATTGTACATGTAATGATACACTAATAATAATAGTAGCCCTGATTATATTGCCACTGCTGGATTCGTGTCTATAAGTGGGACAATTACAACCCGTTACATTAGTTAGGGAGTCGGGTGTCGCTGTCTTGGGTTGGAAATTTTTATGGATAAATCTTAGTTATGGAAGTTCCTTACTAAGTTTTCCTTCAACGTTACAATAAGTGACAATTAATAATGAACATATATACATTATACATGTAATACTTAAATACCGGAAGTGCATATCTGGGACCTGGTTTAAAACTCGCGACCTTCGTCTAGGTAATCCATAACACTCCTCGATAGGCTATCGCTACTTGTATGATGTGAATCTATAAGTTTGTGTATATGAAATTATCTTAATTTAAATCAATAGATCTATTGATTTAAATTAAGACAATTTCATATACACAAACTTATAGATTTTTATAAAACAATACAAGTACTTCCATACTGATCTACTGATCCTCCTTATATTGTGCCTCAAACCGTTGATTGTCTGGCTGTGATAGGATCTTTGAAACTACAGTATTTTTGAAATTTTAAATTGCTCAGAGGGACTGAAAGAAACGTTTAGTACAAAGCAAGAAAGTTGCTCTTTTCTACAAAGGATTGTTAAGGTGAGGCTTCAATTTGTAAATGCGAACGTCATTAAAAATGTGCAAAATTAATTGAGGATTTTTTGAAATATCTTTGATGGTGTTGAAATTAAATGAAGTCGAGTCCTGGTTTTCCCTGACTTTGTCGTTTTAAATTATGTTCTTTAATATGGACCACACAAAATATAATCGTGATACTATTTGAAATAATGTAATGATGTCATGATTTTAATGAATGATGAAAATATCTACCATATTCAGTACATTAGTAATAATTTATGTGCTCTTAAAAAATATGAGTAAGATCGGGATTTTGGGACCACGGATTATACGAAAAAGAATGGCAAAACATGAATGCGCCTCAAAGCCTAGATGATATCCTTCAGGTCTAACAAAACATTTACTATTATGCATATCTTTGTCTTGTATCCTGGAATTGCGTCCGAGTAGTATGGTATAGTAATTGAACTAAAATATTATGATCGAACTATATTTTTTTTTACAACATGATATTTTTTTAAATAGGTTTTTAAAGGCGGTGGAGATCACTTACCCACTTGCTTGATTGCTGGCCTTTGCTATAAAAAATAGTTTGGGATGAAAAAGCGAGATAGAACAGTACATAATCATTTTTGCAACTCTTGAAGATAGTTAATATTGACATCAGAAGCTATACATGCCAAATTAATAACGTCACGTAGTGCAGTTCATTTTCATGCAGCCCACGTTCAGTGTCCGCGTTACAAGATTTTGCGAAATACTTGATCAAGTTTCGCCTTGGCACGCCATTCGTATTTAAGGAAATATGTATGAAGATCCATACAGCGCTCCTAACTGATCGTATTGTAAATACATTAGCTTTATATACAACATTTATATACAATATAGGCTGGATACATCAATTGCCTTTTGAACGGTAGGTAGGTACTCAATTTGACATGGTATTTTGGTACATACCATCCTGGGGTGAAGTGTCTTTACTGAAAATAGATACCATGGAGATACTTAAATTTGCCGTAGGATATATCCGCTTTTTGACACATTATAATCTAAATTAATTCGAATTTAATTACTATGAATCCAACCTAAACAATAAAAAACTAGAAATTAGTTACACATAACCACAAGCATAAATATAACAACACAATGCTTTCTATAAACTAACTTTATTTCGACATCAAACATATCTTATATTGATAAATTTTATAACAACTCGTCACAAAAATGTACATGTTTAAAATGAACTTTTATTTCGTTATATTGAATAAACACGTTGAACATAATAGAAAATAATAAAAATAAAACTTTTTGATGAAAATGAAAATACAGATCGTAAATTAAATTACAACCTTCTAGTCTGAAACAAGGGGGGAACATGTGGAAGGAAACGCTTGAAAATGGCAATCTGAAACAAAATGTGGCGAAGACCGAGTACTTGGCCTGCTGGAGTATAGGTACAGATAGCATTCGTATATAGAACCAACTTGCCATGAAAACGAACAAGTTTACGAACCTAAGGTCTGTACTGAACGAGTCCAATAACATCAACCTCGACGTAAGATCCAGTATTAATACAGCTTGGTCTGGCGGGAGGTTACAGGCATTACTTGCGACCGAAAAATGTCGATGAGACTTAAAGGCCTCATATTATTATTTAACACCATAATTCGGCATGTGCTACTGTTTGAGTGCGAGATGTGGCCTGTCTTCAGGCGTCATCTCAAGTAGATCCACGTCGCGGAGATGAAACTTCAAGAATGTCGCTTGAGGTGGGTTGGTTACGTTTTGAGATACCACGGGACTAAGTCGGCCACTAATTCCTGAGCCAGATTGTACTAGGGGCCCAATACCGCGGACAGTGTATCCGCTGTTGTGAATTGACACATAATTCAAATGCATAATATTATAAGATCACAAGAATTAGGAATTATCAAACACATCAGCTAACACTTTGATAACGACCTTTTGTTATCAAAGTGTTAAGTGGCTGGCTGTCTATTCAATTGCGATCCAAATCTAAGTTTCATTATTAAACAAAACTTAACGAATCTCTACTAATAGATAGAGAGGAAGCATTTAAAAGTTGTATATATTTTATAAACAATAACATGAGAATCAATATAATAATATTGTTTCCTTTTGACATAGTGCGACAACATCTAATACCGGTTTAGACGCGCGGCTTAAATCCGCACCCGGGAAGGGACTTCTTTTGCTTTTATTGCAAGCCCATGCAAAAAACCTCATAATATTTTATTATTATTACTCCGATTGCGTCTCCGTGCCTGATCTTTAGGAAAAATGCTTGAGGAAAAGAATCTTTTTCTTTTACTTCGCTTGAATTTTCTTCAGGTCGTATCTATATTACTGTAACTGCCGTATCTTCAGGTCAGCTTTTGTTACGACCTCTTAACGTCTGTAATCGTAGGTCTAATACGAGGTGAGAGGTGCGTGATCGTATCCTACGTTGACCTTTTGTGGTATTTGACCTTTAGCGAAACATTATTCCTTTTTTTTGACATTGTGAACACTGCCCTTATAATGTGTAAAGTGTAGATCACTGTAGTCTCAACTTTCCGCGAATCTCGTCCAGTTTGACGACTTAATTATTATTATTTTTAAAAGCGCAACAAACGTGTGTTTTGACTACATGATTCTTCAATTAATTAGCGAGAGGCGGGACGGGTTTTGGAGCTATGGCACTATATCAGGGGCCTCGACCCAAATAATTAGATGAATGTGTGTCCTTGCGGTGGATGCCATTTCTACTGACATCAAAAAGTAGTAGTAGTAAGTCTTTCCATATTAAAGGTATATATTTTGCGGAGTAATATGTGGGTTACGCAGAGTAATAAGTATATCCTTTGAACGGAGTGTGAAGAAGTAGTTACGTAGGCCGGAATAATATTGCTGACCTACGGTAAATTCATTTTCTGTCATTGGTTGATACTTTGCCGAGCCAGTATAAAAAGCAATAATTATATTGTGCAGGTGAGGATAATAAATATACCAAATTACCAATTCAAAAATAATTTCGTAAACGCAAAAGCGTTAAAGACACATCATTAAAAAAAGTAAACGTAGCGGAATGACAATTAATGTGTAAACATACAACTTATGGGCCAAATATATCAACATAAAACGCATGAAGGCACCGCATCTCCATTTCCGAAAGTTGGCAATTTAAAAAATGTTATTTGCCGGGAGATTGGCAACGGTGGAGGAGGTTGTTAACACCCCTACGTCCCCCTGATCGTTCCCTCGTTTTCGCCACTTTCGCTCCCGCACTATCCCGTTTGACTTGCGCATATCCACGGCAATATCTTGAGGATCGCTTGTAAATTGCCGAGTGCATTTTGATTTTATTTTACACTGCTCAGAACCGTATTTGTGACTTGGGTCTTATTTCAGGTGGATGTGCACGAATTTTACTGGAGTTTACTTCATGAAGGTTTAGATTTGCATGCTATATTTCGTAGGGTGTTGGTAAAGACATCTTGATGTACCGTGTATTGAATTTGAATAATACTCACAAGAGACGGGGCTGAGGTTGAGATTTTTATGCAGGAAAACCAATTCAGCTGTTATCTACTCATCGATTTTTAACAATAATTTTTAAAATGCAAGTATTTTACGTTATAGGTATTTTCTTTAATCTCACACTTTGAAATACAAAAAAAAAAAACAAAATACACCTTGTTTTTGAAGCATAGTTGCTAACCTTCGAAGAAAGGTAATTAGGAAATAATATCTCTCAGAATATCTCATCCATCGTACGAAACAGAACAGCAAGCTACTTTAATACAGGTCCTGTGAGACAGTAGTAACAATCCGCTCGAGCCGGTCCATTCATAATTTAGACAAAATTGTCCACAGCGTGGTTCTACCCCTTAAAAACCAGTTTACTAGGATGTTAGTTAAATTAATATAAGAAACGATAGTGGTAGGATCTGTTTGTATACAATGTATAAAAGTAACTAAAAAACTTTTAAATAAAAGTATTCCCCACTTGTTTTTCGTTGTGTTTTAACCGACAAAAAAGCGGAGAAGGTTCTCATTTCGATATATTTTTTTGCATATATTTTTTGTATGTATAACCACGCCTACATTTTTAACACGCTTTTATTCGCTTCAGACGCATGTTTGTATGTTTTTATGTAACGGAATCTTTGAACATGATTTTGACCTTCAAAACATCGGATTAAATCGAAATTTGGCATACTTATCAAGGACAAGTCTTACGTCACGTCAGTCGTAATCACAGAAAAGTGTAATTTACGAGGACGCGTCTTTAGATTATTTTTTTCAAATTGCATGACGAAGGTTCACGAATATCTTTTAAATTATTACTCCGATGGTAAGTACGATAAAATCTCTCAATCTAAATGGGACTTTATGCATGTCGTAGGTAATAATTTCGGTATCGTCACATTAATTTAAATGGAACAAGATAAATGGTCGCAAAAACGCAGCGTCTCCAATATTGACATGGACACCTAATGGAAGGGTTGAGGAGGGTTGAGTGGCTCAAGTACCTGCCACTCAGCGCATCGAGCTCCAAACCGAAAGGGTCCCTTCAACCCAAAACAAGTGATGGACGGTATGCACGCTTTACTTCCTGGTGAAGTTCTTTTTGTATGGCACAGATTTAAATATTTTATTTGCGATTCTTTCGGTGTTGTGGTGTCTCTGAGAACAATTAGCTTTTACAACTATTTACACGTATAGGGTTTTTTTTCTAGAGTTTATTTACTGGCTGTTCATTATCAACTGTTGAAATTTTGAAATTCTATCCGGGTATCGATTACTTGACTAATATTCAACTTCTGTAAGTTAAAACTGGTATGGGTTGAATATCTTTTGTTTTGATCATCACTATTTAACCTGCGTTTATATAAAAAAAGACATTCAAATCAGTCAGTTCGTTTAAATGATACAATGCCACAGAATGAATGAATCGGTGAATGTGTATCTGACACATTTACCGACGAACAAAGGGGTCAATCTTTTTTAACCATTTTTTGTGAAGTATTATAGAAAATAATTTTATGGAGGAAAATGTTGGGTGTTCTTATTTATTGTACAGCACTGTTCCCCAGACCAAAACTGATTACACAAGCAGAACCGCGGGCAAAAACTAGTGAGTAAAATAAAGATTTCTGGACCTGTTCAACAGTTTCAAAACCAATTCAATTTCAATTCTTATCCAATCTATTTTTCTGCATGGCGTTATTCTGGATTAACGTCTGACTCCGTCTTTCTATTATAATTTTACGGTTGATTTGGTATTATGTGAGGCGAACCGCCCCCTGACTCCTAATCCACAACAGGAATCAACTTTCGCCATTGGCTTATCCGTAAATCAGCAGAGTGTATCGCGTGCAGGTGAGGTCGGCTTTGGGCCTAACATGTTAATCCACAGCGGCCCAGTTACAACTTTTATCCAATAACATAGTAATATTTATGGAAATAAATTCTTCTTACAATGTATGTTCGTCTTGACGTTTACGTTTCTTATGAACTAGCTGTCCCTCGCGGTTTCATCTGCATGTTACTGCCCTGCTCCCATGGATCACAGCGTGATACATATAAATCTTCCTCACGAATCACTCTATCTATTGCCGAAAACTGTATTAAAATCCTCTGAGTAGTTTAAAAGATCTAAGCGAACAAACAGAAGCGACTACATTTTATACTATGTAAAGATTTTGTTGCTTGGATTAGATATATCTATCTTTCTGCGTTTCGAGTAAGCTGACCGTATATACAATGTAATTTTCGCTGTAGAAGTTTTAGTATGATATCCGAAATTGATTGTTTCGAAAGCAGTTTGATGTTTGGCAAGTTAAACTGAAAGCAATCAACCCAATCGAGGGTATGTTAGTTTATTTATAAAGTAGTCAAGTATTGAAACTCTTTGAATCTTTCAATTTTGATTTAACGTTTAAGAATGTTCTATATTTTCCGATTTCGATTCAATCGAAAATTTGCTGTTTTTACAGCTTATATTTATTTTTAACGCAAACTAATTGCCTTGGCTATTGTTAGGCTGTAGTCAACCTTATTTTTTTTTTGTATCTGCTAACTAAAAGAAACCGGGACTACTCACGTAACACAAGGCAACAACAATTAAGTATACGCTAATACGTTTATTAACAGGCTCCAGTAACCTAGCAATTACAGCTAGGTTACTGGAGTTAATGCCTTTTAAGATGATACAATGGTCGTTGCCTTTATATTTATGACTAGCATTTGCTCCGCCAGCGTGAAATTCTGCACAGTCATCTATCCGGCATACTTCCATACAACCGTTCATCCCTTATTTTACATCTTAGGGGTGAAATTTTCAAAAAAATACTACCTTATGGAATGTTTACAACATAAAAAGCATCAATTGCCAAAACTTAGGTTTAGGCTCTGCGTCGAAGAATCGGTCAGTCAGGACAAGTAAATAACTTTATAGACGATAATTATCTAAGGTCAGGTATAAAATACATCTCTTTTCAAGAGTTAACGTGCACGAACGTCTTTTGTCATCGTGACAGTTTCAACACACTCGGCTACCACTCGGCTAAGACGTGACATCTTCAGGTGTGCGTATCTTGTGCGTGAGCCACAGACAGGTGACGAAACTCATTGAGTGGTAGAGCCACGTTGTAGACAGGTTTGTCTACAGCATGAATGGTTAGTGAGATATCCGGAGGCCCAAACCCCTCCCCCTTTCGCAATCCCTAATTTTCCCTTTCCGTTAAGATTGGCAACGCGCCTATGATTCTTCTAGTATTGGCGTACATGGGCGGTGGAGATCACTAACCGTCAGGTGACTCATTTCTTCGTTTGCCATTCTATGCTATAAAAAAAGAAACAATCACAGTGACAAAAAAATATTCATGAGCGCTAGCTCTTACATACACTGAAGTGTACAAAACACACATTCGTGAAACAATTAATGTGTCATCTCATCATATTATCATTCTTCCTACATCCAACTCGATTTGATGTTATTTAAATACCGTACGAAATCTTCATAGGCTTGTATTTGAAATTTTCTTGTTACGATAATTTACTCAGTGTAGTATGAAAGAATTATCCAAACGTAATACAGAACAAGTTCACTGTAGCTTACATAAGACGCGACTTTGTCATTAAAGCGATTAGTAAGCGGGAAGCGCCGCGCGCCACGATTAAAATGTTTGCCTGTTTGTTCTACTTTACTGCGGATTTACACTGGTGTTCCCCTTATTATATTTATAAAGGATTATCTAGAACGAGTTTTGATTTTAAAATAAGAAAAAGTTTATTTATCTGGTCGATGAGATTATCTAATATTGATTTATCTTTCAACATTTAATTTTGTAGCCATCTCTTCAGATTGATCCAGGGGTAAACCCAAAATAGTGAATGCTGTTGAATGATATCAATGAGTGTCAAGATGACATTGATGACAGAGCGAAGTGAAAAAAGAGAAAATAGGATAGCTGCGTCAACACCACATAGACGTAATGGTCTAAGATCCCGCGGAACATTGACCTTCACCCATCTGTTTACCGGATGAAAATAATATTTTAGGGTATAAAAGGTGTTGCTGAACACATACCAATAGGGTTGCCTAAAAAATATGGACAAGGATATGATTAATTAACATTAAAAAAAAAACTATATCATAACTATCATGTTATAATGAAACATTAACAAAAAAAATACTTAATAAATTACGTGAGCTGTGTTCTATATAGCCCTGATTATTTTTATGACATTTAATATGCAGATGGCGCTGTCAGCGACATGTATGCTTCCAAGCATACTGAATTTGTATTTAGAATGAAATTGAACATGATCCGATGTAGTTCAGTATGCGGAAAATGCGTGGGAATTTTACTGATACTTGGTTACTTTTTTTTATCCTAGGTCGGTAAAGTGACTACGCTACACCTGATGGTAAGTGTAGCGCAATCCAGGAATAGTGTCGACTAACGACAAACAATGTGTCCATCGTAGGTCGGCAAGATCATACCATGTTCCTGGGATGAACTACGGGGTCCCTGCTAACGGACAACTGGCGACCCCGCAATATCTCATCCCAGGGCTAAGGGGGAGGGGAAGGAAAAAGGGATGAGAAAAGGGTTAGGAACAGGGGGCAAGCCCCCTAGGGAGAACCGGATATACACTGGCTGACCCTGGAACGCGACCGACACAAGGTGGGCCACTATGGCAGGTTTTATCACCAGTGTACGGTGGTCGCTATCCGGTCGAATACAAGTATCCTCCCACCAGCAAGGCTGTCGTTTCTCTACAAAGGCGGACGTTACACATAAAACAGGCTTAAGAACGCCGGGTACTGTCACAGTAAAGCTAGATGCAAGTATAGTATATAGTTTATTTTATATTATAAAAAAATTTATCCCAAACAATTCTCAAGCAATAAACTACATAACTTTTATATAAAATTCCACAGTCTGAAAACTAATTTCAAGTGGAAACTTGAAGCTGAATTATTCTAGATTTTTTTTACTTGACTTGGAACGTTCCGCGGGTAGAAAAAAATGAGAGACATAAAACTTGAACGAACAATAAGACATGACTTTACACAATTGAAAAACTTTTCTCAGTACCATATAAAATGGTTTAATTTCATTATCTCTCTTCTATTAAGATGGGAGACGTCGATGTAGCACGACTGTTAATGCCTTAATGAGTTTGTTCTTAGATAGTTCTTGTTTGATTCAAAAGTTATAATTATATTATTAATTATTTAAATAGTCTATAGCCTATTTTAAATGTTCTTCATGAAAACATATATTATGAATGTTTTTGGTAATTAAATGGAATATTGGCTTAGTTTGAATACAGTGTATTGATTTGACCATATACAATATAATATAATATAACATATAGCTAGGGGACCAAAAATCATCCCCTAATCCTAATTTTACAATGTGGTAGGTCCCTTGTTTGCGAGAGGCCGTCTGGGTTGGTACCACCGCTTTGTCTATTTCTGCCGCCAAGCAACAATGTGAAGCACTGTTGTGTTTCGGTTTAAAGGACATTGAAGCCAGTGAAATTACTGGGCATTATGAGACTTAACATCTTATGTCTCGGGGTGACGAGCGCAGTCCAGTGCCATGCAGTGCTTTGTAAAGCAAAGTTCTGTGTGGTGTTTTTTCTGTTTATGGTCAGGCGTGGCGCTTACCATCAGGCGAGCGCCTTGCTCGTCGCGACATTCAATCAAATAAAAAAATAAAATCATTTATGAATATTTTTTTATGAATTCATATAATTCTACTTACTACTCTAACAATGCTCACGATAGCAGTTACTATTCTCATTCTACTTAAACTGCATAACACTAACTCATAAAGCAATGCCAGCATTTCTCTCAATTTGAAATAAAAGATTTGAAGCGTGCTTTCTAAAGTGTGCAGCTAATCCTGAAGGCTCCTAGCGTCTGGGAAGCAAGATAATCCACTGCCTCGGCTCTACACTTGGGGTGGTTAATCCATCCGCAAATAAGATGACTTCATTCATTGAATCGGAACTCTCTTAAATGAATTATCCGCGATCAAATTACTTCGCCGAGAGAGTTTCTTGAGGTTTTATAGGTGGAAATTGCAATTTTATTTGCTACTGGTTCGGTTTGCGGATTTTCTCGTGTGAGATTTATTCGTTATTCGTGTTTAGGGCAACTTATAAGCTATTGGCATCTTTACATTTAAGTTGATAAATGTTAAGCAACTATACTGAGGTAAAAATTAAACGTATTTATACCAGGGGAGACATGATCTTAATGAAAATCTTTATACATATAATAAAAATGTAACGGGTCGCTGTC
This sequence comes from Amorpha juglandis, assembly GCA_949126905.1. NCBI lineage: Eukaryota > Metazoa > Arthropoda > Insecta > Lepidoptera > Sphingidae > Amorpha > Amorpha juglandis. Next base: position 8,177,391 of record OX421365.1, read on the forward strand.
TGTACATGGAAGATATATGAGAAAAAATGTTATAAGGGATCTTTATCAACGCAATAGCACCCCATACAATGATTTTTAGAATTTTTGTCTGTTTGTCTGTGCGTTTGTGCACGATGACTATTATATTAAGGCAAGCTTCACTTAACATTTAGCGTTTGTTTCATGTCAGTCGGTTCATAAATAAAAAAGTTATGCCAATTTAAAGATATCGGTGATATAACGGTGCAGAACTTCACCCGGGCGGAGCCGCGAGCGTATGCTAGTTTAAAATAAAATAATATGAGTTTGTGATTACATTATAATTAGAGCCCTTTTGGCTACATGTAACTTAAAAAGACTATGGCAACAATTTTTATTAAATGTTTTATATAATTCTGAAACGCCGCAAAAATAAATATACTATTTTGCAAATATATATTGTACGCACTGAGACTTGTAATCCCCGAAGGGGTAGGCAGAGGTGTGGGTGACCCACATTTTACTGAGCGTATTTCCATCCCATAATGTGATAGGGGACGAGCCTATCGCCATACCAGGCACAATTCCAGACTCCGGGCATCAGCCCGGTATCAATACTCAGTATCAACTGAGCATTTCGTGATAGAAAAATCTAATATCACTTTACCCGACCCGGGAATCGAACGCAAGACCTCAGTATAGCAGTCGTATGCAATACAACTGTGCCACCGAGGCAGAATAATATTATCTGGCAAAAAAAAAAACCGTATCCTAGAAAACTGTATACATTTGGAATAATTCACACAAATTCGGTGAGCGCCACTTGATTTGTAGCGGTGGGAATACGTAATATATTGTTGCCTTTTTATTTCGCATAGTGTATAAGGATATAGCGTTTTATTATTTAAATAATAAATAAATTAAGTAAAAAAACTGTAAAGCCGGAATTGCGGTGCGTTTTTTTTATCCTGGCTCGGTAAAGTGACTACGCTACACCTGATGGTAAGTGTAGCGCAATCCAAGAATAGTGTCGACCAACGATAAACAATGTGTCTATCGTAGGTCGGCAAGATCATGCCGGCCTGCCAAAGGGCCAAGGGGGAGGGGAAGGAAAAATGGATGGGAAAAGGGTTAGGATCAGGGGGCAAGCCCCGTGGGGAGAACCGGATATACACTGGCTGACCCTGGAACGCGACCCACACAAGGTGGGCCACTATGGCGGGTTTTAGTACCAGTGTACGGTGGTCGCTATCCGGTCGGATACGAGTATCTTCCCACCAGCAACTTTTACCGTTTTACTTCGAGGAGCTTCCTATTTCACCTCGTATTTCATCATCAGATTTTTTGTTTGCCTGGCGTTATCCTGGATTAGTGCTACGGTTCGTCTTCCCACTAATAAGCCTCCACTTCTCCCGATCTTGAGCATCTTCCGTAGTGAAACCATTGGTTCTCATGTCTCCCTCTAATACGTCAAGGCAACGCCATTTAGCTGTCCGCAGACTCGTACCGTGATAGGTTTTAAACATTTTTTGTTTTGGTATTTATACTCGGAGGTAGGTCACTCGTATACGAGAGGCCGGTACCACCGCTTTGCCTATTTCTCACCAATCAGCGCTGTGTAAGCGCTGTTGTATCTCGGTTTCTAGGATTGGTTCTTCACCTTAATAATGTGTTAAAAAGTCGTTGAAAATTTTAATCTCCACAAATCCAAATATACGCCGGCAGTAACTATAAAAAATGTAATCCGAGACAAAAATGAATTGTGAACAATTTACATAAAACAAAAACCGCTAATGTGTCGCTCGTTATGCAAAATTAGGCGCAGCTTTACATCGTGGAGTTACATTCCGGTACATAATTTAACAATTCATCGTTTTTATTATTCACTAGCATTCGCTCGCGTCTCCGCCCGCGTGAAGTTCTGCACCGTTATATTATCGATATCTTTAAATTGGCACAACTATTTATTTATAAACCTATTGTTATGAAACAAATGCTAAATGTTAAGTGAAGCTTACCATAATATATTAGTGAAAACTACATCATAATCGGATAAGCCGTTTTTGAGATTATCGTGCACAAACGCACATCATAGTAGGGGGTGCCATTGCGTTGATAAAGGTCCCCAATAATATTTTTTCTCATATATCTTCCATGTACAGACAGCGATCCGTTACATTTTTATTATACGTATAGATATATTGTCACAAATAAGTTGGCAACATGGAACTATAGTAAAGTTCATAAGAATGCAATCAGTAGAATACTATTGGCAATTGTATTAGTACGGGATCACTTAATTTTAAAGCTCCATTTACACGAAGAGAGTTTATCGCACGATATATGCGAGAATATTACAGAAAACACATTCATGACCGTGTCATGCCGTTTATAACACAAGAATCGTTTATACGGCCTTTTATATGACAGTTTTTGTCACATTCTCGCACTAACGACCGGTTCTAATAAGTGATCTTACCCTGATAATCCGGATAGATTGATCAAATGATACAATCTGAATATAGTTTGAAGGTCACACGTAGTTAGTTTGATTAAATGATTTCCGTGATCTATCGTTTCTTAAAATCGGCCATAAGTCGTAGGAGAAATTCATGGGGCTTTAGGTATACGCTAGTCTAGGATATATTACATGGCGACGTTGTACCTTTATTAAATGAAATGGTTCGTAAAAACCGAATATAAAAGCGTACAATATAAATCGTAGAAATATATTATGTATTATACACTACAATCACTTATCATAACGTCTCTCTGGCCCATATTATATTCGATGAGTTTTTTATTGCCATGTTGTTGAACATTAAATATAAATGCGCATATTTTTGTTAACGTTTACGAGTATGGCGGTTTAAAGTGCGCCCATAAAAGGTTTTTCACACCTGCTGGAGTTATTACTCGTTTAGCTCTTCATGGCTAACGATACGCTTTTATTAAAAAAGGAGAAAGGGTTACTAAATATTCTATTTTGTGCAAATTTTTAGCACTTTTTGAACGTTATTATGGATTGTTGTATAATGATAATAAAGCAAAAATACTTATAAATAATTAAGGTGGACAGACGACCTGATAAAGGTCGCAGGAAGTCGCTGGATGTAGGCCGCTTCCCACAGGTCGGTCTGGAAATCTTTGGGGGAAGCCTATGTTCAGCTGTGGACCTCTTGTGGCTGATGATGATGATGACGATAATTAATTAAATGGGAGTTACTTATGGTATGCAGTGTAGTTAAAATAATAATTTATGCCGTTTCAGTGTTAGAAGCGAGGTAAGCAACCTTTGCCGCGGTTTGTCTATGGATGGGCTTAGTGGTTTTTCAACTGAGCGTCGCCGTGTTTCGGAGGACACGTAAAAAGTCAGTCCCGGCTGTTATCAACTGATAGCAGGCGTTCAGCCAAGTCGGAGTCGGAGGCGCCTTGAAAACTCTACTAACCATTCGATATAGAATAGAATAGATAGTGTCAGTATTTATTATTTATGCGAAGATGAAAGAGAACTAAACCTTTTCAACTAGTTTTTTTTTTAATTAATTGTACGACGAGACGTGCAAGTCGCTTGCCTGATGATAAGCGCCACGCCTGCCCATAAACAAAAGCAACACCATACAAAACTTTGAATTACAAAGCACTGCATGGCACTGAATTGCGCTCGTCACCTCGAAACATAAGATGTAAAGTATCATAATGCCCAGTAATTTCACTGACATCAATTTCCTTCAAACTGAAACACAACAGTGTCTAAACACTTTTGCTTGGTGGCAGAAATAAAATACTTCTGAACTAGTATAATGTAATATTTATATAACAATGAATTATAATTAATAGTGATGGATGGGATGGAGGTATGTGTATAACACTAACACAACAAATTAAGGTTAGAATAAAATTGCTAATTATTCTTATAAGCTTTATTGTAATTAATGATTGAAAATTCATTCATTTTAATAATGGAAACAGCAATTATTTTATGTTTTTTATATCAACGAAAACGAGCAAGTGGGTCACTTTATAGTAATCACTGACATGAGGACCCACACTGCCAGAGTGCGTTACCTAATTTTAATAAAAGGGGAAAGGTTTTCTGCAACGAGGGTTTCTTTAGGCCACGGCAGCCACACGCCTTACCAAATATTACTTCAAGTTGGGTTTCTGTGAGACTTTGGGACCACACTAACTGAGCGACCATTCATGCTGTAGGCAAAACTAGCTACAGTGTTTTTTTATGATAAAATTGATGATAAACAGAAGCAACGCCAATTTTAATTGCGTTGATCATTCCGAGGCATATGAAGTCTCATGCCGAACAATTCACCTCTAACACTTACATAAATACGCCACGAAAACTTTGGTATTTATAAACGGAAGAGCAACGCTATTGACAGTTTTGTGTACATCATGAATAGGCTGACTCGACCGGGTTGTTAAAATTGACGTGAAGTAGCACCTGTGTTTCCAATTATGAGTAAGATACCTGGAGGCCCAATTTCCCCTCCCCTTCCCAATCCCATTAAGGTCGGCAACGCATCCATGATTCCTCTGTAATTTTGGATGTTCATGGACGATGGAGATCATTTACCATCAGGTGACCAAATTGCTCGCTTACCCACCTCTACCATAAGAAAAACAAAATCACTAAAAATAATTTCAGCTTCATAACTTATTGATATCCCAAAATAACTCTCCACAATAGATTTTCGAACGTAATACAAAAGTAGGGGCGGAACCGATCGAGCCTTTAAATGGTTTCGTAATCTTACCATAAAATTCTCGAAGGGAACTCGGCGCCCTGTGCCCGTAAATTCACAACGCGTGACGTCACTTACAAAGGCTTTTAAGAGGTAATTTTTTCGATGACAAGTCAAAGGTAAGATAGTATGTGAAATCGCAAGACGTTTGTTCGTCGAGTCGGGATAAATAGGAAGTCAAACATTCTAGGGTGGCTACCAAGGTCGCCTTATATAAATTAGGTTCGTAGAGAATTAGGATGTCGTTTATTTCCAAAATTTACGACTGAATATACTAAAACTGATCTGCTACAAAATTATTATGGACTTATTGAATTAAATCTAATTTAAAAGCATTTTATCGCAGTTTTTTATTAATTTTGATCCCGACGTTTCGAAAGCTTTTCAGCCTTCGCGGTCACGGGGTGGTCCACCGCGATAAAATCTGTTTAAATTAGTTTTATTTCAATGAGTAATATTCGTGTAAACATAAGAAATCATTATGTACTTATTTTTCTCTTGAGTGATTGATCGAACCCGGATGGCAGGGTATTCATTGCAGGAAATTGCATTGTTTTAACTCGTGAAAAACGTTAATTTTGCGAAGCAATAATTTTAATGTGTAAATATATGTTTTCTTGATTTTTAAGAAAAAGGTGTGCCATTTCAAGCTCTTGAGTAATCATCTAAAGGCGTCGCTCTTGAAATTATATTCTTAAAATCATTAGCAAATCAAAACACAAGTAAGCTTACACAATCAACCGCTTTATTCCCACTTAAACCGTTACCAGAAAATAAGAATAAAAAACATCGTCCAAAAAATAGCAAAACAAGTGATTGTCGGCCATATAACCGTTAAATTCACCCTTCACGCCCTATTTCGACCCTTAAATATTTAAATCAGGAACGAAGGTCGGTCTGCAATTTTATTCATAGCCTGTACGTTTCATCAGTAGTCAGAGAGCGGTCGACATCGTCACGGCGCATGGAGTTCATTACGGTATTACCAGTTAACGCCTTTTCGGTTATTGTTCGGGTGTTGCGTGACTGGAAATTTTAAATTAAATGTAGAAGATATTGAATGTACGGTACAAACAGTAGTTTATAGTTTGTGGAAATTGTTAGATAAAGCGTAGTGATGTGATTTCCTGAAGACCATTTACCAGAGTGTCTTTTTTTGTATTTCATTGAATGACGAGACGAGCCAAGCGGTGGACATAAACAGAAGCAACTCTACACAGAACTTTGAATTACAAAGCACTGCATGGCACTGAACTGCGCTCATCACCTCGAGACAAAAGATTTTAAGTCTCATAATACCCAGTATTTTCACTGGCTTCAATGTCCTTCAAACCGTAACACAACAGTACTTACACATTGTTGATTGATGGCTAAAATAGACAAATCAGTGGTACCAAGCCAGACGGCCTCTCCGATACGCGGTACCTACCACCTTGTATTAATTAAGATGGCCGCTGATACATCCTCACCTATACACCTCTCCTACACCTCTCGCTATTTTTCTTTTCACCTCGCGCTATCTCGCCTTAGTGCCATGGTCCTCCACCTTCCTACATAGATTCTTCCATTTCATCTGATCTCGAGCATCCTCGTAATTAGACCATTGGCTCAGATGTTTCGTTTCATATTCGCGTTCTTATGAAACGATCTGGCACAAGCATTTGAAACCGAAGTTCTCCTGCGGTTTTCTTAAAACGTGACAATACCACTTTAAGCAACATTTCTGAAGTCTGTCTGCTATGTCGCGGATACCACGGATGCTCTCGTTACGGCTACCATACAGCAATTTATTGTCCTGTTTTTTTTTATATAAGCTGTATATATTATAATAATTTTTTATAATCTATATACGTATTTTACGTACATACTCAGATTGCGTAATTTAACTACACAAGTATATTTAGTGGCAATTCAATTCATAAGGTAGGTATTATATATGAGCGTATAATACTTTTTTATAAGGCTTTTTCAGTACACTAAACAGTCGCACACGTTATCCTAATCCCGCACTGAGACAACTTATGCGTTATGTTACTACTTAAGGCTAACCAAGAAACAAGTGTGTTCATAACACCAATATTATATTAGAGAAAATGGACGCAATATTTTCACACGTTGCCCCAATTACAGCAGGAATACTGTACAGTCTAGAAGAATTAAATACCAAAATGGTCATACTGTTTATACTTTTTCTGTAATCTCAAGGCAGCCTGTGGGCCAAAGATTACAAAATAAGCAGGCGTAGGGTGTTCACCCTCTCACCTCCCGCGTATACAGGCGAGAAAATATCATTCAAAATTATTCTTATTCCGGATTTCACCATCGTTCATATGACTGATTATAATTGACATTATCTTCGCTTTTTACGTCTTATTTCTTTTGTATCTAGGGAATTATCTTTCTTATACTTTTATTATTATACATTTGAGATGTTTTTGTAAAAAATAATCTGCGTCTAAGATAAATACTAACTTTTGTTCGCTGCTCCACCCGCGTGAGTGTTTTCTTTGGATAAAAAGTAATTTAATATAATTCAATCTTTCACATCTCATTTCTCGCATGGTTAAATTTTGGAAAACGTCTTTATTATGTTGAAGAACACTACTACCAAGTTTTAAGTATAGACCAAAAAAATATTATTTCCCATAGCCACTTCTAGCACTTTTGATACATACATTTTGACCTTAGTTATTTCTGTTAGAAACTCGGTGCAAACCACCAACTTCACCAGTTTTGCTCAGTTTACTTTCGAATATCTTTTTGCAAATAACCGCTTCTTTATATAATATAAATTATAATCTTTATAACTTTAACGAGAATTTAATGAGGTGCCTAACTTTTAACCGGAGTTTATGTTTCTTAATACATCAAATGTTAATCATATAAATAATAATATAATGTGAAAGCATATTAAAGCTTACCTGAAAAAATATTACTCTCGGCTTCAACTGCGTGTCAAAATTGTGATGCTGAGGAAGTTTCCTTGATTTTTTGTTTAGCTCTTCGTACAAAGCCATAAATTAATATATCCGATATTAAATACAATATGTAGTATTATTAATATATTTATTAATAACTAGGTTTTGTCTATATATGCACGTTATTTTGTTTTTGAATGTGTTATATTCTATTTGATAATTAGAATTTACTGAAAAGTAGGGAAACAAGCGTTACAATTTTAAATAATAAACAAAAACAAACATACTACACTCAGATACACAAAGAACTTAGTAATACAATTCTACACAAGTATCCTGATATTTTCTGAGAAAAAAATCTATACGCACTGCGGATTGGGGCTCTCTTTGCGGTTCATAGCCATATTTTTTCGCGGGAAAACTCGTTGTTGCCACTTTGCAAACATTTAAGCCGCCTGGGGAATATACCGAGATGCGTTAGACGAAAATTGGATCAAATGTACAATCAGTTCGTAATGGAGTTACGTAAAATGTTTATGAGTCATTTATTATTGCGAGGGTCTAATAGATCACTTTTTTATTTACAGTAACTTCGAATCTCAGGTAAAGGTTTTACGTGCTTTAGAAGCTGATTCCGCTTGGTTATGAAAAATACTGAGGTAGACAAGACAGCTAATGTTGACATCTAAATAAATAAATATACTCAACAGTCCTGACCCCACAGTTAAGATAAGTCGTGTGTCGTGGGTATCAGGAACTACGAGAGACTTTCGGTCTCACAACACCCAGACCCCGAAACAAATATTTGTGGGTCACACAAACATTTGTCTCGGTGCGGGGATTGAACCCACGGCCTCTCTCTTCACAGCCGTCTACTCGCCCGCTGCGCCACGGAGGCTATCAAATGTTGGCATGATGTTTTGTTCGGCATAAATTACTAGGCACGGTTTTATCATTTATTAATGTGTTCAATATTTTAATATGTTTTTGTCTTTAATTAGCCTATGTTGATTAATCCCTGTATTCATAAAAGTTACTATGTGGGCTCATTGTGAGCGCGAGCATATGATGACGATTTTTGTAAGCGTCATTGGATAGTTTTTCAGACAGACCAACCGGCAACCATGTATACAGAATTAGACACTTTACTAGAGTTTGTGAAAATGGGCATAAGTATACGTATTGCGTTTGGATATTTATCTATTAGCAGTAATGTTCATAAATAAATAAATAATTCTATGAATCTATTTTAATTACACTAAATTTAATGAGAAGGCATATAGAAGGGAGAAAATATTTTTTTGAAGATAAAAATGTTGAATAGACGGTGGATAGTGGACGTTTCATGCAAACCTAATTAGCATCAAAATGGAGGAAAAGTAAAAAACCGTTTTTAAGCTGAATTATTTTTAAACATATATTCACGTGGACGGGTTTCAAAGAGTTTTATTTTTACCGGCTTCAAAAAGGAAGTTTCACAAGCTGGTAGGTCTCTCAAATTCGAGTGGCGGCTGACCCAGAGGTCAGTACCACCGCTTTTTCTACTTCTACCGTCAAATAGTAGTGTGTACTGCGTTAAAAGATATTGAATCCAGTAAATTATTTAGCAACTTATATTACAGGGTAACGAACGCTGTTCCGAACGCATAAATACGACATAACATTCTGTAGCACATTGTTTCAATCAGAATGTGACTTTTGTATTTAGACGTTTCATAGTTTATTCAGTAACCAGCATTTCGTCAAACGTGGTGGAAGAAGCGCTATTTTTTTTATTTGATTAAATGACGAGACGAGCAAGGCGCTCACTAATCCATAAATAAAAGTAACACCAGACAAAACTTTGAATTATAAAGCATTGTTTAACACTGAACCGCGCTCGTCAGCCTGAGACATAAGATGTTAAGTCTCATAATGCCCAGTAATCTCACTGCCTTCATGTCCTTCAAACCGAAACGCAACAGTGCTTAGACACTGTTGCTTGGCGGCAGTAATAGACAAAGCGGTAGTACCAACCAGATGGCCTCTCGCATACGAGAGACCTACCTTTGCAGAGTAAGTTCTATAAGTTCACTAGTTGGTAGCTTCTATGGAGTAATATGAAACTAGTTATAGGAATAGTTTACTGGGACGTATGTTTCCTTCCCCCGCAATATCGAGTGTTTTAACTTAAGTATAAAGCAGCAAACTGGTCTCGATGGAACACGACAATTAAGTCACAGAGTTTGAACTGGCAACCTACATAGTTTACTACAGTAGTACTCTTTGCTGAGGTACGAAATTCATATTTACCAGTTTTAACTTGGTGGGGTAGTGCTTATGTAATGTAAATATAATTTCCAAATTAATTTTATCTTTAAGATATTCTCTCTACAAAATGTAGAACATAGAAGTTTGTGTTTGTACTTTTCAAAAATTATTCAACTCCGAGAGACAGTCTTTGTACTTTTCAAAAATTATCCAAGTCCGAGGGACCGATTGTACAAGGCGTAAGTTATTGCTGTTTCTTCTCAGTTACTCATTATTCATATAATAAAGTTAAGAAACCTGACTCTAATCGAAATTCTACAAAGGGCAAAGGTAGCATACTATACCACTTTTTTATCTAGGCGTTATGTAACTACCTCGTTGGGTCTAGCGCTAATTATCTAGAATAAAATTGATTCAGAATTTTAATTTTATTATATTAATTAATATATAGAGTGCATTTCTCCATAAAGGTGTTGACATCAGGCAGTTTTTTTAACCTTTTGGGATGAACTACAGGGTCTCTGCTAATGGGATACTGGCGACCCCTGCAGTATGTCATCCCAGGGTTAAGAGATTTGGGAGGAGAGGGATTTAGGGAAAGGAAATGTATAGGAAAGAGTGAAACATACAAGATGTGTGGGTCACTATGGCAGGCCTTAACACCATGTGTATAGTGGTTGCTATCCGGGTGGATATGAATATCCTACCACCAGCAAAACATCATGCAGTTGGCTGGTCATAAAAATTATAAGCCAAATCTTTCTGTAACATGTGTTTAAAAGGATGTTGCGTTAACCCTTCTACGAGTAGAATACGGGCAGGTGTGATATATAGAACACAATACATACAGATCCAGTAATCCCGATGAATTAATATTTATTATAAATAGTAATTTGTCTGTACGACTGGCTTCACTGTCCCAAACCAAAACACAACAATGCTTACACATAGCTGCTTGGTTCCAGAATTATACAAAGCGATGGTCCCTACTCAAATGGCCTAGGAATCTACCACCTAGAATTTATTTTGAATTTAACGAAATAAAGAACGCTAAAATTGTAATTCTCGAAAATCTGCAATTCTGCCATATGGTGATATTGGTACGAGTTTCATGCAGATTTAATTTTTGTCCAATCACATGATAAATTGCGTATTTATTATATCGTTTTTTTGACAAATTAGTATGTTTGTTGAAACTGAGCAGACCGCGATATTAAGCTATTTAATATTAGTAGATAAAGAGTTAACGGGCTGATGTTCATTAATTTAGGTTCTCTCAGAATAAACCAGAATAAATTGTAAACAAAGAGAAACAAAGTTTTCGTAACAATTAGTGCACAACAACAGCGCGGTGGAAGATTATAAAAAATAGCATTTTTAATTATTTAACATAATGAAAACTTGGCGTGAAAATCTTAGTAAGAGATTTTTCCTTTGTTGTGCTTAATTACAAGTTAGATGAATAAACAAAAGCTCATACTTTTCAGACTGTTGAACATTTTAACGAATCAATTAATTTGAGTTTTAGTTTTAACCAAATTTTAGTAATTAATAATGTTTAAATTGTAGTTTATGTCCATTATTTCTTACTTTTTCATTATGTGCGTTTCAAATAGTGACGGTTACCGCCGCTCATGGACTTCAATAATGCCATAACAAAACCAAGTCGCTGCCTACTGTTGAGGAATTCTCTTTTTAACTTTCCTTCCTTTCATTTCTCGCTTCTATTTCTTCTTTAAGGTCAGCAAAACCTCCATCGATTCTTCTGATATAGTAGATGTTAATAGGCGGTGGATATTACTTACCATTAGGTTGTTTATTTACAACACCACTTAATATAATATGTCTCAATAACTAGTCAGTTATAACTATTATCTAGCATAGTGTATTCTACAATTAAATTCCACTTACCAACCTTTAACTCTATTAAGTACATGGTCACGATTTACCTGAAACAAACACATGTTTTATTATTTACAAATCTTCACATTGTTCCCCGATATCATCGATTACTCCAAAACTTGTTAAATAAGTAAAAATATTCCCAAAAAACAAGGATGTCGCAGCCTTTAGGAGCTGTCGATAAAATTACCGTTTGATTGATTATACGACGAGCGACAGTAGCGAAAGACAAAACAGGAGGGTGACGCGACGTAATTCAATGACTCGGCCCAGAGGCTTTATCAGTGATTGAAAACATTAGGAAATCACCAGGGACTACAATGAAAATAATTTATGTGAAAGACTAAATATTATTTATGTAGTAAAGTCACGCTTTATATGAATTTGTGTAGTATACATGGGTTGGTTTGAACGTGTTGCTAACACTGTCATACAGAACACCGTGGTGAAAAGGCAGATTGTGGTTGCGTTACGTACGGTAAGTTTTCACGGATGTACTCTCTCTCTTTACCAATATCTTAATTCCGCCTTTAATTTAAGGTCGGCAATATGTCCCTGATTCTGGTTTAGTAGGTTTATTTGCGGTGAAAGGTGAACCGCATTATCGTTTGCCGGCTCTGGTATAAAAAAAATATATTTCATTTGTAAACTATCACATATTATACACAGATCAAAGATTTAAATGGACGCTATAAGAACTTTGACTTTTAGAAAAACCAACCGTCTCAAACTTCGTAAACTACACTAGATCAAATAGGGTGCGTTACAAATGATGTCAGCATGAGAAGTAGTAGGTCATATTTCGTATATCATTTAGTTCATAATATAATGTATTAAACCTTATCTAAAGCACTGTGCTTATGATTTTTATTAAAAAAGTTGTATGAAGTTATTATGTGTTGCCTTTATACGTCGATCTTACAGAATTCTTTATTGATAATATTGAATGGAATGGAAGAAGTGCATTCTTTATTGAACCCATAAAACGTTTCCGTAGGAAGATGGTCGAGTCAGTGGATATATTATTATGAGCTATGCATGTCTATAATTGTCTCCTAGCAGGATGTCGTGGTGCGACAGCCAAGAACTTATGAAGGAATAAAAGATCGAAGAGTTTATTGTAGATTTAAAATAATTTGTCGTTCTTATTTAACCTTCTCAGGTATTGTAATATTTAATTTAATGTGTCTTAATAGCGTAGTATTTGACGGTATAAATACCTTTTATTTATTTCTTTGTCTTCCGTCAACCCGTGACCACGGCCGATGTAACTCGGTCAAAACGTCGGGAAAGAAATAAATAATAGGTATTTATACCTTGAAATACGCTATTAAGACCTGTTTAAAAAACAATATAATATGTATACAAATCGCGAAAGCCTAAAATCCTTGTCAGGTACTTACTAATCACTCACTTCCTTTGAAATATTTCCTACCGATTCATTCCCGTAATGATTTATGTTAATGGCCACACTTCGTAACAATAAACAAAGTCATATTTCGAAATACGCCCTTAAAAATCACCATTAACAAATTAACTGAAGGCGAGCTAGATGGCATAACATTGGCTCTCACCCAAAACTGGCCATGAAAAAGTCTATCTGAATTTCAGATGCGAGCCGTCCGCGTCACCGTCCCGTTAACAAATGTTCAATGTGCGAACAATACAAAATGTACCTTAAATCCTAAATATAGAGCTGTTTTCTATTTGAAAAGATTGTAATTGGCTAAACGTCAAATGGACCACATTTTCATTTTCCAAAGATAGAATAAAAGTTATTACATAAAAATGTTACATGCTGTATTGCGTTTATGGCACATCAACTCAACTGGAAAGTTGAAACAAAATGTAAACGTACACTTTGTAAATTCATTTATCCTGAACAATAATAATCATTTAAGTTATACAAGGGGCAGAAAGGTTCTGGAATGGAGGCCACGTACTGGCAAGCGCAGCGTTGGACGTCCACCTACAAGGTGGACAGACGACGTGATAAAGATCGCAGGAAGTCGCTGGATGCAGGCCGCTTCCAACAGGTTGGTCTGGAAATCTTTGGGGGAGGCCTATGTTCAGCAGTGGGCGTCTTGTGGCTGATGATGATGATGATGAAGTTATACAAGTTTCATAATCTAGGTTGCGGTTGGTTGAACGAAATATAATACAGGTTAAACGAAAAGGATCTTTTCGTATAATATGATTACTTGTCTTCACTGACTGATTCATTAACGCAGAGCCTAAACAGCCGGGGCTACAAACTTGAAATTTTGGTAGTTGATGCTTCTTATGTTTTAAGCATTCACTAAGAAAGGATTTTTGGAAATTTCACCCCTATGGGGTAAAATAAGTGTTGAAAGGTTGTATGGAAGTATGCCGGAAATATGACGGTGCAGAATATCACGCGAGCGGAGCCGCGGACAAATGCTAGTTAGGGTATAGATTTACTTATATGTGTCGTAACTAGGTCCTGAGTACAGTTTTTAAACAACTCACGAACGTCATAGTCATGTGTACAGAGTTCAAGCTGGGGTAGGTATTCGATATTACAAAGGCTATTTATACTGTATTTGAATTCATATATAATTATAATTGCGTACATATTCTTATATTTAAGATCTCTGAGGTACATATCTCAAAGACGCATACATAATTCACATCATATTAGCATACAATGTATATTTATATTAAGGGGAAAACTTCCTTATACATAAACACATACGCTGTAAAAGTGAAAACCCTCCTGAAACTCTTCAGCGTTTACCGTTCCATTTTTTACGATGTTCACAAAATGTATACCTCGAACTTTAGTTCCCTGTATCCGAAACCGTACACTTGTGGTCAAAAAATTGTCACTGATAATACATTGTTTTGCATAGCCATTGTTAAGATGCAATCATAGGCGCGAATATTTTTTTTTGCGTTTTATTTGATATAATACATATTGGATAATGATATGAATGAATTAATACTAAATGAAGAGTAAAAGTATTAAATTCTAGCGATTATTTTGATCATTATTGATTGACAGCATCCGTGGCGTAGCGGGCGAGTAGCCGGCTGTGATGCGAGAGGCTGCAGGTGCGATCCCCGCACCGAGACAAATGTTTGTGTGATCCACAAATATTTGTTTCGGGGTCTGGGTGTTGTGAGAGTGAAAGTCCCTCGTAGTTCCTGATACCCAAGACGCAAGATTCGTATCTTACTGTGGGGTCAGAACTATGTGTGTGACTGTTGGGTGTATTTATTTATTTATTATTATGTACAAAAAATCAAGTAAAAGCAGCAAAAATTAAAAGGATACCTTAAATTATTCGCACAATATTCATAAAGAATATACTAGGTGCACCGAAAAAACGGTCAATTTTTTCTCCGCCGCTTATTCTTTCATTTAGAGCGGGAGCGGCGCCATGATGAGCCGTCATTCGCGGCGTCCCGTCGGGTACTTCAAACTTCCATCACTTTTTGCACGCTTATTAAACACGCCACGCTACGCTGCCGCGGCTGTCCCTCTTATTTCATTTCGCATGTGAAATTTATCTGCGACACATCAAAGGAGTGTCACTTTGAAGATTCGTAGAAATTCAGTGTCGCGATACTGATTGTTTCTTATTGAGGATGTGTTTTCAGTATTGCCGATTCGTCATGTGCATTGATTCGTAGAAAAGTATCGTGTCCTGGAAGATTGGTAGTTACGACTCAGTCTTTTAAAAAGATAATCAATTTTATTTCACCATAGTGATACCAGTAAACCTTTCAACCTTTAATGTTGTTCGACCCTTGTTGAATATTTCCTATATTCTCAAATAGGTGCAGAAGTGAAAAAGTTTTAGTCTTTCATTGCTGATTTCAATCCCAACCATCTTTGAGTTTATACGGGATAAGTCAATAGAAAGTTATGCGTGATTTTACACGGAGTGTAAGAGATATGTTTTGGAATACTAAGCGCTATTTAAAAAATAGCGATATGAAACTATAGATATCCGTTATATTGCGCGAAGGGTAAAAAGGTAGTTTTATCTTGGTTTTTAAAAGCATTTCACTTATACCCTTTATTACATACATATAGAGATATACGCATCGAATTGAGAGCCACTGCCTTCGCTTTTTTCGTTAATAAAAAATGGTATTCGAAAAATCATGTTCGTTTTTCATAGACTAACGGAAAACGGAAACGGGTTTGCGAATAAATCGCCCAGTATTAGTTAAATAGTGAAATTTGCGCCTTTCACTATTTAAACCTGCGACGGTTTGTGGCAAAAAGTGAATCATTTTGCTTTACGTAGATGTGTACAGAAAGTTATTTACCTATTTGCCTTAGTCGGATAAAAAAAGTATTACAATGCATTCCGGACCTATCCACACCTTTTCTCGGCCGGTAGTGTTCACAAATCGATCAGAAATTCAGATGAGCATATCTGTTACACAGTTGGACACTCCCGATTCCCGATTCGGGCCATTGTTATTGCTTTGGTACGTTTTCGATTCGATATCGTAAAATGTACGGGTTTTTTATGAACCGCAGCGAAACTGCTAGCGTTTGCTCTTTAAATTATTACACTGTGTTGAAATCTGCCAAGCGTATAGTACAAAATTTGTCTTGTCATTTTGTTTTTAAGCATTTTAAGAATAATATAATTACAATCATAGCCGTTTTTGGAAAAGCGTTTATTAATAAATTGATATCTAAAAATTATGATTACTATCTTTTTATATTTTAGTTTAATTTTTTTTAGTTCAGTGCTGTTTTTTTTTAAATTCTAACCCTAATTTTAACGCAAAAACATTATAAATGCATGTACTTTATAAAACACACACTATTGGAAGATGGTAATTAAATTAATGTACAATTGAACGCGCTCATGGTAACCACAATAAATTTTGTGAAATGCAAATAATAATATTTCTGAGCCGACAATTGAATTACAGCTATTTTCCCGTATACATACGATTCAGTCATGCGGCGCGATCGTCGCGGTTTCTGCATTAATTTCATGACGTGATTACATGTGTATGCAATGCGATGCATGTCCGTGTCAGGGTTGCGGTCCCATGATTGATGCTCTGTTGCCTATTGTAGTGGGTTCTAATACCATAATATATTAAGAAGAGGACTTTGTTCATTTTCAATTATATGTAGCATGTATATGGTGTATCTATGAAGCGCAACAAAGTGATGATTTAATAATCAAAAATATTCAAATGATATTAGTTCAGATACTTAAGCTTTGAATAAATTCTTCATAGTCAGGATATCTTTCTATGCTATCACTACACCGAATTGATTCCATTTTATATAAGCTAACTCTCGATATAAATTTGAAAAACAAACCTCATTTATAAATCGCTAAACAAATTTCGTACACACAGTTAAGAACCATCGCTATTAAACCACTTTTCAAATAAAAAAAATAAACATTTAAATCCGTTCATTCATTTAGGCGCTAGGCCTACGCCTAATAATAAACAAATGAATATTATGTTTTACTTTTTTAACATTTGTTTGTATGTCGAGTGTGTAATTAAGCTTTGTAATCCATTTGTTATTTTATTTGGAATAACAAAAAGAGGTACAGCATCCCTTAAATATGATTTTAATTATTAGATAATCAGTAAATTATTGTACAACCTACACCGTGGTTCTCAGACTAATTAACAACTACTTTGTTCTACAATTTATTAAGCAATATCTACTAATAATTGTGGTATAATACTACATACTTATACTGTTTGATGTGTCACAACATATTACATCGAATTATTGGAAATCAAGCGTGTCCGTATGCGAGAACACGGAACTCACGCTTCCATTGCAAACAGAATGAGAGATATTAAAATTTTAAATTAGACGTCACCAAACAAACCACTTATGTCTGTTAACCACGGGAACAAATAATGGATATTGTGAAAACGGTATGGGATTTTGTGATTCCATAAAGTTATAAGGTAACTTAACGAACGAACGTTCACTAAGAAACGTCGATTAATTTCGATTATCAATTATACTTTTCTTATAATTAGATTATGTCTCAGAGGCGTCAATTATTTATGGTATATACTCAGTAATAGCACATTAAACATTATATTCCCTGTGTCGTTGTTAAAGGCACCAGATTTTTTTTAAAGAAAACGCAAACGATAAAATACAAAATGCAAGAAATAGCTGCTATTTTATCAGTATTCGGTGAGATGCAGCCAGCAGATTACAGCATGAATAGGCTGGCTCGACCGGGTCATAACCACTGTCTCACAGAAAACCGACGTAAAGTAGTGGCTTGCTGCTGCGTTTCGTACGGTGAGTGAGATATCCGGAAGCCCAAATCCCCTCCCCTTCCCAATCCCTAATTATCCCTTTCCTTTAAGGTCGGCAACGCGCCCATCATTCTTCTGGTGGTGGGCGTACATGGGCGGTGGAGATCACTTACCATCAGGTGACCCACTTGCTCGTTTGCCGGACTATGCTATAAAAAAAAAAAAAAGAGATAGTGGTAGGAAGTCACTAGTGCCGGCCCATTCATGCTGTAGACAAAATTATCTACTACAGGGTACTGTATAGCGTGGCTCTACTACATATAACATTGTATGAGTTGCTTTAAACTGTTTTAATAACATGTCACCATTCGTAATACAGATATCAATCTATAGCTCTTGTTGTATTTTATTTACTTTTAAATTAGATTGAGTTCAGACTGGCTCAGAACTGTTTTCACCTCATTCCTTAACCGCACCGTATACTTAACGTTATACGTGTTTAAGTTAACCGTTATCGTCGATTAAATATATTATTATGTATCTACATGTTGGCTTCCCGCATTAAAGTTAGAGTTTAGACGCAATTCGAATTTCAGACGCGGCTAGTTAATTTAAAGAGCAGAAAATATTTGCTGTGCTCATATTTGAATAGGAAGTCCTCACTTCAACAGTTGCTACTTTATACCAGGTTCACACGGTATGAGTTTAGTTTAGTGAAAAAAATATTAATCTCTGATCTAATTTTTATATGATCGTTTGTTAGCAAATGACACAATATTTGACTGCCAGAGACCAAAAAATTTGACACGCGTTGTTATATTTAATTTCCATTTTTAATTTTTAGTTTGTAAATCCTTGTTAACTAATAGGTCTGTCAAATCAAAAGGGTTAATCACACTTCTAGCAACTCAATTTTGATTTGACATGATCAGCCTATCAGAAACGGGGCGTAAGTCTCTTGTTGAAAGCGATTCGACTCTTCTGAACCTCTTATTAGGACCGTGCCACAAATCAACCTATTAGACACAGATGTCATTCCATTTTCAAATATTTTATATTTTTCATATACAACAAAAGACACTGAATATGGGCGGTATTCATGTACTGTATGAGCTCGCACCAAAAGCATTGCAACTCGAATAGTTTTAATAACATGATCACACATAAAAAATAGTAGTAAACAAACGTCCACAATGAACTGTATTAGTCCCATTCATTAGAGTCTGTATGTGTGTTAGTGAAATGCCAATAAACTAAGTTGCATGTGCAACTTCAATACAGAGTGAATACAAATTTAATAATGTACAGTTTCCTGAATCAGTCATGTTTACGGTGTTTACCTTTCGCATACTGTAAGGGGATGAATGTATTTAAAAAATATCAATGTATTAACGAATGGTTATATGTTTTTGTCTTCGTACTATAATCTTTGTAATTATGTCACCGCATTGGTCAAATGGCAACCTCACTAGGCTGAGTAACAGTGGCGTCCTGGGTTCAAATCCCCATTCAGGTAATTATAAAGACTGGTTGAGTTTTCAATTCAAAGAATCATGGGATTAGAATTTGTGCACTGTATGACGACAGGCTTGCCGCCTATCACATCATGGAACGGAAATAAACTTGGTGAATCGGGGATGCAGCACCTCTGCTTACTCCTGGTTATTTATGTCATACTATACTGAATTAAAAACCAAGTTTTTTATTAATTTTGATCAATAATGATTCATGGTTACGAAGGCTGAAAAGCTTTCGAAACGTCGGGATTAATAAAATCCTGGAAAAATAATAAAATCCGCGATAAAATGCGTTTAAATTAGTTTTATTTCAATATGTATTTATGTACATCCGAGTTAATCTAGAATTCATAATAATATACTATCTTGACATTGTGGGTTTAACCGTATGCATATCTGCGTATACAAAGAACGCGGTCAATTAACATACGATATGATATCTGAACAGTCATTGTGGAGGGATAGAGCTGGTGGGTGGTAACTGGGTTATTGCACCACCTGACTATATAACGTGTCCGTACCTCTGAAATATAGTTATGTAAACACACGGTCAGAAATTAAGGACGTTATATTTAATTAATATGAATATTTTTTGGGATAAACCAAAATTATTCAAACGTAAAGATTACGTAGCTATGAGTTTGAAACACCCATATCATTAGCCTGATGTTGTGACATTGTACTATTACAGTCGTTACGCTCGACGTTGTGACATTGCACTATTACAACCTAAGTCGTCACGCTCGTGTCTGTATGATCTTTACTTACAACCTGAACTTTCTTTTCTTTTCTAAGTATTTTTTTTGTCCACTTTGACATGCTATGGCAAGTTGTAATTAAGATACCATTTTTTTTGTTTTTGCAGGGAAATTGTTTTATCGCTACCACCCCACCGGGGGAAGGTGGAACGGTTATGTTAGGCTGTACCGGCCTACAACTATGCCGGTAACTACCAACGAAAACCCCGCGGTAGCCAGCTTCGCCGCATTAGGGACGGCCCCGGGTTCCCGAGGCGAAAATCACCCCGGCTTCTGCCGGAACCGCCCCTGCGCGGTGCCACCTAGCGGCCCGTATCCAAATGGGGGGTGGGGGGCTCAGAAGCCCCCGCGTACAGAAGGAATAAAATAATAAATAAAGGGAAGAATACGATTTTAAAAAAATCGCAAAGATTTTTCATACATTACTTTATGTAATAGGTACTGAAGAAGATTCCATAAGTTCTATAAAAAAATATTGAATTATATCAGGTTATTTTTATATGTTCTCAAAACTTTTCATATTGAACATAAAGCGTGTTACCAACTCACTTGAAAAACGAGGGCATACCTCGAGGGTAGTCCCATCTAAATGAATATATGAAAACAGAGTACGAGGGACAATGGGTAACACTGTATCGGATAAAAGCAAACATGGTTTGGCGTTGTAAAGTCGTAAACATAAAAAAAGTCGACTACCATGTAACATTTAAGTTGAAATCATATTCTTAATAAAATCGTAGCATGATCTCTAAAATCACCACATTATATAATTCATTATTCATAATGCAAAACGTTATATAATAAGTATTTTTAAAATACAAAACGATCAATTTCTACTTTTTAATTAGTGAGATACATTGAAAGATACATATATTCAAACGCGCTGGTGCCGTTCAATATGCTCTCCCGTGTACACACAATGGAAAACCGTATAGAATTGTGTTCTAGTCAGACGTTTGGTAAACTATCGCACGTGCTTTGTTAGCGTCCCCTTTCTCTTAATGAAGTTTCCTAGAATGTCGACTGCAGAGTATCTCATTTCTTAGAACTCTACATATCTGTGCAGTGGTGCTGATTCAGATAGAACTGAGTTCAAAGTGCTCAGACATCGTTTCTTGAAACTGTGTTATAAATTTTTCTTTTTGAAAAGTAGATTTCTTGTATAAGATATTTCTGAGGAATTAAGGTACGTTACCGACCTATAAAGATGGTAGATCTTTGAAGATTGTCTGATTATATTCTTCCGATCGGTGTAGTACTAGTATGCCAGCCCAATTGAACTATTCTAGATGCTTTAGATGACATTACTCGTAACTAACTAACTACCACTTACATTTCTACAAAAAATATAAGTTTAAGATCAATAAGATTTTCGCATCACTAATTACATAACTTGTCCTTCATAGACAAAAAAGATAGATATAATCTCTGCTTTCTTATTGCAACAATGTACTAAAGCTTAAACTTGCAAGACAGAATTTATGCTGCAAAGACTTTTCAGGGGCTTAATTTTCAACTAGAATAGCTTTATCAATGGCAGATTTCGAAACTTGTTTCAACAAAATTATCGCGGTATATATGCTCGAATTATGTATTCACATACATATTTAACTAGTTCAGTCTAAAAAGCCCCTTACATTACGATCCAATCGCAACCAACTTTTACTTACAATGCCAATATTCGTCTTGTGTAATGATGACATTTCTAATAATAAAAACTGGTAAAGTAGTATTTATGTAATTATTTAAGTTGAAATATAAAGCTGTAAATATTACTTTTAACACATATATTGTAAAAAAGAAAACAAAACTAGCATCATAAAAACCCAACCAAAACAATGAATCAAAGCAAACAGTGATCAGGAAATCGAGTTACAAACAACATTTTCCTTAACTCATACGTTTACCCTGATACAGGCAGTTAACAAAAAGGAAAGGAAAAACTACCAACTTCCCCCGTGGAGTCGGAAAAAAATGTACTACCACTTTCGTAATGCGGCCCCGTGGCGAAGTTTTCTCTTTACAGAGAGCTCTAACCAAATCTGTGAGGAATTTCCGGATACTTCTAGAGTATGTTTATGTGTTATGTTACTCCAATTCGGATTATTTCATAGGGCAACTTATATTTGCCCTCGTTTTACGCGTTTTACTTGATATGTACTCACGGGTCGAGATTTATGAGGCAACTTGTATTCTCTATAGTCTTTATCCCCATTGAAACCATTGTTACTCGATTTGCGATAACATATTGAGAGTAGAAGAGATTTTTTTTTATCTGCAATATCATTTCTATAGGCAGCCTCGTGGCGCAGTGATCGAATAGCCGGCTGTGAAGAGGCGAACCCGCGGCCTCTTCACAGCCGGCTATTCCCTAGCTAGTCAATTAGGCGGTCGGTCGTAATCATACCACCAGCAATATTTACCTAATAAGAAAATATATATCCGTAGAATTATCAAAAATACATACCTTGAATATTTCCATAGAATTAACACACGAGAAATCTCTTGTACGTTCAGAATTCACAAAGAAAGTACACTTCCTCAACAAACTTAGTCGGTGAAACTTCGCTTTAATACGGCGACTATATATTGCCGCTGGAAGGTAATTGTTCAGTACTTAAACTTAAATTTGTGTCCAAAAGTGTATTACTGTCATTAAAATGAAAGAGGATTAAGAATGTACATAATTTTTGTGTATTATTTTGTGTTTCATTTTTAAAATAATGTTTGTGAGAAAGCATGCTTTAAAATATGTAATATATTCATAATAATAACATAAGCTATCACGACTGTATTCTTGAAGCCCGATGGGGTAGACAGAAGTGCAAATATTAAAACTTACTTCCGACCCATGATGTGATAGGAGACAATCCATCACAATACTGACCATAAATTCCAATCACACATGAGCAATGTGATTTTTTTTATTGAACATATACTGTGATTGCTCGTGCAAGAAACAAGACCTCACAGTTATTTCTCATGCTAAGTACGCAAGATTTAGACCAAGGAGGCCATGTTATTAATGATTTTTAAGTGACTTAGGCCAGCTTGTATGATACAACAATCCTTTATTGTATTGAACCACTATGTTTATACAATACACTATGTTAAACAATAGTTTTGCTGGTGGGAGGATACTTGTATCCGACCGGATAGCGACCACCGTACACTGGTGCTAAAACCTGCCATAGTGGCCCACCTTGTGTGGGTCGCGTTCCAGGGTCAGCCAGTGTATATATGCGGTTCTCCCCAGGGAGCTTGCCCCCTGATCCTAACCCATTCCCATCCCTTTTCCTTCCCCTCCCCCTTGGCCCTTTGGCAGTCCGGCATGATCTTGCCGACCTACGATGGACACATTGTTTATCGTTGGTCGACACTATTCTTGGATTGCGCTACACTTACCATCAGGTGTAGCGTAGACACTTTGCCGAGCCAGGATAAAAAAAAATGTTTGGTTATGTATTTTTTCATGCGATTAGACGTTTCTTAAACACGTTTAGTGGCTAAATAAGATTTTAGGATCGTCCTACAAGTCGACCTTAATAATAATAAAGTTTTTGAAGGTCTTTCTTCATTGCCTGTAGTTATCACAGCTAACTTTATTGTCAGACTTGTATTCTCTACCAAAATAAGGGATTAACCACTCAAAAACTCATTTTTGTGAAGTTAAACACATATTCTAATGTAATTAAGAAAAATATAACGTGAAAATGCGGTTTTATACTAGATATATTCCTTAATCTGAGTCCTTCTCTACTGTACTATCATATTCGGTTAGTTATTAGTTTGATAAGATGACGAAGTTCTTAGAGACTATAAAGCTTTGGTATTAATTATGCCTCACGTGTCATGTGCACAAAGTTCTTTCTATTAAATCGAATAATATAACTATCTAAGTGGTAGAGCCACGCTGTAGACAGTTTTGTGTACAGCATAAATGGCCGGTTCAACTGGATTACTACTGTCTCACAGAAAAACGACGCAAAGTGGCAGACTTGCTAACCTGTACGGTGAGTGAGATATCCGGAGGGCCAAATCTCGCTTCCTTTCCCAATCACTTAATTACACTTTTTCTTTAAGGCCGGTAACGTACTCGTGATTTCTCCGGGTTTGTTGATGTTCATGGACGATAGAGATCACTTATGATGAGGTGACCCACTTATCTTTGCCGGCTTTTGCCAAAAAAAAACCATTATAACAAAAGTGTAATAAAATAAAATGAGTAATTTTTTTACGACAGAAAGATTCAGGCGACTATTCAAAGGCAATTAAAAACAAATAAGCTTAAGTATATTCTAAACTAGCTGTGCTCGCGACCTTCGTTTCGCCATCAAAAAGCTTTTATACAAACTTTCATCCCCTATTTGGGGCCTTTAGGGGTTGAAATTTAAAGAAAAAAATAGCCTATATTTAAGGGTAGGTCATCAACTATATTTGTACCAAAATTCATTGAAATCGGTTCAGCGGTTTAGATTTTTCATACAAACTTTCGTCCCCTTTTTAAACCCTTCAGGGGTTGATTTTTGAAAAACATAGTAGCCTATGTCTCATTCTGATGTATAAGCTATATTATTGTAAAGTTTCATTAAAATTCATCCAGTAGTTTTTACGTGAAAGAGTAACAAACATACATCCATACTTACAAACTTTCGCGTTTATAATATTAGTAGGATATAGCTTAAGTATATTTCTAGAAAGTAGCTATTCGCGTTCCGCGGGAAGCTGTTAACACACGCTAACTCGTTCAAACAAGTATAATAATGATAAGACGAGCTATACTCGGGCCTCGGGGGCTTTGTTTAGCCGTTGGTGGTGGTGTGAAACGGTACGTGGTTTAGTCTCGTGAGCGTGGTTGTACAGTCTACGACGTGATGAGGATAGTATTAAAATGTTAGTAACATGATTTCTTGCGTTTACGCGAATGTTACACATTGAAATATTTTGAGTGGTAGAGCCACGCTGTAGACAGTTTTGTCTACAGCATGAACGGGCTGGCTCAACCGGGTTGTTCCCACTGTCTCACAGAAAACCGACGTAAAGTAGCGGCTTGCTGCTGCATTTCGTATGGTGAGTGAGATATCCGGAAGCCCAAATCCCTTCCCCTTCCCAATCCCTAATTATCCCTTTCCTTTAAGGTCGGCAACGCGTCCATGATTCCTCTGATGGTGAGCGTACATGGGACGGTGGAGATCACTTACCATCAGGTGACCCACTTGCACGTTTACCGGCCTATGCTATAAAAATAAACTAATTTAAACAGATTTTATCGCGGTGTTTTATTTTAATTTCAGTCCACCCCGTGACCACGAAGGCTGCAAAGCTTTCGTAACGTTGAGACCAAAATTACAATAATAACTATAGGACGGAAATAAGCTCGGCGAAATGTGGGTATACAGGTAATACCTTTACCTACCCCTTCGAGGATTACAGGCGTGAGTGCGTATTTGTTTATGTATATTTTTGTGGGCGAAGGTTGAAGACAAATTACGAGTAATATCATTTTATCATAAAAACATATTTTATTATATTAACAATATTTTAATACACGTTTGCTGCTAAATTCAATTTGCTAAAGTTATTTGTAAATTGCGAAAAAATAAAACGGATTTCCAATTTTGGCTTCCGACTATACTTTGTTGGAAGCGCTGTTTGGAAGCTACCGCGGTTGCTTTAATTAAGCTATTCCAAGCTAATATACACAGTACCGAACTAATAACAAACATTGTTCAATAAACACAACTGCAATAAAATTTGTACCATCATTAAAAGCAAGAGCAATGCTTTGATGTCTATTAATGGGGCACTTAACATACTGTTATATTATATGTATTATGAACATGCATTAGAAGCATTCGTAAATTACCTTTGTCGGCAATTAAAGGTAATTTAAATCCCTCCAAAAAACAACGTGTTATAAAATTGACCTTTTTGTCTAACTGTATATTATTATATCTGTGTGTACATCATAATGCCTAAACGAATAAACCGATTTGAGTACAGTTTTTTTAAACCTGGTTTAATCCAACAAATATTATCAGCATCAGTTTAGCTATACTTATAGAAATCATTTTTTTATTTTTATTATTTACGAAGATAAATGATTCTATTATAATTGATATCGAACAATGCGTAATAATCATACAAAATAATTTAATATTGCTATTTCAACTTCTCAAATAAATCAGATTTTATCAGGCAGACTATATTATTTTCTATATTGATGCCTTTATAAAGATTTCTAATATTTCAATATTAAAAACCTCAAACTCATAATTGCGTCAACCAATTAAATCAATTACAAAGTTGAAAAGATGGAATACAAAGTTTTAAAAAATATTACCGCAGTTCAGTCTTCAACCGATGCCAAAGTCAATATTCTCGGTTGAAAACAAATTAAAACTGTTTCATAATAGAATTTTATTCCAATCGGTTTGTAACGTGGGTTCTCAACTCAGTTCGCCGTTCGGTGGATGGTTTTACCGAACTGAGTTAAACTATATTTAGAAATCTCAGATCCGCTGAATGGATTTTGCTTTTGTTCGAGTTAAAGTAAAAGTAACCTTCTATTAAAATAAGTCCAAGGAGTTATTCAGCATTAGGCTTGAGATGAAATTAAATGAATCTTTATATATATACCTTCACATCTCCTGTCTGACTGAGCCTGGTTTATTAACGCCTAGACCAAACTGCTGGATCTAAATAGTTTAAACATTGACAGCGTAATCTTATTAACTTTGGTAACTACTTAGACCAACTTTCTTAACGATCGTTAAACGTCATTCATTTAACATGTTTATTAAACGTCAAACCGTGTAAAAATTTTGAATAATAATACATGTATAGGATCGAAGTAAAATTATAAAAAAATAAACATGTTTAACGTTTGTTAACATTGTTTCGTGAATGTGTTAATAAAAGCTCTGCTAAGGCCGCCTTTTTAACAATTTTAAGGATCGTTGAGAAAGGCAAAAGAATTTTAAAAAAGTGGGAAAATCTGCATATGAAATAATTTATGGTTTCTGATTTTTTTTATTTATGCAAATTATAAAGATGTGCGCACTTTGGAAGAAAAACTGTTTATGTGTTCAAAAGTTACAGACGTTTTGTTGACAGCAAATAGGTAATCTGATGGTAAATGATCTCCACCACGCAAGAACATCCACAATATAAGGAGAATCATGGACGCGTTACTGACCTTAAAGCAAAGCATTGGGAAATATTTGCGTTTTGTAACTATTCCAAGGTTTTACAATACTTATCATCTATATATTATATAACATGTTATATAGTATGCGTTTTAGAAATGGGGATTTGGGTGATAGTGGTACCAAGAACTGATCCATTGAAGCCCTAGACAACTGAATTCATCGCTGCTCTACCATTTTAAAACCTTACTTCGTTAGCGGAAAATTATTAGAATTTGTTGTACCAAGATTGATAGTGAACCGGCATAAAGATTCGAATAAGGCTGTCTCGATAATACACATATAAGTAAATGGTTCTATACACGATGATGGTACTGTTTGGTAAAGCGGTGTAGGAATTGAAAAATCTATTAGATTGGCAAAACAGATATGAAATACCCTGCCGAATTTAAAAAGAATCAATAAAATTGGAGCACTCTGTGAAAAAGTATATGTTGGTAAAATATAATTCATAAAAAAACAACTCCTTTTTTTCGGTTAAAAACGTAATTTATTTTACAAGTGTCTTATAACAGACAACTTTTGTTTTTCGCCAAACCAACACAATTTCAGTGAACATTACAAAACTGCTACGTGATTGGCATGTAACAAAAGAAAAGTTTCTTAACTCAACTTAAAAAGGAAGTAAGAGAATGGCTATTACGCCATAATAACAGCCTAAAATTATGCACTTGTTGACTTTTTATTATCGTACTCAAAAAGTTATACGGCCATTATTATGGTCGCTTCAAAGAATGTGCCATTTCGTTGTGTAACTTCCTTGAACTTTCATATTTCCTTTATTTACTTCTGTAGATCCATTGGTTGAGTCACGATAGCACCTTAAACATTATCTTTTGACAAAGGTTTTCGAAAGAGTAAGATAAAAGAAAGAAATTATATTGTGAGTTCTTTAAATGGGGAAGAGCTAAACCGAAAAATAGCCAAAATATATTCATCCAACAGTCACACACATTTACAAGTTGGTAGGTCCCTTGTATTTGAGAAGCCGTCTGTGTTAGTGCCACCTTTGTCTATTTTTGCCGCCAAGGGGCAATGTGTAAGTATTGTTGTGTTTCGGTTTAAAGGACGCAAGTAAAATTACTGGGCATTTTGAGTCTTAACACCTTATGTCTCGGGGTGACGAGCGCAGTTCAGTGCCATGCAGTGCTTTTTAATTTAAAGTTCAATCTGATGTTGCTTCTGTTTATAGACAGGCATGGCGCTTACCATGAGATGAGCGACCTGCTCGTTTCGTCATATAAGCTAATAAAAAAATATTTATAAAACCATGAGTTTTCAGGGATTATTTGTTTAAGTCATGGTGATAGACTTGCTATCACCCACATAAACTATTTCAGTAAACCGTGCACTAGTTGCACCTCAGCTTACCCCTCGGGGATACCGACGTGTGTTTATGTATTTTCATGACGAATATAACAAAAAAGTAAAACATCGTAAATGTTCTATACTATCAAAGAAGAAGGCTTACCGTTTATCTCAGGTGCTCATACATTTTAATAAGCCTGAGGCCAAGTATGTATATACGCGTATATATAATGAACGCGCGCTAATGTGTAAAAAATAGGCACATCGTGAAAACAACGTACGTGTATTTTTTTATGAAAATAACTGAAAATTGAGCTGTGTAATTTCACTTACCTATATTGAAAAACAATAGAACTTTTTATCACGTGTGTTTAAAAGATGTTAAACAAACGTGACCTTAAAATAACTGAAGGGCCTCTTTGACAATATCTATTTCAATTTTGTTTTTGGATAACGCATTAAATAGCAAATAAACAATTATTTATTAATTTGATTCTCCGAATGTATTGACATTATAAATTTGTATTCTTTTTCCTGGCTCGGCTAAATGACTACGCCACACCTGATAGTAAGTGTAGCGCAATCTAGGAATAGTGTCGACCAACGATAAACAGTGTGTCTATCGTCTGTTGTATATTTTAGTTGTACAATTTTTATCTGATAATTAAACCTTAATTGGTCCATTGTGCAGATGACCGATGCAGGCACAGTAATACAAGGATGTACCCCTATGCCCGCCCCAACCAACCATCAAGTCATCTCGCAAGCCCCTCGGGAGAACCGAATATACATTGGCTGATCCTGGAATGCTATCTACATAAGGCGTGTGTATCACTATGTGTGTAGTTTTTAACACCGTGTGTACGGTGGTCGCTATCCGGGCGGATATGAATAACCTACCACCAGCAAAAGCAACTCTGGCTTTGAGTCGGGATAGTGATAGTCAGAAAGAAAGAAATATAAAAAATAACAACTATAGCTCAAACAATGCAGCTGACTTAACGATATGTATAATGCAACATTCACTTGGACCTAAACAAATGGCTCGCAATATACAAGTTACAAAAGCAGCCAGCCTAGACTCTACATTTTAAGCTACCTATTGACATGGCTTATCGACTGTCGCCGCTCGGAGTAGATCGATGGCTTAGCATGTTCAACTTCAGTATAGAGGGAAACAAACTTTTAGTATTGAGATCGCAAATTTTCGTTATATTTCGTACCGCTTTTGTTCACCTCCATGTGTTTTAAACCACTTTAAATAAGAAGCAAACAATTTAATGTGCATAATATTTTTTTTAGGATGGCAAGTAACCTTATAATTAATTATTCATTCTTAGTGTCTGAAGTACGTTAATTCCAAATTATATCAAAATTAGTGCTGTGATTTAGCTGAAATCTTAGACTTTTGTTAGGCGCGTGACTGAAACAAGAAACCGCGGCACCCGACACAAAGACTCGTCCTCTTTGTATGCACTTTTATATGTATATTTTAAGATATGCGACTGACACAGGAGAGGACAGAGGAGGAGAGCTTACATCTATTGATAACTATCTGAACCCTCCTGTGCTGGACTACTCAATGAACAGCTATAACGACTTCAAAATGACTTCAAAAATAGTATAAAGTAAAAGCATATATATGAAATATCTGATTCCTTCATGTCTCTACATAAAGGTAGTATTTTAATAAATTCAAACGTAAATTACCATATAAGTAATGTGTGCGGTCGCAACCACGTCAACTTAAAGCCGCATTAAGTTACACGGCATGAAATTCAGATACAGGCCGATTCATTATTCAGTCACCCTGGAGCGGTTAATTTAAGCAGTTTAGGTTTTGTTTTATTGAAGAGGATTTCGTTTTATTGTATACGAGGTTTTGTACGTAATTTGATTTTCGTTTGAATTCTCTTTAATTATGTAACTTGTTTGTTTTTGTTAAAGTTAAAGTCTCATAATGACGCGTAATTTCACTGGCTTCAATGTCCTTCAAACAGGAGCACAGCATGCGGCTGCTTAATGGCAGATATAGACAAAATGGTACCAACCAATCTAGACAGCTTCCCGCATAAGAGAGACCTACCACCTAGTATATTATTTTAAGATAATTGTAATCTCTGTTATGGTAAAATATTGGGTTAAAAAATTGCTTACACGTACTACATGCTCTATTGAGATACTTTGTGTTACGACTTACGTTCATAAGTATATTATCTGCACCTTCACGCATTCAGTTTATCTTATAATAGAATCCGCAGCCCAAGGGATACAATTTCAAAGCATACAAAATGGCAACAGTCTATAAGGCAATGACCATATATCAGTTGCGTCGGACAGTAAATTAGCAGAGGAAGCCATTATCCCCTGATGATGACATTACGTACATTAAATTCTAAAATTGTACATAACTAATTACCGAGGCTCGGTACGCTTACAGAACTGTTATGAAGGGCAAGATAAGGAACGAACGTTTTCGCGTGCAGACGGGCGGTAAAGAAATCGTTGGTATCCCGAAGAAAATCTATTTTAATGGTAATCGATAAGTAAGAGAAGGTTTGATTCAAATGATATTATTTATTAAAGACACACGTTGTAGGGTATATATTATTACTAGCAGACCCGGCTACGCGTTCCTGTGGCTAACGTAAATTTTAAATTGAATTGTAGTAAACTATTCAATACAGTATGCGCCATCTATTGGATACTTACTTAATCCAGCCGACAAATTACCTAACACTGCCATCTGTTAGATTCTTATGGAACTCATAGATAATTATAACTAATAATTGGCAATAAAAAAATGCCGGCTATAAATTGAGATATTAACTATCCTATCTCTCAAGTTGGATAAAACTGCACATAGTATGCAAAATTTGATTAAAATCGGTTCAGTATTTTACGAGTTCATCGCGGACAAACAACGTGACACGAATTTTTTAATATATAAAGATGATAATGTAGCAGTATCTACGTGTGACTTTGCAATAGTTATATTTACTTTTCTGTTTTGGGTGACATTTTACACTTGAAAAAGCTAGACGAATAAAACATTCTAAATGTGATTACCTCTAATGTAAAGCGCGTCCATAACATAGTAAAAATTAAGCCCGATAAACATACTTCGCAGAAGGTCCAGTACTTATCTCCATATTACCACGTTGACGAATTCTTATTTAATATGCGAAAATGTGCTGGTTTGTTTGGGTTCAGGTGTTTTTGCTTAACCATCACTTACAACACTGAGTTAATTATACTCGGATAATCCTCGTATGAAATAAACACTTATTTCTTATGCTTTTAAAACGTATTTATTTAACATATTTACCTAATATATTTTTACACAGTAGTGTATTATCATATTTTATGTACATTGTACAACAAATAGAGATATTTAATATTTCATTTTACTTGCTCGAGATGTTTATAAATGTACTTTTTAAAAAACAGTTTAATTAAGTACAAGTGATCTTTAATTTGTATATTCTTAATATAATTGTTAATTAATGCATGCCTTAACAGTGAAAGAAACATCGTGGAAAAACCTGCATACCTGAGAATTTCTCCACATTAATTTTGAAGGTATGTGAAGTCTGCCAACCTGCAATAGGCCAGTGTGGTGGACTAAGGCCTAACCTCCTCTCATTCAGTAGAGGAAGCTCGTGCCCAGCAGTGGGACATGTATAATACAGGGGTATATTATTGTTAATATTTATTTCAATTTACTTATTTAAGGACTATTATATAACTTAATGGTAAAAAATGTTCGACATTTGTTGGAAAATATATGTAATTTCTAAATGACAATGATAAAGCCTAACCCCTCTCATTCGTCGCCTGTGTTTAGCAGTGGGAAAATTTAATACAGGGCTTATATTTTTAAATATAGTAAATAGGTAGCCAATGTTGTGATCCTTTACTGAAAACGTGGTATTTTTTTTTACATTAAATGTTTAACTTCTTTTCCAAAAAATGTCATCAAAACGCTCGTCTGCAAAATTCAATGGATTGTGCGTAATATAGTTTCGTTGAATTTCGTAAGGAGGCCGTGACGACCAATGACAAACGATCGCTTTGAAGTGCCGCCGATGACGGAAGCGCGGCTAGCGGCTTCATAAACATTTAGCTAATGGCCCCGCGTGACTAATCAGACTCTGCTTAGTGCTGATTGAGTTTGTGTAGGGAGTAAGCGCTGTATATACCACGTTGCGTTCTGTATGTTTCACTTGCTGTGACACAACTATACAGTATCAATGTCTTTCAGATTGGAATTGAAACTAATTTGAGTCCGTGTTATCTTGATTAGGTTTGACTTCAAGAGTAGGCCATTTGAATTGAGAACTAATTTCAAACGCTGCTTTTATATTTGCATTCAACATTTCACATTGTATATTGATATTATAAGTACAAGATTAGTTTTATTGATTACTAGCTTTTGCTCGCGGCTCCGCCCACGTGATCAAACAAACAAACAAACAATCAAACTCTACAGCTTTATAATATTAGTATAGATTTGGGTAGCTTAGCAACGGAAGCCTTCAAATAATATTATTTGGGTAGCTTAGCAACGGAAGCCTTCAAATATGAATAATTTTCCCCGTTTTTGCAACATTTTTCACTGATGCTTATCTTCTAATGGTCGCAGCGTAATGTTATATATCCTAAAGCCTTCCTCGATAAATGGACTATCCAACACAAACAGAATTTTTCAATTCGAACCAGTAGTTCCTGAGATTAGCGCGTTCAAACAAACAAACAAACAAACAATCAAACTCTACAGCTTTATTATTAGTATAGATTTGAATTATTGTTAGATTATTTGGAACTCGGTATTTTTTTACAAAGTTTTGTTGGCGCAAGACACAAGTTACATTGCGTGATTGTGCTACTGAGTCCTTGCTGTAGCGCCTGCAATCAGTGTAAAGACCAAGCCGAGCAACTCAAGTTTTTCTTGTACGTGCAGTCACAACAGAAGTTACTCTTTGTGTAAAACATTTTAGCGGCTACCGGCTGCCATAGTTTTTTTTGTTAGATTGGTTGCGATGGCTTGCTTGTCGCTAGTCGTCACTGCGCTAGAAGCGCAGTCACTAACCGACAAGACGATAAAATGCGTAATTTTTTATAAATGAATGTACTTTATGATCGCTGGTGACTAGTCAACAATGTGTAATAGGGCTAACGGACTCGTTTTAAAGGAAAGAGTTAGGAACAGTAATCCACCACGCGCTGGCCAATTACGGGTTAGTGACATACTGTAGCCTCATTTGTATGTGCAGTTTATTATATACCAAGGGCAGGTGATATTGACTTGAGTTCTGATATTGTTTGGACTCTATATCTTTATTTGTGATAACACAATTTAGGTTTTTATTTAAATATCCAACATTTAATATTAATCTTTATTTTCACAGTGACAAAAAGCACGCTATTGAGGGCCAGGATATATGTAAAAAAATCCGAAAACTCAATTTTCGTCTAAAAATAGTATAACTATTCACCCCAACAGAATGAACGCAAAAAGAGCATTTATATTTTATGGAGAAATGGACAATGGGCTGTATATAACACGGTATAACATTGCTTGCGTTAGGTTAGATGTAGTGATAGGTAAAATAATTTTTATAATCTATTGCTTATTAATGGGAAAAAAAAAACATGATAATTTGGTTAACTATACCCATGTCTAAATTCGTGAGTGTAGTAGTTTTTAGATTCCCGTGATGTCATCTTTATACGAGAAATATGTATGAAGTTAATACGTTTCTAATATAATGCGCCACGCTGTCCGGATCTGCATACATATTTTCATGAATACAGATTACGTAATAGGTACTAAAAACCTCGCAATAGGGGTACTGGTAATCTATTTTAATAACGTGAGATTGATTTAGTTACGAAACTTTCAACAATCGATACCAAAAATAGATTTATTGATATTCATTTTCACCGAATTCTCTATTTTCGAACTACGGTCATCTCTATCATACGGTGATACTTCAGCGACCGTGCATGGCATACGTGAATTTATATACCTTGCAACGCGACAGTGTCGAGTTACCAAACTGCAGTCAGCTTGACAAATACGCCTAGAGAATTGGCTAACGCATTTTTTCCAGCGACACTATTTTCGAAACACCAGCTCCACACAATTTCGTTTAACGTTTATTACCTTTTTACTTTCTGTTGGAGTGGAATAGAATTGTGGTATAACGTGCGATTTTGTTTCGCTTGTATCCTTGTTTATGACCTTATCTTGGCTTAATTCAAAAGGTTTTTAATTCGTATTTCTTTAGTACGGAGTCCTTTACCATTTCACTGCTAGATATTAAACTTGGTAGTACTTTACAGGTGAAATATAGATTCTCTTTGAATCTAATTGCTTCGTTATTGTTAAAAAATGTATATCGAGTTATAGAAAACGGCATATTGTGAGACTTGCCCACTTAGCGTAAATCCACGAGAGATCTCGCGCACGAGATAGTGGTTTATTAGTTGTGGTATAAACGGTATCGTAGTGGTGTAGGGTACCATAGTTTTTATAGTTTATTCATATTTATAGGTTAGTACATTTATATAATCGGGACAGCTGGACGGGTATGGGGTTGGTCATTGTATTGTAGAGTACATTACAATGACAAGCCCACTCACTACACACTAATATCCGTTAATCTTTTTGCCATCGAGCACAATCTCGAAACGGTGGGTCATATTTGTCTTTTTACAACATCTACCACGCTTAAGTTTACATAATTATTTCTGGTAAGCTCTGTAAAACATATGAAAACATTTCAAACACGCCAATCTAAGAAGAAACTCATCTTTAATAAAAATATGATATTCAATAAAGAGAATCGGTTTCCAGCACTTTTCGGTTTCCACTTAATTTCGCGGTAGTCAAAGCAAGTGGGTCTCAGGGTTCGGTCGCCATTTTCCAATTTAGCCGATGCTGCGATCCCGCCGATTCTGTATGTTGCTCACGTATCAATATTGCAATTTTATTCACTGCACTTGCTTGTAGAGTACATTTGGGATGGTCGAGTTAACTGTAGGCTGTTTTTGACAAACGCTATTTGAAGTATTAAACGAATAAAATATTTTTCAATCCGAATTATTTAATAGCGGATTCAATGGCCGGCAAACATTTTATTTAAATAATGTTAGCTCGCGGCTCCGCCAGCATGAAAGACTGTATTTGTCTGACTTTGACTTTATTGACTTCATATTTCCGGAGTAAAAATTTGTTTATGTCATGTAGCGCATAAACTGCATTTCAGGGTTGTTGCGTGAAAGAAGAACAAGTCAAATCCACCTGATTTCCCCTTTCAAATGTGAATTTCCAAAAATCCATTCTAGCTAGTGCCTAGATTATACAAACATCATTATACAACATATTATGACCAATTTTAATATGGTTGTGATTCAGAAAATGACCTCATTTGCATAACGTCATCTATCGGTTACAATGGTTATTAACTATTTTACTTGGCTTTTTTTGAGAAATGCGATGTAAATATTCATAACTCTTGATAGAATAAACCGATGATAATAAAACAAAGAAAATATATTACCTCAAGATACGCTCTATGATTTTATTGCCAATCCTTTTGATTAAATTTAGTACTTTAGACGAGATGCCTTGACAGACAGACAATAATAAAAAATATGATTTGTGTTTTATATCGATATTATAACAAAACCCAATCAAGCTATTAGAAAAATATTCAATGTACAGACAAGGTGCTTATTCAATGTTATTATAGTAAGATTCTATGAGTATTTACATAATATAACGAACAGACACGTGTCGGCAATGGTGAACTGTTCTTACTGAAAAATATGTATGGCACTTTAACCAGCGTAGAAAACAATCTGAAATCTACAAAACTGCGTTAAATTAAAGATATAAATAAGACGAAATAAATGCGATATCATCGCTGGACTTAAATAACAAAAAAGTCAAAAACTGTATAATGAACTATGTAATTTCTAGTATGAAAATTCATTTACATCCTACACGGTTTCGAGAAATATATTTTGTTAGCCTGAATTTACCTACTATAACAAAGTCTGGTTTATTCCAGTTTTACATAAAAGGTAGGCATAATATGTTGTTTTCAGGTTTCTTTGAACATTCATAACTAATCTACATATATGTCGGATTCAGACTGGAAGCAAACATAACCCGGTTAAACTCTGTAATCACACTTTCTTTGGACTAACATGCGCAAGAAAGAAAGAAAAGTTGGTAATTGGTATATGTGACTACAAAAGTACTTTAGTATTTGTACTTTTAATTACAAGACCCGATTCTAATGTTTGTGGAGTCGATGCAACGTGCTTTTACACATGCTGCAGAAAGGAATTTGACAGCCTCTTTGGCGGAGTTGGTAAAAACCGACTATGAAATGAAAAGCCTTTTCGATTACCGTATCGAGACAATTGATATTTGTGGGATCCGCAAATGTTTGTTTTGGGTTTGAGTGTTGCAAGACTGGAAGCCTATCGTAGATCGGACAACAATAGTGAAACAATATATTCATATCTTACTATGGAGTCAGAACTTTATGTGTGACTGTTGAGTGTCAAATTTATGACGACCGGCCGTAATCCGAAGTCAATCCGTGGAAAATCGTGTTAGAAAAACTAAGTATGTTTACCCAACTTGGAAATAGAGCCCAACATCATTATAAATATCTAAGACTAGCTTTTACTCGCGGCTCAGCCCGCGTGAGCAGCATTTTCCAGGATAAAAGTAGCCTGTAACCGTCTCCAGGGTCCCATCTGTCTCTGTAGATAAATTCATCAAAATCAGTTTAGTGATTTAGGCGTGAAAGCGTAACAAAGAAACTCATTTTCGCATTTACTTTCACCCGTTATTCATCCCTTATTGAAAAAAAAATCCAAAATTCCTGAAACACGTATTTATTTGTTTTACGTCAATAACCGAAATACAAAATTTTGTTTATGTAACTTTCAAAATGACGGACTTTCATACATATTATCATCCCCTATTTTGACCCCTTTGGGGTGGAATTTTCTAAAATCCTTTCTTAGTGGGTGCCTACATACCAAAATGAATATACAGTCCGAATTTCATGCTTGTAGCCTTGATAGTATGCGCTCGGCGATGATGAATCAGTCAGTCAGTCAGGACATGTTATTTTATAAGTATAGATATCCTGATCCACAATTGGACTTTTTATTATTTACTGAATTGAAGTCACCTTTGTTTCTGGTAATATAAAAAATATTACATCAAATCCTTAGAATGTCTAAATGTACCTCGAAGTAGAGATTGGCCTACGGCCTGCCAGGTTTAATTATTCTAAAAGCAGCCTCTTAGCAAAAGTGTCTTAGTGTTGCCAACAAAATCACATGCAAACGCCGATGTAATAATAAAATATTCAATACCCTTTCTATATTTCAATGAAAACATCTTCGCTCAAAGAGCCTTTTGTCTAGGCAAGGCCTTTGTAAAATCTAATATATGGCTCTATAGACGCATTCATAACGGTTGCAAGGCTTTGCTAGATTTTCGGTGCAAGGACGTTGAAGATTCTGAAAATTGTTTTTATATTGGGACAGATCCACCAAAATATATAATGAATAATTCAATGCATAATTTTAGTTTACCTAAACATAAAATAATAATTTATATATACTAGCTTTTGGTTGCGGCTCCGGCAGCGTGATCTGCTTTTTCCGGAATAAAAAGTAGCCTATGTCTTATTCTGATGTATAAGCTATATTATTGTAAAGTTTCATTAAAATCCATTTAGTAGTTTTTACGTAAAAGAGTAACAAACATCCATCCATACTTACAAACTTTCGCGTTTATAATATTAGTAGGATAGGATAGACTATTAAACAGGATAAACAGCAACTTCTTTCATTTTAAAAATATATTGTCTGATACATAATACCTTGATAATATTCTTGACATATATTGTAATCGCATCTTCTTCTAAAAATATATTCGTTGATATATGGGTTCGTCCAATCCCGCCCGAAGTCACTTCCCCGGTAGCAGGCAGGATGGGAAAAATAGTTTCATCTTCCCGGTAGCACACGCTTTGTGTTGCATCCTTTGCATAAAATAAAACACATTTTGTATCTTCGATCAGCATGAATCGCTATTCACTATTCATTTTAGTTTATTTATGCAGTCTTTTGACATCATCCGTATAAATAATAATAAATCTATGATAAGAAATTACTTTGCAGTGGCGTCTCCATTAAAACGAAGGTCAATTACCTTCTCAATAATTATATAACGTGGCTTACATTAATTGCAAATACAAAAAATGTGAATTGTGGAGATGGACGTTAGATTACGTCCATTTATTTTCATCATCAGCCACAAGAAGTCCACTGCTGAACATAGGCCTCACCCAAAGATTTCCAGACCAACCTGTTGGAAGCGGCCTGCATCCAGCGACATCCTGCGACCTTTATCAGGTCGTCTGTCCACCTTGTAGGTGGACGTCCAACGCTGCGCTTGCTAGTACGTGGCCTCCATTCCAGAACCTTTCTGCCCCATCGGTTATCGGTTCTGCGAGCTATGTGGCCTGCCCACTGCCATTTCAGCTTGCTAATCCGCTGGGCTATGTCGGCGACTTTCGTTCTTCTACGGATCTCCTCATTTCTGATTTGATCACGTAGAGAAACACCGAGCATAGCCCTCTCCATAGCTCGCTGAGTAACTGTGAGCCGTCTTATACGGCCCATATTCAGAGGCCACGTCTCAGTCCCGTATGTCATCACTGGTAACACACATTGGTTGAAGACTTTAGTCTTCAGGCACTGAGGTATTTTGGACGAGAAGACCTTGCCAAGTTTCCCGAACGCTGCCCAGCCGAGCTGGATTCGACGATTGACCTCTCTCTCGAAGTTGGACCTGCCTAGTTGGACTACTTGTCCTAGATAGACATATTCGTCGACAACTTCGAGAGATGAGCTTCCAACAGTAATCGGGGTGGGCACAACATGGACATTCGACATGACCTTCGTCTTGTCCATGTTCATCCTGAGACCCACCCGTTGAGAAACTCTGTTGAGGTCTTCGAGCATTGTACTCAGGTCTTCCAGCGATTCCGCAAGGACCACGATATCGTCGGCAAAGCGGAGGTGAGTCATGTACTCGCCATTTATGTTGATGCCGAATCCTTTCCAGTTCAAGAGCTTGAAGGCATCTTCCAGCGCGGCAGTGAACAGTTTCGGAGAAATAACATCTCCCTGTCTCACGCCTCTCTGTAGTGGAATAGCCTTCGTACTCTGTTCTTGTACTCGGACCGACATGGTGGCGTTGTTGTACAACGTTGTTGTTGTTATTTATTTTATTATAAGAAAATTTATTTATTTACATAATTTATAACATCAATTACAGTTGCCACCAATGCGATGTTATAACTAATACATTATGGTTAGCTTTTTTCTACGCACTTATATGCAGCTTCAGTGAATTTCGGTAAACTACAATTAAATATATCAATATCTTGTGAAATAACATTCAAATATATAATAGCCCGTGTTAAGGGAGCGTAGTAATATAAGTTAGTTCTGCCTAAATATGCTAAGTCATATTTTATTACGGTCGTGGTCATATAAAAGTAGACAAAAAATTAGGACGAAACTTTTCATAATTGTGACCGATCCGTAGACCGAGTTGCAGACAGCGGCCGGTTCAAGATTAAAGATCGACAAAAGACGATAGAAACAGATGGCGGTGGCAGACTAACATGCGATTACAGAAACCTTATGCAGGTAAAGTTATTGTCTACAATGTTTTATAGACAAACATTGTAAGTTGTATCTCATTTCAGAATGTTTTCTATCTATGCCACGAAGATAAAAACAAGCTATATTTTAGAACAGAAAAGAACCATATTTCTATGAAAATCATTGTCATTTACGTCAGTTTTCTTTGATAATTTTACCACACAGCTTCGACAGATGCATTTATACTTTGGACAATACTATGACACTATTGCTTTAAAAGATATGGCAAAGAAAATGATAAATCGAAAATATTAAGTTTATTATACTAAATTAATTTCTAATCATATTATATTAATACCAGTGATATCACATTGAAGGCTATAACTCATAAATCCTTTCATTTCATTCCACCGAGTTTTAAAGGATTTTGTGAACATAATGAAATTCTGAAGATACGGGCTAAAATATCTGAAATATTGATTACTATCCCCAAATGATGTAGAATACTTATTGAAAAAGACATTAAAATTTATT
Source organism: Amorpha juglandis (assembly GCA_949126905.1). Classification (NCBI taxonomy): domain Eukaryota; kingdom Metazoa; phylum Arthropoda; class Insecta; order Lepidoptera; family Sphingidae; genus Amorpha; species Amorpha juglandis. Next base: position 8,218,468 of record OX421365.1, read on the forward strand.
TACTAGTCATTAAGAGTACCGCAATCATATTTATATATATTCGTACGGATCGATCAAAGAACCTCTTTCTTTAGTCGGTTAAAAACCATAATAATACACTGACTGCACTTAATAGTCACACATATTCCTGACCTCACACCAGGTGAACTAATGTTGTGGCTATCAAGAACTACTAGGGACTTATGATCTCACAACACTCAGACCCGTAACAAATATTGTAGATCATACAAACATATTTTTTCGGTGTGGGGATCGAACCCGCGGCCTCTCGTTTTAAAGCCACGGAGGCTGTCAATATTAAAGTTATATAATAAAAAAATATCCATTTCCGAAAATATTAAAATAACATATCAACACATTTCAACGTCATAAAAGATATTTTAAGAACTAGCCGCACGCAACATCGTGAACGTTTAACTTATGTATAACTGCTTTCGCAGACTTGGGCCTTTCAATTCTGAACCGGCCCGAAGGACCTTTCGTGCAACTCGATTGGCGATGATCCAATAATGTAATATCATATCACACCAACTTGCTCTATGATACTTAACATTATAAAGTTTTTCAGACAGTACTGTTTCATATCTTTCTATTAATTAGACTTCGGATATTTCACTTATCTTATCCACCAACAATCCGCTACTTTACGTCGATTTTCTGTGAGACAAAGGTCGATCGAGCCGGCCCCTTTGTGGTGTAGACAAAATGTCTACAGCATAGTTCAAATATTTTATCTTTGGTAACATTGGCTTTGCAAAAGTACTTCCAGTACCCCGACAACAAAGGTGAGAGAAAACAGCTTAAGAATATTACGTACTTCAACCAAGGTAATTGATATACCTACAATTAAATGTGGAGATATATATTATTTAATTACAATCCTGCGATTCTCTCATGAGTGTAATTTGCGTCACCTTTGCATCACGTATTACAGTGAGAGAGGAAGCGAAATGTCACAGTATTTATATTAAAACGTGTGTTCGCGGCAGCAGAATTCTTCCTATCAAAGCCAATACAATACTTATTTGAATTGTTAATATACAAACTACTAGAATCGCTCTTTTCAGGTTTAGTCTCATAGTTAATATATAGGTTTCTATTGACAAGAATTTCATTTTGCGTTAATGATTATATACAAAAGTCCTGAATTTATCATTACATTCGATGAAATAATTTAATGAAGTCATAAAAACCACAAATCACGTAACTCATATTGCAATACATATTTTAAATATTGCAACTAGTACCATACTTCGTTCGCTATGTTTGGGCGAGCTAATCCGGTGCCGTCCCACAGGAACTGGCTGGTTAACCGGGTAAAATATGCGGCCATTACACGCTCTCCGAGTGTTATGAGATCACATTGCTCTTTTGTTTATCCGGTTTGCGGAAAAGGCGTGCCACCAAGCCATATTGCACGTGGAGATTACTTGTTTACACGTGTATACAGTGAAGGCTTTTGTGGCTCTTTTGAGAGCTGTGCGTAATTAAGGTGTACCGGTGTCTACTGTAACCACACAACTGTAAATGGATCTTCATAGTTGGGCTTTGAATTTCATGTTTAGTTATTTTTAACCGGTTTCAAAAAGGAGGAGGTTCTCAATTTGGCGAGTTTTTTATGTATGTTCATTACTTTCTCCGACATTTGTTATTTCATTTCGCCTATTTTGTAGCAAAAATTAAATAATTCGATAGATAATTTCGAAAAAATAATATGGTAATTGTGTGGTAATATGGTTAAGAGCTAATGATGTGTACTAAGTAAAAAATGAAACTCCTTAATGGACTCACTCGTAACAATTTTGTTATTGTGCTGGAATTTCACATTCAACATGCCATAACTGTATATACCTAACACTGAAAATTGAAAAATAAAATAAGTTTTAACAAAACTTAAAAACCGACTTCAAAAAGTATCTAAGCCAAGGCTGGCTGGCTTGTTATTCAAAACAAACTATAATTTGTAAAATATTATAAACAATTAAACATACAATATCGAATGATGACTGTTCGATATCTTCAACATTCTTCTATGACGTGATAAAGGAATGTTTCTAAAATTATTATAATTACAGTCTTTATACTATTCTGACTTGGAAGTTTAAGTTCATTAGGTGGTAGGTCCTTAGTACAAACTAGGGACCTACCACCCTACCTACCCACCTCACACATGAGAGGCCGTCTGGGTTAGTCAATTTTGCCGCCAAGCAGAAAGCACTGTTTTTGTATTGTTATTCAAAGTCTGTTGCATCTGTTTATGGACAGTCGGGGTGTCTGCCATCAGGCGAGCGACCTACTCGTTTTGTCATTCAAGGTATTATAAAACTCATAACGAAGACTCTGTTAATAATAATAATTCCCAGAGAATACACGAATTAGGAAATATTATTACAATATTTTTCCTCGTAACATACCTAATAATCCCATTTCATTTGTATAATTCCCTGTATGGTGGCATACACTTAATAATATGAATAGTTTTTATTGATAGCTTAACTATTATTGAAAGAGGTTGAGAGTGGGTTATGTCGAGGGTATATTTTTGATAAGGGTTACTCAGCTAATAAAGGAAGCAAAGCAATATTCTGTTTCCAATACAGTCAACAAATGGCCAATAGAAATAAGCTCTATATTTTTATTTTCAGTTTTCACAAAAGCAATTTAAAAAATTAACTTTTTCAATGACTACTATGATATAGAAAATATACCTAATAAAAAAAACGGAGTGACATCTTAAATTTTATAGCATCTTCAAACATTTGATCGTTAAAATTTTTATTAATTTGGAAAGTAGCTTCAATGAATATAATAATTATTATTTAATATGAGTCAATACGTCGCGTCGTGTGTTCGCGGATCAGTTGCAGAATAGAATGCTTGCAGAGGTGCCTCTTTCATGTTGGTACCAGCTTCCAAATAGGTAATGGACTGCGTAAACATTATTAAGCACGGCCAGGAATATTTAATAAATTCTGTAATTTTTCTCCACTCAATTAAAATTTAAGTGAGTAGAAACGTTTAATAGAGATCGCTGTCTTGAAAGTCAACTAAGTAAAATATAGACTTACAATATTACAAAATTAGTACTGACATAATCCAAGTTCTAAAATAGGCTTCTCGTCAAACTGAAGTGCGTTCGAAACCATCTGACGCGGAATTTTGAAGAGTCCCTGAGCGGACTCCTCGGTTTGTTAGCTGACGTCAATGCTCTTCTGGCGATCGACCATGTTCCCACTGAAGCTGATTGTTTTGCGATTTTAATGTAAAGCAAAACAACGCAGTTTACGTTATTGAACAATTTTTTTATAAAAAAAAAATGTTTTTTTCTTTATTAACGGATAAATTGTTTGAAATAAATAGTAACAAGATCATTATTTTGATACCGAACGAGACGCGTGGTCGAGGACTTATTTTTAGGACGAGGATTTTTTTTTACAAATTGTATACTTAGCCATATTTTAATTGATATTATTATGTCATTAGCACAGAGCACAAATTGTTAGATGATTATGTGTTATTTAAAGAAATTATTATTATAGTGACTGATACATACTGCATACATGCAATACATACTGCAAATACTTCAATAGTGTATGAATTTAAGCGTCTCAGATTCATTCGTCTGTTCCAATTCATTAATAAAATTTGCTCTAAGTGTTCCATCTCGCCCCCCTCGCAAAGCTCGACCCATACTACATGTACGTCGTTGTCGAACCAATGTAGGCAAACACTCTCCCATTCCTCGACTGACTGCTCTGTATAACCGGCTTGCTAATAAAATAAATAATCTGGACATTTTCCACGATTCACTGTTCTCTTTCAGAAAAAATATATTACAAAATATTGATGATCTTTAACATTCTGGTAAATTGTGTTACTTATATAAATTAGGTATATATTGATTGTTCCTAAATTAATACTAAATAACTGCATTGCATGTTGTGGTTACCTGTTATCTAAATTGCAATTAGCCTAATATTATTTTATAACATTATATTCAACTTGTGTATGATTGTAATTTTGTTGGTGATCCTTAAATAAATAAATAAATAAACTAAAGTATCTACTTGCTGTAATGATACAGGAATAATTTAATGACGAGAAACCCTTGTAATACTTTAAAGACGTTTTTACGATATTTACGGCTAGAAAATTCATACTTCATGTATTCAGCTGAAGTCGTAGTGCAGTAGCGTGGACTGCAGACTGAATAAAATGCCTTCGCGAACGATGAAACACAAAATATTTGTTCTTTGTCTCGGAAATCGAAATGGTGCAACTGCGATATTTATTTCAATCTTATTTTTATGGAATGGTTAGCGGAGAGCTCAATATCTAAGTTTTCAAGCCGCTCGAAGTCCTGCGAGTTGGCTTAATGACTGTTGTCGGTCGACAATAGCCGGGTCCAACATTTTACGTGCGCTCCGAAATATGGATACGCTCAGTTGGAATGCCACTAATGGTCGTTTTCAATATTTTATTTACAGACAGATTTGTCTACTGGCAGTAGATTTTTCACACATTTTGTATGGAAGATCTTTCAAAGCAGTAATAAGCAAATGTATCTGAATATAATATAGGGAACGGCTATGAGCCGTCATCCACCTATAGACTGACTGTGCCGGGTTGTCGCAGGCCCCTCGATTTGCTTCTTCCCTCTTCGGAGTGTGAGAAGCATTTATACAGGCCGGCATGATTAGGGTGATCACCGATAAACTCTTTATTTGTCGGTGGTCGCTGGTTTTTTTTACTGCAGTACGCTTACGGTTTTGTGCAGTCACTTTGCCAAGCTCTCGAGAAATCTATGCCTATGATTTTAATTGAATACTTGACTTTACTATTTCTATAGACAATGTTACAAATACTATTAGTTTTGATTATTAATTTAATAATTTGTAAAAAGAAGTTAAAAAACTTATATAAACTTATAGTGTCACAAGATTTTAACCCCGCTAATATTTGTTATATAAGTGAGACTCTGTCAAAACTCAAAGCATGTTTAATGTCTTAACAATTAGAAAGCATAAGAAACAAGTTCCCCTCTTAAACGAACTTTGAATGAAGAAGTTTCAATAAAGATGAGTGATGCGAGACAGCGAAATTATCTTTCATACTAACAATGGTATTTTATTTAAAAAGTCTTGTAAGTAGACAAAAGTGTCTGGCAATGAATGAAAAGATAATGAATTGGCATCGGGCCAATTGCGCATTGCTCCAAATATCCGAGCTGAGTGTTGTTTGCGTAGTTCACACCAACCTTCACGGTCAGGGTAAGTAAATAAATTCGTATTTAAATAAAATGCTGTCGTGATTAACTAACCTCCTGTAATTCGCCTATTAGTGTAAAAGCCGTTTTTGTAAAAAAAGGCCAAAGGTAATTTTTTTGTTTAGGGGAAAAAAAAGAAGTGAAATAAATTTAAAAAATATCGAAGTCCTATAGATTTGTAGCATCTTTTTATTCGAACACGACAGTACCGTATTACTGGCTGATCGTGTAACAAGATCGACACAAGGTGTGTGGGTCGTGGCAAGTTTTAACACCAGGTGTACGGTAGTCGCTATCCGGACCGATATTAATATCCTATCACCAGCATATCTTGTATAAAGCAAGGATTTCCATCAGCTGTTTGGTAGATCAAGTGTATCGTACTTAATTGAGACTACTAGGTATATGTCTCACCACGCTATCAAACTGGCTGGAGTACGGCTTTGCGTCGAGTTTAATTTAATATACTATATGTAACTATAGAACTCGGTGGCCCTATATATTTACAATACTATATACTTTGACAAGGACTAGAACTAATAGGAATTAAGTTTAAGTAATTGTATATTTATCTATTTTCTTACTTCTTTCGCAGGCAACTGCCATAGGAATTGTTTATTTAAAACTTTTACATTATTATTAAGAATGCTAGCTGTAACGGTTCCCGTTTTAATTACAAAAGACTTAACTTTCATTAAACCATGATTAAAGTTTGATATAACTAAGTCAATATTTAAATTAGATAAATTTATTCTTAGAACTGTAGAAGCGAAAATAAAGTTTTCAGTTTAGCTGAAACGTAATAATCTGTTTATCATTGGTCTCTCACAAATTGATGTTTAACTTCTAAAAGTATGAGATTCCGTAGCAGACACTGCCAATACCATACCAATCTTCATACCAATTTAACCATAGTCCTCGGTTTAAGCAGTTTTAGCGCTTGAAAATATTTTTACCTCGTGTATGATCTTATATAAGTGAGGTCACGTGTTTTACCACAAAATAAATATTATGTGTAGACTTGTACAGATCGTTATATCTAAGATAACGACCATTCTAAAAAGGAAACTAAGAAATGCCCTCGTTAAATTAAATTTCTTACAAGAATACCACTTTGTCTTACCTAATTTTATAATAATGTAAGGAAATGAAAAGTCGTAGGCAAATTTACGTGCCGAGATGGCCGCTCCCTAACTTTCCTCCAGTATCGTCAGCGTGGAGTGTCATTATGTGGGCAACGACGAGAAGTTAATCTTTGAAGACGTTTTATTAAGCCACAGGCTGTAGCGTTATTGGGTCGAAGGTTTTATATAAAAAACTTTACCTGCTTTGTTTATAACGTGGTGACGTAATAGCTCCTATAAATGTTCTAACCAGAACCAGTCCTTCGTAGTTCCTGATACCCACATTATTCAATTAAATGAAATAAAATTTAAATGGGACCGACTTTGCGCTATAACTAAGCCTTTCAAATGAATAAAGATTCATCAGAATTGGATTATTCTGTGAAAATTAATTCATACAAAACTTAAATATACGCGTCGACTTGAGAACCTCTCGCGTTTTTTCATCGTTTAATAAATATATATGTATATATATATATATATATATATATATAAATACCAACTTGGGCATTATGTTGATCCAGCCGGGCCCCCGTACATTACTGAGTCCACCTTTTACCTAGAATAACTCTACTCCGATTGCGCGTACTCTGCTCGGAGTGGCAACGTCGCCTTCAACTGATCGAGACGGAGGTACATATTCTATGAGAAAGCGATATACTTGCAAGTTTTTTTCCAATGATGTTGAACTCAATCAACTCCGCAACGGTCAAATTTCTGATACGCCTACGTACTTATTGGATCCGTTTTATATATCAAAGCCGGAGTATTTTGTTGATCTCTGTTCAACTATAATGCATTGGTGATTCCATTTATACTGTCAAATTTTGAACTAATGTTGATCTGACATATACATAGTAGCGGATATATTCCATATGCTTTGTGGAGTTTTTGTAGGCTCCGAACATAAAAGATTTAAATTTTGCCGCCATTCTCATCGGCTACGTATTACCAAAGAAGATATAATAATACTACGTATGAACGGACACTCGTTACCCCCCACCCGATTGAGTCTTCCTCTTTTAATTTGTTGCAACAACTCTTGTTGGTGGCAAACTGATCATATCCTACGATTTTTTGTTTTAAAATTTCTTAATTATAATTTTTTGATTTATACTCTTTTTTAAATCGATAAATATTGGAAGTGGGGGACTCTTTGATCAAACCATACATTTTGTAGGACAAATATTTTTTCAAATAATTTAGATAATTATCTTGAGATTTAACAAAAAAAACCTGTTAGTAATAATGTGACTTTGACCGGACTTTGGCCGGACTTTGACCCGACTTTAACAGGACTTTGACCGGAATTTGACAGGACTTTGACCGGACTTTGACAAGACTTTGACTGGACTTTGACAGGACTTTAACTGTACTTTGACTGGACTTTGACAGGACTTTGACCGGACTGTGACCGGACTTTGACCGGACTTTGACAGGACTTTGACCGGACTTTGACAAGACTTTGACCGGACTTTGACAGGACTTTAACTGTACTTTGACCGGACTTTGACAGGACTTTGACCGGACTGTGACCGGACTTTGACCGGACTTTGACCGGGCTTTGACCGGAATTTGACAACGCTTTGACCGGACTTTGACAGGACCTTGACCGTGCTTTGACCGGACTGTGACCAGACAATGATCGGACTTTGACCGGACTTTGACAAGACTTTGACTGGACTTTGACAGGACTTTAACTGTACTTTGACTGGACTTTGACAGGACTTTGACCGGACTGTGACCGGACTTTGACCGGACTTTGACAGGACTTTGACCGGACTTTGACAAGACTTTGACAAGACTTTGACCGGACTTTGACAGGACTTTATCTGTACTTTGACCGGACTTTGACAGGACTTTGACCGGACTGTGATCGGACTTTGACCGGGCTTTGACCGGAATTTGCCAACGCTTTGACCGGACTTTGACAGGACCTTGACCGTGCTTTGACCGGACTGTGACCAGACAATGATCGGACTTTGACAGGACTTTGACTAGACTTTGACCAGACTTTGACAGGACTTTTACCTGACTGGGGAGCAGTGCAGTGCAGCGCAATCCAATGAAGTGATAACTTCTTATGGGAGGGTAAACCGCTTCGTAACGTAACGCGTTACGGCGCCACTCTGTCTGGCTTCCCTTTCTCTCACGCATACGGCAGCAGTAGGCAGGCTCCTCCTCTCTCACTTTAACCCCCATTAGTTTAAGTTATCACTTTTGTCGAGTGTCCCGAGACCCACACTTTTTTTTTATATTTCAAATTTTACACATACCTAATTAATGAGCTTGTTAAAGTATTTTAACGGGCATTAAAAAATTACATATTTGATGAACCGATCAATATTATTATATTTTATCTATTTACTACGCATCTATTCGCTCCGTCTCTGTCCCATTCTTTCCAACTGTGTCTTTAGTCCAATCACAGACGATGACAAGCTGTGATTGGCCCATTTGAATCAGATCAACAACTGCTGACATGCCAAAAAGGTGGATTTGTATAAAAATGGCGTAATTATTATTATTTCTGGCCGTGACACTTGTGGCTCCAAACGGATACACATGTGCATGGGGATATTGTAATGGATCAACAAATCATGACCCGGATCAACATACGTTTTTGGATCAACAAAAAACTGACTATATGGCACGGTTGATCAACAAAGTACGTGTGGCTATCTCTATATATATATATATATATATATATATATATATATATATATATAATATACCTTTGAAGAACAATTTAATTACATGTGAGTTTATGTAAAACGAGGGCAAATTGAAAATCGAGTTGTATCCGCAATTACAAAAAGCAATAAGACTTACAGTACTTGCTTACTTACTTACTCACCAATACATTATATTGTTGATTGAATCGTACCTGGGAAATAAAGAAAAATAATTGAAATAAATTAATTTAAACGGATTTTATATGGGTTTATTATTTAATTTTGATTTAATTTAATTAAAAAACCGCGATAAAATCCGTTTAAATAAATTTTATTTCAATGTGTAACATTCGCGTAAACAAAGAAATCATTAAAGAGAAATAATTTAAAAATTGTTTCCACTAATTATGAAATGAGACAATAGATAGACATACATATTATAAAGTAGGTATTATTGTATAGAAATGTATTCGACAGCCACCGTAGCGCAGTAGCCGGCTGTGAAGCGTGAAGCCGCGGCTTCGATTCCCGCGTCGAGACAAATATTTGTGATCCACAAGTATTTGTTTCGAGTCTGTGTATGTTTTCTACAAAGAGGGTTTAACGTCAGGCAGACGCCCGGTCGTTAAACTACAGGTCAAATTGTTTCCGGAATATGTGTTAAAAACATGTTGCGCCGATGTGTTGTTGGTATAAGGGCAGGTGGAAGAAAATAATAGATAGAAAATCAAACTGTGGTACCCGCGAGGTACTATCATATGCGTTCCTTACATGATATACCTATCCAGAGCCAAAGAAACTCACGGAAGTTTGAGCGATTATCTAAATAATTAGCCTACTCAGTCTATACTATTATCTTATGTTATATAATAATAATAATAAGCCCTTCATGGTAACGTGTTTCCTTAGTAAAGTTTGGAGAGCAACCATGGTTTGTAAAAACCCATTCGGCACGGAGGCGTAGCTTTAAAGACGCGAATTCGTCAATGTACGGCTGCTTGATGCTTACATATAAACTAACGAGATTGAATTAATATCGTCGTTCTATAGCTTCATTGATAGCAATGAAGCGATATTTTGAACCGTCTATAGAACTACACTTCTATGGATAGCGGGCCTTAATTATGACCAGTGAAGATAACAAAAAGTCTATACTACTACCACATTTTTATTAGAAATAAATACAATAAATAAATTCTACGCCGGAATCCTTGCAGAGGTAGGCAGAGATGCAAGTAGTGTTGCGACGTTTTGCAGAATTTATTTCCGTCCCGTGATAAGGGGCGAATCTATTGCTCTACTGGGTAGACATTACAATCCTGGTAAATCACGAGTGACTGAATTGAAAATATAAACGAAAATTATGAATGCCCGACCTGAACTTTGTGTCCGAGACCTTACGGTTTCTACATAAAAACACGTTAGAAAAAGAATATATTTTATTCCACACGTCTCAATATATCAGAAGTATTCACACTCCAGTACATAAGTGTAGAACAGGGCTACAAATCAATTTCCCGACAGTAAGAATATAGCACCGGCCTTGAACAATAGTGAAAGAATATTATTATTTCACGAAAAGGTGAAGATAAATTATCTACAATACGTAAATTTCTATTCAGCGTTAGATGAGGCGAATTCAAAATGTTTTAGTGTTTCAAACGTTGAGGTTGCGAATCATTATTCAAAAGACCACGGAGCTCGGCATTTATCATAGTGTCAAATAATATTTGAGGTTCTAATACAAGAGACGCTGCTGGAATCTTCCCTGTTTGTAATGTAACCAACGTTTCGTAATTTCCTATAGTTTGTACATTTAAGATTTCACTCATTTCCTTTCTATAATATTTACTAATAGCCTACAATATTTAATAGTGCCACGTACAGAAGGTTAACTCCGTATAGACTTTTAAACAAACAGCGACTTTCGCATTTTTATAGCCTAGGTAGGCTAACGAGCAAGTGTGTCACCTGATGGTAAATTATCTCTACCACCCATGAATGCTTACAATACCAGAAGAGTCAAGGACGCGTTGTTGACCTTTTAGGAAAGGGATAATTAAGGGACTGGTAAAGAGTGAGGAATTACCTCCGGACATGTCTCTCACCATACAAAACGCAGTAGCATGCCGCTATTTTATATTGGTTTTCTGTGAGATAGTAGTAACAACCCGAGTGAACTAGCCCATTGATGGTGCAAAGTGCTGCATAATTATGCTTCATAAGCTTATGCAAGTTTATTCACCACATTAGCATCGCCGCAAAAGCAAAAACGAGCTAGCGTGTACCAAATCGCTGTCATCGCTGAATAACCATATCAGATTGGTTGTATCTTAAACTTCAAAATTTATCCATCTCTGCTGTCGGATTTTACCACACAAAAATAAAATAATTTTAAGAAAAATATCTCATATAAAATGGTTCAATAAAAACTTGTTTATGTATATAAATTGATTTCATAAAAACATGGTTGGTTTTGGAATAATTCCTTAGACTATTTTCTAGAGTCTTTTATAGTGGTAGTCTCCCTATATATAAAAATAAAAATCTGTTTTAAAAAAGAAAATACATGAAACAGCACGTAGAGACACGTGCCCTAATTTAATTCTAGGGAACATTAACAGAAACTAGTTCAAGGATGCTTCCATCAAATGTATGTACGTACCAATTTAGTTAAAGCCCATACTAAACTGGGTCAACGACACTCCTAAGCACGTGTCGTCTATGGAGTCATTACTGAAGGAAGAAAATGCTTGATTAATAACAATAAAAACACCACAAATTTTATTTGCTTTGACCTCTGGCACGAGCCACATAATAGCTGGTACTATTTGGATTGTTTTAATGATTTCATATTGATATGCTTTTTAACACATATTACAGAGAGATCGGGCTAACTGTTTATGGTTTCAAGCCTATGCTACTTAACCAATGAAGTTAAAGTAAGCCTGTTAAAAGGCACTGAATATCGTTTAAAACTATAATATTTAAATATATTTTACACCAATGCCTTGAGTTTCCTACTTCCAAAAAACCCCGTTCCCCGGGATTTGCCCGATATGCTAATAGGCATCTACCACATCATAGACGGAAATAAGCTCGGCCAACCGTAGCTGTATTAGTTACGCTTCTGTATACCTTCTGGAATACAGACGTGAGCGTTACTTATATCATTTTAAACATAAATAAAATATACCAATGATTCTGACCTTAAACTATGATAACCCGTTTCACGCACTAACTTTACATCCTGTCGCGGTCGCATACTTCAAAACGTGCCTTAGCCGATAAACATGATGTAGACGATTCAACAAAAAATATTTTCAAGAAGCACATCAAAGCCATCAGATAAAACACGATGCATTATATCAAAATACGTCTATTTTTGCTTCTGAGAAACCACTTTGATCAACAACCGTCCTTTTGTACGAGCCTCAAATTTTTTTCTTGTCAAGACACGTCCGTATGACGCTAAAGCCCTCAAGAGGCCTTTCGACTGACGTCGCCCAGCTTTGAGAGGCAATGTCATCGAGTCAGCGTTCGCGGTCCAATGAGTCGTGCCACTTGATCCTCAACGAACGTGATTTCTTCGAGGTTGGAAAACCGCGGACCAATATAGAATTTTTACAAATAACCCATCTTAGCTGATTTCGTTGCAATGAGGGTTGGAGTGATGGAGTATTCTGAAAAAAGTCGCGTTCGAAATTGATTAATTTACTAATAACTTTAGAGGAAAGAATGAGGATTAGATAAGAGCTATATTGTATCTTCAGGAACGTTGCTGTTCATCTGAAGCGAAGCAGCAATACTGCTAGTAAATGCTAATACACGCCGGCTTTACTTACCTCAAGACGTAAGATCTTAAGCCTCTTAATGCCCAGTAATTTCACTGGCTACAATATCCTCCAAACCGGAATACAACAGTGCTTACATGCAGTTGCTTGTTAGCAGAAAAAGACGAAGTGGTGAAACCAAACGGCCTCTCGCATACGACGAACGTACCACCTCGGTACATTGTAGACCCTGATAGCCATTCTTATAAAAAAATTGGCTAGGTAGTAACATTAGGTATTCTGTGCTAGATAATATTTAATAAATTACTATAAACTATACATACGACTTACCAGTATTCCGTGAATTACGCAAACGCTACTGAATTGATATTATACTGTAAATAAATATACTAATTACTATTACATTAGTTTATAACCGTTCGTATCAAAGTAACATATAAATTGACTTATATTCCAGGAATATGAATTCCATCCAACTTATTTCACATTTGCTCAACGTTTTTTTGTCAACAGCTATATGATTCCATTACACATAAAGGCATCTTATTATTACTTTTATAAGGAATATAAACATGAAAATTTTATTTGATTCATATCTGATAGTAGAGAGGTTATTTTTTTTATTTAATCATTCTAGTTGATCAATTTATTCTTGTACGTCTTCCTATATATGCGTAATTTGTTTGAATAGTGACAATAACCAAGTGTGCCTATTTCTTAAATATAATATCTAAGGTAATACATGTCACTTCACACAAATCAAAACGCCATATTTACAAGCTGACACACATAGGAAGACTTGTGAAAATGAGACGATCAGGTAGATCGGCTACACATGTACTGGATGTAAAGAAAACCATTCCGAAAACTGAGATAGGTAGTAATGCTGGTTATGGACATGATAATTTGACTAAAGCAATTACGAAATAAATTCACCTATTACCCTTCCCTACCCTCTCACACCCAATATTATGCCTACTGTATTTTTATGTAAATAACTTTCCTTTTATTAAAATGATGTCGCTATATCATAAGGTCGCAGGAGCACGACGTAATTGAGACTAGCCAGGCAATTTAGAAATAATTTAAGGGGCTCCTGTTAATACGACGAAAAATTTAATTATGTTAAGAAAATACCAACTTGATACAGAAATTCGTATTTTTTCTTGGAATTAAAGTAATAACTCAGGTTTTGGCGACTTAATAACCTCCTTTGTAAGATAAATAAAATTGTGTATTAGGTAACGATTTCAACCAACCAAGAAATCAGAAACACCAGATTAAATACCAGATTGTAATAAGCGCTATTTGAATTGCCAACATGATTAATAAACTATTTCATTTTATAAGCTATGCGAATGAGACAGGATCTCTCCGGTCTCCCGTTTGCATACAATTTTATAAAGCGAAAGTGGGGCCATGGCCTGACTTGCGTTAAGTTACGTATAGGCGCTCGTTCAGGTCGCGCCATGAAAGGTACCTTAACCTATCTAAAATCATTAATAATGTTATTAAAACTCGAAAACCACCAAAACGAACTTCGGTCGTGTGATACCTTAATAATGTATATTTTTTTATATGGGCGTACAGAGCTGAAATCTTCAAGGAGAGTGGCGTTGGTTATAAAAGCTTAACATAATAAAGAACTGTATTTGCTTCTCTCCTGGGCATTGTAAGAAACGTCTGAATTTTAATAAGATCTCGTTAAGTTTCAAAGACAGCATTTATTTCAAATCTTATTATCTCCAAAGCACAAATCTAAAGTCTTGCAGTAAAAAGACGTCAATTACCCTATAATGTACTTTCTTTTTTGTTGCAAATCCTCTCTCATTGTATAGGATTTTTACGATTATTTACCCTAAATAACTTGAGGATTTAATAGTTTTTTAATGCGCAATCTTCCTTTCATTTAAGAATCTGTATATTTTAAGATCTGCGATCTTTTCTATCTCTAAATGTATTATCAGGCGAGTCATGTTATCTCTTCGCAAATAACACCTCATTTTTAAACCAACTGAAAATCTTCTTCTTCTACACGCCTCAATCCAAGTCGCAATAAGGTCGATGCAACAACTTTTTACGCGTGCTAGAGAAATATTTGGCTTGTAGTTTTTATGACCGGCCAGCCTGACTGACAAATCTTCTGCCTCGGAGAGAAAACAGACTCAGATCCGAAACAGATATTTGTCATACACAAACATTTGTCTCGATGCAGGAATCGAACCTTTGGCATCTCGCTTCACAACCGGTTAAAACAACTAAAAATAATAAATAAAAATTAATAGAGTTAAATTATTTAGAAGCTACATTAACGGAGTTCGAAGAATTAATATGCTTTTTCGGAAAGGAATTATATTATAAAATGATTATTTTAATAAAGTGATCAGGAAAATTAATTTAGAGTTATACTCTAATACTTGAACACCCGGAAAAACTCTGTTTACTATTAAAACGGGCGAAGCCGATTGGCGAACATTTTTAATGAAATAGGTACCTGAATTACCTAATATCAGGCAATTTCCGTTGAATCGAGTTTTGCAAAGTTAACATTTTCTCAAACACAATCAAAAGCAAGATTTGGGTAATTAACTCTCCAACGATGAGAAATACTTACTTTCTTAAATAATGTTGATAGGTCGACTTATTTTGAGCTTAAGTTTTAATTAAAAGAAAAGCTAAGTTATCTCAATTATATCTGTATCTATATCTGTAGGCTCAACTACTTTTTTTATAAATAAATAAATACACCCAACAGTCACACACATAGTCCTGACCCCAGAGTAAGATACGAGTCTTGTGTCATGGGTATCCAGGAACTACGAGAGACTTTTGGTCTCACAATTCCCAGACCCCGAAACAAATATTTGTGTATCACACAAACATTTGTCTCGGTGCGGGCATCGAACCCGCGGCCTCTCGCTTCACAGCCGGCTACTCGCCCGCTGCGCCACGGAGGCTGTTTATGTTAAGTCATTTACTACAATTTAATGCGACGTCGATGATAATATATAATTTAATTTTTAATGATAAAAATATTAAAACCAATCTCATTCCTTTGGGTTTATGTCAAGCTAACAATGTTTTAACAAAAGGAACATTCCACGCCAGATGTCGTCTCTAAACACAAACTCACAGTCTTTGCCCAATTATTTTCCACTTGACCCAACATTGTGTTACATCTCAATAATCAAAGTCAAAACTCTCGGGTTCAATGATATCTCCACATGAATATAATTACTGACTTTGTAAAAACGAGATAAAAATTCCATAGTTAATTAACGTTGCCTCTTCATTTCACCAAGACACAACACCATCGCACATGCTTTGGGTACATAGAAATAGTTTATATTTCTTCACCTTGGATATTACATATCTTTACATAGTATAAAATGAAGTCGCTTCCGCTGTCTGTTGGCTTAGATCTTTGAAACCATTCAACGGATTTTAATGCAGTTTTCAGCAATAGATGGAGTGATTCATGATACATACATATTATAGAACAGAAAAGCAGAAAGATTCAAAGATTTGTAATGTGATTTCCTAACCAACATATTTTTACCCATGCGAAGCCGGCGCGGGTCGCTAGTGTAGCTAGCTATATGTCTATATGAAAAGACGGTCAATATCTCTTGACATTATATCAGTAATTTCATATTATTTATAAATAAATTACTATTTCAACTAAAATGGTCTGCCATAAATATTTTCATTTTCCTATTTAAAAGGTCAGCAAAGTTATAAACTATCGAAATGTCGATCAGGGGTTTTGAGTAGAGGCCGGCAAACAAAAAAAGTGGGTCACCTGATGGTAAATCATCTCCAGTGCTTGTGAATGTCCACAATACTGGAATAATCATGGATGCATTGCCGATATTGAGAGCAAATTTGGGCCTCCGGATATCTCACTCACTGTACAAAACGCAGCAGCAAGTCGCTACTTTACGTCGATTTATGTGTGAAAGTGGTAATAATCTAGTCTAACCGGCCCATTCACTCAATAGACGGTTTTGTTTACAGCACGGTTCTGCAACTTGTAATACCTATATTGATATCTTCACGTATTGATACAACACCTTCAATGTTACTTTGAAAGTGTTCAAGAAATTCCGAATTTTAGACTAAGTTCAGGAGTTCTTCATTTGAGAAGAGGCAATCGCCGTAAAAGATACAAAAGTTGCCAGCTGCCAAAAACACGCTCACACTTAACAAATTCGTTGACGAAATATGCCAGAGCGAAGACGCTGGTTGTAAAACGATGTATGGCAACTTACAAAGTTATTGAAACATTGAAAATGCACTGTATTCTGTTGTAATAAAGTTAAAATTCGGGTGGACGATAAAAAAATGTTGCTTACTTAAGAGTAGATGTCAAAGAAATGGAATTAATGCTTGGGAAGATATTCATCAAGAGACCCCTACACGGAACGTGTATGCATGATGTACAAGTGTGTGTGTATGTGTTGGTGTGAGAGGTTGTATTCATTCTTCAATGTTGGGAATGTTTTGGTTTTAGTGAAACCACTGGGATATTAATTTCATAAGTTTTTCCTACTTTTTCCTACTAATAACGTCAACTATGGTATATTAAAACCGATAAATTACGCTTAGATTAGAGTTTAGCTGAGATCTTGACGACCTCCGAAGTACAGTGGGCGAGTAGCCGGCTATGAAGCGAGAGGCCGCAGGTTCGATTGTCACACCTAGACAAATGTGCATGTGATCTACAAATATTTGTTTCTGGATATTTTCTCCCCAGCGGGGTTTACGTCAGAAGGGCATGTGTTATACTATGTTGCGCCGACCCCACTGCAGGTGGGATAAAAATAACAATATTATAGGTCTTTTTGGTGCAATTTCGTTTGACCGGTATGCACAAGCACCGACTCCAGAGACATATAGAAATTGTTATTTTTGTCATTATAGTCTTATTTTCTGAAGTCGGTTGTGTTATTTTATTGTTTGGGTATCTTTTACAATTATAGGCGCACAGCACTGATCACTTTGATAACTATTACTGTTTAGTGTATTAATTTTTATATCGGTACCTATTTTAAGACATAAAACACGGACACTTTATTTGGACCGGTTACTATTTCACATCTACAAACCTAGACCCATTTCGAATTTCAGTAAATTAGGCCGAGACTACGAGAGGTATGCGAAGTCTGTCAACCCGAATTAAGCCAGCGTGGTATACTAATGCTTAACCTCTCAGCTCATCTCATTCAGTAGAAGAAGCCCGTGCTCAGCAGTGGAGCGTGTATAACAATAGGCGAGTATTATTATCTCTGCATACTGGTGTACTCATCAGATATAATAAAATATGACATTATAATACCTTTTCATAACAGTATAGATAAAGCACGTAACACGTGTGCATTGAAAATTGTAAAAATCCCCTAAAATATAATGCTTTGCCAAACATTCGCCAGAATTGGCCAAACAACATTAAATACTCGAAATTACTCGCGCAAACAAAAACTCTGCGAAATCCTGTGAGCTAACAAACAAGCCTGTGCCAGGCCTTTGTAAACCAAATTCACTGGCACAATATGCTTTGTATGAGGAAGCATAGCGGATTGAATATAATATGAATAAATAATAATGTGAATTAGTTTTCATTCAGACATCTTGTTTAACAGCGCCGCGGCAGAATAAATTAAATAATTGTGTGATTTGATCATTATTTATCTTAATTTAATTATTTTTTAATTTATTAATTATTTTTTATTTATTGTAATTTCAAAATTATTCCAATTGCAATTTTGAAAGTTGTATGGAGCATTACGTTAATTTACACAAAGATTTTATTAAGTGGTAGAGCCAGGCTTTGGGCAGTTTTATCTACTGCATGAATGGACCGGCTCGACCGGGTTGTTGCCGATGTCTCACAGAAAACCGACGTGAAAATGCGTTTCGTACAGTGTGTGAGATATTTGGAGGCGCAAATCCCCCTCCCGCTCCCAAACCCTTAATTATTCTTTTCCTTTAAGGTCAGCAACGCATTTTTTAGGCATTGCGGATGTTACGTTATGTTACACTTATAACCCGGCAGGACAACTTTTCTGCGCGTCCTGCGACAGGACTTTTTAAGTCCAAATTAGGGTTAGCTAGCCACATTCGCTCACATCAGCGAAAGACGTAATTCGGAACAACAGGGTTCGCCGTCGACGGATACGTCGTGGAGGCCATCATCATCATGTTACCATCAGGTGACCCACTTATTCATTCGCCAGCCTTTACTTGACTTGACTTTAAATTAAACTTGCGCACTGAATTGCGCTACTCATATAAGACGTTAAGTCTCATATTGCACAGTAATTTCACTGGCTTCAATGTCCTTCAAACCGAAACACAACAGTGCTTACACAGTGTTGCTTGGCGGCAGAAATAGACAAAGCGGTGGTACCAACCCCGACGGCCTCTCGCATATGAGGGACCTTCCACCTTGTAAGCTATACCTAGTTACGAATACATACACGTGGAACTAAAAGTAAGGCAGTCAATAGTTACTTAACTGTACAAAACAAATATTTTAGTTCTGGCGATAATTAATTATCTCGAGTAATTTCCTAGTAATAAATATACCAAGTTATACAAAGCTTTTGGAAATGGAAATTTTCCCCGACTATCCCACACTACATTGAGAGTAGAGTGAGACATCAAAAGTTATCCTTTATTGAAATAAAACTAATTTAAACGGATTTTATCGCGGTTTTTTATTAATTTTGATCCCGACGTTTCGAAGACTTTTCAGCCTTCGTGGTCACGGGGGGGACTGAGGTGTAGGTTGTCCAAAAATGTTAATGTTACAGTATCTACCTTCAATTTACAATTATAAAAATCTTTATGGTTTGGTCCGATCTACGCAGAAGGAGCTCACAGTGTCTTGAGGTCTGGCAGTTGGTATTTTGGGCTCCGATAGATAGGGTAGATACTCTCTACCTTCACTCTTGAAGGTAGATACTGTAACATTAAGATTTTTGGACAACCTACACCTCAGTCCCCCCCGTGACCACGAAGGCTGAAAAGTCTTCGAAACGTCGGGATCAAAATTAATAAAAAACCGCGATAAAATCCGTTTAAATTAGTTTTATTTCAATGAGTAACATTCGCGTAAACGTAAGAAATCATTAGTTATCCTTTAGCTAAATGGGAGATTACGGCTTCATGATAATTTTATCGCATTTAAATAAATTTACTAAGCATTGCCGTATATTTTTCGAAATTAAGATATCAAAATATCATTTACCTACAAATAATTCAAAGGTATTTTCTTAAAATATATTTTTTTGCACAATCAAACGATGAAAAGGCACAAACGGGAGAAAAAAGATACATAAATTGAGATTATTACACTGATGGATCGACAAAACTCGTATCCTAAAATTTATAGAAGGTTGTCTATTTTTTATTCCGTTGATAACATTTAAGTCAGTTTATATGTATAAAAAATAACAATGTATTGTTCCATTTCATAACTAAATGACGATATTGGTTTATGTTTCAGAATAGACATTGATAAAATATGCATGTTCGTTATTTTATTGTACAGTACAAAAGTATTTTTACTGATGTTTTTTTATATACATTATCTGGCTTGTTTTAATGATTACTTACTTGTGTTAAAGGACATTGGGTTGTACTAGGTATATTGTTCAAGATTTTTATAAAACGAAAATTTTCTATTCATCTCTTCATAGTCTTTAAACTCGTTTTATTCTTATCGTCATGATAATGTGAGGTTGTTTTTTGTAGTCTACATTAATGATATCATAAATATTTCAAACTTCATACTACAATATGTAAGTGATTCACAGAGTGTTGATTCGATATACACTTCCCAGCCCTATACATTTTCCGCATACAGCTCGAAGAATGCATCCGACATTCAACAAAAAGCATTATTTCACTGTACATTAAGAACCATATGAAATAAATTCTATTCTGTAGGTTATAGAACCTAATTCCCCTTAGCAAGTTGATGCAATTTAATCGAGACAATGGTTGGATTAGCTGTTATGTGGTGATCGCATCGTTTTTAGTTCAACGTAGCGTTAATTTACCGCGAACGAATGTGTGTTTTTAAGAGTATGAGAAGTACTATTGTTATTGTATGAAATAGCAGTAAATATCACACGTTTATAAACTGACAATGTTCTACAGCTCAGTATCGTAAATCTAGGTGTTACTTGGACTCAAACAATTTTAGTCAGCATAATTATTTGTTTCTTAAAAGAATACTCAAATATCTTTAATATTATGGTGTTAACAAATGCTTCGTTGATTCATTCGTATGGTGACTCAACAGTGAGAAAAGGTTTTAGTACCCGGTGGTAAAGCTCGGTCGTCTACCACAAACATCAATAACCTGCATAATATGTAGGGATTTCCAAAGATTAAAGCAACGTGCATTGTCGTGGAATTTTCGTAGGGCTCGTCTTTTGTGGTTATATAGGCTTATTGACTCTTCTAAAGCAGCAGTTTTTGGCGCAAATATAGATAAAGATGTTCTTTAAAGTAACGCTTCACTGGGCCGCTTAGATTGCCAGCCTTTCAGTACCAATCAACGCGAATAAAACCGTCGATATTATTATTATGTTCGTCGATTACAATTTCTAGAATTATATAAATAAGAAGCGATATACGTACCGGTGCTATCAAGGCAACACATCTCCATTTATCACTCTTGTGAAGTATCTGCGTATTATAACTATATTAAATACCAACAATTCATAAGTGGTAGCGGTAGATATTTTCGAAGTTTTTCACCTCTATCGAGTCTTTGGTAATGTTGGGTCGTAACACCAGTGAGTCTCACATAGCCGTCTCGCCTCTTTCCCGGAGTGAAGTGGTAGTGCTAAATCAATTAATAAATAAAATATAAAACATATGTAGACGTATTTTATTATTTTGCCATGTTTATTGTAATGTATGTAAAGCACACAAATGTAATTTCAATGCAACTGAGTATAAATTAATTCTTAATTAATAACATATCCTGTAAGCCAGTGTTCTGGATACTCGATGGTTAAACCACCGTTACAAATATAGCGCTGTTGTGGTCCTTATAATACCGTCGGTTTCGATTTTGTGGGGTAGTCACACTTGTCGCGGCAAGAATGGCCATCGCAAGTTAGTACTATTAGTGATTCTGTGCCATTGGGGCCAAAACTTGCTAGAATGGTGGTATGTCAGTCCAAGCGCAGTATTGATAGACCTCGTGTCCGCTAAGCCGAAGACTTAGGAGGCGTTGCGGGAAGCAACTGAGCAAGGATGAAAAAAATCGCGTGATCTGCTGACATGGACCAAAGAGCTTCTAATCTTGGCGTTAGAATGTTTAAGTAATAATACATAGCTATGTATAATACACAGTGTAATATATCAAAAGGTGAGGGAGTGGTTCCCACGTGGATCGGGTTACGTAAATTCCATACATTTAAATTAGTTTCTCTAATTCCCTCGCGGAACGAACGTAGAGAATATGTGAAAGAAATGAAATGATTACCTGATCTATTATTTTTTTCTATTTCAATAATAATATATACCGTAATGTTTAACTATTTAGCCAAATTAAAAGTAGTTATTATCTAAACTAATATTATAAAGAGGAAAGATTTGATTGTTTGCATTGAATAGGCTCTGAAACTACTGGACGGATTTGAAAAATTCTTTCACCATTGTAATCCTATATTACCCCTGATGAACATAGGCGATATCGATAATATAACGGCGAAAAATTTTACGCGGGCGGAGCCGCGAGCGGATGCTAGTTATTAAATAATATATTAGATAAACAAAAAATTGCTGTTTGTAAAACTGTTTAAAATCGCACTACCCAATTAGATTACGCCTGGCTTCCATTGCTACGCACAAAAACTACTATATTTTTTTTGCGCTTGGGCGGTCTTTGTCGATTACGTAAATACGAACGTCTAATTATGATGACCTATATGTCTGTGTTACAATAATATATTATGGAATTATTTCTCTTGAATGATTGACAGGCCGGATGGCCCGGATAGAATGTTTCTTTTCTTTTATAGATATATTAGTTTTTGGTTTTCATAAACGATATTAGTCCTTATGTTGAATACAAACATTTCGGGAAATAAACCATTAAAATAAAAACAATATATAGTAAATACTGCCTGTCATTAAAAAAAATGTTGTACCTGCGCGATGTTGTTACTATTAGATACTATATACTATCAGGTAGGCCTGATAGAGGATGCTTTCCTTTTTATCAGATATGTGAGAGGATACGTAGCGATCAATGTATGGGATCATAATATAGAACTTTCTATTACAAAGCATTGCATGGCGCTGAACTGCGCTCATCACCCCGACACAAAATATGCTAAGTCTCATAATGCCTAGTTTTTTTATTGGCTTCAGTATCCTACAAACCGAAATACAACAGTTCTTCCACAGCTGCTGGATGGCAGACATAGACAAAGCGGTAGACCTAGATGGCCTCTCGCATATGAATGACCTACCACTTAGAGCAAAATTTTAACTATTACAGTTGTATGCAATATTTATTTATTATTATTAAAACACATAGTTTCCCACATTAGCTTTGTTCTCGGTTACCGATTAATATCTCGCACATCCCTGTTGAAAATGTAGCCGTATAATTAAAATGTTGTATACCTAAATACCTTATAATACAATTACGCAAAAAGGAACCAACGCACAGCAAGTCCAAATGGAAACACTGATTTTGTTTTACGAAATCTAAACTAATTTTATCTCGTAGTTTTTTATAAAATCGGACATGAAATATATTCCACGTACGATTTTGTAAAAAAAATACGGTATTAAAATTTACCAAAACAAAATCAGTATTTCCATTTGAACTTGCTGTGAATTGGTTCCTTTTTGCGTAACTAACTCCAATTATATAATATATAATAGTAAAAAATCGTAATTATATTGAATAGAAAACATAATACTATAAATATGTACTTACTTTATTACTGATTTATTTGGATAATATACTCTAATAATATTAAATGTAAGCAAGCAGTCCTCACTAATCGAATGTTTTTCCAACCTATGTTATACAACTATGTAGACGTTTCTTATAGGTACACGCTATGTATTTTTGCGTAGG
This sequence comes from Amorpha juglandis, assembly GCA_949126905.1. Classification (NCBI taxonomy): domain Eukaryota; kingdom Metazoa; phylum Arthropoda; class Insecta; order Lepidoptera; family Sphingidae; genus Amorpha; species Amorpha juglandis. The sequence goes on from OX421365.1 coordinate 8,242,446, forward strand.
CATTATTACAGCAATAATCAGTCCTGAGTAAATATAACTAGACAGTTGTATTAATGTTTACATAGGATCCGAATTAATTTACTTTTTCTGATTTAGTGCTCAGGAATTTTGCTGTCATTTTATTTTTGTTGCTTCAAGGATTCTCTAAGTAAGAAAAACTTACTTGTAGCTAATAGAGAATGGGAAGATCAAAATAGTAAAGTAAAGCTTATTATGCTCATTCTAAAAAGAACTTGAGGCCAATTTTAGTATATTTTTTTATAAGCAAACGAGCAAGTGGGTCACCTGATGGTAATTGATCTCCACCGCCCATGTACGCCCACAATACCAGAAGAATCATAGGTGCGTTACCGACCTTAAAGGAAAGGGATAATTGGGGATTGGGAAGGGGAGGGGGATTTGAGCCTCTGGAAATAGTCAAAGAACAATGATTAAGCATAGATAACACGATGGACGTGTTATCTATGTCTGTTAATACGAAACTAAGACATTTGTATTTGTAATTCATATAATACTGGATATTTCGTATTCTGGTGACAAAAGACATCGGTAGCTTAGGTAGGCTTACTTTTGGCATGACAATAATTCAAAAAGGGTAATTTTTTGTAAAATTTATCATAATATGTTTATATCGTTGCTCAGGCCCTATAAAAATAATTAAAAAGGCATGCTGTAGTTTACTGTAATAAGAGAAACACTATTGTCTAATACTGTAATACAATTATGTAATATGTATGTAAGGTGTATTCTCGGTAGTAAACTCTAAATAAATAAAATATCATTATATTACTGTCCCTTTAAAACGTAATTGTGGTAAACTAAAACGTTCCATTTCACGTAATACCCTTACAAATACTTGAAACGGCCGTAAATATATTTTATAGTCATTTTATTCAAATAAAAAATAACATTACACGGTAATAAAGATTTGTACAAGAAAACGTTCCATTTCACGTTAGTGCTAGCGGTCGTGTCCTACTGTAGAGCAAAGATGATGGACGCAAAGAATATTAGTATGAATTTATATCCATCTTTGTTCCCTCGACCGCAGCGTGGAAAGAAATGCGCATTTTGTAAACGAGACACACGGCTCGCTGGAGAAAATATAACGTACAATTCATAGTAGGACTATCAACCAATTGGAACTACTTAGGTAAACAGGAACTTTGTTTGCTAAATTCATTGTTCAAATTGATTTTAATACTGTATTTTTTTACAGAATCGTACACGGAATATATTTCATGCCCGATTTTCCAAAAAACTACGAGATAATAATAGTTTAAATCATTGAATTTAGTAAAACAAATTTAGTATCTCCATTGGAAAATGTTGTGGGTTGTTTCTTGTTTGCGTAAGTAGGTCCATTAGGTTAACCTATATAGTGAGAATCAGGATCTACAGCATAGTTGCGGTCCCACAACACCTCAACCCGAAACAAATATTTGTAGATCACACAAACACTTGTCTCGGTGACGAAATCGAACCCACGGCCTCTCGCTTCGCAACCGGCTACTCGCCCACTGCGCCATGGAAATTGTCAATTTTGACTTATTTAAATATTTGAATATATAAAAAGAAAAAGTGTGGAAACACTGAATAAGATTAAAGCCAGTGAAATTACAACATTATGTATCTCGGGGTGACGAGCACAATCCACTATCATGCAATGCTTTGTAATTCAAGGTTATGTTTGGTGGAGCTTTTGTTTATGGGCAGACATGGCGCTTACCATCATCAGGCGAGTGCCTCGTTACGTAATTCAGAGTAATAAAAAAATCTTAACATTAACATTCCATGGTAGGTACATTTTAAAATACCTAGATTTACATTTAAACGCTGTTAGGCTTAACCAAAATAGAATGTTCAGCAAATTTTACTAGCAGAACTGTTGAATACAAATGAGTTTGTAATAATAACTGATTTATTCATACTGCTAAATCAGTTAATTTGTTTCCATTTCAGTGGTTAAAGTATTTTAAATTAATTCAAGGCAATCGTGTCAAATAAATAAATTCATTTTATAGTACACCAATATGTGTCATAATTAGGAAACGCTTATCTTTTGGAACACCTACAAGGTGGTACGTCCCTCGAATGTTATCGTCCCGTCTGGGTTGGTACCCTCGTTTTGTCTATTTCTGCCGCTAAGCAAGGCAGGCACTATTGTGTTTCGGTTTGAAGGACATTGAAGCCAGTGGAATTACTGGATATTATGAGATTGATATTGGCATCTTGTGTCTTGGCGGCGAGCGCGGTTCAGTGCCATGCAGTGCTTTTTGGTTCAGGGTTCTGTGTAGTGTTGTTTCTGTTTATGGGCAGGCGTGGCGCTTACCATCAGGCAAGCGCCTTGCTCATTCAATCAAATAAAAAAAAACACAAATTTTTATATACATATAAATGGCAAGATGAGCAGGCCGCTTATTTGATGGTCAACACAGCGCCTGACCGTATATATAGTAACAACGTCACCCAGATTTTTAGATTAAAACGTAATAAACAAAACGGGTCTTTGTAGGTAGGCGCTTGCGGACAAACACCTACCACCTAGTTAAATTTAGCTTTTATAACTTCCGTTTTAATAATAATAATAAAAGTTTACCGTGTTGTTTAGTTCAACCTAACCACGTTTAAACTTTTTGTTTACGAGTGATGCAAAAGTGGGGTTGAATGTATGCGATACATATAGTAGAATGGTTTTTAAATCTTTATAAATAAAAAATCCTGATTCACTCTGTCACACACTGACTCAGCAACGTCCAGCTCAAAATTTGGACATTGAAGTTCCTATCAAAAATATGTATTACAATTGTAGAAATAATCTCATATTTCTAGTTACCTAAGTATAATAATTTCTCAGATATCCCAAGGATACAGACGTGTGTCAAATGTCCAAAAAAATTCCCAGCATATCAAACAACACGTACGCCGAACGACAAGACGCTACGTCCCACCGTAATAATGGAACTCTGGCATAATAAATGGGGACACGTTTCTAAGGTAACATCGCTCTTTCATTTTTCGCACGCTCGATTAATCTCCTAGTACTTACGTATACGTTTTTGGGTATTCGACGAGTATATCGGGCCAAATGGCAAATGGGCCTAGGAATTTATTGTTTTCTTCGAGAACAATAAGTTATTTGTATTGGAAGTTTTGTTAACTTCACGACGCGATAGATAGGGGTGCCTTTAGATGAATGTTGGGAAGCTATTTCGATCTGTGTTCAGAATTGTGATGTTCCTTGTTATTTCTCTTTGTGAGATGTGTGTATATACTATTATTTTAATATTTCAATAAGGACTTGGTTTTAGTAGAGGTTGGTGGAAGGAATTACTGAAATACCAAATTAGGTGTTGGAAGGTTACCTTATCTCTTTTGTGTCCGACTGATTAGCGGTACACATGCTAAAATGCCCGCCATAATGAATCTTTTAGGTGCATTGCGTTCCAGGATTAGCCAGTGTTTAATTACTAACCTCAGACTAGCAACCTCTTTTGACGATCGACATTATATTTGGACTTTGTTGTAATTAAACTCAGGTCAAATATAGTCACTTAGACATGCTAAGTTAAAAAGAATATATTTAATTCGTAGTCTATTGCTTCAATAATCTTATAAATTGTTCATAATGCTTTAAAATACCAGTTCAGTACATTCAAATCGTATGATTAATTTAACGCCATAGATTGCTAAGAAACAAACGAACTGCAATTCTTTTGTTTCTTAGCAATCTATAACGGAATTAATTATAACGGAATTACAACTCCGTTCCCTTGATAAGCCAATAATATGTAGGTTAGGTAAGGTTATAACGAATATTTGCTTTTTAAAGAATATAACAATAAATACGTTTATGAGTGGTAGAGCCACGCTGTAGTCAGTTTTGTCTACATCATGATTGGGCCGGCTCAACCGGGTCATTACCACTGTCTCACAGAAAACCGACGTAAAGTAGCGGCTTGCTGCTGCGTTTCGTACGGTGAGTGAGATATCCGGAGGCCCAAATACCCCTCCCCTTCCCAATCCCTAATTATCCCTTTCCTTTAAGATCGGCGACGCGCCCATAATTCTTCTGATATTATGGGCATACATGGGCGGTGGAGATCACTTACCATCAGGTGACCCACTTGCTCGTTTGCCGATCTATGCCATAAAAAAGAAAAAAAAAAACGTATTTTAAATCGGGCGTCAAAATATAATATTACTTAATTGTGATTATCAACAATCATCGCTTCAGTGAACATGTCAAATCACTCGTAAGTGGTATAATTACCGCCAGCGAATGAACCGAATTCAAATAAAATAAAATTGAACATGCTCGCATTTTCCCGGTCATTAGCGTTTTGTTATGATATTTTAACGATGTCAATTGATCAAATGAACAAGAAAGACAATAAATTCACCTACAGGTTTTATTATTATGTTCACAATATCCAAATCAGTTTGTTAAGGACAGTGGGGAGAATACAAAATCCAAATCAGTTTGTGAGGAAGTTCAAAACCCTAGTGATAATGCCATATTTGCCATACAATAAAAACATAATTTTTTTATAGCATAAACTGGTAAACGAGCAAGTGGATCACTAGATGGTAAGTGTTGTCCACCGCCCATAAACGCCCAGAATACCCGAGGCCTAATGGACGCGTTACCGACCTTAACGGAAAGGGGTAATTAAGGGTTTGGGAAGGGGCTATTGGTTGTAAGCGGCGCGATTCGCTTCTTCCCTCTTCGGAATGTGAAGAAGCATTTATACAAGCCGGCATGATTCTGGTGATCACCAATAAACTCATTGTTTGTCGGTGGTTGCTGTTTCTTTTTGTATACGCTTGACATCAGCTGTAGTGCAGTCACTTTGCCGTGCTCAGATAAAAAAGAGGGTCGTTCTGAATAAAAATGCACAAAAACTTCAAAAATTAACACCTGATAAATCAAAAATAACATTATTATTATTTTGCATAAAAAAAGCGTAACACATAATGTAGATTGTTATTGTAAAGATAAAATTATCATATATCGTGTGATTATAGTATAATGCGCGGCTAACAACCACTTGGAGAGGCCATGTGGCACAAAACAAAAGCATAACTTGTATGTGCAAAAACACACATTAAGAGCCAAGCAACTTTGTCGCAGTAACTGCATTTCGGCTTTTCACTGTTTCGTGCTACCTATTTCTCCTTTTGCTAATGATAATATACCTTAGTTTACATAAGAGGTATAGTTTCGCTATAGTAGCGTCCGAAAAAGACAAAACGGATACCTTGCCATATAAATTCTCGCATACATACGCGCATATTACATTTATCTTGATCGTCTCGCATATTATACACGTTCCACTACCGGCAACGAGTCTCCTCTACTTAATGAATCGTTAAGTCTTAATCTACCACGCTGTCCTAATGCGGGTTGGTAGACTTCAGATACCTTTTTTTAAGAAAAATTCCCAGGTACACAGATTTCGTCACGGCGTTTTATTTATCTTTAAAGAAAGCGATAATTACCAATGAATAAACGGGTAACTTAAAAAAGTAAAAATATAAAGAAATAAAATTTATCCCTCTCGATGTATGTCTCGATGGTGTGATGATCTTTTTCTAAACTGATGGATAGCTTAGAAAGCGTAGTTAAAGCAAGTATAAATAGACCTTTCCATTGCCGTATTATCAGACAAAACAATGACAAAAATCTAAAAAACTACGAAATGTGCTTTGAGAGTCACGTAAGTATCACTAAATTTACTCGATTCTAGAAGTAATAAAAGAACTACCCTCAGAGAATAATATATAAAAAGTCTACTGTCTCCCGAAAATCGAGTTACTCGTCAATACGAAAGTAGTTACTAGTTAAAGTGCTAAGTTCTCGTACATTTGCAATTTAGTGTAACCACTCGTCTATTCGTTGTCATTGGATGGCAATAATTTGATTTGCACGCAGCTGTGTAGATTTTATATAGTTTCTTAGTGAGTTGACTTTCTAAAGTGAAATAAAATAGTAGCAATCTATTTTGCTAAGTCTACTATAAAATACGTCATCTATTTTATATAGGAAGATGTTTTTATAGGTAGATGTTTTAGAGAGAAGATAATAAGCAGGTTATTAGCATACTCATTAACCATATATGTAGCTCTAAATATATTAAGAGATAAAATTAACTTCGTTAAAAAAACGTTACTTACTAATGTTTATAAGTAAGGCCCATAAAGTACTTACCATAACAACGATGTCTGTAATGATTGAGTGCATGAGAAAACATTCAGAATCCACTTGTAGCTTATTCATGTCAAATGTGTATCAAAACATGTCAAAACTACAGTCGCGTCAATCGAGATCCTTATAAGTTCGGACCCAGTCTAGTGGTCGGCCGGGGATAAGTCTTAGATAAGTATACCCGAGACCTATTCAAATAATGCGAGTTTCGTAGGCTTTCCGAATTTACTAACATGAGTGTATAAAGAACATTCTCAGAAATTTGAACTTGTTCACTCTCTGTTGCCTTAGTTTGTGTAATCTATCCGTCAACATTTTTTTTTATAATCGTCGGCAAATGAACAAGTGGCTTACAGTCACCTGATGGTAAGTGATCTCAAATGCTCGTGTGCATTTGAGATCAAATAATACCAAAAGAATTATGGACGTGCTGCCGATATTAAAGGAATAGAAGAGGCAAGGAAGAATCAAGAGATTGGGAAGGGGAGTGGGTTTGCACCTCCAGATATCTCAGTTAGCGTACGAATTACAACAAGGTGATACTTCACGTCGGTTATCTGACACAGTGGTGACCACCATGTCGACGCGCCCAATCAAGTTTTAGACAAAACTGGCTTAGCTATGTGTATTCATGTCAAATTCGCTTGCGTTACCGGTGAAGGAAACATCGTGGGGAGACCTACAAATTCGAGAAATTCCCTATTTGAATTTCGACGATAGGGGAAGGACTAAAGCCTGATGCACTTAATCGTAGAAGGCCCAGTGCCCAGCAGTGGAACGTATATAGTACAAGGCTGGTATTATTATTATTAAATGTTACATTACTAAAAGTATAAGTTGAATAAGGCTAAAGTCATCTAAAAACCAATTAATTATCACTACCATATTGGAAAATAATACTGTTAAAGTCTAAAGGTAAAGCATCCCATCACACTCCTTCATCTTTCGCTTCGATGGGTCACCTATGCCCTGAAGCGAATTTTAAACCACACTCGAGACGGCCCCTAAGGGTCAAGCCACTCGACCTTATCTCTACGTGGTCTTGTGACATTCAGGGACACAAGCAATTCACTAATTAAATAAACGATTCAGTTTAACTTGTTTGTTTTGGATGATAAGTGGACGGGTCCGAATGGGCAGGCCCTGATAATAGTCTAATTTTGTTTGAAGCAGTAATTTAGGGTTTATTAAGGCGTTAAACGGGACAAATTTTATTGTTTTGGCATAACTTTTAATGTCCCATTTTAACTCTAATTACGTAATATAAATTTGGATTCACAAACAATCCTCCCGGTGGGAGGGTACTTCAAATATATTTGTACTAGACTGTATAGTGACTACTGAACACATGGTGAAATGCCCGCCATAAGTCGTTCATTAAGGCTAGTCGCGTTCCGGGGTCAGCTGATGTAACTTCAGACATAAATCTATAGAGAGATGTTATGTTTCGCGACGGTTACCATTATATATTGACTACACTGTTCTTACCATCAAGTACAGTGTAGTCACTTTTTTGTGTCAGGATAAAATGTGGCTCGGATACACTCATCTGTTCAAAATATACTTTTAAAAGAGGTATAGCTTTATTGGAAATCATTTTACAATTTAGCCTATTCTTATAATTTCGGAGACCTATTAATAGACACTTTAGACCGGCATAATTGTAAAGATTAACAGGCTAATCAAAGTTAATTTGTACTACTCCTCGGATAACTAAAGACATCGTAAACTACCTCTGATGCACGAATCAGTAAACGTCATAAAATAATCTTATTCCTCAAAAAGTTACAAATCAAACCAAAATTGCAATTAATTAGCTATTTAGTACTGTAAAAAATAGCAGTTTTTATTTAACACAAAGGCTTGATATATATATTTTAATTTTTACACTCCATCGTATCGAAAACCTGGCAGCGATCACGTCTGCCCCATATTTTTCTTTCAGTCTCACCGCGTATTCCCGAATGAATGCATATTAGGGTTCAGTAAAAGATAAGGTCACATGAAAGGTAATTTTCGTTTATAGGAGTGTTTTTTTTTTGTGATCCTCCCTCGAGTATTGTAGTATGAGTATTTAGTATATAAACACCTCTGTTTTGAGAGCTATTTGTAAGTTAAAAAAAAAGATTATCGGATCAATAAAGAAGGAAAAGTATAGTAAGACGTCAGGGATGTAAGAATCTGATGTTTAATAACTATTTTTTCAAATTGACCAAGGAAATCTGCCGTCTGGGCTGTGGTTCTTTTTTACTAGCTTGCGTGACGAAATGAGCATAGCCTGATGGTAAGTGTTACACTTCCCATAAACAGAAGTAACACCACACGGAACCTGAAACTACAAAGCACTCCATGACATTGAACTGCGCTCGTCATCCTGAGACATAAAATGTTAAGTCGCATAATGCCCAGTAATTTCACTGGCTTTAATGTCTTTCAAATTGAAATAACAAAGGCCCAAATCCCCGTCCCCCTTTTTTTATGTTGTCGCGGGGAAAAGCGTTTAATTGTTACCGCCCCACCGAGGTAAGTGAAATGGTTATGTTGCGCTCTACTGTTCTTACAACTCAACATTGAGCCGCCCTGGGGAGATGAAAAACATCCGGGCGACCGCTGGACCGAGTCCTTAACACTATGTATACCCTATGCCGGTAAATATCAGCTAAAACCCTGCGGTGGTTGTAGGGACACACATGTAAAGTAGGTTATGTTTGTGGTAGCGTGAAGTATGCGTGAGTGACGAATGCAATATATGCTTAGTATGTAGTTTTTCTAGATATATTATAGTGGCGGCTGCGCCCGCCAATAAGTAGTTCCATATACGGAGTCGCGATTAAACCATGGTACTCAACACTTGTCTATAATTGTCCATCCTCACAATAGGTAATAGAACGCCACCCTATTATTACCTAAAGTGAGTATCTTCGGCGCATTAGAGACGGCCCCGGGTTCCCGAGGAGAGAAGCGCCCCGGCTTCAGCTGGAACCGCCCCTGCGCGATGCCGCCCTGCGGCCTGTCTCCAAAATGTGCTGTGTCTCAGAAGACCCTGCGCACCGAAGGACGCCCTCGGCGTCAACGGCAGCAACGAGGCCAAACACCCGTGCTGCCGTCCATCTTGGGGTCGTCCGTACAATAGTACGTGTACAAAAGTACTAATTGGGCGCTACGACAGCCCACCGCTGCGCGTCTGCGACCTCCGATGGCCCATATTAGTCGCCTCTTACGACAGGCAGGGGATACCGTGGTGGAATTCCAGTATTGTGGGTGTACATGTATGGAGGAGATCACTTCCCATCAGATGGCTTACTTACTAGACTGCCAGTCCCTGCTATAAAAACATTTGAGCATCGTTCAGCCACTTTCACTAAAAATACTGAACCACACACTACAACAGGCATTCTTTGACCTGATTTTTCAACTTTACACAAACAAAGCTTGCTTATTGATTCAAAGCGAGCGCTACATAGGCAAAGTAGACCCGCCTACAAAATCGTAAGCCGAAAATCCCTTTTCCCTAGTACGCTTTTCAAGCCTATTATCATAAGTCTAGTTGGGTTTTTATACATTACAGAGTTCAGTAAAGTGGGATATACATTTTGGAGTGTGGTATTATAATACAACGAGTATTGTGCGGGTCGGTGATGTATTAATAATATCTTGTATATTCTTTGTTACTTCCATTATCAGAAACTTACTATAATACCTTCAAAGTCTTATCGGCAAAAATAAGTCTTGCATTACATACAATCCCACTGCTGACCAGGTGGGTCTCGTTTAATAATTATTATTATTAATGTAAGGATAGTTAGTACCACACTGATGATTTCACACATCTTCAAAATACTTTTGGAGAATTCTCAGGCAGTTCCATCACGACGGAGCTGGGATCGAAGCCGTAACGACTATCTAATTAGACCTTTCCACTCCTTGTTGTACTATCGCCGCTTTTTTGCATCGGCATAATATGCAAAAAATTATACGGAAAGGGCTGAATATTATAGTAATATTCTGGAAAAGAATAACCTATATATACCTGCATGGATAGCCCAAGTATGCCATACTGGGCGCAAGGGAAAAAAATAAAACGAAAATTAAAACCGGTGGTAGTGCTGGTAATTACGGACATGATACTACTAAAACATGGAACTTACGGACATGATACTAATAAATCTAACAATTATTTTGTGACCACGAGTACGTGCCTATCGCGCATGTATAATGCCCATTCATGAATCAAAAGTGACTTAAAGTAAATCTAAGACGGGTGGGCAAGTAACATGAAGAAACATGAGGTTGAGGGGTCTGATTCCTGCACCGAGATAAATGTTAGTGCGATCCACAAACAAGTCTTTTGGGTGTTGTGAGATCGTAAATTATTAGTAGTTCATGATACCCACGGGACTGGCTATCACAGGACTATATAAATGATTATTAGGTGTATTTAAAAAGTAGAATGTAGAACAAAGCATTATATTTTATACAATAATCATCAAAGGATACTTTTTGTAGCACCACCACTAACTACCGAAGCAATCAATGCAATTAGAATTTGAAAATACTAACTCTTTGAATATATAACAAAAACTTCTTATTTAAAATAAATAATAATTGTTTTAATACTAATATTGTAAATGTTGTAAATAGTTACACTATTAGTATACTGAAAAATTTCAAAAACCTTTATTTCCAACGCACAACCTTTACACCCAATATCGAAGTTGTTACTTAATCTAGTTGTCCGCAACATATTAACCCTCTCTATGATAATTATACGTATACAAATAGCCATTTCACCGCCGGCCGAAGCAAAGGGCTCTAACGACCCCAATCATGTATTATTGAGGGTCGTGTGGTGTTACACGGAACTAATTCCGGATTCAATCATCATAATCGTTGCCGGTTACCCAATCATTTTAGTGTTCGGGCTCAGCTTGTCGAATAAATCAAAGTACGGGTCGTTGATACTCTTGGAGCTGTGGTTTGGGTTGGATTAATTGCTGAGATTTTTATGGAATTAGAATTTATTCAAAAACCAGATATATACATATATCATTTGATACATTTATCATTTGTTTCAACCTGGTATCGGATAATGTTGTTGTAATATGTAAATTCTGCAATATATTTTTAATTAATTAATCGTTTTGATTACGAGTCGCAAACAATATTTATTTTCTGCATTGGATGTATGGAGCTGTAAAATTTGATATTAGTTTTAAGTTATGAAAAATATTGTCGACCACCTCACTGCCCTTACTTACAACCATTCACCAATAGTATTGTTAAATATGACATTATTGGGTACAGTTTAATGGTTATCAATATCAACGTCAACTAAAAACCTCGAAGAACGCTTATCTAGCACAAACTATATTCAAATTGGGTAATTTGCGATTCGAATTTGAAAAAAAAGATTCTTATTCACATTTCATAGAAGTCCAGACCCCGGACCGAACTAATTCCGAATCCAATTAACGTAATCAGTCGCAGTTACGAATGCTCGAATATGTCCAATTGTTACTCAAGTGGAAATACTGATTGGTGAGCGAATAAGAAATAATAAAAATAATGAACAAATTAATACTGATTCTGATTTCAATTCAGTCTGACAGGTATTTCTTATGATCAAATGCTTTCATAAATTAGGTAGAAATTATTTATGATAATAATAAAACTCAAGATATTGTAAGCGTTATCCATATTGTAGATGTCTATTTCAGTATTGATCTCATGTTGTACAGAACGATGTTGTTATCATTATTATTACTCTCGTTTGAGGATCTTAACAGATTTTATACTTTAGCGGTTAATTCTTTATTACACTCCGACTACTTATAAATTTAGATTAGTTGTGAAAAACTGTCAACAGTAATGAGTTACTCTAACTACTAACTCTAAAACCAAAGTTTTTAGACTTTTCTCGCCAGTATTTTTATGTACTATTCAGATATCATCATTATTCACATTATAAGATTTAGACACATTTTTAGATCGTGGTTTATTATAAATTGGGAATCTTCCTTGAAATTATTTTACCCTTTTTCATTTTCACTCAGATATGCAACGAAAAACAAACACAATGCAAAATATTGTTTTAATATCTTGTAAAGTAATCCCGACATAATATTTGATGATAATACTATGCAAATCAATACTGTAAAAAATATTGCGTCCATGTAATCATATTCTTGTGAATAATTAGTACATGTAATCGCAATAATTTATCCTCCAACTTCTGATTAAAACTCATATCACAGAGGCTTTAAAAGACTAAATTACAATTTCACATTTAATGCTCGTTCAACACTTTCAACTTTAACCCATTATAAAGTTCCTGTAGCCTGGAAAACTTATACCAAGGACGTCTCTATAAAGACTTCGAAAATTTTAGTAGGAGCTCCAGGTTGGTAACGATTTAATAACATATAATACCGGACCTATATTACACATGTCCAACTTTACACAGCGGGTTTTAGGGAAAACACCTGTAAAACTTTAATAGATATTGCGTTCGGTTTCTCTGTATTTTTTTGGCTTCAATGTCGAGACGCGCAAGTCGCTCACCTCACACACACCACGCGTGCCCATAAACAGAATCAAAATCACACAGAACTTAGAATTACAAATCACTTCATAGCACTCGATTACGCTCGTCACTCCGAGATATAAGATGATAAGTTGCATAACGCCCAGTAGTTTCACCGGCTTCAATGTCAGTCATGTCATGTCAGCAATATATACAGCTTACAGCATACAGTAGCTGATTGAAGGCAAAAATAGATAAAGCGGTGATACCAACACAGATTGCCTCTCGCATACGAGAGACTTACCTCCTAGTAAAGACTGATTGCTGGAGGTGGAGTACCTGCTACATTTTATACCGGAGTGAATAGAGACCCCTATACACAGGGTGAATTCAGTCGGTTAAAATCCTGCCACAGTAGCTCATTCCAGCGAGTCCCATTCCAGAGGCAGCCAGTGTAGTAACTATAGGCCGGCATTATCCTGGTGACACGTCGGTTGATATCATTCCATTGTACCTACTTACTATCGTATCCACAGTTGGCACATCCACGAAGAATTTTGAGATCTACGGCATGATCTCATTCCTATTTTTTAAGTACCTCAGTGGCCAGTAACAACTCGGGACATCGCAAAACACTCCACCGGTCATAAACCCTGCGGAGTGTGCTCTAGTTTACGGCTTGTTTCATGTTTTTTCTCCTTTCGTTCATGTAAAATTTTAAACCAAAGTAGAGACATCTCGACAGCTGCGTTGTGTTAGTTTTTACCAAGATGTTCGGGGACTGAATGTGGCATGATTTAAAACGACGTAATGATATATGATTCTCATTCGTTAGATGTTAGGTAGGTCATTCTTGTTTCGTCAAACATGTTGGTCTCAGCGCAATCTTTTGTTGAATATTTTCATTGAAAAATCGTGGGTAAAACCGAAATGTACTAAAATAGTTTTCTGTGTTGCTGAAAATATACTTTATATAAACCATTAAAAGCCTGGTTGAACCGGTTCGTATAATTAATATATGAATGTAGCATTTAATCAGTAAAGTCCTATTTACACAAGGAGTGTTAATTGCACGACTGAGGAGGCGAGCATATAATGCTGCAGTTAAACGCCGCATGTTAGCGCGAGCTGAGCCACGGATGTAGCGCAACCAATTAATTACGTTTACACGACGCAACGCGCCGCGACCGTTTCGTATTAGAGTTTTGACAAGCACTACGAGTAGTACGCGCTTCATCCGTACGTCGGCTCGCGCTATCACGCGTCATTTAACATAACCTTATCAAAAAAATGTCTTTTGCGATACAGCGTCATTCAATTTTAAAACGAAAACCATATGATGTGGGCTTGTAAAATACAGTTTTCTGTTATATTTTCTATATGTAAATGTCACTTAATTTATATAGTGGGCGCTTAAATAATGTTTAATGGAGCAAGGAAAACTCTGTTACCGTTAAATTAATGTCAATACTAGCTGTTGCTAGAGGCTTCATCTATGTTTTTGTTTACATAGCATATCCTTACAAACAATCAAGTGGATCACGTGATGGTAAGTGATCTCTACCGCTCATGAACAGTCAACATATCAGAAAAAATTATGGAAGTGTTGTTGATATTATATGAAAGGAATAATTAAGGCATTGAAAATAGAGGCGAAATCTTGTACACCTTTATAAATAATATATGCTCACGGAAGAGTATGAGATTTGACATAGGGTTACTTGCACCGCAATCCGTCATTGTATTTAACTATTAAACACGTTTAGTAATGTCAACTTTCATAGACTATGACGTTTCTTATATTCTCTTCTCACTATTGTAGGCGATGAAGATCACTTACCATCTAGTAACTCAATTACTCATAGGCCAGTCCTTGCTATAAAAAAGAATACCGCGCCCAGCCACATCCAGCAATGCATCCTCTCTAATCCATCAAAAATATCTATTTTTATTCCCCGCTGCGGAACAAATTTAGCCCCCCACAGCAACGCTCTAATTGACGCTTTAAATCTGTTCACGCTCACACCTACTTCACCCTGGGTGTTATTCTTAACAAATTATTACGTTATGAGTTATACACGATGTACTGAATGTCATACGAGACTTTTTTGCGTAATAAAAGAGGTACGGCAAATTATGAGCTGGTGGTAAGCGAGTAACATTTTCATTGACATGTGCTGTGTGAGATTTTATGAGTCTAGAACATTTCTAGGTCACATATCACACACCTGTTTTTATGTTTGGGCTTAATATTAAAAATATGCTGGATCTGAGTTCAAAGCTGATAACGGTTTTTAAGATTCAATATTATATGACGAATGTATAAATAACTACGAAACATAGATTCGACGAAACTTTTTTTTAATTTTTCTTTTATTCTTACGTTTTTGTCACTCCACTATAATGCCGTCAAAGGAAGAAAACGGTGCGTAAATTGAACGCTAGCCATCCAGATGTTGGGAATCGAATCTTAGGATGTGTGAACAACGAATGAAAATATGAACTATGGAAGAACTGGCAAACGAAGAAGAGCGTCACATGATGGTAAGTGATCACCGCTGCCCGTGGACGGATGCGTTACCGGCCTTTGAGATAAGGATAGAATTAGTTGAAATAGAAGTCACTTAGCCCAGCCAGGATACAAAATACGAATACATTACTTTTGTTGAATTATCCATTGATTATAATTTATCATGTTATCTGATTTTATCCTATTATATCAACAATTTGCACTCGTCAGTATTATCATATGTCGCCACTGTCCTCAATTTTATACTCTCTCAAGTAAAGTCGCTGTTCCATGTAAATGATGACTCTTGTTTAATGAACTTATTCTTAGATTAGACTAAAGTAAATCTGAGTTATTGGAGAATATCTCGTGATTTATTCTCAAATAAAACCTTATTATAGTTTAACCGAGCTGGGCCTAAAACAAGTAATATTCTAGACGTTAACAAAATTGTCTACCCTAATCTGCACTCAATTCTTAATCCTCGAATAAATTACACCCGTACACCAGCTACCGTTTATTTTATACAAATTATTGCTTTATGAATAACGCACGAGTGTGCGCGACGGGCAGTTAATTACTATTATCTTTTCGGGACTAGTTTACGTTCAGTTTTATGGCCAGCTTCCCTGTGCCTGGTTCATTGTTTACGTCCTTAGATGTACGTAAAGGGTGCATTTTGGATTCATATTTTTGGAGACCACCCACCTTATATTATTAACAATTACCGGTACAAATCGTGAGCACAGTTTACTAGCAGTTGGAAAAAGTAGTAGTAGTAGTAGTTGGCTAAAGACGATAAGTGCCGACTGATGACCCATTGTGTGAACCAACAGCGCCATTTCATCTATTCCACCAATCAAAACATTAAATGAACTACTGCACAGGTGAAGTTAGTGCTAACGACTTGTGCCGGTACATATACCTGCTAGGCTTCACTCAGTAAGTATTAAAAAATATATTATTTAGATATTTCATTAGAATTTGGCGTACCTAATAACATTTATTTTCATATTATGTAGTCATTTTAACGTCATCCAAGGCATTCAAGTGGCACGAGATAAGTTATGCTTATAAAATATGTTTTTAAATAAGAATTATAAAATTATTGAATTGTATAGTTCCTTAGGCTAATTATGGCTACCACTAGATAATCAGGCAATATACAGAATATCACCATGTCTATCAATAATAATCCTCTCGCTAACACTTCCCAATATTGACATTTACCATCCTCTAGCATCGCGAGTCACGAGATAGGATATCTACAGTTTAAATGTCAACTTGGCAACGCAATGACCATTTCCATCGGATGCTGTTAAAGAGCGTTTCGAGTTAATTCCGTCCAGGCGAGATTTACTGCGTAATTACCGCGTCAGACGAGAGCGACGTTAAATCTGTAGCGACTAACGCACAGCCCGCGGCGACGCGCTCCTTCCGACTCTAATGACTGATATAAGCGCTGTCCAAGTTTAATAATGTGAACCCGTCACATGATTCAATTTTGGTTGATAAATTGCGATATAAATTCGATTTGAACCATTGGGATTGATTTTCAATAGAATTTACCATCAAAACCTAACAGCTTTTATTGTTTCAAGTTAGTTGATCAACTTAAAATTGAACTCTCTTTTGAGAAGGATTTATTATGTTATGTAAAGAAAGTGTTATATATTGTCAAATCATATATGAACAAACCTTTGTTTTGGTAGGCAAGGATAGAATATTTCCAACATAATATTTTAATATTTTAACCTTATACCCTCTGAAGCTCAGCTGATAAAAAAAGTATTTTGTATGAATTCAAGTTTCAACATAGTGTTATTTTTATGGAATTATATTTATTACGTAAAATATTTTTAGAACTTTAACCATTAAAAAAAACATGTTAAATATGGCAGCCTCAAGAACGATTTAAAACTAATTTAGGAAAATGCTTTGAGAATAAATAAATTCCATTTACTTTTTAAGCTTGTGAAAACATGGCTTATTCAAATATTAGATCAAATCTTTCACAAGCCGTAGGTTTAAGAGTGCTTTGAATGTACCGCGTAGTTTAGTCGTAATCATTTTGTTAATACGCAAATAAAACAAAAACAGTAATGTGCAAGTCTCACTCACGCACTGAGGGTTCAGTAGCTTATTTTTTATATAAGTTAATTTTATTATTAGTTGGAAAATTCATTGTAATACTAATTAACCTGTGAACATTTCAGCCGACTACATATTTATGTTTAACTTGTGGAGGCGTTGTGATAGGTTTTCATTAGCACCCTTTTAAGTACGGAGACCTAAAATAAGAACTTAATGGGGATAATTAAAAAACCTATCCATTCGTAAAACGCTAGTCAAACATCTGTAGACTCCTACAAGTAGCTGATTTGACAATACGCTGGAACATTTCAGCCATGATATACTATCATATGGCGCAAACTTTATAATCCATATTGGAAAGACCATTTAAACTTTCCGCTGAACACAATCGGAACTATCCAACTCGGAACGTCAAACGAAAAAACTGCTTACAATGTTACTCAGATTTATGGCAATAAATCAAAGGACATTTTGCTTTTCTCTTTTCTCACTTCTTCGTTGGGTTCTCAGTATCAGAAAATGTGGATAATATGTATCAATTAATAACTTATTAGATGGAAGGATATAAATTGATTTTGGTTCACGACTTCGTTAGTCTTGAATCCCTAATCCTGTGAAATTAATATCGGCATCGTTATAGGCATTGATAGCCTCCGTGGTACAGTGGACGAGTAGCCGGCTGTAAACCGAGAGGCCACGGGTTCGATTCCTATACTGAGACAAATGTTTGGTGGATCCAAAAACATTTGTATTAGGTCTCGGTGTGTTTTATTCCTAGAGGGGTTAGTGTCAGGCAGACGGCCTATCGTAAAAACTTTAAGCCAAATTTTTCTGTAATATGTGTTAAAAAAAATTGTCGCAATAACCTCACTACGAGTGGTATAAGGGCTGGTCGACAAAGAACGTAAGAGGCGCAGTGTTCGCTCGGATATTATGTTTATATTATGACAATCGTAATTGTTTTTCAACAATATATTCAGCTA
This sequence comes from Amorpha juglandis, assembly GCA_949126905.1. Taxonomy (NCBI): domain Eukaryota; kingdom Metazoa; phylum Arthropoda; class Insecta; order Lepidoptera; family Sphingidae; genus Amorpha; species Amorpha juglandis. The sequence continues at coordinate 8,260,763 of OX421365.1, forward strand.
TAAGTAATGAGTAATTTTTAAGGTGTGACTTACGCCCACAACACCCCTTTTCTTTTGTATGTGTTATTAAGAAGTGCAGATTATTTACCATCAGGTGAACTCCTTGCTCGTTTGTCAATCTTGGCCAATAAAAAAAAAAATACAAAAATAAAAAAGTAATAAATACACCCAACAGTCACACACATAGTACTTAACTCACACTAGGGTAACCTGTATCGTGGGTATCAGGAACTACGAGTGATTTGCGGTCCCATATAACAAACTAGATGTTTAGACTTCTAATGTATTCAATTCATAAGGAGACTGCGATGATTTTCCGCTTGCCCATATACCTGTTTTGCTGTAAAAAAAAATATGTACTAAAAAGATATACTTATTATTCACAAGATTTTGCGAAAAACTCAGAATAGTATATTATCCTTTATGTGGCATTTATAATTCACCGTAGACAATGGCCGCCAAATCGAAATCAAATCCATTCAGCCATTACGGCGTAATGAGGGAATACACCTCCAAACTGTCGTATTGATATATAGGATGTATCCGTCATTAGGTATCGACCATAGAACCAATCTACAACAATCACTTGCTTATAGACACATTTTTTTTTTACTAGCCATGTATTATATACGTCGAACTGCTGGGCACGAGCCTCCTCTTCTGAATGAGAGGGATTAGGCCTAGGGTCCACCACGCTGGCCTAATGCGGATTGGCAGACTTCACATACCTTCGAAAAATCTTATCGAGTTCTCAGGTATGCAGATTTCCTCACGATATTTCCTTCACCGTTAAAGCAAGCGATAATTAAAAATTAATATACACGTAGCTCAGAAAAAACAGTGGTGTATGCTCTTGGGGCTGGTTTCGGACCTGCGACTTTCGTCTCGACAGTCCATACCACTCCCCGCTGAGCTATCGCTGCTTATACAAGGCGTTTATTCCTCGCCCCAAACAATTTTCAAGCTTCATCACAAAAGCAATTAACATTTTAAACACATTCACATGAAATTTGAAAAGCCTGTCCGTGCCACAATAAGGCACCGCAATATCGATTAGGCGTCGCCCTCAGCGCTCCCAATAAATATGTAAATGTGGATTAGCCCCGATTGTGGAAAGAAACGCCCCCGGCTAAATTTGCGAAGTGATAATTTTTGTTATCTTCTATTAAATTCTTTAAAAGCAGTGAATGCCTAGCGGGGCTGGAACGTGCTGTAGAGACGTAGGTTGCGGATTTGATTTCATCTTCAGGACACGCACCTGATTCTTGGATGTTATGAGTGTTAAGTGTTAAATCTTCTTTACATAGTTTAGAAGTAGCTATCGCTGTCTGGTCGCTTAGATCTTTTAAACTATTCAACGTATTTTAATGCAATTTTCAGCAATAGATAGAGTGATTCATGAGTGAGGTTTATGTGTATAATACATGTATATTATTGTACAGAAAAAAAATTAAGGTTTGTAATGTTATGTGCCAAGCCGGCGCGGGTCGCTAGTCTTATATAAATAAAACATTTAAAAATAAATCAATATAAAAAGCAGTCCCTCGCCTTGTGTCGTGGGTATCAGGAACTACGAAAGACTTTCGATCTCACAAAACCAAGACCCCGCAACAAATATTTGTGGATCTCACAAACATTTGTCTTGAAGCTAATAAAACGCTATAGACGGTTTGCAATCAACTGACAAGACTTTTTATTACAGATTATGCATACATCATATACATCATTGGTTTACAACTAATGTACTAGATGGAGCCAGTGGTGTCAAAATATTATTTTGTTATATTTATTTAACACCCTGACCTAACAAAATAATCCAAATTCTCCATAAGGCAATATTATAAATTGTTTTTTTAAAAACGCAATATTATTTTATATTCTTACACTTTTGAAACACCCATTAGACTTAAGAACTTATAGTGTTTCTCTTTACATAAGCTTTTTGTAAGTATATCTGCTGGCATATCATTTGTTGAGACATATTCAATTTTTATTTTATTTTGAGACACACAATCTCGAACAAAATGATGCCGTATGTCAATATGTTTAGTACGCTTATTGTGAAATAAAGGATTAGAAGCTATTTTAATAGAACTTTGGTTATCGCTATATAAACACAATGACATATTTTCACATAACATAAGCTCATTTAACAAATTCTTTAAATAAATACCTTCCTTGCAGGACTCTGATAAGGCCATGTACTCGGCTTCGGTACTGGATAGTGCTACAGTCTTTTGTTTCTTTGATTCATATGATACTATTGAACCTGACATAATGAAACAAAACCCAGTATATGACCTTCTATCTAAGGAGCAAGAAGCCCAATCAGCATCAACAAAGCCATGCAAAATATCTGCATTTTTCTTATATACAAGACCATAGTCTATGGTTTTTTTCAAATACTTCAGTAAGCGTTTTAAATGTTTCCAATGTATTTCATTGAATCCATTATTATACTGACTTAGAAAACTTAGACTGAATGTTATATCTGGCCTTGTCAATACTGACAGATACATTAAGCTGCCTATTAATTGTTGATAAGGATAACTTTTATCTGAATTATTGTCTGCAATTTTATTTAATTTTAAATTAATTTCCATAGGAGTATCACAACCTGAACAATCTGACATATTAAATCTCTTTAAAATAGTCTCTATAAATGTCTTCTGGTCTACAGTAATACAGTTTTTATATACATTTATATTCATACCCAAACACTGTTTCATCTGACCTAAATTTTTTATTCTAAATTTTTCAACTAACTCTTTCAAAAGTTGTTCATATGTACTCTGACAATTATAAAATACAAAAAAATCATCCACATATAATGCAATATAAACTTTAATATTCTTGTCACTTTTTATGAAAAGACAAGGTTCATTATCTGACTTTTTATAGCCTAGTTTTAACAGACAATCCTCAACTCTAATGTACCAAGCTCGAGCTGACTGCTTGAGACCATAAACTGCCCTTTTAAGCTTTAATACCTTGTTATTACAATTTTGATATTCTGAACATTCTGGTATTTCCATAAACACAGTTTCATCTAGGAAACCGTTCAGAAAAGCTGTTGGTACATCCAGATGATTCATTTTTAAATCAAATTTGACACTTAAAGCTAACAACAATCTAAATGTAGAATATCTTAAAACTGGTGAAAAACTGGTGTTTTGTCTTTTGGTCTATCCACTAGCTCCCAAGTGTCATTTTCATTAAAAGATTTTATCTCTTCTTTCATTGCACACTGCCACTGTTCTTTTTCAGAACTTTTTAATATATCACTTACAGTAATTGGTTCACCTGTCATTTCCGCACATATATTTGCATAACCGTAGTAGTCTGGTTTGCGTCTCACACGTTTCTCTGGTGTAGATGAATCACGCTGCCTGGAGACGAGATCCATGTCCTCTGGTGATAAGGTATCTGAGTAGCTGGTATCAGTGTCGCTTGATGAATTGTTAGGTATAAAAGTCTCATCCTTCTGGCTTACACTGGTATCTTGCTCTTCACTCGCTAAGACTTCTTCCTCTTGTACACCTACAGGTGGCCTATCTTCATTGATAGTGATGGTCGTTGCTGAACTGTCATCTATGTTTTCCATGACAACAACATCTCTGGCTACAATGATATTTCGTGCTGTTGGATCATACATACGATAGCCCTTGATATTTTCAGAATATCCAACTAGGAACATCTTCGTTGCTTTCTTATCCCATTTTCTTCGTTTTTCTTTTGGGACGTGGACCATGACTGTACTGCCAAATATTCGCAAATGATCCAACTTTGGCTTTCTGCCCGTCCACAATTCATAAGGAGTAGTATTCTCTTTAATACTTGCCGTTGGTGTACGGTTTTTAACGTACACAGCTGTGTTTACAGCCTCTGCCCATAGAAATTTCTCAAACTGAGCATCAAATAGAAAACAACGAGCTTTCTCAACTATTGATCTGTTGTATCTCTCACTTAGTCCATTCTGCTCTGGTGTGTAACTGTTTGTTTTCTGATGAACTATACCACATTGCCTCAAATAGTTTTCCATTTGAGAGGAACAAAACTCACCTCCATTATCAGATCTTAATGTTTTTATTTTCTTTGACTGCTGGGTTTCAACAAGTTCTTTATACTGTCTGAAATATTTGAAGGTTTCATTCTTCTCTCGCAGAAAATAAACTGTGCACATCCTGCTAAAGTCATCTATGAACAATAGATAGTATCTGGCTTTACCTATTGACACATTCTCCATTGGTCCACATATGTCGGTGTGAATCAGTTCTAGGACTTCATGACTTTTGCTTACACTTTGAGGGAATGGTAGCCTAGTTTGTTTTCCTTCACAACAAACTGTGCAACTGGCCTTATTAGGGCCACACTCATCAAAACTAACACCTTCAACTGCTCCATTTTTCAATTTATTCAAATCAGTTGAATTGATATGGCCAAGACGTCTATGCCAAGTATTACTTGATACTTTTACTGCAGCTGCCAACACTTGCTCACTTTTCACAACATTTAATTTGTATACACCATTCTCCAGTTTGGCCTCGCCAATACAATCTTTCTGTGAGTTATAAATCAAACAACCATGTTGATTGAATTCCACTCTATTTCCATTAGAAATTATTCTACTCACTGATAGTAAATTTGTGGTGAGGTTTGGCACATACAAAACATTGTTTACATTTATGTCGAAACTGTCACTTCCGACACATGTCGTAATCTGTAAGTCTCCTGAGCATTCAACAGGCACTATCGTTTTATTTGCTACGATAATCTCCTTAACCTTGGGTTGATAACAAACATTCGTCAACAAATTCTTGTTGGAAACCGAATGAGTACTTGCGCCGGAATCCAAGTGCCAGTTGGTTTGACTGAACTCACTTGTGAGAAAAACTGCACTGAATGCATTTGTCTTCGCTTTTTCTGTACGTGGGCATTGATTTTTATAGTGCCCAATTTTTTTGCACTTATAACAACGAATTGTCTTTGTTGTTGTATCATTATGGCCGCCATGATGGCTGCTACCGGCGCTACCAACACCACCACTGACAGTGCCCGAATTCGTTCGGTTTCCATTTCCGCTGCTGCCGTCATACTGTGATTGTTTTCTGTGGCCGCTGCCATATTTATGATATTTTTTTTCAGCGATGAATGCACTTTCCGACTTAACATCAAAACTCATATCCAACAATTTTGTTTTTATAGCGTCCGCGCTTATGTTGATGCCTGAGTGTTCGATTGCCATGATCATTGGTTCGAACTTCTCCGGTAATCCGGCTAACATGAGCGATCCTATCCACTGGTCGTTAATTTCGAAGCCCGTTCCTTTCAGTTTCTGTGCCGTTTCAATTAGCTGGCTAACATAGCTGGTCATCGAGTCGCAGTTTTCTAGACGAATATTTATGAGGTTTCTAAGCAAACTAATTTTACGTGAGTATCCAGAATCGTCGAAAATATTTTTCAAAGTTCTCCACAATTCATATGTTGTTTTACATTGCTTTATATGAACATATAATGAGGCATCGATCGTGAGAATTAGTTTTGCTTTCGCCTTCATATCTTCTGCTTTTTGAACCGATGTTGCCGATTCTGCTAATGGCTGCTTGACAGTGTCCGCCATGCCTTCCAATACTAATACATTTTCCGCCGCAAAACACCAGTCGTCATAATTCTCGCGACCTTTTAACTTCGGGACGTTTACTAAGTAATTAGTCGACATTTTAAACTTATTGCACTGAGTTCTAACTGAAAAATATAATTTTATTTTGTGACTGGGCCCATAACCTAATAAAACGCTATAGACGGTTTGCAATCAACTGACAAGACTTTTTATTACAGATTATGCATACATCATATACATCATTGGTTTACAACTAATGTACTAGATGGAGCCAGTGGTGTCAAAATATTATTTTGTTATATTTATTTAACAGAAGCGGGGGTCAAACCCATAGCCTCTCGCTTAAAAGCTGCGCCACGGGGGCTGTCAATGCCTGTCACATACTAATGAATGTCAAAGGTATGTAAAGTCTAGACCAGCGTGATGGATCCATAGTTACAAACATCTAAAATTTTGCAACCGAAAATGGTAACTTATTTTAAAACCAAGTAATCTTCACTAATATCAAAGTCCTCGCCGCTTTTAACCACTTAGCAGGAATATATTAATAAAACATTAGTAGTTTTTTCAGACACACTCACTCTATAACAAAGTTAAAAACACTTTCAAGCTTAGCACAAAAATATTCATTACGAAAATGCTCCACGGAATGCATCAAGAGCTGAAAATCTCCTTTGCATATATCAGTATTTGCACCCCTACTGGTGCAATCAAGATCATAATTCACACGGACCACAACCGCACTAAATCTAAAGCCGACAACCCATAAATTACCACATATTTGATCAAATTTAAATATACCACATAATGGTCGGACAAAGACCACTTTTCACACTCGCGGCCATATCCGCAGTATCCGCTGAATATACGACAAATTACTATTTTAATTCTGAAACGGCAAAGAGTTGCGCGGCGCGGTGAGAATTACGGTGCGGTGAGATTTATGCTTTGGCCTAACGCATATGGTGACGTAGAGAGAGTAATAGCTTGTTCCGTGTTCAATGATATGTAGCTGAACGCCAATGGTGATTGAGTTGTCCTTCATGCAGCCTTTGGTGAAATTTACGAAGCTAATATATTGGGTTCTAACAGCTTGTTGTTCCACGTGGCGCCAATGCCGGTCAACTAAAATTTCACTAACTCCAAAGAAACCTTTGCCACAGATATACTTATGATTGCTAAGTAACGTATACATTACTTCCACACAAAACATACAAATCTACTGCTTTAATATAAATATTATTTGATTTATTCGCTGCAGAGAGAAATGAAACTTAAATATGTAGCGATTATTATTTGCATCGTGATTTTATCACTGCATTATCATAGGTTATACGATTTATAAAAACTAATGAAAATATATAAGACTGATATTTAATTATTTGTTTATCAATTACTTAAACATATTTTGTTTTGTGGAGGTAAACCCACTTTAAAAAACTCCTAACCTACATTATTTAAATTAAAGATAAAACGTGTCGAACACCTTTTTTCATCAACATCGGTAGCAACACACAGCGGGGAAATTATGTACTTTTATAAATATATCTTTTTTTTAAGTCCGTCAAAAAGGTCACCCTCTAGAGAATTATAAAATGTTGACGTAACTTAACCCAACAGCTTAAGGGCGGATACCACTACCTTTTACATATCCCCGAGAGGTCATAAGAGGCGACTTTGTCATTCTGAAAAACCATATTTTACTTATACACTACCTAATATACAACCTAGTCAAAAACCAGAGCTAGCTGCGTTGTGTCTAGCAATATGCTAAACAAAAACCTTTTCGGCAATATCAGGAGAGAGACGCTGCCTGTTCTTAGTTTTTAATGAAGAAGAAAGAAAGAAAGAAAGTTTTTGTATGCACTGAATTAATGTTTTTTGAGACTACCACAGTCGCCGAGCAACTCGTGGCAAGTGATGGTGAGTGATCTCCACTGTCTATGAAATTCAAAATACTAGAGAATAATGTATACTTAGCCGACCTTTAATTGGATTGGGAGGGAAACGGAGATTTGGACTCTCATCATACGAAGTACAATAAAACACTAGGTGCCACTTCACATCGGTTTTCTGTATAACAGTAGACTAATGGTAATGCTGTCAATAAAAATAACTATAACGTGAATTTACCATCTACTGTATGGGTAGATGAAAAAATATGGTTATTTTATTAGAATTATACATATAGAGACAGTGAATACAAATTATAGAAACTTGTATATAAAAAATGTAATTATGTACAAAACAGCGGCAAGAAATAAACGACATTTTATCTACGAACGAATGGTCTCGACAGGTAGATGAATAATTTATTACATTTTAGGCGGCTGTTATTTAGGAGTGGGTAAAATATAAATAGCATCAAAAGAGGCTTAACTATGGTAAATCTATTAAATTACTGAAATATATTCTAGGGTTGGTGAAAATTGCCAATAGCTAAGTTATTCATAGGACAGATAGAGGTTTAACAAATCTACCATATGCGGTTTGTTCATGTATTAACTTAGGATTCTGCAGAAAAGAAAACTTGTGCAAAATATAGATGAAACGAGTTTTTATGAATTCAATTCTAAACATTTTTATGAATTCATAATGTATACTGTGTTATAATGTATACGATCTATGAAAAACACCGCCCATAATATGTGCCAAAATATCATTTTTCAATTTCATATCTTTTGAGTTTTATCCCTTTTTGTTATATCTTTACATATTTGTTGTAGTTAAAAGAAAACAACTGCCTCTAAAGTTTGATTATTATCGGTGGACAATTATAAAAATATATGATATTACATACGTACTGAGAAACGATTAATTATTTCTTACTTGAAAGATCATGAAAGATAGTAAGGTAGACAACTTTTTTGTTAACTATGATTTTAAAGATACATATTAATAATACACTATTAAGGTATTCCAAAACTAAAAACCTCAAATAGAATCCGATTTATGACGACAATAACATAATTTAACAAAACATATAAAATCCCAATAAATCTAAAAGTATTGCCAAACGAGTTCTGACTGAAATGGTTTTCAATTTCAACCCCATGAGACCTGTACGGCTTAAAATGTACTACAAGATTTACCTTCAACGTTTTTCGCTAACGTTGTTACCCGACACATACCTGCCAGCTTAAGTCCGATCCTCTTCCCTGGGGGCTTGATGAGTTCTATATGCGTCCTGCGCAGTCCCCTCTCTGTGCAGAGGCCGGAATCAGTAGATAATGATGTTTGGGATTTGAACACTGAAACAAAGGGATTTCCATGTATAAATACCGTTTTGGTACTGGAATGGTGTATGTAAATACGCTTATGTAGATTATTACAAAAGGAGTTTTGTGGGTAAAGATGAAAGTTGAAAAGGCATTGATTACTGATTCGTATTAGATTGTATATCGCCGTGTATCTAAGGTCTAATCGTTTGTACTTGTGATCGATATTTACTGATCTTCTGTATTTCACTATTATTTTCGTATATCCTCACCGTTTAGGCGAGGTTATGATTGTTTAGAAACAACACTTACCACGTCATTATTTCAACGTGTATTGACATAAATCATGAATGAATACTAAATTTAGCGGCATAAATAAAGAATATAACGATAATGGTATGTAACTCTATTTCGGATTTATTCTGTGATTTAAAATAATCGAGACCTGTGGCCTCGTATCGTCGTTGTAGCGATATTATTCGAAATTTTTCAAGGTTTCGCTTTACGAAATGTATTATTTTGTTGATACATTTTAAATATTACTCTGGATACTGTGATGATCTTTTTAGTATATTCTCTATTTATATCAGCCCTTCATAATAATCTACCTGAGAAGGATAAGGTTCAACAAGCTAGCATAATGCGGGTTGGTAGACTTCAGATACCTTCGATATTATTTTTGGAGAATTTCCAATTATGCCAATTTCCTTGCGATGTTTTCCTTCACCATAATAGGTAGTAAAAGCGATAATTTATTAACCATTAATACGTATGTACCTCGGAGGAGCTAGGGGTGCATGGTGCATGAGACGGAATGCACATGCATGTGGACTCCATCTCTATAGTCTGATCCACACTGCTAAGCTATCGCCACTTATTATAAACATCAAAGTTATATATCCTTAACCCTTTAACTGATGGGATTCTAACTACAAATTATGTAAATTTTATATAATGGTTGAGACAACTGCTGAGTATTATAATATTACTGTGGCTGAGTTTAGAAACTAGTTATTTCAATACAACTTTAGAAAATTGATTTGGATGATTCTGTTGTTGTAAGCTTTCTCGTTATTTTCCCGATAGCTTGTTCTAAACTAAATATCTGAACCTCAGAAGGGGTAGGCATAGTTGTAACTATGTGGCCCAAAATTTGATATGTGGCGAACCTTTTTTTATTAGCTTGAAAGACGAAATGAGCAGGTCGCTCGCCTAATGGTAACCACATAGCATCATATTGTGTATAAATTCAATTCCTGGATAATGTACGTGTGATTTTTTAAATCAAGAGCTCCATATAAATTGTGGTTGCCATGGTATCCGTATCGTGGACCTCAACAGATTGTATTTTTATTGTCTTTGGCTAATTATGCTGCTACTAGACCAGAGGTTCCTAGATTTTTTTTCCCATAAACAAATTTAGCTTGTTCCGGTAGACGGTCTACCGTAGCTACCGTAGACCCCCTGCGGCGCATTGCAAGTCTTGACACGTTGTACTGAATATGGAATATGCAAATTTTTACAAGTAACAGTCGCTGAGCTTCTTAATATACAGGGTTAATTTTAAAACACCAGCAACCTAGCAGGACCAGATAGCTGACCCCATACGGAACAACTTTTGTTCTACGAGTTTGTATATAACTCAATATATTTAAAAAAAAATGATTTTACAAGTTTTTGTTGTGTCGTATTTTTCTTCGTAGCGTTCGGCGTGCGCGCGCGACTCAAAGAAGCCGCTCAGCTGGCTCGGGCGATGACCTTCAACGCTAGCCCGGTTCGCCACGCTTCGCGTGTTTGCTTACGTAATCTGCGATGCGTGTAGGTAACATTCAAGACGGAAATTAAATGAATACTTATTTTTGTATGAAAATAAAATCTAACAAATTATCAAAAGTCGTAGAACAAAAGTAGTAGCTTATAACCTTAGGTATCTACCCCTGCGAGGTTGCTGGTGTTTTAAAAATAACCCTGTATTATCTGCCTACATTGGTAGATGAAACTGTAAAACTAATTTAACAGCACTAGTCCATCAGAAACAAACGTCTCGGCGCCGTGGGCATAGTTATTATAATGAACACGTAAAGAATTGGACAAAGCAGTGGTATCAATGCAGTTGGCCTCTCGCATACGAGGGACCTACCACTTAATGTTTTTTTTTTACATTCAGTTTTGCAGTAATGCATACAATTCTATTAAAGTAATTTTGAACCACTTGCTCGTTTGCTGACCTCGGCCATAAAAAATTTACAGCTCCGCAGTAGTTTGTCACTTTTTCCATCTCACTTCTTTTAAACCTCTAACATTTTAAACTGAATTTTCGTCTCATTTTACAGATATATTCTTGATGGGCTATGGACAGACAGATTGTTATCATCATCATCAGCCACAGGACGTCCACTGGTGAACATAGGCCTCCCCAAAAATTTACAGACCGACCTGTTGGAAGCGCAGATTGTTATAGTACATTATTATTAACATTTAACTAATTACTGGCCTTTATTTACTTCGAGTTTGAAAATAAGATTTATAATTCGTCTTCAAACTCCACCAAAATCGCCACGTTTCTAAACAACCGCAAAACTGGAAAACATTTAACAAGCGCTCGGAGGTACAAATCCTGGCAGACCCTCGTTAACGCCTAACTTTTACTGCAGTTCGCAACTGCTAACCGTCTCTTGAAATAATACGCTGTGCTGGTCGCGCTTCTCTAGGCCCGTATCGATAAAGTTGAGTTACGCGAGTTCGCCAAGTGGTAAATTAAACCGTCGGCGTCGGGCTGACGTCATGCCGATATCGCTGCTGTTGCGTATTATAAGGTTTTTTCGCGAAATATTGTGTGTTGGAGGGTGTTCTTGTTTCAAGTTTATTACTATATTTTTTATAGCATAGGCCGGCAAACGAACAAGTGGGTCACCTGATGGTAAGTGATCTCCACCGCCCATGTACGCCCACCACTAGAAGAATCATGGGCGCGTTGCCGACCTTAAAGGAACGGGATAATTAGTGATTTGGAAGGGGAGGGGATTTGGGCTTACGGATATCTCACTCTCACTTTGATTTTATGTGTCCCTATTGCCTTGTCACGTGCTTGGTAGAGTGTACCAGTAAATTTGAGATTGGCTAGGTGTCCTAAGATTAGATTAGACACTTATACTATCCTATCTACCTTAAAGGATTTAGTTAGACGACGTAGATATGTCAATCAGTATAAAAACCAAGCGTGCACCACTTTTATTGCAACCTCTGACGTGTCATTTCACAGTGATAGCGTCAACTGCGCACATAGAGATAATGTGGTGCAAATTCTCAACATTTTCACAAGATATCGTTACGTGAAGAATTTATGTGTTGGACTGTTGGGTTTCTTGTTAACTGGCTGTCCCTCACGGTTTCACCCGCATTTTACTGCCCTGCTCCCATGGGTCATAGCGTAATATACATATAAACCTTCCTCATGAATCACTCTATTTATTGCTGAAAACTGCTTTAAAATCCGTTGAATAGTTTAAAAGATTTAAGCGAACAGATAGCAGAAGCGACTTCATTTTATAATATGTAAAGATGTTACATACGCTATCTATTTAAAAATAAGTTTGTTATTCTAATAATAAATCTCGTTAACAGTAACTGTATTAATCGTATTGGGAATGCATCGGTATAAGACCAGATAGCTGCAGCTAGATGGAACGATGACATACGCAAGGTGGCTGGTAATAGTTGGATGAGTAGAGCCGAGGATCGGGCTCAATGGCGTGCTTTAAGAGAGGCCTATGTCCCGCAGTGGACTAACACAGGTTGATAATGACGATGATGAAGACCATAAGATCAGTCAAAAGATGGATTACTAAATAAGGTACCGATTTTAAACAGTGTCATAAAATGTGTCACATAAAAACATCGATAAAACAAATGCCGTCTGTGAAGTAAAAGCAAATCCGGCGGCTTTGAGTTTTTTTACAAAGCGAAAATCAAATTCATTAAGTTACATAACCATTTTCATTTAAAATGTGGAACAAGTGAAGAAAAACCGCGATATGAAAATGAATATTTGCATACGCACTCACGTCTGTAATTCTCGAAGGGGTAGGCAGAGAAGCAACCGGTACATACATATCGCTAAACTTATTACCATTCCATGATGTGATAGGAGGCGAGACTGTCGTCATAGCGCGCACAACTTTCAGACTTTGGGCTGATATGATAGAAAAACCCAATATCACTTATACCCGACCCGGGGATCGAATCCCAGACCTCAGCACAGCAGTCGTACGCTTGACAACTGCGCTACCAAGGTAGTCTGAAGAATGAATACAGGCTAAAATAATTTCATTAATTCGCAGTATTTCAAATATCTATATTTATTACTATCGCCTCACTGGTCTAGTTGAACCGTACTACAGCTGAGAACCGTGGGTTCAATTCCCGGGTTAGGTGATCACAGTATATGGGCTTAGTCTTATCACATCACGGGACGGGAATAAGCCAGAGAAAATGTAGTTCTTGATACTCACGACACAGGTTAACTTAATGTGGCGGCACAGGACTATTTGAGTAACTGTTGGGTGGATTTATTATTATTATATTTTTTTACCCAATACTGATTCTATTTTTGTAATAAAGTATCTTTTTAAAATGTCTTTGGAATTATGTACAAAATTAAAGACATGAAGCTGTCCTATTCTTAGGCATGACGGTAGAGATAAAGCTCTTTATAATCGCTGAAAGCTCACATCTTTTCCACAATATTTTATAACGTTGTTTGTGATACCGACATCAGGTCAGTGGGTCGTTAGTAACTTGGCATTTCATTTCTGAAAAAGAAGGATTACTTTAATCTCGCGCCGCTAATTCTAATCGTAAGGTCCAAAGACACTGCGCTATTCTTTATTCCTTTTATAAAATTATATTCATGATGAAATGTCATTAATATTCTAAAGCACCATTTTGCTCAACCACGGGTTTTGTCACAATGTTTTTTGTTCCAATGAAATATTGTTATTGTGTTTTTACGAGTAATTTTATGACTTGTGTATTTAAATATTTTTTATTAACGGCTAATGTCATTTTAGAGATGGGGGCTTGCGGGTTTAAATTGTTCACGTGTGAATTTAAACGAGAAATTATTTTTTACTCATAAAATGTTTATGGAATTCATTTAGTAAGTACATTAACTATATGTTAGTGACGCATCAGTTTAATCATATTCAACTATCCGTTCAATTTTTTTTTATTTCTAGCATTTCTCTTGCACCTAAGGCTTTTACCATATTACGGCTCTTTTTACATTTACCTACTGAAATCATTTATAGGACTATATAGTTAGAGTTCCGTTAAAACTCCTAGGAGAATTAAAGCAAAATATATCATTATAATTTTTATCAGAGATTGGCAAGCGAGTAAGTGGGTCATCTGTTAGTAAATTATCTCCAACGCCTATGAATATCCACAATACGTTGAGAATCATAAACGCTCCTGCCCATAAACAGAAGCAACACCACACAGAACTTTGAATTACAAAGCACTGCATGGCACTGAACTACGCTTGTCACTCCGAGACATACGTCTCATAATACCCAGTAAATTCAATGCCCTTCAAACCGAAACACAACAGTACTTACACATTGTTGCTTGACGGCAGAAATAGACAAAGCGGTGGTACCAACCCAGACGGCCTCTCGCATACAAGGGACCTACTACCTTGTTCCTCCTTGTTCGTCCTCATCAAACCCACATCTTATACTTATTGTAATTTATCCATTAAAAACCTTTTTTCGACAAATCGTTTAGATAATGTTAGTTAATTTATTAAGAATGGAATCAAAACACAAATCTTATAACGTTCATAATTCAGACGTTAAATTTTTCAACAATTACAGTGAAGGATGTTCGTTGACATAAAAAAAAATGAGAGCACAAAAAAGAATCATCACAACAAAAATTCAAATAACAAAAAGCACGATCCACAGTCACAAATTAGCCGACATTCCACGACGAATCATTTATCAAGGGGGCGAAATAAGAAGTATAAACATGAGTAAATTGCGAGTTCTCGTTAAATCTGCTGCTTGGGTGTGGTTTCAGTTCGAGCGTGGACTTTCGCAGTAAACGTAAATTACACAGACAATAAGAATACTAATATTTACCGACTTAACTCATCAATACGAGATAATATGACTCAATCAGTATAACAACAGTCTAATAGTAATATGATTCTAGCTATATATCCACAACATATTATGGCCATGGATATCTTAGCATAACTTATTGCTGTGCACTTTTTTCCATCTAGTGAAGCCACTTGAGCAAAGTGCGCTTACTGTACTATGCTTTTAAGTCATGGACTGTTTTTTTAAGGATACTACTGAGTAAATTATTTGCTCATAACTTGATGTTGAGGATTACAACCGTTTTAACTTCGACACTGTAGGGACACACATGTAAACTAGGTTACGTAGCGTGAAGCATGCGAGTGACGAATGTAATATATTTATTTATTTATTTATTTATAACTTTATTGTACATCACACAAAACGTATTGAAAACACACAACAAACAATTTAACATAACATATAGAAGTACAATTGGCGGCCTTATCGCTAACGGCAATTTCTTCCAGGCAACCTTTGGATGGACTGGATTGATAGGTAAATGAGCGGGCGGTCAACATATAGACGAAACTTACAGAGAATAGATGTACATATTTTACAAATTGACTAATATATATACATAATATATATCTATATATATAATATATATTATAAATAAATATTATACATAATACAATCTCTACATAAACTACAAACATACATATTTTATATCAAATTAATATGGTTATTAAGTAATATATATTTTTTTAAAGTTAAAGAATACCAAGGAAAAAAGGAGAAAGAACAAAAGACAATCGAATTAAAGTGACAAGTAGTGCTGCTTAACGAGTCTTTTAAAAATGGGTAGTGACTTAGCACTTCTTACCGACACGGGTAAGTCATTCCACAAGCGTGCAGCCTGGACTGTAAAAGATTTATCTAGGAATTTGGAAGTATGCTTGGGAATTTCAAGTTCTAAATTCACTGATGATCGTAAGATCCGTACATGTGTGCTGCTCAAAAAGTGGAAACGGTCTTTAAGATAGAACGGCGAAGTGGGAAAGAATAAAACACAATACAGTAAAGATAAAATTCGAGTATTTCGGCGAAGGCGTATAGGTAGCCACTTGAGTTTAGTCCGAAATTCAGAGATGTGGTCATACTTGCGTAGTCCAAATATGAACCGGATGCAGAAATTCTGAAGTCTCTCAAGTTTTTCAAATTGGGCTTCTGTAAGATCGAGATAGCTGGCATCAGCATAGTCAAGGAGAGGAAACAGAAGCGACTGCACAAGAGCAATTTTCGTAGGAATAGGCAGAAGATTACGTAAACGTCGCAAGGACCCCGCAGCTGCAAACATTTTGCGACTTAATTCTTGCAGTTGGGGACCCCAAGATAAATTTCTATCAATCAGAATTCCCAAGTTTTTAACCTTATCACTGAAAGGAATAATACAGCCATCGGACAAAACATTGGGAAGTCTACTGAAATCCAGTTTGGAAACCATCCTGGAGCTGCCAACAACGATAACCTGGGTCTTCATAGGATTTACTTTGAGACCGAAATCCTTACTCCATTCGTTAATCTTAGTAAGGTCTTTATTAATTGAACCAATGGCTTCCGTGATACGATCAACTGGCGCAGAGTAATAAATTTGTAAATCATCTGCATACAGATGGTAGGAAGAAATAAGTTGATCAGAGATAGAGTTAATGAATAACGCGAAGAGTAAAGGGGATAAAACGCCGCCCTGGGGGACGCCAGCAGATATATCACACCAAGAAGAATGTGCATCTTCCAAGCGAATACGCTGCCGACGGCCCACCAGGTAATTACGAAACCAGTCAATTACTGTTGGAGATATGTTAATAGAGCATAATATTTCAATCAGAACATCGTAATCCACAGAATTAAAGGCATTACTAAAGTCTAGCAAGGCTAGAACAGTTAGCTTGCCGTTTTCCATAGCCGCCCTGATGTCGTCAGTGATATGCACCAGCGCAGTAGTAGTACTGTGACCAGGTCGAAAGCCAGATTGGAAAGGATTAAGCAAGTTGTTATTAGATAGGAAAATACTTAATTGCTGATGGATTAGACTTTCAATAACTTTAGAGAGGAAGGGAAGTATAGATATAGGACGATAGTCGGAAAAAGTAGTAGGATTACGTCGTTTAGGCAAAGGAATAACTTCAGCGTTTTTCCATATCGAAGGAAATACACCAAAGGAAATTGAAGAGTTAAGGATATAAGTGAGGACAGGAAGAATTTGGTCAAGGATAGGTATGACCATCTTGCGGCTGATACAGTCACTCCCGACAGCATCGGAGGCAATTGATAGTATGCTCTTTTTAACATCACAATCAGAGAATTGACGAAAGACAAATTGAGGATACTTAGGAGTCGGGAGACTAGAAAGATGTCTAATTGTGTTGTCTTTAGTGGCACTATCAAAATTAGCCGAAGCAGTGAAATGGGAATTTAGTTGGTCAATATTTAAATTATTAGGATCAATACTTTGAGGTGATTTCCCAACTCCCATAGATCTAAGAAATTTCCAAACTTTTGCTGGATCACTATTTTCTACAGAATCATGGATATGTCGGCGTTGTGCGTTCCTACTCATCTTGTTGCAGTGAATACGGATGGCTACATAATTATCCCAATTGCGGGAAATCGGCCGTCGCTTGAATTTGGCCTTAGCTACAGCTTTTTTATGCATAAGATTCTTGAGTTCATCTGTTAGCCATGGTGTTGGGAGATGCTTTATTTTTATAGCGCGAATTGGGGCATGTACATCGTATAAAGCAATAAGCTTAGCTATAAAAAAAATTATCTGCTCATCAACTGACTTTGATGTAAATATTGGAGACCAGTCAATGTTGCCGGCATCCTCACGAAGTTTGTCCAAATCCATCCCACGAAAACTGCGTCTCATCACAACTTTCCGTTTGGCTCTAGGTAGGCGAACTTTAAGTGACAGAAAGATAAGATCATGGTATGAAAAGGCATCAGCTGCGCATTGTCCATAACTCTCAACCAGATTTGGAGAGGAAACAAAGATGAGATCAAGCAAAGAAGGCATAGCATTAGGAAAGTGATGAGTAGCGTTGAGAGGCAGAACTGAAAGGTTATTAGAGCCCACAACAGAGAGCAAAGAGGAAGAACGATGATCCTTCTTAAGAAGGCATGTGTTAAAGTCGCCCATGACTATAGTATGACTGTACGAAGGTATAAGTAAATCTAGAATAGCTTCAAGAGAAGAAAAGTAATCAATACGCAGGGAAGGACAGTAATAGACACCAAGGAGGATTTTGGTATGCTGGAGTTCCACCTCAAGGAACAGATGTTCACCAGCATTTGACGGTGGTGGTTGGGGCGACATGTGTACTATAGAGAAAGGAATATTGGTACGTAGATATATGGCAACCCCACCACCACCACCAACAGCACGGTCGTTCCTGATAAGCTGGAACCCAGGCAGATTGTAAGAAACAGAAGGAAGACATGGCTTAAGCCAGGATTCGGAAACAAGGATAGCATGAAGATTCGTACAGTCAAAGCTGGCCAGCATATCGGGGAAATGAGCCGGAATACTCTGAGCGTTTATGTGCACAACATTGAAATTATTAGGACAATCAGAGAAATTAGAAGAGAGGGTGTCACAGAGTGAAGGAATACTCGTAAAGCTGTCACTGTCACTGCAAGCCGAGAGAAAATCATCTGAAACACTACTCTCGTCATACATAATATAAAATAAATATATATATCTATAGATAAATATCTATAATAACTAAAAATACTTAAATTTATAATAAATAAAAATATATATAGTCGAGGACTATACATTCAATCTACCTGCCGGATGTGTTAGGCAACATTGCCGATGGTTAAACATAATTATACTAAAACAAGAAACACAATAACAACACTTACTTACTAATTGCAAAATCGTGGAACATAATTAATACAAAACGGGTAATATTAACAAAGTACCACAGATATACTAAAAAGACAAGGAGCGTAAGCCTAAAAACAAAGAAAAAAAAAAAAAAAAACTGACAACTGACAGTTCTCACTTGTCACAACAAACTAAAAATGGTACCGCACATAATATAATATTTATAGTGTAATGAATAATTGAAATACTATCTAAGGTACTTAAGTATTGTACAAATTACCCACACTGCACGAAAGTTTTGCGTCAACATCGAAACAGACCCGCCTCAACGTCTCCTAGTGGCAGCACGCTTGGTCTTTGAAGTTGTGGCCACAGCCACGGGAGTTTCGGATATCTCCTCACGATGAATCTGGGTTAAATCCTGCGCTGTGACGACACGATGCCGTACGCCATCCGACCCAAGAACATAAATGAAACCCTCTTGCGTCCAGCACTTTGCAACACCAAACTTCTCCCGAGCAGACATGAACAGGTCGTGCCGAGCCTTGGTTAAAAACTCGGACACAGTAACGCCACTGCCCTTCAGTTTGGTTTTGGCTCTCCAAACTTTGTTGCGGACCGCTGAATCGCGAAATTTAAAAAGGATAGGCCGTGACTTCTTACCACTTGAAGGTCGTCCCATCCTATGACACCTTTTGATCTCCTCAGGTGTAAAGTCAGGGATCTTAAGGCGATCCTTGATGATGTTTGACACTACGAGTGCAGTGTCCTCCTTGCTCTCCTCTGGAACACCATGCAGCAACAAGATCTTCTTTCGGCCTCTCATCTCAAGATTATCAACATTACGGGCAAGCATCTCAACTTGTTGTTGGAGATTAGTCAGCGCTTGTGTAATGAATGTGCGGAACAGTGAGAAGTCCGAAGCCACACTGGAAGTTGATGATGAGGCCGAAGTTGAAGTCTTTTGTAGCTCAGCATCAAAATCTGCCATCCTTTTATGGAACATCTCCATCATATCGGCCAGGGTTTCCTTGATTGAGTCCATAATTGAAGTGCAGTTTAGTGAAGTGCAAGTGAATTAAAAGTAGTAATTGATAGGAGATAACACTACACCGGCAAGTAGCTACAATTAACTTTTTAAAATTGTCATTAATTTAAAAACTAATTGCAAAACTGAATTTTAAATTAAATTTATATTGGGAGCTCTGAATTTTTATCTTATTGGGCTGACTACCCACACCCAAATATTATGCTTAGTAAGTAAGATTTCTATGTATATTTATAGCGGCGGCTGCGCCCGCCCAAAATTAGTTCTATATACGGAGTCGTGAATAAACCATGGTACTCAACACTTGTCTATAATTGTCCATCCTCACATCTTAGGTAATAGACGCCACCTCTATTATTACCTAAAGACACATTGGGTGCACTTATAAGTCTTCCTCAAATAGATACCTTATTTTAAAATATCTATCGCTATTTCCGCCGCCACTAAGACCACAACCGCAGAGCGAGCTTGGTGTCTTTACTGCGTCGCGTACCGACTCGCCACATAGCCACTGCCGGCGGACCGCTTGAAATTCATGCTTTGTTCACTTGGACATTAATTGTAAGCGGAATTTATTGAACAGCGGGCTCCAACAATTTTACGATTTATATAGCAATTTACGTAAATTTATTTTTCTTTATGAATACTTTGATATTTAATACGTTAATGAAAATTTGGTTAATGGTTATCGTTGAGGTTGGTACACACAAGACGCAATGGTACCACCCGTGGTAAAGACTGTTCTTATTTGATATTTGAAAAAATCTAAGGAAGACAATACTCTTAATATGAATAAATAAATAATTCCCAACTATAATCTTCAATCGAGTCAGAAGTCATATTTTTTAACCTGCCTCTTCGATGTGCCACATATATCATCATCTTAAAATGATGCTTATTAAAATATATTTAATTATTTATTAACAGCAATTATAAGACATTAGATTACACTACACATTTACATTACCGCTCAAAATACTAGTAACCGCAGACATAAAGCAATGTAATTTAAAATGTCTGTCCTGAAGGTATAATATTACCTTCTTTAAGCACTCCAGGCCATGGCGAAGGCACGGGGGAAGCACGTAATCCATTACCATAGCGCACGTGACTCTCAGTTGTTGAACAACGATGTCTGTAATTTTATTTACCTACCTTGGTTTAGTGGAGCGATTTGGGAGCGTTTGGCGGATACAAAATAATAGTCTAGCATATAATTACTTGTCCTGACTGACTAATTCATCCACGTAGAGCCTAAACCGCCGCTGGGGCTACAAACTTAAAATTTTGGCAGTTGATGTCTTTTATGTTGTAAGCATCCTCTAAGGAAGGATTTTTGGTCATTTAAGAGGTAAAATATGAACGGTAACATGCTGTAGACAAAACTATCTACAACGTGGCTCTACCACTCTCAGTACAGTACTTTGAACAGCAATATACATTATTTACATAAGTAAATATCACAAAAACTCATGGAATATTTCATATCACTACCAAACCTAAATTTTAATGCAGTGTGACAGAAGACATTCGTTCATTGTTTTTTGTAAGCAAATGAGTTGAAGTATCATTAAAACAAATCACATATATTTCACAAAAAAATCAGCGATAAGAATCGTCGCGATAATGTTATATCGAAAAAGTACCTAAATTTTGGGAAAATTAAAATTGATTATAGAAAAGCATTTAAATTGCTCGAAGGTACGAGGTGGTAGGCCACAAAAAATATATCTATTACAAAATCAAATCGCCGTGATCTCCAGCCTTACAGCGTTGGCACGGAAAACTTATTTCGTTTTGTTTGTGACGCTAAACTTTGTGAAGTTTACGTGACGTACGGACATCTTGTTAATTTTTTTTACAAGCAGAGTTTATGCGACGTCGGAAACTTCAGCTTTTGTTCGGCTGCGTTCGAAAAAGAGAATGAAAATAGCGCTGGAAGTTTACTTTCACGCCTTCTCGTGTCGTTTGGAGATATTAAGATATAACTACAAAAAATTGTAAGTAGTAGTAGTAGACAATTTATTTTTGCAGCCTAACAGCATTTTGTAAGCACTGTTTTATTTCAGTTTGAAGTACTTTTAACCCAGCGAAATTACTGGGCACTATGAGACTTAACATCTTATGTCTCAGTGTGTCACTTGTGTGTGGTGTTGTTCTGCTGATGGGCAGATGTGGTGCTTACCATCAGGCCACTGACCTCCTCGTCCTCTGCTTCTTCCCTCTCCGAAGAGGGAAGAAGCATTTATACAGGCCGGCATGATTCTGGTGACCACCGATAAAGTCATTGTTTATTAATGGTCGTTAGTTTTTTGGACTGCCCTATACTTACCATCAGGTGTAGTGCAGTCACTTTGCCTTGATCGGATAAAAAAAAATATCAACTAATTCTCAAAAAATTTGATAAATTGTATCATTATACGAATTAAATGTGTAATACGTATATCACTGTAATAAAGTGAAGTCATATAGCTACGTATGTTATTGTAATAAAGTGAAAAATCATTATAATATAAAGTTGGGTCTCTATTCCCGCTGACACAGCATGATATTGCGTGTACGAACCCGACGTACTGTGAAGAGTTAATGAACCCGAGCCATGTTCATTACCATTTTATTGAAAGCGATCATACGAGAGCATTTTCGAATATTTATTATGCGTCTGAAAATATAATAAAGATGGTCGTAATTAACTTGATTACAAAATTGTTGAGTTATGGGCTTTTCAGTTTGCACCATATGGAATCGTAAAGGAGCTTGTTTGCTAGCAACTAATATAATGAATTATACTTAGTTACTATAAAAAAAATGTCGCTATATTAAAGTTCTATATAAGATTGAGATGGTTTAACGTCGTTACGTTTTGCCGTTACGTCAAATTCTTGAAGGAGGCAAGAGTTTTACAGAAAACTATCATTCACGTAGCTACTTAATGCAATTTTGAAAATAAAAATCTTATGACGCGTTCTTGTAATTAACAGTTTTTAACCGACTCCAAAAAGAAAAAGGTTCTCAATCAGCGAGTTTTCTTTTTTATTTATGTACATCGATTTCTCTGCCAATTGTGCACCGATTGCGTCAGAAAAACACATTGGATAGAGTTTAACTGCGATGTAATTCTATTTAAATTTGGTTAAGATATGATGATTTACTAAGGAGAAAAAAAAATTAACTCCTCAGCGGACAAAAAGTAAGTTGTCGCGATTGTGTTATTGAGTTGGATTTTACATGGAAAAATAAAATAAATTTCAACAAAACATAAAAAAGAAAAAATTAAAACCGACTACAAAAAGATAATACTGCCAAGTCAATAATAACAATTTCTATTGGTCTCTTTGGAGTCCGGTGCTGGTGTCGCTGCCGATTAACTGAAATTTATCCTTAAAATAAAAATAGAGACCTATAGAAATAGTTATTTTTGACTTTTCAGTATTATTTTTTAGTCAGTCTTTTTTTTTAGTCAGTTTTTAAGTTTTGCTATCTATAATAGTCTTGCCTGTTTCATACGAAAATATCTCTCTATCAAAATAGGGCTTAAAACGGAGCCACAAGCAGTGGGTTGGTTTTAGTTAACGGGCAGAATTACCTTTCATTTAATGTAGGCGGGGTCGTAACTACTGTCCAACACATGTCCGAACCACAGGCTATAAAACCGATAGGTATATTCGTGTTGAAGGTACTTCGTTAATGCCCGGCGGAGGTACCTTTCTGGGTTTCAATTCAGATTTCCATGTTTTTGGAAGATTTGTCAGATGTTAGTCCATGGAGAGTTTTTTTCACCTACTACAGCTTGCTAAGTGGAAAACAAACGTAAATACGGTGTGGACTGCTTAAACTATCTTTCGCAGATGTTAACATCTTAAGTTAAACAACGTTTCGCGAAATTCGATTAGTATTACACCAACAACACCAATTACAAGGTGGTCGGACCGTCATATGCGAGAGGCCGTACCGTGGTAGGCCGTGTAAGGCCGTGGTACCACGGCTTTGTCTATTTCTGCCACCAAGCAACAGTGTGTAAGCACTATTGTGTTTCGATTTGAAAGACATTGAAGCTAGTGAAACTACTGGGCATTATGAGACTTAACATATTATGTCTCAGGGTGACGAGCGCAGTTCAGTGCCATCCAGTGCTTTGTAATTCAAAGTTCTGTGTAGTGTTGCTTCTATTTATGGACAGGCGTGGCGCTTACCATCAGGCGAGCCTTGCTCATCTCATCATTCAATGAAATAAAAAAGAAATAAAGTCATCGAAATTAAAGAAAAGCGTTGTGACGAAACCATTCAAGCATCTAAAATAGGACCATCCCAAACGCGGTCTTCCGGTACGCGGAAGCCATTTGAGTATTTTCCCGCCCCATCGGACGTCCACTGAGCAAGTTTATTGCCAGTACCAAATCAAACAATCAAATCGGATAATTTAACACTCCACTGCATTCACCAACACGCTAACGTGACGGTTGTGGCAAATCCCTTTAATGAATGCTGAATCAGCCCAGCCAACATACATTACACATAATACCGCCTAGCTAACAGATTTCAGTTCATGCACACTTTGTAATAAAATCTATTTTTAACCAAAGACAAAAAGGAAGAAGTTCCCAATACGTCATGTATATTTTGACCGTCAAAAAATAAAAAATAGAGGAGGTACTGATTCAGCCTTAAGGGGATGACATTGCTGATGAAAGACTACAACTTCGTCATTTATGTATCGATTTAGATGATATTATCACCGAAAATAGTAAAACAAAACCCTTTAATGTTGACAAAACTGTCATAAAAAGAAAATATAAATAATTAAATCGGAGTCGGTGCTTCGATAATAATATCAATAACCAATAAACTGCAGTAGTTTTTATTCGGTTTTATTTTTGGTAATTAAGAACTTTCCCGCATACTTTTCTCCAAAATGACTAGATTTTGGTGATTCTTGTTTTATTCGATAGGTTTGTTATAAAATATGCTCACTATTGTTTAAATTAGGATCTTAGTTGAAATAAAAAAGTTAATTTTGCTAATGTGATTTTTGAGAATATTGATTTAATTATTACCACTGATTATTTTACATCGACTACTTTCAGTTTTGATCTCGTCAGGAGTTAATGAAGCAGTACTAAAGGAAATGAATAAATAGATTCAATTCATTCAATATTTTCACCACCCAACTGAGTGGTAAACTATTAACTAAAGTTAATAGTGAACTATTAACTAAAGTTAATAGTTCTCATAGTTTTTTTTATTTTATTTACGGATCAATTTCAATATACGTAAAATTACTGAAAAAAATACCACTAATTCAAATATTATACTCGGCTCACACAATTAGTAGAAATGCGGAGCTTTCAAAATGGTTCGGCATTTTTTTAAGCTTGTTAACGTAATAACTCTTCTGTAACCGTTATCACATTTTACACGTATAAAAATGAAAATATATTTTCTGGCTTATTCCGTTAATATAGTCTGATTACATAATTATATTTCGTTATATATCGTTTCTTTGTCAACAATACGAGCTGTTTGTGTGCCTGGAATCTGAATATTGGATGCCTATTTACATTTCAATATTAGCACAGTTCACGCTCTGGCTATAGACGATCTAATTAGCGGGGAGAACGTAACGCTAATTTTGACCAATGTAAAAAAGGTGGAGGCTTTTAATTCAACCCAGTTATTTATTGTAAGACCACACAATCGTTTGAGAATTATCCTATATTTTATTAATTTGAATGACGAAAAAAATTAGGTCAAAACAGGCCACATCAAAAATAGACAAAATGGTGGTATTAACCTAGTTATGCACCCCGCTCCCGCTCATGACATTATAACCGCATGCTAATGTGTTGTAACCTTATTTACTATAGGAAGGGCATTACAATTGCTGACACAGGTACTCAGATGTAATTCTATCCATTTGTAATATGATATTCTTGTTTTGGCTAAAGCCCTTAATATAAAAACATGTTGACCATAAAAAGTGCTGACCTGGTGTCTAGACGGTGATCTTGTTATGATCATAATGCGTAGAACTAAGCATTCATTGTCAACAGATGAACAGGTATAAATAAGGAAATTTGTCAATTATAATTCAGTTCGCAATAAAGCTTCATTGTGAAGACTTGTCTTTTTTTAAAAACCTCCTGGCGCTCCCGCGTAACTTATCTACCTAGACGGGTTGTGGCATACGTAAAGCCCTATTGACATGTAAAAAGATGATTTTCATTATTTTAGTGTTCGATAGAGTATAAGCAAATTCAATCTAATAAAACCCTACCTACGTGTGGGGTGAAATCGGCAATGAAGGACTAGAACGTTGGTATTAAAGCACGATTTGGGGATAAAAAATAAGTCATGATTATTGATCATGACGATAAGTCATGGAACTACAAATATTGATATCAATATTATGTAAATTTATTTACATAATTTTATTTACATAATTTCTCATCCCTCATAATTCGGTACTGTTTTAGAGTAAACTGGTCAGTACGTTCAACATAACGTATCGAGTAAATTACTTAATAAACAGTGAATGATGTGACAAAACAGTAATTATAATAGAACCATGGACTTCTTGTGCATGATTTTAGTCCACATGAGATCATACCAAATGTGATTTTAACGAGTATTCCACGTAATGGTTAGGTTTAATGGACTAGACTAGACTAAAGAATTCTTGTCCTGGCGCAGACTCTAGAAAGATCTTTCCATATTTCGTGTAAGAAAACTTTATTATTGTGAGTAGTTTTAGATATATTTTGTAATTCTTTTTTTATATTTTTTACATTTCATTCTACCGTTTCATGTAGGGACGGAAAACCTTAATTAGTATCAAAATATTAATTATTCACACAATAGCTTTGTAGCGGATATAATTATTATGTGTACCTTTTAGCCCGATAGTCTTAATTTATAGACATGCTGGCTTGCGACATGGTTTTCCTATGGAACCGTAAAATTTATTCTGTGTACAATGTATAACTGGTGAACATTTTGCAGCTATTTTTGTTATCAACAGTAACGCGAAATAAACTTTTAGGTAGTAGGTCCTTCGTATGTGAACCATCTGGGTTGATATCACCTCTTTATCCAAACTAAGCAGCAGTGTGTAAGCAGTGTTGTTTCGACTTAAAGAACATTGAAGCTAGTAAAATTACTGGAAGTTGTGCGAATTTAACATCTTAGGTCTCGAAGTGTAAAGCGGTTCATGACATCTTGCACGACACAAATTGTGCCCGTAAACATGATTTTGCATAGGTTTTAAGAACAGTTCTTCCAGTTATACCTTAAATAGCATTTCCACTCCAAATCACTAAGTTTCGTAACTTTGTTAAAGAATATTAAGTGTGTACTACAATATTAACAAGAAAACAAATCTACAAACAAAAACTCGCCGAAAGAAGAAGTTTTATAACAAACTTACGGTGTTTTTAATGAAAATATTAAAACTGTCCAAGTCTCATAAAAATGTCCACGTTATTTGCTTTCAAATTATGTTGGAATTCTTACGAACAAAATTGTACCTAATTAGGGACTTTAATTAGGCGTGAGAACTCTAGACGGTGTACGGAACCGCTCCTGGACTGGATTACATCTAAAAGCTTTTAAATGAGCATGGAAAGAGGGATTTTATACTTGCCAGAAGTTAAATATATTCCGACTTCCTACTGTTGCGGTTTTGGACAGTGACGCCACGTGCCACGTGTGATATTTTGTGTCAGATTTTATCATAGCTGTCCCATGTTCTAGCTCTAATTACGTTAGTTGTTTACAGCATTAGACTAGAGTATCAGTAACGCCATTGTATATCAATGCCCTACTGACGGCGCCAGTGATGGTGTATGTTAGTACCGCTACCATTGAATGATCTCCCATAGATTTACAATTTCCCATAGATGCACCATTTACGTGATTTGCGTTAAACTCTCAACCGTAAAACACAGAGCGGCATCAGCTATAAGTTGGTCAGGTGAGTGGCACTGTTAAACACGCATTGTGGAAATGACCCGGTCCAGCCGGCCCATTCATGTTGTAGACAAAACTGTCTACAGCGTGGCTCTACCACTCAACTTATCACACTTATGACTGTGCTTATTGTGGTTAGCCAGCCAAATCCAAATATAATTTAACTTTAATGCCGCATGCTTTAATTTCTCTAGACGTAGCTAAATGTTCATTATATTTTAAATATTGTAAGCGCTATTTTGTTGTTACTGTTACATTAGTTACATTGGTAAAATTTGCAGAAATTAAACCGTTTATAATATTAATTATATACATTGTTGTTTAATGAAAATATAAGATCATTATAAAAGAAATTTGTATTTATTGCCTTTTTAACTAGCTAATAATAACACGGAGTTACATTTCAATAATATTTGCTTTCGTTTCTTGACGAAATACATAAAGTTTATTTTTGTAGTTAATCCGCGGCACGTGAAACGGTAAGTCGATCCAGGGAAATATGATCATAGCAAAGATCTAAACTTTCCAATTCCACGGAAAACCATCTACAAAGTATGATATTTTTATGATCACACGAAATCGGCGGCTTTTTTCATATTATATTTTACGAACCCCCAATGATTACGTTTTATTACAAACCCCGCACTTTATTAAACTTTTTTATTAAATTCACTTTTTATTTACGGATATAACTTAAAAAAGAGGAAAGATGTACGGTATATTTGTTATGGTGCTGCCACACCGGTAAAAATGTTAGGAATTGTTACATTCTGTTAGGAATTGTTAGATGTTTTAAGTGCTCCCAAACCAATGGAAAATGTTTACAAACATTTAACATTTGAAAACATGACATCGGCTCGACAATTTTGTTTAGAAATGTTTACTAACATTTCCTAAGATGAAAACATTATCTAAATCAAATATTTATTAACAAATGTTTAATAATGTTTGTAAACATTTTATAACAGCGGTGTGGCAGCACCATAACTCTGTATAAAAAAATTGCATTATAAAGAATTCAGAATATTATATATGGTTGCAAACTGATATTTTTTGCAACGATAATTTAAATAAATTTCATTCACTCACCAGTCACACACAAACAGTCCTGACCCTACACTAGGTTATACATGTATGATGATGAATTTGAATTGCTGTTGGGAGGGTTACCTGATAATATTGTCCCCTACTGGATAGCGACCGCCGTACACATAACTAAATAATAAATACATCCAAAAGTCACACACATAGTTCAACAACTTAGGTTGGTCTGTAATGTGGGTATCAAAATCTACGTGGAACTTTCGGTCCCACAACACTCAGACCCGAAACATATATTTGTGGATCACACAAACATTTATCTCAGTGCGAGAGTAGAACCCATGGTCACTCGCTTCCTAACCTACCTTCGGGGATATAGTCGCGAGTTTCTGTGTATATTCTTTTCTCTTATTTTCTTTTTTGCACTGTACATTTTAAGCAGGAGCTAATCTTTGGTTTGTGTTGTCGGAACAAAAATTATAATTGTTCCTGAAAAACCCACTTTGCGTTCTAGTAAAGAGGTAATGTTCATAAAGGACTCACACATACAAATTATATAAAAAACAATCAAATTATACAAGCCGAATTGAGAACCTCCTCCTTTTTTAAGTCGGCTACAAGATAACTATATAACATAATTACTTAAGTCATCCCTCTAGAATAAGATGGGTGGCATTAATAAAAGTTTTTCAGTGGTCGAGGAAAATTATCTTGAGATAGAACCCTAAATTTCAGGCGTTGCCGGCGAAGTTTTTTTGGGTGTATTAACTCAGTAAATTAAAACTGCCGGTTTCGAGTCGAAAGTTGTGGCGAGGAGTCGTTATGGCGATAGCATCGGAGTAGGAGCCGTTGTCATCCATCCTGAATGTGTACTATGAAGGTATAGAACATTTTGTAAATAGACGTATTTTTTTTTATTTGATTGATGACGAGACGAGCAAGGCGCCTGATGGTAAACGCCATGCCTGCCCATAAACAGAAGAAACACCACACAGAACTTTGAATTACACAGCACTTCATGGCATTAAACTGCGCTCGTCACCCCGAGACATAAGATTAAGTCTCATAACGCCCAGTAATTTCACTGGCTTCAACGTCCTTCAAATCGAAACACAACAGTGCCTACACACTGTTGCTTGGCGGTAGAAATAGACACAAAGCGGTGGTACCAACCCAGGCGGCCTCTAGCATATGAGGGACCTACCACCTTGTAAATACAAAACCTTGTTTTTATAGCATAGGCCGTCAAACGAGCAAGTGGGTCATCTGAGTCAAGTGATCTGTACTATGTCCGCCCACAATACTAGAAGAATCATGGGCGCGTTTCCAGCTTAAAGGAAAGGGATAATTAGGAATTGGGAAGGGTAATTTGGGCATCCGGATATCTTACTCACCGAACGAAACGCAGCAACAAACCGCTACTTTACATCGGTTTTCTATGAGATAGTGGTAATGACCCGGTCGAGCCGGCCACCGGTCAGACTACCACTCATAAACCATCATAACCTACAAGTTAACTGCATTTAGGTAGAATTGTTTTACCTATATATGATGATTAATGTCTACCAACCCACATTAGCTCAGCTACACCCTATCAATGGTTGCGGAAGCTAAGTAATGGAAGGTATAAAACAATTTAAGGCCAATATTATTATATTAAAAGAAATTAATGAACGCCACGTAGGAGATTAACTCCAGAAAGTTAAGTCCAGAAATGTTGCTTAACATAATTGATAATATTTTAACAGTGGAAGTGTTGGCATAACTGTCGATAATACGATATACGAACATACGGTTGATATTAAGGTTTTGAAATGTCTTGAGTATGACCAACGGCTCAATACCCACTATGTGCAAGACTATAATTGCAATCCTATTTTCTTTAACACCTCATTCCATATTATATTTTGATAAAAACATCTTCGAAATTCTTATAAAGACTTCCAGGTATGCAGGTTTTTTCACGATGTTTCCTTCACCATACACTAATTTAGAAAACTCAGAGGTGCATCTCAGAGTCTCTCTCTCTCTCCGGTTTTGAACCTGCGAATTTTGTCTCGGCAATTAGTACCCGGTATCACTTTCCGCTGAGCTATCGCTGCTTATGTTGCAGGATAAAAAATACGAGCCACAGAATTTTATTAAATACAGATTTCCAGTGTAACAAAATGACAGTAACAGATTACTTTATTCTTGTCACTGTTTGCTAATTAGATAAAAAGTAAACGTTTTGTAAACGTATGTCCATTGCTGGTGACACTCCCGTTTCAACAAGCGGTCGGCCTATTTTCATTTTTGAACGGTGTTGTACGTCCATTTTTGAATGAATAAATAATGTTTGTCAATCGAGATAAACGGCAGCGTTCAGCAGTTCCTTTTGAAGTTACTAAATGAGTGGTGAAAAAAAAAATGATAAAAGCAAATAAACATTGCGTAAACTTAAGACCGGTATAATTCTGCCGACTGATTAGGGACTCAATATCTCTTCACGAGCGACATTATATTTAGACTGCATTATACTTAACATTAGGTCTCTTGCCGTGCTACGATAAAAAATATGAATGTACAGTACATTACAGTACATAAGGGACATAATTTCTCTTGTTATAGATATAGATTTCTGAATTGAATAGAGAAAAACAT
Organism: Amorpha juglandis; assembly: GCA_949126905.1. Taxonomy (NCBI): domain Eukaryota; kingdom Metazoa; phylum Arthropoda; class Insecta; order Lepidoptera; family Sphingidae; genus Amorpha; species Amorpha juglandis. Next base: position 8,292,282 of record OX421365.1, read on the forward strand.
AGAGAAACCGTTGTTATTTATAGATTATCGAATAAAAAATAACGCGGTGGATAAACGGCAAACATTGTACTATCAATGAAAATAAATCCGAATAAAAACATCTTCTCTACAGATACTGCGAAGTGGTATTATTTTATTAACAACGATGACTTAATAGACATCATGCACTTGATATCAGATGATCTTGAAACACAAACTAACATAAAAGTTAAGTCAGTCAATAATAACAACAGAACAGAACCTGTAAAACAAAGCAAGCAAAGATCGCTAACACAAACGCTCGCATATTTATAAACATGAATTCCTTTAAAGCGAGACAGGATGTCTGAATGATTCACGAGCTTTGGTGACTAATTATAAAAGCGTTCAACTTGCACCGTGGTCTTAACATACTATTAGACATGTTCTCGTAGAAAACGACGATGAGACTGAATAAGTGGGTAGATCAAGTTAAATTACTTTTACTTGGTAATGACAGCAAAGGGATTAGAATTAATGCTTCTTATACCATGCCGTGGAACTACCTAAGAATACCTATCGATAACCGAGTCCTGAGAGGGTCATAAAAACGATAAAGCGAAGTCAAGGGACTGTCAATGGTAGACTTCTGCAAGTCTCGTTAGGAATAGTTATTTTGTTTAATTGGTCATTAATACGTACGTTAGGATTTTTACTCTTATTAGACGTCAATTTATGAATATTTTTTTGTGTCATATCAAAATTACCTTGTTTAAAAGCTGAAGAACTCAATATAATATTATCGGCCACTACTCAAAAAAATATTATACTTAATATTCTCTTTAGATATTGAAATAGTAATAAGAAGTTAATTGAAAATATAATTCAATTAACTTCTTATGACTATTTCAATATCTAAAGCAAATTACATTTTATTTGAGCTTCAAGCCCCTGTTTGACCAACTATGAGTAAAATGTTACTTACCTAATTAGAATAGAAGAATAGAATAGAAAAGTTAAACTCTGTCATATATACCGAAATAAAGATGTCTACTAGATATTCTTTAAATAATAACCATCTTAGGCGTTAATTGGTGATCAAATCTTACTACAATTTTGTGAAACAGACCCTAAAATTAAAAATTATGACGAAGATTAGCAACAAGCGCTCATCATTATGATTTCCATGTCAGATTTGAGACAGATAATTATCAAAAAAAATATTTTTAATTTCAAGCAAAAGCACCAGTCACTCGCTTGACAAAATACACCTAAATGAGGCGACGATATTTTCGACACCACAAAACGACTCCAAAATTATGCTTTGAACTGTCTCGTTCATTTGTCAGAAAACAAAAAAAAAAAATTTGAAGAGTCGTTTAAAACGCGTTTAGACTTCTTTTGAAAGTATGAGGATCGTGCTTGGCCACTTCTCAACAAAACACCCGTCGTTTTATCCCGGAGTGTTCTCGATTTTTTTATATATTCCCGGCAAAAAAATATGTTGTCAACCGGTGAAAGGGAGTCGGGAGTCGGGTTCGGTGCGTTAAAAGATATTTCGCGTGATTGATGTGGTCTCCTGAAGTGTATCGTTGACCAAATGTTTGAGTTAATGTCAAGTACCTAATCTTCTGAACGTTACAAATATGTTTGCTATGAGTTGTGCTATTACTAGCTGTCCCTCGCAGTTCACCGCAGGTATATCACTACTCTGCTCCCAAATGTCACAGTGTGATATACATATTGTTTCCTGAATAAATTCTCTAAATGATAATGAAAACGGGATCTAAATCCCTTTCATAGTTCAGAAAAAATAAGCGGATGAATAGACTCAGACGCAGATATTGACATTTTTTTTAATTCGAGCACGGCAAAGTGACTACACTACACCCACAAACAACTCGACCTAAAGACGATGCATTACAGGGGGTATGCTTTCGCCAAGGTTAAGGGTGTCGTTGGTATAGCGTCGTCTATCGTATCTACATAATATGTTTATATCAATGAACTTGAAGTACCATAAGTATGAACATTTTTAACAAGCATTTTTTACTCTTGCCCTTGCCCCGTGCAACATGCTTTTTAACACATGTTACAGAAAGATTTAGCTTGTTGTTTTTCTAACCGGCCGCCTGCTTGGCGTCAACCCATCTAGGGAGACGTTATGTATATATATTATTATCCACCAATTTTATAAGAAGGTAAAGTTTGTATGTTTGTGGCCATGTGGGATTATTTATAATCTCTGGAATTACTGAACAGATTCTAAAAACTCTAACATAAAAAAAAAGAAACTTCGTTATCCTTGATTGCTATCCTTGATAAGCTTTATTCATTGTGATAAAAGTGAGCTTTCTGTAAGAGAAATACCTTCAAGCGGGCAAAGAATCCTAAAATATTTTGAGATCAAAACAAATTGTCCTTTGTAAATATCTTATGTTGATTTTCTATTTATAAAGTGTTCTCAAAAGAATGGTAATACAAAAATGTTTACTTGTAGTTACCTAATATAATTATATTTTGTAAAAACATAACAATAGAACAGTTTAAGAGAGTGGGCTTTACCTCATTGCTTGGACTTATAAGGTTCAAATGGTTGAGCCTCCAAAACAAAGACAATAATAAGTATTAAAATACTATGATAATTATATTGTCAGCTACCTTTCATTTTAGGTACACTTTGAGATGTGCGACTGAGAGAGGAGTCGCATAACGTACCTGTTCAATTGCTTAAGGCCTGTTTTGGGAATACGCGATTAAGACAAGACTACGACGCCAGACAAAAGCAACAAGCCCGCTTTATATGCGATCATATAGCTATCTCTATAAGTATGTGACTGAGTAAAATAAAAACAATTAAAATGGATTATTTTTCCTTTTGATCCCAACGTTTCGAAAGGTTTCCAGCCTTCGCGGTCACGAGGCGGACTGACATGTATTTTGTCCCAAAAATTTAATGTTACGTACTATGCAATGTACTGATTTGTTGGTTGTTCTGAAAAGTTTGTTAGTTTCTATTCAATGTAACTTTATTTTCGGGACAGCCTACATCTTAATACGCCCAGTGACTACGTCAACTGAAAATCTTTGGAAGCGTCAAACTCAAAGTAAAAACAAATCGCATACAATGACTTTTATTGCAATTGGTCTAGTCATTTTAGCTTAAATTAGGTAAGAATCTCGGAATTCGAGATAGCCAGCTGTAAGTCTGTAAATACTTGTATATTGACACCCTAAAAGTTGTCTCAAAACCTACATATGGTAGGGTGTGCGCAACTATTAAATTTCAAGGTCAAAAGTCACAAAAATCGCTTTTTTTGTAAATATCTCATTTCCTATGGGTTTTTTGCTATCTGTATCCATTATCAATATTGTATAATATAAAATTCTCTACAAATTTTGTTTAAAACTTTTTTTCATACGGTGAACCGTTTTCGAGATAGAGGGCGGAGAGCGCGCGGTCACAGGATCACTTCAGGTCAAACGGTGCCTCCGGTCGAAAACGCGCCATATATAGTTGATAAACTATCGATAAATCAATGATTATAAATATTTGTCAATTTTTATTAACTATGTTATGTTACACTAGCTTTTGCTCGCATAACAGCATTTTCCGGGATAAAAGTAGCCTGTAACCGTCTGCAGGGCTCCATCTGTCTCTGTAGATAAATTCATCCAAATCGGTTCAGCGATTTAGGCGTGAAAGCGTTACAAACAAACTCAGTTTCGCATTTACTTTCACCCCCTTTTTCATTGCTTATTAAATAAAATTTCCAAAATTCCTGAAACACGTATTAATTTATTTTACGTCAATAACCGAAATACAAAATTTCGTTCATGTAACTTTCAAAATGACGGACTTGTGACCGCGCGCTCTCCGCCCTCTATCTCGAAAACGGTTCACCGTATGAAAAAAAGTTTTAAACAAAATTTGTAGAGAATTTTATATTATACAATATTGATAATGGATACAGATAGCAAAAAAACCATAGGAAATGAGATATTTACAAAAAAAGCGATTTTTGTGACTTTTGACCTTGAAATTTAATAGTTGCGCACACCCTACCATATGTAGGTTTTGAGACAACTTTTAGGGTGTCAATATACAAGTATTTACAGACTTAACAGCTGGGTATCTCGGATTCCGAGGTGAACTTACTAAAATGACTGGACCAAATGTATAATACTCGCGTAAGCCTAAGGGCCGGCGCTCATAGACGGCATGGCACGGCATGGCATGGCAAAGGATTTTATTACTAATCAAGTTATTTTGAATCTTATTGCCACGAGTTTAGAATTCACGTTACTTTATTTCAATACCTCAGTGCCGCGACGTGCCGCGGGATGCTGTGGCATGACGCGACGCGCCGCGGGATGCTCCGGCCAGACGTGTCATGCCGTTTCATTCCACGGATTGCCGCGGTGCGCGAGAGAGAGAGAGTGGCTGGGCATTCAGCAGGATGCCACGGCATGCCACGGGACGCCGCGGGATGCCGCAGCATGACCTGCCGTGCCATGCCGTCAATGAGCGCCGGCCATAAGAAGTCAACATGCGACCCCTCAGTGGGCAAGTGAGCGCGACGCGCGACATTTCAAGACGTGTCGCTATCCCATAACTCGCGACGTGTGTCACCGTCTCTCTGTCTTGGGTATTAAAAAACGGCTTGATTATATACCTTGATATTGCTATATTCAAATATTCTTTTAGGTCATAAAAAGAGGTAAGCATGAAGAATTAAACTAGACATTATGACACGTGACAAGCTTTACCAATACCAATATTATTATAGCAGCATTTCCATATTTAAGCTGACAGGACTAAAGTGAAAATTACTCCAACGACCATCTATCCAACTTTAAGAGTGCAAATTATAATTATGATATAATAATTATTGCATTTACATACTGTTGTATGAACGATGATAAATTCAATTTATAAATCATTGCAAATATCAATATTATTAATTTTCAGTTTCATCTTCACAGTCTCGTAAACTAATAATGTATTTTCATAAGAAAATTTGAGAATCAAATATTTGAGTTTCAAGAGCGTGTTCAAAATGTAAAAGAATATTCCTAGCTTAGTGAGTATTGGGTGAAATTGTCAAATCATTGCATTTTCACGCGATACGCTTACCATATTGGATACAAATTCAAAGAAGCTTATTTATTGAAATTTCCCCGAATTGTCTGTTTTTCTGAATTTATAAATCCTGAAGGAGAGTATGTCATGCCCTTTTTGACTTTCTCTAACGGAATATTTGAAAAAATGTTGTTTGTCTGATTCTACGGATGGATTCCACAAATGAATGAGCCAATAAGAATACAGTCATGGTAGGTAGTCATAGTAGGTAGTCTCAGTAGGTCATGAGTACAAATTACTTTGTTTGATTGGTTGCTTTCCGGAATTCATCCGGATAATCAAATTAAAATTGATCACAAGTATCAAAAAAACACGTAAATTATTTGGATCTAATCTCCATTCGGAGCATAAAAGTGATCATAGTTTACAATCTGTAACTCTTAAGTGGTTGAAAATATTAAGATAATTATAATGGCTTTCACACAAATCAGCCCATCCGTTTATGCGCTACGAATTAAAATACAAGTGTCATTAAATCTACTTGACTAACCTAACATTTTAAATAACATTATTTATTTGTACCATTTAGCACATCGATATTCGTATACTGAACTGTACTTGTAATCAGGGCTAGTGTAGTCACTTTACCGTGCACAACATATAGTACAATAGAAGCTCTAGCCTAGTTATTCAGAAGCGAGATTCGATATTTGGTATGAGTATTTATGGAGAGAAACTTAAGTACATTTTTGTTTTTGTTTACGAAAATGTTATTAACCTTATCCATCCTTACCTGTCTAAATTTCAAGATATAGAAATTACCATTTTTTTATATAGAAAGGGATTTCTGAAGACACATAAGGTTATGAACCTCTATTAAATTCTAGTGAGATAAGTTTGACTCGCTATATAGCTTGATGAGATCAAGCAGTTCAATTTCAATAGACAAATTGATCATTAAATTAAATTCTGCTTTGATAACATTTAGCTCGATACGTGTGCTACAGGATTTACGATTTAAGCTCGGATTACATCAGTACATGTTTGGTAAATTGCACAATTAAGATGAAGTTCATTTAATACGTCTGAGTGTAATGGATTATTAAGAGAGAGGTAAATATCTATTATGACACAGATTTAATAAAAAATATCAAGTGTTGCACGCGACATATTTCAATTATTATTCATAATCTACTACGAAATATCTACAGAGTAGAGATACATAAAGATGTACTGGTATAGAATTTTTAATTCACAGTGATTGCACTAAGAATTGTCAACCAGTGACGGACTGTGTCTGTGCGGATACGTTCGCTAGGTATGAATAAGTTTATAGATAACTAACTTTTGCTCGCGATTCCGCTCGCGTGAACGGCATTTACCGGGATAAAACTTCGTCTTAATCCAGGTCATGCCTGTTAGTCAAATTTCATTCAAAAACGGTCAAACGTTAAGGTGTAATTAACAAACATTCAAATTCGACCACTCGTAGACATGAACTTTAATTTTTTTATTAGTAGTATGTATGATGTATAACAAAATATTTTTTTGTCGGCGCTAGTACGTGTCTGCTACGTACGATGTCTGTAGATAATATAAATAAAGTTTAATTTATCAATGTTCACAAAGATAAATATTGAAGATTTCATAATAAATTATCTTCAAATTATTTAAAACAAATTCATATATTTGTGTAAAATTATGATCAAGATGGAAATCCTTTCAAATCCGTCTTTCAAATTATGTCGGCTACATAATGGAATCAAAACTCAGAAAGGATCTCACTCACTTCTCAGTATGAAACCTGGAAAAGAGGTCAACACAACAGCTTACAAAAGGAATCATAATTATAAGTAATGCCGTTACTTCACTGATAAAAAAACAGCCAACCCAATTCCTTCAAATTAGACTTGACCAAAGAATGGAAATATTTGCTTTGATGTAGGTATGTGATACTCAGCGCAATTTGATTAAAAAGTCTTTTGATCATTTTATAATAAGTTTTATAATGAGAAAAAAAGGCCCTATAGGCTCGCCCCTTACCACATCATACGACGGAAATATGCTCGGTGAAATGTGGATGTACCTTTGCCTATCCCGGGGATATCGGGATTACAGGCATGAGTGCTTATGTATGCACGTAAAAATATCAGGAAACAGTCGCGGTAAATAGTAGCAAAATTTAAATGATGATGGTAAGTGATCTCTTTCGCCTATGAATACCAGAGGAATCATGGGCGCGTTGCAGACCTTAAAGGAAAGGTATAATTAGGTATTGGAAAGGGGAGGGGGATTTGGGCTTCCGAATATCTCACTCACCGTACGAAACACAGCAGCAAGCTGCTACTTTACGTCGGTTTTCTGTGAGACAGTGGTAACGACCCGGCCCATTCATTTAGTAGACAAGACTGTCTACAGCCTGGTAGAGTCACACAGACTAATGAGCCTGCCAATACGTAAAAGACGCGGACGACGCAATTAAAATCACTTATATTTAAGGACTAAAAATTTACGCACACATATCAAACCGTGCAACAATGAGCCAAATGACCTATTTCAGGCCTTTGCGATAAAATTACAATTTGTTTACGGTCTCACCGGTGTAGTTTGTTCAGTTATCTTACTGCAATCGTCGGACATGCAATCGTTGCAATATTTTAGTTACCCGTATATTACCTAAATCTTCAAAGCATCCGTGCATTGGAAACCCATTTATTTTGGATTCTGTGTATGTGGAGTAGTAAATAACACAGACTCTTAAGACTTTTTAGAATTTAATTTTGCTTACAAAACTTTACCTATATTATACTAGTTTTCCCATGACTCCGCTGGCGTAGCAGACTGGGTGAGATAGAATACTGTATTTTATGTACTATTTCTTGTAAATAGGGCTACTGTACATTTTTGGACTTATAGTGATCAGGTTTTAGCGGATATATGTATAGGAAATTCGATGAAGCAAAATAATTATCTATGATTTCCACATCTGTCACTATGGACTATCCCAGACATCGATTTTGAAGTCAATCGGCCTTAAAACAAAACGGCGGCTACTCTTTTCAATTCTAATATCGATATGGTGCCCCCAGTCACGAATCACAGCCAAATATACATATATAATATGCATAGACGCCCCCACTATACATACACAAGTATCAGTTGGTATAAAGCAAATACATACCATCCAGTTCATATCCCTGTCCGGCCCACTGCGGTAACTCGTGCGCGTACGCCTTTGGATCACTGCGACTTCCTATGGATATCTTGAGACTCTTCCACAACTTCATCTTGACCACATATTTATCGACAAACGAACATCACTGTTCACACTCGTCACCCAGACATACTCTCACTACACTGTCACCGGTGAAAATCTTGATCTTGGATATCTGAAAACAAAACATTGAGTCAATAATCTTTCGTGATAAGTACTATTAAAGATACTGGTTTATAAAAATATTTTTAAAAGGCTGAACGGATTTTAATGTAATTGGGACACTTATAAATCATAACCTGGCAAATCTATACCATCCAACATAAGCTACTTTTATCTATTCACCTGGGTGGGACCATGAATAAAAATTTGTTTTGTTATATAGCGGCTCGAAAGTTGATAAACTTTTGTAACATTATATATCATTTAAGTGTCGGTAAATATCAAAACTGGTTATATCCACTGTTGGTAAAAAATTGTTTTTTTATGCCATCACCACTAAAGGGTTCTTACGGAAAGGACGTTATTTACAAAAGTGTAAAAATCTACTATTTTACCATAGTAATATTGGTCTAAAGTTTGATGGTATATCAAATTCAGCAACATCCATGCTATACATTTTATCAATATTGGCAAAATCCATTTTGACCAATCACGAGGGCGCATTTTTGCAATATGGCCGATAATTTCAAATCTGACGTGATCGTAATGAGCGTTCGTGTTCCGTCTTTATTAATATTTTTAAATAATTACGGACTTTCGAAATTAGAGACTATCCCGCCCACACACCCGCCACTGTAACTCCTGTGAACCAGGATCAACAGTGGCACGCATTTTGTTGACACCGAGCAGTGAAGCTCGGCGAGTCTCTGGGAATGCCTAAATGTCTTTGTCCCGCAACGAAATTAATCAGATAGAAGGTTAGGGAGGAGTTGGAAATATTAATTGTCCAAATTAGTGCTAATTTCGAAATTAATGCTTTCGAAATTAGTGCTATACCAAAAGTTACTTCAGACAAAGTAAGAAACCGTAAAATCTATGCAACTTTTAATAAAAACGCGCAATTGAAGGAAAATCGGTAAGTTTGCAAACGTAATGCTGCAGAATTGTTAGTACTTCTGCAAGGGTTGTCAAAGTTGTTGGCCGCAATTCGCAATATGCTGTAGTGTACTATACATCTTAGGTATAGCATTATTGTTGATTATAGGTGAACTTAATATGCCGCGATTTTAGTTTTTACCCGACTTCAAAAAGGAGAAAGTTTTCAATATGTCCGTAATGTTTTATGCAAATATGTTAAACGATATCTCCGCTGATTTTGATGATTTGTCTTTGTATTTGATAGGGTTTACTCTATTTTTTTATTTATTTGATTAAATGACGAGACGAGCAAGGCCCTCGCCTGATGGTAAGCGCCATGCCTGCCCATAAACAGAAACAACACCACACAGAACTTTGAATTACGAAGCACTGCATGGCACTAAACTGCGCTCGTCACCCCGAGACATAAGATGTTAAGTCTCATAATGCCCAGTAATTTCACTGGCTTGCAACGTCCTTCAAGCCGAAACACAACAGTGCTTACACATTGTTGCTTGACGGCAGAAATAGGCAAAGCGGTGGTACCAACCCATACGACCCAGCCTCTCACATACGAGGGACCTACCACCTTGTAAATCCCCTTACTTGACTCGTCACTCTACAATGGTCCAATATTTTAGTTAAGATTTAGATTTTAACTTGCACCATCAGTGACGGAGTGCACAGAGAATTTGGTATGGGTGTATGAAAGTAACTACTTGAATATAATAAAACGACACCACTAAGGCTAAGAACCGTGATTTTTTTTTTGGTATTACAATTCGAAAATTCACACAAGAGTAATTGTCCGGGACTGGAATTTGTGTCAGGTTTGGCGATAGGCTCGACACCTATCACATCTTGCGAACTATGGGTGCACTAACGTACCTCTGTCTACACCTTCCGAGATAAAGGCGTGAGCTTATGTTATAAATAGGTACTGGCATTTTTTTCAGGTACTCTGCTCCCGGATTACCGTTTATACCTACATGTAGAATGTACCATTTGTTTTTCATAAAGACGACAACCCTAACCCGTCAGGATCTGTCATTGAATGTCAATTCAATGACAGAGTAGATCAAAATTAGATATAGTGGAGTGCCTGGAGCATTCAAAACCGTAAAACCTCGGATTAGAGTTATAGTGAATGAATTAATATGATTGATGTGGGATATTGTTTTTTAAACTATAAATTGCAATGTTTACCCAAAAAAAAATTGTGCAAACCATTGTTTCATTGTTTAAAAAAATTATTATGAAAAATTAATGTTTGACCATATATTTTCACTTTAAACAGTTTTTTTTTATTTATATGTTAAATCTTACCTGAGTATTCTTATCTTATCTTATCTTGTGTTTTTACGGATTGATTTACACGACTTAGTAAAAGTATTTAAAAATATCAATGAAGACCCCAATAATATATTGCAAGCAGGTGTAGCATGTATTTTGAGTTTATATGGAGCTCCGTCTAAAACTTATGATTTAAATACATTGAGGTTCAATTCTTTCATAAAAGCAACAGCCAAAAATACGAGTGTTCTTTTGTCATCACTGCCTCTAACAACTGATGCAGCGTTTGAGCACCTTAAAAGAGTGTACCTACAAATTCAGATATGGCTAGGAAATGACGTAGTTATTGAAAATTGGGGATGGAAGTATTCCAATAACATGTACATCCCAATAACAATGAATCAATTACCTGCTCCGGATAATTTATTACAAATGTTAGTTTGTAATTGCAAAAAGGGATGTGGAACTGCGTGTGGATGCCGAAAAAGTGGTTTATACTGCAGTGTAGCATGTTTACAGCGGAAATAGTTGTTCCAATACTTCACCTATTATACAGATAGATGAAGAAGAAGAAAATATTTGATGTAGACAACAATCTATAATTATAAAATAACATGTCCTGACTGACTGACTGATTCATCATCGCCGAGCGCAAACTATCAAGGCTACAAGCATGAAATTCGGACTGTATATTCATTTTGTTATGTAGGCATCCACTAAGAAAGGATTTTAGAAAATTCCAACCCTAAGGGGTCAAAATAGGGGATGATAATATGTATGAAAGTCCGTCATTTTGAAAGTTACATAAACAAAATTTTGTATTTCGATTATTGACGTAAAAAAAATAGTTTCAGGAATTTTGGAAATTTTATTTATTAAGGGATGAAAAAGGGGGTGAAAGTAAAAGCGAAAGTGAGTTTGTTTGTTACGCTTTCACGCCTAAATCACTGAACCGATTTTGATGAATTTATCTACATAGACCGATGGGATCCTGGAGACGTTTACAGGCTACTTTTATGCCGGAAAATGCTGTTCACGCGGGCGGAGCCGCGAGCAAAAGCTATTGTAATATATTTAAATAAACTGATTTTGTACTAATATTTTTTTTTCTTTTCATTAGTCGTGATTAATTACCTTATTTTTTAAATGTACACAATAGAGTACGTTTCATTTATAATTAAACTGGCCGAGAAATTGCATTGTACATAGCAGCTGTCGCTCCGCTCTCCCCTCCACGTTTTTCTACCTGTTCGAGATCCCTACTGCTATTTTTATACACAGGTATCTTTGAAAAATGTTCCTATATGTCTACTCAGGTAAGATTTAACATATAAATAAAAAAAATTACTGTTTAAAGTGAAAATATATGGTCAAACATTAATTTTTCATAATATTTTTTTTTAAACAATGAAACAATGGTTTACACAAAAAAAAATTGGGTAAACATTGCAATTTATAGTTTAAAAAACAATATCCCACATCGATCATATTAATTCATTCACTATAACTCTAATCCGAGGTGAAAACCCCCAGGCGCTCCACTAATAAATCCACATGTGAATTACTTCAAAAGTAGTAAAATCCACTTGGAAATATCATAAAATGGATATATCCAAACTTTATTTTCGTTTTTTTACGAAATTTGTGCCTATTCAATCATAACTAAGCTACATAAAACGATCGTGTTATATAAATACATCTAAATCTAATGTATTTCATACGTAAATCTACACACAATTATCAGTTTTTAAAATATATTAACCATGAAAAAAAAATTCGTTTGGATATATCCATTTTTGATATTTACCGACAGAGTTTATAACATCATTAATTTGCTATAACATATGGAATGTTTAGGTGTTGACTTTCTTTGACCACTGTAGTAAAATATATAATGTTAATTTGTTGGTATTTTTTAGGTTTATATCTTACAAATTACTTTATTAAAATTAGCAACACACACCTTACATTGTCGTTTACATTATTTTTATCGTAAGTCACTTAATATAATTAACGCGTGCTAAATTTGTAACAAAGTACATTAATTAAAAATTCTTGTAAAATAGAACCTCTATTCGATTTTAGGTTAAATAATAATTTTAGCGAAGATTGTTCTATTTGCAACTGCTAGACGTTATCGGAAAACGATTACGAAGTCTTGATCATAAAAAAAACATCTTTTATCAATATCGGGAGCACATGATAAATTATATCTACTGTTTTATTCATGCGACCATGTCAAGATCCCATTAAAAACTTCGATATTGTTGCCTGACGACCGTATCGGGCACGGATTTTGGACTCAAGTATGGGTCTTTAAAGTAATTTACATTACAATAACAAAATAATGCGCTTCGGCATTTTTCGGTTTTTATGAATATGAAATGAATGTCCGACCATCCGACTCCGGTTATTCAATAGGACAATAAATACATAATCTACTATAGCAAAAACTGCTGATCATCATTATGACATTTCCGTATTTGCGAAATATTCGAAGATTGATTGATTGAGTAAGTGCAAAATTTAATTATATTAGCCGCCCATGTCAATATATTTTATACCCATTAATCGTTCATTTTGCTGATGAACGAGAATGAACACAAAAACGAGATGAACACCAATTATCGACAACCTTATATCATGCTGCCTGAATATACCAACAAAATAGGTATCACCAAAACAACCGCTTTAATAGCTAACTGCAGAGCGAAAACCAAAAGGCAAAAGCATTATTTTGACCGTCAGGAATTAGGGGTTCTGGTCCCCGGAGACGCGGCGTGGATTCGAACCGTATCGGCTCCTTTGATTGATGCCGCTCCCCGATCCGTGACGGACGCTGCACAAATGTTTTTGTTGGCCGATGTTTGTGTTATGTATTCTAAAATATGGCATTGATTAGCGGATTGGTGTAGTTTTTGGCTATTTTATATTATATATTTTTTTAGATTGAGAGTAGATATAAAAGAATATCAACATACAAAGTAAATGGTCTTATTTTGATTTTAATGCTAAATATGTCGTAGTTTCTGATACCCACCATACAGGTTAACCAAATGTGGAGTCAGGATTATGTGTATGTTGGATGTATACTTTATACTATATTATATACATCAACAATTGAGCCGCAATATTTTTAAATCGATAATAATGAACAAGGGTTGTAAAGGCCACAACTCAAGTGGAAAACTTAAACATCGAATAATAATAACGGCGCACGCAATTTTCACAGGAAGCCTAATATTATATTGTACAAACATTTTACCAAAAAAGCGGTACATTTTAAAAAACATAAAGTATAAAGTATTACAACGCTCATCTGGCCCAAATGGATCGAGTTAACAGATGCGCCCCAAAAAAAGTTGCGCCTTTGGATAACTTTTCGAATTTGTCGCCGCAATTATAAGTTTTCGTTTTTACCTTCGCACAGTTAATAAATTTTCGCTTTGCTCCATCAAACCACTTTGAGAAATGTATGTTTTGGAAATATAAAATATTCTAATTACAATGATCGGCGGTGAATTCGTTAGCGTCGGCTTTCATGGATTTATGAATAAATAACATGGATTATGAATTATAATATAAATTTGAATCCTGTATTATACTGTCTCACAACAGCTAAGCATTTGACTTCTATTTAACACGCTTTTATTTTTAAAAGGCGTTTAACTATAGACCACCACGATGGCCTTATACGAGTTTGCTTCACATATCTTATGGAAAATTCTCATATGCAGGTTTCCTCACGATTTTTGATAACCTCCGTAGCGCAGCGGGCGAGTAGCCGACTGTGAAGTGAGAGGCCGCGGGTTCGATCCCGCACCGAGACAAATGTTTTTGTGATCCACATAATATATTTGTTTCGGGGTCTGGGTGTTGTGAGACCGAAAGTCTCTTGTAGTTCCTGATACCCACGACACAAGACGCGTATCTTACTGTCGGGTCAAGATTATGTGTGTGACTGTTGGATGTATTTATTTATTTAATACTTAAAACTGTAAATCCTTAAATGCGGTTTGGTAGATTTTTTATATTATAGTAGTGGTAACTTGGTAAACAAAGTTATGAGAAATATTTTAAACTAAGAAAGTCGGTTATTAAGAGTCACGAGCTGTCACTAGGATATTGTAGTCAAAATACGAGGGTTTCTGTCTAAAGAGAATTTCTTACACCTGCCTCCGCTACGTGCTACGGATAGCAATGTATTCGCTACACTGCCTTTTCTTCAACAATGTACGGTATACTTTTAATGACCGGCGTTGGATTTTTGGTCAGCAATTAGTAGATAAATATCAAGATCACGTAACATATAAGCAACTTGCTCATATCGCCTTATTGTTCTCCTCGCAGCATACTTAGGGTAATATACCGTTAAGTCCCGTGTTCAAATCCCAAGTAAGGCAAACAATTCGCGTTTTCGATTCGAGTTGCTCGGGATTGCAACGTGTACTCGCTCCCTATCGAATTTAGGTATAGAACTAAGCTCAGCGAACTGTGGATGCAGTAGTTGCACCTTTGCTTACCACTTCCGGGATATAGGCGTGACCTTAGATATAATGTTTATATTATTATTATGTTCGTAGCCGTTTTCGGCTTCGTTGACCGCTTCAACGTCGTTTTTGTATGTATGTACTAATTCATCCTGGCTTACTTAGTTACTGCATATTAATAGACTTTGTCATGCAATTTATATGCAATTAAAGTATATGAATTACGACGCTCTTCCTAAATAACTTTTTTAAATTCCCGGGTGCATTTGATCATATGCTTCACCCACGTATCTTGAAGAACATGAATCATAACATGAATTTATTTTAAACATGTAAAAATAAATATGCTGTAATCATTATGTATCACCTTTATTGTGAGTATCAGGAACTATGAAGGACTTGTGGTCCTACTACACCCAGACCAGAAATTTTTGGTGCGAAAATCGAACCGGCATCTCGTTACCTAGTTAGCTACTCGCCCGCTATGTCTCGAACGCTGTTAATTACCGTCAACATGTACTTAGAGACGGTAAACGGTTAACCAGTTGTTCTACTTTATCCGGTTGAGGCAGTTTGTTAGACCCCCCCCCCCCCTCTGCCTTGACAATCGCTGGGCGAAGTCTTTTTCTGCGATATTTATGTTAGCTTGAGCTAAGGATGTAGAATGTAGTTATACTTCAAACAAATAAAGGATTAAACCCGGAACCCAGCGAACTTTAGACTGTAATTAGAACTGTGGATGAACAAGCTGTTTGAAAGTTCGGTCAAATGGTTCTATTTTGAAGTTGCAATTTCAGCGTAAGAGTTTTCAAATCACCTATAAAGTTATAACATTTTGCTTTTCAACAACTATCGATAAGGGTTCTAGTAATTAGTTAGTTGTGTGATATACACACTATATTTACCAAAATATTAAAAACTGGCAATACTTTATCTGCTTTGTTCATTTTCTTTTAATAGTTTAGTTAAAATATTATGGACAACCTCCGTGGCGTAGTGGGTGCTTAGCCGGTTGTGAATCAATAGGCCGCGGGTTCGATTCCGGCATCAAGACAAATATTCTTCTTTCCTCTATTATTTCTATTATTCGTCCCTCTCCGAAGATTGTAGAAGCATTTATATGGGCCGGCATGATTCTGATGACCATCGATAAATTCATTGTTTGTCGGTGGTCGCTAGATTTATGGACTGCACTACGCTAAACCGGTGTAGTGCCGTACACTTTGCCATGCTCGGATAAAAAAACTAATTGTGTGATACGCAAATACGGTCGTGTCTGGGTGTATTTCTCCCCAGAAGGATTGACGTTAGGCAGGCGGTCGGTCGTAAAAACTACGAGCCATATCTATCTGTAACATATGTTAAAAAGTATGTCGCGCCGCCACCCTACTGCGAGTGGGATAGGGATGGAAACTTATCACCGCATGTCTTCATATTAAGTAAAATGCGAGGCAACGTTAGTGCTTATGAATATGCTGATGACCCTAATGAGTGGCATAAAAGCGGAACGGTCGTTGGAATAAATGTCGAGAATTATCATTATGACATTTTCGCGCATAGTATGTACTGGTGAATTATATAATCATAGTTACACTGGAAGAGTCACTGCATATTGTGAATCATGTTTGTACCACTTCCCTGGATTACATCTATGTCTTCCTTCTTCAAGATCTTGATATGATGTGTCTCCCTTGTCTAGAAGGAATCGAGAATGAAGGACTGGTATCATGGATCATCGATATATCAGAATATGGAAAGCAATAATATAAATAAGCTGTGCCGACACTTCGATTACAATTTCAAATATCAAGATGGGCCTTCACTCCGAAAACGAAGGAGTCTGGAAAAGATTATAATAAGATTGATTTCTGTAGCTAATCTGTCTGAATTACAAGCATGCATGTCGTTGTCTGTTTGATCTAAAACCTTGGATCAAATAAATAACGTGTGAATAACCATACAGACATTGAATTATTACAAGATATGTTCTAGGCCACAAAAGGATGTCGATTTCTGTTTAAGAATAGTCATAAATAACTGTCTACGCAATTAAATTAGCCTTAGGGCCAATTTCACGATGTTCTAACAAGATTTAACCACCAATTAACGTATAAGACAGACTGTATATATCTAAGTGTGTCTATATATATTATTGTATTTGAACACATAATATTTTATTTGGTAAGTCGTATTTACTTAGATATGGTGAAACAGATGCTTTCTGCAAATTTCCAGAGATGGTTTAAGATTTTTTTTGGATTTAAGAGGATTTCTGTATTCAGTAACAGAGTACTCATACGAACTCACGTCTGTAATCCCAAGGGGTAGGCAGAGGTATAACCACTACACCCACATTTCACCGAGCGCATATTCCGTCCCATGATGTGATAGAGGGCGCCTAGAGCGAGCCTATCGCTATACCGGGCACAACTCCATACTCCGGGCTGAAGGATGATGTAACGGAGCATAAAGCTTCAATTGGCTCTGAGAGTGGAAATAATCGAATTCTAAGAATTTACTTAATGAAAATTAATTGACGTCTTTGAATGCGGCAATAAAATTAGTCACTATAAAATTATGTATGCCTTAGAGATTTTATCAGCTGATTCTATGGCCATAAGTCGAATTCAGTTTAATTTTACAGTCTCAGAGTCATCTTCATGAGTCTAATTAATCATAATTCACTTTTTAATCTCTCTGCCTGTATTTGACACCATTGAAATAGTTCTTCTTTGAATTTCTAAAAACGATTTCTCGATATTCCTCCGGATTGGTCGTAATTGGATATTAGATCTACCATTGAATTTGGCAGTTAGGTCTAGATAAAATATAATTTAATTAGCCCTATTTTGTTGTGATAATATTTTTATTCTGTAACTAAGTCCAAGCCGATATATCATCTAATTTGAAACATATAACATTAACTTATTTTTTTATAACATAGGCCGGCAAACGAGCAAGTGAGTCACCTGATGGTAAGTGATCTCCACCGCCCATGTACGCCCGCAATATCAAGAATTATGGGCGCGTTGCCGACCTTGAAAGAAAGGGATAATTAGGGATTGGGAAGGGGAGGGGTGATTTGGGCTACCGGATATCTCACTCACCGTACAAAACGCAGCAGCAAGTCGCTACTTTATGTCGGTTCTTTGTAGTGGTAACGACCCAGTCGAGCCAGCCCATTCATGCTCTAAACAAAACTATCTATAGCGTAGCTCTACCACTCAAAAATATCACTCATATTAGATTGCAGAAGTTTACGTTTCCCTCTGATCAAAATTCTCAGCTTACATCTGTGTAGGTACTGGTAACATAATTCTGATGATAATTATAAAGTGTCATTTAAATTTTAACCGCAGCCCTTGGACCCTCATTCGTTACGGGTATTATGGGCTTTATTTTAATTAGGTAAGCGTACACCCGCCATATACTGTGTTGATAATTTGTTAACATTTTATGTCCTTCCGTCTGTTTACGCTTAGTTAGAATTTATACTGACAAATAAAACAATAATCATGGTCTAGTTTATAACAGAATGACAAACCGATTTAAATGTTGATACAAAGGTTCGTTTGTAAATTATACCCAGCAATGAAATAAAATGCAAATAAAAACAATAATAAATAAATACACCCAACAGTCACATATAAAGTCCTGACCTCACACTAGGTTAAACTGTGTCATGAGTATCAGGAAGTACGAGGCACTTGCGGTACCACAACACCCAGACCCGAAACAAATATTCATGGATTACACAAACATTTGTCTCGTGCAAGAATCGAACCCACGGCCTCTCGCTTCAGCCGGTTACTCGTCTAATGCACAACGGGGGCTGTATGTTAAATATTTAAAAAATAAAAATATTTTTTATTTTTTACATTTTGTAATCACGGGTTATAAAATTGTACATATCAATTTTTTTTTTATTTAAATTAGACTACAAGCGAAGAATTTAGTCATCGCTTTTAAATTGTATTCATAACAAGCACTATAAGAAAAATCTCATATTGCCTCAGATTTTCACATAATTTATCACAATTCAAACTTATAAACCTCATTTCAATTTAATACTGAGTAATTGGCGTACCGTCATCTTGGGGCGAATCACGCCAAGCAACGTATTAGAATTTGTCTTAAGTGATGCGAGAAATTATTTCTCGACTGTGATGGATCGATCGTTGTCATCAGTGTCACATGACTTCATCGACATATGTACATAATAATGTGAGTAAGTTACTAGATATTAGTAACTGTCGACAGAGACAAACTGCGTAACTTATAAACGTGTTATAATAGTTCAGGAATAATGTTCTTGTTAAGTACTTAGTTTGCCTTGTCATAATATTCGTAGATTTAAGTGATATTCAATCGAGTCATTAGTCTAATAGCAGTGCGCTTAGACTACTTAAGAACCGAGACGACTTGAGTTCAATTCTCTGGTCAGGCAATTTGTGTTTGAGTTTTAGATTTTAAAAAATCATGCGTATATTCCCGTTATTAGAATCTGTGCCTAGTATGGCGGTAGGCTTGCCTGTGAATTGTTCAATGTGGCAGTTTTAGACCCGCTGATCATGGGATGAAAATAAAGTTGGCAAATCGTGAGTACTGCACCTGTTCAATATCTGCTTATCCCTTCGGGGATAAAGTTATGAGATTATGTAAGTTATATTCAAAGCATAATTCTCTCCGCAAACTAAAATTCACGACTGACAGAAACGAGCTATGTATGTTATGTTTCGCGCTTAAAATATGATTTATTAATATATCTAGGACATATTTTATTATTATTGTCATTAATATTTATCGTTGTGTCAAAACAATCAAGTTATATTTTCCCATTTAAGACATTCGTGGTATTATATTCAGGCTACAAACAACGAATCCAGTGAAGTAACTAACACACGCCACGTTCACTTGGTCATTTATCAAAATTCCCGGTAGTATGTTATTTTATACCTCAGTACCTTTCAACGAGCATACAGCCGTCTTTCTCTATATTTTATTATGATTTATCACTATTTGTTTTGTTATATATACATAATAAAAACTTTATTTGCATGTAAGCAGATAACATTTATGTCAAGTATCGATCTGTCTTTAAATATTTAGTAACTTTGTTTTTTGCCGAGCACGACAAAGCGACTGCACTACACCTGATGGTAAGCGTAATGCAGTCCAAAAAACTAGCGACCACCGACAAACAATGAGTTCATTGGTGGTCACCAAAATCATGCCGGCCTGTATTAAAGCTTGCAAATCGAGGGGCCTGCGACAGGACAGGCGGATGACCGATGCAGGCACAGGGATACAAGCATGTACCCCTATACCAACCATCAAGTCGAATGCCCGAATCAACCATCAAGTCGTGTCGAAAGCCCCACGGGAGATCCGAATATATACTGGCTGATCTTGGAATGCGATCCGCACAAGGTGTGTGGGTCACTATGGCAGGTTTTAACACTATGTATACGGTGGTCGCTATCCGGGCGGATATGAATCTCCCACCACCAGCATTTAATACATCATTTCATTCATTTCGTCGTTCGTTTAATAATCGGGATTGGAGCTAGTTTTCTCAGTGCTGCAGAATTTGCTACTTTTTCATACTGGCTCGACAAAGCGTCTTGAAGTACAAATGCGAAAAGGTTGATTAAAGAAATGTTTATAATTGACATATCGGGTTCTAAACATCTACTGGCTTATCAATATAATTCCAAAATAAGTGGATGACGACATCGTCCTGTTAGTGCATACAATATCTATAAAGATGCCTTAAAAGCTACGACTTTGCCACAACTACAACATTATGCAGTGTTTTTGGTGGGACGCACGCGCCATATTTTTTAGCATAACCTAACTAAAGTTAGGTTATGCTAAAAAATAATACATCGTTCGCCATATTTTTTAGCATAACCTAACTAAAGTTAGGTTATGCTAAAAAATATGGCGCACCTACCCTTTAACAAAGTGGTAGGTGCCTTGAATACAAAAGGCTGTCTGGGTTAGTACCACCGCTTTGTCTATTTCTGGCGCCAAGTACCAGTGTGTAAACATTATTATGTTTTAGTTTGGAGGACATTAAAGCCAGGAAATTACTGGACATTATGAAACTTAACATTTTATGCCGCCTCTAAAAGCCGCCTTCTAGCCGCTAAAGAAAATTGCTCTAACAGAGCATTTCATTACTTAATAACACCTACAGTTGTATTCTTATGTTATAAATGTTATGTGTAACTATCGCTTTGCACCGTAAGTACATCACTATGAGAAATTGTCGTCTGCTAAAATAAATGTAATGGCCTTTTTCCAGTTGACTACGGTACAGTTTGTATCCATAACAAAGAAAGCTACATTGATAACCAATTATAAACTCAATTTTCGTCAATTTAAAACGCAAATTCCCTCGTCAATTATTCATGTTAAAACATTAATTGTAACAAATAGCGAGAGATTGTTGGAAGCTGATCCATTCCGCTGGAATATGGCCAGAATAAATGTGTTTTAAAATTATCTAAAGTTGGTTTTGTAATGGTTTTAATTTAAACTTCGCGTTTGTAGTTTTATTAAAATTCGTTTGGAATTTATGGTTTAATCTGTCTTGGAATGTTTAGTTTTCTTTTTATCAGTTTTACTTACGTTTATGGTTTGGTTTATTTATTATTGCACCTAGATCATTAGATCTATAAAAAAGATTATAAACCGATTGCAAAAATATTTTTAAATAACACATCAAACAGCCTATAAATGATTTAAAAGATAATGGAAATCTTACATAAGTTGTTATTGGTAACTCTTTCTGTTATAATATCTTCGCTTCTCTCGTATTCTCCATATCTTAACACTTGTTAACAATATTGCGCGACCCACTTTATTAAGACGGCAAAATAGATCAAGAGAATAAGGAATGAAAATAATAAATATTTATTCAGTACATAAGAAGTAGGATGGCCACTAACCATCGAATGATGATAACGTTTTAAAACCTAAAAGGGAACGTGTGATAAATTAAAGCGACTCAAAAAAAGAGGATCACTGTAGTACATAAATGCATACGTTCTAACAAAAATAATGAAAACTCAGTGATTGGATCCAAACGATGGCTCAACATGATCTGTCACAAATTGAAAGTGCATACAATTAACAAGATATGGACCTAACGTAACACTTATCTATTTAGAGTTGGCGGTAGTCCAGCGAACATGATTCACAGACGTGTACTGTCAATGAAACCTAATACTGTGCGTAAGTGACTTGTAACATTAACGCGACGTGCTCTTAGATATCGATATGATATTTGATTTTCAAAGAGTCTTTCTTTAGATGATACATCTTTGATTATAAATTATCTCTCAGCTCATGCCTGTGGTTGTTAATATATCCTTTCTGTAATGGATTAAGTAAATTGTTGAAATGAGATGACCATGTAAGGCCAAAACAAGGCTATAACAACTAAATCTAAAGATAATTCTGAATTTGTAAAAATAATTATCCTAATTTTTAAATAGTAGGGGCCGGATAGCAAGCAAGTGGGTCACTTAAAGTGACCTCCATCGTCCGTGAACAATCACAATACCCAAGGCATCATGAATGGGTACACTACAATAATACGACAAACTTTATTCCGACAGTCACAAATACGAATTTCAAAATACCGATTTTTATAATTCCGAATGGTTTAAAATTCCGAATATAACAACTCCGATGTATCATTTATCCTATTTTTATAATTCCGAAATTTTAATATTCCTAACGTATATAATGACGATTCTCAAAATACCGAGTTTCAATAGATCGAATAACAAAAAGTTCGAATTAATGATAGTTCGAAACATCAAAAATACGAATTCCGATTATTAAAATACCTATTAATTAAAATTCCGAAATAAAAACGTAAAACTGAATAGAAAGACAAATCAACACATAATAATTTGCTTGTCAAAGAGAAGTATAATAGTATGAGGAGGTATAATTAAAAAACTAATGTCAAATGCGTTTTAAAAATATTTTCTTTCCAATAAAACATTTTTTTCGCTGGTCACAATTCTAATCTAACCCAAATGATTCACCAACAATAGAGAGGATCTGGCGCTCGGCGGCCTCTGCCGCGGCACGCTCGCTTCGCTCGCTCGCCTTCGCGCTTTAATGGTCACAGTTCTAACCTAACCTAACCCAAATGTATGTAATGATTATGCTAACTGAATCAAAATACTAATTTTAGTAATTTATTCGGAATATTGAAAATCGGAACGTCGTTTTTCGAACCGAGAACCCATCGAGAATTTGACTCTTCGAAAATATAAAAATCGGAAAACAAACAGATCGTATTTACAAGTTTCGGTAAAATAATTTTCGTAAATTTGAATAATAGACGTTATAATTTTTCGGTATTATGAAATTCGGACTATTGAACATCGGAACATCGAAATTCGGAATAAAATATTTCGGAGTATTTGGGTGTTCCCATCATGAATGCGTTGATTGCCTTATAGGATAGGAGTAATTTAGGCATTCGGTATGCGAGGGAGATTTGAGCCTCCGTATATTTAACTCACTGTACAAAACACAACAGCATGCTATGCCGGTAACTACCAACTAAAACCCCGCGGTGACCATCTTCGGCGCATTAAGGACGGCCCCGGGTTTCCCGAGGCGAAAATCACCCCAGCTTCAGCCGGAACCGCCCCTGCGCGGTGCCACCTTGCGGCCCGTCTCCAATTGGGGGGGGCTCAGAAGCCCCCGCACACCGAAGGACGCCCTCGGCGTCAACGACAGCGTCGAGGCCAACCACCCGTGCTGCCGTCCATCCCGGGGGTCGCACGTACAATAGTACGTGTACAAAAGCGTACTGATGGGCGCTACGACAGCCCCCCGCTGCGCGACAACAGCATGCTGCCACTGTATGTCAGTTTTCGGTGAGTGTTGAGACAGTGGTCAAATCTCGGTCGAGACAGCCCATTTATGTTGTAGACAAAACTGTCTACAACGTGGCTCTATCATTTAAAATGTTTATCATTACTCTGGGGGTTTTAATGTATTATTAGACTTCAAAGATTTAATAACAAATATGTATTATTACTTACTCAAATATTTTTTAAGCATTAACTTCTTACCGTACGTTGTTACATTCGAATGACCTCCCTTTTATGTTGTGGCCACGTATCTGACCCTTTTTAATTTAATGTAATTGATGTTATTAATATTGTTAAATTAGAATGGGTGAAATATGTTTTCTCGTCGGGAAAAACCCATTTATGGATTCGTTTCAGACCTTGGTGGAGGAAGGATCTTTAAACTACCGCTTTATTAGTATTTTTTTATTTGATTGAATGACGAGACGAGCAAGGCGCTCTCCTGATGGTAAGCGCCACGCTTGCCCATAAACAGAAGCAACACCACACAGAACTTTGAATTACAAAGCACTGGATGGTACTGAACTGCGCCCGTCACCCCGAAACATAAGATGTTAAGTCTCATAATGCCCAGTAATTTCACTGGCTTCAATGTCCTTCAAACATACACACAACAGTGATAATACACTATTGCTTGGCGGCAGAAAGTGACATACAGAAATAATCCGGATAATAAACCGGAATAAATAGTATTCCGGTTTGTATGCATTTGTACGGAAACTGTCGCTCGTTGAATTTATGCACCGTTCAAACCTATACCACCACCGGTCAAATCTGCTTAGTCATCGCAATCCATTAAATCGGAAAGGGCTATCTATCTACTCGTGTGATCGCATACAATCACTGCTAAAGTTTTTTTTTTTATCCTGGCTAGGCTCAGTGACGGGTACACTACAATAATACGACAAACTTTATTCCGATAGTCACAAATACGAATTTCAAAATACCGAGTTTCATAATTCCGAATGGTTTAAAATTCCGAATATAACAACTCCGATGTATCATTTATCCTATTTTTATAATTTCGAAATTTCAATATTCCTAACGTATATAATTACGATTCTCAAAATACCGAGTTTCAATAGATCGAATAACAAAAAGTCCGAATTAATGATAATTCGAAACATCAAAAATACGAATTCCGATTATTAAAATACCTATTAATTAAAATTCCGAAATACAAACGCCTTGTAAAACTGAATAGAAACATAAATCAACACATAATTGCTTGAAACTAATGTCAAATGCGTTTTCTTTCCATTAAAAATATTTTTTTCGCTGGTCACAATTCTAACCTAACCCAAATGATTCACCAACAATAGAGAGGATCTGGCGCTCGGCGGCCGCTGCCGCGGCACGCTCGCTGCGCTCGCTCGCCTTCGCGCTTCAATGGTCACAGTTCTAACCTAACCTAACCCAAATGTATGTAATGATTATACTAACTGAATCAAAATCCTAATTTTAGCAATTAATTCGGAATATTGAAAATCGGAATGTCGTTTTTCGGACCGAGAACCCATCGAGCATTTGACTCTTCGAAAATATAAAAATCGGAAAACAAACAGATCGTATTTACAACTTTCGGTAAAATAATTTTCGTAAATTTGAATAATAGACTTTATAATTTTTAGGTATTATGAAATTCGGACTTTTGAACATCGGAACATCGAAATTCGGAATAAAATATTTCGGAGTCTTTGGGTGTTCCCCTCAGTGACTACGCTACACCTGATGGTAAGTGTAGCGCAATCCAAGAATAGTGTCCACCAACGATAAACAATGTGTCCATCGTAGGTCGGCCGGTCTGCCAAAGCGCCAAGGGGCCCTCCCCCTTGGATGGGAAAAGGGTTAGGATCAGGGGGCAAGCCCCCTGGGGAGAACCGGATATACACTGGCTGATCCTGGAACACGACCCACACAAGGTGGGCCACTATGGCAGGTTTTAGCACCAGTGTACGGTGGTCGCTATCCGGTCGGATACAAGTATCCTCCCACCAGCGCTATCCGGTCGGATACAAGTATCATCCCACCAGCAGTAACACAGCAGTAGTAAGTTATTCTAATGTAGAAACTTAATACTTTCATCATCAGACCAAAAGGTAGCCGAATATGGAAGTATTTATTTACCGCATGACTACACACTCCACTCAAAGACACGAATATTTACAATTGGAGTTGAACATATTAAACGATTTTCTCCACAGATTTCTCGTCGCCAAACAATCTATCGGTATAAATCATTTCTCCGCAGCAACGCGACGTTTACGTGGATACTACGTGGAAATATTTTGATTGGAAAATTGTTGGGGTTGTTTATTGGATTTTCTAAATATTTTGTTTTCTGTTTTATCTTAACAATACTTAAGTACATATAAAACATGTTTTGCTGTTTATTAATACGATTTTCTTGGAATATATTGTATCTACGTAATTTTCTGCCTGAAATCAACCCCTCTGTGGAGAAAACACACCCAGAACCGAAACAAATATTTGTCGCTCATACACTTGTCTCGGTGCGGAAATCGAATCCATGGTCTCTCGTTTTACAGCCGGCTACTCGCCAATTGCGCCACGGAGGCTGTCCTTGTCATTCCAGTTAATAAAAATTAATAAAAAATAAGTTTTGTCATAATTATCCAATGAAAATATAATTAAACCTAAACTGAAATTTTACAGGAACATAATATTAGGAGAAATTTTATTATTGTTTAGAAAGAAAAAAAGAAGAAGTGTTATCGAGCTAACAGTGCATGTAGTTCAAGTAGTTTTTGTGAGTGGTAGAGCCACGAAGTAGACAGCTTTATCTACAGCATGAAGTAGCCAGCTCGACCGAGTAGTTACCTTTATCTTACAGAAACCTGACATAAAGTACGGCGAGTGAGATATCCGGAGGCACAAAACAACTCTCCCCTGCCCCAATCTCTTAATTATCCCTTTCCTTTAAGGTCGTCATCGCGCCAATGACTCATCTTGTATTATGAACGTATATGGACAGAGGAGATGATTTACCATCAGGTGACCCACTTGCTTGTTTGGCCGGCCTTTGCTATAAAAAACAAGTCTCGTCTTCACTAAGTTAAAAGGTTTGCCCAACTTATATTTACGTTTATCACAAAGCGCTCTACGCTAAGCTCTACTAGGTCTCGACGACTTTTTGCCACTAGCCATAATAAAACCATTATAATATATCATATTTTTTGCTCTACGACGTTTATACAATTAAACATGTTTTTTCAACCCCTAGATTCCCACCCCTATCACTCGTCACCAGGCTACGGCGCCCTTCCGTCGCTCATTAGTCGCCCCCGCTCTGAGATATTAACAATTGATTAATTACTAACCCCCAACTCCACGTCCTTTATATTTAATCCTATTTATTTAGGTTCCGTGCGTAAATTATGAAAAGTAAGTGGCAGTAAATGTAATTTTTGGGTTGTTAATTTAAATTAGAAGATCACGATGTTCATTTGGTGTTGGCTCAACAATTTATGTAATGCGTTCAAATGATTACCTCGGATGATTTATTTATTTAAGCATGTGATGCAGGCGTGGCGCTTACCATCAGGCGAGCGCCTTGCTCGTCTCGTCATTCAATCAAATAAAAAAGCATTTTTTGTAGTGGGTTCATGTCTTCGGTAATCGAGTCCAGTCAGTTACAGAGAGCAAATTAACCCGTCGGTCATGATTGAACATAATATAGTCATATCAAAAAAACATACATACTTACGCATGCAGGCCTGTAATTTCCGAAGGGGTAGGCAGAGGTGTAACCAATCCACCTTTCGCTGAGGTTATTTTCGTCGCATCACAATAAGGGACGAGACTATCGCCATACCGGGCACAATTCCAGACTCGCCGCTGATACTAAGCATTTCGTGATAGAATAACCTAATATCACTCTTACTCGACCCGAGAATCGAATACGAAACCGCACCGCGTACCGCGTACGCATTACAATGGCGCCACAGAAGCAGTCATAAAATTAAAAAAAATCTACTCAAATTGGTTAATTTTTTTATTTCAGATTTCTTTAAGTCGGTTCTATTTTTGTGAAAAAAGTTATTTCACTCATTTTAGAGAAACCGTCGTTAAAACCGGATCAGAAACGACAAAGTTTGAGGAGTTTAATCCTCGATTTCACCTCCTTAGGGGTGGAGCCCTGTCTTCAAATTTTTATTGGACGAATGTTGAGGTGTACCTACGAGTACTCAGTTGAATAAAAATCAGTTAAGACATTCTGGGATACAGCGTAAAACATAGAAAATAATAACAACATTAGTGTACAAGTCTTTTATTTTCATCGGGGACAATCCCAATTACGGGTAACTTTTCAGCCCCGGGGACCAGGGCTAGTTATAATGGACTCAACTGCCTTCCGACCCAGTTGTCGCGAACGACCACTGGATCGGTTCCGAAAAAAATACTTACGCTGCTATACTGGTTAATAACCCTACGGTGACTATTTCCGGCGCAAGGGGGGTTTGAGCCTCCGAATATCTCACTCACCATACGAAACGCAGCAGCGAGCTGCCACTTTACGTCGGTTTTCTGTTTCGGTTACCCGTTCGAGCCGGCCCATTGATGCTGTAGACAAAACTGTCTACAGCGTGGCCCTATTACTCAAAATACAACACTCCCTGTATTATATATAAAAACTTTTTTTAACGTATGTAGTTTCCCTGAGTGCAAGAATCGTCAAAATAGATTTTTTGCGCTTTGGGGAAAATCGCGAACAACTTTTCGAATACAGAATCTTTTTTTATGTTGGTTAAAAGGTCAGAAATTGATGTATACCTCTATTACCAAAACGCTTCCGGATAACTTTACCTTGCCCAAGTGTTACGTCTATCCAATAAACGCATTTTTTACATTAAAAATTAGGAAACATGAAGCCATCAATGATTTAAATCAAGGATTCAGAAAGTTGTCGATATTGACTCCTTGGGATCCAAATCGGTTTCCCAAGATGTCAACATAAAAATACTAGAGATAAGATTTTTAAAGTAATTTGGCTATGGGGTCTGAGGTATCAATTCATTTTTAAAAAGAGGTCTGTTGCCCAAAATAGTTTAGAAATACTTGATCTAGATAATTCCGGTGCAATGAACTGTAGTTGTCAACTGAAGGAAACCCTCATAATATCAGCTACTGAACCCTACAATTCATAAAATATATCTCTTTATAATTATACATCATTATACGCCACCCACATTGCACGGGTTTATAGCATAAACAAAATTTATAGATATCCCTACCGCATAGTAATAATTGAATGTATCCCAACATTAAACAGTTTTATGGGTTTAGGAAACAATAGATATGAACTGGCGTGAATAAATACCACTTCCTTTGAATGGGTTGAATTTTATAGATGTGCTTGGAGTTTAGTTGGTAAAAGGATCGATTCATGTGGTTTAGGATCCTGTCTCGATTTAGCATAATATTTTTAAATTTTTTTATGGCATAGACCGGTACACGAGCAAGTGAGTTACATGATTGTAAGTGATCTCCACCGCCCATGTACGCCCACAATACTAGAAGAATAAGAGGCGCGTTGCCGACCTTAGAGGGAACGGATAATTAAGGCATTGGGAAAGGGATTTAATTATAATTTGATCATTATTTTCAAAAAAATAGTAATTAAACTAAGTCAGGAACCTTTATGAATTTAAATACCTAGTACACAAAAAATATTTTTCTTATTCGTTATATACTTGCGTTTGGCCGCTATCTCGCTTGATGGTGAGCGATGATGTGGCCTAAGATAAAGCACGCTTCCCTAGCAAAATTCTATTTACAGGCAGAAGGTGTCTCGCAAAGGAGACACCCATCAACTAGAAACGTAGTACTACTGAGGTGTTAATATATATTTCAAACTCAAAAATTTAAACAAGCAACGTAGCGTAATTTAAAAGTAAATTGTAAATAACTCGATAATCGAAGCTTCCATTCAATAAGCAAACCATATTACGGTACAGACTACTCTATTTGCAATAAAAACGGCAGTGCCATTTGAAGCTGTTTATAAAATAAGCAATGAAATAAATGTCATTTCTCATTTAGCATTAAAGTCGGAGAAATACACAAACATGAAATTGCACTTAGCTCTGTCTTCAGTAATATATCTTAGGCATTCGTCATCGATAGAGCTTGCAAACATAATATTATTTTTCCATATTGGCTCGACAAAATGACTAACCGAACCTAATCGTTTGTTCAGTCTAATTACTAACTGTCGTAACCAAATACGTCATTTAAATTCAAGTGTTCATTAGTTATTTCTTAAGACTACCTCTGAGAGACCTCAATTAGGATTATTTCTGTACAACTAGGCATTACGGGCCTCAAATAATATAATTTTGAGAGCTATTGCTGACTGCCCTAATAATTCATTTTTCATACATTGGTTGTATGTTCACATTAGTGGGAATCAGAAATAAGTTATTTATATGTATTATTTAAATTTTATATGTATTGTTTTTATAATTTGTATTGTTTCTATAATTTGTAAACTTAATATGGACATAGATGGACTGAAATAAATGAGTATTATTAAAAGAATTTTCTACACTTAGCAACAGAGCATAAAGCACTGGCTCTGAGTATCAAAATAATCGTTTTTTTATTATTTAAATTCAAATCATCTAAATATATAAAACTCAAAGGTGACTGACTGACATAGTGATCTATCAACGCACAGCCCAAACCACTGGAGGGATCGGGCTAAAATTTGGCATGCAGGTAGATGTTATGACGTAGGCATCCGCTAAGAAAGTATTTTGGTAAATTCTAACCCCAAGGGGATAAAATAGGGGATGAAAGTTTGTATGAAATGATTTTCAGGGCGGGCGGAGCCGCGAGCAAAAGCTAGTTAAATCTATAAAATTAAATCATAAATATCACTTTTAAACGCCAATATATTTTATATACTTTTATTCCAACAATTACTATTGCTAAATGAATTCGTCATCAAGTCGTGTATTCATTAGCGCAGTATATCATTAACTACATTTTTCGTGACAATAATTAATGCCTCATACATATTTATGCAGCCCTTATCCAATGCGTGGCGGAAATTACGACGTGATGTTATCTATCGCGACCCCATCCACTATCTAATATTAGGGTAAGGACAGTCTGTCTGTGATTACGTCGACGCGTTTCGCACTATCATAGCCATTGTTAGAGATGAGTGTTTTCGAGACGGTGCAGTGTGAAGATTGTTAAAATAGATGTGAACTTACAGTTAATCTAGAATCATGAAATTTAGCTTGTAGTGAGGTAAATACTACGGTAGCATAGCATGAATAAAAGAAAAAATACTGAAATTCTCAATTCGGCTTTTTAATGTACTCGTATTTAAATTTTTTTCAGCCAATTATGGCCCGATTTTGTCCGATTTGATTCGATATATTGGCTGCGATGTGGTACTGTATAAATTAGAGACTTGATGACATGATTAAGAACGTGATCTTTCCGACCTACGATGGCAGGCCGGCATGATCTTGCGGACCTACGATAGACACATTGTTTTTCAGAGGTGTTACTAGAACACACACATTTTGCGGAGCGTATTTCCGTCCCATGATGTGATGGCGAGCCTATTGCCATACCGGGCACAATTTCAGACTCCAGGCTGACTGACCGAGCATTTCGTGATAGGAAAACTCAGTATCACTTTACCCGACCCGGGGATCGAATCCGAGACCTCAGCAAAGCAGTCGTACCGCCTATGCAATACAACTACGCCACCGAGGTAGTCTAATTTAATCTTTTAATGGAATATAAACAGCAGCAGTATGTCCAATAGTTATTACGCCAATAGTTTAACACAAGCATATGATCATTGTTCTGACAGCAACTTATATATTTATTTAAAAACTATTTTATAATGCACTCAAAGGTATAATCATCATAGTTTATAAGATTATATAAAATTTTACAAAAAACATAACCTCTAACAACACTGTTCGAACTAAACTAGCGAAAGAAAATTACTCGTCGCAACAATCAAATATTTACCAGAACAATATAAGGAACCACTGACATATTAACGATAGGAACTTACTATAATGACGCCCCAAGCCGCGCCGGATCATTAGTGAAGTAATAAAGCATCAAACACATCTGTACCGCATATCAAACGCAATGTCGAGTTTCAATTGATAGAACGGTATAGGGGTCGATTGTTTGACGTGCTTTCTGAAAACAGGATATACCGATTTTCAACTTAAACTCTTTGAATATAAGCGTTAAAATGAAGTGAAATTATATTGTTCGAAAGCAATCGTCTCCTCACTTGTTTATACATTAGTGGAGTTAAGATGTCATTATTATGGAGGTGAAATTTTTTATTGGATCAAATGTGTTAGGGCCCCAATAGAAGGGTAGTAGAACTTGATTAAGTTACACGTAATTTTTTATCGGATTATCGCGGTAATCTAATATGTATACATGAAAAATTACTTGAGCAATTTTGTTAAAGGGTTTTAGTGAGAACTACTGACACAGATTTGACATTATTTTTATTACCTACATGCTGAAATAAAAATAAATTAAACGGATTTTATCGCGGTTTTTTGGAACGAAGTTCCTTACGGCAGGCTTGGAGGGGATAGGGATTTCGCTGAGTGACCGAACTGAAAAAAATGTGATAGTAAAACCGTAAGAAAAATGCGTGGAAAAAATGCGTGGAATAAAAGCGTTAAATGAGAATTGCGCAGGCGCGACAGTCGCATAACCAGCCAGCGTTAGTTCCTTTTTTAAAATGAAATTCATTCAGCCAGTTATATTTGAAGTATATAAAAATACTCCTTCGATTTTTAAAAGATTACGCTAGCTCGTTATTATTTACAATTACATAAGTTGATAAAAAATGCTATATAATAGCTTTACCGCGGCAGTCTCCGAGTGCCACACGTCTTTTTTTTATTTCTATTTTTCTATTCTATTTTCTATTTCTATGTAATTTTATGTTGTCAAACAAAAATAAAGAGACATATTTTGTTATTTTAGTTGATAATTTGATTTTTTTGCAATTTGTGTCGATTCTACATTAGCCGAAGGAACTTCGTTCCTACCTGGTGTCCCACGACACACACCAATTTTTTATTTTATATCTGGTCCCGACGTTTCGAAAACTTTTCAGCTTTCGTGGTCACGGGGTGGACTGAGGTGTAGGTTGTCCAGAAAAGTTAATGTTACATTGCCTACCTGCCGTTTACAATTATGGTTAAAATGAAATTTTATTGTTATTAGTCAGATCTACGCATAGACATAGTACTCAAACAAACAAATAAGATTTCATATATTACCAATAGGTATTTTGTAAAATTAGCTACGAAAAGAATCGCTATGTAAACTATACATATTTATGAATACTTCCTATTTTATTTCTTCATACTCTTGCAGGTAGAATCTATACAAATACCGTCGCATTTTCGGGCTCCTTGAAAATAGTAAAACGAAACGCGTAGTGCTTTCAATATATTGCTACTAGCACAGATATGTTGTTTGTAACCCCTCGACCAAAAAGAGAAGTGTTGTACGTTTTACTTTTTGTCTGCGTGAATGTGTGTGAGAACCTGTCTATGGCATCTTTCTTTCTTTCTTTCTGCCTTGCGTTATCCCGACTTAGTGCCAGGCTCCGCCTTCCTACTTAAACGCCTGTCTATGGCATCATGGCCCCTAAATGATTGAATGCGGTTCTTTGTTTGAAGGGTGGTTTTATCAAGATAAGTACTTCTATTAGAAGAAAATCTGAACAGATATTGAAAAATTACAAATATTTCTATTTGAAATCCGGTGTTATAATCGCTAGTTTATTTTTAATTAAAAATAGGCATGTATTTGATCTATTTCATTAAGTGTCAAAATATTCCCTGTCAAATTGAACGTACAATAACTTATTGATGAACACAAAGTATTTAATGTGACCTGTTCTAACTCGCATCTTTCTTTAGTATATTAAAAATATATACAATAAGTTCGTCAGAAATATTTTTCATAAATATTATGAGGCATCTTCTCTTTCTATTAATAAAACGTACAAACCACATCCATGTCGTAACCTCGCACTTTACTCTCTCATGTTTACCTTCTAGTGTTCAACAGACACGTATTCCGAAAATGAAGATATAAAAAAGTTTTAAAATGCATGTCCTTATCCGAAATAGAGTGGAAAAACTCCGTATCTGAAGCTAGCGCGGGTCTCACGTACAGACTCTGGATTTCGAAGCATGTTTTATGCATCCGGCGTCTTTCGGACATCGCCCTGAGGCAGGCGCTTATTCAGAACTTCTGTGACAGGGGGTCAAATAATTAACTAAGCACGTGTTTCATAATTTCCAAATAGATTTTATCCGCCAGAATAAGGAAACGTATAATGTAGAAAACTCAAGTATGACTTAGTCGTATGTTTTCTCTAATGGTGTGTTTCTAACAAAGCGCGCAAAACTACGCCATAGAAATGCCTTTCTCGGTAGAAAACTAATAGTATATAAAAATCCACGCATAACTAGGAACTCATATGCGCGCACTCGTTTTAGCAGTGTAAACGACACAGGGCACACGAACTAGCTTTACATGCATACGCTCTAGAGACTTTTCGGATTCTGATTGCGTCAAACAATCGATACCTACTCAAATGATAGAAATAAATAAATACACCCAACATTCACATACATAGTCCTAACCCCACAGCAAGATACGAGTCTTGTGTCGTAGGTATCAGGAACTATGAGAGATTTTCGGTATATTATGGGTATATAATAATTAAATATTTTTTAGAGATTGAAATAAAACTAATTTAGAAGGATTTAACCGTGGTTCATCTTTACTTTTGATCCCGACGTAGACTAAGGTAGAAAATCTTTCGAATCGTCGGGATCAAAAAAATTAAAAATAAAACGCGATAAAATCCGTTTAAAATAGTTTTATTACAATGTGTAATAATTGTCCTTTATTAATTGTCAGTCTCCTAGGCATCGTAGATTTTTTTTTACAATAAATTTATGTGGGTCACCTGATGGTAAGTGATCTGTACCGCCCATGTACACCCACAATACTGGAAGAATCATAGGCGCGTTGCGGACTTTAAAGGGAAGTAGAGCCGCTAATTTACTTCGGTTTTGTGCGAGACAGTGGTAATGATCCTGTCAAGCTGGCCCATTCATATTTCATACTGTAGACAAAACTGTCTACAATGCGGCTCTGCCACTCATAAATAAATTCGCTTTGATATTTTCCATTTTAAGACATTAACTACTATCATCAGATAATAGTTAGATTTTTTTATAATTATTAAGTATTATCTTTACTATGATGGATTATAGAAGGAATATTATAGTCAATAAATATTAAATACACTTATAAATTATATAATATCCCTCTTTTCAAAACTACATGGGGCCCAGATCCACGTCTTCGACTTCAATACACATCTGTACGAGTATATACATTGGCTGTCTTTCTTCTGACTAACTTTATTAAACGATTTCTTGATATTTGACTGCGCTGTGTTCGGAACATCTAAGAGTTATGAGTAGGTACCTATTTTGTTGAATTTTGTTTTATTGAACTAAAATTTCAAAAGAATACTAAACGACTTATGCATACGTAGTTAATATTTATAAAAGTAATAAAATCATTAATTCATTCATTCATTGTCGAACCTTGTACGAGTTTTTATTTCTGGGTATTTATACGGAATGAGAGATTATTCATATTATCAAAGTATGCTATCAAAATCGTTAAAAAGATGTAGCCTATGAGAGTTACACCACTCAAAATATGATTTATAAGTATATAGAGAATGAATGAATGAGCCAGCTTCACTGGGTTGTTAGCACTATCTCACAGAAAGCGGACGTGAAGTAGCTTGCTGTTTTGTTCAGCATGTGAGATCTCCGGAGGCCAAAATAGGGGGGATTTTGGCACTTTAGAGTTCTACAAATATTATAATGATACTCTTGATATTGTGGGTGTTCATGGACAGTGGAGATTGCCATCAGGTGACTTCCTCGTTTGCCGACCTCTCGATAAATTAATAAACATATTATTACAGGCTCTTACAAATTACTGCTTGCTGCAGATAACACCGTTATTATAGCCACTAGATCTGAATTTGATCTTGTAAAATAAAAAATCTCGTAAAAAAATTGTAAATTCATTAGGTTTAGAGGCTAATAATTCCATCTTTGAGGTATTTTTTGTGTCGGGTTTTTCATTCATTAGTATGAGAGCACCAATATGTCATAGTTATTATTAATTGACTTCAATTTTCACGTTAAAATTCCTCGTCATCATGAGAAACTCTGACGTCATATAATAATTTCGTAGTTCAATGTACGCTGAATTCAGCTGTAACGTAACTCGCCCGTGGAGATTTAAATAATTTTCATACAAAACGAGCGAACTGATTATTAAATTCACTTCTTCTGGTTTTATAGAGAAAATATTATGAGGGTTGAATTTTCTCTGTATTCGTTTGTATTGTTTCGGATCTTTGACTTGAAATCGTATAAGTTCAGTATTCCAATCTGGTTATTGTATAATACATTTTCCATATTCTGGTCCATAATATTATATTCATAGAATATTAAATAAATATTGTGTTGCTATAATAATAGACTGAAGCCAAAAAATATCATATATGATTAAGATTCTGAAAGAGGGAAACATCGAGCTCAACATTTTACATTGGGAGATGCCTAGCATAGTATTAAAGTAGTGTAGGCTAATTATGATGAAAATAATGAATATTTTGTAAATTTTACTACTCTACCGCTAATTCTGATGGCGGTTTTGCTAAAACTACCGAAAATATAATTTATCGTGTATATCCCTCCATGTATGTGTGTATGTGTAGATATTGTAATATATGTATACACACATTTAATACCAAAGATGGAATCACTGATGCTATTTAACATTAGACCGATTAGCTTATACGCTACAGCCCGAAGCGGAGGCGAGTCCATTTTGGTTTTTCATTCTTTATGTAAATTTCTTTTAAAATGTACTATTTTTTAATTCATGAAAAACCAAATAAATTGTTTCTTTCTTTCTTTCTTATTCGTATGAAGCCATTGTTATTCGCTTTTAGATTCCCCAACACTCAATCCAGTTAAGCTGTATTTACCCCCAATCCGTATGCAAGGTTTTGGCAAACACAACGCGCATTTTCAATCTGAACAAATGATCATCTTGAGCGGAACGTACGTTTTACGTTTTTTACTGCCCCACCCGAGTCCGGTAAGTCGTAAAAGCTTAATCCGGAAAAATTGGCCGCGTACTCGCTTGTGTATACTGCTGCCTGCACATACCCGGGTCGCACACTTCATTTGCTTGACGGATGATTCAGGATTTGTTTAGAAAAAGGAAGTATTGATGATTGTTTTTTTTCAACATTATGTAATAGAATTTAAGAACTTTTTTTAAGATTAATATCGTTATTGGATATCGAGCGTAATGTCCTTTTAGGGTACTTCGAGACTATAAGAGATGTGACGTCATAACTGCAACATTAGAGTTTGAGTTGCGTTATTCGATAGCAGTCTAGTGCATACGTTGAATTTAATACCAATTATCGACCGAATTAAGTTCGTTAAACATTAGTTAAAATCCTTCTAACAAACTAACCAGTTTGTTTTATAGCATTGGCCGGCAAACGAGCAGGTGCATCACCTAATGGTGAGTGATCTCCACCGCCCATGTACGCCCACAATACCAGAAGAATCATGGGCGCGTTGCCGACATTAAAGGAAAGGGATAATTAGGGATCGAGAAGGGGAGGGGGGCGATTTGGGCCCCCGAATATCTCTCACCGTACAAAACGCAGCAGCAAGCCGCTACATTTCGTAGATTTTCTATAAGACAGTGGTAACGATCCGATCGAGCTGACCCATTCATGCTGAAGAATCTCTGTCTATAGTCTATCTACAGCATGGCTCTACCACTCAGTATTTTATAATAATAACCTTTTAATCTCGTCCTCAACTATTATTCTATCGGTGCAAATATTAATATGGAATAAGAAACAAATATATCCTTGCAAAAGCTTCTTATGGGTCGGGAGTATACCCCTATTTTCTTTCACTAAGATTTTACCCGCTAACAAAGAGAATAATTAATAACTAAAAGCTCTTCTCGGCAGAGACTAGACTAAGCTCCCCTTGCTCGCGAAACCGTAAGTAGTTTATGGAATACTAATGTATAATCGTTTCTAAGGGTTTATTTTGAATTTCATCCCTCAACTCTGGTGGAAGTTGGTGCTACATCGGTATGAGAATCTACATGCGTTAGTAAAATAAAAAATAATAACACTAAAATCATACAGTTCATATAATATACAATTGACTTAAATATAAAAAATTCCATGAATTTTTCCCTTTCAATACCTTGAATCTAAACATGACAGGAACCTTCGCTCTATAGGTAGTCTTCTTCTTCAATGTGCCTCTTACAATTCTGACTTGACATTCACTCCTTCTTGGCCATCCAATCTATACTTCTAACTTGACATTCACTCCTTCTTGGCCATCCAATCTATACTTCTGTAGAATGTGCTGCCCCTCGAAATTAGTACGTGCACCAATCGGTTAGTTATCATTTAAAGTAAAAATTGGCACGCTCATGGCTGATGATGTTACAAGATCAGAACTTTAGCAGGTTCATTACTTGTTATATATATGTATGTATATATATTTTTATATGTAGCAAGTATTTTGTACATTACATTTACTTATATTTGTAGTTTATACATTTAAGTATACATCTATTTAACATATCAGTAGATTTATGTATTTATATCTAATATAGTATTAATTTATTTTATACACCTCCGTCTCTGCGTTACCCGTAGGTTGACTGTTAGAGAATACCTCTGGCATTAAACTGCGCTCGTCACCCCGAGACATGAGAATGCCTTCAAACCGAAACACAACAGTGCTAACTGATAACTTACCATTAAATCATTATCGGAAGGCGGGCACTGATATTAATCCGGGATATAGCCAGCCATTAAGAAAATAGTATATACCTGAAATATGTCTGATAAGTCATAGCATAATCTAATGTTAAGTCTATAAGCTATTATGTTATTTACAAGATAAAGTATCAAGTTAAATCAAAGATTATGTGTAACTAGATTATAACCGAGTTATGGTACACAAAAATCAACACAAAAAGATTTATTGAAATAAAACTAATTTAAACGGATTTTATCGCGGTTTTTTATTAATTTTTATCCCGACGTTTCGAAGACTTTTCAGCCTTCGTGTTCACGGGGGGGACAGCGAGTCAAAAAT
Source organism: Amorpha juglandis (assembly GCA_949126905.1). Classification (NCBI taxonomy): domain Eukaryota; kingdom Metazoa; phylum Arthropoda; class Insecta; order Lepidoptera; family Sphingidae; genus Amorpha; species Amorpha juglandis. Next base: position 8,331,617 of record OX421365.1, read on the forward strand.
TAATAAAAATCCGCGATAAAATCCGTTTAAATTAGTTTTATTTCAATGAGTAATATTCGCGTAAACGTAAGAAATCAAAAAGATTTATAATAACAATACAAATGTTCTCAAGAGCATTCAATAACGTAACCAAATATTAGCCAAGGTAATAGAAATGTTCTTTAAAGCATATTTCTTTCAGATAAGCCCTCAATTTGTTTTTTCTACATTTAAATAACCTACTTTGCTTATTCTCCAAATTGGATGAAAGTAAAAAGAGGACCTCTCATTCCCCTCGTGAGACGTTTTTAATTACTTGAGGGTGGGTTTATAAACATCTTTTTTTCCAAAAATATATATTACATTTGACGTTTTCCCCGTTTTAAGTACCCTTGCATCTGTCTTGCGGTTTCTAAACACTTCACCGTCTTTATGTAAACAAGTATAACCTTAGGGCGCGAGCAGGCTGGCGCGGCGAAAAAGGTTAATTTTATTATGAAAGTATATAAAAAGATCATTATGACTCCGTGGTTTTCGTAAGTCAAATAAAGTTGTGTTATTAATGTTCTGCTGGAAATAGTAATATCAAAAAACATTATGAAGCCTTCCAGGTTTTTAGGATTAGTTACAGCCTTGCTTAAATGAAAAAGAAACGAGTTTAATTAAAAACATTTTTTATACCATTGTATTACAGTCATTTTATGTCTAAATAAACTAGACAGTATGATTTTAATCTCGATTAGTCTGTATATTAATACAAAAATAAATGTTTGCATGTACTATCTAACATCAATGCATGTATTCGCTATTTCAGTAGATCAACTGACTTGTAGCAACAAAAGTTGTATGATTTCTTACGTTTACGCGAATGTTACTCATTGATATAAAACTAATTTAAACGGATTTTATCGCGGTTTTTTATTAATTTTGATCCCGACGTTTCGAAGACTTTTCAGCCTTCGTGGTCACGGGGGGTACTGAGGTGTAGGTTGTCCAAAAATGTGAATGTTACAGTATCTACCTTCAATTTACAATTATAAAAATTATACAAATCTTTATGGTTTGGCCGGTCTACGCAGAAGGAGCTCACAGTGTCTTGAGGTCTGGCAGTTGGTCTTTTGGGCTCCGATTTAATTAAATGTATAATCGGATCCCAGGCTTGTGCTAGCTTCCAACCATCTTCTCTATTGAAATTCGGATGTTTTTTAATTTCAATAGCCTCGCGAATCATCCTAGGTAGGAATCGGTGTTCTTTGGCAAGGATTTGTGGTCTGTCAAATCGAAGATAATGTTTGGAGCCTTCCTCTGAGTGTTCAGCAACTGCAGACTTCGAAGTCTGTAGTCTGTAACATTAACATTTTTGGACAACCTACACCTCAATCCCCCCCGTGACCACGAAGGCTGAAAAGTCTTCGAAACGTCGGGATCAAAATTAATAAAAAACCGCGATAAAATCCGTTTAAATTAGTTTTATATCAAAAAGTTGTATGGTTTTTATCAATTCGATTGAAAGCCTGTTCAAAAGGTTCAAATCGCAAACGATTTTATAGTTGATCTATTAAAATCGAACCATGTAAATCCGCTACTATACCTACATTATTTTAATAGTATAATCGTAACAAACCAAATTTGATATTTAAAATCTCCAATAATGTATACAGAAATCCACTCACTTCATAAGTTAAATAAAAAACTCAAACCTAAATTGAACAAAAATTATATTGAAAATAAATTTTCGCATCGGCAACATAAATAAAAAACAGCAGAGCCAAAATCCCCAATCAATGTATCAACGTGTGCCATAGTCCGCTTTGTATAGATTACCCCATCCGGTGCACAAACGGGAATTACTTGAAAAATGGTTTTTAATTTATCTCGCGAAACAAAAACCTTTAGGGACTTGGCTGTTGACTTAACGATCCGATTGCCCCCAATAAACGCACGACATTTATTCGTGTCCAATATATTATTTAAACTTTAATATTCATTTCAAATAGATGAGTTCTTTTATTGGCGATAGTTACTTATGGATACCTGATTAAGAAAAAAATGTTTCGGGTCTCAAATATATTTTGTAGCAACTACAGAATACAGACCTGCAGGAATTTAATAATGTACTTTTACAAATTATACACACATAAATTAAGTGTATCAAAGTTGTGGTAATTCAATTTATTGGCTTGATGGAAATTCTTTTTTGTATAGTCTTACGCTCATGGCAATTAGTTTGACATAAAATATTGGTTTATATAATATAAAAATAAAAAAAATTGGTGAAATTTTTGCCACATTTGTTAAAATTTAGCCCTACAAGAGAACAAAATGACATATGACGTGGGTTTTTAAAATATCGAAAATTGTGTAATCAAATAAGTTACGAGCACGATTTTTTATAATACATACTATTTTAAAAAATGGTTTTCCGATTTAACATATTTTTGAGGACACTCGAAAGTGATGTAATCAAAGAAAACATAAAGCGTTAACCATAAAATATTCACAATAAACATAGATAAATGTATCAATATTGATAGGGACACGATGTATACAGCTTATCGATAGCAGAATGGGCCGACTCGATCGGTTATTGTTACCATTACCTCATAGAAAACCGTGAAGTAACAGCTTGTTGCGTTACGAAAGAAAGAAAGAAGAAAGAAAGAAAATTTATTTGCAACAAACACAAAATACACACATATAAGATAAAACACAAAAACACTTAAATTATATTTGTTACAAAAAGGCTCCAACTCAGCAATAAGCTGGCAGTATAGCCAGCGCTAGTCTTACGTATAGTGAGTTACATATTCTTTTTTCTGCCTGGCGTTATTCAGGCTTAATACTAGGGTCCACCTTCCCATCATGATGTTTGACGGTGGATTTGGTATTTTATGGAATGACCTGCCGTCTGAACCCCACAACAACACTGCGAAATATTCGTAGGCCCAAATCTCCCCTTAAATCCCTACCCCCTTCCTAATCCCTTAATTATAACTAGGTAATGCGTCCATAGTGTGCGTGCCGTTTAGATATGCGGATATTTATTCATTCAATTGCAAGTTTGCCAGCCTCTGCAATAAAAAAGAATTACAAATGGAAAAGGAATTATGAAAAAATTATTCAGGTGAACGAAAAATAAAACCGTACTTCTCCATAATCCCAGTTAACAAAGCGGTCCAATTTAAACATTTTGACCGACTCCCTATTATAGATCGATAGTCTTTTAACCCCAGTGTCAGCTTTTTCTTTATAAGCCAATAAATTTAGGTCATTGCGGGTTTTGTTTTTTTTTTTAGTTGAACTATCGAAATCAAAATCTTTATTAATCTAATGTAGGCTAAGAAAGCGCTTATGACAGGTTAAGTACAGAACATTTGTCTTTAATAATTATAACTTATAATTAAAAATTAAGGGAACTTTGGAATAACCGCCGCGCTATAGGCTGGCTGGAAAAGGCACACCAGCAAGCATGGAAAAAGGGAAGGCATCCTTAAATGAAGGGATTCACGGACTAGGAGGATATGGAAATCGGGACAAGGGCAAGAAGGAGTAGGGTAAATTATCAAAAAATCTGTAAGGGTTTAAAAGGTAAGGAGAGAGGGTAAAAGGTAAGGTATCCGCGTACATTTCTTTATTTAGATTCTTTTTGCTTCAATTGGCTTCGTCAAATGAGTTTTATTATCTTAATAATGTTATGCCATCACAACAGAGTAACGAATTGCTATTACTTTCTAGTTTTTACAATATTTAGTAGTAGAGCCACGCTGTAGACAGTTTTGCGTACAGACAATGGGCCAGCTCAACCGCATTGTTACCATTGCCTCACAGAAAACCGACATAAAGTAGGGGCTTGTTGCTGCGTTTTGTATAGTGAGTGTGTTATCGGAGGTAAAATCCACAAGCCCTTAATTATGATTCTCCTTTAAGATCGGCAATGGATCCATGATTGTTTTGGTGTTCTGGGAGTTCATGGGTGATGAAGATAGCTTTCCACCAGGTGACTAGCTCGGTTGTCAGCCTGTGTTATAAAGAAATCAGGATGTGATTAGACATTTTTTATTTAATTTCGCGTGTAAAACATATTGCGTCATTACGTGATTTGTGAGTTTAAGATTACACTAACGTGAAAATATTAAATAATAATAATCATATCGTTGATGAATAAATAATACTTTACAGTTTACAATCAAGGAGTAAACAGAATAAGTAAGCTCTAAACTATATCAATTCATTTCAATAAAAATCCAAATACATGAAATAATTAAATTTTGTTATAGAAACTGGTCACTGTTTAGATATTCCATTATTTTCAAAAGGATTGTTTATTTTTGAAAAAACGCGACCTATTCAATTATATTTGACAAAAAGGTATAATTTACAAGACAGTCTGACTATACATATAATAAACCATGTTAATTATGCCTAAATGTGTATCAAAAGAAGTTTCTCCAAAAGATGTTAAGATTAAGGCAGGAATTCATAATTATAAATCTCGACCTATAAATTACAGTAATTTGATTATCTTAGCTGGAAAATTTAATGTTTAAATTGTATTCTTTGCGATCATTTCGTAGAATTTCCACAATTTCAAAGTCAAAAGCCGTAAATTTTCCTAAGATACTACAGAGGGCGTCTTCGCCCGGAACTATTAGTCTTATGGAAAGACGTAAAATTATTCTATTTTGAGAAATCTCTTGTAAAATACCACATCTCGTTGGAGATAGAATAGAATGATATATCGTTTATTGAACTACTGGTGGAAGGGTACCTAATCATTTTTGTATCATTTTTGGCTTGTTTGATAGCTATATGTTGCACTAATAAAATTACGCAGATTTTAAGTACTGTATACGAGACTTGTCGCAACACCAAACTAAAAATAAAATCTAGGCGTCAGTGTTTAAAAGAAAAATCAATTAAAGAATAGTAATATATTCTCTTTTTCTCTTTTATAAATGTTCAAAAGCACATCAATGCTTTTCGAAGTTATATTTTGTTTTTGGGTATTTTTGACTTGTTTTCTCTTTACACTGAACCGAAATATTGTTATGCTAAGTGAGTAAGGGCCAAGTGATTTATGACCATGATTTTAGAACTTTTTTTCAGTGTTTCTACGCGTCAAGTCTGAATTATTATACTTGTTTTCTAGCACCGAGTACCTAAGTTGGTTCAAAACTACGTTTGTGTACAACAATGATTTATTTAGGCGATTTCATTGCGTGTAGATAGGTTCGTGGCGATTTAAATTCCTATGAGATAAATCTAAACATTTTTTTTATAAACTGAACAACCAACATGTATACCTATTTGCTTTCACTTGTACAAAGTAATTTTTTTACTGACTACTTTAAATATATTTAATCATTGTCAAATGCAATACGAAAAACTTGACGAGCTTTTCGAAGAAAATATTGGAGAATTTTTGATTATAAAATTCTGAATACTTATTTATTTGAGCAGTCAAAGTTATCTCTCCTCCGGATATTGTATATTGCAGAGTAGTTCATCTTTCGTTCGGCAGGCACCCTAGTGTACAAGATTGAAAAGTAAGTTTTTTATTTGCTTGATATATCAATGATATGCTTATTTTTATTCCGCTTTATTTTGGGCTTATATTATTAGAAGTTAAAAAAAAGTTAAAAAAACTGTCCCCCTTTTCCAATTATTTTAATTTTTCTTAAATGTAGGCAACACGTCCAAGCTACGATTTGCCATCACTTTTAAAGAGTGATCAGCAATGAGCGTGTCTTTTATGAACAGTCGTCAGTTGAGAAATCTCTCTGCTGGCCGTGGTAGCTGCCAAGATTGGCAGGCAGAGTGCGTGGAGAACAATAACTTCCTTGCGACCACGTCATGTGGCAGAAGGAGAGCGCCGATCGAGATCAGAAACAAAGCTATCACTCGTCTCCAAAGAAGAAGTTTCAGTAAAGAGCTCTCGCTTCTAACTTTCAATAAATTGCGACGAGTGTTATCCTCTGAGGAGTATATTTTTTTTACTCAGTACTCAGTCCGCAGATTAACCAAATTTATATAGAACCACATAGCAGATAAACTCCTTTCTTTCTTTCTGCCTGACGTCTTCCCGGCTTAGTATCAGGATCCAAGATCTTCCTTTTCGCAGCTAGACTCTATATTTTTTTTTCTGTAAAATTTCTACACGATTGGCTGAGAAATTAATTATAACATATGGAAAAAGCAAAAGAGAACATCCTAATTAAGAACTGCCTCCTTTTTCGATGTCGGTTTAAAATACCCCCCACGTTAGTTAAAACCGTAAATCTTTCAACGGCTAAATTAACCACCTCAAATTTTATTGGTTGCATGTTGGTTTAGCTTTTTAATAATAAAAATCGCATTCAAATCTGTCCATTCGTGTAAGCGCTATGCCACAATATACCAATATACGACTAAACATACCACAATAATATGAAATACACTTGACATTAGTTATCATCTAACAAAACCAATGTTCATAAACTCTCGACATTTAACCTTTGCTAACTAGTCGGCTTGCTTCACTTTTCTCATTTCGCGGACAATTAATCAACTATAACTTACTAATTGATTCCCCACAACTCGTTTCTGGAGCTCGAAGTTTTTTCCTTGTCGAACAAAGGGTAGTAATAAACTGTTTTCCAATATGGCGGATTGTGGAGGGAAGAATAAAAGTTGGATAAAACTCCAAAATCACATTCGGCAGAGAGGTCGGTAGTCCTTTGGGATTACGATGAGAGCACATGGACGGTAGACAGAAAACGTTACATTCTTTCTCATTTCACTGGTTTAATTTGCGTTGAAAAGTTTTTTCATATCTCCGGATGCATTGTTTAATGCCCATTATGTAGAGGAAGGACGAATTATGTAAGGCCTAATCCCTCTCATTCAGTAGAGGAGGCCCGTGCCCAGCAGTGGGAAGTATATAATACAGGCCTAGTAAAAAAAAAACTAATGACTAAAAAGCAAATGAAAGGTTTTTAATACGCGTTTATGGAATTTGGCCTGGAAATTTGTCACTCATGATGAAAAACTGCAACAAAAAGTTGTTACATCGTCTTTTTGTGAGATAGTGGTAACAAGCAAGTCGAGCCAGCCAATCCATGCTGTAAATAAAACTATCTACAGTATAATTCTATCATAATGTTTTCGTCTCACATCAAATCAAATTCTGGAAAAGTGAACAATGTACATTTTTGGAATATTATTTCCTCAAAACAAATCTTATCCTACTGGAAATGTTGCTTCAAGTCAAAATTAAATAACAAAGGTCGTCGTCCCATAAGCTTTTTTTAAGCTCGTTACATTTAAAACAATCGTTTTTAATTGAAAAAGCGGTTACGGAGATACCTTGATACGGTTCCAAATTAATTCTTAATTGGTACATTTGCGGACCAATTTTGAAGGGGACTCCAATTAATTGACTTGACAAATGGAATTGTAAAAGTTTCAATAGCGGTATAAAAATGTGAGTGATTTCGTTTAGTATGCCAAAGTTACAAAGTTTTATCTTTCTACTTGAGACTGACATAATCACAAAGTGACTGAAGCCCCCCCAAAAAAAAAGATAAAAAATCTCTATACTTTAGTCGCTATACATATTTTTGTAAGGCTAAATTAATCTTCATAGATTACTTTATAGATAACAAATCAAATTCTCTTTGGTTACTTTTTATAGCATACACCGACCAACGAGCAAGTGGGTCACCTAATGGTAAGTGATCTCCACCGCCCATGCACGTCCACAACATTAGACGAATCGAAAGGTGCGTTGCCGAGCTCCAAGGGAAAGGATAATTAGGGGATTGGGAAGGTAAGGGAGATTTGTGCCTCCGGATATCTTATTCACCGTTCGAAATGCAGCGGCAAGCCGCTACTTTACGTCGGTTATATAATCATGAGACTGAAACAAATGTTTGTGTGATCGATAAATATTTTTTCAGGACTGGGTGTGTTTTCGCCCAAGAAGGGTTGACGTCAGGCAGGTGGTCAGTCGTAAAAACTACAACACAGATTTTTGTTTAACATGTGTTAAAAAGTATGTTGCGCTGACCCTACTGCGAGTAAGATAAAGGCAGGAGGATAAAAAAAAACATCAAACAATCACTCTGTGCAAAGTCATACGTTATAGAAAAAAAAAACAAATATACGCGTCTAATTGAGAACCGAGGGGGAAGTTATTAATGGTAAATTTCAATAAAAGATTTTAGTTTGATATCCCAGAAATGAACCAATCAAGCTAAGTAATTTGTACACGTGACCTTCAAACTCTTGCTGCTTGTCTCATTTGTGTGACCTATCCGGATAATAAAACTAAGATCGTTTATTGAAATCGACCGTTATTCAGACGCAACTAAACACAGCAAATACAAAAATTAAAACTAACATTAATAAATAATAAATACACCCAACAGTCACATACGTAGTCCTGACACGAATATTGTGTCGTGAGTATCAGGAACTACGAGTGACTTTCGGTCTCACAACACCCAGACCCCAAAAAAAAAAATTCGTTGATCACACAAACATTTTTCTCGGTGCGGGATCGAACTCGCGGCCTCTCACTTCACAGCCTGCTACTCGGCCGCTGCGCCACGGAGGCTGTCAAACATTATATTATGTTTCTGATTCGAAGATCCAAACCACTATTATTTGAAACCAATACACAATCTTCAGAGCTAAGCTACTTATGAAACTATTTGCGAACACTCAACTCCAAAGGTGACTTATCTATCGGTATTTCAAGTAAAAACAAAATTTCATATAAAAACGAAATCAGGCACGTAAAAGATATTTTGCTTTATGGAATTCGTTTACGTGCACAAAATTATGCTGCGTATAAGTCTGGAGAAAACAGATAGGCGCTCCTCAATGTTCAACCATAAAACGCAGTTGAATGTTAAAAGTAAACATTGCAGGTGAAATGGGACATAAAAATATGTTGTTATCTTGTAAAAACATGTATCATAAACGGAGAGTCAGCTGGTTTAGGCGTTCAATCATTTAAAAAGGTTAATTTTCAATCATGACAGCCTCCGTGGCGCAGCGGGCGAGTAGCCGGCTGTGAAGCGAGAGGCCGCGGGTTCGATCACCGCACCGAGACAAATGTTTGTGTGATCCACAAATATTTGTTTCGGGGTCTGGGTGTTGTGAGACTGAAAGTCTCTCGTAGTTCCTGATACCCACGACACAAGACTCGTATCTTACTGTGGGGGTCAGGACTATGTATGTGACTGTTGGGTGTTGGGTGTATTTAAAATTTACTGGTGGAAGGGTATCTGATAATTTCTGAAGCTAATTGGATAAAAATCACCGTACACATGGTGAAAATCCTGCCCGATTGGTTTCGAAGGATCGAGGATTGGTTTCAAAGTCGAAGACTTTTCAGCCTTCGTGGTCACGGGGTGGACGGGGTGGTGGAAAGTCTTCGAAACATGGGGATCAAAATCAATAAAAAAACCGCGTTAAAATCCGTTTAAATTAGTTTTATTTCAGTGGTATTTGAATTTTTGTTTATATTAAAAATGGCTTTTGGTCGCATCTCTATTCGCATAAACAACCTTTTTAGGAAAAAAAAAATCTGAGGTAAAAAGTAGCTTACAAATGTCTCCAGAGTTCCATATATCTCTATACCAAAATTCATCGATATCGGTTCAGCGGTTTAGGCGTGAAAGCGTAACGGACAAACAAACATACAAACTGACTTTCGCATTTATAATGTTAGTTAGGATGACGGGGGATAATCAAGTCGGGTAGAAAAGTTATTTTACTAATAAAGCTGCGCTATTCCATGAGTAACTTAGGCTATATAATTTGGTTTTGAAACGGGGTGGAGCCGCGAGCAGAAACTAGTATTAGATATTTTCTTGAAGATTTGTTTAGTCGACATTAAATAAATGGGACATTTATTACAAAATTGTATACCGAAAAAGAAAACATCTAATATATTTCCCTCCACTTCAATCATAACTATAAGTGAAATAAAATCAAATATCCGAATACAAAAGGTTAAGAAAAAAGTATATTGATCGTATTCAATATTTGCCGGTAAGCACTCGTGGCGCGGCTTAAAGGCAGGAAAACTAGTTAGGCGACAGAAAAGGTCGACTAAATCGTTGATCCGTCGAGTTCCGGATAAAACACTCGGCCAAATCGGTGAGGAAGGCATCGAGTAATGAAAAAAAAAGATTCGTGAACGAAAAAGGCGGTCTGAGACCGGATATTACCAGTCCTTTGATGTGAAGGTAATGATTAAAGACACGCTCGTATTACATTTATATCGATACAGAAAAAGGTTGTCGAAGATGTTGCGTGGCTGAGAGATGAACACTCGCACTGTTCTTTTAAAGAAGGAAATGATCTTCCGAGCAGTTGGATGTCTTTTACCGTGAACTGTGATGTTCTACAATTAATGTCAAGAGTCCATAAATATTTTTATTATTAATAATATGTTTAACGCCGTGAAGTTCTGGTTATGACGATTTATGACTCTAAAATCACATTTACATGGAGAGAGTTTCTCGTGCGACATAATAGAATATAACAGAACACTGTTATTTACGAGGTCGCATCATATGATTATCGCTGTCAAATTCCTTAACACCATATTGTAAATGTATGTGTTACTGTAATATTCTCGCATGTGTCGTGCGTTAACCCCCTTCACGTAACATGACCTACTCGCAACAACAAATTTAAGACGTATTTTACTTTGATTGAAATTAATAAATGATCAATACCAAAAAAAAATACAAGAATATTATTCACTAAGATTGTTATTTTTTCTTTCCTTTAATATGAAAAAATAAGAGTAAACAAAACTGGCATAACAATAATTTATTAATAGCAATAGAGACATACTAGATCAGTGGTTGCGAATGTACAAATTAATGACTGGCTCAATAGACCTTACCTAACTTGCTACCTTAATGGATGTCTCTTTAAATGGCGTCGTTTAAATGGTCCATTACATTCACTTTTCATTCGGCTTTTGGATTTTACGCACTTAGGTCCCTACATATCTAACGCAATTTACGCTGTCGATGTTCATTTCGTAAATTTTCGTCGTTTGGTCAGATGTGAAGTATGTATGAAATTATGTGTTACATTAAGTGACAAAAGATCAGCGAAATAAATCACTCAGTTTTAAAATGAAATGAAATAGTGTATTAATCATGTAGGAAATTGTTTTAAAACTACCACCGGATCCAAAACGACCCATCTTGAGAAGAACCGACGAAACAAACCCAAGTCGGCTTCCTTTACCGCTGGATTCAACGCGGCGCGACCCAGCCCTACGAAGATCTAGCTAGACAAACTCAGTGGGCTTGTTTTTGGTCCGGTAATCGGATACTTTATCAGCATCGTCTAAATTAGGTCTTAGCACACGCATACAATATATTATAAGCTCCGCCGTGCTCTAGCATCTAAATATCGCCCTCTTTCGATTTCACCGCACGTCTCATCTCTCTACATTGATAGATAACCTCTATGGCGCAGTGGGCGAGTAGTTGTGTTATCCCCAAATATTTTTTTCGGGTCTGGGTATTAAGGGACATTATAATACAGGTTCACGCTATTCGGTTCAGTCGGGTTATCGCTATTTGTATGTCTGTTGTGTGTAATTAATATTTATACAGTACTCTTTTTTAATATGAATTTTTGATATTAATTAATTACATTTACAAATTAAACACACACAGAACACACCCTCCGATGGCCAGGCTCAAGGCCAAAGCCAAAGGAGGTATTTATTATTTTAATTATGATATATAGTTTTAATTAAACTGCCGTACTAGTTATGTGTAAATTAACAAAAGCAATTTAATTTATTTTTCTCACATGCAATATGTATGAGAAAGGCCAACACTTCAAATTATTTGAAGTGATTAATTCGACAAAATGTAGACGACATCCTTACCTACGTTTTAGCCTAGCAATTTCGGCAAGATCCAAGTTAATTCAATTCTGACAGCCTAAGTCGACACTCCTAGTAAATGAGGAATCACACTGACCCGTTGACCTTACTTTATCTTAGAGGTTTTTGCACCCCTAAAACCAAATGGAAAGGCTTTGTCTCAAGATAAGATTTGGATTAGTATCTTGGACTCCGTAACCGTAAATTTGGCACTGAAAGCAATTTATTTGCAAATAATGCGGCAGCTAAATTTTATTTTGAAGACTTTAAAACAAGCAGTCAGAGTGTTCAATTATGTTGTTTTGAATAAAAATGCGTTCATAAATATTAAGTACTAGCTTTTGCTCGCGGCTCCGCCCACGTGATCAAACAAACAAACAAACAATCAAACTCTACAGCTTTATAATATTAGTATAGATTTGGGTAGCTTAGCAACGGAAGCCTTCAAATATGAATAATTTTCCCCGTTTTTGCAACATTTTTCACTGATGCTTCGCTTCTCATAGTCGCAGCGTAATGTTATATATCCTAAAGCCTTCCTCGATAAATGGACTATCCAACACAAAAAGAATTTTTCAATTCGAACGAGTAGTTCCTGAGATTAGTGCGTTCAAACAAACAATCAAACTCTACAGCTTTATTATTAGTATAGATAGCGTAGGGTTGGAGATTCAGCATTTTATTTGTTTTAGAGACGAAGTTATTTATATCTTTTTATGCTAATGTGTTAGGTTTCATAAAAATCTCTAGTATTTCGTCTACTGCCTGTGTTAAGAAGATTAAAGATACGCTGATTTTCATTTTGTTTTTATTACTGTTCAATGTATGATTTTTAGAGTGCCGTAAATCGAAATGGGATACTCAACCTTTTTAGGATAACTTTATTTTATTATCCAACTGTTTACCTATTTTTTCAGTAATATATTGAAATATTGAAATTTATTTTGATATTAAATAAATACTAAGATCTATAGCGGCATATGGCTGTACAAAATTTGGCTTCTTAATATAATCCAAAAGGGTCCTTTGAAAGTGGTTGACTGACTCATTAAAATACACGGGGAACTACATTCGGTTATATTATAAATGTTATTTATAGGATTTTTTAGGTGTTGAAATTAATATGATTAAAAGAAGGACATCGGCATTACCGTGTAAAAGTCCAACTCATAATAAATTTTGGGCTTGAACTACTTACACTTCTTCGAAAAACTATGAAAGTGTTTCTATTATAACATAACATTGACACGTTTCTAATTCGACACGGTTATATTACTTATCTTCTACGCACTCGATTTTATTTTATACTATAACTCTTTTTCTACCTACAGCAGTCCTATTTAGTATTGTGTGCCATCACGTAAAGTTAATGCTAAAATATACAAAAAGGGTTTTTACTTTGACATGGACTTATTTTCTGTATTAAAGATTAAGATTAAGGACCACTTCTACGACGACCCTAAACCTTTAATCCACTAAATCTGTTAAGTTTTTAACAAGTTTAGTGGTAAAACCCGATTTACGATCATCGACGCGAGTAGGCCTTATAAAGTGAAATCGAAAAGTAAAAGCTATATTATAAAGTCGCAAATCAATTTTGTGTAGTATGTTTTGTAAAGGTTGGTACTACAAATACTATTTAAAGAATTTTTTTTACCTATTATAAATTTTAGAAAAAACTATAATTAAGGTCCAGTGACAGCTCATACAGCAGAAATAAAGGGGAATGGTACGGACTGCCGAGATGAAAGTCCCAGGTTCCAAATGAGCCCTATTAGTCTGACTTTTATAAGTTATTAATTGTTAATCCTCACTTGCTATAATGGTTAAGGTAATATCGTGAGGAAACCTGTATACCTGAGAGTTGTCTATAAGAATAACGAAAGTTTTTTTTATTTTATTTAATGAGGAGACGAGCAAGTCGCCCGCCTGATGTTAAGCGCCACGCCTGCCCATATACAGATGCAACACCATACAGAACTCTGAATTACACTGCACTGCATGGCACTGAACTGCGCTCGCCAACCCGAGTCATAAGAAATTAAGTCTCATAATGCCCAGTAATTTCACTGGCTTCCATGTCCTTCAAACCGGAACAAATCAGTGCTTATATATACACTGTTGCTTGGCGGCAGAAATAGACAATGCGGTGGTACCAACCCAGACGGCCTCTTGCATACGAGGGACCTAGCACCTTGTAGGTGTGTGATGTCTGCCAAATCGAATTAGATAATTTTGTGGACTAAGGCCTAAGCTCTCTCATTCGCAGAGTGACAGTGAGACAGTATAATACAGGACTAATATTAATACTATTCTTAAATGTCCTGTCATCAAAGCTTATAAAAATGGTAAAAGTATGGAAGAAATAGACTAATAGTTTTTAAAATGAACTCATACAGAACTATTCTATTTTGTTACGGTCTGCATGCACTTTATTACTTTACCAGCCCGTTTATTAAACATTCTCTATCCATGTTTCCTACGCGGAAAGTTCAATGCATTTTGAACAATATATTTTAGACGTTATTGGAAAAAGGATATTAAAAATAAACATACATAAAGAGTGTACTTAATGTATTCTACCCATTCAGAATAATGACATTTAATATTAAAATTTTAAAGATGTTTAGCATAATTTGTAAATCTAAGGCCGGCATAATTGTGTAGACCGTCTAGGGACTTAATGTCTATTGACGTTCAACGTTATCTATAGACTGCAATGTTCTTAACATCAGGCCAAGTGTAGTTCCCTCTCCGAAGAGGGAAGCATTCGGAGGCCGGCATGACTCTGGTGACCATTGATAAACTCATTGTTGTCGGTGGTCGCTGGTTGTTTGGACTACACTACGCTTACCATCAGGTGTAGTGCAGTCACTTTGCCATGCTCGGATAAAAAATAACTGGGTTTAGTGAACTTAAGGGACATCAGCAACAAAAGATCTGATGTAATTAGTTTATTTTACTTCTCATTAGACCTTCTAGAACTTCCTTGTAAACAATGTTATCTACAGAGTATATGCGTCGGTTCGACTGGGTTAATACGTGGGTCTCATAGGAAACTGACGTGAAGTAGCAGCTTGGTTTTGCGTTATGGTAAGTGAGATTTCTGGAAATCGAAGTACCCCATTCCCGACTTGATTCCTATTTCTTTTCTAATTATTCAGCATCGTACCCATTACATTGGTACTGTGTAAACTCCTGGGCGATATAAACACACACCATCGTCGCACCGGCTATAAATAATGTTATGACGATTCATAATAATTAATTCATATTTTACACAAAACTAGAATATTAAATTTATTTTCAGATTTCAGAGCTTTTCAGATTATTCTTACTTTTTTTTTTTTACTAACCCTGTATTATATACGCCCCACTGCTGGGCACGGGCCTCCTCTACTGAATGAGATGGATTAGGCCTTAGTCCACCACGCTGGCCTAATGCGGGTTGGCAGACTTCACTACCTTCGAAAAATCTTATCGAGTTCTCAGGTACTTTGCAGGTTTCCTCACGATGTTTTCCTTCACCGTTAACTTATACTTATACTCCGTTCCGTTATACTTACTAGTTATATTTTTTAAATCCCTTTAAAATTGTTAGATTATTCAATGTGTATAAAAACAGTCTTTTCCGTGAAATGAATTCAGCAAGACCTCGTTAAAGTTTTGTCTCGTTTAAATACAATTTTTATAACTTCGTCAGAACAATATTTCGAGATACGGAACTCTTAATTATTCACACATTCTTAATTATTCCACAAAGGTTTAGCGGGTTTTAAGGCAAATTTCGAATTCGCTCAAAGTATACCGGGAGTGTTTGATATTGCATGATCGTGAATGAACACCTATCCGCACCGCACGGCCAACTTAATAAAACTTATAAACTTATATAAAAACTGTACAACGCAATACTTAATCACAAATTATATTAACGGCGGCAAAGGTAAAAAACAACAAACTTTATGATTTATACTAGGAAATATACGAAAGCATTCGTTTTCAAAGAATGTTAATGATCAAAATCAAAACGTTTATATTGAAAGTAGGCCACAAAGGGTTCTTTTACAAGACAATAATAGATACATTTTATTGAAATGCCCACTGTTTTGAGAAGAAGTATCAAGAAACTCAGCCGTAGGTCTTTTGCATTAAATTGTATTTTTTTGGCCTCGAAACATTTTTTACATGTCATATTGTAATATTTTGAAATAGGAATTTTGCATGTAATTTCATAAGAATGATGTAAAAAGTAGGTAAATGTCTAGCTTAATAAAATTTAAATAATACAAATTAGCGACAGTCTGAGTAGACCAGTCCACACAAACAGCACCCGTTTACGAGTATCGACCGAGCCACTTTATAGTAAAGAATAAGTAAAATGAAAAGCGAAGTAAAATGAGTTAAAAAACCCTTTGATAAACCACTCGAATTCGACAAAAGATCATTTCTAATAGTACCTATTGTTTAACATTTATCCAACCCAAATAATTTGTTAGTCAAGGAAAACATGTCTTGTTCAGTTTCCACGAGGCCAAACAAAAAGCGCCTGAGGCGTTTCCGTGGGCTGTTATCTATTGTTCTGTAAGGTATCCTCAGATGAATAATGCTTTGAAACAAACACAAAGTTGATACTCTTAACTGAGCGAGGAGCTCTTTGTAAAACGTAATTATATCTATAAGAACACTTGAGAAGAAGTCAACTAAGGGCTTGAAATTTATTATGATAATTATCTAACAAATAATGCAAACATTATGTATGTCAATCTAGAATATTGTCTTGGATGTCGTCAAGCAGAAAGAAAGAAAAAGATATTGTCTAGTATCTGTATACTTAATTTTATGATTGTGAAAGTTTATCATGGACTAGTTTTGCTCGCGGCGCCGCCCGCGTGAACGTTTAAAATTGACAAAGTTTCATACAAACTTTCATCCCCTATTTTATCCCCTTGGGCGTAGAATTTTTCAAAATCCTTTCTTAGCGGATGCCTACGTCATAACATCTACCTGCATGCCAAATTTTAGCCCGATCCCTCCAGTGGTTTGGGCTGTGCGTTGATAAATCACTATGTCAGTCAGTCACCTTTGAGTTTTATATATTTAGATATTGATGGGCCAAAATGCAACATAGGCTACTAGTATTTTATCCCGAAAATATGATTTTCACGTGGGTAGAACCGCAAATAAAAGCTAGTATGTTTAATACGTTATTATTTGAAAAATCGATCAAGTACGCCCGCCCATTCTTTAAATAAAACCATTAACAAATTTCCCACCGATTTGATCAATCCAACTCTTCGTATTAAATTCACGATTCTTGTTTGAACATACTATGTATGGACTAGCTATATCTCTTGTACTATCAGAAACATCTGGAATCCTAATGTAGACACACTTATACATAGTAATGAACCGGGTAACTGTCCGTCTGTGTCCCAAAGGAAGTATTACCATTGCGGGCACTAAAATTGTTGGAGCATAACACTTGTCCAGCGGAGCGTGGTATGTCTTCGCCCATATTACTGATCTATGTTACACAATTGTCGACCTTATTGTTACGAAGATAGGATCAGTTAAAACCGCATGTGATTTTGGTAAGCATTTTCCGTTGACGTTTATTGCAACCGCCAGATTACTCGCAAGGAAATAATATTAACGTTGCGATAGTTTTAGTATTTTAACCAGCAACCTCTGTAGTGTGGTGTTATACCCGAAACTGTTATGATTTTTATACTATAACTATAAACGCGATCCAAAGATTCATACAGGCTAAAGTTCTCTTCATTAACATTAATTATACCATCCGCTTTTATGCATTGTTTAAATTTGATAATATTAATGAGTGCTAGAGCCACGCTGTAGATAGATATTATTGGTAGAGCCACGCTGTAGACAGTTTTATCTACAACGTAAATGGGCCGGCTCGACCGGGTCGTTACTACTGTCTCACAGAAAACCAACGTAAAATAGCGGCTTATTGCTGCATTTCGTACGGTGAGTGAGATATAACGCAGGTTTGGGCCGATTGGTTCATAGGTTTGGGCCTCCGTCCAAAGAATTGATAAACTTACGGTTTCTCAGCTTAAATACATTACCACTAAACCAATGACGCGAGTTTAAATTAATTAAGTTTCTCATTAAATCGCGTCGCATTTAATGAGTAATATATAGAAACTACCTTGTATAGTACTGCCCTGCTCCCATATAACATAGCGTCATATACACAAACTTTATAAATTAATAATATATTCTCTAAGCGATATTGAAAACCACATCTAAATATGTTGCATAGTTTAAGATAAATAAGCGCGTAACAGACAGAAAGACGCGAAAAGCTACTTTGTTTTATACTAGGTATTAATGTATACGTTAAATAACAAAATGCCCTAGCCAATAAAACATTTAATAGACTCCAGAACTAGAAACCTAAGCGTGCATTTAAAACAAAGAATTACACCAAACACTGGTTAATTACACCTCCTACATTGTTTGTTACAAATGGATCGATGGGTTTGTCTATAAAAATAAAACGAAACTTACATTCTAAAATAAACCTTCTGCCATATGAAACTGAGTTTGGAATTCAAGAGTGGTACTGCAAACAAACTGATGGCATGTACAGATAATTTGTCGATGGAGCGCAGGAACTGTTTAAGCAATTAAAGACGAGAATAAGAACAAAGGGTTTGAACACACGAGGATGTTTTATGTTTTCCTTGAAACGTCACGTACACTTTTATGGCAAAGTTAGGTAAATAACCTGGCAACACAGACAATTTAACCTCCTGCCATACAATGTAAAGGCGTGAAATATTTGAAAATTGCAATTTATTATTTGTTACGAAAAATCGTAAGCCCAATGTACTAAACCGAATGAAACAGTCAAAGGTCCAGCTCAATTGAGTGGTTGTGGATAGAATCATTAAATAATAGTCGATATACTACTTTTTATAGTTAATACCAGAAGAATCATGAAAATGAATATGGATTGGGGAAGGGTAGAATATGCGCCTGCGGAACTCATACTTACCATACGAAATGCAACAGTAATGCCACTTTACGGTCGGATTTCAGTGAGACAGTGGTACTACGCGTGAAAGCTAGACCATTAGACAAAATTTACTACAACGTGGTAGTACTTTTAAAATGTATGTTTTTATAATATGGTAAAATGAATATCAATTAAGGTTTTGTAGAAATATAAAAATCTGTAACAACCACAAAAAGTTCCAGAAACAGGGTTATTAATAATATTAATTTTGTTGGCTAGAAAAATTGTAGCGTTACGAAACCTAAGTAAACCGGTCCTAAACTAACATAATGCAAATTAAAAACAATATTTCGTTGGTTTTCTTGTACCGAGGGTCCAACTATTCGGAGAATAAAACTTGAAGTCTTTGGATCTTTTGATAACATAATATTTTATTCATTTATGCCTTTGCTCAAAAAAAGCTCGAGGTGGTTAGATGTTAGATTAGATTAAGTCATGTATAGTATTATGTCGATTTGACTTTAATTTTATTAAGTGCCCTAACCGTTAAAAGCTCCGAAAACAATTATAAAAAGATCTGTAATTTCTAAGCGGTTGCACAGATTTTCTTCAGACGCAGCTATGAAACCATATATACCTAAATATTCTAATAGTTTAGGCGCTACGATAAGACAGATAGTCAATAGGGCATATTTATAACACACTACTTTATGTCTGAAATTTAAAAAAAAATATATAAATTCCATTATGTAAGGTGTCCACGATGTTTCTGATATTGGAAGTGTCCATAGGCTATGGAGATCACTTATATATATTGAAAACAAACTTCATAGAATGCATGTGCAAACGCTTTGCAGTTTGTTAAACACGTCCCGGTACTTAAATATCCATCAAATGTTCGATACAGGAAACGTTTCGAGTTGCGCCTTGCCAGCACTGCGCGAGAAAGTTGACTTGATGCACCGAAGCAACAGTTTATGCACATATTGTAAATCTACACACATTAGTTATCTACATCTGCACTAATATTATAAAGAGGAAATATTTGTATTTTTGTATGTAACGTTTAAACTTAAAAACTACTGGTCCGATTTAAAAAAATCTTTTGCCGTTAGAAAGCTGAGTAACATAGGCTACTTTTTATCCCGGAAAAGCAGATCACGCGAGCGGAGCCTCGAGGAAAAGCTAGTTACAAATAAGGTAATAAATTATTGTAAGCGACTTGGTGGTCAGTGTATACATGGTGGAAAAATAGGCATAGGGGCTCGTTCGGACTAATCGCCTCGCAGCTTCAGCCAGTGTACATCCAATAACTAGAGGCTGCCGTAATTCTGAAATAGTATCTCTGGTAGAGATTATATTTGGAATGCACCGTACTAAGCATATATTGCAGTGTGGTCACTTTAATGTGGTAGAATAAATCCTCTATTAACATACTTTAAAAAGGTTCTAAAATTCGGCACGGTTTTGTTTTTATTTTTTTATGTTTGTATATCGATTTCTCCGCCAATTATAGCCCAATTTTGTTGGATTTTTCCATTCAATGTATTGTAGTTGCGATATTTCATATACATTTTGTACGGAGATTTCTATGGAGTAATACATGGAACTTCCTAACGAATAACAACACACTCGTCGCGACTATGGTCGTATATTAGAATTTTATATGCCTTAGCTGTCCTACCACAAAAAATTTAGTTATTAAGTTTTAACAAAACTTAATAAGAGACTTCAAAAAATAACACTGAAAAGTCAGAAATAACAATTTCTAGATGTCTCTTTGCAATCGATGCATGTGCCACTGCCGATAAAATTAAATAGCGCCAACTCCAAAAATACTTCAAAAATTATTATTTTTGACTTTTGAGTATTATTTCGTGAAGTCACTTACCAAGTTTAATTAAAACTAATTTTTAGGTATCAAATTTAACTCATTCAATTCTTCTCAATTTTCAATCTCACAATTTCCTTTCTATGTTAGTTAGTTGTTAGTTTTAGTGTCGGCATTGTCTATGAACCGAATTATACTCAGTGAGTGGTAAACATATAAAGACTTCGTGTCGGATATTGCCACAATGATATTAATAACCCGGACTTGAAAGAAATAATCTGCGATCACAAAAATAAGTCCCCGCAATTTATCCCTGATACAACCCCTAAATAAACTTTCGGGGCGATAACATTAAGAACACACCCTCGTAAAATACGTGTTGGTAATTTATTTTACGCCCCATAAAACATACAGTGATAAACAGCACAATGATGATATACATATAAAAAAATCAGATTTCTGTTTGTACACAATAAATTTAAAAGAATTTATGCTTTTATAAGAAAACCATAAATTTTATGAGCAAAAAATAGTGACACTTCGAGAAGGGGGATGTAAATTTTTATCGCTTAATATGTAAATATTTCACGATAATAAAATCATACGCGCGGTTATCTAGTTTTATATGAATTTTATGGAACACTGACTTCAGTAATCCGTATTATAATTATTTCTAGAAACAATGTTCGGTAGAGCAAAAATTCAAATATTTTTGAGCCATCTCTGGCCATACTGCTAACTAATGCTATTATTAATACAAGATTCTCATTCTGGTCTAAGATCCCGGGTAACATCGACCTTCACCCATCTGTTTGCCGAATGAAAAATATATTTTAGGGTATAAAATGTATTGCTGAACACATACCAATAGGGTTGCCTAAAAATATGGTCAAGGATATGTTTAATTAATATTTAAAAAAAATCACTGACTTCTTGACAAAACACTGAACCTTCAATGAAAATCAGGCAACGACCCAGAAGCGCGGTTACAAGCATATAGGTGAAACCGCGAGCAGCTAGTTATAAAATATAAATATTTCCAGGCAAGCTTAAATATTATAAGTTTGATAAGCATTTTACTGTCTTGTATCTTTTCTCAAGATGTTTAATAGCGGGGACGACAAATAATAGATATATCTCTCACCACTTTATTATCACCAACGAAACTATTACTTTATGGTCATAATCATTTATAACTGTCAGTTTTTTTACAATTTGATAGGGGTATTTTTACCTGGCTTAAAAAGGAGGTACTGTATTCGGCCCGTTGTATGTAAAATTGTTCGTGATTTTGTTTGAACTAATAAATCAATTTTGACAATAGTTTCAGTAACTGGATGCACATAATCTCAGCACTTTTATGTATTTAGAAATATACGTAAATGTGTATGCCATTAATATTTTGTATATATGTTCAGCTGCAGTATATTACAGTATATTAGCTTGCATCTTCGGCATTTCTTAACAATTTTTGATAACAATTTTAGTTGCATACTGTATAATTTGAATTAAAATAAGAAAGACAACATTCTACCCCTAAAAAGCTGAAAACGGGGATGAGAGACTAAAATGACCATTGTGCACCGATTTTGATAATGTTTGAACTAAAAAGTGTACCTAAAGTATTTTTTTAACTAAATAGAAAACCGACTTAAAATTCAAAAGCAAAAAATATGAAGTATTGATCAAGATTTTATGATGAAGTATGAAGATGGCCACTGAAACTAGCTTTAATCTAATTAATGATAAGTGTTTTAGCGAATTGGCTATTGTATGGAACGTTTTTTAAATGATTGAAAATAGCACATAGAGTTTTATTATAGCACGAGCCTTTAAACCGCCCTAATGTTTTTATGTGCGTTTACCATTAAATTAAATGACGAAACCCCAAGTTCCGAACCCCATAACAATAATATCGAAGGGTGAAATAAAATAACACTTACATATAGTGGGGTGTAAAATATTTAAGAAAACGTTTATGGAGTGAATCAAAATTTCCAAATTGTGTTTGTGCGATGGTTGTTAAATCATAAATGTAACAGGAGGGTAAAAAAAACAACATAATTAAAATATTCAAAAATCGACCTTATAACATGAATCGCGGTGCATTTGCTGTTTTTTGTTGAACCAAAAAAAATGACGTGACACCACATAATATTATTAAAGACGCTTAGAAAGGAACCCATCTTTGCGAATTTTAAGCGATAGCGCTAAAGGTTTACAGTATTTTTTATCGATTTTATATCAATTTTGCAGTTGTGGCAGTACACAAAAAATAGTGACTAGATGCATAAGAAACTCACTAACTTCTATTGCCTTTTTTTACTTTCCAAAGCCAAGTTTCGCTTGGGTTATAAAAATATATACGTACACAAATATCTTTCTAACTTTTAAAGCCAATTTTCGCTTGGATTATAAAAATATACACGTACACAAATATTCCAGTGATTTATGAATTCAATTTGAAAGGAACGAATAAGTGCTGGGACAAAGAAAACTTTAGTTCGAAACTCCGCAGCTCGACCAAGTAAACTACTCGCAAGCACTTTGCGAATTTCTCGATCGACCAAAATTGCTTTGGATTAATCGAATTTAGTTCAAGATTTTCTAATTTGCATTAATTCCATTACACACTTTTCATGGTCAAGAAGTTACCGCTATACCTTTAATATTATATTTATTTCTAGCTTTGAGTAATTAAAATGTTTCAATTACTCACTTTTTACTCATTGATAGTGTATTATTGAATTAAATTTGAGAATCAGTTCAGTATATCCAAAGATTCCTTTATATGTATAAACAAACAAATACCTCTTTATTATTATATTAATAGACTATGGTAATACTTTTCCAGACATTAAAAATGTTTTGTGCACCAGATAAAACTACAAAATACATAATAATTTATGAAATATAGTTGCCACAACGTTGATTTTGTTGTGCTACTAAAAGGCATAACAGCAAGTTGGTAACTTGAAGATGAGTGATCACTGTCGCATATGAACAGTCATAATATCAAGGATTATTGGAGGTGTGGGAGGATAGTATCTAAATATAGCGAAAGATTCTTAGTTTTATATTCATTTTGTTCTTCAATTCAAGAGCTTCAATTTTGTCATCCATCTCTTTCTTCTATTTCCCACAATCAATCATGTCTTCTCTCTATTTCCTACTTTCCTCTTTAAGGTCATAATAAAATAATAATAGTAATACTAGCCCCGTAACATACATGTCTCACTGCTGGGCACGGGCCTTCTCTACAGAATGAGAGGTGTTAGGCCTTGGTCCACCAAGTTGGCCTAATGCGGGTTGGCAAACTTTTAGCTTATAACCATATTTAAATCAAGGACCCAATTAATACTGAAACTAAAACTGAGAAAAGATATTCGCGAGTGTGCTATTAGAATTTAGGTAAACTGTATAATTTAAGACATCAACAATAGAGGGAGTGAAGAAGTCAAGTATGAGGCTTTGTAAGATACAAAAATATTATTAAACGGAAAAAAATTACATCGTGAACAACGGGTTTACTTTGAAGAGGGAAAAGCATTCCACATACGACTAAGCCACTATAGAAGCTGTAACAACAAGGGAATTTATTACTCTAACATTTCAATACATAAAGGTTAATATAAAATGTTTCTGGAAAAATATAAGAAAAGGTCAACGTGGATTTTGGTCAAAGAGATGTACGAGTAAAATATGAAGATAAACACATATTATTTTTACACAAGCAATGTGAGTTGAGGCCGAAGCCACAGATAACTTCCAATTCTAATTTTATAAAAATGTTCACCTCATATAGTTGAAATGATTACTAAATCAACTTTTTTGTCTAAGTATTAAGTATATACAATAATTATTTTTTTAAATTTGAAAATATCTGAGCAAGGTGGATAGACGACCTGATAAAGGTCGCAGGAAGTCGCTGGATGCAGGCCGCTTCCAACAGGTCGGTCTGGAAATCTTTGGGGGAGGCCTATGTTCAGCAGTGGACTTCCTGTGGCTGATGATAATGATGATGAGCTAGCTATAATCGAAGACTTGACTGGTATAAATAATTTAGTCCCTTAATGGATTTGAAGCTCGATTAATTACAAGTAGCACACTTGTATGTAGATTGCCTTTCACAAGTTGCTTCAAACGCATAGTCTTTCAACATTTCCTTAAGACCATGAAACACTCGACATGTAAGACTCCCAGCAAGTAGGGCCCAAACAAAATTGAATCTGAAACAAAAACGATATCCCGATGACATGTCAACAATCTTACCCCGCGGTACACTAAAGGGAATAGTCGAACTTTATTCCAACATTTTAAGGCTTTATTGTTGGTTTATTTTATTTACGATCCGGGGTGTAAGGGGCACTGATCCGGGAATCTGCCTACATTACGCCTGTAAATAACTAAGATAATGGAGGAGATAAATTTAATTGCGCCAGTTGACTTGTATTGAGGGTAGATACGAGTAAATATCTCAGATTAGTATCACTCTTTCTTTCTTTCTTTTCTTTTATTGGAACGAAGTTCCTTACGGCAGGCTTGGAGGGGATAGGTATTTCGCTGCGTGACCGAACTGAAAAAAATGTGATAGTAAAACCGTAAGAAAAATGCGTGGAAAAAATGCGTGGAATAAAACCGTTAAATGAGACTTTTTTTTAACTTAATTTGATATCTAGCACACAAAGTTAAAGTCGAAATTCCGTTAATAAAACAGATAGGTGTGAAACTTATGACATTTGGAAATGTAGACGCGGTTTGAAATTTGAATTTGAATTTTTGATTATAGAACACGGCCGTCCACCGTTTAGTAGCCAGTCTAAGTCTAAATTAATAAGTTTTTATTTATAATTACATAAGTTGATAAAAAATGCTATACAATAGCTTTACCGCGGCAGTCTCCGAGTGCTACACGTCTTTTTTTTATTTCTATTTTTCTATTCTATTTCTATGTAATTTTATGTTGTCAAACAAAAATAAAGAGACATTTTAGTTGATAATTTGTATTTTTTACAATTTGTGTCGATTCTACATTAGCCGAAGGAACTTCGTTCCTACCTGGTGTCCCACGACACACACCAATTTTTTTTTAGTGAATGTCGAGACGAGCAAGGCCCTCGCCTTGTGGTAAGCGCCACGCCTGCCCATAAACAGAAGCAACATCAAACAGAACTTTGAATTACAAAGCACTGCATGGCACGGAACTCGCTCTTCACCCCAAGATATAAGATGTTAAGTCTCATAATGCCCAGTAATTTCACTGGCTGCAAAGTCGTTCAATCCGAAACAAAACAGTGCTTACACACTATTGCTTGGCGGCAGTAATAGACAAAGCAATGGTAGCAACTCAGACGGCACCTCGCATACGAGGGACCTGCCACCTTGTATCACTTTCCACCTTTTATATATTTTTTTAGTATTAGTTCCATAGAATTAATAATGCAGGTGGGAACTTGTGGGTACCTAAAACTTTTTGCACTCGACTCGATAACAACCATCGTAAACATAGTGAACCGACCGCCATAGTGATTTGTTCAGGCCAGTCACGTTCCACGTTCAGTCAGTGAATTATATCTAGTAATTTGTAGGTAGTATAATTCTGTACAACGTCGAGAGATGCCGTAATAGCACTGCACTGAACTTAACATTAAGTCCAGTGACTTTGTTATGCCTGATAAAAAAACACACGTAATAAATTCATCTTGATTCATAAATATAAGTACCTTTAAAACATGACTGTTTGCGGATCTAAAACTAACCGCACCAGCCATACAGTGCAGATATAACGATAAAGCTAAAATGATCTCCGAGATACCGTTGGTGATCACTGAAAATCCCTCGGAATATTATGTTTGATAAAACGTTGTTATTTTAGGTAATTGACCCACATTCTGTTCACTTTGAGGAAATTGGAAATAATGGAATTTGACCGAGGCAAGCATAAAGTAGAACACTGGACAAGCTAAAATTATGTTGGCAAAGCACGTTTAGATTTTAAAATATAGCTATATAGATATAATAAAAGTGAATGCACTCTTCTATGCTGTAATAAAATAATTAAATAAATGTCCGTTGAAGTTCGAGAAAAGTGTACTAAAGCGTACATAAAGCAGAGTATACTACATTCTGCTTTAAGTACGCTTTAAGCACTGAAGCTGCACTCTGAGAAAAATGTAACACTTTCCACTGAAAATGACACCATTAGCAGCACGTAATATTTTCATCTCGGCGTAAAGTAAATAATATTATTTATCAGATTCCAAAAAGAAAAACGTAACACAACTGTGTTAAAATACTTTTACAATAATAGTGTTGGTGTTGAAATCATTTTATAAACTAATGGTTGTGAAATATAAGTAATTTAATCAACGAAATAAATTTAAAGAGGTCTGTGTTCAAACATCCTATTTGTACGAGTAGAGAGCAGGGGGGAGTGTGTGTGTGAAATGATAGTAATGTTATAAGTTTATGTTAGATATTTAATATAGTTTACTCTTACAAAATGTTCTTAAATATTAAAATGTTAATGTTAATGAACGTACTCGAATGTCCCGATAACGAAACGCGGTAAGACTAATTTTGCATTATTTGGTAAATGCGCCACGCGCATAGAAATTCTGAGCTAAGGTGTTCGCTAATATTGCCCCGAACACTATTTAACAAACTGAATATAACTTTTCCAAGAGATATACCTATTACTCGGAGGCTACCGCCGTAAAACGCTCAGGAGATCATTATATCAAGTTAGTAAGTTGTTTGTATACACTAAAATATACACATTATAATCTTAAACACAAACAATGCCTACACTTAAATAAATGGACCATATACATACTTCATTTTAAATGCAGTAATAGATACTCCTGTTGGTCGGTATACTAAAATCAAGATGTAAATGGTTTCAATCGAGTTAACTTATATCTTCTAAGTAGAACAAAGGAATGAAGATACGTAATCTAAATCACATTAAATCCTGTTTTATATTCCTTCGAAAGAAACGAAAGGCGTTGTCTTGATGAAATGGATGTTTATACAAATAAAGTGCTGAGAAGATTTAATATGGCCGAGGAACTAGCGTGCGGCAAATAATTAATTTAACCTCTTAGGAAGAGTTATGTGTGGTGGGAAATTTATATTCTTCTGCGACGGGTTGTTAGAATGTATATCCGTTTTTGTCTTCAATTCCTTTTGGATAAATGTTAGAGTTGTAGAATAAGTTCGTGCTCTTCACGCCCTCATCTCAAAATAATGTTTATCTTGAAATGTTCGAAATTGTACATTATTAGTACCTATAAATAATACTATAGATATCTTATATTACTTCGCTTCTGTTACAGTAGTACAGTACTACATATGCTTATGTATATGTACTTCTAGTACAGTAGGCATATGTTTAGTGCTTTAGTGGCTACGAAATAAAAGGCAATAAATAATTTGCTAAACAATAATATTACAAATATAACAATATTCTTGTGTACGTGGGTGGGAGTAAAAGCAGTATCAATATTAAAATATTTGTTTAAGAGAAATAATAAGTACCCAATGAAAAATTGAAAAGCTAAAAACATTTTGATTCGATCCTCTCACCAATAATAAACTAAAACAATACAATAGCACCAACTCAAAGCGGGTTATTTTTATTTTTAGCTTTTCAGTTTTTTAATGTTATTACAGGTCCATGGGTCTAGTTAAACTACGCGTGCCATCTCGATCTAGGCTACGGACATGGACACCACTTATTCATGACGATTTATGAAATCTGCAGTACTTTTGGAGCTGCGTCGCGTCATTTAAACAGTATACGTGGCGTATGGCCCGTTCGAGGCTCGGCTAGCACGCGTCCTTTAACAGGACCATTAAACATTGTTATGACAAAAAGCATATACTTGCGATTTTATTAGATATTAGTATTCGCTCGCGGCTCCGCTCGCGCATATGTTCATCACGGATAATGTAGGATTCCAATGGTGAAAGAATTTTTCAAATGGGTCCACTAGTTTCAGAGCCTATTCAAAGCAAACAAACAATCAAATCTTTCCTCCTTATAGATATATATTTTAAGGACTGTTGCATTTATATATTATAATTATATATTCACACTGCGATATAAATGGAAAATTATGTAGTTTGAAATACAAAAGGATTCGCCTTATTATACACTCTTGAAATATTTGCATAAATGCATACTTTGTGAATAATTTTCTGTATTTAAAGCGTCGTAGTACTAACCTCGCTTTGTGGCTTACAAAAGCATAAATAAGTATAAAAGTAATTATTATGTTTTTTTGGGACGGCCTAAGGCACTACATGAACGGTCATTTACAAGGCGGTAGGTCCCTCTTATGCAAGAGACCGTCTGGGTTGGTTACACCACTTTGTCTATTTCTGCCGCCAATCAATAGTGTGTAAGCAGTGTTGTGTTTCAGTTTAAAGGACATTGAAGCCAATGAACTGAACATTATGACACTTAACATCTTATGTCTCAGCGTGACGAGCGCAGTTCAGTGCCATGCAGTGCTTTGTAATACAAAGTTCTGTGTGGTGTTGCTTCTGTGCATGGGCAGGCGTGGCGCATCATAAGACGAGCGCCTTGCTCGTCTCGTCATTCAATCAAGTAATAAAAAGAGATCTGATTTCCTGATCTAAAGCCATATTGATTTGACGCTATAAGGATTAAGGATTATTTCAAGGATTTTTTTGAAAAAGAACGTTGTATAGGTAAAACATCTATTGTCGTGGTAAAATATTATAGTTTATAGATGCAGTGTAAGCTGCGCCCATTTGTTGTGTTCGGTGACGGGATAGTAGTTGGTCTAGCGGCAGATATATTACGATTTACGGAATCAATGAACGATAAATAATGAGAATTAACTCAATCACTGTTGGGTTTATCTGGGTGTATTTATTTATTTACGGAAGCAATTTTTCTGGATAATACGCAATTGGTTTTTTCATAGGTCCAAAGTTATGTGTATTTGTGGCTCTTGTGTTTAATTTTATATGATAATTACAGTTTTATCAAACAAAGCGTTATTTGATATAGGTTAAAATATAAATTCAATGTCACTGGGTTTTTCTTATTTGATTGAATGACGAGACGAACAAAGTGCTCACCTGGTGGTAAGCGCCATGCCCGCCCATAAACAGAAGCAACTCCACGCAGAAATTTGAATTACAAAGCACTGCATGGCACTGAACTGCGCTCGTCACCCCGAGACATAAGATGAGAAGTCTCATAATACCCAGTAATTTCACTGGCTTCAATATCCTTCAAACCGAAACAAAACAGTGCCTACACACTGTTGCTTGGCGGCAGAAATAGACAATATAGTAGTTCGAATTTTGGGCAAAATTGGAACAAACGTGGGTTATAAGTAGCTGATATCCGCATAATATGCATTTATAAAAAGATAATTACTATGTGTTTAACATTTTAGTAATGAAAATTGTACTTTTTCAATGGTTTCTTACTGTTGTATATACAGACAAATGCTGTGAAACATATGCTGTAGCTAGTTTTGTCTACAGCATGAATGGGCCGGCTTAACCGGGTCCTTACCACTGTCTCACAGAAAACCGACATAAAGTAGCGGCTAGCTGCTGCGTTTCGTACGGTGAGTAAGATCCGGATCCGTAAGCCCAAATCCCCTCCCCTTCCCAATCCCTAAATAACCCTTTAAGGTCGGCAACGCGCCCATGATTCTTCTGATATCATAGCCATAACTGTGTGGTGGAAATCACTTACCATCAGGTGACCCACTTACACGTTTGCCGGCCTATGCTATAAAATAATATACAAAGAAACAATTTCTGAAAAGTGGTCGGCGGTGGTTTGTGCGATAAACAATTTTGGAAGGCATTTCTATATCCCGTTTTATTGCCCTTAAGAATAAGAAGTTAGATACGAAGCGGTCGGTCGAGGTATTTTTATTATCAATATCGCCAACAGTGTTTATGTGAGAATATTATTTATAGTTTTCTATTTATTTACCTCGATGGTGTAGTTGTATTGCGTATGCGGTACGACTGCTGTGCAGAGGTCTCGGGTTCGATCCCCGAGTCAGGTAAAAGTGATTGGGTTTTCACAAAACATTATTAGCTCGGAGTTTGGAATTGTGCCCGGTATAGCGATAGACCCGCTCACTATCTCATCATGGGACGGAGATACGCTCGGCTAAATGTGGGTGTACTGATTACACCTCTGCCTATCCCAACCAGAATTGCAGGCGTAAGCGCATAATATGTTCTATTTATAGTTTCTGTGTTGGCGATATAGGCTTATATTTAATGTTTATTTTGTGATTTTGTATTTGATGTATATTTTTATTTATGTATAATGTTTATACTTTCACTTGTTTGTATGTTATGTTTATATGTATTCCGTAACTTTGTTATAGTTCTAGTTTATACTTGCTGCGCCTACTTTCTCTATCTCTGCACCATCCTAAGGTTGACTAGTAGAGAATGCCTCTGGCATTAAGCCCGCCTATAAACATATTGTATACGAAGTGCAAATAAATAAATAAATTTTGTAAAACTTACAAGACATTGAAAGCCTTTTACATTTAATTTACCCTACGATTTTATATAAGACTTGTTTCCAGTATCCTTTTTGCTTTAATGTTTAAAAGTCATACTTATAAAATCCCACTAAGAATACCGTAAGTTGAGATTCATTATTTACTTTGCGAAAATTTCAAGAATCCACTTCGTTTTTTCGCATTACAGTAGAAAAATAACCTATCCAAGGTTGCACTTACCTGTTTACCTTTTTGTGAGTTCTCACGTTTTCAGGGCCATATTACATTTCTTGGTAACGGTAAGACGACTTCAAGTGGAAATTGTCGTCGTTCATCGAATTTATAGTGTACAGTTGTTAAAAACTTACTCTTCTTTAAAAGCATACCTGTGTCAATGGTTACAGTACCGAAATTCGACGCATTATTTTATAATATGATTATGTAATGTTTTGAAAAGTCATATATTATTAGAACGTACTTAAAACTAATTAACGGCTTGAAGAGGTAATACTATAAGGGTTAGCTTATCGCCATATCAGGCACATATTCTAATCACACACAAAATCACACATGGGCAATTCATGTGTGATTTTTCGAAACTAAATCTCAACACAAATTATGATTACCCGACCTGGGCATTGAACCAGACTCTCATAGTTCTTTGGCTTTTTTGTTAAACATTTTTTTCTTTATATGTCAATATAACGTTTAAGTACAGACAGTAAACAAATAAATAAAAATTGACATATTCCGGGTAGTATTTTAAATTCTGAAAGCAACTGCGATACATACTACATGTCACAGTCCAGTAAAAGCAATCCAAAAACATCAGTCTCCCCTTTCAATAATTCTGCAATTTACAATCCGTATAAAACACGAAATTTACATTTTATTTAAACCAGTTTAAAACAGTTCCGTAGAACTCTTACCGAGTGCGGACATTTTGGAAACCGTTTTACAAGCGGCCATAAACGCGACGGATCCCATGTTTTTATTGCTAAAGTGTATGGCTCAATAACTCAAGTGTAGAATGCAAGTGTTGGAAAAGTTTCATAAACTGCTAGCGTAGTGGGAGTTGGCGAGTTTTGACTCGGGAGGTGGAGTGTGGCCTGGCGAATATCGCTGAAATTAAGTAATTTCAAACTTTGCTGGCAGTTTTAGTCTTGCCTCATTGGTGTTCGATGGGACGTGGATATGTCGTTTTGGAAAAAATATTGTGATTGTGTATAATTTTCTGATTATCTCGTAACATTATACGGTTAAAACTGTAGTCTTGTATATCGACTCTATCTTTCATAGGCAGGAATAGAGGCAAGTTAACGATACATACTGAGATTATTTTTCGGTTAAGCTAGGAATTCACTAGGATTATTCGAATGGAATATTCCAATCCCGATTTTGAGTATATTAAGCTATGTCTAAATTGGTAAATGTATCTCAATAAGCTGGCTTATGAGTAGATATATCAACTGATAAAAGCATTCATATATAATTCTATTTTAATAAAACAATGTGCGCAAGATGCTAGCACGAATCTCGCGCTGACCGCGCTCCTATGACGAATATACTGCACTACTAATAGGCGCTTACTAATACGGTAACGGGTCTACGGTTGTCATTAAATATTGATGATTTAAAGAGTTGGGAATGCAGCTACGAAGGAGAACGTGGCAGATAGTAAGACAAAATTGTTTTAAAGATATCTGAATTGAGATGCGCTTACTCATTTAAGCACGTGACTCCTATCAATATAGCCCCAAGAACGTGATTGTTTCCCAATAGATCGTAAAGCATGACACATATTATGAGAACAACAGAGGGTTTTTGTTAACGAAATCGCGTTATACCGTTCAAAAAAATAGTCGTATGACGTAGCCTCGTTAATAATGGTTTTCTATAATATGTTAATATGTCTCCTATTAAAAAATTGCATTCCGTGGAATTCTGACGGTTATCATATTTTGCTATTTCAGATATAAAAAAAATTGTGACTTATTTTAAAGTAAAGTACATATGGTCTAAGATCCCGGGGAACATTGACCTTCACCCATCTGTTTACCGGATGATAATAATATTTTAGGGTATAAAATGTGTTACTGAAGACATACCAATAGGGTTGCCTAAAAAAATATGGTCCATACTCAGTCATCAATTCTTAATGTTATATTTAACCATTTTTTTTTTCCTACAAATTCGGTCTACAATTGCCGGAAAAATCGATGAACATACATAAAAAAGCAAAAAAGAAATTTTTCACGCTAAATTGAGAACCACCTCTTTTTTTAAGTTGGTTAAAATCTATAAAGCTTCGCTATAAAGCGATTTGTCTGTTATTATAATATACACCTAATGTAAGCTCCACAAAGTATTTTCTAAAAGCGTGCTTATTTTTCTTCTTTTTTATATCATTTCATCTAACAATCACATCACGATTCTAATCCCTTTGTTCCCAGCGTCCGACGGACTGTGCTTAAGTAAGACTAACTTAATTTAACCTAACTTAGAATGTAATAGAGAGACAAAAACGAGTTACTTATTCCAGTCTCATACACATTAAGTACGAAATGGCGAAAAGTTGAGTAAGACATCTCGGATTTTTTTTGTAATTAACTAATGTTTGGCCCCTGGTGCTATTAGTAACTGAATTCATAGTTGCATCTTTTCCACGGGCTCACTTCTAGATAGTTCTAGAAAAAATGACGATTTTAAATGAGACAAAATAATTCGTGGTGGTAGGTCTTACAAGGAGGTAGGTCCCTCGTACGCGA
Source organism: Amorpha juglandis (assembly GCA_949126905.1). Classification (NCBI taxonomy): domain Eukaryota; kingdom Metazoa; phylum Arthropoda; class Insecta; order Lepidoptera; family Sphingidae; genus Amorpha; species Amorpha juglandis. The sequence goes on from OX421365.1 coordinate 8,365,614, forward strand.
GAGGCCATCTGGGTTGGTACAACCGCTTTGTCTATTTCTGCCACAACAGTGTGTAAGCACTGCTGTGTTTCTATTTGAAGGGCATTTAAGCCAGTGAAATTAATGGGCATTATGAGACTTAACATCTTATGTCTCGGAGTGACGAGCGCAGTTCATTGCCATGCATTTGTAATTCAAAGTTCTGTAAGGTGTTGCTTCTGTTTGTAGGCAGGCGTGGCGGTTACCATCAGACGTCTTGCTCGTCTCATCATTGAATCAAATAAAAAATACACATTAAGAGCAGCGTTAAGTTCGCAACATAATCAACGATTGTATGTAATTCACAAGAAAAACGGAGGGTAAATCGGTCCTTTCTTTGAATGAAGTGAAGACGTAAGACATTCCAGGTAATTCCTTGAATACAAACAACTTCTTATGAAGCGTGAATAAACTACAGCATTATCTAAATAAAAACGTCAAATCGCATGAAAGTTGGTATTACTAAACATTTTTCACGGTTAAATACAATTAAGGATTGACGTGCAAGTGGACCTAAGAGTCGTTGTGCAAGGCTGTTCAAGGTTGTCCAAATACAATGTAAATAATTGAAAAGCGGGTGTATTTTTTACATTTCTGGAACAGGTATGACATTCGCTTTATTTGGTTGCGATTCTTCTTTCTCGGCTCGCGCTATAACGCGTCGTTTTATTCCACTACAATACATACACTGATAGTCGAACCAAATATATGTAATATTAGCAGAAACATTTCCTTAAATGTTAACACCAAATGTGGCTCATTCGGGTGAATTTATAATTAATTAATATATTTATTTATATTTCATTGTGATGTCAAAATAAAAGCTTTTTCCTATGCGCCTAAGGTTATTTGCACGCTGCCAAAGCTAAATCCCTTTAATTTTTTATTTGCCTATTTATCTTGGCTAATTATCAAAATGGCTAAACTGACTTTGGTGAGTGTTACTGGCAGATGACATGGCTTCTCAGAGAGGGCAACTTTTATCTCGGGAATATTTTGGGCCTCTGCTGAAGCGAGTATAAATAATGTCGTTTAAATATCAATAATGGGGGGTAGACGACGTCTATTGATGGTTGTGGTCGGATAAAGATAAAGCCGTTAATAACAGTGTGGCTTGCCAAATCTGGCATTAGATTGACTACTGAAATTAAGCTGCGCTCATCAATGCGGCTGAGTTAGCGTGTAAGCCAACCTCTATTTACCCGATTAGATGAAGGGACGAAGACTACAATTTTAAGAGTAAATTAACGTTTATTTTCCTGGTATAGCAGAGTGACTATACTAATGGTAATATAGTGCACCTCAAAAATAATCTCGGCCATTGAGCGATACGGCATTCCTCACCAGCCCATGAATAGTAGCAGCATCACTCAGAACGGTGAATTATAAAGAACTGTATAGGACTGTTTTACGCTCATATCCCGAGATATATGTAAGATGTGAATTCTTATGGCGTGGAATAATTGCACTGGTTTCAATGACATTTTAAATGGAACATAAGATTTATTATTTACGATTTGAAATAATCATTCACCTCGATACAAATGTAAATAAGTACTGTATTTTATTCATTCAATGCTTGCCTGTTGTTTTAATTATGAAATCCGTTTATGCTAGTAACAGATACGCTTTTCATACACATTGAAATAATACAAATAGAGGTTGAAATATTGGGTCGGTATAATGCCGTCCGGTGGATTTGGTTAGGTCCGTCCACATTTGTCATATTCTGCCGAAAGCATTATTGTTAAGCTCTATTGTGTTCCGTTTTGAAGAACATTGGAGCCAGTGAAATTATATGGTATTATGAGACAACATATTACGGTTTGGGGTGATGAGCACAGTCATTGGATTGCACTGGTATTGACCATGTAGTACTTCAAAATTCGAAGTCCTGATCGGTGTTGCTTTTGTATAAGTGTAAATGTAACGCTTGCCATGAGGCGTAAGACATATCCGTATCCATATTAACATTTGTAAAAAATACGCCACCCTCCCAATCGATCCCACAAATGAGCCAATAGGAATACAGTTTGAAAGTCATACGTACAATTAAATTACTTGCTTTGATTGGTCGATTTTCGGGATCAATCCGCAGAATCAAACCAAGATCGTTTATTGAAATCGGCCACAAATCGGAACAAAAAAAGTTATCTTTTCACAATTACAATAGCCTAAAGAATAAGATAAATTATTCAAATACATAAATACTTAAGTAATAAATTCCAAATCAAACCTAAGACTCGCAATGTTTTTGACATCTATAACTTGGCATACCTAATGCCTAACTTGGACAACTCAGTTCGCTATTGAATAGTTTGTTGTTCTAAACGTTGAAACAATTCTCTTGCCATTACTTTGTCGTTGCCTAAGTTCTGTTTAGGTAAACAAAAGAACAGATTTAAAGCCATTGATTTGCCTCAGTGGGCGTTTTGTCAGGGTCTGGAATATATATGAGCATTTAATTTTCATAGGGAATATTTTTTTAGTAATATATAATCCTATTAATATTTTAAACGCGAAAGTTTGTAAGTATGGATGGATGGATGTATGTTCGTTACTCTTTCACGTAAAAACTACTGGATGGATTTTAATGAAACTTTACAATAATATAGCTTATACATCAGAATAGGACATAAGCTAATTTTTATCTAGGAAAAAGCAGATCATGCGGGCGGAGCCGAGAGCAAAAGCTAGTATATAATAATTAGAGCCAAGAACAGAACAACTCCATTATCTGTACCTTACTCACAATAAGCATATAGTGTACTGTATAAATGACAAAGATATGAAAGTATTGGGAAAAGTATGAAATACATGTGACGAGAGTTGTTGGTCATTATGCCACTACAAATATGATTGTGCTTTATTGCAACTATCTAGTGTTTAAAAAAACTATTCCAAGGATCTGCTCTAACATATAAACAAACAGCTGACTACTATTTAGACGAAGATTTCTCATACATAAGCGAATATATTACAGTAAACTATCATTATCTAAATGCCACTATTCTATACGGTTTTATATTATAATTTTTGATATTGATAAAAAACATACTTTTTATTTTATGAATACGCACATGGATAATACTGATAGTATTAACTTAATAAAAATATAAAATAATAAGTTCAAACATTCGGTTCATATAAAAACTAGATGCGCCAAGGCAGGCCGGTGCGTTCAAGCTGTCAAAATTAGAACGCTTTCAGTGCAGCGCTGTCGACGTAGACGTCCGCTTTATTAAACCGCGCTCTGGCGCCAAGAACGGGAAGTGTCGTGGGGACTACGTTTAAATGGAAACTCGAAGTGGCATCGCTCTACTCGTGTATTGTTACTTCGCTAGATTAGCTTTATTTTTACTGTAGTACTAGATGTTTGTTATTTGAAGTACATTCGAGTTGTTTTTACAAGGATGTGTATCTATTCTGAATGCGACATTTCTCAGAACTAGGTTATATAGTGTGGATTGTAACATCAGTCAGTTAAAGTTACAGTTAACGTAACATGCAACACAACAACATATCAAGTTCACATTATTTTTTTTTTTTTTTATCCTGGCTCGGCAAAGTGACTACGCTACACATGATGGCAAGTGTAGCGCAATCCAAGATAATCAGACGATAATCAATGTGTCCATCGTAGGTCGGCAAGATCATGCCGGCCTGCCAAAGGGCCAAGGGGGAGGAAAAGGAAAAAGGATGGGAAGAGGGTTAGGATCAGGGGGCAAGCCCCCTGGGGAGAACCGGATATACAAGGTGGGCCACTATGGCAGGTTTTAGCACCAGTGTACGGTGGTCGCTATCGGGTCGGATACGAGTATACTCCCACCAGCAGTATCCTCCCACCAGCTTATTTTTACTGGATCGGGTTTGTAACATGCAAACATGTAGTTACTAGGTGGCTGGAGTCTCGTAGGCGAGAGTCGGGCTGGTTAGGCACCTACTGCCGCTTGGTCTATTTCTACCTAAGCAGCAGTATTCAAGTGTGTTCCGGTATGAAGGACAGTTAGTGTAATTACCGGGCATTTTAAGAATTAACATCCAATAAAATCTGATCCTACAATACTGGACAGCGGAGGGAACGGCTACTAGTGAAACAGTACGCTCAATCGAAATATATAAAACTCGAAGGTGACTGACTGACTGACTGACATAGTTATATATCAACGCACAGCCCAAACCACTGGAGGGATCGGGCTGAAATTTGACATGCAGGTAGATGTTATGACGTAGGCATCCGCTAAGAAAGGATTTAAAATCAGCGGGCGGAGCCGCGTGCAAAAGCTAGTTGGTTATAAATTACAATATTAAATTAATAAAAATTAATATCACCTTTCATTTGGATAAACTTCCAAAAGCACGTTCAGCGGTCACGCTTCATTTATTTAATTGAAATTGAAAAGTAACATTGTAGCCTTTGTGTATTTTTCCAATTATTTTCATTATAAAAGAGGTGTGCAAATATCAGCCTGAATGAACTAAAAAGCTTTTGAGGGCTTCGTACACAAAGGGTTCTAACAGAATCATATTCTAAGCTTACGCCTTCTGCCTGTCTTATAACAGAGATCCGTATGTCCTACTTTTAAAGGGACTTTTAAACCACAATAGTTGGTTGAAATTTTCACAAAATATGTGTTATTTATTGTGTATATTTAAACGAGTACTAATTGTATATTTCGTGTATCTCGGAAACGGCTTTAACGATTTGGATGAAATTTTGTACCTAGATAAGGAATTGGTTTCTAAGTTTATTGTATACGCATTTTTCCTGAAAAAAAAACGCTATTGCGCATTAAAAAAATAAAATATAATTTTTCTATTACGATATATAAAAATTTTATTTTGCGTATTTTTTTAAGTACTTGCATTAGGTAGGTGCATCGCTACTAATGCCATGCTGGCGATGGGATTGAAAATGTTGTATTAATAAGGTTCTTTATTTTAAAATTTGTCTATCTCTAAGCATCTTTCCTGAAGAAAACACGATTTTACAGAAAAAAGAAAAAATATTACGGATCGATAGAACGCTAATAATGTCAGCGCCATCTCGTACATTTTTGGGGTACTTCTTCATCTTACCAATAAAATATCCATATGTAATAAATAAGCGTATCGTATATAAATAAATATCTTCTATGGAGTTTTAAAATTTACACGATCCGTTACTTGTATTGAAAAGCATTTGTTTTTGGCGGTTTGGTATGTTTGTTAGTGAATCAGTGAGTTAGTTAACGAGGACATGTAATTTTAAATGTTGATATTAGTTGTCCTCTAAATTCAAAGTCAAATATAGTAAAATAAAACACATTAGAAACAGTTAAAGAAGTCATTAAAAACATCGGAACAGATATCGTAAGTAATTCAATCTGTATGAATTTTAATGACAGAATCTCACAGTGGTTTAGACTTTACTGTAACAATTTAGTGATGATAAACACCCTTGATACATCTTTGAGGATATTTTTTACAATACGACATGAAAATGCCGTTTGAAGTCTTACTGTCATCATCGAGTGCTAAATCAGATTACGCGTACGCAAGATTTATGCTTCGTCTCAACATGTGAATTAAAGCACACTTGCGATGTGTATTTAGACTTATATATAGACATAAACCCTTTTGAAAATCCTCACGCTGTTTGTTTAAACAGCAAGCTATGAGTAAATCATCTCAATAGTTTAAATTAAATCAAACAGCGTAGGAGACGAAGTTCTGCAGAAAATAAACAGTGGTCAGACATAAAACGTGCTTAGTCAGAGATGCCAATTGATTAGGAATGCTGTGAGCGCTCTTTCGAATGAGATTCGGTAAAGTGCAAACTTCTGACGTGGAATTGTATAACCACGTGGTCTGAGCGGGTCAGCATTGTAGAATTTAAAACTGAATATCTTATAGTAACTACAGCAGATTAATTTTAAACAATTCAGCGAATCAAAATTTTTTATATTTTTATTATTTAGTATATTAATGTGGAGTTTATTTTTTGAAAAAGTTATTTTGCACTTATTAGTGAAAAAATAATCATAATCGGTGCATAAATGCAACACAATATGTTACAGAAAGATTTGGCTTGTAATTTTTATGGACGGCCGCCTGCCTTACTTCAACCCGTCTGGGGAAAAACACACCCAGAGTCGACCAAATATCACATAAACATTTCGGTGCGGGAATCGATCATGCCGCCTTTCGATTCACAGTCGGCTACTCGCCTACTGCGCCACGAAGCCACTGTCATTTTCAAATCCATCATATTATATCAAAAATAGCTGCATAATATTACCTTTGGATTTCTGCAAATCATTGTGCCTAAATGTATGAAACGTTGTAATTCTGGCATTCAGTCAATCCTCTGATTAAATTAAAATTTGTTTGTGCCACTTCTCACGGCCGATTGAATAATTCAGTCGAAAGGTGCTTTACTCAGCATAGTCGATGCATGTCCATTCAATGATCTGATTGTTTTCGAAGTTTAACGTTTTGGAAACCTTATATTTATTTATGATTGTTGTTGCCCGCGGCTCCGCCCGCGTGATTTTTTTTTCTGGGATAAAACGTATCCTATGTTCATAAGAGATCATGTAGGATTCTTGAAGAATTTTTCAAATCGGTCCAGTAGTTTCAGAGCCTATTCAGTGCAAACAATGAAATCTTTCCTCTTGAAAATATTAGTTTAGATAAAAAATTCTATTTTATTATCTTGATATTGGTCAGTGAAAATACCTTTTCTAATTATTTTTTTGGGCCATATAGTCCTGTAACAGTATAGACGAAAAAATTAGAACCGTGTATTATTGTGTTTACACTTCAGCCCATTGTGGATGGCAACAAAAGAGTTTAATATAACAGTCTCAACAGCAATATTTAGAATGAAATGCAATATTCAATGTGCTTTCACTGCGACAATAGAGACGCTCTGTCCCTTGCACTTGAACACTTATTGATTTTTGTATGAAGTGTCATTTTTATTAATAATGATTGTTTTTTGTCATCGTTTCGGGAGGTATAAAGGTGTTTTCAATTTATTTGGAAGAGACTTAAATAGTGTTGTAGTCGTATAACTTCGTTTGTGATAGTTTTAACGTTTTTTGTGTCATATCTATCTAAATATATGCTTATCGTATGATAAGCATATATTTCAGGAAATCGTTTTCAGTTTACATAAAACATTTTTTTTCAACTTTTCGTATTTAATCCACGCCGCCTTTGCCTTTTTTCATTTCTTTTAAATACCTTCGTATATAAATACCTGAAAGACTTTAATGATATAAAAGTTAAATAAATTATTTTTATAACATTAGATACTTCTTTGTTACTTTGAAAACATGATCAATATAATAATTATTACGTGGGCGTACTTAACGAGGATCAAAGTGTACACCCAGTTCATTAAAAGCATCAAGTACTTTCTGTTTCCGCAAAATTTAATTAATAGCTTCGTATTTGATAAGCGCCTATATTGTTTTATGTCATTATGTTCGCCCTTAAAGTATTATGCTAACATTGAAGCCAGTGCAATTACTGGGCATTATGAGACTTAACATCTTATGTCTCGGGGAGCTTCAATGTCCTTCAAACCGAAACACAACAGTGCTTACACGCTGTTGCTAGGTGGCAGAAATAGACAAAGCGGTGGTACCAACCCAGACGGCCTCTTGAATACGAGGGGCCTACCACATTTTGCAATTGGTTGTGTTGCCGACCTTAAAAGAAAGGGATAGTTAAAGTTGACTGGGAGAGAATGCCTTTGACATTAAGTCCGCCTTTTTAAATTGCATATAAAGTGTAAATAAATAAATAATTCATGGATTGGGAAGGGGTGTGAAATTTGGGCCTCCGGATATCCCATTCACCGTCAAAAACGCACAACTCAGAAATCTTCTCAGCAAAACGTGACCTCAGCAAAATGTGACCTGAGTAAAACTTCTAACTTAGCACCACTACTTCGTAAATAAATGCACTTATTTTATTATTTAAAAGTATATTTTCTTCAGCATTTTTCATCTGTAAGACTTTATTGACGTACAGCTTTGGTCAAAATTTAATTAAACTCAAAAAAGCATTTTTTTCTCGATCTAATGATGATCTTTATTTGATGTATTTGATTAACGAAAAAATAGAACCGTGAAGATTTCATCACAAATGAAATATATTTCAGTACATTATGCTTTTAGATGCTAATTATTGTTAGTATTTAAATTCGTTATTCGAATTCAGTATTATTTTTAATTTTTTTTTTTTTTTATCTGTGCACGGCAAAGTGACTGCGCTACACTTGATGGTGAGCGTAGTGAAATCCAAATACCAGCGACCATCAAAAAACAATAAGTTTATCGGTGGTCACCAGAGTCATGCCAGCCTGTATAAATAAATACTCCTTCCCTCTTCGGAGAGAAAAGAAGCAAATCGAGGGACCTGCGACAGGATAGGTGGAAGACCGATGGAGGCACAGTGATACAAGGATGTACCCCTATACCCGTCCCAATCAACTGGCTGATCCTGGAAAGCGATCCACACAAGGCGTGTGTATCACTATGGTAGGTTTTAACACCAAGTGTAAGGTGGTCGCTATCCGGGTGGATATGAATATCTTTCCACCAGCAACTTTCTATCTAATTGTCTTCTTTGACTTAATAATTAGTACGATTCAATCCAAATGTAAAGTGGACCGTCGAGAGACGTTGCAACATCGCGGCCTGAAGCAACCGGATCTACACCAACTGTTGGGATTTACACCATGTGTACGGTAGTCAAATATGATATATGCAGTCAAATACAAATGTAAATGAGGTACTGACTGTCCAAGCACACTAGTTCTACATAGTTGAACGTTCAAACATTTTAATATAGTTTATGAGTTTAATCCAACTTTATGTGACATTTACAGCTCCTAGCGCCAATTTTGTTTATTATGTCGAGTATGAAAAGAGAATCATGACCAATTTGAGTTTGTAAATTAGAATATTTGAATTGAAATTACCAAGACAATCAACAAAGTTTTGGAATTTATCGACCGGTGACTCTAAAGATGATTCTAAGGTCTGCTCGTAAATTAAGAACAAAACTCCTTTAAGGATTCAGTCACGTTGAGTGAGTGTTCGCAGTTCGTTAAGAATATAATTGATTTTTTATGACCTTAATGCGTATTATTGTTCGTATGAAACTAAATATGTGTTTACGGTTATCATTATTAATTTATTTATGGCAGAGGTCAGAAACGATCAAGCACTACGAGAGACTTGCGGTCCTACAATACCCAGATCCGATACAAATATTTGTGGATCAAACATCTGTCTCGGGGCGGGAATGGAACTCACGACGTATTTTGCAATGACATGTCGAATGACAATGAGTTTTGTTATAAATCGAAACGAAATATAATTTAATAAAATATTCCCTATCAAGTTCAGGGAGTTTAGTTTCAGCACTTGTGACGCACGTCTGTTGAACTGACAAGGGTTGACAATACCACTGGAACTTCTACAAACATCGGGGATTATTCTTGTTACACAACAATTCAATCAATTAAATTTGATTCTAATCTCTCCCGATATTTACAGTTTACGATGCCGTGCATGATACCACTTGAGAGCTATGAATGCAGTATTTTGACACAAACGATTAATTTACAACATAGGTGACAGTAATATGACTTTAATGTAAATGGGGAGATATAATACTATTTTCATAGTAAAGAAAATTAAACATATTATTATTGGTAGTACACATTATAATTTATTCATGCAAGTAGTTCCTTGTAAGTGGGAGAGACATACTATAAACAGTTTTGTCTACAGCATGAGAATTGACCGGGTTCTTGCCATTGTCTCACAAAAAACCGTCGTAAAGCTTGCTATTGCGTTTGCCACTGTGGATAAGGTAAGTCTATAATCCCAACCTTCTCAATGCGTCTATTATTCTTCTGTCATTGCGAGTGTTGATGTGCAGTAGCGATCACATACCATCAGTTACTTCTTTACTTATCATCTAATCACTTGCTCTTTTGTCGGGCTATAAAAAACAGCAAAGCTTGTCACACGCACTGCCTTTTCAAAAGTGACAAAGAGTAAACAACAGCGCATGATGAGAATATATTGCTCATAATTCGACGGGCTGAATACATTAAATCCGTTAAAAATGGCTACAAAATATGAAATTCGCTTTCAATAGCTACGGCACTCACATCAGCATCGAATACTTATTATACAATGATATGAAAGGGTTTTCACGAAGGAATCGATTTGATTGCTATAGGGCCGTAGAACTCACAAGAGTCAAAAGTAACATAAAACCGTCTTCAAACTACGACGCTTCGTTCTCGATGTGAACCGTGACTGAAGAGTTATTGAACTTTGCTATTTTGCTTTTACTGTAGAGTTTTTTTTATGTGTTGAATCATGTATTAAAAGTTAGTGTGTTGTCGAAGAGTATTCACGGTTCCATACATTATTGGTTGAAATTACTGAACAAATGTATGTATTATAAAACAAACTTAAAATAAACACATAAACAACAGTTAAACAATTAAAAGATCTCATTTCATTACGCTTTATCTGTATGTCTCAATTCCCGCCAAAAGTCTGTGAGCCATTCACAACAAGTTTACACAATACTCTCAAAAGAATACGAAAATATTTAAGTATATTTTTTAACTTTCTTCAAATATCTTAAAATGTTGCCAATCAGGAATATTTGGTATTTTATACATAAAACCACGCCTGTCCGCACGCCAGTACCCCAAAGAATAAGCAGAGGTGTACCTCACACATTCTCATATCACTGACTTTATTTGTTTCTCATATTAAGATTTACAAGCCTATCAAACTATCGGGCACATCATTAGTGATTTTTCAAAAACTTAAATACAGAAATTCAATGCCCGGCTACGATATGACGTCACGGATTTTTCAGCCTAAGTACACCGCCATTAGGCCAATGAGGCGACCGATATTCTTTGTTTGACAAAAACCACCAGTATCATCTTTCTATTTGCTATTCACGCGATATTAATTAGCAGCTCAACAACGAGTGCAGTTATAAATATATAAACATATGAATGACCCACATTCATAGGAAACGTGTTCAAGCACTCAGTTACATGATGAGATAAACCATGCCACCAGAGGGAGACTGCATTTTTAATCATGTTCAAATACATGTTTGTTGTTGGCAATGCTTCGTGCTTTGTGTTAGTTTTAATTGATAATTTAATAGGTATATTTGACGTTTTTATCCTGACTCAGTAAAGTACACTGGACCTGATGTTAAGTACAGTGCAGTCCAAATGTAATGTCGACCGTAAAGAGATTTTACGGCCCTCAATGGTCAGCAGATTTATGCCGGCCTGCAGTTAGCACTGGTTGACCTCGGAACGCGACTCAGCTAAACGTGCCCCTATTGCGGGTGTTTTACTACGATATTTATAAAATTAAGCTTTAGAAATAATAAGGATATTCCTTGTAGGCCTGCATTGTTCTACAGTATGAGACATTTCTTATTTTACATAGAACCTGCATAACAAACGTTATTTTATTTTTAATGTTTATGATATATTTATTTATTTATTTGTTTCGAGTCTCGGTGTTCTGGGACCGCTAGTCCCCTGGTAGTAGTTCTTGATCCTGATATCCACGATACAGTTTTAAGTATTATGTGATCAGGACTATATGTTGTTATATGACTGTTGGGTGTATTTATATACAACTTTTTCACCCCTTCGCCACTGGAATGTTTTTTGGATTTCTCAATGAAATGCTTATCCTTTTATTATTAAATGACTGCCCTTATACTACCTATCCTTATCTGTCCTATCCTGACCTAAAGTCACTAACTACACAGTGTACCAATCGAATCTGTGTGCCAATTGCGAGATTTTTCCCATATATTTGTGGTATAACAAAAATATTACCATGTTTCCTTAACGGTAATACAAAAAAGAGAAACTAAAGCCAAGAATAATAATTCGTCTTAGTAATAACGGAAGGGACACCGATCCCGTATAACGTATGAGCCGGAAATAAAATCATATACCATAAATATCCTTTAGCTAGCAAAAAACATATTCTACTATTTGTCCTGTATGGCATTCGCTTGTTACGCGTGGTTAGACTTGATTTATCCCAACCTTTATATATCCTATTCTTTAAAACTTCGTAAGCAAGTGAGTGAATATTTTTATTTGCTTAAGTAATTACAAGTGTATATTTTATAAGTGGTAGAGCCACGGCGTAGACAGTTTTGTCTACAGCATTAATGGGACGGCTTGACGGTTGTTAGCACTGTCTCACAAAAAACTGACGTAAAGTACTGATAGCTGTTACATTTCATACAGTGAGTGAGATATTCGGATGCCCAAATCCCCCTTCCCCTTCGCAATCTCTTAATTATTCCGTCCCTTCATAACGCGTCTATGTGGTAAGTGATATGGTCTGCCTAAGAATATCTTTCATATAAAATTAGTGAAAATATAAAAAAGATATAAATAATTGATGAACCCCGGTGATTTGAAAATCTCCTAAAACAGGATTTAGTCGATAGTACTTGAGTCCGATCCAATCGTGCGTAAGTCAGAGATCTACGCGTTCTATTAAATTAAACTGGATATTTTTTAAGATAACTAAAATAATTATCAAATTCTGAACACTCTGAAATTACAAACTTTCTTCATGTATATGATAAGATACAAATATGCTCGTTTCATGAGGCAAATAGTCGTTTGAATTTAGAATAAACGAATGTTTATTTAAAAAGACAGTTTAAACGCTATTCTGAGCATCAAATGCTGAAACTCAAATTTACAAACATTTAGTTTATACGAGTGTGAACGCCTCACAACAGTAAATCTCGTGTACTATCATAAAATCCAGGCGCAATCTAGCCAAAGATCCCATTTGAGTGACAATGAGCTGGCCGGCTGTCGGTTTACGCTGGGAATGAGTACGGGAATGGTGTAGTTGAATAGACGTACGTTTATTTTAATAACACAGAAAGCCGAGAAATGCTCAAGTCCACCATAAATACTAGCAATACCAGAAGAATCATGAGCGCCTTGCTGACCTTTAAGAGAAAAGAGGATTAGCAGTGGGATATTTTGTTGGGCGTGCCAAAATTGTCTATGGGCCTTTTCGACTTGAACTAATGTAAATCGGATTATTTCTAAAAGGGTAATTCGATATAATCTTAACTATCTTAATTTGTAGAAGTGCTTCGGAATCAGTAATCAGCACATGACAGTGCCTCTACCAAATTGAGTAAAATATTTAGTTGATGAATGAAAAAAACAAAATAAACAATACAACCATTATATATCGCGAACCATTGCTTGGATTTAAGTTTTTGGTTACAGTCTACACGAACCATCTAGTTTACGTCAAGCTAAGTAAAATATCAGTTCTGTAATTTTGGTCACGGCATTGAGTTAAACATCAGGGATAAGATTCTTGACAAAGCAGTAACGCTATAATTTGAAATCGTACATAATATTTTTACGGTGCGAGCTTTAAATGTTGTAATCGGATCGGTGACTTCTAATTTCTTTGAAGTGATTGGCTTATTTTCCCTTACCTTACCTTCTCACATCTTCCGTCACTTTAATATTGTATTTTTAGTTATTTAATTTATATTAGCAAAGTACCGATAAATTCATTTACTGAACACATTATTTATAAAATGTAGTCTGCTAAAATTACCCTCTAAAAGTCCATTAATTTTATAAATTTCTTCAAGAAAGTTTTAATGGATAGTTTATTGTCTATAACTAATGAGAATTTATTTTATAGTCCATACGCACTATAGACTCGAGAGCTTTGCGACATTTTAATATCAACAAATTATGTTGAGCTTTTATTTGTTTTTATCTGGGTATGTATGTTTTCATGGTATAATTTTTGTTATTTAACTAATTTAAAAATATTTTAAAAAATAAATTTCCATTTGTGATAATTGGACGGATTAGTTGTTAGTATCAGAAATACATAAACAGCAGTAATTACACTTGAAAGACGTACCTAGTATAAATATTTTGAATTTGAATACGATTATAAGATTGAGAGGCACTACACAGTAGTACCATGCATATTGCAAACGATAAATTAAACACAAACACACACACAACATATACACATAATTCTAACCCCACAGCAAGACACGATTAATTTGTAGGGTGGTGTATCAGGAACTACGAGCGACTGTCAGTCTTACGATATCCTAACCCGAAACTAATATTTGTAGATCACGCAAACATTTTCGAGTAGCGTCTTGCGTTGCCGGGCCTTCCATTTAATAACCAGCTACAGCGAGTTTCCGTGAAACCTTTTATTTCAATCTTCTAACTTATCTTCACTCTAACTACCATTCAATTATATATCCAACTGCTGATAAATTTTTAAATGACTGAATAGATTTAAACGTCGCTACAGATACTACAAACAAAGGGGATAACCTTGGAACATCCCTTTTTGAGTCTGAGGTGAAAAATGGTATGAAGATACCAAAAGTAAATATCAACATTCAGCTCTCAAGAGGCGTTAAGAAAACCAATATGTACGAAAAATAATATCGTCTTTGAAACAAAATGTATTAACGAAAAGGCAACATATTTTCACATAACGTGTCATTCACTGAGGCCTATTGGCATCCAGTATGTGAAAGCACTCAAGTGCTCAAGTGTTCTACGTAAAATAGGGAAAAAATAAAAAGGGGTAGCTAAAGAAAATGGTGGCTTTAAATAGCTGGCTTCAAGGATTGGGTTATGTTAATTCTATGTTTATATGAGGAAAATAGGTTTAATGTATTTTAGGGGATTTATGCATAATATGTTTACTGAAAAAAGATTGGTATCTTACTGTATAAATAATTGGTGAAAGTAAAGAGAATTCGCATTAATCTTGTGATAGCGTTATTTGACTGAGACATCGTGAGGTCCTGTATTCAAGCTTATGTCGAGTAACTGTATTTGAGTTCTTGAATTATATGAATAACTCATGAGTTGGTCAAGATTGGCATTTGTGTCATATTCCAAACAAAAGGGGCAGTGCCATGCTGTATACGGTTTTGTCTAAAGCATGAATGGGCCCGTTCTACACCGTAGTCACCACTGTCTCACTGTTGCATTTTTTACGGTGAGATATCCGGTGGGCAAAATCATCTCTATTCTTCCGAATCCCTTAATTATCCGATCCCTTTAAGATCGGCAACGCGTCTATGATTCTTGGGTGTACATAAGTGGTGGTGATCATTTACCATCAGGTGAACCACTCTCTCGTTTTCCAGCCTATGCTATTAAAAACTTTGCGAACAATGTCTGCACTAATTGCACCTCCAACTACACTTTCGGGGATACATACGAAGGATTGTCATATTTTATGTTCGTTACAAACCAAATGTTCTTATTACATTCAGTAAATATAGTTTTTAAACTGATTGCAAACAATGAAAGACATCAATACAATAAATCTGTTTCAATTACAATACCGTACCACGGTGGTATTGCTTGAAAGGCGTCAATTAGTAAACCAGCAAACAAAACGGGCCTTTATTATTGTTCTGTAACCAATTAAAACCACAATGGTTTATTTTAATAAGTGTAATTAATATCTGAAGAATTTGTTTATATATCTCACCAATCGTGTTTTTTAGAGAACAATTTTGATGGTTTTGCAGCTACTATTAACGTGATAGAAAACTAATATCACTAAAGGAACAGAGATTATAGGAATTTGGAATCTTACTCATTGTGTGAAACCCAATAACCTGCTGCCACTACGTTGATAATTGAGCCGGCATATGCTGTAGACAAAACTGTCCACAGCATAACTTATGTCTTTATACATTTTAAAAAATCTATCTGTATTATTTTTTGTATGAGTGATTGCGCAGTAGATTCAAATTTCGTTTTCCTTCCGTTTTTCTGGATACCCGGTTCGGATCATAATCTCGGATTCGGATCAGATATAGTTTTTGTTAATTTATTTGAATGACGAGTCAAGCAGATCGCTCGCCTGAAGGTAAGCGCCACCACGTCTACCCATAGAGAGAAGCAACACCAAAAATACCTTGAGCTACATTACATTGCATAGCACTGGACTGCGTTTATTACCCCGAAACGTAAGATAAAGTCTCATAATGCCCATTAATTTTACTAGCTTCCATGTCTTACACGAATCGGGGGTGTAACACTAGATGTGCCTCTGACAACCCCTTCGAGGCTATGAGTATGTAAATACAATGTTATAATATATTCGAAATACCTACGGCTAAGTTTCTTGATGCTTCTTCTCATCTGGTAGGCATGTCCAAAGCACCGCACATAGAGGTATTTGCACGATCTACGCGGCCAAAAGTCCCAAAAACAAAGTAACAATAACATTAATAAAATTAAGTTCTACGAACAGAGTACGAATCCGGGAATAATACCCATGCTTTATCTACCTGCTACTGCACACCCTGCACTCGTAGCATCAGTCGGAATTTGACCGTTTCACCTAGTGTACGTATTTGTTCTCGGCGCTTTTCTAAACATTCAACTTTCAAAGTGATTTTTTATGTTATCAAGTTCTTCTTACGAACTGAAAGTGATGGATTCTGAAGCTCAAGGTAAGAGACTTACAAACTACATAAATAAAGTTATGGTCAATTATCAAAATACATAATTTTTTTTATAATAAAAAAACTAGTTTTCATTCCGTAATTTTCTTCAAAATTTTATCTTTACTAGTGTTTTTGTTTATGTATCGGGGTAGATCAGGCTATGATTTTTATTACAGGTTATTACTTGATTCTTTTTCTTAAAACTACTAGCAAAAACGTTTCCGGAAACGTCCGGATAAATACAGTTTTTAGGTATTAAAGTTATTTAATGAAATTTGGTTTAAATTTTAAAATACATTTTAACGACTATTAACAAAGTTTATGTTTGTTTTATTTTCAGAGGGTACATCAGGAGTACGGGTTGTGACCCGACAATACTTGTTTGACTCCATGAATAAAGAAAATTTGCCTAATTTAGATGCCAAATTAAACTATTTAAAAGATCAATTTTTGTCATGTGCAGATTACAATGAAGATCAAACTATTTATTAGAAACGTAATTTTGCTCATTTCAAATCAGACATCAAAAAAAGGTGGACCGAAGCTCATTATAAAGAAGATATTTTTTTAAAATACAACCGTTCTTGGCTAGAATGTACTGTTGAAATATCCGTTATGAAGACTTCACATAAACGGCCAAATTTAATAAATTGGACTATAAAAGAGAAGTGAATTTTGCAGCCCTTGAATTCGGCATATCGGTGTTACACCCCAGAATTTGAATTCTTGAAAGTATCCTTCATTTAGCATAAAAACTTAAAGTGAAAAAATACAGGGAAAGAAAATCAAAAGAGGACAAAGATCTAGAAGATTAAATCAAAAGAGAAATACAAACGAGATTTTGCGTTGAATCAGGTCTTATAATAGATACACCGAAATCCAATTTTGGAAATACAAATGATTGGAATACCAGCAGAAGGTTTTTTAAGAACCCAAAATTAGCCTCAGAAATAACTGGCATCAATTATGAGCGGATTTACAGACTAAAAGTCATACTGGAAGCAATTTCAAGCGGGTTCCAAATTGATCATATTGATAAAATATGAAAGATACTCTTTAGAAACTGCTCGTCTTTAGGTGGACCTGTATAACTGGCATCCTATCATCCCAACATGGCGCAGTTATAATTGAAAAGGCATTATTACCAATCGGACAGCTTTCCGAGGAAGCAGCTGAACCTCGCAACAAACATTTTAGATGTTACCGCCAAGATTTTGCGAGGAAATTTTCCAGGGAAAGTTGTAATCAGGATATTTTTAATCGCCTTCTGCTCAGTTCAGATCCTCTGCTCAGTAGCATGCGAACTATGAGAAAAAGGAAAGCTGAAACATTTTTACCTGAAACATTGTCCATGTTGGTATCTGCGGAATCCCATATAATATCAGAAAATTCATCAGAGAGCGACGAAGAATGAAGCTTAACATTATTATGTGGTTTTTGTTTGTAGATTTTTTTTTATTTTTTATTGGAGAATATAAATAATATTTGTAAAACATAGTTTTTTTTTATTTACGTCGTTTAGATACCAATTAAGCAAAAAAATAATTTTGGCCGCGTAGATTGTGCAAATACCTCTATGTGCACCGGTTGTAATTTATTCTGTTATTAACGTGTTAAAGGGCCCTTTGTGGCCTACTTAGAAAATAAGCATTTTGGGTTTTATTTTAACTTTTCTGTGAATTCCGGTGTTTTTGCCATACCTTCTACTGGAATAATACCTATGGTACTTTGTAAATTGAGGGATGGTGAAAATGTATATTTCTAACCTCCTTATATCAACCTCTTACTATTTGATTAATTTCGTTGCTGGATATGCGTTCCAAAGTCGATCCTGGCTTACAGGAGTTCAGTGGCGGGTGTGTGGGCGGGATAGTTTCGTATCCTTTCGAGGATTCAGGTGGTAAGCTTATGTTATATTTTGCTATTAAATTAGGAATTCTAAAAAGTAAAACAACTACCTAAATCTCTGCATATTTGTTAGTTTATTTGTTTTTCTAGAAATTAATGCCTTATATAACAGCGTTTCGTAATGCTATTATTCAGGGAATCAAACATTCAATTGGCTGAGGTACAATCTATTTGAGAAGATGATACATCTTGTGTTTTTTCGATTGCACAAAGTAGTTTCCCCGAAGTTGGATGACCTAAGAGGATTGATATAAGCCGTCCGGTCGTAAAATCGCACGTAAAAGTATCTCCGATAAAAAGTATGTTGCACCGACTTCACATAATTGAGAACAAGAATAATATGATGTTCTCTGAAGAACCAAGAAAATCAAGATTTTTAAATCGATACCTAATCTAGAATACCGGTACCTAATCTATTGTAATCAAGGAAAAACATCAGTCTCAGACACCTTACTAAAGTGCAAAAGATAGAACCCTTTGCCACTGTATACCTTTGCTACGGCACGTGTAGGCACACACAGGGTTCAATTAGCACTCTCTGAGAACGGAACCCTAAAAACAGGTACCACATGTTACAACACCGAAACACTTACGTGAAAAACTTTAATAAAAATTCCCATCTGAAAACACAATATTAAGCCCGACGCATATCTGCCGCAAAGGCTACGAAGTATGACAAATAACAAAATATTTATGGAAGGCCGAAAACATATTCGTATAAAGTATAAAACATCCCTACAATATCGCCTAGATGTTGAATTCTTGACCTTACAGCTCGAGCCGATCAACTGGAAATATCGCCGTACAGAAAAGATGGAATACGGATTACTGTGAAATTCCTGTGATCTGTCATATCACTAGGTCAAAATCTTTAGATTGGGTGCCGATGTCGAGTAAAACGTAATTACAGTAATAATGTTAGTCCATCAAATGATCTAATAAATATTCGTTAGATTACTAGTTTTAAAAGTATTTTATCAGCATAAATCAAACCTAGACTCATAGTATTTTTCAGACGATAATTAGAGATCTCGTAGGCGTGTCCGTCTAGGTTACGAATCGTTTTATGTACTTCAACCGTAAAATAGTAGTGCGTAAGTAATGCGTGTCCCTGTTGAAAGCATAACACCTTTTATCTAGGGTGGCGAGCACAATGTAATATCATACAGTGCTCTAGGATGCAACGTTTTGTGTGGTGTTGCTTCTGTTTATAGGCAGACGTGACGCATACCTATAAGGTGACCGACCTGCTCATCTCATTATTCACTTCTATGAAAATAACGTTACAACTAATTACCCGACCTGGGAAACTAATCCATGAATTAAACATTTACCGTATATTTTTTATTCCAAGAAATAATCGTAATTTTCCAGTCATGACAGCTTATCAATTACGGTTAGGTTAAATTTTCTTTCCCCAAAATATTATGTTCATCTCTGAGGATTTCATGAACTTCATGATTTCGCATTTCTCCGGCAACAAACACATCCATCTTAATTTGCATATCTTATAAAACACGATTATTACATATTCTGTTAGGCGAGAATTTTATTCGAACAGTATTTAGTTATAAATTTTTCAAAATAGATTTCAGGGTCAGTATGAGTATATACATTTTGTTTATAGTGTGCGTTGTTATAATTGTTTAATTATAATTTCAGTTGTTTATTTACTAAACAATTCTAAGTCGATTTATTTATATAAGTGTGTTCAAGTTTATTAAGTTTAATACATACTTTCATAGTTTTATTGACCAATTACATTTTTGTAGTATATGTAAAATAAGTAAAATATGGTTTATTAACCAATACTTTCATAATTTTATGACCCATTAAATTTTTGTAGTATATGTAAAACAAGTAAAATATGTATGCATATGAAATACTTACGTAATTATCCAAATACACGACGGCAAATAAATTCAAAAACTTAAAAGGAAACTCACTTTAGTCACCACTATATTTGTCACAAGCACTGAAATCGTCGTCAAATGCCACCGATCCTCCACTAAGCGTTACTATTTTCGTTACTGACGAGATAACATACGTCACGCGACCAACCTCGACGGCGGTCAGGACGACACTGAGCTTTTCGTCCGCGGCAAACATGCACCGACGAAGCAAAGATCGCGGCCCGTTCAGCCGAGTAGAATTATTGAAGCATAAACAGGATAATGCCATAAATCCCGAGCGGGGTCATGTGGCGACGCCAGTATTTAAAACATCACCATCTTTGATGTCCATAACTTTACGCGCGGGCTATTCGCGGAGTTAACTGCATATGTTTATTTTGTGGTGTTAATGATGGGCTTGGTCGGTACCGCATTTTTATTATTTTTATGTTTTGTTTATAAAAAAACAGTGAAGGTAATTAATTAGGATCAAACGATATCATCGCTTGTAAAAGATATAATTTTGTTGATAAGAATATTAAATTTGTTTGTGCCATTCACTGGATTTAATTTCAACAAGTAATTTATTCACTTCAAAGAAGAAAATCTATTAAAATATACCTCGGATTTGTCGAGTGATTAAAAACACAAATATCAGCAAATAGCTTAACCCCGGCTAAACCTTGAGAAATCCCTAAATTTAATATAAAAAGATCATTAAAATTTTACGCTGATCCTACGAAAAACACGGTTTAAAATTTGTTCACGAATTATGGAGGTAACGAAGAAACTCGTTTTTAGTCGTAAAAATTATGTTGTATCAACGAAAATGACAAGAAAAATTATTTCATCAACTTAACTAACACGTTATATAACTGAGTGCAGGACGTGGTTTTTGAAGGAATCTGAAACGTACAATAACAATAATACAAAACGTGCTAACCGGCAAGACCATATTAATAAGGCTATAGATACTATCGACCTGTCTGTCTTAATTTTTTTTAATACCCTGAATGACGAAACTGATGTTAAGCGTCACAGCTGCCCACAGTAAACAGAACCAACAAGGATTACAAAGCAGTGCAAAGCATTAAGCTACGCTTGTCACCAGGAAACCCAAGAGACTGAATCTCAAAATGCCCAGTACTTTCATTGATTTCAATTCCCTTCGGACCCAAACACAATAGTGCTTACATACTGTTGCTTGGCGGCAGAAATAGATAAAGCGTAGATACCTTTAAGACGGCCTCTCGCATATAAGGGACCTATTACCTTGTATGTATGTACAAGTAACTGTCTGTCTGTCGATTTGTTACGTTTTCACGTCTAAACCACGCAAACAATTTGGTACGAAGAGAGCTTGAAACTTAGACAAGTGTATGGGCATAAGGAATTGGTCTCAAAAAGCCCGACGAGGGTGAAACAGGAGATGAAAGTTGTTCAGGGACGCCTTACTATTTTTTATCCGCGACTATTGTGTATCATACAGTCAAAAATAACTGTAGGTATTTCATTTTATTAGGAATGTGTTTAGTCAAGATAAAATTGTTCTTTACATTAATATAAGAAGGACCTGAACTTCTTTTAATTCCAGAAAAACCATTTACGCGGCCGAAGCCGCGGGCAATAGCTAGTGATTCATAAAAAGTGAATATTGTGGAAGCGCATAATATAAATCGAACTAGTATATAAACCTGACTATTAATGAACCAAATACTTTAATTTTTAAAAGCAAATTATTGACATGAATTATTCCGACATTTCAGTATGCCATATTGTGTAACGGCCATCTGTCATTCCGAGACCTAAGAAACTAATCACCAACTCTGAACCTTCTCGTTTTAAATTCCGACACTAAGTTTAAAACACTCACCGGTCTGAATTATACGAATTGATTCTGAGTCTCGAAATTCTTGGTGAAACGTTAAACAAGTTTCAAGGTTTCAGTTTTAATAAAGGTATTAAAACTTTTTAATCATAATTTCGCGAGACTGTTCGTTGTTTCTGCGTTGAATATAATTGACTCATTATTTCAGTTTTCAAGCTGTAATTATGTGTAGATATAAAAATTATATGAATTAATGAGGTTATTATAGGGTTCCTTATCCATAGGGTGTTGTACGCGATAGGCCGTCTGATTTGGTACCATCGCTTTGTCTATTTTTGCCGCCAAGCAACTTGTAATTCAAAGAGAACTTAACACAAACACAGAACACACAGAAGTGTGGTGTTGCTTCTGTTTATGGGCAGGCGTGACGCTTACCATCAGGCGAGCGCCTTGCTCGTCTCGTCATTCAATGAAATAAAAAAAAAATCTCTAATCTCGAATAATCTTTTCTTTGACCCGCGTAGTATAATACTAAGTCTATACGAATAGGAGTTTGCACTAATAAGCGACGCACGCGTAGTTTACCAATATTACACATGATTGCTCCAAACATCAACACACGAAACTCGATTATAATATACAAATACGTATCTGAAATGCGACGAAGCATTGCAACCAAAGTCCTTTGTAAACATCAAAAATATATTTAGATGTCTATTTTTAACGCCTCGTCAGACTAACGAACTCTACGTGTCTTGTAGAGATGCAGTGGCGGTACGTACAACTCTCTTTGATGGACAACATAAATATTTCAAAGAATTTTGCGCTTGATAATGTATAATTAGATATTCTGAGTTAGAATTTAAGAAATTGTTAGATAATAATATGAAGTATTTAACCTCGTGGAACTAAGGATATTATATTTTCATGTGATATATTATTCGCGGTATGACTGCTGTTCTGAGGTCTCGGGTTCGATTCCAGTTCGGTCGGGTAAAATTGATATCGGGTTTTTCTATCATGAAATGCTCAGTATCAGCCCGGAGTCTGGAATTGTGGCCGGTATAGCAATAGGCTCGCCCCCTATCACATCTTGGGACCGAAATAATCTTGACGAAATGTGGGGTTACTAACCAGTAACCACCCCTCTACCTTTATTACGGGGTTTTTACATTAAAAGATGTTGAGATTTTTTCTAGCTGGGTAACATCTCTGACAAATATTATCAGAGGGACGAGAGTGGGGCATAGAGACCCACATAAAAAAAAAACCCACCCCTCTACCTATCCTTTCGGGAATTACAGGTGTTAGTGCCTATGGATGTATGTGATATATGCTATGTAGTCCAGTACATATTTATTATTTACTGTGTGCTTCAAAATGCGACTTCACTTCATTTACGTTAGTTAATTATTAATTACTAATGTTAATTAGCTTATTCTTTAACAGAGTCATACTGTGATATGCCAATGGACTTAAAGACTGCATTTTAAGCCAATGATATATCATTAAGCTTTAGCTATATCTGTATATAAAGATAGCTTAAGATTACTAAAATCTTTTTACTATTGGAAAGTAAATTGCACCAGTGAATGACTTTTAAACTGCATGTTTGCCCCCGAAGGAGACAAAAGCCTTTGATCTGATTAGGTATTCTGTCTGGTGCACACACTCTCTATCTTTTGTATGATTGTAAATATATTCAGGTTGTTTTAATGTCATTTTAAAAATGTTGTCAGCATTATAAGCTATAGTAAATTGATTTATGTACTTACATTTTATTGTAGCAGGGGTCGGTTAACGAGTAAGTGGGTCGCCTGATGGTAAGTAATTTCCACCGCCCGTGAACAACTAAATCTAAATATATAAAACTCAAAGGTGACTGACTGACATAGTGGTCTATCAACGCACAGCCCAAACCACTGGAGGGATCGGGCTGAAATTTGGCGTGCTGGTAGATGTTATGACGTAGGCATCCGCTAAGAAAGGATTTTGATAAATTCTAACCCCAAGGTGATAAAATAGGGGATGAAAGTTTGTATGAAACTTTGTCAATGTTAAACGTTCACGCGGGCGGAGCCGCGAGCAAAAGCTAGTACTTTAATAATCATGAACGCGTTTCCGCTCTTTATTAAAGGATGATTAAGGGATTGGGAATGGAAATGGGAGTTGGGCCTCCGGATATCTCGCTTACCGCAAATTCTTCGTGGTCAGTCGCTGAAAAACTTTTGAAACGTCGGGAGCAAAATGAGAAGAAAAAACCGCGATAAAATCCGTTTCAATTAGTTTTATTTCAAAACAAAGTAGTATAACTTAAAATGTATAATTAGTTTCACTAAGGTCTGTTTATGAGATATGGGATATTTTCGATTACAAAATATTTTAATTTAGTGACCGCAAAAATTTATATATTCACCCGAGTGGAGCCCCGGGCTAATGCTAGTTTTAATGACATAACTTGACTTGACTTTGTGCAAACGAAATAAATGTACTGCACAATGCGTTTCACAAACACTTCTAGTTTGGTTTAAATATTTACATAATGTATTATTTGATGATAAATAATTTATTCTATGGCTCGTAGATCATTATCTTAATGAAAGACATGCTATCACGATCAAGTTCAAGTTTGGTCAAGCGTCGTGTCAATATGCGCGTCGGAGCCCTCGAGTCTGATATTATGGGATATAATTAATAAGGGTCCTTGTAATTTCGCCACTAAACTACCACAAGTTTGGCAACCAAACATGAAATTATCATTAGCCCTCTTGAAACATATTCAGTAATATTTTAATATGTACAGCTAAACATAAACGAAGATAATGCTTGTCCCAATCAAAGACATCAATAAAATGTAATATCCAATTATTAATTTCTTAGAATTCAATTAATTCCAAAGTCAGTAACAATTAATGTAGGTATTACGAATTACAAAAAACGTTTTATGACTCATTTCTGAGCACAAGAGTCATATAAGTTAACATTTTTGATATATGATCCTTTTTTTCAGAAATAACGTATTGCTGATTAAAGTTAGTTAAGATTTTTTTCTGCAGCAGTTAGTGCTCTAGCGTAAGATGGTTGACTTATAGAATTTTATATAGTTTAATAAAAGGTATATTGTTAAAATATTTTAGTAAGAATTATAGTGTCTTTATCAAAACGCTAGTTTTCTAACACAAAGTAAGTACACGTTCGATTAGTCCCTTAATAAAATCAAACAACAAGCAAATGTTTGTTGAAGCGAAGATAAGTCCAAAGCCAAATACGTGGCCTCGTCACTATTTTGGTGACAAACTATCCCTGTCCAACGTTTGGCCAACATCAGCCAGTGGGGGGAGCGTCTGGCAAGTTGCCAGTAAACATGAATCATCGCACGCGGCGCAAACCACCGCCGATTTGTCAGCATTAGGATATTAGAGGGATTACAGACATGTTAATGCTCATACCTGCGATTTCATGTTATAAGACCCTAGTATCAATTCACCTTCTTAGTTTGTAATTAAATAAGTTTTAAAATTGTAGGGTACATTTTCATTGTATTTAAATCTATCGGGCTCATATACAAGACAATCATTCGGCCTGTGCTCCTCGACAGGATTCAGACGTGGCGTGCACTAAGGCGTGTCATATAAACTTCAAGAAAGTCGCATAAGGCGCTTTGTTCACATTTTGAGGAAGCCACAGTAGTACGTCGGTCACAAGTTGCCTGTGCTAGAACATACCTGGAGTACGATTTCGAAGACGGCCCAAAAAACGCTGTCTTGACGTATTAGAGGGAGACATGAGAGCCAATAGTCATACTCTATAGTAAGACTATTGGCTCTCATGTCTCCCTTGAGCATCCTCTATAGGATGCTCAAGCCTGGGAGATGTGAAGGCATCTTAGTAGGAAGGTGCCGGGATAGCGCCAGGTAGAAAGAAAAAAGTATTTAAATACATCAGAAGAACAGGCTTGAGTTACGACAAATAGGTACATAATAGTACACTATATATATTCATGTATATAAACCAACAAAACAACTAACATAGGAAAACTAATAGTAGTCCAATATAAGGTAATCCATACTGCATGATTATTGCAAAGTAAATTTAATATTATATTTAGTAATTTAGTAAATTTGCGACTTTGTGAGTTTTTTTGGAGTTTTTTTTTTATTTATAGCGTCCTTTTAAACATTATGAGAAATGCTGCGTGTGTCGGGAGGCTTTTTCTTTGATTCTAAAAGGTAGGAACTCTTAATCCAATTTATTTAACCAATACGAACAACAATATGCTTAATTGCTATTGACGCAAGCAAAAGCTAGTATTTCATAAATATTGAAAGAAATGCATAGATATAATCTTCTAGAATTAAAATTGCATAGATATCATAATCTACTGGAATTATTGATTTTAATGAAAGAGAACTAACTAATGGATGCGGTGAATACAAGATAAACAGTGCTCTTGTACTTGAACTAAGTTTATAATTCTCTGAACTATTTGCTGCTAATAATAAATTATCTGTACTATAAACTCTGAATTCTAGCTCAGATAACTCTAAGATAGTCAAATATGCAATGAATTCTCGCATTTATCTGCGATGAACTGACTGAATGACTGTCTTTACTGACTTTGTTAAAACTTAGAACATTAATATAGGTAATTATATTATAGGGACGGTTTCATATTATTCTAATGTTGAAATATTTTACATGATTGTTTAGAAGCCATTATAATATAGTAAATATAAAATATATTTCAACTATACCGTTATCATATACATTAAGTTTATTTGCCAATTGTTTTCCAGGGATAATATTATAATTTTTCATACTTTCTTGAAAATAATGTAAAACTGTTAATATGCATAGTAAACGCAGCTGCAATGCTACGAGTGTAAAGTTCCTTAATAAAGGGGACTGACGACGCCGCGCCAGTCCTAGTGTATTTGGGGACGCACATATGTGTGATATGACAAGTGTTTACGAGGTTTTTTTGTGCGTAACTTGGAGGTAAAACATATTCGAAGTGAATTTTTTACCTTTTCTATTAGTGGCGGCACTTTAAAGTTTTGCACTTACGACATTTGAGTCGTTTTATGTGTATTTTATGGAACGTTACTTAGTAGTTGTTGGCGATGTGTATCAAATGGGGGGTTCACTTGAAATTACAAGTTTTTTATGATTTTGTATGGCGTGTGGCAGCTTAGACGTTACTTTGTGTATGCTTATTGAGTCTACAGGCTAAGAAGTGTTTTTGTAACATATTTTTTTAACGGTAAAAATATAATTTTAATGTTTGTGTTTACCCATTCTACCATACAAATTATACATACCAAACTGTTGTTTCAGTCTATAAATTATGTATGATATGCAATGTTTATTATTGTAACAGTAATTTGTAAATGATTAAAATTTTAATTATATTTACAAATAAATATCAAACTGCTTGGTTGATTTTGATAAATGCTGATTTGAAAATCCGTGAGCAATGTTCATCTCCACTTGCTCATCGGAATGAACATTTGGCTTCGTGTAAGTGCTAATCAAATATAATTGGACACATTTAAACCTCCATGAAGAGACAAAATAATCTCAGAAACAAAACAAAACCGCAGTTATTTATGAGTGCATGCTAACAGAAGTGCACAATCGGCTTTATGAAGCACGCGACTTAAAGTGACGAAGGCTTAACGAGTTTGACGGTAATGCATGAAGAATGCCGGTCTCAATTTTAAATTGCTTTGTAAAAATCATGAATTTAAGATAGATACAAAAAAATATAAACATTCAAACAGATATAAGCCATTCTAAAACATTTTGTATTCATAAAGCCTGTCATTACGAGACTGCAAAGAAACGTCAGAACTACGTTACAACTGGTATCTGATAGTAAAATACTAGGCCTCGACTATTAGCTGAGGTTTACAAAGTATTTTGGTAATATTTATGCATCATAATAAATGCAATTTTATAAGTTTTAAAAATCTCGCAGATGTCACAAATAGCAGAACTACAGACAGACAAACTTGGAGACATCGCATAATACGAGGAGAATTTGAATTTTGTGGCTTTATATCAGACTAGCTTTTGCGCGCAGCGCCGCCCGCGTGATCTGCTTTTTCCGGGATAAAAAGTAGCCTATGTCTTATTCTGATGTATAAGCTATATTATGGTAAAGTTTCATTAAAATCCATTCAGTAGTTTTTACGTGAAAGAGTAACAAACATACATCCATCCATACTTACAAACTTTCACGTTTATAATATTAGTAGGATATATTATACAGACTTAAACTACAAGCTTAACTTAAATATGGCACAAGCTTCTTATAGGCTTATGAAATCCTTTATCGTTGATACTGTCTTTTATATTATTACTGATCCAATTATATTTGGATGGATTATTTAATTTCATAATATTGATGAGCCTATCAAGTATCCAGGTATTTTGTAAACGTTAATATTATATGATATTAAATATTTATCTTAGGCTCCAAATTCCCAATGTTAATAACTTCTTACTCCAATTCTCATTATTGAATCACTTCAAATACATCACGTAATTATAAATCCAGCACATCATAAACATCAACACAAAGTTATTCGAACTGCCAAAAATATTTTACAACACAAAAAAACGAAGTATCGCAAGATTAGTATTAACTCAACACACATGCAGAAATGTAAATGTGTTCGGTATGTAGCTGATCTTCAAATAAATGCAATTAGAATACGGTGCGCCACGCGAGAAATATATTTAAAGGATGTTGGCTGGTGTCGGTAATAAGAAATGGCAACTAATATCCCATAGTAACCAAGCCAAATCCGCTTTATCAATCATTTATAAAGTTCGATTTAGAGTCGATTTTAAAATAGCTAAAATTTAAATTTAAGTTGATAATGTTATTTATGAGATAAAATATGACGACTAAATATAATATTATCCCGATATCAATATATACGGAGAAGCGTCAAATTGGTACTAGCATACTTTCTAAAATGCCTTTTTAATCGGAATTAAAAATTCGTTCATCACAAAATTATTGAAAACATGTTTTTTACCTCAGCGTAATGTTTTCGAGGGCCATTAAAAGCTTGTAATAAGAAGCCGATGTTATATTATAGTTTTTATTGTTGTTGACTGGGTATGTCTAAACACGGGCTGGTTTCAAAATGCTATGTGTTTGAAAACAAATCATCATAATAGGGTTTGAACCAATTAAATGATAGAAATTTTCCCAGCAAAAAATAATCTGTGGACATTAGCGATGAAATTAAGTAACCGTTAAACGAGATTTTTTCTTCACGTCGTAAGTTAAAATAAAAACACGTAGAATTTTCAGTTAGACTATCATCACTCATATTAGTAAAAACATTAACAAAAGTTTATGTATTATGCAACATTTTGAACACAAATCTCTTATAGCATACACCACGCTTTAAAAATACACTTTGAAGCGAGGCAAAACGCACCAACAACTAAGTTGGAGATGCGATCTCGGTTATATATTCGCGTGGTCTTTACAACGTCTTCATAAATTGTTCTCCGTTACTGTCTATTGACTACTTTTTGTACATATTATGTGACCAGCTTGAAGACAATAAATTTTACATTGTATAATTTGTTGAAATAAAACTAATTTAAACGGATTTTATCGCGGTTTTTTATTAATTTTGATCCCAACGTTTCGAAGACTTTTCAGCCTTCGTGGTCACGGGGGGGACTGAGGTGTAGGTTGTCTTTTATTTCAATGAGTAACATTCGCGTAAACGTAAGAAATAATTTAGTATAATTTGATTAAATACCGGGCAGATAAACATTGGTGTCTGTCATTGGTAATACAAGATTTATAATTCTCTGTTTCGTTGATTTGTAGTTATCGGAGACTCTGTTTGTTACTTGATTTTAAAGTTAACATATTTGTTACCTATGCTGCAGCCGCCGACACGCAAGAACCAAAAAGACAAGATATTATTGTAGTACCTTGTATTTTTTTTACTTTTTAGACGTTAATTACTACTTATGAGGTTGTTTGGATCATCCATTTTTATAGGGTTATATAACATTTTTTTTAGGTCTCTAAATGTTATTTATCAACTACTCGTTAAGATCAATCCAATGAGTCCAAACAAGAGAGGCGTGCACTTAATAAATCAGAGATCCTATTGTCATCTTCTTACTCCGTCATCAGACCCTGGTGAACATATGGAAGCCAACTACTCATCGAAATCTATTAAATGAGCCCAAACACTAAGATGCCTTCGTTCACCTTCTTACTCCTGGTTAAGAATACTCCCCACAAAATTACTTTCCAAATTAAAAAAACGCATCATATTTGGCACATTCGCTTATACGCTACGATACCAGAGACATGCGGTGTTTTAAAAGCTAATTTAACCAAGATGGTTCTTAAGAAAATATTATCAGCCGTTTAAAAGTTTCAGACGTTTTTATAACTGTCGCCGATGGGGTTCTTTTAATGCCTAGATTAGAGAATAACAAAAAATGTACCAAAATTAAGGACCACTTCCTATTTTTAAATCGATTATGTAAAATCTTTTAGACATCACTAGGTTTCCGATATGGTAAATCGGTTAAATCGAAACTGTCAAACGCCCCTTTAAAAACTCAACTATAAATTGCCACCCATTACATATGTTCTATAAAAAGTCTTGTAATTTTCAGGGTTTTATCACCCAGTCGCGGTTGAGAGCTACTGCCAGTAACGTCTCATTTTCGCTAATGAAATGAAAACATTCGTACGTCTGTACCACTCGTGCTATTTGCAGTAAACAAGTGGTTTTTATGTGGAATGCAATGAAATCTTTGTGTACACTGTTAATGGCTTGTTGCACCAGTTTGTGGTGGAGATAGTTGGTTTTAATAATGAAAGGGATGTCGCGATGTAAAATTAGCACGTCTCTTTAAATCTAATATATTCGTTCTGAAATATATCTAATGAAAATATCAAGAACTTTCACTTTGTCTATGTTATCTTTTTAACTTTCAAAACAAAGCTTGTTTGAAGTTTTGTATTCTTTGTATTTTCGATTACTTAAATTTAATTTAGATTTTATCAATATTTAAATCACATATACGGTTGACCGTCCGGCGCAAGATGGGTCGACTATACCTTATTGAAATCTTAGACAGAACCCCTATACGAATGACTGATACTGTGGTAAATGGCATGATATAAGAGAGCCCTATACCCAGGAGTCCTTTGAGGTTGTGGATGATGGCCATCATCATTGCTTATGAAATCACATACGTACTCACGCCTGTAATCCCCGAAGGGTAGGCAGGGGTGTTACTCGTACACCTACATTTCACCGAGCTTATTTCTATCCCATGATGTGATAGGGCGACCCTATCGTCATACTGGGCACAAAGTCCAGACTTCAGATTGATACTGGGCATTTCATACTAGAAAAACTCCACGTCACTTTTAACCAACCTGGTGATTGAACCCGAGACCTCAGCACAGCAGTAGTATTCCTACCGCGTATGCAATACAACTACGCCACCAAGGCAGTCTTACGAAGTAACCTCATGGAATAATATTTACATTATTATTTATTGCTTACTAGCACCTGTTTTAATTTTTTTGGCGTTGAATCTCCCCAGCCACAGATTTAACCACATCCCCTTTCCATGAAATAAATCAGTCAGCATAATTTCAATTATTTACCCCTTTCCTGTACACTCTGCGGCACATGTCATAAACATCAGGCGATTTTCAAATGTTTGTAATATAAAACGATATGGATTTATCTGAGCGTTGCAAATGAGTGGTTCACGCAAATTTGTTTTCCAATGATTACTAATTATGTGGTTAGTAGTTTAGCTGCGACGTGATATACAATTGGAATGTAAATGGACAAAAAAAAAGGATATTTCTTCAACGGTAGGCAGCGGCTTGGCTGTGCTCTTGGCATTGCCGATGTCCATGAGCGGCGGTGACCGCTTACCATCAGGTGGAACCGCTTGCTCGTCTGCCTATTAAAAAAATGCACCAGGTTGATTTCTTTTCTCCATAGGCCCCAAAGAATCGCTGTTCATTCTCCCAAAGGACGGCAATGCATCCTGGATTGCTCCGGTACTATGGATGGATATGCAGTGTTCTGGACATGTACCTTCAGGTAACCCACTAACACGACTGTCTTCTACTATGATTTTTAACTAACTATAACCTCAGTGTTATTCAGCCTCCGTGGCGCAGCGGGCGAGTAGTCGGCTGTGAAGTGAGGGGCCGTGAGTTCGATCCCCGCACCAAGACAAATGTTTGTGTGATCCACAAATATTTGTTTCGGGGTCTGGGTGTTGTGAGACCGAAAGTCTCTCGTAGTTCCTGATACCCACGACACAAGACTCGTATCTTACTGTGGGGTCAGGACTATGTGTGTGACTGTTGTGTGTTTATTATTATTATTATTCAATAAATCAGTAACGAAAATAGAAGACGGCATATGATCAGTTGCAGCTTCTATTTTCTAAACTGGGATATTTTTTTTATTAGTCAAAGTTTGCAAAAAAGAATATAGGTAACATTTTAAGGAGCGCAATTTAATAATTAAATACAATATAAATATGTGAGCTCATTTAATGGTTTAGAACGAATTTTTCAAACTTCTTAATGGAAAATCAAACAATTTTCTTGTAACTTATAAGTGGTATAGGTACATATTTACTTTACTAATGGGTACGGATTGGTTGCAAAATTGAGAAAAAAAAACGTTAAATCTTTACATAGTATAAAATGAAGTCGCTTCCGCTGTCTGTTCGCTTAGATCTTTTAAACAATTCAACGGATTTTAATGCAGTTTTCAGAAATAGATAGAGTGATTTGTGAGGAAGGTTTATATTACGCTATGACCCATGGGAGCAGGGCAGTAACATGCAGGTGAAACCGCGAGGGACAGCAGGTGAAGTATAAAGTGCACGTTTTACTTTAAGCTATATTGTTATATTTGGGCGTGACTAGTATTTTTGGAAATAAATTCTAAAGACCTTAGAACGTTATTAGCATTAATTACTAGACCAGCAGATCGCTCGCCTGGTGGTAAATCTCCTATCTACGCATAAACAGAAGCAACACCAATCAGTACTTCGAATAATGAAGTACTACTTGTCACTGGACTGTGCTCATCCCGAGATATGAGTTTCACAATTTCCAGGAATTAGACTGGTTTCAATTTCCTACAAACTGGAACAAAACAGTTTCATTGCTGCTGGCAGAAGTAGACAAAGCGGTGATATCTCCCGGAAGGCCTCTTATATACGAGGTACCTAATGAAGTGCTACTATTAATTATTAAGTGCCTACTATCTGTTACTAGGGGCTACACCCGTGTGAAAATATTTTTAACAGACAAACCTGGTATGAAGATTAAACCATGTCTGTCTTTAGAATTTATGCTATCCTCGTAGCAAATATAATCGAAATCGAAGATTTATTCATTAAATTGTTGCAGATGTGTTTAACTTTTATGATATTAGTATACTATTACGTTAATACCTAAACATTTTGCCATAGGAATACATCATCATCATCATCATCATCATCAGCCACAGGATGTCCACTGCTGAACATAGGCCTCCCCCATAGATTTCCAGACCGACCTGTTGGAAGCGGCCTGCATCCAGCGACTTCCTAAGAATAAGAATACAAATAAATAAATCTATACTAATAATAAAGCTGTAGAGTTTGATTGTTTGATTGTTTGTTTGTTTGTTTGTTTGTTTGAACGCGCTAATCTCAGGAATTACTGGTTCGAATTAAAAAATTCTTTTTGTGTTGGATAGTCCATTTATCGAGGAAGGCTTTAGGATATATAACATTACGCTGCGACTATTAGAAGCGAAGCATCAGTGAAAAATGTTGCAAAAACGGGGAAAATTATTCATATTTGAAGGCTTCCGTTGCTAAGCTACCAAAATAATATTATTTGAAGGCTTCCGTTGTCAAATCAAAATCAAATCTATACTAATATTATAAAGCTGTAGAGTTTGATTGTTTGTTTGTTTATTTGATCACGTGGGCGGAGCCGCGAGCAAAAGCTAGTACTTTATAAAAATACAAACAGTTATTTCTTGATCAGCAGGAAACCTATTCGTATTACGTTGGATCATTATATTCATCAGATTAAATCCACCATATCAGGCTACTATTGATCGCAGTCATCCAACCGAGTTGATACTGGCCAAATCACGCACTGTATGACGTCGCACAAATTAACTCCGCTGCACGCTTTTTGTTTGACGTCCAATACATCATTCATTCTTTCGTTCACTCATTCATATTTCATGTGAACTTGCGCTTTTGTAAATGGGGATTTTATTAACCAAAATTGGCTTCGTTTGTGCACATATTGAGTTTGTTTTAGTATCGGCATGTTAGCTTATTCAATTGATTTATTGTTTAGTTATATGTAAACAGGGGTGTAAGGGGGTCCAACCACCATCTTCTGGACCCCAAGCCAACCTCACCTGCCCGTGGTGCACCCTGCTGGTCAACGGACGAGGCTCTGGCGACCGGCTGATGGCGGTATAACCATCGTATTAATGGCGTAGCTAAATGCAACAGGCTGATGATGGGCAGCAGCATCTTCAGCGCAAGAAGTTACGCCTCTGCGCTCGCCAACCCGCCTGCCAAGCGTGGCGAGTAATGGCAAAACCCCCCCCATGAAATTACAGACCAAAACCAGGCCCCCAGTCCCCGGCAGCCCCGTTATTCCTAGTTCTGGTAGCAGCTACGGTAACGGCGGGGCAGGGGGTGCTAAGAATCCCCGGGTAAGATCCCGCTACCACCCCCGACGACAACTGGCCCTGGTAACACACAACATTCGCACTTTGAGGACTGACGAGAAGATCCTTGAGCTGGAAGAAGAAATGAGTAGGTTACGATGGGACATCTTGGGATTATCAGAAGTCCGAAGGAACGGGGAGGACACGATAATCCTTAAGTCTGGTAACCTACTCTACTACCGGGGTGGCGATCAACAGTCTCGAGGTGGTGTCGGATTTCTCGTCCACAAGTCCCTCGTTAACAACATCGTCGCCATCGAAAGTGTGTCGAGCAGGGTAGTATACCTTATACTCAGAATATGTGAGAGATATTCATTGAAGGTCATACAGGTATATGCGCCGACCTCGACACACCCAGATGAGGAAGTAGAGGAGATGTATGACGACATTAGTCGGGCCATACACACCTCCGAAACCTACTTCAATGTTGTTATGGGGGATTTCAACGCAAAACTGGGCAAGAGAAGAGAGGAAGAGCTGAGAGTGGGGCAATTTGGATATGGGCAACGAAACCCCAGGGGACAAAGGCTGGCCGATTTCCTGGAGAAAGAGGGACTGTTCGCAATGAACTCTTTCTTTCAGAAGCCGCCTCACAGGAAATGGACCTGGATGAGTCCCGATGGTTCTACAAGGAACGAGATAGACTTCATCTTGACGACGAAGAGACGGATACTCAATGATGTCTCTGTGATCAACAGGGTGAAAACCGGAAGTGATCACCGAATGGTAAGGGGCACATTGAGTATCGACGTCAAGGTAGAAAGACGTCGCTTGATGAAGTCTACGCTCCGCCCTACTCGCGCCCATATTCAAAACCCCGAGAGCTTTCAGCTTGAATTAGCAAACCGCTTCTCTTGCCTAGATAGCTGCGTAACTGTGGACGAAATCAACGACGGGTTGGTAGAAGCTGTCCACACGGTGGGTTCTAAATTCTTTAGACCCCGTCGTAAAAATCGACCTCAGAAACTCTCGGTCTCGACGCTCGAGCTCATGGCCGAACGTCGATCTATGGCGCTGCAGTCTTCCGATGACGCTGAGGCATATCGGCAGCTCAATAGACGAATATGGACATCCTTGCGACACGACGTCCGTGCTCACAACACTGCGAGCATAAAGGAGACGATCGAGCAGAACAAAGGCTCCAAAGTGTTTGCTAAGGACCTGTCTATTGGGCACAGCCGAATGACAAAGCTGAAGACGGAAGATGGCAGTGTAGCATCGACCAAGGCAGAGGTGTTGAGAGAGATCGAGAGCTTCTACGGACAGCTTTATACCTCGGTTGCCAAACCCGTTACCTGCTCGGCTGACCCAAGAGCCGAGCTGGTTCGGCACTACAGCGAAGACATCCCGGACATCAGCTTGTGCGAGATTCGGATGGCCCTCGGACAGCTTAAAAACAACAAGGCGCCGGGCGAGGACGGAATTACTGCAGAGCTTCTGAAAGCGGGCGGATCGCCGGTACTAAAAGTCCTTCAGAGAGTTTTTAATTCTGTTCTGCTCGAGGGCGTAACGCCTGAGGCATGGAACAGGAGTGCGGTGGTACTGTTCTTCAAGAAAGGCGACAATACCTTGTTGAAGAATTACAGGCCCATCTCGCTCCTGAGCCATGTGTATAAGTTGTTTTCGAGAGTTATCACGAATCGTCTCGAGCGCAAGTTAGATGACTTCCAGCCTCCCGAACAAGCCGGTTTCCGAAAAGGTTATAGTACCATAGACCACATTCATACGCTGCGGCAAGTTATACAGAAAACCGAGGAGTATAACTTGCCACTTTGCTTAGCGTTTGTGGACTATGAGAAAGCCTTCGATTCGATCGAGACCTGGGCGGTGCTGCAGGCTCTCCAGCGGTGCCGCATCGACTATCGGTATATCGAAGTGTTGAGGTGCTTGTACAACAACGCCACCATGTCGGTCCGAGTACAAGAACAGAGTACGAAGGCTATTCCACTACAGAGAGGCGTGAGACAGGGAGATGTTATTTCTCCTAAACTCTTCACTGCCGCGCTGGAAGATGCCTTCAAGCTCTTGAACTGGAAAGGATTCGGCATCAACATAAATGGCGAGTACATGACTCACCTCCGCTTTGCCGACGATATCGTGGTCCTTGCGGAATCGCTGGAAGACCTGAGTACAATGCTCGAAGACCTCAACAGAGTTTCTCAACGGGTGGGCCTCAGGATGAACATGGACAAGACGAAGGTCATGTCGAATGTCCATGTTGTGCCCACCCCGATTACTGTTGGAAGCTCATCTCTCGAAGTTGTCGACGAATATGTCTATCTAGGACAAGTAGTCCAACTAGGCAGGTCCAACTTCGAGAGAGAGGTCAATCGTCGAATCCAGCTCGGCTGGGCAGCGTTCGGGAAACTTGGCAAGGTCTTCTCGTCCAAAATACCTCAGTGCCTGAAGACCAAAGTCTTCGACCAATGTGTGTTACCAGTGATGACATACGGCACTGAGACGTGGCCTCTGAATATGGGCCGTATAAGACGGCTCACAGTCACTCAGCGAGCTATGGAGAGAGCTATGCTCGGTGTTTCTCTACGTGATCAAATCAGAAATGAGGAGATCCGTAGAAGAACGAAAGTCACCGACATAGCCCAGCGGATTAGCAGGCTGAAGTGGCAGTGGGCAGGCCACATAGCTCGCAGAACCGATAACCGATGGGGCAGAAAGGTTCTGGAATGGAGGCCACGTACTGGCAAGCGCAGCGTTGGACGTCCACCTACAAGGTGGACAGACGACCTGATAAAGGTCGCAGGATGTCGCTGGATGCAGGCCGCTTCCAACAGGTCGGTCTGGAAATCTTTGGGGGAGGCCTATGTTCAGCAGTGGACGTCTTGTGGCTGATGATGATGATGATGATGATATGTAAACAATGTTTCCTGCTTTGTTATTAATGTACGTTATTAAACAATATGGGCAGTAAAACAGCAAATATTCTAGTAAATAATCATGATTTGCGCAACTGATTTTGTTATGACGAAACTGTTATTGATCTGTTTCACAATGCTCCAAGTAAATATTGTCGACCTTATTATAAAAGTAGACTAATCTTAAACTAAGTTTACAACAACTGGTTGACTTAAACCTAGATTAAAGTCGTCTACGTTTTAGAATAAGAGGGAGTTTCTTAGGTAAAATAACAACAAACGTAAAAAAAGCGTTGGTTAAAATTGTACTTCCTAAATTAGCTATGTTATGAGTGATATGGGAGTTAAAATTTTATCGGACATTACGAATAAAGCCCTAAGCGTTTTTTTAAGGCTATCACAATCTGAAATTAATAAAGGAGCGTTTTACAAGATGATAGGTTCCTCGTATAGGTATGTGATGCCATCTGGGTTAGTAACACCGCTTTCTCTATTTCTGCGGCCAAGCAACAGTGTGTAGCACTATTGTGTTTCCGTTTGAAAGACATTGAAGCCTGTAAAATTACTGAGTATTATGAAACACTACACGTGTTTTGTAAGTTTCATACGACACCAGGGAAGCGACGTGCTCGCTTCGTCATTCAGGCTAGTAAAAAAAATATTGTGTATTGACTATATTATATTTTTATATATTTTATAAATTTAAGGAGAGAGAGACAGAAGGGCAAGAGACAGGAAGTTACAGATTTTTGTTTGCATTGCAAGAACGGCAGGTGTTGCGCGCGTTTGATGTTTTGCTTTCGTTGGATTAAGGTCGCGATGGTGCAGCTGCGGCCAAAACTGACGCCTCGCTCCATCTCCATTTTGCTCCGTTTTGCTTTATAAATACCCATATTTATGATCAATTTATTGGCGGTGGTATAAATACCAATAAACCACTTGCTAGTTCTTCCTTCTGCAAGGACAGGAAATGAACTAACCTCATTGTTAAAACAGGAAGAAAAACCAGTGGATCAGTGATTAAAATTCAAAAACACAGTTAAATTTGTCTTATAGTTTTCCATTCGAATACACAGAAGTTGCCTAGAACTGGAATTTATGACTCGCCGCTTATCACGTTATTGTACGTAAATATGCCCAGCAAATCGTGGGTGTACTTTTTATATCTCTACCTACCCGTTCAATACAGCACTAAACTTATGCACGTATGTACTACCAAACACAATAACTACTTATACTGACTGGTCTCTGTTAAACTTATTGATGGTACCATAGAAAACAGCAACTTTGCCACTCCATGTGGATCTTCTGAAACATTTATCGAGCTGACCTATTTATGCTAAAACCAAAACTAGCTACAGAGCGTACCTCTACCACTTTTAAGACTGATTTTTTACTTTTACTTTACTTTTACGTGCAGTTTTAGATGCTTCAGTCTCTTCTTCTTTCACCAACTTTATTTATTTAACATCCTTTTTAAAACTACAGAAAGATTTGGCGTGTAGTTTTTGTGACCAGCCGCCAGTTAACACTCCTCTGAAAAGAAAATCTAAATACAAAATAAGTATTTATGGAGCACAAAAACATTTCTCACTGTGCGGGAATAGAAGCCGCGTCCTCTCGCTTTACAACCGGTTACTCACCTACTGCATCAAGGAAGCCATCGTAAGACATGCTCAATATGATAACTAAATGGACGAATAGAATTATATAAGCATTTGAGCACCCTCATTACTAGATTAACTATGAACTTCTCATTAAAATTACGATTACGTCATATTTTAGTACTAGAATGCACTAACGTAGAAATTACGGTAGAGACTAAATTTAGAAAGAAAAAGAGAAAGAAGTACAAAGCTTCTGATATTCCAAAATATGCGCCAAGATTTGATAGTCAATAATTACAAAGATTCCTCCTTACCACTTAAAAATATCGGTGAATTTATCGATGCGTTATAATCGAGTGAACACTCGACTCTGGCCGTTATCGACATGAGCTATATCGATTAAAAACTCTTCTTCGCTAATTCAATGTATGTGATGATACGTAGAAAATTTGGAGTAGTGTAACTCTGAACAAATTTTAGTTTGTCAGAAATATCTAATATCCATACACTGGGATAGAGTCCGATGCCCGGCGTTTTCCCAGCTTAGTGCCAGGGGCCGCCTCTCTATTTGGCTGGTTCCACATTGCCCTTTCATTCAATTTCATTAAATTTTTCGTGTGTACTTATGACTATTAAATTTAGTCAGCTGACTGAGTAGAACTCAACGGTGTACGTGATTTTAGATTGATTTGTTGCCGAAATTGCTCTGCACTTTGTCGCAACTCGCAAGTCTTAGCACATCAAATCAGTTAAGATTCCTTATCCTCATTTAAAATAACGATAATTTAATTTGATGTAAAAATAAATTAATTATTTTTAGCTTTTTAATACTTTCTTCATATTCACTGTGCCGTCCGAATGCATAGGAAGATTAATGGAGACTGCTTGCTCGATATTGAAGGCGGGCGCGAGTGCACTTAACTTTTTAATGTGCCTACATTGTCCTGTACTGACGTTAACTGGGGGGTCTTGATGTGGAGTTTCAAGCCATTTAAATGTCAAAGAAGAAAGGAGATCATTAACCTTTTGTTTATTTTGTGATACGATTGAATGGCATTTATTTATTTTTAGCAATAGTAAGAAACAGAATTCTATGATAGTTCTTCAATTGCACATTATACTTTACAAACTTTTTTGCACTAAAACGTTACTACATAAATAATGCTCACACACTCACTCACGTCTTTAATTTCCAAAAGGGTAGGCAGATAGATCAATAAACAATTTCTCCGAGCTTATTTACGTCCCATAATTTGATAAGGGGCCAGCCTATCTCTATACCGGGCACGATTCCAGGATCTCCGAGCTGATACTGAACATTCCTTGATAGGAAAACCCAATATCACTTTAACCCGACCCGGGGATCGAACCCACGACCACAATACAGCAGTCGTACCGCATACGCAATACAACTACGCCATCGAGGCAGGCATAAATAATGCCATAAATTTTAAATCATATTACTATCATAAATGTGAATGTAAGTTTGTTTGTTACGCTTTCACGCAAAAACTACTTAACCGATCATCCTGAAACATTGTACTTACACATATTCTTGGAGGTATTAGAAGTAACATAGGCTACTTTTTATCCCGGAAAAAACAGATCACGCGTGTGGAGCCGCGAAGAAAAGCTAGTATAATATTATACCATCACGTTTGAAACATGAAATATGTCAGACCATACATTCAAATGAACTAAAACAAGTAGCTTTGGAAATTCAATTCACTCTGTCAATACGTTTCTAATAATAATAATCATCTATTATTGTTATATTTAGTAAAGGCTTTTGTTAAATACCCTTCATTCCCATACAAAAGCAACGTATGAGCAAGTTACGTGAATTATTAGTAATGTTTGCTAAATACACATCGCTAGCAAGTTTAATTTCGCTTCATGGCAGCAACGGAACTCGGCTTAGAGTACATTAATGTAGTTCCTAGTGTTAATATACGAAGTTGTCGCATTGTGTTCCGGTATCGGTAGTCTTCATAATGGCGCAAAAAGGTATATGCAAACAAAAGTAGCTGGCCGCAGTATGCTTATTTGAGCAGCGTTCCGATATTGAAAACTTTCAGTTAGATTTCAATGTACAACCGTTAAAATACGAACAAAAATAGAAAATATATAGAGGCAACATTTTATTTTATTCTGCTCGTCATGTTGTTTTTATAAATAGTCTTATATACTGTTATTTAAAATATACTGGCGTATAGTTTAGAAACAAGCAACATCATTGTTGTCACCCTTGATGGGAGTAATTTCAAGGAAAAATTAGTTTCAATTATTCACGTTGCTTTAGCTTTAGGTTTGTCTTTTGTCACACGAATTGTAGTTTTATAAGAAAAGAATAACACTACTATGGGATAGCTTCACGATAATTAAGTAAGATCCTACTAATATTATAAACGCGGAGATTTGTAAGTATGGATGGATGGATGGATGTTTGTTACTCTTTCATATAAACGCGAAAGTTTGTAAGTATGGATGGATGGATGTATGTTTGTTACTCTTTCACGTAAAAACTACTGAATGGATTTTAATGAAACTTTACAATAATATAGCTTATACATCAGAATAGGATATAGGCTACTTTTTATCCCGGAAAAAGCAGATCACGCGGGCGGAGCCGCGAGCAAAAGCTAGTTCAACCATAAATTCAAGTATAAGACAGCTTTCATACCTTACGTGTGTACGATGGTCGGTATTCAGTAGGGTACAAAAATAATCAGATCTTTCACCACCCTTGTATCTTTATTTATATTTTCTGGAACATCATGTATAATAGTGGTCCCATTAAAGTCACAAATTTTATGAGTAATATCAAGATAATTCCGAAAATACGATGACGTCATCGCAGGGGTCAAGCCCTTACCTCCGAAAGTTTTGGGGTGAATGATACAAAGAATGCAAATTGGCGGTTTGTCGAATGCATAATTGTTGTGATAAGTAGTTTTTAGAAATAAAAGTACATTTATAACTAGATCCGGAAAACCCCTTACCCCTTTAAAACGAAAATATATAATTATCCCCATTATTCTGTTAATTTTGGGAAAATAACATAGATTTACCGTATGATTAAATATATTATAAGCATCTTTACAGTATATCCTTATAATCATTGATTTGTAACTCAATTTGTGTGTATGTGATTAATAAACTATTTCATTTCATTTCAATTTGTGTGTTTACAAAATGTTAAAATTAATTTGTACTAACATGTTATAGCTGTTGATAATATCGACGTTGTGAATGTGTCTGTTGAGATTGCAATACATCTTCTATGTCGATTATATAAGATCGAATATACTCAGACCACTATATAGCCGAGAGCGAACTTTGAATGAAAAATAAAAAGTACAATCCGTTGAATGCGGGAAAGCGCTGTGAATCGGGCAGCCGGTCACTTGATCAATGCCGTACGATATCGCTATGAGTCGGGTCACCAATTACCGGTTAAATCGTAGAAGCAAAGGATTTGAATGCAGATGTTTGAATAGTGGCTTTGATCAAAAGCAGTTTGCGTTAGAGATTTTTTATTTCTCATAAGATTTCTTTATTGCTCGTACATGTATAATGTTTAATGAGGTATGAAGATGTAATAAAGCTACACGTTGGAAAATTTGTTTTTGCAGAAGACTATTCTGTACGTTTATAATACTTGTTGTGCATTCCTAATTAAAAATAGCGAGACAGGCTTGCGCACTAAAAGTTCCGTAGCACCTCCTTATTTTTTTACTTTTTGTTTTATTTTTTATTATTTGCTAGCATATGTGCTATAAGAAACCATATTTTGTGAAGATTTCAGTCTGTTATCTATTCAAATTCATAAGATAGAGCCCTCAGAGAGATAAAGATTATAGACAAACACACCACACAGGCGTACAGAAAACTGAGGAATAGTTTGCCGGCACACAGGAAGGAAGGAATCCTTTCCATAATATAGGGTCCTTTAAACGAAGTGTGTAGAAGCAGTTAGACACGCCGGCATGATCTTGCCCACCTACGATGGACACATTGTTTGTTGTTGGTCGACAATATTCCTGGATTTCGCTACACTTACCATCAGGTGTAGCGTAGTCACTTTGCCGAGCCAGGATAAAAAAAGACAGACGGCGTAGGTTTAGTACTAAGATTCCGCCGGTACCCTTTGGGTATAGAACCCTAAAAAGCTAGCCAAGTTGATTGGTACCATTTACGTACCAACATAGCATTTCGTTAGTAAACTGAAAATAATTGTGGGAATCAAAAAACTTTTGAACACATTTTGTTGAATATAATTTTCGTTGAAAATATTCATAAAGCCGTATTATAACTGTTTTAATTTTAAAGCCCGTATAAAGGAGATAACACACTATCAACAATGGAATCTAACACCTCACAAATGACGAAGTTATGAAACTATAATGAATTCACAATTTTTTATCCCTTAATATTAATGTATGGAACATAGCTTATGTTTTCTATATTTCTTTACTAAATTAAACAGCATTTTATCAGAATCCGTGGAAGAACGGCGAGCATATTAAGGCGTGACATAATGTCTGGAACACAACAATACTTTTTGTAGCAGAGGCCGGCAAACTTGCATTTGGGTCACCTATGGTAAGTTATTTCCATGGACCGTTCGTGAACATCCACAAAACCTGAAGAATCATGGACGCGTTGCCGAAATTTAAAAAAAAGGATATTGGAAGTAAATAGGGATTTTGGCCTCCGGATATCTCACTCACCGCACAAACCGTAACAGTAAGCTACTAAACGTAAGTTGTCTGTAAAATAGTGGTAACAACTCCGTCGCGCGACCCATTCATGCTGTAAACAGTTTTGTCTACAACATGGCTCTACCACTAAGGCTCCCGAAATTGTCATTAGCTACGGAACCCTAAAAATAATGTCTGGTGTGTTTTTATTGAGACGCGGTTTTAATACTGTACAAATAATCAATAACCTGATTAAAATTCAAGCGATGGCCTCCAGTTTTCTTACAGTATTAAATCAGTACAATATTTTCTGTCGCAAAGCTTAATCAAGTTAATACAAATTAATTAATCAAATTCCTGGATATTTCTATTCATTGCATTTGCCTAAGAACCTGAGTAAATGAGTA
The DNA here is from genome assembly GCA_949126905.1 of Amorpha juglandis. NCBI lineage: Eukaryota > Metazoa > Arthropoda > Insecta > Lepidoptera > Sphingidae > Amorpha > Amorpha juglandis. The sequence goes on from OX421365.1 coordinate 8,410,228, forward strand.
ATTGAGTTTGTAGTCGCGAAATCTTAGTAGCAATCTGGTTTCTAAGTTTATTCCTTGACTTTTTTCGTAAATATAACGATCCTTTGTTACATTATTATTATCACGGTTGATTTTTAATTCTGACTTGGTGAAAGGAATAGTTGAGACACTCAAAGGCTATTTTGAAAATGTTAGCAAACGTTTCACCTTTTTTTTTATCCTGGCTCGGCAAAGTGACTACGCTACACCTGATGGTAAGTGTAGCGCAATCCAAGAATAGTGTCGACCAACGATAAACAATGTGTCCATCGTAGGTCGGCAAGATCATGCCGGCCTGCCAAGGGGGCAAAGGGGAGGGGAAGGAAAAAGGGATGGGAAAAGGGTTAGGATCAGGAGGCAAGCCCCTTGGGGAGAAACGGATATACACTGGCTGACCCTGGAACGCGACCCACTCGAGGTGGGCCACTATGGCACGTTTTAGCACCAGTGTACGGTGGTCGCTATCCGGTCGGATACAAGTATCCTCCCACCAGCAAAACTGTTTTAGTTACTACATCAAAACATAAAATATTTAATGAAACGCGTATTTCGGAGCTTTTGTAAACTACCACTACCAGGAGAAAGGGGTGATTCCCCAGAGGGGTTGACTTAAGACAGGCGGCCAGTTATCAAACTACAAGACAAATTTATCTATAACATGTGTTAAACACACATACTGTGAGGATAGGTAGGTGATATAAGGATAGGTGAGAATAGAAGAAAGGAAGAGAGGAGGTCGTAGTTTTTAATGTAAATGTTCTTCTACTTCGGAAAATACAATCATACGTGCAAATCTTGTTGATAGAACCAAACGAATCACAGGTTAATGGTGCAAACACCTTACAGATAAGTAGGGGGACATAAGATATCATGGATTTTTAAAATAGAGCTAATAAAATCCGCGTACATAAATAAAGGGTCACCAATATTATTACTTATGCGATTATTTACTACCTTTAACTTTATAGACTCGTAAAAATATGTACCGATATGGAACATCATTTTTATTTGCGTTGTAAAAACGAAGCATAAATTACTAAATCGTCGAGCGAAGTGTAGCGATGGGAGTCTGTTTCGTTTATAGCAAAATCTTTGCTAACGTCAATTTAAGATCTTTAGGGTAACTTTAAACATTGTGGAATTTGAAATTATTCTAGACCAAACTGTATCTTAGTCCTGCCGATAAGCTCAAGAAATTCAATTATCAAGGGATAAAACAAAATATAGAATCATGTTCACATTTTGTGAATGAGTTTGGTCATTTAGGTACAGCCACGAATAATGATATAACTTCATATGTAGATTACATATTGTAAATACACTATGTAACTACTTCAACTTTTCCATTTCGCGAAAAAATTAAAGCAGCAACCCTATATTGTCCGTCAAAATATGTATAAGACGTAGCTTTAAAACTGTTATATACATTTTGAAAGAGGACATATATCTATCTCTTTTATTATATTTAGATATAGTTCGTTAGATCGTATGCAGATCGAATTTTCCGCGGCACTTAGAGCCTCAAGATATCATGAAATACGGTTTTTATATTATCCAGCCATAGGTCTGTATTACTGTCAATATTTCTCGTTTCGTACTTTTACTGAACAATGAACATCCATATATTTAATAAATAAAAATAATTTCTTGACTGGCTTTAAAAATAATGTTCTTAATACGACTATATAATGTATAATAATATATTTTAAGTATATTTTTAAGTATGAAATATGCACAGACTTAGATGATTATTTATTTATTTGAAAAAAACATCTGGTGGTTCCATATGTCGAAATTTATAAATCATCATAAATCCATGTCACTGCTTGGAATTATAGGAAAAATAGTACTAGTGATATAAAACTAGTAGTTAAAATTATAATTGTTGCAAGAACTAATTTATCTGCGGCTAAAAATAAATATTTATATAAATTTCAATTTAGCACTAAATTATTAGCACTAACGCGGGAATCTGAACACGCCTCCATCAAGCTCATTACAAATTTGTGGCTCAATAAAATGGAATTAAATTGGGTTTGTAATTTTATATTGAAAGGGGTTGTCAATAGTCCACGTGCAATTTTAATGCATTGTAGCAAATTAATTAATAAGCGATGTTAATTACACAAATAGTTATTTAAATATTCAATTGGGAGTATCGTAGTTTTTTTTTAGTTTTACGTTGCGAGTGTTTTTTATTTATTTGTTTTTTTTATCCTGGCTCGGCAAAGTGACTACGCCACACCTGATGGTAAGTGTAGCGCAATCCAAGAATAGTGTCGACCAACGACAAATAGTGTAACAAACTCTAATAAACTTAGGCTAGCGTACCTCAGGGATGAAGGTTAAAACTAATATCACTGAGGCAGAAATGCACAACGTTCCGTAACCGTAATTAATTTAGTTATCGCCTCATTAATCTAGTGACGGCGTATTGAAACTAAGAAACCGTGAGCAACTGCGTTGAAATCCCAGTTTGGACAAACAGAGTTTGTGTTTGAGTTTTCTAATCACATATGAGTTGGAATCTGATTCCGGTGTGGCGATAGACTCGCTTTTAATCAATCATGGGGCGGAAAATCATCGGCGATCCGAGTATAGCACATATTTGTGTCTCTGCCTACCCCTTCGAGGCGTGAGCTTATGTACGTAATTATTATGTATGTTATTTTAGTTAAATACATTTAAAATTATAAATAATTAAAAAATAATAAAATTTATGTATGTCTCGTTGGAGTCGGCGCAATTTCAATTGACCAGCACAGGCACACAGGCACCGTCTTCAAAGAGACCTATAGAAATTGTTTGGTACTTTTGACTTTTCAGTGTTATTTTTTTAAATCGCCGTTATGTTTTTTGCAGCCTGTTTTGTATGTAGGTAATTCTATATCACAGTTTAGGAAAAATAACCAACTCAAATTCACCGTGTTCAAACGTCGCTAATAACCATATAACCTATATTAACTTGTCAACAAATACATCTATTGTGCACGCCAAATCACTCATTCCGATATGCCCTTTCTTTGTGGACTGCCATTAATTGGATACTGACCCCTTTGCAATGACGCCAGCTGTCATGCCAATCGATCCGATCACACACTTTAGTTGCAGTTTCTAAATCCAATAACAGAACCGTCCCATGTAAATATGTAAAGATTTTATTCCTTTATGCTGAAATTGTAAAGAGCAATTTCTTTAGTTGATTTCTCAGTTTTAATTCAAAATCCTACTGGTATGTTATTTTTCATTTAACATACGTTTTTTAAATTATTGTCATACATTGTCACTAAGATGAAAATACTCGTATTATTTAATTAAAGGTGTATTAACATACATCTAAGTAGTAAGATATGAGTCTTGTGTCGTGGGTATCAGGAAATATGGGAGACTCAGAGTTAAAGCTATTGTTTCAGTGAAATAGCTGTCAGTTGATTCAATTATAACCTCCAAACCGATATATCTCCTAAAGCGTCTGTGCGCGAAAATAATATCATGTCCCTGCTTCTAGAATTAATCGAGGAATCTAGTAGTATCGGGATATGATGGTGTTATCGGGATACGATGGTGTTAAAGTCAGCGTCACAGTTATCGTCAAATTTGACAAAAACTTTAACTATAACTGCTAGTATGGCGCAACCCCCCCCTAACTAATTCCTAACTTTAAAGAATATTATTGTGTAACAAAAAATAGACGCAATATTCTTTTCAATGTCTTTTTCATTTGAGACATTAATTACTCAAAACACAAGCCTGTTGCGTCTATCTTTCAGAAGTTCAGATTACACTTGTGTATTCTTACCTAAAAATTGTATAAAAATCTTTTTTCTATTTAATTGAATGACGAGACAAGTAAGTCGCTCGCCTGATAGTAAGCGCCACGCCTGCCCATAAACAGAAGCAACATCACACAGAACTTTGAGTTATAAAGCACTGCATGGCACTGAACTGCGCTCGTCACCCCGAGGCATATGATATTAAGTCTCATAATGCCCAGTAATTTTACTGGCTTCAAATGTCCTTCAAATCGAAGCACAACAGTGCTTACACACTGTGGCTTGGCGGTAGAAATAGACAAAGCGGTGGTACCAAACCAGACAGTCTTTCGCATACGAGGGACCTATCATCTTGTAAAAGATATAATATAGACGTATATTATTATACTGTAGTAATTTATATTGGCAACCCTTAAATAACCATAATTAGGCATTCACAGAGTTGTGTTTTAATAATAAATTGTAAAGCTAATGTTTTATAAAAATCTATGAATACCCAGCTCATTTCTTTTCATATATTTAAAATTATTTTTGCAAGCTTTTGATATATAAAATAAATTTCGGCTCCATTTTTATGAACCACAATTATGTTTTAATTTATGTAGCATTTCAAATTTTTCGTTTCAATGATATTTTATATCAAGTGTCGATATAATTTGAGAGCAGTGAGAGAGTTTGCGTCTTTTACGACCTTTATCTATGTTTTCAATTTTATAATACAACTAGCTGTCCCTCGCGGCTCCGCCCGCGTGTACTGCTTTTTCCGGGATAAAAGTAGCCTAACAGTGGCGCCATCTGTCGAAAATTGGTCGTACTAACTCAAAAACCTTCGTGGGCTCATGCACAACAACTTTGCTAAAGATCATCACATTATTATTGCTATTAAAAACTAGGAGTTGGTGATAAAAGAGTAAAAATTTTGGGTTGTATGTATTTTTCAATGCTACATTATAGAAAAATTAAGACAAAAAATGTTGTCCAAAAATTAAAAAAAAATGTTAAGGGTGAACAACCCTTATCACTTAGGGGTATGAAAAATAGATAGTAGCCCATTCTCAGACCTACTGAATATGCATATAAAATTTGGTAAAAATCAGTAAAGCCGTTTCGGAGGAGTAAGGTGACTAACATTGTGACACGAGAATTTTATATATAAGATTTAGAAAATTATTACTGTAGATATTTGTAATTATGTTTCAAATCCAATATCACTGAAATCTTGAAAGTCTTATAACAATTCGTTATAATTAATAAGATAGCATATTATTAAAAGGTGACGCCTTTATTCTCGAAAGGGTAGGCAAAGGTGCTAATAGTACACTCACGTTTCGCTGTGCTTATTTCTGTACCATTATGTGATAATTGGCAAGCTTTTCGCCGTACTTGGCACAAAGTGGTAGGTCCCTCGTAAGCGAGTGGCCGTCTGGATTAGTACCACCACTTTGTCTATATATGCAAGCACTGTTGTGTTTCGGTGTGAAGGACTTTGAAGCCAGTTAAATTACTGGACATTATGAGACTGTTAAGTCTCTCTTCTCTGGGTGACGAGCGAAGTCCAGTGCCATGCACTGGTTTGCAATTCAAACTTCTGGATGATGTTGCTCCTATATATGGTATAGGCGTAACGCTTACCATCAGACGAGCGATCTGCTCGTCTCATCATTCACGCAAGTAAAATAAACAATTCCGGGCAGTTCATGTGTAATTTCTGGAATAGAATATTCAAACATAAATCGTGTTGCCTGATCTGATTAAATTATTGAACTCACGAATCCACTTATAGCAGAGGACGGACATTTGACATCTTCAAAGTGACTCTATCACTAGAAACGTAAATGAAAAGTCATAATATAGGTAGTGAACAGTGCAAAAACCGGTACGCATATGTGAAACTATCGATCATTTGATTCTCCGCTTGTCATTTGTTACTGGCGACATTCAGTCATCAATCAAACGACGACGCGCCACGTTCTCTAATCACTGCGCGGCGACAGCCCCGCCAGTGTATTTACATTCAGTATTTTAAATATGTAAACATGACAGTTACCAATGGAATAACAGATTTACATATTATACTAAACACAATGCGTTTCATCGTCTGTATAAATACATTTAGTTATAGTAGCAAGTTATCCCCACATTGTGTGAAATTGTATTCATTCTAACTGAAGTCTTTCGAATCAAACAGCTCAGAAAAAATTTGCTAATCTACTATTTTTTGGATGATAGTAGCAACGTTGAGAAAAAAAAACAAAGAGAAAGTAATACTTAGTTTATAATGGAACCAACGTGAAAAAAATAATTAAACTGAAAACATTAAGCCATATGTGAAAATAAGAACATTTTAGTGAGAGGGTACCGGAAAAATATTTGTACCCCAATACTTAGCCACCACCGTGTATATGTGTATACATGGTGAAATATCTACCATACTGGATCGTTCGTATAATTCACATTTCAGTCAGTGTATATTCAGAAAAATCAGGCACGCGAGAGCGAGAAAAAGAGAGAGAAATGTCGTTTCTTTCTTTAGGATTCGAAATCATATTAATACACGGAGTTGCACTATTCTGGCATCTAAGTAACTAGTTCATTACGGTAAGATATTATCACGTTTTAAATTTTTGCTCTTATAGTATCCATTAAAACAACTTCAATTTTAGTGTGAGGGTAAAGAGAGTTATATCTCGAATTGTGTATTAGTCTTAAGAGCTGATATTTTACTAGAAGCTTCTCAGCTTTACACATCGTGTCTTATTTTCGTTGGCTTCTGTCCAGAGGGCGTCGTTCTCTTCAAGTTGTCATACTGAATCATCATAGTCTGTGGTGCTGCAAATAAAATAATAAAATCCCGATGTTTTAGAGATATCTGTTTGCAATCCTGCGGTATAACTGTATGACTGTCGTATGACATAATTTGTTAAGACAGACTTCGGATGGCCGCATTAAACATCAGAAGCGAGCGTCATGCGTCAGTAACGTTGAGATTGCATTTGTACCATGTAAATCTACGGGGGGTCATATGACGATAGCGTCATAACGCTTCGTCTTTAACATGGAGTCGACAGATGACGACACCAAAGCTTGCGTATGACGCTTGACGCGACCAACGGAAGTCTGCCTTTAGTTTGTAAATCAAAAACACATGGACAAAATCGAAATGACCACATGCGTATAACAATTTGTCTCGTGAAATAATATTGTGTCACTAATTAGCTTAAATATATTTAAAACGGAATATGAGACACGAAATCCTGTGGTATTATAAGAAAAGCAACATCAGGTAAGCTGCCACTACGCGTTGGTTTTCTGTGAGACTATGGCACTAACCCGATGAAACCGGCCTTTTCATACTGTAGACAAAAATGTGTACTACTTTGTTTTCTTTTGTTGACATTGTAGCTCATTTATTCTGGTAGAATATCTACTACCACCCCTGTGGCGCAGTCGTAATGCGTACGCAGTGCGACTGCTGTGCTTAAGTCTCCAGTTCGATTCCCAGGTCGGGTAAAAACTCACTCACTTTTTTTATTTTTTTATAGCATAGGCCGGCAAACGAGCGAGTGGGTCACCTGATGGTAAGTGATCTCCACTGCCCATGTACCCCCACCACCAGAAGAATCATGGGCGCGTTGCCGACCTTAAAGGAAAGGGATAATTAGGGATTCACTGATACATCATGGTACTTTATTAAACTCGTCTAAATGAGAGGGCACTGTTGACACCTCTGCCTAACCCTTTGGAGATTACAGGCGTGAGTGCGTATTTACATTATAAGTTCGTGATATATTTCAATAGAACTTCTATATAATGTTAACAAAATCTTAGATTTTTTTAATTAAAATTCACAGGGATTAAAATCAGCGTTGATAACAATGTCATAATGGATAAAATATTTATTTTCATTATCTGCAATTTTTATAACACTAGAAAACAATAAAACATTATCTGTTGTGTCTATATTCATTTAAACAAAGATCGAAATTGATTCGAGTACATAAACAAAGTACTGTTAAGCCGTGGCTTTCGACAAAACAGTGTCAAGACCTTTTCAACTATTTGTTGAAGCCAATTTAGCTGAAATAAACTTTCCTTTAAAAACGTTAAAACACGGCCTGTTAAAACTCATTCACTTGTAACAGGATAATGAATGAATGGAATAATGGAGAGCTAGGCTGAAATATCAGTCGTGGCTATTCTACAGATAGATAGCTCGTGAAATGAAGAGGAGAGTTTAAGTAGAAAACTTTCAAACGCTGTTTATACTAATGTCAGGATGATTAAAGCCAAATTAAAGGAATATTTTTGCAATCAAACCTACCATAATTTTCCTGGTTTTAGTAAATTTAGAAGCAAATTAAATGGTAGAAATTCGGACTTAAGCGATTACCACAAATATTTCAAATAAGTTATAAAATCTTTTAAATCGGCCATAACACGGAAAACATCTGCGATTACTAGGCGATGCTTAATTAAAAGGGTTTTATTTCTAACTCCTACGGACCCTAGGGAAAGAAAGGAACAAAATAAAACTGGACGGGGTTAATTACCTCAATAAATCTTTGTCCGTATTCCTGACTGCTTCAAGATATAAATACAAAGAATATCGCTATCTGCTAAGTTAGGAAGAGCCAGAGTTAAGTTATCTGTCACTTCGTATCTTTTATAGGCTAGCCATCGGTTTGGGATTAGGTATTTTTGGTAACACCAGAGACGTAAGATCGATAATTTATGAGCTTCAACGTTGACGATATATCATTTTTAATTCGTCTGAATAATGTGTAGCTTGCTCGCCGTATAGTTAAGCACCACGTGCCTACAAACAGTTGCGATACTCATAACTTATATTATAAAGAACTGAATTGCAGTGCATTGCATTTGTCATTCCGGGACAAAAAGGTTAAATCTCATAATGGCCTAAATTTTAGCAAACCCGATAAAGTATGCCATTTATAGTATCAAATGTCACGGTTTTTTCACATTTTGCTATAGGAAAAATTCCCAAATTCCCCTCTCCTTCCCAGTCCCATAATTATTTCTTTTGTTTAAGGTCAGCAACGCGTCCATGATTAATTAGGTATCGTGGAGGTTTATCGTGGATGGTGGAGATCACTTACCATTAGTTAACCTACTTGCGCGTGGCTACCCCTCGCTACAAGAAATGCTATATCTTCGACATCTAGTATGGTTAAGTATGACGAAACCCTAGTGCAGTCACACCCTATATTAGGAATAGCAATCAAATATGTAGTACTTCTTTCCAAGTCTCCCGTTTCTGACAGCTGGGCGAGCTCCCAGGGTGTTCAAAGTATTAAAAAGTTAAAAATATCTACGTAAGCTGGCTTTTCTATAAAGTCGCGACAAAATGTTGCATCAATTTTTCTCCCCGTTTCTATTAGAGCTCAACGGTGCACTTAAAAGTAATAGTAAATTTAAATTTGCAACAATGCAATGTTGTGAAACACATAAAACTGTATCGGCACAAACGTTCAGCGGGGCGAGTTCATTCAATTGTGTACATTGTTGGTGCTAAATGTTAGAAATTGAAATAAAGGTGTATTTTATGTGTACTGTTTCTATAATACTAAACGGTACTGTATTTCTATATAATTTGTTAAACGAACAAGTGGGTAAGTGATCTCGGTTATATATGAACTAATAGTGGAAATTTCATGAGTGCGTTGTCTATCTGAGTGAAGTCGGAGTAGAGCCACGCTGTAGATAGTTTTGTCTACAGCATGAATGGGTCGCCTCGATCTTGTTACAACTGTCTCACAGAAAACCAACGTAAAGTAGCGGCTTGCTGTTGCGTTTCGTATAGTGACTGAGATAACCGGATGCCCAAATCCCCATCCCTTCCTAATCCCTTAACTATCCCTTTCCTTTAAGGTCGGCAACGTGTTCATGATTCTTCTAGTATTATGTACATACATGGGTGGTTGAGGTCACTTACCATCAGGTGACCCTGTTGCTCGTTTGTAGGCGTCTTCTATAAAAAAGAGAGACAATGAGTTTAAACTTATGACATCCCTTTTTTATGTCGGAGTTTTAACAACAGCAAGCTTGGCAGTTTGCTATTGATTTCATTACCGCGTTTCTTTTCTGAGCAAGGTTACCGCGGTGATATGCCCGCCCGTTCCGGTATAGACCAAACTATCCACAGCTTGGCTTTAATACTAAGCAGTGATACTGGTTGGAGGCGACATACAAAACTTTTTAACAAAAACGGACCCAACTCAAAACAAAATTCAGAACAAAAATCTAGTTAGAACCTAATATAATCTAACAACCTATTTTGAGTTGGTACGTAATTGGTTTATATACCCGCTATGATTATTTGCATGACTAATATTTCCATACACCCGATCCTATTTATTTTTAGTGTGGTAGAGCCACGCTGTGGACAGTTTTGGCTGCAGCATGAATGGGCTGGCTCGACCGGGTCATTACCACTGTCTCACAGAAAACAGACGTGAAGTAGCGGCTTGCTGCTTCGTTTCGTACGGTGAGTGAGATATCTGGAAGCCCAAATCCCCTCCCCTTCCCAATCCCTAATTATCCCTTTCCCTTAAGGTCGGCAACGCGCCCATTATTCTGCTGGTGGTGGGCGTCATGGGCGGTGGAGATCACTTACCATCAGGTGACGCACTTGCTCGTTTGTCGGCCTATGTTATAAAAAAAAATATCGAAAACCCTTAAAATTACCAATAAAATAACAATACCTTAACCATGTATATATGTATATTCATATATACGAGTACGTATACCTCATCAGTCATAACGATTCCACGACGATTTATAGAATAACTGGATATATCCGTACATCATTTATATGCCCGGAAATGTGATTTGTAGGAGCAAGCTACTCACAGAATAGTACCTTGTTTGCATTAATTATAATATTAATTGCTATCCAATCAAGTACACAAGCAACATGCCAGCTAATTGAGCAATTAGGTGTAATCGTCTCAAATAGACTTCCACGAATAAACAAATAAAATCAATATTCTAAAATTACAGCACCAATCTGAACACAGAACAAGTCACTCGACTCCCGATCCAACCAAGACCCACAGTGGCAATGACGCACACAATAATAATCCTACTAATATTATAAACGCCAAAGTTTGTAAGTATGGATGTATGTTTATTACGCTTTCACGTAAAAACTACTGGATGGATTTTAATGAAACTTTACAATAATATTGAGAGTGGTAGAGCCACGCTGTAGATAGTTTTGTCTACAGCACGAATGGGCTGGCTCGACCGGGTGGCTACCACTATCTCACAGAAAACCGACGTAAAGTAGCGGCTTGCTGCTGCGTTTCGTACGGTGAGTGAGATATCCGGAAGCCCAAATCTCCTCCCCTTCCCAATCCTTAATTATCCCTTTCCTTTAAGGTCGGCAACGCGCCCATGATTATTTTGGTGGTGGGCGTACATGGGCGGTGGAGATCACTTACCATCAGGTGACCCACTTGCTCGTTTGCCATCCTATGCTATAAAAAAAAAAAAATATAGATTATACATCAGAATAGGACATAGGCTACTTTTTATCCCGGAAAAAGCAGATCACGCGGGCGGAGCTGCGAGTAAAAGCTAGTATACAATAAACCAAGCTTTTCTACCGCCATGCAGCGGTATGTAAGCACTGTTGTGTTTCGGCTTGAAGAAAATTGAAGCGGGATATTATATATAAGAAAGAAAGAAACAATTTATTTGGTTTTTCATGAATAAAAAGAAGTGGTACATTTTAAAAGAAACTTACAAAAAGAATGAAAAACCAAAATGGACTCGCCTCAGCTTCGTGCTGTAGCGTATAAGCTACAGCGCTGATTTTCAGCCGAGCCCATCAGTGATTCCATCCTTGGTATTAAATAACTATAAATACGACAAAAAATACAAACTAACCTAACTATAAATTAAAAAGTATTAACTAGATGCATTATAAATTAAAACACTATGACTACTCTACCACAAAAAGTACTAACAAATACAGCATCAAATACACCATAATAATACACCGCTATGGCTATCTAGAGTAGGTTTGTCAGGGAGCCAGATGTCATAGTATAGGTATGCCGTCTATCTGGTTCCGAACGAAAAAGAAATCTTTCACTTTTTGCCTAAAAGTATTAATGGAAAGCGAAAGGTTCCTTATGGGCGGTGGAATAATGTTCCAAATCTTTGATGCGGCATACCTAAAACTACCCTCGAAAGCAGCAGTTCTGTGAGAAGGTACAGCCAGATGGGCAAGACGGGTACGGGAAGACCATTTGAGTTTATCCACCAGGTAAGATGGTATTTGGTTTTTTAATACTCCAAACAAAAGAGTCGCAAGGTGAACATAACGCCTAGTTGCCATATTTAATATTTTCGCCCGATTTATATATGGTGATATGTGACTTCTGGGCGGAACGTCGAAACAAAATCTGATGCATGCATTCTGAACTCGCTGTATCAAAGTCTTGGATTTTGCCAGTAACCGTGGACCGTAAACAGTATCAGCGTAGTTAAATTTGGAAAGTACTACGGAATCCACCAGATTTAAGCGAAGTTGTAAACTTAAATATTGACGTGTCCTGTATAAAACCTTTAAGCGATAGAAACAGTTGCGCGCAATCTCATTAATATGGGTTTCGAACCTCAACTCTGAGTCCATTATTAAACCCAAATTACGCGCCTCCCGCACCTGGGCAATGGGCTCATTTCTTGCCATAACCACGGGATTATAGAATCCAATTTTTTCAATTTGTTGTCTAGTGCCAAGTACCATGTACTTCGACTTACCAGGATTTAATACTAGGCAATTCTTTGTTGACCACGTAATTATCCTGTCAAGATCCTGGTTGATTTTATCCACAGCCGACTGACTATATAGACTATAGGGATAGACTTAACAACCTATATCTCGGGCTGACGAACGCAGTCCAGTGCCATGCAGTATTTTGTAATTTAAGGTACTGTGTGGTGTATCTGTTTATGGGCAGGCTAACCATCAGGCGATTGACCTGCTCGTTTTATCATTCAGGCTAAAAAAATAAGTTAAAACTAATTTTAAATATAGGTATGAAATGAGAACTTCATGATAATTAATAAGTTTCAGATTATTTTATAAGATAAGGCGAGGCCGCATGGGATTTAATTGACCTACTTAAATTTTAGTACTTCATCTATAAAATAACTAGGGATCAGCATAATCAGAATTCTGCTTCTCTCACGCTTAAATCTTTTGACGTCACAATAAAGTAAAAATAATTAAAACAGGCAAATTACTTGAAAGAGTAGTTAATGTGTGTTAACATCTGTATTTAAAAAAAACATATTTTATCCTGACAATGTATTCTTGAAATCTAGTTAGTAATATCTTTTTTTTATATCATTGAATGACGAGACGAGCAAAGCGCTCGCCTGATGAAAAGCGCCACGCTTGCCCATAAACAGAAGCAACACCACACAGAACTTTGAATTACAAAGCACTGCATAGCATTGAACTGCGCTCGTCACCCCGAGACATAATATCTCATAAACAAGTCTCATAATGCCCAGTAATTTCATTGCCTTCAATGTCCTTCAAACCGAAACACAACAGTGCTTACACACTGTTGCTTAGCGGCAGAAATAGACAAAGCGGTGGTACCAACCCAGACGGCCTCTCTCATACGAGGGACCTACCTTGTGAAGTTAGTGGCATTCAAATGTATCCAAGATGCTACTTCTTGTACGTTTGAATTTTATATGCATTGCTTACACCGCAGCTGCTCACTTACGATCTGTCGATAGTTTATAATCATCTCATCGTAGGAGCTTTGCAATCCAATAGAAAATATTTCGAATATTTCTCGATACCATTCGTTGCTTTTCCAAGACATTTTGACGCGAAATGGATTTTATTGCAATTTATTTCACATTCGATCGATTGACAGAATTTATTCATTGCTTTTGATATTTGTTTTTCTTTGTGAGATAATTATTTTCATATCTTCAACGATTTCAAGATGCCAAAATACAAAATTATTATGGTATCAATACAATACGGGGAATCCTAAATTTAAGTTTTTTGAGTGGTAGAGGCACGCTATAGACAGTTTTATCTACAGTTCTGTCTATGGGCCGGCTCGACTAGGTCGTTACCACTGTCTCTTTTTTTTTTTTTTTTTTTTGTGTTGGGATTGCTGTAAGCCTGACACTAGTCGGCTGTATACAGCTTCACCGGACTTTCGGGCGAGCGCTTTCAGGCGCTCTCAGCCCTTGACTAGGTGACCACCGCTGAGGGCACCCCCTTTGGGGTACGAACCTCGGCTCAGCACGGTCACCGGAGAGGGCAGAGACATCTGCGATTGGGGTTTAGGGGACTTTTAGGAATCTACTTGATGATTATCATCATTTACATCGGCTCGCGGGCCGGTACTAGGGTCGGGGGCGTTGCGGGGAACGCGGCGCGGTCCTCGGCGGCGAGGACGGTAAGTCGGTTTACCACTGTCTCACAGAAAACTGACATAAAGGAGCGGCATGCTGCTGCGTTTCATACGGTGAGTGAGATAACTGGAGGCCCCTCCCCTTCCCAATCTCTAATTATCCCTTTCCTTTAAGGTCAGCAAGGTGCCCATGATTCTTCTGGTATTGCGGGCGTACACGGGCGGTGAAGATCACTTACCATCAGGCGACCGAGTTGCTCGTTTGCCAGCATATATTACTATACTCTAGTACATTCTTCTTTTTTGAAGTCAGTTAATAACAAGGGGACCTTGTCATCGACCCCACAGATCGATTTTTATTCTCTGAATTTATTACCCTCCGTTCCCTGATTAGATCCACCGGGGATTATATAGATTTATTTTCCACATCACTCCCCCAAAGTTTTTATTTGGGTTTTGGTCTTATTTTACATCTAATTGCTGTCTTGGTCGTGCAGTTGTATAGCGTACGCGGTTCGAGTGCTTGCTGAGATCTCGGGTTCGATCCCTGGGTCGAGTTAAAGTTATATTAGGTTTTTCTATCACGTATTGCTCAGTATCAGTTTTGCTGGTGGGAGGATACTTGTATCCGACCGGATAGCGACCACCGTACACTGGTGCTAAAACCTGCCATAGTGGCCCACCTTGTGTGGGTCGCGTTCCAGGGTCAGCCAGTGTATATCCGGTTTTCCCCAGGGGGCCTTGCCCCCTGATCCTAACCCTTTTCCCATCCCTTTTCCTTCCCCTCCCCCTTGGCCCTTTGGCAGGCCGGCATGATCTTGCCGACCTACGATGGACACATTGTTTATCGTTGGTCGACACTATTCTTGGATTGCGCTACACTTACCATCAGGTGTAGCGTAGTCACTTTGCCGAGCCAGAATAAAAAAAAATCAGCCTGGAGCCTAGAATTGTGCTCGGATTCACAAAAATATGCTTCGCGAAATGTGAGTGTACTGGATACACCTCTACCTACACTTTCGAGGATTTCAGGCATGAGTGAGCGCGTGAGTGCGTGCGTATATCTAAGTCTAAAATATGATAAGTGTGTCGCGCATCGTGTGGATATCGTGACAGGTTTAGGTTATTTGTTTAGAATCGGTATCCAAATGTATTCTTTGGGAATTAATGAGTACAAAAACCAAGAAAATCCTCTTGACGATTCAAGCACTGAGTACTTGTGAATGGAAATATTAATTTCTATTAGTAAATGTTTTGTAACTATCACAAATTTAATAGTATACCCTGAGAGCAAACTTTTCGTAGTCACGAGAACTTGTTTAAATTTCTGCTTTCAAGTGTTTTTCGATACACTCGTACAGGTCTCGTAATTGCAGAAAAACAAGCTTTCGCGGGAATTTATAAAGTGAACTTTATACTTGAACTATATACGACACTTTAAAATATAGTCTGAGTAAAAAATACTGGGAAACGTATTTACTGATTTCGGTCATCGCCTCATATAGAATAAGCTCCCATATTGTCAAATTATAACAGCTTGACAGACCGGCTCCTTGGAGATTGATCCCTAAGTAATTAGCTTTTTATTACATCAGTAGTAGATTAAAATATGTTTATATTTTAAGGGCACCTCAAAACAAAAAAATGAATCCCTAATATGGTCACTTTGTTGTGCGTCTGTATTACTATCTATCAGTCTCTTAAGACTCTTTTCGATTATTTGTCAGCAATTTGAAATACACACAATACAAACGATTGCTTGAGAACTGAGAAACGAACTAAGGACCTCACCAGTTTCAATGCTTTGGTAAATTACTTCTAGTTTAATGAGGTGTTATATTCGTGTTTATGGGAATTCTTCATATAAAATATTTTTTTGACAATAGCTTCAACTTATTGTTATAAAGCTAGATGAGTCACCGAAAGCCAGCAAGATGTCATTGTTTCAATGTCTACGGTGGGTCACAAATTATCTAGTACAAAAGCATATGATCTATTGGGTATCAACGTAATATATGACTAGATCCGTCGGGTCGCGCACAAATGGGTTGCGATATCCAATGCATACAGATCTCTTGTGTTTTGAGAACATCATGATAATGATTACTGGATGTGGCATGAACGTTGTTGGAATAAAAATAAATTATATTTTATTGAAGAGCGAAAATTGTGTGGTCTTTAGATAATTTATGCATCTGAGAATCCCAGGTCTAGGGTTATGACAACTATTATGGGTCTGGGTACTTAAATATCAGTGGTTGGTGTATCATACTCTCAATCTATCAAAAAAGTGCATCATCAATTCAAAACCGAACTCCGTTAATGATTTGTTTTTAGTATATTCTCTCATTTAACTTACGTTGTGCACACTTATATATAGGTTTCTGACGTATGTTTTTCTCCATTTTGCTGTGGTACATTTGCTGTATGTGCTGTGAGTTATCATTCAATTCTATAATTTTGACACGGGCGCTATTACAGGAAACATAGTGCTACTAGATTACTTTAGTAACATAATATATCATTGCCAACAAGCTTACATAAGAAAACGCAACTGCCAAGTTGGAAATAGCTGTAGAATTTCACGAAGAAGCCATTAATTTATATTCCTCCTTATACACTCACATCTAGCAAGACTTTATATTAGTGCACGGGGATTGCGGTCAAACAGTAATATATTATTACAAGCAATTTTGGTGTCAGACTAACTTTATAGAGGTTTATTTGGCTAATGTAAATAATGTAATTCATGAATGACCAACGGTACTGTCTGCGTTTAAATTGAGTTGGAAGTTTTGAAATAAAATATATACAGTCTTAGTACAATGCAGTTGTTCATTATTATGAAATACCTTGAGAATTCTTCAGCATTATAGCTAGCTGATTTTTGTTTACGAAGGATAAGGAGATTTTGAATAACTCTGTGTATTTTAGTTTTAAAGCAAACATATTTCCATTGGAAGAGAAAATTTGACTTTATGTAGTCAAATATAATTTCTGAATATTTAAAGGTACTTTTTCAGGTATACAACCGACATATGAACCCGCGACGTGCATTATGAGTCAGGTGACAGCAACACAACCTAAAATTTATCTTTAAAACCACAACATTACATAATATTAATAGAACGTAATGTATATCTGTCTGTCTCACAGACCTTTTTCTCAAAGACTATTTGACAGAAACGATCAAATTAAGGTTCGCGCGACATATGACTAAATAGACCTAGACAGTGTCTCATTTATTACTTTATAAAGAGTATATTCTATTCCATGTTGTATCGGCCAACATAATGTACAGTTTTCAGCTCTTCCGAAGCCCTCTGACTTCGTTTAAAGACTGCTGTCACTAGATAATAGCCGGGATTGACTTTTTACGTCCCTTCCAAAACACGGATCTTTTAAGACGCTCACTTGAAATACCATTAAACGATGACCCATCCATAGACTGACCATGCTAAGGGTTGCTTAAAACCTTAACCATTTACTTATCAGTGAGTGTCACTGCCTATGAGCGACGCATAGCCCGTTGCACTCACTGTTGTAAAAAAATATGATGTTGAGTACGAAACGCTAATAAAATGCAAATCCCATTATACGTAACCATATTAATCAAGCACCGTGCGAGTTGCTGACCTATAAGGCCTAAAATGGCTAACTTAGTTGACAGACATTTGGTAGAGCAACTCTGTAGACGGTTTTGTCTGCAGCAAAAATGGACTGATCCGAACCGTTACTACTTGGTTTGTTTTTACAGTGTAGGCCGTCTGGATTGGTACCACCACTTTGTCTATTTCTGCCGCTAAGCAACAGTGTGTAAGCACTTTTGTGTTTTGGTTTCAACGATATTGAACCCAGTGAATTTATCGGGTATTATGAGACTTAACAGCTTATGTCTCGGGGTGACGAGTGCAGTTCCGTGCCATAAAGTGCTTTGTTGATCAAAGTGCTGTGTGGTGCTGCTTCTGTTTATGGGCAGGCGTGACGTTTACCATCAGACAAGCGCCGTCATCGTCTTGTCATTCAATTAAATAAAAAACTAAATAAAAAAAAATGTCACTGAATACTGGTGTGTAGCTAGTGTAGCTTGGTGTTGCGTTTCGTATGGTGAGTGAGATATTCATAGAGCCGAATCCTCTTCCCCTTCCAAATCCTTTAAACATGGCCGTTAAGATTCGAAATACGTTAATATTTCGTCAAATATTGTGGATTTTCATAGGCTATGAACTATGAAAAAGAAACAGGAGGCAATACCTTTAATGTTACAATGATGCATTCAGTATACCGAATACACTATGCATTCTATAGAATACATAGTGTAAACTGTCTCCGTACTAGATAGTATTATTTCACGGGACACAATTAAACATCTCCGTACAGAACAATACGAGATTACGCCAATAAGACTAGTGAATTTGCATTCTGAGTCACTTGTGTGCACAAAGATAAGAGGAACTACCATGCGTTGCTAACTCATTTTTTCCTCACCAGATTCTTTAGATTATATGAGTAGTGTGTTTTTTATTTTATTTTAAATAACACTGATAAAAATATACAAAATTATGAATAAACCCAACACCCAATAGTCACACATAGTCCTGAGCCCACACTAGTTTAATCTGTATCTTGAGTATCAGAAACATTTGTCTTGGTGCAGGAATCGAAACCCCGGCATCTCGCTTTGCACCCTCCTACACGCCCAGTGCGCTACGGAGGCTGTCAAGTATTTTATATTAAATTTTAACTTATAGTATGTCTTATTTATTTTTTTATTGAAACTTTATATACAAAACATGTATAAAGGGGGACTTAATGCCAGTGGCATTCTCTAACAGTCAACCTACAGGTGGTGCAGAGACGAGACAATGTGGGTGTATAAAAGTGCGTTACATCCGATCTATTTTAAAACCAGTTTATGAGTGCTGTATATTTCGGTCTTGTTCCTAATTATGAGAATGTTTAGAAAACAATGTCAATAAGACACCTTAAAAAAGTTTTGCGCATCCCTCGATAAGTCAAGTATTGGCTCAACCTGTTGTCTGTACAGGCAAAAAGGCATATAAAAAAGGTCTCTACAAAGGCATATACTGGCCGTAAATCTGGAAGTATTTGTTCTCTTGTAGCAAGAAAAGCCTTTCACGTGTGTCATTTTATTGACTGAAACAAAGAACAAGTGATGTATCATTTTTATCATAAAATATTTACAAGTAAAATACCGGAGATATCCTACGCGGCCTTGAGACGCATTTTTGTGACCAAATAAATATAATTTATGAACATCTTCCTTCCAGGATATTATAATATATATGTATGTTCTTTATTTTTACGTAATGTTCATATATAGCCCCGTCTAAGTTAGTTTGAGCTCAACAAAGTCCATGATGCAAAATGTATGATACTTAGTATTAAAAAATGCATTATATGTCATTATTTTCAATGGCCGCAATTTTAAAATTCAATATTTAATACCCAGCCATTATTAAATATAATGATTGATTAAAATAGTAAGTAAGTGAAAATCCAGGCACTCAATACATCGCTTAATATCTGAATAATAATGATTTTGAAATGTATGTATAGATGATCCACTCTAGCATCGTACTTAGAGAACCGATTTTGACATATGGTGTATACAATCTATTCGTCCTTATTGTTCAATGGATATAGGCTATTTTTTCAATATAATTTAAAGTACATTAAACATGGCCTGTTATTGATCAACAAAAAGCCATAGAGGTTTTGTTACTTAAAGTCAGTTATTCAACTGAAATCGAACCGTATGAACCAGCTATTAGGGAACAATTGGCAATTGAACTCTTCACGAGGCATAAAAATAATTTACACGGAGAGTTCTTCGTACGACATAGAAAAGAATTTATTAAATAAAAATGTAATTTAAGATGCCGTATCATATGATTCTCCTTTTCTAATTGCACGGCACGGCCTCGAAAATATTTTTATTTATTATTTTCGTGATCATTTTTGGGTGGTAGAGCCACGCTGTAGACAGTTTTGGCTACACCAAGAAGGGGCCGGCCCGACCGGGTCATTACCACTCACAGTAAACCAACGTAAAGTAGGGACTTGCTACTGCGTTTCGTACGGTGAGTGATATATCCGGAAGCCTAAATCGCCCTCCCCTTTATTATCCGTTTCCTTTACGGTCGGCAACTCACCCATGATTCTTCTGTTATTGTGTATTGGGTAATAGAAATCACTCACTGTCAGGTGCCCCACTTACTCGTCGGTTGGCCTATGCTATAAAAAATAAATAAGGACAAGCAGGTCACTCGCCTGATGGTCAACGCCTGCCCATAAACAAAAGCAATACCACGCGATGACGTGTATGATGCTATAAGATTATAAACCTTCGTCTCTACAAAAGGAATGTATGGTTTGAATATGACCTCAATAAGTCATATTATTCGTAAAGTCAAATAAATAGTTTCATGCAAAGTTCAACACCACCCTCATCGTATTAAATCATCATCAGGGCATAAATATCTTTAGATCTCCAGACGCAATTTAGTTCATATAATACTAATTAGGTCCTTGTATCGTCAAATACATTAAAATCTCATAAGCGACGTCCGTTCGAGTTCCCAAAGTAGGAGCTGAAAGCTATACACAAGCGAGTTATCGCTGCGCTTCGAAGACAGTCCTTCACTGTGTTATGCAGATTCTATTAGAGCAGCGGGCTCAGTGCATCCGCTTACATGTACCGTGGTGTGTGATCACGATACGATATGAGCACTGATTGAACGTGCTTTGTACGGACACGCCTTGCATTATCGATCAGGTTTTGTTGTCAATTAAGTTGAGAAAAAGTCTGTTACAAGGATTGTAGTGATGCTATGTTTGTATTGAAAAGTAATTGAATACTACATGAAAGACATTATGACCTTTATATATTTGTTCTAAGCAGAGATAGAGGAAGTGGAGCGGACTATTGAGAATAAGGTCTTATGTTACATCTGAGGGCACAAACCTTTGCTTTTCCCAGTGACGTGTGTACTTATCGGGGTATAATTCTTCAACTTGACGGTTTAGAAAAAATAGCGAGGAAACATTGAGTATTTGGGATTTCTTCATAAGAATTTCTAAGCTACCCATGTGAATTCTCCCACCCGCATTAGGCCCGTATTGTGGATAAAAGTCCTAACCTGTCTGAATAATATAACAACCCCGTGCTCCGAAGTAAAATGTTGTAGACAAAAGTATCTACGGCGTAGCACTAAAACTTATCACTTATTATTTTTGATTCTGGACTACATAATATTTATTTTACGTATCTCTTTTTACCATTATCCATGGATATTTAATTAAATATTCTTGTAAAATAAGTTATGGCTGATAAATAAAAATAACTAAAAAGTGCTTATCCGTTTTAGTAACAATTATAATAAATTTTATACAGTATAAAATAATCAGCACGTTACCAGATTAAAACAAAGTCGCAACTGAAAGCGAAAATATAAGTCTGGAAAAAGATTTATTCCTTACTGCCATAGCTGGATAAAGGATGTGAAATTGTAACAAAGAAGAAAAATGCCCTCTTCTACGTAAGGATTTTTTAATCAGATAAAAATTTTCCACTTTCACAGAAGATATAGTTGCTCTCACAGTATAAAAGTTATCAAATCTCCCTGAACTAGGAACCACAAAAGTTAAACTCAGCGAAATGCACTTAGTGTTGTAAAATATACCACTTTTGTGAGTATGAAAACTCCGTAGGCAATCTTATTTTTTAATGTGGGGCCAGCGCTATCTCACCTGAATATTTACTCTTTTTCTTCTATCTTCATTCATTATTTCTGCCACCAAGCAACAGTGTGTAAGCACTGTTGTGTTTCGGTTTAAAGGATATTGAAGCCAGTGAAATTACTGGGCAATATGACACTTAACATCCTATGTCTCGGAGTGACGAGCGCAGTTCAGTGCCATGGAGTGCTTTGTGATTTAAAGTTCTGTGTGGTGATGCTTCTGTTTATGGGCAGGCGTGGCGCTTACCATCAGGCGAGCGCCTTGCTCGTCTCTTCATTCAATCAAATATAAAAAAAACACCCTAATCTTCGTGGGATAACTTCCCACCACAATATTTACTGATAATACGAAAATGTTTTGCTTCTTTTGTGGATTTTTTTAAATATAATATCCATGGCGTATGGAATTTTAGTAGATAGCTTTAGCGTTCACCAATAAAAAGAGATGATTAATGGTGCAGTATGGTATGAGTGCCCTGTTGTCCCACAACACCGATCTCACGTCCTTACAACCCACACTTTACGAGTCCTCAATGGCATATTGTGGCACAAATACCAACATTTATTTATAACATAATAATTAACTTTACAAAATTTATAACTTTTCTCACTTGAACCACTAGGGCTCCATCTTTCCTAGAATAGGCAAAACGCGTTCAACACTCAGATTTTATGGCCGCATACTTCACGGAGACAAAATGTAGGCCAGGCAATAGCACGATAAAGTTTCATACGACTGGAGAAGTTTCGAAACTCGAGATGTATTCAGTGTTACAGATATGTGTTCTGCATCTCACTGGGATTGTGTTGATGTTAGAGCGTACGTCTACAGCGATGGAGAAGTCAAACAGCTATGACGTGGAAATCTTTATTTCAGTTGGTAGTTTCTATAACTGAGAACTTGTTATTGGCTCTGTCAACTATATTATTACTACTATATAATTCTAATGTCTGTAAGCTTCTATCTTTTTTTTTATCCTGGCTCGGCAAAGTGACTACGCTACACCTGATGGTAAGTGTAGTGCAATTCAAGAATAGTGTCAACCAACGATAAACAATGTGTCCATCGTAGGTCGGCAAGATCATGCCGGCCTGCCAAAGGGCCAAGGGGGAGGGGAAGGAAAAAGGGATGGGAAAGGGTTAGGATCAGGAGGCAAGCCCCCTGGGGAGAACCGGATATACACTGGCTGACTCTGGAACGCGACCCACGCAAGGTGGGCCACTATGGCAGGTTTTAAAAATAAATTAATTAGTCTAATAAATTAGTAAATAAATATTGGTTATAAAGATATTTCTATTGCTTATACAACGTTGAATTTGATTTGCTTCCAATCAGCTCACAGCTTAGTTGCTTGCAACATGCTTAAGTGTTGGAAATTGAAAGTGGTTAAAAATTATGGATCGTGATGATATTATTTGTCTATGTTTGCAACTTTTTTAAAACAACATATAAAGACCATTACATGTTATATTCAAATCATCCTGAAAGTTTGCAGATTAGGTTGCTCCTTAAAAATTGCTTTATCCGTTTTTCAGGAAATTGCGAACAAATTAACGAATTTGTATACATACGGGTCGAATACAAAACCTATTTTTAAGCCGGTTAAAATTACTAAAAAATTAAATAAATCAATTTTGAGCCGGTAGTATTTAATAGATTAATACTCATTGATATTGATACAATTTCACAATTTTATTACGACGAAGAAAAACTAAGTTATTTTATGTTATATGAACAAAAATATTGCTTTAAATTTAAACTATTTTAATCACTGGTTGATTAACCCGATTTTAAACTTTACCATCCTCAATAACTGACTGAGTTAAAACAGTATAAAATTCCAACAATGCTCTATACAGGGTTATTTTTAAAACACCAGCAACCTCGCAGGGGTAGATACCTAAGGTTATAAGCTACTACTTTTGTTCTACGACTTTTGATAATTTGTTAGATTTTATTTTCATACAAAAATAAGTATTCATTTAATTTCCGTCTTGAATGTTACCTACACGCATCGCAGATTACGTAAGCAAACACGCGAAGCGTGGGGAACGGGGCTAGCGTTGAAGGTCATCGCCCGAGCCAGCTGAGCGGCTTCTTTGAGTCGCGCGCGCACGCCGAACGCTACGAAGAAAAATACGACACAACAAAAACTTGTAAAATCATTTTTTTTTAAATATATTGAGTTATATACAAACTCGTAGAACAAAAGTTGTTCCGTATGGGGTCAGCTATCTGGTCCTGCGAGGTTGCTGGTGTTTTAAAATTAACCCTGTATAATAGTGAATGCCGGCATAGTGGATTTTAAATAGCCGATTGTTAAGAGGTTTAATAACGGAGGTGGGATGGTCTGAATGTATAATCGCCATAAGCTTTAGCTCAAAAGAACTACGACGTTGAAAAATTCTAATAATGCCTTCAGAGACCGTTCATCGTGTGGAGGTAAATTATAAAACCGTGTGAATGTTGCCATGTTACGAATTAATCCACTAATACCGTAAATTTTGTGATAATCTGTTAAATTCAAAATATATGTCTGAAATGGTGTTTCAAATGGATGTTTTATATTTTCTTTTTATATGAGTAGAATTATCAGTGATTCGGCTATAACACCACAAACAATGCAAATAAACATTCGAAGCAGACGTTGAAGGATATTTTTGCGGTTACTAATTTTACTTCAATTCGGGATGGATGTGGGTTTTATCTTATCCAGCAAAGGAACGACGGCCGCTTTTAGAAGTATTTTAGAATTTAATTTTATATATGGTTTAATATTTACGATAATAATATGAAGCAACAAGCCCAAACAAAATATTCTTATACTAGTTGCCAACGTGTAATATTGCTTAAAACGATATAAAATATCGATATTCTATCAAATATCCTATTTCGATAAAAAATTAAAATAAGATGCACAATAACATATAACGTCAAGAATAAAACTCAATGAATAAATTGTAGCGAACTATTTCATCACATTCTCGGTAAGTTTATATCGCATGATACTTATACCTGTGATTTTTCACATACATTTTAATGCCAAAAGTGTGCTGTGTATGCTGATGAATTATTTATTTCGCACGTTGGCAACACTGTTGGTAGTTGGCGCTACGCGACCCCCTCAATTAAAGTGTCGTTGAATTATTCAACGTCATAGTGGACTATTTTTTGTGACGTCAATAAAAATTTAAATTAGGATATTGAAATCGATTCCTTCAGATTCATAAGCTTTGAGACAACCGGTGAAGTGTAATGTATTTCAGTTTCAAATGTTTGGATAGTTACAATTTCCTTCAAATAATTCAGTTGAAGAATAGAACCCGTTCGTTGTTTTCGTGGATCATATAAAAGTCGTTTATTATAATAGGATAAAGACTCAAATTTAGCAGCAATATTTTGTTGCCCGTTGCAAGTCTATGAGAATAAAAAAAAAGCATTATAGAAAGCTTTGTAAAAATTATAACTCGAATAGTTAACTGCCAATTTAGGAAGTACCCGATTAGAAAATTTTAGTTTTATTTGATAATTTACTTAGACTTTATGAAACAAGCGCTCAACAATGCAATTCAATAAGTAACAACAAAATTTTAACAAATATGGGGAAAAAATTGTTGAGTGGTATCTTAACTTTGTTTTATTAGAAAATTCTGCACATTTTTCTTTCTTATTGTTTTCTACTCTTACCTGAGTAACTTTAAAATACACTTTTCTATATTATCCATTATTAATACTTGTTTAATTACATTTGTCTGGAAACTACTACAATTCAAAGACAATATTTGACCGCTCGCTAACAATCGAAAACTGACAAACGTAACTACACAAGCTAGTTATCAACGCCGAGACTGAACGTTCGTTACCCTTAGACTTCACAAATTTATGCCATCACATAACCTAGCTACGTGCAGCTCTGGCCAAGGTAAATAGACGTGAGTTAGCCTTTGTCGTCTGAACAGGGCATACAGCCTGCGTCTTCCTGTGATGTATCTATGTTTGAATATTCGCGTACATAGTGTATATTGACAAATTTAACCAATTATTATTAATGATTTGTTGATTAGCCCTGAGCGCCTCAAATAAATTATTAGCGAATTAAGCGATCCCTGGCGCGGATGATCTATGGATAGGCGACCGCTTAGTGGTATTTCAACTGAGCGTCTCAGTTCTTAGGAGGGCACGTAAAAAGTCGGTCCCAGCTTTTATCAACTGATGGCAGTAGTTAGGCCAAGTTCGGCACAGTTTGGAGATTTTGTATTAAATATAACTGTGGTTATTTACTAAATAATGAAAAAAAAAACAAGTAGAAGAAACTCGTCAAACCGTGGGTGCACTGCTTGCTCCTCTACCTACCCCTTCGGGGATACGCGGGAGTTATATATTATTATATATATAATGAATGAATGCAATTTATTTTGATCAAGAAAAGGATCATGATCTGCCAGTTACATACAAAATTGTTATTTGTAATTAAATAAATTGTAATTGACAATAGTGATTTATTAATGCGAATAATATTTTTTTAAACATTATTTCGTTTCCAGTCTGTACATGAAATATTTTTACGCTAACTACAAATTGGGTGGTTCGTTTTTATAATAAACTGAATCTATGAGACCTTACAAAAAAAACTCCCAAGACAGTCATATATTCTCACACAATTAAATATTTGACACGTGCAACGCCTACGCGAAGCAAAAAATGTCGAAAAAAGTTTAAAACTACAAAAACACCGACAGATGGTGTGCGGTTGATATGTTTCAGTTTCGGGGATTATGCGTTTCTTAAACAAATATTTAAGACATTCAGTTGTTTTCTTAATACCTCTGTCGCAGTGTGGGGTTAATCGGTGTGGTATTATTAATGTTTTGAATTACCTTATAAGTCATAAGAAGTGATTGTAATAATATGGGGTCTGTTAATAAAATTGCTAGCAGTACATTATTAGGTTTTGTTTTATTTATTTTTTGCATTTGGTTATCTTATATAAAGACAAAGGAAAAAATAAGGCGATATTTTTACCACTCGGCTTTGCTCGTTCAAACACCCATACTTGAACGTATTCTATCGATGTATTTTTTTTTTGCAAATATAATATATTATGTGTCTAATATGTCTCCCCGGAGGAGTTGACGTCGCGGAGCGGCTGGTCGTGAATAGTGCAAGCCAAGACTTTCTATAACATGTACTAAAAATAATGTTGCGCTGATCCCACTCCGAGTGGGATAAAGGCGGGTAGAAGAAGAAGAAATACATGTCTGTTTAATTCTTATATTATCATTCATACATTGTGGTATTTACCAGTTTACCAGTTTTAACAGTTACACTTAAATAACTTATTTGAGTTTTTAAACTTTTATTTTCTGCGAGTATAATTAAAGTATAAATAATTAGAGTATAATTAGTAAGAGATATTCTATTTTATTATATTTTTTACAATTAATTTAATATATTTTTTGTATTTTCTTTTCTCTTTAATTACAAAAAGTGTGAATGTATTTTGACTGCAAAACTTAACAACAACTAAAACTACGAGGTATTTACAGTTCCACAACACCCAGACCCTAGTCAAAATATATTAGTGGCTCACGCAAACATTTGTTTCAGGAAGAACTCGAACCAGCGGCCTCTCGCTTGAGAGTCTGCTTCTAGCCAATTGTGCCATGGACGCTGTCGATATTTAACTTTGAAAATAATCAATATTTCATTTATTTATTTTATTTCAAGTGACAAAGCGACTTGTAAATAAAATTATCTGAAGGACCTTATCGATAAATGTATATTGCCAACTAAAACCTGAGATTATCACTAACATTCTACTAAGACTGATACAAAACCTTGTCATTATAGTGGCGAAAAATCAATGACAATAAAATCAGCACCAAAAATCATATCCGAGCGATAAAGTTACAAATGTATTCCTCTTTACCGCACCATTTAATGTTATGAGCACGGTTTCCTTGCCTTACTAGCGCCTGTATTTATCGTGCACTGTATTACACATACACTAAACAAACTTAAAATTATCACCACAAAAATAGCTAATAATAAACTATCAACCTTATTTTAAGGCAAGAAGGAAGAATTTTAAACAAATTTTTAAGTAGCCGACGACATGTATAACTTTGTTTTTCAGCCGCAAGAAATCATAGCCGACTCAGAATCTCCAACTAAAACCGCTCCCTTATTTTTGGCACCGAAACAAATGAATAGCTAAAATTTAAATGCGCTCTAAATTTTTGTTGCTGCTTTGTTTGTATTGTTATTAGAGCTATAGTTGTAATAAGGAGATAATATTAAACGTTTCAGACATTTAAATCTCTTTATTGAGCTTTTACTTTTTTATAAGTGTATTAAAATTGCAAGGTTTTGTTGTTGCTAATTTATACTTTACCACCGTTAATTAGCAAATCTCAGAGAACAATGTTTGTTGCAATCAAAAACTTATTTTAATGTCCTGAATGACGAAACGAGTAGTTCACTCGCCTGATAATAAGCGTCATGTCTGCTCACGTGATAAAAAGTCACAGAACCTTTAATTACAAA
Source organism: Amorpha juglandis (assembly GCA_949126905.1). Lineage (NCBI taxonomy): Eukaryota > Metazoa > Arthropoda > Insecta > Lepidoptera > Sphingidae > Amorpha > Amorpha juglandis. Next base: position 8,438,747 of record OX421365.1, read on the forward strand.
GGTCTGCATGACATTAGACTGTGCTCATTACTCCGGAACATAAGATGTTAAATCGCTTATTGCCCAGTTATTTCACTAGTTTGTGTATGTATTTCTGCTTTGCAGTGGCGGTGGTACTAACACAGACGGTCTCTCGCATATGAGAGATTTATTACCCATTAAATCATATCGAAGGAAAATGTAAAAATAACTAATTATAGCGATATTTAGAAGTCGACAAGAGTAGCAACTTAGTCTGAGTAGAATGGTCTGCTTGAGTTCTGTTTTAGGACACGTATATAATAATATATCGTGCGAAAACCTGCATATCTGGAAGTTCTCCATGTGTGAAGTGGAAGGCGCTGTCTTACTCGCATCAGGCTATACGGCGTAGTGAATGAAATATGTGGGCTCTCTCAATTGTTGAGGAGATCTGTGTCCTATAGCGGGTCTATTAAATACAGGGCTGATGTTATTTTAAGAAATAAACGTTTATAAATGGCTCTATTATTAAATTACTAATATTACCTACGAGTAAACAAATTAAGATGAAAGTAATTCCGGATTCCAGTCAATTAAGTAGTAACAAGGTGGTAGATCCCTCGCATGCGAGAGGCCGTCTGGGTTGGTACCACTGCTTTGTCTATTTCTACCGTCAAGCAACTGTGTTTAAGCTCTGTTGTGTTTCGGTTTGAAGGACATTGAATCCAGTAAAATTACTGGGCATTATGATACTTAACATCCTATACCTCGGGGTGATGTGCGCAGTCGAGTGTCATGCAGTGCATAATTCAAAATTATGTATGGTGTTACTTCTGTTTATGGGCAGGCGTGGCGCTTACCATCAGGCAAGCGCCTTGCTCGTCTCGTCATTCAATCAAATTAAAAAAAGTCAATCAAACTTGTGAAAATGCATCTTAAGGATACCTTCCTAAACTGGGGGTACAAAACCTTCAATCAAACTGTCTCCATGCAATCGAACATTAATAAGAGGGTAACGTTCCTTCACGCTCGTAAAAATATCAAGATTTATTTTCGCTTTATTTCATCATTTGACAGATAGTGTAGGGTACAGTTCACAAGTCTACAATAGCATTTACCTCTTCTTCATAAACGTATTATGCAGTAATCGTCCTTATCTCGGTACATTTACGAATTATGAGATCAACACATTCAGTTTCAGAGGCGAAATATAACGTTGGCATAATAATAGTACGCATTCAAAACACGTACGTTTGGCTTGGCTTGTGAATAGATATCAGGAAAAACGATACGGCTCTCTCGATGCCAATAAAACTTGATTTATATAAAACACTTGCAAATCCAGTGGAGTTCACAGTAACTATCCTGTATCTTAGCTTTGTTTAAAATTTACAAGGTGGTAGGTCCCTCGTATGCAAGAGGTCATCGTGGTTGGTACCAACGCTTTGTCTAGTTATGCCGCCAAGCAACAGTGTGTAAGCATTGTTGTGTTTCGGTTTGAAGGACATTGAAGCCAGTGAAATTATTTGTGAAATTACTAATTGACTGCAGAAATAGACAAAGCGGTGGGTGGTACCAACCCTCTTGCATACGCGGGACTTACCACCTTGTAAAGACCTATATCGAGAAACTCAATTCACGATATAATTTTTTGTTGTTATTCGATAAAAGTTAAACGGTTCCAGTTTATCCTATTCACCCCTACAGACCTGAGTACCCTAATTGAGGATACAGGTTACAAAGTCTACCTGTTCAGTAATGTGACTCACGGGAATACAAGGGACACACGAAGTCACTACATATGACGTAATTTCACCATTTTCACCTACGCGAATTCTGTCCAGATAGCTGACGCAACTATAAAGTTAAACAGGTGGACATTAATCACCTCACATTGCTCTTAAAACTTTCCTAGTTTATATAGAATGTGGTTTTTAGACCATCATCATCAGGCTCGGATAGGATGCTTACAATTTAACTGATGGCAAATCGGATATTTCTAAAATCTTTTCAGATAACATGCTTTATAAATTGCTAATAACATAAAAAAATAATAATATAGAAACTCGAAATATAATTTGCTCCGCTAATAGCTCCGCTCATCACTCTCCTCGGGCTTAACGCAGTGACAGTTTCAGATCAAGTATGATACCAATTTCCTGAACGCATCGAGTTTTAATATAAACGTTGTATTGAAAGGGTCTGTAGTTGAGTAGCCCAAAGATTCAATATTTATAATAGAGATGATAGAAATGTGTAATTATGCCTAAATTATGCCAGGTATACATATAGCTGAGTCACGGATGGTTTGGATACAAATTTGCCGACCATTCGACAGGTCATGAAAATGATTAGCAAGCGCTATTTCGATCGCGCCACGTACCATTCTAATGCGCTTAACCATAAATCGACAATATACAATGCCTTTGACCGATCAAGATAGAGAAGACCGCATAGCTTCCTCATCGATCCTGACGATGAGACCATCCTGGCCATCTGACGGATGGTGGAGTTCAACAAACACCTACACTCCACAGCATGGTCACTTAAATGTAAGGGTTGAGAGCGCCTAAAGCGGTCACCCAAAAGTCTCCAAACATTAAAAAAATCTTAGATGATTGAGTTTTATGTATTTTTTATACAATAATTTATCGTACAACGAATGTGAATGTGAGCACATTTTGCAGACTTTAGAATGTGTACATACTAAAGTCGTAGGACCAAATGCCTGACCGAAGATTGGCTGCGTTTAGTTGCTAATATACGAATCCGTCCATGACACAACAAGTTAATTGTGGTATTTATGATATGTCCCTTTCGTAGTGTATTATACCGTAGTAATGTTAGGTTTTTTATAAACGCGATATATGAGTAGCATATACCTATTTTCTAAATTCGAATTATTAAATTCCTAAAAACAGGTAAGATGTAAGTATTTGACATCAACATTACCGGAGTGACGCGTCTTTTATCAATAATGTATTTACTCTTTAGGATGTGGGTAAAGTGACAATAGGAGTCCGACGTTCAGCAATTTAACAATCTTGATCAGTTTTCAATTATCTTTTAGAGTGTTTAATATAAATGGTGTATAAATCTCTTTATCTATGCAAGGTGGATGAAAGTGTTAAGTCATTTTATGTATCAATATTCCTTTAAAATTCATACTTTATATTGACACTAAAGATGGTTTTACAATCTTTAGTAGAGCTAATATAAAACGTTATATATAACATTATAAGACAATAACATTATAAGGTAACAATAAGATGTGGATGTCCAGCCTATATTTTTTTTCCAATTTCTTGATAGTTTCAGACAAATTACGCCTAGTCTCATAAGGAAAATGCTCACGACCGGCTACCTTACCCAGATCTAATGTACAAAATGAATGAGCAGAGATGCAGTATTATGGGACAATTTTTTAACAGTAAAACTGTTCAATATTTTTAATAACAGGTAAAAATATATTTTTCATTAACTGAAAAGTATCAAATCGTCTATATCGTAGTATTTGGATGCGGTATGCCTGTGCTAGTCACGAGGCAGCAATAAGGCACGCAAGACGTATTTCTTTCACTATCGTTACTAGACATTTTTTTTTTGCCTTTAGTGTATAAGCAGAATAATAAATTTTGTTATCCGCATAAATTACAGTTACTTTTCTAGCGTGTCTTATAATACAATTTCATGGAAATTGGAAGCGCCTTAGGACATTTCTAATGGAAAAATTAAAAACAATTGAGTTTTTGGAAGTCGTTGATGACCTCGAAGCACCAGGTCTAATATCAATTTCCAATTAATAATAAAGACGTGTCACATTTTGTTTTAGAGTGGTAGAGCCACGCTGTAGACAGTTTGGTCTACAGCATGAATGGGCCGGCTCAACCGGGTCGTTACCACTGTCTCACAGAACACCGACGTAAAGTAGCGGCGTACGGAATACGGTGAGTGAGATATCCGGAGGTCCAAATCCCCCTCCCCTTCCCAATCCCTAATTATCCCTCTCCTTTAAGGACGGCAACGCACCCATAATTCTTCTGGTATTGTGGGCGTACATGGGCGGTGGAGATCACTTACCATCAGGTGACCCACGTGCTCGTTTACCGGCCTATGCTATAAAAAAAACATGCTTATTTATGCTTAGTTAAGAAGGCCTGTAACTGTAGGCGCAACCGAAACATATTGTAATCTAAACTAGTATTATAAAGAGGAATGATTTGCATTTTTGTATGTAACGAAAAAACTAGTGGATCGATTTAAAAAATTCTTTCACCATTAGAATCCTACATTATCCCGGATGAACATAAGTCACTTTTTATCCCGGAAAAACCGAATCACGCGGGTGGAGCCGCGAGGAAAAGCTGGTCATATATAAAACAAATATATAGTAAATATAAAAATGTTGTAATTTTACGCGTTACCAAAAACTAGTTCTACGTTTTAGCTTACAATATTGAACCATAAGGATACCATAATATACCCAAACACTTCTACAAGAACCATTAAAAAACACGATAAAAAGATTTGTTTGCACCTGTTTAACATGGTTCTGCGCAAAATAAAAGTGTTGTAAACTGCACTCGCAATTTACCATTTTAAATTACTACTATACAGCCCGGAGTTTTAACTGAAATCAACAAAAGGGAAAAAACATAAACAGTAAAAATGGCACCATCACAATGGCGAGGGAAAAATATAATAACACGTTAAATCCCCTCAAAATGCTTATTGCAGGTACTATGAGACATTCTAGTTTAGAAAAGTCGAATGTGCGTTATTCTCAATGTCGATAGAAATAAATCTATACTTATAAAATAACATGTCCTGACTGACTGACTGATTCATCACCGCCGAGCGCAAACTATCAAGGCTACAAGCATGAAATTCGGACTGTATGTTCATTTTGTTATGTAGACACCCACTCAGAAAGGATTTTAGAAAATTCCACCCCAAAGGGGTCAAAATAGGGGATGATAATATGTATGAAAGTCCTTCATTTTGAAAGTTACATAAACAAAATTTTGTATTTCGGTTATTGACGTAAAACAAATACGTGTTTCAGGAATTTTGCAAATTTTAGTTAATATGGGATGAAAAGGGGGGTGAAAGTTAATGCGAAAGTGAGTTTGTTTGTTACGCTTTCACGCCTAAATCACTAAACCGATTTTGATGAATTTATCTACAGGGATAGATGGGATCCCGGAAACGGTTATAGGCTACTTTTATCCCTGAAAATGCTGTTCACGCGGCGGCGCCGCGAGCAAAAGCTAGTGAAAGTATAAATGTTTCCAAACAATATCCGACAACATGGGTATAACCACAAACATATCGCAGGCTCTCAGTACATTTAATTAGGAAAGGATATTGCGATGATTACAAAAGTCATAAAGTTTTGCAAGTAATTGAAACGCGTTTTCTCACTGCAATTCTAGAACACTAAAATTTCTGCTCTTTTTATGTTGGATAAATACGGCATTAATAATTATTTTACATAGAAAAAATCTTTGAGGAATAACTTAGCATTGCAACCTTAAAATTTAATTGCAAATTAAAAATCATCGAATTAAGTGTCAATCAACTGTATAGGTAATTATTGTATAATATTCGTTAACATATAGCAGCTGATCCACGGGTCATGAAATGATAGATTCGATAATGGACATAAATTTAAAACTCTAATTATTCAGTAGCAGCGACAGTTCAGCGAGGAGTTTATTATGAAGCCGACTGGGTTGGTACCACCGCTTTGTCTATTCCTTCCGCAAAGCAACACCGTGTAATCACTGTTATATTTTAGTTTCAGGGACATTGAAGCCAATAAAATTACTGGGCATTATGAGGCTGAACATCTTATGTCTTGGGGTGACAAACGCAGTCCAGTGCCATGCAGTGCTTTGTGACAGAAAGTTATGTATGGCCTTACTACTGTTTATGAATAGGCCTAGTCGTCGTTTAATTTGGTCTAAAAAGTCGATAGACTTCAATAATATTTCTCGAGCGCGAAATAACTAGGGATTTGCGAGCATGCAGCGGATGGTAGTGTCCTATTTCTGATTTATCCCGTAACTTCAACCCTGAACTTATAGCAAATCATTTACGTCTTTACATTTCAAATCTATAACAATGGCGTTAAACTAAAAAGAAATATTGTAACTGGTTAATATATATTTTAATATTGTACTATTAAATGGTTCACGTAAATTTGATTGCGTAGTATAATTCAATTATTGACTCAATAATAATGAATTCAAACCTCTCTAATCCTTTAGGGTCCTCTAAATGTTAATCTGCAATCGGACTTTTACTAGAATAAAAAAAACAAATCTGTTATAATTCAATAGCATTTTAAAATAAATATTGGTGGTCAATGAAAAGGAAAGGAAAGGTTGAAAACTAGGCATCCGGCCGATCGTAACACTACAAGTCAAATATTTCTGTTACATATTATGTTAAATAGTATGTTGCGCCGATCCTACTGCGAGGGGACAAGGAAGGGCAAGTAGAAGAAAAAGAGAATTAAACTCAGGATAGTATTGGCGAAATCGAGCTGTTCACTCATGAGAAATTGAATCCGAAAAATGTCGAACAAAATATGATCAAGTATCATTATGTCTGAAGATTAGGTAGAGGTGCAACTATTACCTACACGTACAATTCGTTGAGTATATTGGCATTCTTTTATATGACACAGGGATACTTACTTCTTATTCGCCAAAAAATCCACACCCAGGTAAGTAATGTGTTTATCGAAACGAAACTAACACTTTTGATTGCCTTGAGAATCGAGCCTACAACCTAATTTGCCACAGCCTAGCTACTGTGCCATTTTAACGATAGGCTGATCCAATACATTTCCCGTAAGCTGATGGTAGGCTATTCATATCCGCCCGTATAGCGACCACCATACACACGATGTTAAAAACTACCATAGTGATCCGCATACCTTGTGTGGATCGCTTTTCAAGATCAGCCAGTGTATATCTGGTTCTCCCGGGGGCTTGTGGGATGACTTGATGGTTGGTTAGTGTGGGTATAGGGGTACATCCTTCTATCACTCTTCGGAGTATGAATAAGTATAAAACAGGCCGCCATGATTCTGGTAACCGATAGACTCATTGTTTGTCTGTGGTCGCTGGTTTGTTTGGAATGCACTGCGCTTACCATCAGATTTGTCTATTTCTGCCACCAAGCAACAGCGTGTGTTTCGGTTTGAAGGTCATTGAATCCAGTGAATTTACTGGGCATTATGAGACTTCTTATGTCTCGGGGTGACGAGCGCAGTTCAGTGCCATGCAGTGCTTTGTAATTCAAAGTTCTGTGTGGTGTTGCTTCTGTTTATGGGCAGGCGTGGCGCTTACCATCAGGAGAGCGCCTTGCTCATCTCGTCATTAAATCAAATAAAAAAAATAGTTGTAAAACTATAATAAAATATTCGCCGCATAATCTATTTGACTACATACTGTACGCGTACTTACACTAACAATCAAACAGATATTTACATAATGTATTATTCATTATGTTGTATTTGGAAGGCAAATCCCACGTATGTGGTTAGTAAATTCTATATCAAATATTTACCAAAGGTTTGTGTACGTACGCCGACTCGCTATCTAATGAATGTTATTGAATAGGATTTAGCGATTATAGCAGGATCACACGGTTCAATTTTATTTGATCCACTGTTTTAAGTCTACAAAATCTATGTAATATGCTGTGAAAGTATGGTGTTTGTTGAGCAATTAGATTGAAAAATCGAAAAGACGGTTCAAAAATCGAATGATATGAACCCGCTTTAAGTCTAATGCGGTGCGTCTAACATTTTCAGTTCATTTTAAACTAAATAATATTAAATATGTACATTATTTGAATTTACACTCCGTTTAATAATTTTCCATATTATATCTAAATTACAACTGAAACCATGTAGTTAAGTCAGTAGTTTTTATAGTACCATTTTACAAGCCGAAATTTAAACTTATATGAAGTTGTAAGACTATTATTTGGTTTGCCGGAAATAAAACTTCATTATAAAGCCGGCTCCTCTAACACAAAATGAACCACTGTAAATATGTTAAATAAATACAAAGAATAAATACAACATTATTTTCAATTTATAAATAATATCCATAGTTGAATATGAAAATATACAGCTCAAACAATGGAGTGTAAACATTTTAAACTTTTATGGTATATTATTATTTAAAACAATGAAACTATATTGTCAATTTGCAAACAATTTACAGAGATCACCCAAGTTACGAGTCAGGTTGCTGAATTAAATTAATCCAATAAGAGTGTTTTCAACTTTTTTCATAACCACAACGTGTCAGACGGTGATAGCTAGTGACATCTGTTCATCCAGACTAATACACATTCATTTATAGCGCCTAGACATTCCGTCCGAGATGAAAGTAAAAAATATGGAGTCATCCCGGGAGCTCCGCAAATGACGTGTTAAGCCAAATGTCTCGTCGTAAGCCCTTTTCATCTCGTACAAAAAAGGAGATGAATTGACTATAACGTGCCGTAATACATGGTTTACTTACTTCATTATTCAAATGAGTGGCTTTCGGTCAAGGCAGATGAATTAGTTCTACAGACAAAAAGGAGAAATTTACGCCATAATACAGCGTGTACAGAAAGGTATGACTAAATTTATGCAACAAAGATAATTATTTCATAAGTAGTACCAAATCCGATTGTATTGTTTAGACATAAATGAAGCATTTTCTTTTTTAACCAATGAATAATATGTCGTATATTATGTAACTTGCAACTTTGCATAACACTTAATGATAGACAGCTGCGCTTTCATTTTACTTCAGCAGTGTTATTCTCGATCACGCACTTCACTTAATTCATAAGTATGTGGTCGATCTTATCGATCGTAATAAACGAGTGCATTAAATTACCGTGAAATTTGAACACACTGTCAGGTTTATATGTATGTGACTGTTGGGTGTATTTATTTATTATTTATTTATATGTAACGACCAATAAATATGAACACACCTTTCTGTAATACCTTGTGTATTATTATAAAGTTTTTACGCTTAAATTATTAGACCAACTTCAACGTCTACGACATTAGGCGCTCTATGTGTATATGAAAAAAATCCTATCTGACATACCTACTTCGCTCTAGTTTGTAACAAATTAAATTACTGTCAATGATAAATTCTTGATAAATTTTAATAAGCCATTTTTTTCATTTTTTCACTATGTCCCATATCAGTATTATCCAGTTTTCTTACCAAGACGTCTAAATCCTAATGTCATTAATGAAAAATATGTATCAAATGAACAAATAATATGAAGTTAGATGCCTCGTGGGGCCTTAATGAAAGGCTGTCAGGGACCCTCGTCAAACCTAACGGATCCGCGCTATGACACTGATCTCTCATCATTTATTTACCATCGATGATACCCTTAATGAATATGTCTGTGGCTTGGAAAAATCTTTGATGTATGGACAATGAGCTATTTGAGTAGACATAATTAGAAATATACATCGACGCTTGAAAGGCAATATCTAAGCGACTTTGAGTAAACTTTACAAGAGGGTGATTTAAAGTTCAAATATTTAGAAAAATAAACATAAAAAGTTATCTAATTGTCGAATTTCGATGCTTTTAACAAATTATTTTATTTAGAAAAACGTAGGATGCATGGTGTCAATAGTTATAAATATTTTATTGACAGATATTAGTAGAAGAATTATCATTTTATAATATCTTAAAAAGCACCCCACGCTTTTTTTTTTACAATAAAATACATTTTTTTTCTTCAAATTTATTTTCTATTTTTTAGTTGGAAATATCCTTTCAGATATTGCTTTCAAATACAAAAGCCATACTCTAACATATTTTCTACAAAAAAGATGACTTCTTTCAAAAATAGCTATCATAAACGTTAATCGCTGGTTAATCTTACTGGAACGTTGTGAAATAGGTCCTAAGTTTTAAGGTTTAATATCCTCATCAATGCGTTCAATTTCATAATTTAATCTGTAACTATGAACTCTGATACTTATAAAGTCTGAAGAATTATTCCGATGTTTACAGTTTCATATTTAACATTTCTTAGAGCTAGAATAAAAAGGACTATATTCTGCTTCGGTGTGAATTGCTTCTATAATTACAAATTACTTCAAGTTGGTAACGGTAAAATAGAGCAGAAACTATATTAACGCTTGGATATGGAACAGTAAGGTATATATATTTCATATTTATTTATTTATTCCTGCGCGAAAAAGTGACTCCACTGCACCAATTAGTAAGTACAGTACAGTCCAAATATTATCAACTGTCGTAATATTCAGGTAAACAAGTTAGATAATGAATTTGTTAGTTACTAAAAATAAGAAGTTAAGAACCACCGGATTTGAAAATAATAATATTTCTTGACAACAACGACTGACGATTGCGATTACAATTCTTTTTATTTCTTACTTTACTTACAGCTCAATAATGTTATCAGCTCATACTCTCCCATAGCTGGACACGGGCCTCCTCTACTAATAACAGAAATCAATCTGGTTTGGAATCATGCCATAAGATGTTCTATTTTAGGCTGATTCGGGCGTATATGACCGTAATAAACTTGAACAACAAACTATGTGTTGTTTTCATTGGCATCTTACAAAAAGACGATCGCCTCACTGTATCTCCCTCCACATTACCTAAGTTAAAAGCTACGGCGCAGATAGCTCGGTAAGTAGCGATTAGAAACTGTGTGACTTTAGTAACTGCCCTTTAAGCGTCAACTTCAGCGATGTCAATGTTTTGGTTGTCAAGGAAATTTTTCCTTAACGAATACTAGGAATATGATGAGAAACGAGAGGTATTATATACGAGTATTTGAATGATCATGATATAAAAGAAGATCTGTTTTTATTATGGAAAGGTATTTAATGGTGATTGCCGCTGCACATGGACTGATAAAATACCAGAGAAATTGTCGGTGCGTTGCCGACTTTTAAGGAAACAATTGACTCTTTTCTTGGAGGTTTCAAGTCTAACCATCCTAAGAATACAGCAAGCGAAAGTTGATTCTATAAGTGCGCTTCAAGAGGAAAGAATACCATACACACAGACAACTCGTCTGTGAACGTACATTATATTTATATATTGTTATGTTTGCATTTATTGTAATGTCTTTCTTTGGCACCTACTTCTTTTCCAACAGAGAATCGTATGCTTCATGCATAATATGCGCCTTTTTACAAGAAAATTTTATAACCATACTTATACATAAAAAGTACATTGGTTATTATTTTTGGTGAAATAATGCTTCACCGGAAGAATTCATCGAAATAACTTTGCTTATTTCCTCTGCCCCTGAAATTCGTTCTATACAGCAATAAGAATTTGTTATAAACTTCAAAATATCTTTTACAATAATTGTCAGACAACTTATTTTATAGATCAAAACTTCAGAAACTAAATTCATCATTCTTGTTCCCGATCTATTCGAGTAGGTACATCGTGATGGTAGTACACTTGACATACGTAACGTTAAGCTACTAATACTATATGATCTTATGTGTTGTCTAGTAATAAAATTGTAGAATATGTATGGTGTTGGTGTATCTAAAAGTTAACAAAAAAATACTGATTAATAAATCAATATACGAATCTAATAAGCCCTCGTACTACTTATAATAATAATAGCTATAATAGAATTAACGTGATTGGCCTAAATCGTCTTTTATTCACTTCACATTGTCGATATGCTTACGTTGATCACTCGGTAACCTAACGGAATGCTTAACTTGTACTGAATGCTAATTCCATTCAGTTATTTGATATACATATTATTATTGTCTTATAATATTATGAATACGTAATACCCTGAACATTCGTGCCACGTTGTCGCGGCAAAATCTCGTTGTTGGACTTCAGCAAAGTGCATACTGAATGCTATGTTCACTTGGTTACACTTGATGATATTACGAAATATGAACCTTCGCCGAACCCCAATAATATGGCTGGAGCATAATATCATAACCTCATTTTAATCATCCACCTTGAATCACAAAACCTTTTAATACTTAATTACTAAACGATAGTTCTATGATATCACCCAACAGTCACACATATATTCCTGATCCCATACTAGGTAAACCTGTATTGTGGGTATCAGGAACCCACTGCCTCTCGCTTCGCAGCCGGCTACTCGCTCACTGCGCCACAGAGGTCAGTATAAACTACATTTCAGTATTTCATTATTGTTTGTTAAACAATGTTATAGTAAGGTAAACAAAATAAAATACATCAGATTAAAATAACAAAGACAGCAAAGAGACGTCGCTTCGCGTTGTGTAATCGAAACATGCCCGGCGGCTTGAATAATGTGGAGGCTTAATAAATGAGCCCCGAACAAGACTTTACAAATGATCGAAGAGTTCATAGGTCGACCTGTGTGAATTAATCTGTGTGATACAGACGCTGACAGCCCGCGGTCTCGCGTAGATAAATAAAATCAATTTGTTGAATGGGTTTCCGGGATTCCGATATCTGGTCATCTTAACGAGTGTCATTGAGGTGTTAATGGACTTGTATAATGATTGAGGCTGGATTTCATCATATTGATTTTGCATTCAATTTTACCTCAATGGTTTAGTAGCAGCGTATTGAGAAACTGATGAGATCCTGTGTTCAAGTCCCAAGTCGAGCTGTACAATTACATGTTTTTTTACAATTTTATTTTGTGTGTTATTTTTTCAATTCACAAAAACCATATGAGTTGTCCAGAATTAGAATTTGTTCCGATATGGGTATAGGCTCGCCATCTATCATATCATGGGATGAAAATCGGTGAACCGTGAATGTTCTAACTAGAATTGCAGCAATGTCAGGCCCTTCCAGGATACAGCCATAAGCCTAGGTTATGTAAATTTTGCGCATCATTTAAGTTACGCATATTCTAACAGCATAATCAAGACATAAAGTGGTGCAGATTTTGTAAGTTGCATAACATCTCTATATTAAGGTTTGAATTGTGCCTAAGTAAAATGACAGTATACTAAAAAATCTAAATAAAAACAATCCATTATGTTTCTGAGATAGCTGATATACTCCAGGAATATCGCTGCCGGTGACTTGGTCACGTTTTGAGGACATCACAGGAGTGCGTCGGTCATCAATGCCTGTGCTAATTAGTACCAGAGGAACGATCCACGCCGCAGTACGGGTTAAGCGGTACACCGAAGTGCTAATTGTCATCTTTATATATGTACATTATGTTAATGCTATGTATCTAGTGGTATTTATTTGAAATTACTGTGCATTATGAGACTTAATATCTTTTGTCTCGGGGTGAAGAGCGCAGTTCAGTGCCATGCAGTCTTCGATCAAATATATTTGATCGAAGCATGCAGTGCTTTGTCATTCAAATTTCTGTATGGTATTGGTTCTGTTTATGGACAGGCGTAGGTTACCATCAGGCGCCTTGCTCGTCTCTTCATTCAATCAAATAAAATAAAAAAAATAGATTGAAACGTAATGGTTTGGTAGTCATTGCCTCTTGTTTAATTATAATGAATTATATAATGTTGCTTTTGCAATTAATTATTTATTGAACACAGAAAGGAAGCCAAGGATGGCTTAGCCGTCTTTAGGCAAGATATTCATTACTATCTCGAGTATATTGTAAACGCGGAGCTAAGAAATAAACGTTAATAAAGTGTAGAATTTGCATAGATTCACATTTAGACATATACGTACACAGCTGACACGGGGGACCGCGAGTCAGAATCTTTTTCATACAATTTCATATAAAGTGGACATATCGCTAGCTTATTAATGCTTCTCATTAATAGCGCTGGCGCATACTCAGCAGTGAGATCCTATATACAGGGTTATTTTTAAAACACTGACAACTTCGCAGGAGTAGATTCCTAAGGTCATTTGCTACTACTTTTGTTCTACGACTTTTCATAATTTGTTAGATTTTATTCTCATACAAAAATAATTATGAATTTAATTTCCGTCTTGAAAGTTACCTACGCGCATCGCAGATTACGTAATACACGCAGCGCGCGCGTTAGTTCAATGACCGGCCGCGCCGTATCGATCGATAATACCTACACCCAGCCGTCAGCTGATTTCACTATTACACGCGCGCGAACGCGCGTCGGGTCGTTCGTATATGACTGAAACGTAGAGTGTAGACGTACGAACACAAACACTACACAACAAAAACTTGTAAAATCGTTTTTTTTCTTATGTATTGAGGTATGTCCAAACTCGTAGAACAAAAGTTGTTCCTTATGGGGTCAGCTATATGGCCCTGCGAGGTTGTCAGTGTTTTAAAAATAACCCTGTATAAATAATATTATAGGGCTGATATTTGTTTTGAGTAACTTGGGTCTGAGAGCATCTGTCTATTTTTTTTAATTGATGTGATAACGACAGTGTTAAATATTTCTTGTAGAAATATAAAATATCTAAAAATGTCGCTTATTGTTTAATATGTTCATAACTCCTCGTCCACATCTTATGAGAGACAAGGAGAAAGTCGAAACACAAAATGACTTCGAGTATTAGGCGTTTATTAATTTCAGTAATCTATTCAACCGTGCAAAGCAGCAATTAATTTTGCTTATTTATTTATGAAAAAAGATGATTTATGACCTTATTCTGTTAAAGAGAGAGGTTATAATTATTTTGTGCCGCGTTGTCGGTTATCACATTTGGTTTTTGATGAGAATCACAAGGTATTACAGCACAATGTTATAGGAATATTGTCAAAGCGTACCCAAGGAGGAAGGTCGGACACGACCTCAATGGACATTTGTGCCTCTATGGGCTCACTTTGGAATATTGTATTGACGGTACGGAATTCTCCAAATTATATTAGGTATGGTCGTACTTCGATATAATAGTATTATCTGTGCGAGCAATTATCTCGATGTATTTTATTATTCCTTTAGCGACGAGACGAGTAGGTCAACTAGAAAAATATCTCTAATTTTTAAATAGCAGAACAGTTTTTCTTCAAACATAGCTAAGAACCTACCACCCCGTGACCACGAAGGCTGAAAAGCTTTCGAAACGTCGGGACCATAATTAAAATAAAAAACCGCGATAAAATCCATTTAAATTAGTTTTATTTCAATAAGAACCTTTTTGATTTAATCAGCTTACAACAATTAATAACCGCATTAAAAGCGATTCTTTATTTCAGCGCAGATAAGTGTTCAAGGCTTCATATAATTTACCTATAACGAACCAGTAACGACTAGGTAGGGATTTGATAATTTTAAACAAAGATATTCTAAAATAAGATTATCCTGATACGTGCGGTTATTGGACTGCATAAACATGCACATACTTTAACACCCAACAATCCGTTATATCGTGATATAAAAGTATACTTTCTGCCTGGCTTAATGCCAGTCCGCTTTCCCACCATGATTTGACGGTGGATATGGTATTTTGTGGGGCGACCCGTGGTGTAGTCTCCACAACCAGCGACGGCAACTAATACTCGCCATTGCCTCCTCCATTAATCAGCACGATAAGATAAAAGATTAAAGATAATAGTCTAAGGAGTATACCACGTGCAGGTAAGGTTGGTTCCAAAATCAAGCCCAATTACACTCCTATTACGCTCCAAAATATTTCATTTCTAACTTAACGAAAAAACGGAATGAAAATACAAAAAATGTCAAGAGACTTGTCATTACAAGCCAATAAAGGCAGACAATATTTATTTTAACAAGGCTCAATAAAAACTCTCCAATAACTCCGTCCGGAAACAAATTGCTAATCGCTTCACAAAGGCGCGTTGAAATTACGTTTCCACTGGCTGTAAGGAGGTGAATGCTCGCTATGGCCAATATTCCGTTGAAAATTGCGAATATATTAAAACAAATTGTCCAAATTAATATTTGCGGCCGCGGTGCCTACAGGCTGAATACGGATTTTTGATTAAAACCGAAATAAGTGTTGTTTTAGGATACAATATATTCTGTACTTACCCACAATGTGAGGCTTTTAAATGTTTTGATAATTAATAAGCTTCCTCTCGTGGCTTCGTTCGTATATCTTTTTCTGTTACAAAAATTAAGTCTATTCCCTATATAAGGAACATGAGTTATACCTGTGACCAAATTTTGTCCCATTCCGTTCAATCGTAGGGCCCGATTGATAACAAACACCCAAATTCATAAATCATTCCCAAATTGTTATTTGAATCCGGCTTTTATCACTGTGAACAATTACCTATAATAATACTACCCCTAGAGGAACGTGAATAATACATTATACACGTTTCATTGCTGGACAGGGTCTCTGTTGAACGAGAGGGCTTAGGCCTTAGTCTACCACGCTGGCCTAAAGAAGATTGGCAGACTTCACATACCCTCAGGTTTCCTCAGGATGTTTGCTTCACCGTTAAAGCTAGTAACAACTAAGAATACACACGTAATTTATTATTTATACTTTGATAAAAATCAAAAGGCACTTTGTGCATTTAATATTTTTTCAAAATTTTTATCGGGTTATGTTATAATGCTGATATATAACATAAACCATTTCTTTTTATTATTGCCTGTCTATCAAGGCATTACGTTTAAAGTACTGAAATTATTCAAAAGAATCGACAATAAAGAGCGTGTATTGAGGTAATATTTAGTCTTTGTTTCATTAAAATCGGTTCATCTAAGTTTGATTCTACCACAAGATATGAGTATCTAGTTCTAGTTCCTCTACCCTCGTGATGGGAAGTTTGCCTCAGATGGATTTTTCCATCGCCAAAAAGGCGATTTGACTAACATATTTGTTTTTAACAATGACATGGATTGGAGGAACGAATTCTTTTATAAGATGCATTTTTTTAATTTTAAAAAAGCATCGTTCTTTAAGAAATTCTCTAGGAGTTCCACTAACTCATTTTCGCTCTCCGGAGCGCGTTGAAAGCTGTTTATCTGAATTTTCAAGCTTGTTAGAAAGTTCAGCGAACTGTTTTTAGTTTAGGAGTGGGAGCTGAGTTAATTTGTTGCGCTAATGGATCCATGTTTGAATCGGAAAAAAAGACGCATAATGGTTTAAAAAGTAGAAAAACATACATTCGGTGAGTTTTATGAGTAGTTTGGAAATGTGTTGATGTGTCATGAAATAAAAATATTGAACATGTGATATGTAAATGTATATTATTTTATATCTATTTATTTTCAAAAAGGCTCTTTTGATTTAATTAGTCCAAACCATGAGGTGGGTAGTTTTAAACGCATCGTCATATAGATAGAGGTTATGTTAAGTGAATTATATAAGCTTTTTTGTGTTAACAAGGTGCTTCGGTGGCGCATTTGTAATGTGTAAGTGGTACGACTGCTGTACTGAGGTTTCGGATTCGATCCCCGGGTCGGGTAAAAGTGAAAGTAGATTTTTTTTATGAATGCTCAGTGTCAGCCCGGAGTCTGCAACTGTGCCGGGTATGGGGATAGGTTCAGCCTCTATCACATCATGCGACGTAAATGTTCGTGTTAGTTAGTAGTAAGTAATAGTTCTACTTCGGGCTATTCCATTGAGGATTACAGGCGTAAGTGCGTATGTTATGTATATAAGTGCGTATGTTGAGTGAGTAGTATTTTATTTTCATTTAATTTATATATTCTTAAGCAACTTGCACTACATACATAATTAATAATGGCAAAAAACATATTAAATTTATTTCTAAAATAAAGACAAAGAAAATGTGTGAACAGCGCCCTCTGCTCACTGATCGAAGAAGCAAAATCAAGTTTCGTTTAATGTAGATTCCGCCTTTTTTGCAGTCCCTGCCTCTACTATAACTTTAGTGTTAGTCTAGCAGATGGCGCTAATATAATATTTTTTTATATATAGCATATACCGGTAAACGAGCCAGTGGGTCACCTGATAGTAAGTGATCTCAAACGCCCATGTACGCCCACAATACTAGATAAATCATAGACATATTGCCGACCTTAAAGGGAAGGGATAATTAAGGAATTGGGAATGAAGACTTCAGCAAAAGTGTACCGAGACTGTCTTGGATCGTGTTGTGAAACCTCTCAGTAATACATTTCTTAAAAATGTACCGGACACTTTCCAGCAGAACATGGCCACAAGGCACGAACTACCCAAGCCTGGCTCGAAATCAACGTTCCGAACTTTTTATGACACTCTGGATTAAAATAACTTTAAAATAAAAATAAACCGCACCCAAATCGGTTTACTTGTTTAGAAGGTATGATACCACAGACAAATAAACTCGTAATATGTCGGATATAAAAAGGTCGGAATGTAAGCATAATAATATAATAGCTTGCTTATGGTATAGGGGAAAGGTGTACAAGATGATCCCTTAAGGTAAGATGATCACTTTCAATTGCGACTAAAGTGTAAATGCTATCTAGTCATATTCTTCGAAAATGTGTGGCCCCCGGCCATCCCCAGCGTTAGTCAATTCGTGATGGCGAAGCGACCGACGCACTTGTTTTGATGGGAAAATATTGAAATTGTGTGCTGTTGATCTAAGGTAACGCTGTCTTTAAACTCATGTAAGTCTTATTGTATACTGTCAGTTACAGTCATTGTTGTGCTTGTAGCTTCCTAATATGATCAATTTAGTTTTTTTGATAGTATGGTAACAGTAGAATACTTAGAGGTTATGTTACAGAGTAACAAATGAAAAACTTAAGGTTTGGGGCAAGATGATCACCTTTTAAGTGTACAAGATGGTCCCTAGGGATCATCTAGAAGAATCGCTTTCTATTCGAATTCCTTTGTCATCGTTGCCATCTACAAGTTATGCGTTGAACCGAAATGATTCACCGTCACTCCTTGACAAAAGTAATTTTGTAAATTTTGTTGTTTCACCGGCCAAGATAAAACCTTACCCAAAAATTGTAGGCAAAAGGAGCAACATAAAGAGAAAAAAGGTGGATATGTCAATTTTAACCAGCACACCATACAAAAAATACTTAGAAGAAGAAACAAGCAAAAAAACTGGAAAAGAAAATAGGAAGTTACGAAAAGAGCACACAGTCAAAAAATATATAACTAAAAATAAACAGAAAGGGAAGGGAGTAGGAAAAGGAGTATCAAATAAAAAGAAAAAAACTTTGTATGTCTCAGAGTCCGAATCATCTGACAATAATACAGAATGCCTTTTCTGCACGGAAACATTTTCCAAAGATAAGATGGGTGAAGGATGGATAAAATGTTCTGAATGCCAAAAATGGGAACATGAAGCTTGTGCAGGGATAGGTAGTGATGATCCCGATGAATTTATTTGTGATATGTGTATCATGTCGCCGGCTAAAAAGCGTTTAGAATTCTAAAAACAGATTAAGTCAGTTTATTGACTTTTTTTAATTCGTACGTTACGAAGCTTTTATATTGTTGATTTTGACTAACAGTGTTAATTATTGTTAAGAAGATTCTAATCTATTCTAATTGTTCTACTTAGGAATGATTTTTCAATCGCCTATCAAAAGAATAACTGTCGTGAATTTTGATTGAAGAATCAGCCCGTAACTATGTAATGTATGATTTTTGATTTCACAAATTATATTATGTGATTTAAAAATGACTATAGAATACTTAAATTATGTAATAAGTATGTTGTTTATTAATGATGGTCCGAGGATCATCTTGTCCATATCGTAGGGATCATCTTGAACACCGGGGTGTACAAGATGATCCTTTCGCAAGGTTTTAAAAAACGAATTTTTTTTATTTCAATTTTAATAAATTAAATGATTTAACATACGCCCAAAGTAAGACAGATAAATATGCTAGTAGTAAACGCTTTCAGATCATAATTATGTTAAATATCTTTGATATTACGAGCGTTTTCCGTTAAGGGAATCATCTCGTACACCTTTCCCCTACTTTATTTTTTTTTACTTTAAACTTTAAACTTTGAATTCTTTATTAGACTTTAAACTTTAAATTCTGTCAGTTGATGCCTTTTATGTTGTAAGCCTCCACTAATATGAAATTTCCCGGTAAAATGAGGGATGAACGATTGTATGGAAATTTGCTGGAAATATGATGCAGAATTTTACACGGGTGAAGCCGCGTACAAGTGCTAGTCTATACTAATATTATAAAGAAGAAAGATTTGTATTTTTGTATGTAATAAAAAAAACTTAAAAACTACTAGACCGATTTCAAAAATTCTTTTGCTGTTAGAAAGCTACATTATCACTGAGTAACATAGACTACTTTGTATCCCGGAAAAAGTAGATCACGCGGGCGGAGCTGCGAGGAAAACCTAGTTATGTATAAATTCATTGATGCTTTTTTTTGTAATCGTATAACTTTTGAACGACTCGACTGATCGTGGTCATAATCACAGGATATTTTTTTTTGTTGAGACGATAGTTGTGGAGCAGTGACATGCTCGCAGGTGAAACCACTAAGGACAGCTACTAGTAATTTATTATTCTATAACATATTGTGTTTTATGACACGTTACATTGTATATATGAACAAGGACTCATCCTCTCACTTTACAAAATAACATTAGGTACGTTAAAACGGCAGTTAAAATTAGTTGTGGTTATAGATTACTAAATGGCCAGATGGGACACTAGTTTGTTGTTCATTTTGTTAAGTTGATTCGTTTTGTGGATTTTCATAGGCGATGGAGACTACTTATCAATACAGCCAATGTATTTGTTTGTGAGCCTCTACTTTAAAAAGCTATGCTCGGTGTTTCTCTACGTGATCAAATCAGAAATGAGGAGATCCGTAGAAGAACGAAAGTCATCGACATAGCTCAGCGGATTAGCAAGCGGAAGTGGCAGTGGGCAGGCCACATAGCTCGCAGAACCGATGGGGCAGAAAGGTTCTGGAATGGAGGCCTCGTACTGGCAAGCGCAGCGTTGGACGTCCACCTACAAGGTGGATAGACGACCTGATAAAGGTCGCAGGAAGTCGCTGGATGCAGGCCGCTTCCAACAGGTCGGTCTGGAAATTTTTGGGGAGGCCTATGTTCAGCAGTGGACGTCATGTGGCTGATGATGACTTTAAAAAAACTTGAGTAAATTTTGGTTCATACTCAAAAAGTGATTTATGGAGATTACCCACTATGGAAGGCAACAGGTTTACACATGAATGATCACAACTCAAGTAACCATGCTGCTGGGCATGATGCTGGTGAGAGGGTACCTGCTATTTTTGTATTCGACTAGATAGCGATCACTGTATACATGGTGAAAAACTCGTTATAGTGACTCTTTCAGGAGAGTCATTTTCTGGGATAAGCCAGTATATATCCAGTAACGTCAGGCCGGCATTATTCTGTCGACCGTTGAGGGGCTCAGTGTCTCTTGACGGTCGACAGTGTGTTTGGACTGCACTGTATGTCAGGTCCAGTGTAGTCACTGCCGTGCCAGGATAAAAAAACCACATTCTCTAAAAATACGTATTATACGCTGTTGGGTTGCATTCGATCAATCAGATTACTGTAGGGCCAGCGACATCTTTCTCCGAATCTCTTTTACTTAAACGTGGGCAAAGGACAGATTATTACTAGATAGTGGTCTTCTCTAAGCAAGATTCCAAGAGGGTTGCTACGAACGTAACGTCTTTTTTGCCATCAAGAAAAATCTGTGTGAGTGACATTGATACCAGTGAAATGGCATAATGAGACTGAACTTCATATATCTCGGGTTACTGTGTCTCAGTGCAGTAGTAATGTATCATGGAATCTCAGAATGCAGGGTGGTATTGCTATTGTTTATGGGCGGGCGTGGCGCTTGCCATCGAGCGAGTAACCTGCTCATCTTCTCAGCTAGGCGTAATAATTGGATTTTTAAGGCGATTTAAAATTTACCATTTTATAACCTACTTCCTCATTAGTCCCCTTTTTATAAAATAAATTATACATCGTTCATCTATACTAATAATAAAGCTGTAGAGTTTGATTGTTTTTTTGTTTGTTTGTTTGTTTGGACGCGCTAATCTCAGGAACTACTGGTTCGAATTGAAAAATTCTTTTTGTGTTGGATAGTCCATTTATCGAGGAAGGCTTTAGGATATATAACATTACGCTGCGACCATTAGAAGCGAAGCATCAGTGAAAAATGTTGCAAAAACGGGGAAAATTATTCATATTTGAAGGCTTCCGTTGCTAAGCTACCCAAATAATATTATTTGAAGGCTTCCGTTGCTAAGCTACCCAAATCTATACTAATATTATAAAGCTGTAGAGTTTGATTGTTTGTTTGTTTTTTTGATCACGTGGGCGGAGCCGCGAGCAAAAGCTAGTCTGTATATATTTATAATATAGCTAAATGTAAATATCACCTCTTTTATATTTTATCATCTCAAGTTTGTGGTCAATACTATGTTCGCCAGCGGCTATTCATAATTGACACACAAAGTACGAAACATTTAAAAAATCTTCACGATTTTTGAAGAACCTTCGATTCGATTTTGGATAATATAAAGCTGACAGC
The DNA here is from genome assembly GCA_949126905.1 of Amorpha juglandis. Lineage (NCBI taxonomy): Eukaryota > Metazoa > Arthropoda > Insecta > Lepidoptera > Sphingidae > Amorpha > Amorpha juglandis. Next base: position 8,461,152 of record OX421365.1, read on the forward strand.
CGCCGCTTAAAGTCGATTTTCTGTATCTTGGTCTGTAAACTAAACTGCCGGCAACGTGGCTCTACCACTTACAAATTATTTTATAGCATGGGCCAGCAAACGACGAACGACCGCCTATGTAAGCCCACAATACCAGAAGAATCATGGGCGTGTTGCTAACACTAAAGGAATGGGATAAGCCGCTACTTTATGTTGGTTTTCTGTGAGATAGTGGTAACGACCTGGTCAAGTCGGCCCTTTTATATTGTAGACAAAAATGTCTTCAAAGTGGCTCTACCACTCGAAAGAATACTTTAAATAAATAAAAATATACTTCACTAAATCAATATACTTTTTGTACGGAGAACCTCATTGTTGGGCATACCGAGCTGCTTTTAGTTCCAAATATTTAGAGACGTTTCGCGGAAGCAGTTCTCGCAGAGCTCGAAGAAAGTAATGGTGATGGACATCATAAAAATATTTGTTGAACGTTCAAAGAATGGAATGATTTTTTGTTGACAACAATAATTGTATGGCATTTAACGACACTAATAAAAATATTACAAGGTATTTATCAATTAAAAACCAATTGGAGTATGTCACATTCCTTTTTATATTGTTACTTTTAGAGTGCGTCTTCACTTGTGATATTTTGCCGCACCGAGAACAGTGACTGTGACAAACACTCGTAACAAATTCTCAAATTTGGACGGTTGTCAAATGTCACAAGACCCGTAACATTTCGCAGTGACTTGTCATTAAAAAAAAGGCGTCTACACTACCCACTAGTGGCGTAGCTGTTACCCATACTTGTTACGCTAATGTGGACGGATGTGATAACATTCGCTGAGTCATTTTGCTGTAAATTAAAACAAAAAAATGATAAAACCTTAAATTACAAGTTATGATGAAATATTACGAGGTCTCCGAGCGGATAGCTTCGTGACATTAGATTGTAACATTTGAAAACCGTCCACATTTAAAATTTTGTCACAGTCACGCCTCTCGGTGCGGCGAAACACTACGATTTGACAGGCACTTTAAAGTTTTGTCACGTTAGCCGACACAGTGCATGTTACAACACCCATCCACATTAGCGTAACAAGTACGTGTGACAGCCACACAAATCAATCCGCCGAAACGCCACCGAAGTGTGGACGCACCTTTAAACATTAAAGTGATGGGAAAGGTATGATGAAAAACGCGAGTCAAAAATTAAGAAAGTAGGTTTATTTGGCGAAATGGATTTTAGAATATTTCTTTTTTGTAGACTACACTGCATGAAACATACTATTGGAAATTCCAAAATTATTAATGATAAGCACTAAAAATTATGTTTTTATTTTTTATTTCTATAATTTGCCTTATTTATTTTATCATAAAATCCTTTAAATAAAATTATGTGGGGTAGCGAAATATACCAGTTACTTAATCCTAGGAAGTCAAAAAAGTATTACCAATAGTACTAATTAAGTTGGGCTGTGGTCGTCGTGGAAAATACGATTGGTAACACCTTCGGATGAGACACTTTATATTCTACTATAAAAGTGTCTTAAAAACATCTTGTTTTAAGTTAGAATACTACTAAGTAGTCTAACTTATACAAGGTTTTTATCAACAAATTACTATGGGCTTCGATGAAATTTCTCAGATCAAGTCGGAGATATTCTCTAAAATGACCAAGTGTGAAGTATCCTAAACCAACGTGCATGCATGAAGCATTTAATGAGAGTGAATGAGGCCAAGGAGGTGTGTAAGGATCGTAGCAAGTGAAAATGCGTTATCTTTGCCTACCCCAATGGGAAACAGGTGTTTTGTTTTATAGCATAGGCCGGCAAACGAATAAGTGGGTCACCTGATGGTAAGTGATCTCCACGGCCCATGTACGCCCACCACCAGAAGAATCATGGGCGCGTTGCCGACCATAAAGGAAGGGATAATTAGGGATAGGGAAGGTGAGGGGATTTGGGCTTCCGGATATCTCACTCACCGTATGAAACGCAGCAGCAAGCCGCTACTTTACGTCGGTTTTCTGTGAGACAGTGGTAATGACCCGGGCGAGCCAGCTCATTCATGCTGTAGACAAAACTGTCTACAGCGTGGCTCTACCACTCAAAAACAGGTGTAGGTCTATGTGTGTATATGTATCATTATTCATTAATAGTAATGAACATACATAACTTATAGATGTTACCGTAGAAACCACTACATATAAACTCTGTTTAAAGTTAGACTACGTTTTTTAGTAAGGTCTTAGGTGTCCCTCGCTGTTTCACCGCAGGCAACGATGGTAGGATATTCATATCCATTCAGATAGCGACCACCGTACATGCATACACGTGCATACATGCATACATGGCTTTTGAGTGGTAGAGTCACGCCGTAGACAGTTTTGTCTACAGCATGAATGGGCCGGCTCGATCGGGTCGTTACCACTGTCTCACAGAAAACCGACGTAAAGTAGCGGCTTGCTGTTGCGTTTCGTACGGTGAGTGAGATATCTGGAAGCCCAAACCCCTCCCCTTCCCAATCCCTAATTATCCCTTTCCTTAAAGGTCGGCAACGCGCCCATGATTCTTCTGGCGGTGGGCGTACACGAGCGGTGGAGATCACTTACCATCAGGTGACCCACTTGCTCGTTTGCCGGCCTATACTATAAAAAAACATGATGTTAAAACCTACCATAGTGATCCACACGCTTTGTGTGGATCGCGTTCCAGGATCAGCCCAATGTATATCCGGTTCTGCCGAGGGGCTTGCGATATGACTTGATGGTTGTTAGGGGCGGGTATAGTGGTACATCCTTGTATCCCTGTGCCTGCATCAGTCATCCGCCTGTCCTGTCGAAAAAAAACACGGTATAATGAAAAAAAATCAATATCCAATAACAACGGCTAACCGAGACATCTTTAGTAAATATATATTATATAGTAACAACATGATCTAGAGTAAATACAAAACTTAAATAAAAAAATAATAATTAAGATATTCGGTAACCGGACCTTCAAAACTTCATACCTTACTAAAGTTCATAATTTTTAATATCATTCGAATAAAAGCAGGTCAAGTCACAGGAAGGAACTGTTGAAATTACTTGCGACACTATTATAACAACTTTGCAAATTTAAACATTTATACATAAAATGCATATAAATTATTTAAAACTGATAGTGTTATTGACCTTCAAAGTTTAATTAATGGACGCTTTCTTCATCGCGACTTTGGAATAATTTAAAATTATTATAATAATAATGTAATATTAAATTAATTACACAAAAATGAGCTCATGCCTTTACCTGAAAGGTAGACCTACGCTGTAGACATTTTTGTCTACAGCATGGATGAGCCGGCTCGACCGCGTCGTTATCGCTGTCTCATAGAAAACCGAAATAAAGTTGCGGCTTGCTGCCCGTTTCAGGAGGTGGGTGAGGTATCGAGGGCCAAATCCGCTTCCAATCCCTTAATTATACCATCCCTTAAAGGGCGGCAATGCGCCCATAGTTCTTCTGGTATTGTAGGCGTAGATAGGCGGTGTAGATCACTTACTATCAGTGATCCACTTGCTCGTTTCCGTCCTATGATATGATAGAGGATTTGTATTCCGGAATTGTAATCTTGGGCAACTTACGTATGATTTTTCGAAAACTCAAACACTAATTGTGGTTGCCCTACCTGGGCATTGATTCCAGGAAACCATAGTTTTTAACCTTACTTCGCTATCACTAGGGCATGTCGAAACTGCATGAAGTATTAAAAAATATTTATTTGTTTAAGGCACGACGTAGGTAAGGTACTATCAATAATATTATAATCTCGTTTATTAATAAAACCAACCGATGACGTACAAAAAATACATGTCGTTAATATTGAAATGAGTTTATTTCTGTACGCTGTTTTTTCCATACTTGTATAAAAATAAACAATTTAGTTCCTTTAGGCACTGTATTTAGGTGTGGATCTGAATTTAATTTACGTATTCTATGGAAAATAACTCGATTAATATGATATCAACATGTAGATTGTAAACAAATAATGTTATTCAACCAAAAACACATTTTTTTACTTTAAAATCTGGAAAGACAGTTGCCAATTTAATGAATGCCGCATTTTGAGGAATAGCTCGGGGATTACATGTAAATAAAAGTCTGCATCAATACATATAAATCATGCCGGCCTGTATAAATGCTTCTTCGCACTCCGAAGAGGGAAGAAGCAAATCGAGGGGCCTGCAACAGGACAAGCGGATGACAGGATTACAAGGATGTACCCGCCCCTAATAACCCTTTTTTGAGTGGTAGAGCCACGCTGTAGACAGTTTTGTCTACAGCATGAATGGGCTGGCTCGCCCGGGTCATTACCACTGTCTCACAGAAAACCGACGTAAAGTAGCGGCTTGCTGCTGCGTTTCGTACGGTGAGTGAGATATCCGGAAGCCCAAATCCCCTCCTCTTCCCTATCCCTAATTATCTCTTTCCTTTATGGTCGGCAACGCGCCCATGATTCTCTGGTGGTGGGCGTACATGGGCGGTGGAGATCACTTACCATCAGGTGACCCACTTGCTCGTTTGCCGACATATGCCATAAAAAAAAAAAAAACCATCAAGTCATGTCGCAAGCCCATCGAGAGAACCGGATATACACTGGCTGATCCTGGAACGTGATCCACACAAGGCGTTTGGATCACTATGGCAGATTTTAACACCATGTGTACGGTGGTCGCTATGCGGGCGGATATGAATATTCTACCACCAGCAATATGTTATATTCAAACGACAAATTAAGAAACGTGAATTAGTAATAAGCATGTACATTAATATAAATCATAACAGACATTAAGGTAGTTAAGATTCGTCTAGGTTGTTCAAAATGCATACGTGTGGTCGTACTAACCAAATATTTCAAAACTAGTCGCTTTCACATCAGACGATACCTGATACCGATACGATATCGGCGGACGGATAATCTCATACATTTTGTACTGAACTCTTTTACGATGTATCAGGTTCATCATTGATAGTGACTAATACGAATATCGAACTGAAGGCAGCGATAGCTGAGCTAGGAGTGGTACGGACTGTCGGGAAAGAAGCCTCAAGAGTTTGAAAGAAGCCTCAAGAGTATGCGCCTCTGATTTTTCTAAGTTATATATGTGTATTAATTGTTAATATTCGCTTGCTTTAACTGTAAACAAAGCATAGTGAGGACATCTGCATACCTGAGAAATTTTCCATAAGTATTTCGAAGCTATGTGAAGACTGCTAACCTCTATTAGGCCAGTGTGGTGGACTAAGGCTTGACCCGTCTCATTCATAAAAAGAGGTCTATGCCTAGCACTGGGGCGTGTATAATACAGGGCTGGGATTATTATTATTTAACATTATTGTATCACACAGAACCTTGAAGTACAAAGCAGCGTATGACACTGTAATGCGCTCGCCACCCCGAGATATAAGATGTTAATCTTATAATGCCCAGTAGTTTCACTTGATTCAATGTTCTTTAAACCGGAACATAACAATGCTGACACACTGCTGCTTGGCAACAGAAATATACCATGCTGTAATATCGATAACCTCTCATATGGGAGGAACCTATTACATGTAAAAAATAATCGTATGACGCGGCCACGTTAATGATAGTGTTTTGTTATTTTCTTGCCGATGTTTAATGAGAAAGTATCCCCATCTAAATGGGGCTTAATTTTCGGTTTTAATTTATATGCCACTGTTGACTTGTACCGATAAAACTGCCAACAGACATGTCGGTAGCAGATCGGTATCGTCATCGGCTAATGTAAAGGCGCCCAATATAATGTTCCGACTTCATAGTGAATTTAACTGCAATAATTTTTAATTAAATTACAAAACACACGACCTTCTATCATCTGTTTATATTATGAAATTGATCAATCGGGGATGGTTATTAATTTAATACCCTATAGTTCCTCTGTTAAAGTGCATTTCAAAATGTTTCGGTTTCAAATGCAATATTTACTTTCCACCTCGTGTAATTATTATTTTATAGTATACTAGCTGCCCCTCGCGGCTCCGCCCGCGTGATCTGCTTTTTCCGGGATAAAAGTAGCCTAAATGAAAAATGATTAAATTACTAAAATGGCTATTAAAAAATAGGGGTTGGTGATAAAAGGGTAAACATTTAGGGTTGTATGTATTTTTTAATGCTGTATCATAAAAAAATTAAATTTATCTAAAAATTAAAAAAAAGAAATTTAGGGGTGGACTACCCTTAACATTTATGGGAATTGAAAAATAGATGTTGTCCGATTCTCAGACATACCCAATATGCACACAAAATTTCATGAGAATCGGTCAAGCCGCTTCGGAGGAGCTACAAACACCGCGACACGAGAATTTTATATATAAGACTTATCGCAGTAATTATTATTTTGTAAAGCAATTTATGATATATTCCACCAATTATTTATTATATGTGCTTCACAATTTAAAGGTATGACTTGCGACCGAAAATTGTACTGTTCAGAAATGATCTCCCGGTAATCGGGCCAGAACTAGCCTTGTCTTTATAATCCGGTTTATTATTTTTCACATCACTGAGATTATAGCAATTGGACGGTAGTTATTAAGGTCCGACCGATCACCATTTTCAACCGACTTCAAAAAGGAGGAGGTTCTTAAATCCGCGAGTTTGTTTTGCTTTTATTTGTGTATGTACATCGATTTCTCCGCCAATTATTGTAGACAGATTTTGTTGAAAAAAAAATCATTTGATAGAGTTTAGCTACGATATGGTGTCATATAAATTTGGTTAAGATCTGATGATGGCAAAAAAAATAAACTCCTTAAGGCCATACCCCCAGCAAAACGCCGCGCGATCGAGATTTTTAGAGGCTATCTATCTAGTCATTACCTACTTAAAATAAATATTGATTAAAAAAATATACAATACTAGCTTTTGCTCGCGGCTCCGCCCACGTGATCAAATAAACAAACAAACAATCAAACTCTACAGCTTTATAATATTAGTATAGATTTGGTTTTGATTTGACAACGGATGCCTTCAAATAATATTATTTTGGTAGCTTAGCAACGGAAGCCTTCAAATATGAATAATTTTCCCCGTTTTTGCAACATTTTTCACTGATGCTTCGCTTCTAATGGTCGCAGCGTAATGTTATATATTCCAAAAGCCTTCCTCGATAAATGGACTATCCCACACAAAAAGAATTTTTCAATTCGAACCAGTAGTTCCTGAGATTAGCGCGTTCAAACAAACAAACAAACAAACAAACAATCAAACTCTACAGCTTTATTATATTAGTATAGATATTTCTACAATCTGTCAGCTTTACTTTGTTCGATTCAAATTCATGTTAATCATGATATATTTTTTAAATTGTCGTTATAACTGAAAAAATGAGAAAAATGCAAAGATTCCGTGCGTCTCCTTTTAAAGTACAGATTGTTTTCATATGAGATTAACACCACTAGATAGGCGATTTAATAACGAATATTTTGCCCGTTTTAAATTTTCGAAAAGACAAACCCTGATTTTTTAAATCAATTATTCGCTAAATACGTGCATATTCTGCACGTAAACTCACACGCCAAGTACACGAGTCAGTGTGGCGCGAGTCAGTCAAGGTCATTTGCTCACGGAAGGCCCTTAAGGGACAATAGCTTAGTCGTCACAATTTTGTTATTGAGTTGGTATTAATATACCATTGCTGTACTTATCACTAAGAATTGAAAAATAAAATAAGTTTTAACAAAACTTAAAAGACGACTTCTAAAAAATAACACTGAAAATTCAAAAATAATAATTTCTATAGGTCTCTTAATTCTGAAACGGATATCCGATAATGCAATCGGATATCGTATGTGGCAGCGCATAGCCATTCTCGAGACATTCATTCTGGTTTGCCAGTAGAGTGGCTTTCAGCAAGTAGTGTTTGAACACTAAAAGTATAATCTTATATTAACAATTTAAATAACAAAGGTAAAAGGCGTCGATTATTTCGAACTTAATAAATTATAACAAACTCTCCTACCACTTACGCGTGCCAAAACAATTGCGTAAATCCAACCTTGAAAAAAAAACGAGCGTAATCTTACTTAATAAATGAATATAAATGACTTTGTTTGAATTATTGACGCTTTATATGGATTTTGCAACTATGTCAAGTTATACCTCTAATTCAAGGTTACACCGGTAATATCAAAAATTAAACATCGATATCGGATACAAGTCATCTGGGTTGACTTTGCTTGTCTATTTTTCTGTTAAACAATTTTTTTGCAAAAAGGAGGTTTTCAATTCGTCGAGTTTTTTTATCGATTTCTCCGCAATTATTAACCGAAATTGACGGAAAAAATGATTCGATAGAGTTTGGCTGCGATGTAGTCTCAAATAAATTTGGTTAAGATCTAATGTTGGAGTACGGAGTAAACAAATGAAACTCTTCAACGGACAACAACACACTCATCTTGATTGTGTTGGAATTTAAATACCATAGCTGTACCTAACACAGAAAATTAAAATAAGGTTTAACAGTACTTCAAAACTGACTTCAAAAGAAATAACATTGAAAAGTCTCAAATAACAAATTCTATAGGTCTCTTTTTTCGGTGCAGTTTCAGTTGACCAGTAGCAACATAGGCACAAACTCCAAATATAAACCTATAGAAATTGTTATTTTTAACATTTCAGTGTTATTATTATGAAGATTTTTTTTAAGTTTTATTAAAACTTATTTTATTACTAGCTTTTGCTCGCGGCTCCGCCCGATAAAAAGTAGCCTACGTCCTATTCTGATGTATAAGCTATATTATTGTAAAGTTTCATTAAAATCCATTCAGTAGTTTTTACGTGAAAGAGTAACAAACATACGTCCATCCATCCATCCATATTTACAAACTTTCGCGTTTATAATATTAGAAGGGATAGGATAGTCCTCTGTTGACCAACGATTTAATATATGTGTTGTCAGTTACAAATCATATTTGAAATATCTGTCAATGTGTGACAAGTTGTTGTGACAAGTGACATGTTTTATATATATTTTATGAGTATTCAGCCGGAAATGGAAGTATAATACATCTACTGCATATTTCGAGAAACGTCGACTAAAATAAATATTGTATAAATATTTGGACATGCGATTTTTTTACTTATTATCGTAAGTGAATTGAATCTTTTTAAAAATTTATTTTGATCTACATAAAATAATATTTATGTAGCATGTTTAAAGGTTACCAACAACTCTGATCGGTTTGTTCTCATTTATTTAGTCAGGTGACGAGTGTACAATTCAATTCGGCATAATTTAAGATTGCCATGAATATATCGTTTTTTGTAATCCTGCTAAGGCTAAGTGCACTGTACCTAAAGCTCATGTTATTTTTTTTTATAGCATAGGCCGGCAAACGAGCAAGAGGGTCACCTGGTGGTAAGTGATCTCCAACGCCCATGTACGCCCACCACCAGAAGAATCATGGGCGCGTTGCCGACCCTTAAGGAAAGGAATAATTAGGGATTAGGAAGGGGATGTGGGATTTGGGCTTCCGGATATCTCATTCACGGTGAACGTAGCAGCAAGCCGCCACTTACGTCGGTTTTCTGTGAGACAGTGGTAACGACCCGGTTGAGCCACCCCATTCTTGCTGTAGACAAAACTGTCTACAGCGTGGCTCTACCACTCAATAACATATATTACAGTACCATCCAATGGCGGTGCATTTTCTGATATCTGTTAAGGAACTTCTCATTTTTCTCTCATACCCTGTTATCGGAACTTAATATTACAAGTAATGATACAAGGTGGTAGGTCCCCAGTATGCGTGAGGCTGTCTGGGTTGGTACCATGGCTTTGTGTATTTCTGCCGCCAAGCAAAAGTGTGTAAGCACTGTTGTGTTTCAGTTTGAAGGAAATTGATGCCAGTGAAATTACTGGGCATTATGAGACTTAACATCTTATGTCTCAGGGGGACGACCACAGTTCAGTGCCATGCAGTGCTTTGTAAAGTAAAGTTCTTAAAAAAAATAAAAAAAAATCATCCGGAACCTTATTCATCACACTGTTAAGCACAAGCCTCTCTGTTTTAAGTCTTTTAATTTTTTTGGCTGGCATTATCCAAGCATCGTCGTCTGACTCCGCTAACCCGGAACGGGAATCAAGTTTCGCCATTGCCTCGTCCGTTAATCAGCAAAATATACCACGTACAGTTGCGGTTGGCTGCGGGCCTAGGATTTATTTATTTATTTGCACTTCATATATAAAATGTATATAGGCGGTCTTAATGCCAGCGGCATTCTCTGCCAGTCAACCTTAGGATGGTGCAGAGATAGACAAGGTAGGTGCAGGATTACGGTGGCCCAAATTCCCCCCCTTCCCGATCCCTTAATATACCTTCCCTTTAAAGTCGGCAACGCGTCTATGATTCTTTTAGTGTTGTGGGCGTACATGGGCAGTGGAGATCACTTACCATCAGGTGACCCACTTGCTCATTTGCCGTTCTAACCTATAAAACATTCGATGAAGTTTTTTTTTACCACAATGATTTCTACAGAATGACAAGCCAATCAAAATTTATAATCAATATACAAATATATTACATAGCTATGATTTCGTTGATGTTTCTATTGTTTACATCTATAATATTCGGTTGTGCAATGCAAGCCAACCCATAATAAATCAATTGAAAAACATCCTTGATCTTTTGTACATTTTGCTTACAATAAAGATTGTAATACAATAAAGATATAAAACATAGTAAAGTTACGAAAGTTTCGTATCTACCTTAATCTTTTTGAAAGTTTAATATGGATTTAAACCAAGGATTTATGTTATCTCTATTTTTACAGATTTTTATTCGGATTTTGTTCGGGTTTTAAATAAATATCAATTAATTAGCACCGTGATGGTTATGTAATATTGTCATTATAAGTTATGCGTTTTTTTTTACAGTTTTGTTCAGGAAAGAACTGTCATATTTTCTTAAGGTCTCTTAAGATCAAAATAATTTTCGCATTTATCATATTGAGTGCAGTGTGACTGGATTATTGTAAATGGTAAAAGTCGCTGCGTATATTGTAAATCGCTTTGTCGTCCTTGCGTAATTGACGCCTATAAAATATAAATTTAAACGTGTACCTGAATAAACGTTGGACCCAAATAGAACGTTGAGTATAAAATAACTTGAGTCATTATCACTAAAATAATACAAGTTGTGGTTATCTATAAGTAATTGTGCAATCCGCTAATATTTTATATCTAATTTATAGTCTATAGCAATCGTAATAATTGTAGATAGTCGTAAACAAAAAAAACGCTGCGATTTATTAACGTTTATTTGTATAACATTTATTTTTATCATATAAAATTTTTGCGACGAAGAACAAGTATTCAGCTTATCAGAAATGTCAGTATAAGACAATCACTCAGAGGGTCAAGTCTCGTAATTAAAAATATTCAAAATATCATATTCGTATTCCCCAAGGCTAAGTATTGGTGCTCTGTGTTGCTCCAATGAAATCCAGAAACAGTTCTAGTTGTTTAGTCATTATTTCACTAACACTTTACTAATAGTCCACTAACAATTAGCAGACGATACTGTTTCAATTATTATTTGCCGTACACAATAGATAATAATAAACTTAGTAACAACTCAATTAACTTAATATTGAAATTGAAAGATACATGCAATTTAAAGGCCAACAACAAAATTAAATCACGGAACAATAACAAGAGGTATTGATTTTACTAATAATTTAACGGCTCTGGATGCTAGTACTTTGAGCGAAACAACAAAGGTCATGTCAATGGGTGACCCACCACCAAATTAAATTAACGCATATTTTTATACTCATAATAGACAGTACCCGAAAAACAGATATTAAACTTATACAAAATATGGGATCTTATTTGATTAATTAGCAAATTATAAAATCTAATAATCAACATATAGATCATTAGTAAAGTGAGAACTCGATACAAACGGCTGTATGAAGACCGAGTTTATGACGACGTTCTATCAATAATCGACCATTGACTTGTAATAGCACCGATAAAAATTGATTAATACGATTTTAGCTTCTTACTTGCACAACAATGTACAAACATAATATTTGACCACTAAACGTGTTTTAATAACGTCAAATCGTATGAAAATTTTACATTTGTAAACATAGTAATTTTCTACAATTAAGGGTCATCGTGCAGGTCGGCTTTATGTTTTTGTCGGTTTTATTTTTGTTAAAAAGTTTTTACTTTGAAATTATCATCAAATTGATGTATAAACTACGAAGTTCCTGAAACTTAGGTATTTATTTTTACTTTGTTGTTATTGTTTAATTTTTAAAAATAGTTTTATACTTTATTTAATTTAGGAAGTTGTAACAACTTCATTTACACTCTTCCTTAAATATTAATAATATTGTAAGTAACAACAAACAACAACAAGTGACTGCCTCGGTGGTGTAGTTGAATTGTGTACGCGGTACTGCTGAGCTGAGATTCGATTCCCGGGTCGGGTGAAGTGATAATGATTTTTCTCATATAAAATGAATTAATGCTTAGTACCAGCTCGGAGTCCCGAATTGTGCCCGGTATGGCGATAGGCTCGCCCGGTATCATATCATGGGACGGAAATACCCGCGGTGAAATTTGGGTGGTACTGGTTACACCTTTGCTAAATAACAACAACTCTGGGTAATATATAACATTTATAAGTCCATATGAGTTATGGATTCGTAACGATTTTCATTGTTTCAAGTTTGACTCATGAATTCCCAAGAACATGATCTTTTAGCCCGGATTCTATTCTGTGTGGTGTTGCTTCTGTTTATGGGCAAGCGTGGCGAGCGCCTTGCTCGTCTCGTCATTCAATCAAATAAAAAAAATATTGCCCGGGTCCCGGGGTATAAAATTGCCTGTGAATTAAAAACCCTTGTTTGATCCCAATTAGAATTAGTATTTGAGTATTTTCAGTAGCATGAATTGTCCGAAATAACTTTAAAAAAATATCAGAATATGAACTGCTGATATAAAATAAATATACTCAACAGTCACACATATAGTCCAGACACCCAGTACGATACAAGTCTTGTGTCATCAGTATCAAGATCTAAGAGAGAGACTTCTGGTCTCACAACACCCAGACCCGATATAAATATCTGTGCATCACATAAACATTTATATCGGTGCGTGGATCGAACCCACGGCCTCTCGTTTCACTACCGGTTACTCACCCACTACGCCACGGAGGCTGTACATTAATCGAATAATGCACCAATATAATATTTTTATTATTTGTATACACAATATAAACTCGTGTATTTTAAATTGTTGTTACCTACCTAAGATTTGAAATCAGGACCTCAACCTTTCTCAACATATACTACCATTAAACTGATGAGGCAATACATCAAGAGTAATTTAAACATAATTAAGTGACCTTGAATAAGTCCTCTATAGGCACATTAAGGAATCAACTTCAAGTTGACTTTACTTTTGCGGGGTTATTGACATTTGGAATATTTTCCACAAAAATCACCTTGTTAAATGAGTTCCGTACTCAACAACGTATTTACCGATTTTTAGGAAAATTCTTAAAAAATTATCAACAGGTAACACCAGGTGTTCAACATCATCAGGGTCCCTCCCGCCAGCGGCTTTTCAGCAAATTATAACCCTATGGTGACTATGCAGTCATGCAGTCAGCAGTATGCATTTGAGCGAGTAGCCGACTGCGAAGCGTGAGGCCGCGGTTTCGAATCACCAAAACAATAGTTTTGGACAGGGAGCCCTCGGGACCAGCTGATTTTTTTGTATTTACTTAGTTAATATTTATATAATTTAACTGTCATATTGTCCTACAAATAAAATAATAATTTTTTGAGTATCATCAAATCGAAATATTCTATCCTTGCTACCTCTGTTAGCTACCACAATAGAGAATTTTCGCATAGGGAATAGTTGGTCGTCTCATCGAAACGAAGCTACTCACCGAAAATGAGCTTGATAGTAGTCAAGTGGATCAGCTACCCGAGGGCTCCCTGTCCATTTGTGTGATTTACAAATAATGTTTCGTGTAATTCCTCCCTACACTAAAAACTACAAGCCGAATCTTTCTGTAATATGTGTGAAATAGCATGTTGCGCCGACCCCACTGCGAGTGGGATAAGCGCAGGTGGAAGATGGTGAATATGCAGTCAGGTACAAACAAACTGGGAGCAGTTGGTAGGTCCCTCGTATGCGAAAGGCCGTATGCGTTGGTACCACCGCTTTGTTCATTTCTGCCGCCAAGCTGTTGCTTACACAACAGTGTGTAAGCCCTGTTGTGTTTCGGTTTGAGGGACATTGAAGCCAGTGAAATTACTGGGCGTTGTGAGACTTAACACCTTATGTCTCGGGGTGACGAGCGCAGTTCAGTGCCATGCGGTGAGTTGTAATTCAAAATTCTGTGTGGTGTTTTTTTTTTTTTTTTTTTTGCGGTTTGGCGTTGTACTGTTAGCCTGACGCGAGTCGGCTTTCTACAGCTTCACCGGACTTTCGGGCGAACGCTTTAGGCGCTCTCAACCCTTACATTTAAGCGACCTCGCTGAGGGCACCCCCTGTGGGGTACGGACCTCGGCTCAGGGCGGTCACTGGGGGAGGGCAGAGACATCTGCGATTATCATTTTTGGGGAGGTTTAAAACTACTGGTTGTTATCATCATCGGCTCGCGGGCCGGTACTAGGGTCAGGGGGGTTGCGGGGAACGCGGCGCGGTCCTCGGCGGCGAGGACGGTAAGTCGGTCTTGTGGAGTGTGCTTTCATGTATTCCTCTCTCCTTCGGATGGCCAGAGTGGTCGCATCGTCGGGATCGGAGAGGACGCTACGCGGTCGTCTCCATTTCGCGCGGTCGAATGGAGTATAGATTGACGCTTGGCGGATAAGCGTATTCGGATGGTGAACGGCGCGGTCGAAATAGCGTTTGCTGTTCATTTTCATGAACTGCCGGAGAGTCGGCATGCCCGTGTCCACGTGGATGTTGAGATTCCTCACATACCACGGGACCCCAGTAATCTTACGCAGAAAGCGATTCTGCAAGGCTTGCAAACGTCTATAACGACATTCGGGTACGTGGGCAAACGCGGGCGACGCGTACGTCATGATCGGCCTAATGCAGGTCGTGTAAATCCTAATCTTGTTGCGGGTTGAGAGTTTGCTTTTTGGGTTTAGAAGCCAGTAAAGCTGGCTCATCGCGAATGCGGCTCGCGCGCGTACCGCTTTTAAGTGTGGCCCGAAGGTAAGCCTCTGGTCTAGGGTCACTCCTAGATATTTGACCGTTTTAGTCCAGGGAATGCACATGTTGAACATGTTGACATTCGGCACTGGATCTTTGAAACGGGTGTGGTTTTGCTTGCATATACACTATGGTCAGGCGTGGCGCTTACCATGAGGCGAGCGCATTGCTCGTCTCGTCATTCAATAAAAAAAATGAGAAATACAATGAGTTGTATGTTTTAAAACAAATCTACATAACAAATAATTTTTAAAACAATTCGAGTACGACAGTTTTTTTTATAACTATATAATACTATGAGTATGTACATATTTCACGGAAACTACGGACACCGCCGCTGCTGACGTAACGTGCTCTTCTTTCCGTGAAGGTACTCTTAATTGTATTATATCTGACGAGGCGAGCTCCATGTAGATGCATCACGCGGGAGGGTTTTACAACCCTTAGTCTTCACTCGATGTGGTCAAGATGTACGGCGTGTGATAAGTCTCAATAATAACGACACAGGGTTATCACTTTATCGTTTATTCACTCTTTGAAGCTACTACCGGCGTTACAATGTGTTCTTGCTCACGGACGGAACTAGACTAACCTCGAAATGGCAAGACGCCATCTTATATAGAGGGATTTTCATTCTCCCCACTTCGAAAGTAGAATTATTTGGTAAACAACACAAACCACCCTCAAATTATCAATATGAGTGGCGGTACCGACAATTGACGTAGAATAACGTTATTTAAATAGGTCAATTCAGTGTCCGTACTCTTCTTGCTCCGACATATCCCATAAAGTCTTAGCCCATGCTTGATTTTAACTTACGTTGCTTTAACAGTAGACGTAAATTTATATCTCCAGACTATTGCCTGACTATAAATCCAATATGTATACCAAAAATAAAAAGCACCGATGGCCTTGCAGGAATGATAGAGATTGTCAATACGGAAGTTTATTAAGTACCTGTACCTCAAAAGTACTATGCATAAGTAATAGTTAATTTATTTACAGTACTCTTGAGGATCATGCACAAAAAATATTATAATGTATGTAGTCCACCCCGTGACCACGAAGGAAAAAGTCTTCGAAACGTTGGGATCAAAATTAATAAAAAAGCTGCGATAAAATCCATTTAAATAAGTTTTATTTAAATGAGTAATATTCGCGTAAACATAAGAAATCATTATAAATATTATAATTTCATTATTTTAATTTATAATGTTCCTCATTAGCATAAACTGAGCTGCTTTAATTCAAATAAATAATATTTCAATGTAGTGCAAAAGTTAGAGTTTCTTGCCCGTTCTTCTTTAACGAAACAGCATTCCGAACTGACGGGAGATATACATTTTGACTGAATCTAAATTATGGTCAATATTTTAAAGATTATTTAATATTGATTATCGTTTGTTTTATGGGTCAAGGAAAATACTGTGAGGAAAACTGCATATTCAATAATTTTGCCTAAGAATATAGTAGGTATGTAAACTTTACCAACCTGCACTATAGCCGCGTAGACTAAGACCTAATCCCACGCATTAGTAGAAGAGATCCGTGTCTAGCGGGACGCGGACTGATATTAATATTATTAGTATACCAATAATATAAAATTGATTAAATATACAATACATCCTTTTATATTCATAGACGTGCAGTAATTTTCCGTTGTCTTTTTATATATATAATATAGAATAGATGTATTGCGACTCAAGTTGAAATTAAGTGCATTGCATAAAAATCTGATCTGCATTCACCGCTACAGTTCAACTATTGATCAAATATGCACACACAGGCAATAATCACGTAGGTACGTGTACGTTTGTCGCGGCTGAGCGACGTATTGTCATAGTCATTAATATGAGGGAACAACCACAGGTCTTAGCATTTCGTCGTGATCTAACGAGACGTGCGCCTGCCTCCACAGCCTCCACTCGCAGGAGCTCAAATAAAAAATATTCAAATTTCGAATTAATTACGAAGTAAATTAAAAGTAAAAAGAAGTTTGAAATTTAAGAACAATTTTATTTTCAGCTCAAAGCTGTATTTTTTATTTATTTTATGTCTCGATTAGGAGCAATAAATAAGTCGGGATTTTATTGTGATAGTGTTTTTGATAGTGGTTTTCACGTGTGATCGATCTATTTTGTGTGTGGGAAACAAAACATGAACGGTAAGTCATTGTTTATGTTACACACTTTCATGTGCAATATGCATTTTATGTTGTTTGTGAAAATCTTTGCGTCATTAATAATATGCTAAGCAATTATAAATTCGTTATCCATTTGGACACAATTAATTAATAGGATTATTATCTCATATTTACACGTGTACGTTTTCTACGCCTGTCTTTATATTACAAGAGAATAGAACATAGGCGTTTTCTTTTGTTTACGATTTTGTTGGTAGTACTCGAGTCGGCTATTTTGGCCTTCATCGGACTTTTGGGTGAGCGCTTTGTAATCGGGAAATATATAATTATTTGGAATGGATTATAAAATAAATACACCTAACAGTCACACATATAGTCGTGAATTCACACTAGGTTAAACAGTACCGTGGGTATCAGGAACTATGAAGGACTTGCGGTCCCAAAGCACCCAGACGTGAAACAAATATTTTTAGATCACACAAATATTTGTCTCGGAATCGAACCCACGGGCTCTCACTTCACAGCTGGCTGGTAGCCCATTGCGCTGCTACGGAGCGTTGGCTTATAGAAATTAGTTTCACAAAATGTTTTTTTTTAAACAGTATAGTGTGTTAATACGCTGACGATATTTAACGTTAATTAGCGACTGTCATTTATAATTCTACAGTAATACAAATCTACTTGTCACGTAGAGTATAAAATGCAGTTTTCCTAACAAGACTTGTTATGGAAAAACCATTATATATGAATGAATAGCAGTCCATAAGGAGTTATGTATTATGCGACCTGTACTAATGCACTTGATTTAATGATACAGAAAACAAATATAAACAGGATTAATTATAGACATTCTTTGTTGCATTCTTGGCTATTTTTGCCTTATAATAATTATATCAACACTATATCATACTGTCCTGCTGATAGCACGGGTCTCTGTTATTAGTTTTGAAGGTGGTAGGTCCCTCGTACGCAAGAGGCCGTCTGGGTTAGTACCACCGCTTTGTCTATTTCTTCCATCAAACAACAGTTTGTAAGCACTGTTGTTTCGGTTTGAAGGACATTGCAGGCAGTGAAATTACTGGGCATTATGAGACTTATAATGCCCACTATGCGCCGTTCAGTGGCCATGCAGTGCTTTACAATTCAAAGTTATTTGTGGTGGTGCTTGTGTTTATGGGCAGGCGTGGCGCTTACCATCAGGCGAGCGCCTTGCTCGTCTGGTCATTCAAAAATAAAAAGAAACTTAGGGGTGTTATATCTTAGCCCACCAAGCTGGTATCCATCCTTAAAACTAACCTTCAAATCGTGAGTCTTAAGTTCATATAAAATTCCCATAGAAAAAGCACTTTTCGTGCTTTTGTTTTTCACTGAAAAATCACAGGCCAAATTTTCCCATTTGTCTATACATAAAAACCCTTTTTGAATTATTACGAATTATTTAAAAAAACATAGCCAAATCAATCCAACCGTTCTGAAAGTGATGTCCTTGCCAACGAACAGTATTTTATTTAAATATATAGAATATTCTATTATACAAATTACTAATTTAATATAGTTATAGATTATCATTGTGATGATTTACCTATTGGACGTTAACTATGAATATTATTTTGTGCACAGTGTGTTATCTTAGTATACTTATATTTAGTCTATTGTTTAATTTAAGAAAAAGTCGCTCCACAATATTGTTTATTATTACTCTAAGGCCAACTTGCACTAAACCTGTATAAAAAACGTCAAATCGTAGGAAAATTTGATCTACGTAAACAAGTCTAGTGGTTAAACCTGATTTAGGATTATCTTAGCAATATCATCACTGAGTACTATGTGCTAAATATGTGCGTATTACAACATCATAGATTAAATACATTATTGAGAGTGGTAGCTTGCTGTAGACAGTTTTGTCTACAGCATGAATGCGCTGGCTCGACCGGGTCGTTACCACTGTCTCACAGTAAACCGACGTAAAGGGGCGGCTTGCTGCTGCGTTTTGTACGGTGAGTGAGATATCCGGAAGCCCAAATCTCCTCCCCTTCCGAATCCCTAATTATCCCTTTCATTTAAGGTCGCCAACGCGCCCATGATTCTTCTGGTGGTGGGCGTACATGGACGGTGGAGATCACTTACCATCAGGTGACCCACTTGCTCGTTTGCTGGCCTATGCTATAAAAAAAATGGTGACAAGGATTAATTACCAATGTATAAGATATCGATTAGAAATAACAATGAGGTCAATTTAAAGTCGGGCTGCTGCTGATCGCAGCAATGAAGCTTGGTGGAGTTGATAGGGGCACAGGTCCGAGCGGGAGACCAAGTTTTTAACTAAAACCATGGTGCGAAAGGTGCAGCGAGTACGAGTAGTGACTTAGCGAGATGTATGATTAAATCAGAATTTAGTGACAAAAGGTTCTGTTGGGTGTAGGGAGTTGCGAATAGAGTTAATGATAGAGCCAGTAGTTTTGTCGAGCAAAGCAAAGCAGCATACTGATTACATCCGTACGTTTTATCGCAAATAAAGTCGACGTATCGCAACCGCTCAAACTCGGGGGAGTCGGAAAAGTTATATTGGAACAACCAGTTATATCCCCCTGGATAGTGGCCTTAATACGTGCACCATACACCGGCAATTATACTATATAATTCTAACTTTAATATTATAAATGCGAAAGTGGTTTTAATTGATTGTCTGTAACGCTTTCACGCCTAAATCACTGAATCGATTTTGATGATTTTGCTCCAGAGATAGGTGGGACCCTGGAGACGGTTATAGACTACTTTTTATCCCGAAATTGACTGTTGACGCGGGCGGAGCCGCGATATACTTGCGCCGCCATATACTCGTAAAACACACCGGTGGCCCTCTTTGGCGTGTTAGGGACGGGCCGGCGTTCCTGATGCGAGATGCGCGCTGACTTGTATCGAAACTGATGTTTTTATACTATGGCCCGGCAAACGTGGTCACCGCATTGTAAGTAATCTCCACCGCCCATAAACGCCCATAATACCAAAAAAATCATGAACGCGTTGCCGAACTAAAAAAAAAGGATCAATTTAGATGAATACCTTGTAGTATGGTTGTTAAAAAGAAAAATAGTCAGTCATCAAAATCGGTACGTGAATGTCAAAGTTAGAGTCATTCACCTCCGGTTAGGGGCTCGAGGTCGAAAATAAACCTTATATGAAAAGAAAAGAACGACGAATCGAAAAGAATTGATCCACACTTGGTAGAGCTAAGCGTATACATAAAAAAAGAAATATAAATACGAGTGGTAGAGCCACGCTGTAGACAGTTTTGTCTGTTTGATCGGGTCGTTACCACTGTCTCACAGAAAACCGACGTAAAGTAGCGGCTTGCTGCTGAGTTTCGTATGGTGAGTGAGATATCCGGAGGCCTAAATCCCACTCCTCTTCTCAATCACTAATTATCCCTTTCCTTTAAGGTTGACAACGCGTCCATGATTCTTCTGGTATTGTGGGCGTACATGGGCGGTGGTACGCACTTACCATCAGGTGATCCACTTGCTCGTTTGCCGGCCTATGCTATAAAAAAAACAATATATAAATATCCCCGGAACCCTCCCACTTGCGCCGAAGGAAGTCACCGCGGATTTTTTAGTCTGAATCCATATTCGACACGAGAGCTATATAATATATCACTAAGTTATAGGAAAAAGTCTACGAAAAGTTTCTGCACGGACAACTAATTTTCTATATGCGTAAACTTTTCATTATTAAAACAGTTTCGCCACCCACTGTTCGATCAAGGCTCCATAGCCGAATATGATAGCCATTATTACGTAATGTCCTACTCAAAAGTGAATGTAGGTCGATCCTGACCACCTTCATCGTGTTAAACGCGAAAAAAGTGCGAAACGATATTTCTGTAGCAAAGAATTTATTTTGTAATACATGTTTTTTTATCCGCTTCATAAAATGTTTAGCAATAACAATACTGATTAAGTTTAATGGAAACATCAGAAACAGATCTTAATAGACACCAAAATTTCATCATTTTCATTCTGGCACAGGAAAGTGACTGACTGTTTTTTTATTTGATTAAATAATTAGACGAGCGCTCGCCTGGTGGTAAGCCCTGATATGGTAAGATATGGTAAGCCCCACGCCTGCCCATAAATAGAAGCAACACCACACATAACTTTGAATTACAAAGCACTTGCATGCTTGCCATGCTGAACTGCGCTTGTCATCCCGAGACGTAAGATGTTATGTCTCATAAGTCCCAGTAATTTCACTGGCTTCAATGTCCTTCAAACGAAAACACAACAGTGCTTACACACTGTTGCTTGGCGGCAGAAATAAACAAAGTGGTGGTAATAACCCAGATGGCCTCTCGCATACGAGGGACCTACCACCTTGTACTTGACTTTCGGTCTGACAACACCCAGACCCCGAAACAGATATTTATGGATCACACAAACATTTGTCTCGGTTTGGGGATCGAACCCGCGGCCTCTCGCTTCACTGCCGGCTACTCGCCCGCTACGCCACGGAGGCTATCGGTTGTTGTGTAGTAGAAAAAAATAATGCGATTTTAATTCCACTACACGGGAAATCCAAATGGGTATAAACGAAAATTGTATAAAATACTTCAAAGAAGGTAAACAACCAATTATTATTTTTTTCATAACGACTCTAGAAAACAATATAATTTGAAGTATGTTGATCCGAACATACGACATTGACACTGTGTCAGTTGATATAATTACACCAAAGAGTCACAGTATATCATTGAATGACACATTTTCCGTAGCACGTTGCACGCTATGAGTTTCAACTTTTTTATCTTTTAATATTAGAGTTACGTTCATTTGTTTTAAGCCAGTCATACATTAATGCAGTTTATTGACATGCAGAGTGACAACAAGCATATTTTAATAGGCGTCAAATCATCGTACTTCGCATTGTTTGAAACTATAACAATAGATGATGCCCATAACTATTGCAAAGCGAGGATAATTTCTTAAAGGAACGCATCCCAACCGCACGCGTTGCTGTCCTTCACAACTTGTCCAAATATAGTCTATAGCTTATTTTTATTATGTATCTATAATAAATATAATTATAATAAATCTATATTTATAGTACAAGTGAACAATTTACTATGTTTTAAAATCAATAACAGCCTGCCTTGTGCGTGAGCATTTACATATAAATCACGATACACGTGAAACATTAAAATTATCGAAACATCACAAAACGAAATAAATGACGGAAATTATTCTCAAAATATAATTTTAGCCAGTTATATTATACTTGGTTATTTATGGCTCATAGTATTTTGAAGGTTGTTAAAAAATAATGATTGTACAAGGTTACTATGGGTGTATATGCGCGGTTGAGATCACTTAACATCATGTAAACCACTTGCTCGTTTGCCGGTTTATGCTATAAAAAATATACTGGTTGAGCAAAAGGCATATTTAAGCGTGTGTGAATGATTATGTAAAAAAAGAAAAATCTTAAAAGCCTCGTAAGCACTCGTTCAGATACACAGGAACCTTGAGATTGCAAATCGTGCGTTTTGAACCGCAACATTTTTGTAATTCCACAACTCACGTGTAATTTTACGAAACAAAAACTCAAACACAAATTGTGATTGCTCGACCGATATAAAGTCAGGAACTGACGGTTTCACACTTTATGTGAGCTGCCGATCAGTAATACAATCTTCATGATTACTCAGACATAATTTCGGGCTTAGTCAAACCGCGTGGCGCCGCGGCTAGGCGACTCTACGTCTACGGAAACTTTGGAGAGCATTCATTAGCGTTGCAGGCAATGTACGGGTTTTCAAAACAAATACCGTAAATATAGTATTAATTCATTCATTTCCATTTTAAACTGACAACACTCATACGTTAATCGCTTACTAACCTTAGTGTGAATAAATACCAAAATTTTGAGGTTCAAATCACACGGTTTGCGTTCACATCCCGACACGCTTTGGATTAAATTTAAATAACAAGGCTCTTAAATTCTCAGAGCAGAACGCTTTAAGATTTACGAGTTTAATTTATAATATTTAAGTAGAAGGAAGTATTTAAGATAATATTAGGCCTCATTGTATAATATTGAACACGAACACTGACTTTTTTGTCTTAGTTCCAAATAACCAAAAAACAGTTGAGGGATTTAAATTTTGGACTAACTTTTTTGTTATAATTATATGAAACACGAGTGCGATCCTTCGACAGTTAAAGTCAGTTCGTAAGCAGTAATGGTTCACGAAGTCTACAGAGTTTGACGCATTGTTGTATTTTAGATTTTCGCGATCTGTATACATGTTATAATATTTATTTAAACGTGTCTTAATTGCGTAGTATTTGAAGGTTTAAATACCTATTATTTATTTCTTTCTCGACGTTTCGACCAAGTTACGTCGGCCGTGGTCGCGGGTTGACTTGACGGACACTTATAGCGATTAAGTACCAATTTAAATAAATAGTATATGTATAGTTGTATTTTCGCTAGTTCCATATAAATATGAAAAAAAAACAATCTCAAAGGGTGAAATCGGGGACGAAAGACTAAAACAACCACCGCTCTATATAATTCTGCCACCAAGCAGCAATGTGCAAGCATTGTTGTATTTCGGTTTGATAGACATTGAAAGCAGTTTAATTACTGGACATTATGAGATTTAACATCTTATGTCTTGGAATGATGAGCGCAGTGCAGTACCATGCAGTGCTTTGTGGTTCAAAGTTCTAGTAGTGTTATTATTGTCTGTGGACGAGCGTGGCGTTTTCCACCAGGCGAACGACCGGCTCGTCGTGCCATTGACTTGTATAAAAAATATATACATATTTAAATGATTATTACTATTAACAGTAAAACAAAAACGTATATTTTCTAAGTTACGTTTTACAGTATAGAACAGTGTAATATAGACTAATATTTATTTATTTAAATCTTTATTGTACACCAGAAGTTATACAATAAACAGTAAAGATAAAACATAAGAAGGAAAAAATGGCGGTCTTATCTGTAAAGGCAATACCTTAAAAACAACCATCAGATGGAGAATAGGGAACAAGAGAAAATGGTAGTCTAAGGCATATAATTAAACATAAGATATATATTATATGTTATTTAAATGCAAATATAAATTATTATAGGTATAATATTGTTATTGGATTGTTTAACTTGTATGTTTAATTTCTTATTACTTTTTTTCTACGTAATTATATTATGCTAAATAATAATACTTAAACTAAATACACAAAATCATATCTTGTGTAATTTTTATAGTACTACGGACATATATTAATAAGGAGATTTATCATTTTTATCTAATAAAAACAGCCAAGTGCGAGTCATACTCGCGGAACAAGGGTACCAAGCCACAACAGCCAATATTTTTATATGTACTTTTTAAATATAATAATTTGTAAGTGCTATTATAATAAATTCTGCTATTTCATCTGTTGCCGATGACAGTTCGAAATATAGAGGCCTTTAAATCTAAGAAAACCTGCTTAATGCTCTTAATAGCAAAAAAACTACCATCTGCCGCCGCGCGCGATCTCAGAAATGCGATACATTTCTTATTTTTTTATATGAGTTCACAAAAATCAAATGGTCAAGGTCATTGGCGTACATTACAACATAAAGCTATAGCAGTATTATGAGACCATGTCTAGAGCAATGCAAATTGCTAAACTTTATAACTCAAAGTTCTGTTTGACTCTATTATATGGCAAGCACTGATCACCAGGCGAGCGATTTGCTTATCTCAGCATTCGGATTATTCTTTCACCTGCCCTTATCCCATTCGCACTGGGCCCCAAACCAATAATCGCAGATGTCTCTGCCCTCCCCCAGTGGCCGTCCTGAGCCGAGATTCGTAACCCAAAGGGGGTGCCCTCAGCGTGGTCACTTAAATGTAAGGGTTGAGAGCGCCTAAAGCACTCACCCGAAAGTTGGGTGAAGCTGTATACAGCCGACTAGGGTCAGGCGTACAGCAAGAGTCATACAAAAAAAAAACGCACTGGGGTAGGCGCAATATTTTTTTAACATATGTTACAGAAAGATTTGGCTCGTAGCTTTTCCGACCGGCCGCCTGCCTGACGTCAATCCCTTTGTCCTTCGTCTTTCCGGATATTTAAAATTCTAAAACCTGTTATTAAGCAAATCTACTACCGATTTTATATGCAAAATACTCGTCATTTAAGATTTTTTTTCCGTATCCACATGTAAATTCCATTTACATAACGAGTTAGTCTAATTATTTTTTTATATTATACTTCTAGCAGTTTCTCGAATTGATACTTACAATTTCCAAAAACTATTTTTGTTGAAAAGAGTCTGATTCTTAATAAAAAACAATTTAATTCTAAATATTTAAATATATAATTACTTGTCCTGACTGACTGACGGATTCATCAACGCAGAGCTTAAACAGCTGGGCTATAAACTTGAAATTTTATTTATTCCTATTATGTTAAAAGCTAAGAGGGTAAAATAAGGGATTAACAGTTGTATGGAAGTGTGTCTTTCACATTACATTTATATTGGCCTAGTTACAACGTCAAGTATATCTAAATAAGCGAAATATTCGGTTTAATCCTTAGATGGGGTAATCGAAAAATTTTGTGTTTTTTTTATGGTAAGCTAGTTTTATTAATCCTGGCCCGGCAAAGTGACTTACTATACTTAATCTGATGTCAAGTACAAAGCAGTCCAAATATAATATCAACCGTCCAGAGCCATTGCGTACGTCGACATTGGTCAAGATTTGAATTTGGAATTCGTTCTTCCCTATCACATCATAGAATAAACTTATTTATATATACAATACAAGGTATATGTTAAATTATATTGTAGTAAACTATTCAATACAGTATGCACCATCTATTAGATAGTTACTCAATCCAGCCGACAAATTACGTTACACCGCCATCTGTTAGAATTTTATGGAACACACAGATAATAATAACTCTTTCTCATATAATAAACAAATAATTTGTAATAAAAAAATACTGTGACTATTAATTGAGATATAAACTATCCTAACTGTCACGTTGGATTAAACTGCAAAATTTGATTAAAATCGGTTCAATCAGTTTAGGAGTTCATCGCGGATAAACAACGTGACTCGAAATTTTTATATATACAGATATAGCACTAAAGTCAGCCAGATTACTGGGTATTATGAAACTTAACATTTTGTCTCGTGGTTATGTGCGTAGTCAAATGTCATGTAGTACTTTGTAATGCAAGGTTCTGTATAGTGTTTTTGTTTATGGGCAGGTGCTTACCATAGGCGACTGACCTAGTACTTTCGTCATTCAAGCTAATAAAAAAAGAAAGTATACAAATTATTGTACTTCTTCCTACCTATTAGCCACTATTAGGAGATACATTCGTGAGCATAAGCTCACGAATTTCTTTCTATGTGTATAGATAAGATTGAAAAATCCATAGTTTACACTGCTACCGCGACATTGGTTCAACGACTTGTAAAACATGTGTTTATATTAACAAAATTTAATTTCTTAAATTTTAATACTACATTATTAAAATATTATATTTATTACTAAAAGGAAAGCGGACCCTGGCCCTAAGCCGAGATAACGCAGAAATATTATTATAAATATTTTTATTTTATTCTAAAGTTTAAATGAAATAAATTTTTAACCCCCGAAGAAAAAGCGGTGTCACATGTTTGGCGTATTTGTCTGTCTGTGTGTATATGTTTATCTCAAACTGGCATAGTAGCGCACAAATTAAAGGACCATTTGAATAAGGGTATTTTTTATTTGAAAGCTGGTTGAAATAAAAGATAACAGGTTTATATAAAAGTTATAGGTGGTTTTATATTTGACCTTGATGGTTTTAAACCTTAAGTTAATTAATTATTCTTGACAACCATATTGACAATCAAATTAACATAATCAATTATATGACATCAAATAGCACATGATATCATGTGGGCAGTACGAAACAAGATTCCATGAGATATTTATAAACTGTGGAATGTTTTGGAAACATTTGATTTTTTTTTAGCTATCTTTTAATGTTATAATAATAGGTATATATGAGTAGGTAATACAGTATATAATGTGTTACAGATATTTTTATTTATAATGTCACACCATCAGCTTGTAGGTATGCTTACAAAATAATGCTAATTAATGCTATGAGCAAAATATTGTTCATGAATGCTATGATATTACAGGGATAGATAGGCCAGCCTATTAGGTGAGAGATAGCGCTTTCAGTGAACATACTTTAGATTAATTTAGAATATAGATAATAATACTGTAAAGTTACAGTTTGTGGTAAAGAAAATAATAATTTGGAATGAAAAATGTTCAAATTTAAGCAATTAGAAGAAAAAAAGATACATGTATTTCACCCCTCTTAGTACTAAATCCAATTGCATTGCTGAGACATAGAAACACATTTTCTTTTTTATGGTATGAGTAACATGTTCGAAATAAAACTTTGGACAACACTAAATAATACACAGCTGAACTTTTGTCTCAATCTGCCATTGTTATTCTCGCTCACACAATCCACTTAATTTATAAAGCTGTGTCAGATTTTAGTTCATTAACTGCTCAATTAAATGCGGTTTGAATAGGCTTTCAATCAAATTGATCAACAAAACCCACACAGCTTATTCACATTGGTTACTTAGCTTTATACAGGGTTAATTTTAAAACACCAGCAACCTCGCAGGACCAGATAGCTGACCCCATACGGAACAACTTTTGTTCTACGAGTTTGTATATAACTCAATATATTAAAAAAAAAATGATTTTACAAGTTTTTGTTGTGTCGTATTTTTCTTCGTAGCGTTCGGCGTGCGCGCGCGACTCAAAGAAGCCGCTCAGCTGGCTCGGGCGATGACCTTCAACGCTAGCCCCGTTCCCCACGCTTCGCGTGTTTGCTTACGTAATCTGCGATGCGTGTAGATAACATTTAAGACGGAAATTAAATGAATACTTATTTTTGTATGAAAATAAAATCTAACAAATTATCAAAAGTCGTAGAACAAAAGTAGTAGCTTATAACCTTAGGTATCTACCCCTGCGAGGTTGCTGGTGTTTTAAAAATAACCCTGTATAAAGTTTACTTGGACATTGTTGAACCATTTGTTATTATAACTTAAAAAAACGACTTTATATATTTAAAAATAACGTTCCTTTCTTGATAAAAAGGAAAGTTACATCTACTATATATTTTTTTTCATTTAAGAAATTCATTTCATTTAAAATAGCTGGTGGGAGGATACTTGTATCCGACCGGATAGCGACCACCGTACACTGGTGCTAAAACCTGCCATAGTGGCCCACGTTGTGTGGGTCGCGTTCCAGGGTCAGTCAGTGTATATCCGGTTCTCCCTAGGGGGCTTTTCCCCTGATCCTAACCCTTTTCCCATCCCTTTTCCTTCCTCTCCCTTGGCAGGCCGGCATGATCTTGCCGACCTACGATGGACACATTGTTTATCGTTGGTCGACACTATTCTTGGATTGCGCTACACTTACCATCAGGTGTAGCGTAGTCACTATGCCGAGCCAGAATTAAAAAAAAAAATCGTTATTGAGTTTTTCAGTTGATCATATTTTCATACATTTAAAACACTAGAGTCCCTTAAATTTAAATTTATATTTATAAGGGTGTAGTCCTGGGCAAAATCTAATTATTAAATAACCGTACCGTAAATGCCATTCTAGAATATTCGCCTCCACATGTAAACAACACGATGTTAATGACATTGGCATCTTATATAATAGAACTGGTCTTTCTACGTAGTTAGGTGTTACGCTGTTTTGTGCATTGGACGAGACGAAGCAGTCGCTTGGTTGATGATTAGCGAAATAGAAAGCAAGAAAATAAATTTAACTTCTGATATTTTCGTCTTTACTATTTGGGTACGGATCCCTAAATAAACCAGTCAAGTGCGAATGGGACTCGCGCACCGAGGGTTATGTACACTTAAATTTCTTTTAAATTTTACTTTTTGTCTTTTTATTATACCTATATTATTATTCTTATTCTTTTAAATAGTTGAATGACGAGACGAGCACAGCGCTCGCCTGATAACAAGCGCCACGCCTACCCATAAACAGAAAAAACACCACACAAAACTTTGAATTACAAAGCACTGCATGACACTGAACTGCACTCCTCACCCTGAGACATAAGATGTTAAGTCTCATAATGCCCAGTAATTTCACTGGCTTCAGTATCCTTCAAACGGTAGCACAACAGTGCTTACACACCATCGTTTGGAGGTAGAAATAGACAAAGCGGCGGTACCAACACAGACGGCCTCTCGCATACGAGGGACCTGCCACCTTGTATTAATATTAAATAGTGTACAAAAATTTCAGCCGGCTACGTATTCCGTATAAATAATTCCCTATAAAGGTACAACAGATAGGCAAGGACTTTGCACGTGCTTTAAATATTGTTAATGGCAAGTGGACGGTGGACTCGATCATGGAAAATTTTAAATATTTAAATTACTGTGATTACGCCTATACAAAGTCGCGATTATAGAATATGTAGTCGATTATATTGAGTATACATAACTTGTTTAATATAAAATGATCCTACATCGATCGTTGTATCACACAATGTAAATAAATACACATGCATAAAATAATTATATTAAATTGGTGAAGGATGATAATAACATGGCAAAAAATAAATTAAAAACTAAAATAGCCAGCTGTAAATATTACAAATTCATTTTCCTGCCAAGCTTCCTTTTCTCCACTTCCTACTTGTACTAATGTAGAATAACTCACTCGATCAAATCACTCAGTCACCAAACCACTTTTGGTCACAATTTATTAAAAACTAAACGATACAAAAATACATTTTACAGTGTTAAATATATATCACTCAACAGTCCCACACAAATAGTCATGCCCTCATAATAAGATACGATTTTCTTGTGACGTGGGTATAAAGAACTACTGACGTCTTTAACCAATTGCAACGATAACATGCGAAGGTCCGGGTCTAAGTTATTTTCGTCATTTACGCCTCTGCTTAACAACATAATGTTATGTTTTCCTGATATCATCTTTGTATACATCTTACAGCTCAAACCGATTGATTATTACCTACTACCAGGCAGTGAGTCTATCTTTGTAGTAGCAAACCCCTTCATTTTCCGCCAACTAAGTGTAATCAGTATTTTATTACGAGACGTGGCTTTAAAAATTATAAACATTTTCAGAGATATTTATTTTTCGTACTTTATTTCAAAAGTGACACTGACGTATTAATTGTTAAGACATAGCAAATATTTTTAGTTGAATATTTCGATGTTTCCTACTTAGTGAATTTTCCCGTAGCACATAACAGTAACATAATATATCATTAGATGGAGACATCACAGCCAATGGTCTTATTACCGTGGATACTCAAGATCAGATGAAGTGGATGCATCTTATTAGGAAGACGAACCCTGGTACTAGCCGGGGTAACGCCATAATGAAAAAATACCACACTGGAGCGTTTCTAGAAATTGAATTTTTCTAGTAAAAAAATCTATTTAGTCATATACAGGGTTATTTTTAAAACACTGACAACCTCGCAGGAGTAGATTCCTAAGGTCATTTGCTACTACTTTTGTTCTACGACTTTTCATAATTTGTTAGATTTTATTCTCATACAAAAATAATTATGAATTTAATTTCCGTCTTGAATGTTACCGGTGCGGGCGCTCTGCGCGCTTCGCAGATTACGTAATACACGCGGGCGCACGCGTCAGTTCAATGACCGGCCGCGCCGTATCGATCGATAATACCTACACCCAGCCGTCAGCTGATTTCACTATTGCACGCGCGCGTCGGGTCGTTCGTTTATGACTGAAACGTAGAGTGTAGACGTACGAACACAAACACTACACAACAAAAACTTGTAAATTCATTTTTTTTCTTATGTATTGAGTTATGTCCAAACTCGTGGAACAAAAGTTGTTCCTTATGGGGTCACCCATATGGCCCTGCGAGGTTGTCAGTGTTTTAAAAATAACCCTGTATATGAGCTAAGATGTCATATATCTTATGGTCCGGAGTCCCTGGGCCAGCTGATCCACTTGATAACTATCAAGCTAATTTTCCGTGAGTAGCTTCGTTTCGATGAGACGCCCAACAATTCCCTATGCGAAAATTATCTATTGTGGTAGCTAACAGAGGTAGCAAGGATAGAATATTTCGATTTGATGATACTCAAAAATTTATTATTTTATTTGTAGGACAATATGACTGTTAAATTATATGAATATTAACTAAGAAAAAACAAAAGCTGGTTCAGCTGGTTAGTAATCATTTTGATGACCTCGTTATCGATACCTATTGGAAGTATTCTACCCCTCCTTCCAATAGGTATGATTACTAACCAACTGATTTTTTTGTTTTTACTTAGTTCATATTTTTTTTTTTATTTTATCCTGGCTCGGCAAAGTGATTCCACTACACCTGATGGTAAGTGTAGCGCAATCCAAGAATAGTGTCGACCAACGATAAACAATGTGTCCATCGTAGGTCGGCAAGATCATGCCGGCCTGTCAAAGGGCCAAGGGGGAGGGGAAGGAAAAGGGATGGGAAAAGGGTTAGGATCAGGGGGCAAGCCCCCTGGGGAGAACCGGATATACACTGGCTGACCCTGGAACGCGACCCACAGAAGGCGGGCCACTATGGCAGGTTTTAGCACCAGTGTACGGTGGTCGCTATCCGGTCGGATACAAGTATCCTCCCACCAGCAAAATAACTTATATAATTTAACAGTCATATTGTCCTACAAATAAAATAATAAATTTTTGAGTATCATCCAACAATCACGCCTTAGCGGCTGATCGGATTGGGCTAACATTAATTGGCACCCTGGTACACTAAGACATGGATTAGTATATTGGCTACTTTGTATGCAAAAAAAAAACATATACGCGGGCGGAGCTGCGGGTAACAGCTAATTATTCATATATTGTTTTTGTAAATTTTTCCGAAGACACACCCTCACGTAGCAGCGAGAAAAAACTAGTATATTATAAATATTGCGATTATCGACAATCACAGCTCGTCCGACGAGCCTCAATATACACTCCCTTTGACCTTTGCAAAGTGGAGACGTCCGCGTAGCGTCCTCACTGACCCCGACGATGCGACCACTCTGGCCATCCGAAGGAGAGAGGAATTCATGAAAAAACACTTCACAAATCCGACCTACCGTCCTCGCCGCCGAGGACCGCGCCGCGTTCCCCGCAACGCCCCCGACCCTAGTACCGGCCCGCGAGCCGATGTTAATAATGATGATAATCATTAAGTAGATTTTAAAAGTCCCCTAAACCACTAATCGCAGATGTCTCTGCCCTCTCCGGTGACCGTCCTGAGCCGAGGTTCGTACCCCAAAGGGGGTGCCCTCAGCGGTGGTCACCTAGTCAAGGGCTGAGAGCGCCTGAAAGCGCTCGCCCGAAAGTCCGGTGAAGCTGTATACAGCCGACTAGAGTCAGGCTTACAGCACTACCAACACAAAAAAAAAAAAAAAAAAAAAACAACAATCACAACATCTGATTCGCGACCTTAATTCGCAAAGTTACCTTATTTAGTGACGTAACTATCAGCGATTAGATATTCTATTTCGTGATCGTAATCATTGGGTTACTAGGTATTGTAAAAACGATGATTTACTAATACTGAAACGCTCCTCAACATTTAAGATTGTGTTACACCAGAGGTTCCCAGACTTTTTTTCTCATAGACCACTTTCAAAATTTAGCTGGTTCCGGTGGACCCCTTGTAGCTAAATTTCTACCATATTCTCAAAACTCGACAAAAAATGTGTGTGATTTTCGAGGTCCCCCGCTTACGAATTGTGAACCCCCATTTTTTTGTCACGCCAACGAAGACTCGCGTCGTACCCCGTGGACGCCTGGGGGTCCATCTGGACCACTTTTGGAACTAAAGTGTTACACGTCTCAATGTTATCAAGGTGGTAAGTCCCTTGTATACGCGAGGTCGTCTGGGCTGATACCACCGCTTTGTTTATTTCTAACACCAGCAGTGTAAGCACTGTTGTGTTTCGGTTTGAAGGAAATTGAAGGCAGTGAAATTAATAGGCATTATGGGACTTAACATGTTATCTCTCGGGTGCCGAACGCAGTCCAGAGCCATGCAGTGCTTTGTAATACAAAGTTGTGTGTGGTGTTGCTTCTGTTTATGGCCAGGCGTAGCTCTTATTATCGGCGAGAAAACAGGACTTGGATGGCAAATTCTGAGAAAAGGATAAAAATTATTTAAAAATACTAGTTGAATAATTTTTATTTGCATTATTGTCGTTGTGTTTCTTTGGATTGGGATTGATAATAATAATTCCTTTTTACTAATTAAGAAAAAGATGGCAAGTAACGGATGGATGCGGGCTGCCCAAGACCGGGATGGTTGGCGATCACTTAAGGAGGCCGTTCAACAGTGGACGGCAATAAGCTGAGATGATGACTAATAAAATATAGTACCTATAGAGATTATAAGGTTATTTTTGGATCCTTTATAAATATAATATCCGGTACTCCAAACTATTTTGCCACAACCAGTTTAAGAACTGACCTTATTATAAAATACCATTAAATTTAAATGTATATAATTTGAATATGAAAATAAGAGAACAGGTAAAATATGTTTTTTTTTATTGGAATTGTAATGTAGGAAAGGACGAGAAAAAATACTTGTATTGTAAATACCCGTATTTTGGGAAAACCAATGTTTTTAAGAACCGTGACAGTGAGGGCCTGTGATCCTGAGAGCCTGAGATTTGAAGGTGGTAGGTCCCTCGTATGCGAGAGGCCGACTGGGTTGTACCACCGTTTTGTCTATTTCTGCCGCCAATCAAAAGTGTATAAGCACTGTTGTGTTTCGTTTTGAATGACATTAAAGCCAGTGAAATTACTGGGCATTATGAGACTTAACATCTCATGTCTCGGGGTGACGAGCGCAATTCAGTATCATGCAGTGCTTTGTAATTCATAGTTCTGGGTGGTGTTGCTTCTGTTCATGGGCAGGCGTGGCGCTTACCATCAGGCGAGCGCCTTGCTCGTCTCGTCATTCAATCAAATAAAAAAAACAATATTCATTATTTAAGTTTTTGATTCGATAAATCACTTTTGAATTGCCCGGTATTGAAATTTGTACCTGGTATGTCGATAGGCTCATCGCTGATCACATCAATATAAAGAAATAAACTCGGCGAGACGTAGGTTCAGCTCCAGTTGTGGATAAAGATGAGAATTAAGTATAATAATATTGTTTTTAATTATGTTTAAGTATGGTAACGCACCGGAGAGCTGTATGCAAACGCGATTATAAACTTAACGTTTCGTTGATTTTGGACAATGTAGTTATGATATATCTAAATTACCCACTTAAAAAAAGCAAAGACGAGGTCACTGATTTTATTTTTAATTTTATTTTTTAATTTTTACAAAAGCGGAGGTCCTGTTACGAGACTTAGTACTCTACTCTAAAGATCCGTAGACTATTTTTTGAGCTTATTTTAAAGTTTCATATGCAAAGTACGTAGAACGTCCAAATAATGATTTTCAATATTCTATTTATAAACAAACTAGCTTTTGCTCGCGGCTCCGCCCACGTGATCAAACAAACAAACAAACAATCAAACTCTACAGCTTTATAATATTAGTATAGATTTGGGTAGCTTAGCAACGGAAGCCTTCTAATAATATGATTTGGGTAACTTAGCAACGGAAGCCTTCAAATATGAATAATTTTCCCCGTTTTTGCAACATTTTTCACTGATGCTTCGCTTCTAATGGTCGCAGCGTAATGTTATATATCCTAAAGCCTTCCTCGATAAATGGACTATCCAACACAAAAATAATTTTTCAATTCGAACCAGTAGTTCCTGAGATTAGCGCGTTCAAACAATCAAACTCTACAGCTTTATTATTAGTATAGATTAAGCCAGCTGTAAAGTTTGGACACATTTTGTAACTGTCAAAAAACTATTAACAGTAAGAAAACCTGTGAATAAAATATAGGAGACGGCCATTAGTCTCTCTGTCTGTCCTGCAATTAAACAATTCTATGTCTTTAACCGTAAAAGGTAGCCAGCTCTATTTTGCACAGTATGTAATATTATGACGAATGTTTAACAAATAATAAAAAGAACTGAGTCGTTGCGTCGGTGCTTGAGTTCGATTTGCACTTGGGCCGATTTAATTATTGCGGAGGAAACAGTTTATCCCTGCGCTCAATCACAGGTAAAGGCGTATTGGTTGAGCCTTTTTTTTTTTTTTTTTTGTTGACGCGGGGAAAGCCGTTTATTGCTACCGCCCCACCGGGGGGGAAGGTGGAGCGGTTATGTTGGGTTCTACCGGCCTTACGACCCAGCCACCCGACCGCAGGGCCGAGTCCCTAACACTATATACACCCTATGCCGGTAACTACCAACTAAAACCCCGCGGTGACCTTCTTCGGCGCATTAAGGACCGCCCCGGGTTTCCCGAAGCAAAAAGCACCCCGGCTTCAGCCGGAACCGCCCTTGCGCGGTGCCGCCTTGCGGCGGCCCGTCTCCAATTGGGGGGGGGGGGGCTCAGAAGCCCCCGCACACCGAAGGACGCCCTCGGCGTCAACGGCAGCAACGAGGCCAACCACCCGTGCTGTTTCCATCCCGGGGGTCGCACGTACAAAAGTACGTGTACAAAAAGCGTACTAACTGGGCGCTACGACAGCCCCCCGCTGCGCACCCGCGACCCCCGATGGCCCCTATTAGTCGCCTCTTACGAAAGGCAGGGGATACCGTGGTGGAATTCTTCAAACGCCCCCAATCCACAGGGCGGGTATTGGTTGAGCCTAAGGGTCAATTCATAATACGAAGGTGAGGCAAGTGTTTTTATCTAATTGTCAACTCCAGAGCCTTTTCGTGTCAATGTTCTCATTTTCTTTAGCAATTAGTTAAGACAAAAGACCTATAAACAAACTATGCTCGTGGGTTAATATTTAAACTTATATTGCTGAATGTTTCACTACTTTTGAACAGAACCCTAATCGTGCTTGCGTCAGGTACGTCATAAAATATTATATTAAAATATTAAATGGTCTAATTACCAGCTTTGTTATGTTATCCTACATCTTAGCTTGGCATAATAATAGGGTAGTTGACTTGATTTATTTTATTCTATTTAATCAATAAGTTACGTTGCCCCAAACCTATTGCTGAAAGGATGTTATAAATTCATCCAAAATAAATGAGTTAGAATCTATTAAAATCTGGTGGTAGGGGGTAGTTGTCGAATGACCGATGACGCAAAATTTGACGTCTCAGTGCTAAATGTATACGCGTGCGAGCGTGGTATTTAAATGTCCCCACTAAACACTTAATTTTGCTTATGTCAATATTTAGTATAATAATCGCAGGCTCGTTCACTGGTATACCATCCCAAGAAAATGCACAATCGAAGGTTAACTGATCAACCTTGACAAGTAAAGTAACATCTCGCAATGTTATCAAACAAGCGTGATATCGCAGAAAAAATAATTTTGCAATAATTATTATTCATGATAGAATAGTTTATACATGTATTTTAACCTTAGCCTATTTTAAAAATTATTGATTCGCACATTAAAAATCTCATTGACCTCTGTGAGGCAGAGCATGACTATTCATTTGCAAAATTCGTCGCGAGTATATTAAATTGTGACACACACACACAATTGGTGGTGTGTATCTTAGTGGTCTAAGATAAGAGATTTTTCTCATGAGTGTTAGGACCTTTGGGAGACTCTATGTGTCGCAACACCTCCTAATAAAATCAGCATCCTAATAAAATATCAGTGGAACACATAAAAAATGTCTCGTTTCACAATCGGATATTTGCCCGCTGCGCCACGGACACTGACAATTATATGTAACTAATGTAAATGTTCTGATTATCTTTTCATTGACTCGAGGTGATTATAATAGGCGATCGATGAACCAGATTATCTGCTCAATTGATTGTATGATCATTTATGATCACTTGGTCTAACGGTGAAATAAACATCGTCAGAATTCACTTACGTGAAGTTTATTAACCCGTTCTGACCAGCTTTCTTTGTTTTCACAAGGAAAACGTATTTATCGCTACCACCCCAACCCGGTTGGTTGCTTGAGGTGGGTATAGGGGTACATCTTTGTAACCCTATGCCTGCCTTAGCCATCCGCTTGTCCTGTTGCAGGTCCTTCGATTTGGTTTTTCTTTCTTCGGAGGGTGAATAAGCATTTACACAGGCCGGCATAATACTGGTGACCACCGATAAACTTATTGTTTGTCGGTGGTCGCTGGTTGTTTTTACTACACTCCGCTTACCAACCAGGTGTAGTGCAGTCACTGCCGTGTTCGGATAAAACAAAAATGGAAATCTTCTGGATCACCGCTGATACGAGTCAATTCACATTCTAACCATCTGTGCTATCATCCGTCTCAGGGTCACACGTACAAGAGTATCAATGGACCCTATGACAGCCCTCCGCTACGGCCCATAGGGGCAATTAATAATAACTGCCTCTTATGGTACCGTGGTGCAATTCCCATTTTGTAATGCTCCCGACTCCTCCCGACTCCTCCCGTACAGTCAGTGACATTGGAAAAATTATATATGCAATTCACTTTCCAATCCTTATTAAATTTATTATGTAAACATAAGAAATTTAATAAGGATTGGAAAGTCGGCAATGACAATGTTCACTTGTTTAATGTGATATTGAGCATTTACCATAATGTAACCTGATCTCTTGCCGATCTTTTGCTACAAAAAAGTAGACTCAGCTCAGTCATTTCAACTCTGAGTTATTCGTCAATACGGTGACGCTTCGCCGCGACCTTTACACTTAGCTCATTCACACGTCTTGCGAAGACGCTTATGGCAAACGCATGGGCTTGAGGTCAATGTCT
This sequence comes from Amorpha juglandis, assembly GCA_949126905.1. NCBI lineage: Eukaryota > Metazoa > Arthropoda > Insecta > Lepidoptera > Sphingidae > Amorpha > Amorpha juglandis. Next base: position 8,499,474 of record OX421365.1, read on the forward strand.
GAGTCCCATTTAGTAACGTAACTGTTTCTATTGTTTTCTGAGGATAAAATTACACCGCTTGCTACTCGTAATAAAGTTCGCTATATGTTTAATATATTAATTAAGAAATAAAATTACTGGCTTCATATATCTATGCTATATATTGTACATGTATCTATACAACTATGATCTCCATCAACCGATCCAAAAGCACCGTGATCTTTTTTGGCAGATATCCCAGACGTTTTGTAGATGCAGTGCCGAATGTGAACTTGTTTAACATCACTCCCTGGACCAAAACAGTCAAATATCTCGGAGTGATCCTTAACCAGAAGTTGACCTTCATCCTAAACGTAAATGCGGTACGCGCACGAGCCGTACTCGCGTTAAGCCAGTTTTACTGGCTTCTTAACAGGAAAAACAAACTCTTCATCCGCAACAAGATTAGGATCTATACATCATGTGTTAGGCCGATAATGCCGTATGCATCGCCCGCGTTCGCTCACATCCCTCGGGTTCGAATTAAGCGTTACCAAGCAGTGCAGAACCGCTTTCTGCGTAAGATTCTTGAGACCCCGTGGTACCTTGTTAACCACGACCTCCACGTTGACACTAGTTAGTCGGCCATCCCGCAGGTCATGAAAATGACTAGCAAGCGCTATTTCGATCGCGCCGTGCATCATTCCAATACGCTTATCCGTAAAGCGTCAATTTGCACTTTGAGCGAGCAAAGTAGAGAAGACCGCGTAGCATCAACCAAGTCTCGGTTGTTATACAATAACAGTAGTACACTGCGGCAATATAGCTTAGCAATGTGTGCGTTTGTTCGTTTTAACTTAAATTTTCATATTCCTGTAGCATATCCGGATCAGTAGGCCTAGTGCGAGTCTTTTTATAATAGTCACCTCATTTATATACGAGAATTAATATGTGCTAGTGATCGTGTAGTGATCGAAATTCGAGCTCTATAATATAAGTACTTTTTATTGTATAACGTCAGCTGCGAGATTTAATATTCAGACATTGACGTAAACCATGAATGTTTTATATTATTTGATGTGAAATTTTTGTTACAGATATCATATATACACATAAATATGTTTTTATAGTGTAGTGTAGTTTGTAGTGTTTTCTTTGGAGAAAGGTTTCTTAACTTCTCTTGCATATAAACTTTAACTTCGTGCGCGAAATATGCATTAAAATTGGTGTAAAACGTTCGTGTTAAACTTTAAATATTAACTAGCTTTTGCTCGGGGTTCCGCCCGCGTGATCTGCTTTTTCCGGGATATCCTTTCTTAGCAGATGCCTACGTCATAACATCTACCTGCATGCCAAATTTCAGCCCGATCCCTCCAGTGGTTTGGGCTGTGCGTTGATAGATCACTATGTCATGTCAGTCAGTCAGTCACTTTTGAGTATAAAACTCAAATTAGTATATTTAGATATAATAGATAAACAAAGCAAATTAGTTTTGAATACGATCAGCAAAGGGCCCTGTGGGGTCTGAACATATGGTAATTTAAGTAAACACAAATGATGTCACAGTTATCGAATAACTAAATCATGTACTATGTATACAGATCAGATCTGATATTCAATAACTTAATATATAATTTCACTGCTTTAGTAGATTGCGAAAAATTAAATGTAGAATTATACAAATAAATTGAACCATGACATAAAAACGCATTTGAATACAATTGATACACATCTTTGACAAACCATTAATCATCTTTGAATGGACTTCAAGTAATATTCGATAATATTGAATTCAATTACTTGCCTTTATTAACATTTAAGTGTAAGTTTCTATATATTTTTAGAATCGGATTAGTATTTTCAACCAAAAAAAACTCACAATCTTTATACCTCTTTATATTATTAGTGTAGGTTTTTGTCTACATATATTGACGCATATTGATACTCTTTTTTTTTAGTTAGACATAGGTATAACTTAATATGTTAATTAAAATACCTTAATGCACCAACACAAATGACGCAAAAGTAACTGGTTTTTAAAGCCGATGTACAGCATAAACACCACGTTATTGACCATTGTGTTGAAAATGTAAAAAGTCATTTGTAGAAGTATGAAATTATGAGACCAAATAACTAATTAATTAATTAATTAATTTCTAATTACAGTTTTTTTATGGCATAGGCCGGCAAACGAGCAAGTGGGTCACCTGATGGTAAGCGATCTCCACCGCCCATGTACGCCCACCACCAGAAGAATCATGGGCGCATTGCCGACTATATAAAGACCCTGCGGTATCTCATCCCAGGGCCAAGGGAAAGGGGAAGGAAAAAGGGATGGGAAAAGGGTGAAGATCAGGGGGCAAGCCCCCTGGGGAGAACCGGATATACACTGACTGACCCTGGAACGCGACCCGCATAAGGTGGGGCACTATGGCAGGTTTTAGCACCAGTGTACGGTGGTCGCTATCCGGTCGGATACAAGTATCCTCCCACCAGCAAATTACCAGTTATATTATTCTAAACCTCATAATCATTATTATCTCACACCTTACATCTTTTAAAAGGCAATCTGGTTTTTAACTGCATGCGTTTGCGAAATAGTATATGCACCGATTCTTAAATGAATGCATTTTTGTTGTTCAAAGTCAAAACACGTTTTTTATTTGGTATAATTTAGCTATTATCACTCGTTATTTGGATACCTAAATTCTGATATGATATAAAGTGATTTAGTAATGATTTATTGTGTTCTAAAAACTTTGACACTACATTTAAATGTAATATTGGTTAAACCTGTTCATACTGTGGCTTTGTATTTACGAGACCTTTTTCAGCCGTTCCGGCATTATTGGATATGATTTTCCCATAACAAAAGGTCCCATTGTAACTACCGATCAGTAGGTACATCTCAAAAATAATTAATTGTGTCTTAGGTGATGACATTCATACTTCTGCATACCTCTCTAGGTAGGTACGGATTATTTTTACTATGGATCACAGGGTTGTATGGCTTATGGGATTATGGGTCTGTCGGTGTGAAGAAAATTGCTCGAAAGCAAACACATTTCGTTTAGTTGTAGTCTTAGTGGTCCTGGTATTTATTATCTATGATAAACGGAAAGCGGATATAGTTTACCAATTAAACTCTCGGTACATTCACACATGCATAATACATTCATGTTGTTGTATCCAAAATTATAATTATTTTATTTTATAAGTACTTCTATAATTATTTAGGGACTCTCCCTACAACGCGAGGAGATAATGTACAAAAAGGATATAAGTAAGTAATAATTGTTGGTTTGACGTCGTCGTATTACCGCCGAGATCGATCGAGTTCCATCTTAAGATGGAACTCGATGTTCTGGAAAAAGCAACGATTCAATAATTACAATGTGACAAATTAATTAAAACGAAAATTGGCTAAAACGACCAGAAAGAATTTCCGTTCTACCTGGCGTTTTCGCGATACCTTATTATTGGAATCAAGTTTAACAGCACGCGTGATAGAACCAATTTAATGGCATCCGTGGTGCTTGACTTCTAGCTTCTCCAGTTGTAAATGTCCATATGCCCGAGATTGATACATACCTCCATAATTCGTAATGTTGGCTTCCCCTTCACTATGGAAGGAAATGAAAAGTGAATATTTCCATCTCCTCCCTAACTTTCTATTGGATTAATTTCGTTAAGGGACAATAATAATGTAGCATAATCAGAGACTCGCTTTTTATTGTCAAAATTTTATCGGAATAATATTTTTTTATTGAATAATTGTTGCGTATGTGAACTTGTACTACTATATGCATTAATATGATATAGATCCGATAAAAACTGTTCTGGAAATGGCTTCTTTGTGAATGAACTGTTACATCATATGATAACTTAATATTTTGACTGTTGTGTAATTAATTGCCCGTATAAATGCTGGCATAAATTAATTTTATATTGAAAACGACCCATGTACGTCTAAAATTGTTTTCTTTTATATATATATATATATAGCCTGTAGAGTATATCTCTTTCAAGGCATTTCTGGCTGAAGCTATTAAAGTCGACCTATACCGGAATTAACCTCACGTCATCTTCCGCGCAATCATGATTAAATGTTAAATGACTTTAAAATAATTTATTGTATTTTTGACAAGCAATGAATATTAATAGAATGGTTATAACGTCATTATTATTATTAACAACAAAGGCTTTTTATGACTATTAATACGTATACTATTTTACTGCTGGGAATGGACCTCCTCTGGTCTTCCGCGGTTGAAAGGGAATAACTACTTAACATCACTTCGATATTTTTATGTCGAAATTTGATGTGTCACGTTTTCACACGATATTTTCCTTTACTATTTCCTTTAAATGTCTTATATGGATCATACCAAGTGTATTTAAATAGTCCGTATCGTTTAGTTAATACTAAAACTGCATATTAATAAAAAATAGTTTGTTTAGCATTTAAAATATAGCAGGGAAAGAAATTTCACAAGCGCTTGTATCTCAAGGTCCCATGCGTTGGATTGGCGAAATTTTATGACCAATAATTATTATCTTAAAAATACAAACTTTCAAGGCTATCTCAAAGTTCAACCTCCTGGAATGTTATCTGATTCATCTATATACAAGATGATTGTGAAATAAAAAATATAGTGAAATGCACTTACTTATTGACTATTATAATGTTACGTTGCTATTGGATTTTATATTCTACTAGCTTTTGCTCGCGGCTCCGCCCACGTGATCAAACAAACAAACAAACAATCAAACTCTACAGCTTTATAATATTAGTATAGATTTGGGTAGCTTAGCAACGGAAGCCTTTAAATAATATTATTTGGGTAGCTTAGCAACGGAAGCCTTCAAATATGAATAATTTTCCCCGTTTTTGCAACATTTTTCACTGATGCTTCGCTTCTAATGGTCGCAGCGTAATGTTATATATCCTAAAGCCTTCCTCGATAAATGGACTATCCAACACAAAAAGAATTTTTCAATTCGAACCAGTAGTTCCTGAGATTAGCGCGTTTAAACAAACAAACAAACAATCAAACTCTACAGCTTTATTATTAGTATAGATTATAATCTATGGCGGTAATTTAAGAATGCAATTAAATATCATTGTACTGAGCTTCCTAAAAGCTATAAAATATTCATAATTTTCGTAAGTGTGTCTAATTTTATGTTTCTTTGTTATAGTTTATTTTTATTTCATTACTACATGAACTTACTTTTAGTTAGGTCCTTGGTAAGAAATTGTAATATTTATTTACATATTTTACTTGTGATATAAATGTATTTTAAACTGTTGAGTAGTGCATAAAATATAATTCTGGTGCAACAGTATTTTTATGATGACATCATTATTAAAATAAGTGCGGACAATGAAATTAAAATACTGCAGTAACTCAAAATGCAATAAAAACTAATTAATTAGACAATTAGCAAATAACCCAATTAGCTCATTAATCGTACGGTGCAGCGGTATGAATAATTTAGGATATATTATTTGATTTCTCAAGGTATTACAAAACTATAACAACAACCAAGAAGTGTACCACGTCTCTCACAGAAGTCGGCCACTGCGTGACAGGACCTCAGACTGTCGACCATGGCGGATTCCATGGACGCAGGATGGCAGTAATGCCGCGGACTCGAAGCCAGCGGGTGCGGGGCGGCGGCGGCGGCGGCGGCGGCGCGGGTTCGGCGGACACCCGGTCTCGAAGTCAGCGGGCAGATCGCGCGGCGCTAGAGCGGCGTAGTGTTGTACTATGAGAAATTAGAGTCTGTTCGCGAACGAAATTGATGTGAATATGATGTTCCATATAAAAAATCATTGAAATAATTTGCTCCACCACGTCGGCGGGCATTTTTGAAAATACACAGCACTACGTCAATGCAGACGTGCAGTTGCCGCTCATTTGGCGCGCGCCGCTCGTACTTCGCTCCTCGCGCCCGCGCCGCGCCGCTGCTTTCGAGACCGGGTCCATTTAAATGCATGCATTTGAACGCGCCGCACCCGCGCCGCCGCCGCTTGCCGCTGACTTCGAATCCGCGGCCTAAAGAGTCCGCTCTGACGACTATTACGAGAGCTCTACGCTCGTCATCTCAAACTGGACCCACTTCTAGAGTGTGCCGGGCTGTGTCATGCGGACAGGTGTCACAATGGGGATGTATGGCCGGCTGTTCTGCACTGACTATTCGACAAAACAATCATGGCCCGTGGGCCATTGTATCAGAACATCACCATACTGGAGCCCATGACTCCGGCATAGAGCCATACGCAAAGGATTTCAGGTTTTCAGGTTGGGCACTAAGATCGTCTGCTGCCTGGTAAAATTTCGTCCCTTGCTTTTGATCTAGAAACTTCTATATTATTACAATTACGAATCAACCCCCCCCCCCCCAGCATCGGACGCGTTTCATTTTTTCTTCAACTAAGTCTTTCTCTCTTTTTGACATCCTATGTGGTGCAGTAAGCGAGTAGTTGCTTGAATGTGAGAGGCTGTGGTTTCGATTCCTGCACTGAAATAATTGCATGATCCACGAATATTTGTTATGTGTCTGGGTGTTGTGGGACCACAAGTTTCTCGTAGTTCCTGATATCCATCCTACAAGTTTCACCTAGTGCAGGTTCAGGATTATGTTTGTAACTGTTGGGTGTATTTACTTTCCCATCTGCAGATGAATATTTCACTTGAATGATGCACCGGGAATATGATGATATGCTTTTGCTAGAAGTATTATTTCTATGAATGAGCTGGTCGCTTGCCTGATAAGCACCATGCCAGCTCATAAACAGCAGCAACACATCACTTACAACATATGATTATAAAGTACTGCATCATGCCGCACTGCGCTCCTCACCTCGAGACATAAGCTGTTAAGTCAATAATATTTCACAAGATATAACGTGGAAAAGTACAGAAAATATATTTTTATGTGCAGGTCCGGAATATGTACAGAACTAATTGCTGCATTCGTAGACGTCAACTTACTTAAATTATAATTATGTACTTTATTAGAATATGATTATTTTCATACTCATAGCTAGTTAATAGCTTGTGTTTCATTGGTGGAGACAGATTATGCTTTATGCTTCGTTACTGATTACGGAATTAATCTTAATTGACGTCTCTAAGAAATAGTCGAATTCGAAGAAATTACTTAATTCCAAACTGTAGAGTTTAGAGTGTGGCAGTAAGTCACCTAAAGTCGAAGGGCTGATTATTTCTTGGCATTTAACTCATTGATTATAATTAATAAGTAATAAACTTGCATCGTCATTATTATTAATATATTTTATGAAAACCATGTTTCCGTGTGAAAGGGCGGTAATTGATATTTATATCCACACTTAAATACCACAGTAAAAGTAATGATTATACCAGAGGAAAGGTGAATCGTGTAAATGAGAGCAATCGTCAGTAATGTGACTAACGATAACGTAATAAATACTTGGTGACTGGTCCCGCGTATGCGAGAAGCGGTCTGGGTTGGTACCAGAGCTCTGTCTATTTCTGCCCCTAAGCAGCGTGAGCACTATTTTTTCACGCATATTTTCGGTGACAGATGGACATATATACAGATGGGTTATTAATAAGGTACAGAGCCCAAAAGGGACCTCTTTAATACTTACATGCGATTTCCACACATACCAATACCGAAACCGCCAAGTAGCAGTTAACCTTACTTTTATATGAAACCTTTAATCATCCAGCCAACACAACAAAACAGCAATTTGCGTAATACTACATCTAGAACTCACTATTCATTGTCTGAAAGATACCCCCTTATTTCTTTTTAGTAAGTAATTTTCCTTTGTTCGTAGCTAATTCATACAAATAGCACGTGTAAGGATTTAGGTAGTTTTAATAACACCTGTGGCAATTAGGCAACTTAATTAATAGTCGGCTAAAATACAGAGATTTTTAACCGACACACACTCGTGCCGGTAATCCCTGAAGGGGTAGACAGAGATATAACCAGTACACCCATATTTCGCCGAGCTTACTTTCGTCCCATGATGTGTGAGTCTCCATTTACTGAAAGACAGCGGTAGACTGCCTTTCATGCTATGGAGAAAATTGAATATAGCTTAGACTAACTTAACGAGTGGTAGAGCCACGCTGTAAACAGTTTTGTGTACAGCATGAATGGGCCGGCTCGTCCGGGTCGTTACCACTGTCTCACAGAAAACCGACGTAAAATAGCGGCTTGCTGCTGCGTTTTGTACGCTGAGTGAGATATCCGGAAGTCCAAATCCCCTCCCCTTCCCAATCCCTAATTATCCTTTTCCTTTAAGGTCGGCAACGCGCCCATGATTCTTCTGGTGATGGGCGTACATGGGCGGTGGAGATCACTTACCATCAGTTGACCCACATGGTCGTTTGCCGGCCTATGCTTTAAAAAAAAATGCTATGGAGAAAATGGACTATAGCTTAGACTATCACTTGTGTTTATTTATAGCCAATATCGGCAAATGAGCAAGTGGGTTACTTGATGGTAAATAAGATCCATCATCCATTAACACCACAATACTTGAAAAATCATGGATGCATTGCAGACTTTAGTTGAAAGGAATGGGAAAAATCAACATTACTCAAATCTCACTTGAAACATAAAGACATTTGTAATTTAGAAACTTAGAAAACTATGTAGTTCCTTTGCTGTTCGGGCCCGATACTTCTAGAATTTAACAGCCTTACCTACAAACTCTACAGCTCTTAGGGACAGATAACAAAAACATTGCAATAGACAACATTGATAGCATATTTTTTTTCCGAATCCAAACAATGTATGACATTTATGGATATAATAAACATTTTCATTGCGACATAACGGATAAACTCTCCCATTCACGATTAAGCAATTAATTATCGCCAAATCAGTTTTTAATGGGTGTCATGCCTATTCAAATGGAATGACCTCCATTACAATGGGCTTAGAAGTGACGACCTTTGGTGCGATGGTGAAATTGAGTAACCTATAAACAATACACTTACGGACACATACGGCAAATTAAAGAAGATATGATAAGCGTTAATACTGTTGTACTTGGGTGTACCTCTCTTATAGCATAGATCGGCAAAGTGGGTTACCTGATGGTAAGTGATCTCCACCGCCCATGTACGCCTTTAACACTAGAAGCATCATAGACGCGTTGCCGACGTTAAAGGGAAGGGATAATTAAAGAATTGACAAGGGGAGGAGGATTCGGGCCTCCGGATATCTCACTCACCGTACGAAACGCAGTAGCAAGTCGCTACTTTACGTCGGTTTTCTGTGAGACAGTGGTAACGATCCGGTCGAGTCGGCCCATTCATGCTGTAGACAAAACTGTCTACAGTGTGGCTCTACCATTCGAAAGTATCACGGTGTTGGCAAATGGTACACGATTGCTTAATAAAAAATTCACACGGTTAATACTTCGGTAAACAGAACCATTAAAAGTAGAAAAGACAGACAAATTAAACTAAATAATGATGTTAAGCTTTCATCATAAATCATAAAATATAACGTTAATTAAGGTTTGTGAAGATGTTAAGGTGAATGTACACTTATCCGTACCGTATGACTCGTGCGTGCCGAAGTCATCGAATTTTAGAATTAATTGTATGAAATAAGTAATTACAAGCTTAGAGTGGTAGAGCCACGCTGTAGACAGTTTTGTCTACAGCATGAATGGGATGACTCGACCGGGTCGTTACCACTGTCTCACAGAAAACCAACGTAAAGTAGCGGCTTGCGTTTCGTACGGTGGGTGAGATATCCAGAAGCCCAAATCCCCTCCCCTTCCCAATCCCTAATTATACCTTTCCTTTAAGGTCAGCAACGCGCTCATGATTCTTCTGGTGGTGGGCGTATATGGGCGGTGGAGATCACTTACCATCAGATGACCCACTTGCTCGTTAGCCGGCCTATGCTATAAAAAAAAGCTTGAAGCACCTATCCGAGCTGGAAAATACGGTTGATGCAGCGCGGACCAATGTGAGAAGTTGCATAAAATTTCCTGTAACGAATTCAAAAATAGTTCGCGATGCCGATATGTGTGTGTTCTCACCCTAAACGTCACTCCCAAATTAATTCAAAATCTTGATGAAGTATGATTATATTAACTTTATGTTAAAAATAATACACATTTTTTTATACAGAATATTCTTATGAAACGAATTAATGTTTGCATTTTTTTATCTGAGATATCAACCTTGATCGACATTCAGCTTCAAAGAAGGGCCCTCTGAATTGAGTAACGATTAATACTTGCAGTAAAAAATAATTTGGTATAGCTACACCTGGCACATATTAAAATATATGTTTAACATTCGACAATATGTATTGATTTAAACTTGACGGAACTTATTATGACAGTTTACGTGAAGTATACAGTATCCTGTTCCAAATCAGATTTTCAACAAGCAGATACCAACACTTAATGATCTTAAACGACTTTACTGACAGATTCATGGCAAAATACTTTCTACAAATTAACATAAAGGGTTAATCATTGGATAGCAATTAAATAATTGGATTCTGTGTTCTATATAAAGGAAAATTGAACAGTGTGAACGTGGGAATGTTTTGGCCGTTTGGTAGAAAAAAATATTGTTTTATTGTTCAATTGATTTTCTTACAACCTTCAGTATGTCGGCATAAAATGCGCAATTCGGAAATGTTCACTTTTTATAAATATGTAAGAATACTCAATATACACGGCCATCCAGTTCTGAACAGCTATATAAAAAAATAAGTACACAAGTCTCGTAATAGGTTTATATTAAGTGATCATCATAATATGTCTGTATTTTAAAAATATTCAAAGTTAACCGAAACGTATTATTATAATCGTAGTATTAGAAAATAATGACTTTAAGCCTATAATTTATCGTCATTAGTGCTTCGATGGATAAATCGCAAAATTGCCCATCACGACTTGGCAAAGTTCAAATTTAAGTAAAACCTCACGAATCTATAAACCAAAATATTTTTACCTATAATGTTGGTATTAAATTTTATTGATTTTTTTATTATTTATGTATAATGTGTATTAACATTGAATGATGCTACAAGTACTACTGTTTATCGTGTGAAATCTTCTTCATCGAAAGGTTGTGTGGTAGAGATCGCTATCAGCGATAAGACCGCCTATTGTTACATAATATATTTGTCGATTTTGGTAATCATATTATTTTGCGGCGTGCATGCATAATAAAGTAGGCATTCCATCTACTTAAGTTCTCTATCTAAAGTAGGCATTCCAATTTATAAACTTCAAAAATTGGCTTAAAAACTCAAATCGCGTTGGTTTTCTCATTTCCGTTGAGGAGGCTGCCAATTTTCCTCATACTATAAAAAATGTCATCAAATCTTAATCAAAATTCTGGAGTAGCACATAGAGCGAGAGTAAGCCCTATGGACCGAAAAAATAATCATCGAATTTGGTCTATATTTGACGGAGATATCGCGTAATATGCATTAATACCTAAATATAAATGAATAGAATACATTCTATTTCATGAAAATGTAAACTAAATTACAGATTAAACATGTTCAACTATGAATTATGCATGCAAATTGTTCTTTTCATTTTATAAGAAAGACGAGGTAAGCAGGTCATTTACCTGAAGGCAAGCGCTAAGTCTCATAAACATAGAAACAACCTTCATTACTTTGAATTACAAAATACTGCATGATACTGCAGTGTGCGCGTCATATTGAGACATAAAATATTAAGTCTCGTAGTGCCCAATAATTTTGTTGGCTTCAATTGTCTTCAAGCTAGAACATACATACTGCTGTTTGGAAAATTAGCAAAACTGTAGTATGCATCAAGACGGAGTCTCGCTTAAGAAAGACCCATGATCGTTTAGTCAACAGCGATATCATGGGATTAGCTTATAAAATGTTGACCTAATAGCACAATAATCTTGTAGTAATTGCGATACATTATCGAATATATTTCTATCAAAGATTTATTTTTCTGTTTTGATTAAAATTATAATGTAACTCTATCCTTTCTTCTTCCATCTGCTCTTATCCCACTCGCTGTGGGGACCGCGCAACATGATTTTTAGCATGTTACAGAAACATTTGGTTTGTAGTTTTTGCGACCGGCCGCCTGCCTGACGTCGACGCTTCTATGAATCTAATTTTTTAAATTGTTAACTTTTGAATTAACAGAATTAGAACGGATGGGTTTATATAGGTACAATGTGCATAATCAACGTGATATGTCAATAACATAGAAACAAAATGCAATCACAAGTGATCACGAAGTAAACAATTTTGTAACATACGACCTTTGTAAATTCTGTTTAATGTAACTACTGTAATAAAACAGTTAAATTGTCTGTGTATAAGAACATATTTCATGTAAAGATTCAAGTTAGGAAGCACTGTCCAATGAGTTCGGATATGCAATCAATGTCAGGCTATCCGATCCTGGTCTGTCACTCCTGAGAAATATACGGGCATGAAGATAATGATGATTATGATAAAATATATGATAACTATTAATTTTATACCGGTTTCTATGTAATTAAGCAATTCCTAGTATAATTCTCTCTTCTTTCCACCTCGAAAGACTGTACTTATTCTTCTTCCCGTCTATCGCCGTGGGGTCGACGCAACGCGCTATTTAACACTTGTTACAAAAATATTTGGCTTGTAGTTTTTAAAACCGGCCGCCTGTCTTACAAAAACACATCTGAGGAGAAAATTCACCCAAACCCGAACACAAACATTTGTTTCGGTGCGGGAATCGAACCCGAGATCTCTCGCTTCACATCCAACTACTTGGCCACTACGCCACGGAAGTCTCGAAATTGCAATACCTTCTGCCCTAACTATAATACCTCAAAATACTACGTTACTATTCAGTTACTTTTTAACACATAATAACTGAAAATATTCTATATGTAGATGCGGTAATTTTTAAAATACACAATTTATTTTATTACGGCATGCTTAAATGCATGTTAGTGCTCGTGGGTGCGTTCGCATGAATGTCGCAGAATCACTAAAACAATCGTTAGTTTTGTACGAAGTACTTTACCGTACCCGATTGAATTAACTGAAGATGATTGATTGATGCAGAATTTTATGCTTAATAACTGGCAATACTTCTGAGAAAATATATATTGCGACAGTATTGGAAACATCATCGGAACTGGATGTAATGATAATATTTACTTTACAATGCATGTCCCTATGCCAAATACTAGCATTTGCTCGCGGATCCGCACATCTTAAGCATCCTCATATTTCCATATAATCTTTCATCCCATATTTTACCCCTTAGGGGTGAAAATTCTAAAAATCCTTCCTTAGTGTACGTTTACAATAAAAAGGCATCAACCGCAAACATTCACAGGTATTTTTCGCAGACCCGCAGTCTGACAGTTCAAGAGTAAGTGACGCCTCGTATCAAATAGAGGCGTAAATATTGAAAACTGTAAAATTACTCGACCTCATGAGATTTGGCATGTTATGTCACGGGCTGAGGAGTGCAACATGCTTTATAATACATACTACAGACAGATTTGGCTTGTTTTCACAACCGCCTTTGGAGAGAACACCCAGACTTAAAACAAATATTTTTGGATTTACTATCTATTCGCCCACTGCACGGCGGAGGCTGCTTATATTACTTCATAAATATTTTTTTAACCGCATTCAATCTTAATATCAAAAATAAGAGGCAACAAAAACTAATTTTATAAGTAAAATGCAACTCAAATACGTAGGAAGAACAATCGCATCTAATCTATACATGTCAACTTAGTTGGTCTCACTGGCTGGCTTGATTCACGCTTCAATAAAATCACCGGACGTAGAAAGATACAATTTGATTTTTATTGATTCTATTCATACGTAGATCAATCTGTCAAAGCTAGACTGGAACAATTGAAAGTTTTTTCAAATGATATAAAATACAAGTTACATTTCGCTACTTTACAAACACAGTCAATAAAAAACTGACCACGAGCAATACTACTTTTCATAAAAACTAGACGCGGCATGACATTTTTATTACAAAAAATATGAATGAGGAAAGTTACTACTAATGCACGATTAATTATCATTGATATTTTAATTGCGACATTACACAAACTATCAACTAATTACTTTATTGCGAAATAAAAATATTTAATTAATAAAAAATGGTGTCGGTTTTGTGAAGCCATTTAAAGAATTCGTTATAATCTTTCGTTATTTTAACCTCCATTATGTTGCTTGCAACATGATTAGTATTATATCTATGTACTTATTATAATTTTGATAATTTTCTTGTTTATTGTATGTATATTTTATAGTACTTTGATATTGGTGTTATTAATATTAAAGCCGTATGTCGCAAGAGTACGTCGATCGCAAATAATTATACCAAGGTCGTGCCAGATACCGGCCCGCGTGCCGATGATGGTGACTAGCTTTAAAATTCCCCAAAATTATAAATCGCAGATGTCACTGCCCTCTTTTCTAGCGACCGTTCTGAGCGGGTTTCGTACCTCACAAGGGACACCCTTAACATGGTCATTGAAATGTAAGGATTGAGAGCGCCTGAATCGCCCACCCAAAAGTCCGGTAAAGCTGATAATAGCTGACTCAAGTCGGGCTATCAGCATAAGGGCTTGCGCGGACGGCCTAAAACGTGTAAGTTACATTTTAGATGAAAACATGAGAGCATCTCACTACAAAGAACTGGGTGAAGTGGAAACCTCTCAGTACGAAGGCTGACCCAGGCATTGTAGTTTGCACTTGCAGTTGGAATGATTTGAACATCGATAAAAATCAACGTTTCACGAGGGCGAGGACCCCTGTCACCTGTTAACTAAAGCTATGTCCTCACTAGCGTGCTTTCACTCGCCTCTTGCGTCATTATTTGACGTCATACACCCATGTATAATTACCGACCGCTCATATAGCCTAAGATCCGGCAGTAGAAAAAAAAATTCGTTCATGGTGTAGTTAAATAAAACATTGTTCCTATTACACAGCTATGTATGTAGAGAATTCAAAAAACCATGGGTGCCGTTGCCTACTCGGCCGCAACTACTTGGCAGCCAGGTGTAAACAGGTAATACTTTTTTGTACGGCAACTATGGTTTTTTGAATTCTCTACATACATAGCTGTGTAATAGGAACAATGTTTTATTTAACTACACCATGAACGAAATTTTTTCCCAAAATGTAATTATATTTAAAAAAAAAAAAAATATGCGGGCACTTTTTGACTGGCACCCTATGATCAATGTATTGTCCTATTCGAAAATGAATGTAGAAATTTGAGCTTGAGCATCTACGTCATGAACGTAGAGATTCTACTGCCGGATCTCGTGCTAATAGTACATACGTTAAACGCACGCTGATTAAAATTGCATACGTCAGAGGAAGACGGACGAGAAAACGCACGAGTAGGGAAATAGCTTATACTGAACTTGACTTTTCTTTAATGCTACAGCACATTGTCGGGTTGTGACGAAGGTTGGCATTATCGCGATAAGAGCGATCAAATTATTTACCATACAGTATTTATGGAGACCGTGCGAAAATATTATGTGAATTGTCATGTACTTTACCGAAGGCCGACAACGAACTTGTGGCGACACCATATTAATGTTCGCACGATAATGTGGCCATACGATAATATATTAGGGTCAAGATACTATTAATATCAGAGATAGGTAGATTTAGCGAATCTACGCTGGACTGCTGCATCGAACTCTCGCCATACAGCGATTCTCTCTATGCAATATCGCGTTTTGGTTAGGCCGGCCGATCAAGTGAGCTGCAGCAGTAAACTGCATAACTGTATTACTTCACCACATCAAGCATTGAAGAATTTGCGGTCTAAATACGCGTATATGTATACTTTATCTTGATGCGTTTTTATTTTTGTGTAAATGTTTTTGGTAACATTTTAGTGTAATGGCTTTTGCTCGCGGCTTCGTCAGCATGAATGTATTTTCCGGTCATAATGTACACGGGTGTCGTATTTTATTCAATTTTTTTAGGTGTTGAGGTCTGATTGTGTAACAAACATCCAAATTCACAAACTCATAAATATTCAGTCACAAACATCCAGACCATTTATGATATTAAGAAGATAGGAGGATAAAAAGTAAAACTTGCTATATAATATAGTTGACATCGTTAACTATTATTGTAAGTTCATCGTTTTTCACCAGTGATTAATGTATAAATATTGTATGTGTAGGTATGTGTAAGAAATCAGATATATTATTAAAATTTATAATTCTAGACCTATAAAAATATTTATATTCATCATCAGCCACAAGACGTCCACTGCTGAACATAGGCATCCCCCAAAGATTTCAAGTCCGATCTGTTGGAAGCGGCCTGCATACAGCGACTTCCTGCGATCTTTATCACTTTTATTTATATTAACTGAATATATTTCGACGGTTTATTATATTTTTTGCATTGAAGCGAGAATTCAATGTTATATTTCGTCCTCACATTGTATTCACGTGCAATAAGCATGGGAATCAGGACTTTTGATTTGAAATATGAATTGAATTATTTTAGTACATTAATATTTATAATTTTAGTATGGTTTGTCAGTTTGTGAATTTGTTTGTATTTATCTTTAGAAATATCTCCCGATTCTGAAAGTCCTTTCACGATGGGAGGATATAACTAACATTATCCCAGCTCTAGCCATATAGACTCCCGTGATAACAGTGATTTTTAGTAAGAAAAAGATTATCGCGCAAGTACATTCGCAAAAGCAGCGATAGCTCAGCGGGGAGTGGTATGGACTGTCGAGACGAAAGTCGCAGGTTCGAGACCAGCCCCAAGAGCATACACCACTGACTTTTCTAAGTTACGTGTATATTAATTGTTAATTATCGCTTGCTTTAACGGTGAAGGAAACATCATGAGGAAACCTGCATACCTGAGAACTCGATAAGATTTTCGAAGGTATGTGAAGTCTGCCAACCCGCATTAGGCCAGCGTGGTGGACTAAGGCCTAATCCCTCTCATTCAGTAGAGGAGGCCCGTGCCCAGCAGTGGGACGTATATAATACAGGGCTAGTAAAAAAAAAACATTCGCAAGCAATGTCATGTCGCAAGCAGGAGAACCGGATATACACTGGTTGATACTGAAACACGATGCAGGTGTGGTGTAGTGGTGTAAACAAGGTGTGTGGGTTGCTAAGGCAGATTTTAACAGCATAAATACGTTGGTCGCTATCCGGACGGATAAATATATCCTGCCACCAGAAAAGATTACAAAATAAATCGTGAGAACTACTTTCTTTAAATTGGTTGAACAGGGGTCTAGTATACGAGGTCACATCATACGATTCTCGATTTCAATTTGCATGATGGGGCCTCATTAACGGGAGGTTTCTGTTATATTCTCGCCTCTACGTGAGAACCCTTTTAACCCTCGACAAAAAAAGGGTTGTTAATATTATTTTTATGTTTTTCTCTGGGTGTGTAGGAGTGTGTGCGTGTCAATCTATCTGTGGCACCGTAGTGCTTAAACGAATGGTCCGAATTGAATGTTTTTATTTGTAAGATTAAGTAATCGAAATGGTTCTTAGCTATGTTTGAATAAAATCCATTCAGCCATTTAGAAGTTAGAAACCTTACTACAAAACCTAGTTTAGCAATAACATAGGTTTATATCTACTGGTTAACCTGTACTAATTTGTTGATATAAATCTAGTTTAAAGTTAAAATACGTTTTTACATTTACTTTAATGTTTTTCTGATTCGTTGCCCCGCAGCGACTTTAAACGGTTATTTTTAAAATAACATTTAGTGTGAAAACACGCAATGAATTAGATATAGCATTTAATTGCCTTCATTATTTTTAACTTTGAGGTTATTGTACAAATCGAGCATACATGAACCTGTAAACAATAAAAGCATTCCACACTAATCGTCGACCTTGAGTAAATATTTGAAATATTTGATGACGCTACAACATTAACGATTAATTATCTAATAGTCGAAAATGTTATAATAAATAGAATTTTGGATCGAAAGTGTGAGTAAATTACTGGTGACCGAAACAGCCGCAAGCAGTGTCCTCTGAAGGCTGACGACTTTTTTCGCAATACAAATTTACTTTTAATGTAAAGATATTGTATATGCCAGTTTCCAGTCGTTGTTTCGCCAGGTGGGTGTTCTTCTAACGGTGCTACGCGAATTGGGTCATTATTTATTAAAAATTATAAGTGATCTATATATGTTTAAAGTGCATCTGGTATTTATGTAAAAAAATATTTCATTATAATTCAGTGTTAAGTGAATAAGTGCTAATATAAATAAGTGCTATAAAGTTTTTCATTTTGGTTACAGGAGCGGCAAACGCAACGTCCACCATGTCTTTCGTAGATTCGTACAGAAAATTCATGGAACGCAATAGCGGTAAGTTTTTTTTTCTATTTCGATTTTTTTTACGGATAGTATGCCTGGTTTTATTAAACCTATCAGGTCATGGGACAGAAATAAGCCCAGTGGATTAGTTACACCTCTGCGAACCCCTTCCGGTATACAGGTGTGTGTTTTTAAATGAATATTTTTATTTTTTACATTCAAATGGTGAATTTTGATTGGATTACCAATGCATCAGATACTTCTATTATGTATATAACTCCTATATTCATAAACGTTACTATGAGACCCCATAGTGAGCGCGAACGCATAGTAGCAATTTCTCTTAACGTCAATAGTTAGATTTTGACGCTTAATAAAAATAGAACAATAATGTATATACAATTCGATACTTTACAAAAAAGCTTAGATAACTGTTATTTGTGAATTATTTTTCAATACAAACTGCATATTGAATAAATTAACATCATACTCCATATGTCAACATAAGTAAAAACATTCAAAATAATTGTAATGGACGTGATATTGATGCTTTTTATTTTTAAATGTGCCATTTTATAATTTACACAATACTTGGATGGTATAAAGAAATAGCAATGCAATTACTTGTTTACACTTATTCCAAGTAATAATAAAAATACTGCACATTGTAAGGCTTTATAAGTAACCGTCAACACGACGCATCTACATTTACTTTTTGCGCTCGCAACCATTTTAGTCTCGTAATAATGGCTGGGCGGATTTAGATCAAGTTTTAAACTTACTTTTAAAAAAACTTTCCCCGAGACAAAGCTGACAACATAAGCCAGTCTTTCTATTCTCCCATTCGGTCAAACCCTATTGCCATACGTATCTATTACTTAAGTCAAGTTTAACAGCTCGCTTGATAGAACCCATAAACAACATCCGTGGTGCTTCATCAGGCCTTTTCAGTTGTAAATGTCTAAGTAAGAGTTAATATTACATAAATTCACTATTTTGTGTCCCGCTTAGCAAACAACAGCAGCGGAGGGAAGAGGAAAAATGAATATTTCCAACTCTTCCCATCTTTTTATTTGATTAATCTTGTTGCGCGATATGAGTGGTAGAGCCACGCTGTAGACAGTTTTGTCTACAGCATGAATGGGCTGGCTCGACCGGGTCGTTTCTACTGTCTCACAGAAAACCAACGTAAAGTAGCGGCTTGCTGCTGCGTTTCGTATCGTGAGTGAGATATCCGGAAGCCCAAATCCCCTTCCCTTCCCAATCCCTAATTATCCCTTTCCTTTACGGTCGGCAACGCGCCCATGATTCTTCTGGTTGTGGGCGTACATGGGCGGTGGAGATCACTTACCATCAGGTGACCCATTTGCTCGTTTGCCGGCCTATGCCATAAAAAAAAAGACAGATTTGCATTCCCAGAATTTCATTGGCCAACGTCAAACACTGAGTACCATTGTCGGTCCTGGCTTACAGAAGTTCTAGTGGCGTGTATGTGTTTGGGATAAACTCATTTAATCAGACCCGTTTTCGTCATACCGCAATGCTCGGCGATTTTCACAACATTAAAACAAAACACAACCTAGTCTAAAGTTAGACTAACTTAGTCAGACTAATTTTAAACTAGGTTTATATCAACGAATTACTATAGGTTTCCATTCCAACCTGTATCTATATAACCAGTTTAAAGTTAGACTACGTTTTGTAATAAGACCTTCATTGTTTTATTTGGGTGCAGCCATCGTATCATGTAGACAATTGAAATAGCACTTATGACAAGTCAGTATAAACAAGAAAAATATGAGATTTCATATAATTATTAATTTATGTAGGAATTCATAATATAAATAGCATCGCCAAAAATACACTAGGCAATTAAACTAAAACAAGTTTGTTTTATACACTGAGGGCCACTTGCACGACGATCCTAAATCGAGTTTAACCACTAAAGCTGTTTAATACCTTTATTTAAATTAAAAGCTATTGGAAATTTAATATGAGTGGTAGAGCCACGCTGTAGACAGTTTTGTCTACAGAAAATCGACGTAAAGTAGCGGCTTGCTGCTGCGTTCGTACGGTGAGTGAGATATCCAGAGGCGCAAACCCCCCTCTAATCCTCCTCCCCTAATTATTCCTTTCTTTTAAGCCGGCTTCTGTGTAGTTTATTTTTGAAATCGGTCTTTAAATCCCCACAAAAATGGGGATATTGTAAATTCGACACTCTGTATATCAGTGTGTTGAATGAGTTATTTTTGTTAGCAAGCATGTTTAATCGTACCAATTCTTAGTTATAATAATCCTAGCCCTGTATTATATACATCCCACTACTGGGCATAGGACTCCTTTAATGAGTGAGAGGGGTTAGGCCTTATTCACCACACTGTGTTAATGAGGGTTGGCAGACTTTACATACCCTCGAATTCCTTATTGAAAACTTCTTGGGTGTGCAGGTTTCCTCACAATATTTCTTTTACCGTTAAAATTATATTAGTAATGAATATACACGGAACTTTTAAAATTCAGAGGTTCATTCCCTTGAAGCTTCCGTCTTGACAATCCGTACCACTCCCCCGCTCAGCTATCGCTGCTGATCTTAGTTATGTTTTGAGAAAATCTATCCAGACATGTCAAAGTTACAAACGATTTGCTGATTAGCGTCGAGATTTTTTTATTTATTTTTAGTTAAAATTATCTTTAGGACATACACGTTTAGTGATACATACAGTACACGCATCGCGCTAGTACTGGGAAATGAAAACTCGCTGGTTCCGCCAAGGCAAATGTTTGTATGAACTACAGTTATTTGTTTCCGGTCTGGGTTTTATGTCAAGAAGCACGATACAGGGTAACCTAGTGTAAGGTCAGGACTATATATTAAGTGGCCGATGGATTTTTTTATTCATTTATTATAATCTAATATAACCTTATTTAAATTATTTATTTAGTAATGACTAGCTGTCCCGCGCGGCTCCGCCCGCGTGATCTGTATTTTCCGGGATAAAAGTAGCCTAACAGTGGCGCCATCTGTCAGCAATGTATCACGCACCGACACCATCTACTTAAAATATTGGTTTGTAGTACATGCTATGTATCAGAGATGGCGCTGTATTTAAAAAATGATTTTCCCTATTTTCCCGCTTTTCTATTGAAATTTTTCCTAGATTTTCGTTGCTATAAACCTCACGGAGCCCGAGACCTTTCCAACGAATGCAAAACCGTGGAAATCGGTTCGTGCGTTCTGGAGTTATATCGTCAGGAAGGAAAACCCGACTTATTTTTATATAATAGAAGATATGATAATTTTGAGGCCGGTGTACTCCAAATTCTTGATATTTTTTATTCATGAGGTTAGTAATAAATTCTTGATCTATTAATGTACTTATGAAATTTTTTATTTATCTACAATCCTTACATGCATTTTACTTTTTCCACTGACTTAATTTTTTAATACATCCGTAGGTAATAAACGGAATACGTACCGCGATAGTAATGTAATTATTAAATACAAAATAATAATAAATCAATACACTGAACAGTCACATACATAATCTTGACCTCATACTAGGTTAATGTGTATCGTGAGTATCAGGCACTACGAAGAACTTGCGATCCCACAACACCCAGACCCGAAACAGCTTATTGTGGATTAAGCAAAAATTTGCCTCAGTGCGGGAATCGAACCCACGAACCCTCGCTTCACAGTCAGCTATTTGCCCACTGCTCCACGGAAGCCGTAAAAAATAAAATTGCTTATTTTTTCATCTCTTTATGTCGCTAGATCCAACTCCCGAACTAGGATTCTAATAATTTTGACCCAAACTCGATATTCCTCGCAATGTTTCTTTATTTCCCGAAAACCAGTCATTATTTCTACCATCAAGGCAGCGCCAATTGTAGATTGCATAAGGTCTCAATATTCCAAGCTTCAGGGACAAGATAATATTAGTACTTTCTATAAGCAGCAGGCAGTGATTCAGTGCATCTAATATGCATGGTCTGCCTAATTTATTTCCGTCCCATGATGTGATGATAGGTGTGTGTCCTCGATCACAAATTCCAAACAAAGGCAACTCATGTGATTTTTTTTATCTAAAAACAAATTCTGATAGCCCGACCCTTATGACAACGCAATTCGAAATAACCTATTGCGCATAAAACGAAAAAGATCTGATGGTGTTTTACAAGCTGATCAAATTGATTTAAAAACCCCTTGACTCCGAATCAAAAGCGATATCTTTTTATTTCATTATATTATGTTTTTCATAATTTTTATTTCTTCGTACCCTATTAATTAATTACATTATCAATAATTATATTATTAATTGTTATTTCTTTTATATATTTTTTTTGTTTTTATGTGTTATTTTTTACTTTTGTACATAAAAAAGATCCAAATTCCCTTAAAAAAACAGGGCTCCGTTCATGCCCAATTTCTCGGCCCGAGAGGTAATAATATTGCAAATAATCATTCTAACTAAATCAAGTTTCAATAAAACAGCACATTGAAATTTACCTTTAGGAGCTACCATATGACATTTTGTATGCACATTACAGATCCTGATGGTAACATGGTCCAAAACTGCATATATAATATTGGAGGGTCTAGGTATCTATTATAGTAACATATTTTCTAAATGCCAATCACTGAATTAAATAGCTTATAATGTATTAGTATTTTCGGTTTCCTTGTTTTGCAGTGGGTATATATTTTATATTTGACAAGACTAAAGTTACGACTCGAAAATGCACTTTATTAGATGTAAGATAT
Source organism: Amorpha juglandis (assembly GCA_949126905.1). Taxonomy (NCBI): domain Eukaryota; kingdom Metazoa; phylum Arthropoda; class Insecta; order Lepidoptera; family Sphingidae; genus Amorpha; species Amorpha juglandis. The sequence goes on from OX421365.1 coordinate 8,522,557, forward strand.
TATTATGAAACTGCAGATTGCAGTATCCTCATAGTAGGAAGTCATTACATAATATATTTAAATATAAGGTGTTTGTTATTCATTTAGTCATTTTTGGATTCGATAGAGTTGACCTTGGTGACCGTATAAAAATTTGGACCTGTCAACAGGGTACAAGGGAAAAAAGGAAATTATACAATAGATATCATTAAATACACTGTGATTCTGGTTTTCAAGAATTTTTGGAACGAAGTTCCTTACGGCAGGCTTGGAGGGGATAGGGATTTCGCTGCGTGACCGAACTGAAAAAAATGTGATAGTAAAACCGTAAGAAAAATGCGTGGAAAAAATGCGTGGAATAAAAGCATTAAATGAGAAGTGCGTTAGTTCCTTTTTTAAAATGAAATTCATTCAGCCAGTTATGTTGAAGTATATGAAAATACTCCTTCGATTTTTAAAAGATTACGCTAGCTCGTTATTATTTATAATTACATAAGTTGATAAAAAATGCTATACAATAGCTTTACCGCGGCAGTCTCCGAGTGCCACACGTCTTTTTTTTATTTCTATTTTTCTATTCTATTTTCTATTTCTATGTAATTTTATGTTGTCAAACAAAAATAAAGAGACATATTTTGTTATTTTAGTTGATAATTTGAATTATTTGCAATTTGTGTCGATTCTACATTAGCCGAAGGAACTTCGTTCCTACCTGGTGTCCCACGACACACACCAATTTTTTTTTTATGTTTCCTGTGGTAAGTAACTGCAATATGCTGCTGTCCTTACGCGATGATAATATTGAATCGTCACATTGTATAATTCTGCAACGTTTATTGTATATCCTTGTTTATATAATTTCATGCACCGGGCGCTCGTCGACCTCTAAACTAATTGTAGGCTTAACAAGCGGCAGAATTAGCATGGTTTTAATTGCTACTAGTTTGCATAGCGGTTACGACTAATTAGAATTCAGCCTTCTCGATTCTTTCTCCTTAGATCCTACCTTGGCTGTAGTATCGGGCTAAACTAAACAACAAGTGCCCCTGTGGAAAAAAAAAACAATAAAATATTATATTAATCAATAATACAAATATTATTCTTGGGGACCGATAATGTTTATGTAGTTTAATTTATTTGAAAACTCTCAAAACTTGTTTTCGTTATACCTCGATAACATTCTCCGTTGGTTTGAGTGTTCTGCAAATAATTGAATTATGATTGCTTAATAATGTTAACATAACGACCAAAATCTCTTCAAAAATATTTATCATAACTGTTCGTCTAAAACCTAGCACCAAAAGATTAGAGTGTTTTTTAAGAGGAGATATTACAGAGATGATTAAACTAACTAGCTGTATATAGTTTTGTCTACAGTATGATTGACTGGCTCGATCAGGCCGTTACTGTCTCACAGAAAACTGACGTAAAGTAAGCGGCTTCCTGCTGTTTTGTATGGTGATTGAGATATCCGGAGGACTCCCCATTCCTAATCCCTTAATTATCCATTTCCTTTAAGGTCTGCAACGCGCCCATGATTTTTTTTAGTATTGAGTACATGGGCGTACATGGATGGTAAATAATCTCCAATTATTTACCATCAGTTGACCCACTTGCTCGTTTACCGGCCTGTGTTATAAAGAGAAGTTGTAACATTGTTAATAAACATTGGCTTTGTAGTTCACTTACGAATACAAAATAAGTATGCGATCACCTATTTTTATCACATTATTAGGACCTTTGGTACTTTGGAAATTTCAATTATCCTATGGCATTGTTTTATCCGAGCACGGCAGTGACTGCATTACACCTGGTGGTAAGCGTAGTGCAGTCCAAAAAACTAGCGACCACCGACAAACAATGAGTTCATCGGTGGTCACCCGAATCATGCCAGCCTATATAAATGCTTCTTCAAAAAAATATATATATATATATATTTTAGATAAAGTGACTTGCAAGTCCTTACAATATAAAGGCTATACTGGCATATAATGTATTGTTATACTTTCGTACGTTTGTTATTCTTTTTTATAGCTGCAAAAATGTGTGACATGAATTTTACGATATTAACAGCTATAAAATATGTGTAGAATAAAGCTATACAATTATACAAACAATACTTAACATTATAATTTACACATGTAAATAAAAAATTATAAACATGCGATGTGTGAAGTATATCCATATTACTTCACAGATCGTAAATAACATTACCTCACAATAGCAATATACTATTAATTGTCATAATAAACTATATCTAGTAACAATATTGCAGTTTGCATGCGTTGCGTATTTACCTACAGTTTTCTACGTGATCTGGGATCTTATACGCCTGTGGTGGGTCTTGCTTAGGGCTATATTATGTTTTTTTCATTAAATGACGAGACGAGCATGTCGCAATGGTAAGCGCCACGCCTGCTCATAAACATAAGTAACACCGCATAGAACTTTGAATTACAAAGCACTGCATGACACTGACCTGCGCTCGTCACCCCGAGACATAAGATGTTAAGTCTCATAATGCCCAGTAATTTTTTTTTTTTTTTAATGAGTAGTTTTAAAATCCCCCAGTCATTAATCGCAGATGTCTCTGCCCTCTCCCAGCGATCGTCCTGAGTGGAGGTTCGTACCCCACAGGGGGTCGCCTTAGCGAGATCGCTTAAACGTAAGGGTTCAGAGCACCTAAACCGCTCATCCAATAGTCCGGTGAAGCAGAAAACAGCCGACTAGTTATTTATTTATTTATTGGTACAGTTACAGACAACAGACTACATTTTACTAGCGTCGGGTTATCAGCATTGCGTCATTAAAAAAATATATATATACACAAACAGTACTAGAATTAATAACTTAATGCCACACACTAAGATTAATTAATACACGTTTGTGTACTCAACCTGTTTGAATACTAAGTTATAGTATAGTATATCTATATTTACGAGACACTAATAAACTTGTACTGGGGTTTGTAAAAAGAGAATGTACCTGATTAGATAGATTAACATCTATATTATTTATTGCAAACTTTATTCCACATCCTTTTCTAAACTGAATACGTAATAGTACTACACGTTTTTACTAACACAGAAAAAAGTTCGTTCCAGGTGATATGTTTTTTAGCATTTTTAATAATTTAAATATTTACAGTATGTATATTTATCATATTATATAAAATAATGTTACTGATAGCCTCTGTGGTGCTGCCAGCGAATAGCCGGCTGTAAAGCAAGAGGCCACGGGTTCAATCTCCGTACAGAGAAAAATGTTTGTATGAATAATTCTTTCGGGTCTGGGTGTTGAGAGACAGAAAGTCTCTCGTAGTTTCTGATACCCACGATAAAAGACTCGTATTTTATTATGGGGTCAAGATCATGTATGTGACTCTTTGATGTAATATTTATTTACATTGTAATTAGGTGACAAATGACCAAGCTATGCAGTATCACCTGTTTATTATAAAATAATTAGCAGATGACGGAATTTTCCTTATTTTTACGTAATATGAGATTTATGTCGGTCACAACCGCTCATTAATGACTTACAACATAAACGTTAAATGGAGTTAATGGAACACGTTATAATATTTTTTAGCAAATTATTGCGCGGTTATGTTTTACGCAAAAAAAAATTCTTACTTGTATTAAAAATGCAAAAGTTACTCAGTCTGTCGATTTAATTGCCGCATTGTAATGATTTTGATGAGAATTGGTATTTGGAACACCGACGAATCACCTAACCATATATTTTTATCCCAGAGAAGACTCTCGGGCGGAGCTCTAAAGCTAATATGTGTTTGAAAGATTTTGTTGTTGTAAATTTAGAAATATAAAGAGCAATCGATAGTAATGTCACGCAATGTATTGAAAACTGCAAAGGTATTGAAAACTGTGATCTCAAAGTGAATGAACGTCTTCGGCTTTGAAACACATTTAGTGAATTTGTAGATGCAAAGTTAATGTTAATAACTTTAAATTGTAAGTCGGTTATAAATGTTAAAACAGCTGTAACATGTAGAGATTCATATTATTCTATCGTAAAATCCATTTTCGTATATAGTAGTAGAAATGATCAATAAAAAGCAACATGCAATTAAGTTGCAAAATAAGATGACGAAAATTACAACAATGCAACATCTATTACCATTCACACGATTATAATTGTTTTAGATCACACTGTTTTTATTTGCTTAAACGTGAGTTTCCAGTGTCTTGTTGGGCTTGACAGATTTCATTAAATACATTTAAAATACAAAGAAACAATTAGTTCTTTTAATCAATATACAATTTTTTGTATATTTATTTTAATTGTATTATATATAAGTTTTTTTTGTATAAATAATTATGCTCACACTTACATAGCCTAATTAACTTCTAAAAGTGAAAACTTGTTATTGGCTTGTTGTCACTTAAATTGTTGCTATTTCTAAGTTTATTATTAGCTGTATGTTTTCCATACTATAAATAAATAAATCACTCTCACATTGTATCCATAATCAGAATACAGTATTATACCGTATGTCTGATAACTACTTTCGCAAATATTTACCACTAGCTTTTGTCTGCGACTCCGTCCGCGTGGGCGGCCTTTTGATCAAAAATAGCCCATGTGCTAATCGAGGTCATGGTCTACCTGTTTGTCAAAATTCATTAAAAATCGCTCAGACGTTAAGGCGTGATTAACAAACATTCAAATTCCCAAACTCACAAAAATCTACATTTTAATATATAAAATAATATTAAGATATCGATCCATGACATGTTATTAATGATGTTGAATTTTTTTTTATATCAGACATGATATTTCTACGATAAACAAAAAAAAGGTTTTTGCTAAATAAAGCTCACGTATTGTATTACTTCATCGCACTATTTGGTATTTCCAACACTAAAAGGACTGTTGTTTATACTTTTTTTACTTATTATTATTAGTTTATAAGGACAAAATATCGTTTTATCAAATCTTTTTTTGTTTTTACACAACTGTACCTCTTGAAAAACGATCAATAGTCGCTGTTATGATATTTTATTATCTAAACAATTTATTATTCTAAGATAAATCATGTTGAGATAGATTACTACCATCCATCAAAATTCATAAGTATACACATAATAATATTTGTTCCCATCTTCCACAGATCCGCGGACAGAGAACTGGTGGCTTATGTCAGGTCCCGGGCCATTATTGACCATCCTAGCCACATACTTATACTTCTGTACCTCAGTAGGCCCTCGGTACATGAGGGATAAGAAACCTTACGATCTGAAGAACACTATTATTGTATACAATTTATCACAGATTTTACTGAGCATCTTCTTAGTATACGAGGTGAGTTCATTTTCGTTATAGTTTAATCAAAGTCATTGTATTATAATTGCTTATTATCTTAGTTAGATTTTCACACTTAAAAATATTTGTTAGTATTGGGCTTATTATAAGCTTATAAAAAAACTTAATTCGAAGTACCCTTTTTAGAATAGCTAGTTTTTTTATCACTTACCTATTAGGGCTTAGTAGAAAATAATGTTATCTATTGCCGTCGATTGATTATAATTTAAGGGCGTATTTCACAATATTCGAGTAAGGTTTAACCATCAATTAACGTATAAGACAACTTATATATAATATAAGACATTTTTCCGTCGATATTTGTACAAGGTTAGTCGAAAAAAGTATACTTAGAGTGGTAGAGCCACGCTGTAGACAGTTTTGTCTACAACATGAATGGGCTGGCTCAACCGGGTCGATACCACTGTCTCACAGAAAACCGACGTAAATTAGCGGCTCGCTGCTGCGTTTCGTACGGTGAGTGAGATATCTGGAAGCCCAAATCCCCTCCCCTTCCCAATCCCTAATTATCCCTTTCCTTTAAGATCGGCAACGCGCCCATGATTCTTCTGGTGGTGGCGTACATGGGCGGTGGAGATTACTTACCATCAGGTGACCCACTTGCTCGTTTGTCGGCCTATGCTATATAAAAAAAAAACTTAGACGGAAGGACATAAATGTACTCGTAATTCTGAACAACTTTTATACTTGCAAATATTTAATAAAAACTACACACATAACTCTATGATCATCTGTATTTTCATTTGGAATCGGAGCGGTGGTACGGTTCTTTTGTATTTTACTGCATAGCCGTGAGCTTAAAAATTGGGCGTTAGGGTTGTGCGTTTTTAAAATAAGAAAAATAATTTTTGTTTGAATATTTTTTTTGAGTTGTACGTGGAAAAAATCTTATCAGCAATACTTTAAGTTGGGCACAGCTTAATACATCCTTCCTGCCTAACCATGTATATGTTAGAGTTTGAATCAGAACGTGTTATATTTTACTTGGTGTACTCAAAAGTGGTGAAACAATGCCTTAATGTATTTATTCATTAATTTATAGTTATTATACTTAGATGAAGTGTAGCTTAAATGTTCTTTTTAAATATATAATTATTTGTACAATTACAGGGTTTAGTTTCGGGATGGTGGGGCGACTACAACTTCTCTTGCCAACCAGTGGACTATTCAGACAACCCCAAAGCTACGCGGGTAAGTGTGTTTATTTTCTACTTCAGATAATATGTAATTTGTAAGAGATATGGTATTACATAACACACAATCAATAAAGAGCAAAGTTAACAAAAAGCCGTGATCACACATATCACGGGTTCAACACAGTGAGACGACAAGCATACATTCTAAATTCAAAATTGGAGCTAGTTACACAAAAAGGAACCAACCCATAGCAAGTACAAATGGCGATATCGATTTTGTGTTGCTAAATTCATTAATTTAAATTGATTTGAATACTGTATTTTTGGCAAAATCGTATTGTCCAAAGAAGTAGGAGATAAAATTAGTTTAACTTATATAAATTAGTAAAATAAGATCAGGACCTCAATTTGATCTTGCTGTCGGTTGGTTCCTTTTTGCGTAACTAGATCCAATTCGCCATAAGTCATTGCCATTACCTAACGCGTTACGACCGCCTAGGGTTTCGTCCATATGTTATAATTTATATGTTAAACTAAAAGGTCACATATTATTACAGATTGGAAAGGAAATAACGTTGCGAATACTGAATGCTATAGTTGCACCTCTAATTACTTTTATTGAGATACAGGTGCAAGCTTGTGTATGGGTACTACTATGTATTTGTGATTTAATATCTGATTAGCATTCGTTGCGAAGGAGAAAATCATATTTTTCATTTATAAATGGTTCAGAGATAAAAAATACGCATTTATTTTTTGATTTAGTTAAATGACGAGACGAGCAAGGCGCTCGCCTGATGGTAAGCATCACGCCTGCCCATAAACAGAAGCAACACCGCGTAGAACTTTGATTTACAAAGCATTGTATGGCACTGAACTGCGCTGGTCACCCCGAGCCATAAGATGTTAAGTCTCATAATTACCACTAATTTCACTGGCTTCAATGTCCTTCAAAACGAAACACAACTGTGCTCACACAATCTGGCTTGGCGGCAGAAACGGACAAAGCGTCATTACTTACAAAATCCTTCAAATCGTAACATAGCAGTGCATACACAATATGTTGTGTGGAGGCACAAGGAGACAAACAATTGCACTTACCCAAGTGGACACTCGCTTAAAGGAGACCTACGACATAGTAAGTACACATAATATATACTAAGAATGAACAATATGTGTTACCAGCGACTTCATCTTCTTCCACCTGCACTTATCCCACTTTTATTATGCTAAATTCTTTAACTTAAGTCAATAATTTATAGTTCTATTTTGCATAATCGTACATGGAAAATGTTTCATTTATGATTTATTTATAAAATACATAACTTAACCCACTTAAATCTAATGAATTTAGCAAAATCAAATCAATATCTCAATATTTTCTTGGTGTGGTTTGAAATGTTATCGCGTATTTGCATCCTTTTTGGCTAAAAACATAATATCGCCAATTTAAAAGATTACGTCATACTAATAAATCTGTTTATGGAGCAATAGACGTTTTATATCCTTATATACCAGCCAAGTCCATGTCGGACCATGAACAGTGAAGGGTTCCGTGGTTTAACCGAAAATATCTCATATCTCAAAACCTGTAAAACATAAATTATTGAAACCTTTTACAAGGTGGTAGGTCCCTCGTATGTGAGAGACCGTCTGGGTTGGTACCACCGCTTTGTCTATTTCTGCTGTCAAGCAACAGTATTTAAGCACTGTTGTGTTTCGGTTTGATGGACATTGAAGTCAGTGAAATTGATGGCCATTATGAGACTTAACATCTTATGTCTCGGGGTATTGAGCGCTGTTCAGTGCCATGCAGTGCTTTGTAATTCAAAGTTCTGAGCGGTGTTGCTTCGTTTATGGGCAGGCGTGGCGCTTACCATCAGGCGAGCGCCTCGCTCGTCTCGTCAAATACTTATATTAAAAAAGTAATTTAGCAACCTCCAGATCATTTTTAAGGACCTGGATAGGTTCTTAGTTGGTAGGCCATATAGCATGCATGCGTGTGGCCATTGGATAATGGCCACACGCATGCATGCAATAGAAAAAAAACTCATTTCTCTGTTATATGCATCATGTTTCCGAGTAAAATAGCTCTAACAGATGGCCGGACAGATGGACATGGCGAAATTATAAGTTCCGTTTTTTGCGATCTAGCTACGGAACCTTAAAAAATATTTCCTTATTAACGATTTTTATAATTATCGCTACGCAATATTTATCCGACTTTAATTTAAAATATGTGATTGACCTTGAAACGTCTCATCTCGGATTTTTGATTAGTGGTCAAAGCAATGATTTATTTTGATTAAAATTATATTTTTTCATAATTTTAATCATAATGAATTGCCTAAAAAAGTCCGACTCAAATCAAAACAGACAGATATTTTTTTATTATCCAATTCTGAGTCGATTTAATGACTGGTTATTAGTAATAAGCGACTCGAAATTGTTTTTTTCAATGGTTTTGGTTTATGGTAGGTATTATTTTTGTTAAAAAAAATTGATTACTTAATTTAAATTATCAAAATCGTTACATAAATGATCAAGTTTCAGTTTTAGTAGTCGATTTATACAAATGGTTTCAACAACATATTATATGGACTTACGTTTAAAAATAATCATCGAAACAGAATCACTGTGTGAATAGTTAAACGTGGTTATACTTATAAGTACGTGGTTTTATACGCACGAAAAAAAACAAATATACACCTCGAACTGAGAACTTCCAATGTTTTCTTTCGTCGCTTTAAATTCTTTATGTATTCACACATTATTTACATTGCTGACATGCTAAAGGCTGTCTGGGTTGGTCACCATCGCTTTGTCTATTTTTGCAGTCAACCAGGATTGTGTAAGAACTATTGTGCTCCGATTTAAAAAATGTTAAAGCTTGTGAAATTACTGAATATAATGAAACTTTACATCTTATACCTCGAGGTGCCTCGAGCAGGTGGTGTACTTTAAAATTCGAAGTTATGATTGCTGTTGGTTCTGTTTAGGTGCAGGCGTGATGCTTACTATCAGGAAGCGTCCAGCTCGTTTTGTCATTAATGCTAATAAAAATATGTTATGCTTAGATGGCAGCAGCAGTATGGTGGTACTTCATGGCGAAAATTATAGAGCTGCTTGACACTATCTTCTTCGTGCTCAGGAAAAAGAACAGGCAAATCTCCTTCCTCCACCTGTACCATCACTTCATGATGCCGATCTGCGCTTGGATCGGAGTTAAATTCTTGCCAGGTACGATAAAAAAAAATCTGGATGACTATTAAGAGCCTATATTAAGCCTATATTAGCCTATATTAAGGCCCGTGCCCAGCAGTGGGACATGTATAATACAGGGCTAGTAAAAAAAAAAAGAATCCATCGGTCTAATTCGAACATCATGATAATCGTTGGCTTCGATGATGAATGACTCAGCTGGTGGGAGGGTACCTGATACATATTTGTATTCCGAATAGATACCGATCCTCGTATGCATGATGAAAAACCTATAATAGTGGATAGTTTCGGCGAGTCACGTTCCAAGGTCAGCTGGCATATATGTAGTGACCTGATTGTAAAACTAATCATAGTCATCTATTACTGATTTGGGTTTTACTTAAAAAAAGGTGTTTTATGAGACTCGTTTCCTAAGCCAAGTAAGAGTTATTGGATCATTAACTATCTGATGCATTGATTTCTATTATTTTGATTCATCCAACTTTGCTGGTGGGAGGATACCTGATATTTTTGTACCCGACTGAATAGCGACTACCGTACACATGGTGAAGACTCTACCATAGTGGCTCAATCAGGCGAGTCGCGTTTTGGTATCACATAGTGACTTCAGACCGGCATGACGACAGCCGACCGTTGTGGGACTCAATGTCTCTCAACGGTTGCCATTGTATCTAAACTCAACTGTATGGTACTTAACATCAGGTCCAATGTAGTCTCTTTGCCGTGGCAGGATTTAAAAAGATTGTTAGGGATTGTAATATTAATCATGTCTACATTGTGAGAGTGTATGTATATATGTCTTATTTATTCTTTCTTGGTGGGTTAGGTTATCACTGTACCAGTAAACAGTGGTGACAACACGGTCGAGCCGGCCCAATCATACTGTAGACAAAACTGTCTATAGCATTTTGGTAGATGGCACGTTTCCCTTTTACCTGGTATATTATGGGGACGAAATTGTTTTTGGCACAACCGATGGTTAAAACTATACATTCTTTAGTAAAATGGTTGTTTGTACAGGCGGTCACGGCACTCTCCTCGGCGTCATCAACTCCTTCATCCACATCATCATGTACACCTACTACTTGATCTCGGGACTTGGGCCGCAGTACCAGAAGTTCCTTTGGTGGAAGAGACATGTCACTACCTTGCAGCTGGTAAGTTTAACACAGATTTCTTGTTACAATGATTATTTACTTATTTCTTGTCGAATGGCTAGTGATCAACCTAGTGTCTAAGTTTTCAAGTCGCCCGTAGGCTTCTCACTTGACTTAACGATTGTCACAGTTGATTAAAACCAACCTTTTGCGTACCCTCCAAACACGGAGATGCTCAGTTGAAATACCACTAAGCGGTCACTCATCCATAGACTGACTGCACCAAGAATTGCTGAGCTCGTTAATAACTTACTCATGAGTAAGTGTAACTAACACTACAAACTAATACGGTTTACCCTTTTCTTCCAGATCCAATTCTGCATCATTTTTTACCACAACTTTTCTGTTATGTTCTGCGAGTGCAACTATCCTAAAGGCATCAACTTCCTTCTGACACTTAATGCTGGTCTCTTCTTATACATGTTTGGAAACTTCTACTATACCAACTACGTAAGGAGAAACAAAATTGCCAAGAAAGAAATCAAAGAAGTTCAACAAGAAATCACTGCTAATGGAAAAGCGAAAGAATGCTAGTAATATATGGACGATCGTTGATCAATTGTGATGTTAAAAATATATTTGATTATAAGACTAAAGTTAGTTCTGTTAGTTTTTTATAGATAAACGAAATTTTATTTTAATTCACCATATCATCTTTGGTAAGCTATTTGATTATACTTGTACAAATAGTTTTAATTAAATGAATCAAAATGGTTACCATCTGTTAAGGATTAGATAGGTAGAGCTAAACGCTTATGTATGTAAAAATGTAGGAATAAATACTCTTTTAATTATAACAATTTATTCTGTCAACTTTGTAAACTGGATTATTACTTTGAAGTGAGCCGACCTTTAGGAGACTGTATTGAATTTAATTTAAATAATTACTAGTAGGTACTGGGTCGTTCAAGATTCTATGCAGAATGATACAAAATGTTTTTGACGCTAAAAAAAATCTCATAAAAAACGCTTTTGGTTTTTTTTTTAATCGTCCAAGTAATAAACCTTAATTAATTATTTGTCAATTAAAAAAGTCACACGGTTCGAAACGAATGAGAAAACGAATTCCTCAAAATAAGATATAATGTTCGTTGTTGAGCGCCATGAGGATTTTTATTTGCCGTTTCGCTCGTTTGTTTCAAAAATGTTATGTTATATATTAGAAAAATAGTTTGTTCTTTTTTCATAGATAAACTGTTTTTGAAAAGGATTTGCGAATAAAACGCCCAGTACTAGTAATTAGCATTCTATTCTATAATAAAAATAAATATATACGTATAAAAACAGTGATTGATTAATATCATGTTTTTATGATGGTTCCAGAGCAAAATCCATACAAAGATTTATATAAAATAGTTTACATAAGTAGTTTGGTTAGTCATTGGTGGATTAGTAGATATAAGTAAAATATTTGTTATTTATTTTATATTATAAGCCAACGTGTCTATACAATATATAATATACCATAACGTATGTGTAAAACAAATCATGAATCTAATAATCCTAATAGGGTGAGATATTTATAAAAATATTAAAAGCATATCATGCTACTATTGGGTACAACTGTAGATAGATCATAATTATTATATAGTATATTCTTCTTTTTTATCTATGGCTTCGCATTATTATGCATTTTGCCAACGACAATTATGATTTATTCTCAAGCCTTCATAAGAACGATGAAATATCGGTGTGGACGTTTTCAAGGTCTTGTTGGAGTTTTGGTGTGAATTCCTTCCATTACGATGCTTAATTCACTTATTTCAATGTTTCCATACACTGTTCATAACCGTCAATGTTTATTACACAAATCCACAGAACTAACACAACTATAAACTAGTTTTTGGAATAAATTACAACGACCGATAAACTGCACTGTCAGAATTCCCGCCAAAACTCTATATTGTAAAATTACAGTTTTATTAAATACTCTGTCAAAAATGCTGTGTCTATAGCCGTGACCCCGTAAAGATGGCCATAGACGCTAGGGTTTGCATAATGGATATAACCTTACAAGCCTAAAGCCCAAGCCCAAGTCAAAGCAAGCCTAAAGAGTTTATAGTATGATACATACAAGAATATAACAAAAAGGTCTTATTTACCAGACGTTAAACCCTTGAAAAAAATATCTAATAATACTACCTCGTCAATCACAGTTGCCTATTATATTATCGCATATGTGCTATGAAAAATTCTTTTTTTTAATTTTCTATATATAAATCATTGAGTTCTAAATTTCAAATGGTCGTTTAATTTCAACAATCCTAAAAACGTAATGCCGTGTCATATTCAGGTGCAGCGCAGTACACGTTTTATCTATAATAAGGCCGCGGACTTGAAGTCAGCGGCAAGCGGCAGCGGCGCGGCGCGGGCGCGAGGAGCGACGTACGAGCGGCGCGCGCCAGTCGAGCGGCAACTGCGCGTCTGCATTGACGTAGTGCTGTGAATTTTCAAAAATGCCCGCAGACGTGGTGGAGCAAATTATTTCAATGATTTTTTATATGGAACATCATATTCACATCAATTTCGTTCGCGAACAGACACTAATTTCTCATAGTACAACACTACGCCGCTCTAGCGCCGCGCGATCTGCCCGCTGACTTCGAGACCGGGTCTCCGCCGCACCCGCGCCGCCGCCGCCGCCGCCCCGCACCCGCTGACTTCGAGTCCGCGGCCTAACTAGTGATCCTACCCGCGACCTAAATTACGGCATCGATACGGCGATAATTTGAAAATACGGAAAATAAGTCTACTCCCATACATAATATTTTAACGAATTATGTTTGCATAGACCAAGGTAAAAAAAAGCAATCATCAAGAATCGTATATTTACATAATATATCCTTTTACGGCTGTTTCAATTTTGGTGATATTATTTATCTATGGAATTTATATTAAAATTAGTAGGTACTATTTAAATTTAAAGACTATGTCTACCTTTAAAGGCACGTCGACATTTTGATTAAGTGCAATTGTATTATGACAAGGCAATGATTGATAACACCGAATTTTATTTTTGAAGGTTTCTAAGTCTGTATTTTTGTTAAAAGTTTTGGTGAAATTGTCTCACTCACGATAAAGTTATAATAATTATTATAGATAAATTAACAAAAAAATTGTAAATAGTATTTCTATTGCATTAGTCGGCATATAAAAATAGTACTCTGTAATTGGAAGTCTTTAGGTTAATTTTTCATAGTTCGAATAAACTGGTAACTTTGCCGAGTCTTCTTAATATATGCTAAAAACCATTCATCGTCCGTAGATAATCAAAGCAATAATCAATGAGGTTTAAAAGTGCTCGTGAACGCATAGTAGCATAGTGGATACTCATGATTGGTCCATTTTTGGCGCAAAACAAAAACGCACCAATCACGTATAGGTACAAAAATTTACACTTAGGAATTAGCTCCATTAAAGAAAATTAATTTTAACAAAACCTAAAAACCGAGTAAAATAAAAAGGCACTGAAAAGTCAATAATAATTAATTATAAGATCTTTTTGCTCGTCGATGGAATTTCAGTTGACCGGCGGCTACACAGGTACAGACTCCCAAAGAGACCTATAGATGTTGCTATTATTGACTTTTCAATGTTCTTTGAAGTAGTTTTTAAGTGTAGTAAAAAAGATACTATTTTTGGTATCTTCTACTTCATTAAAACTATGAAATTTTCTTTCGTCTTTATGGAATCATTCACTGTGCGTTCTACTTTAGCAATACGCTAGCCTCTAAATTCATAATAAAATGCTCGATTTTATACAAAATAACAAATAAGATAACAATTAATATAATGATGATGAGACCATAACTTCTTATTAGTATTATATTGATGAGGAACATATGTTTATTTTGCTGTTTATAAAATAGTTTAAAACATGTCTAGTATATATTATATATCTGATGAATATTAACATATTGCCTAATGGCAAACAAATATTATACGACCTAAATAAGAATATTTTTACTGTTATATTGCGATACCAAGTGTCGCGATACCAATTATACTTGTTGGGTTAGCGAAATTAAGATAATGATATACATTTAAACTCTAACATGCACACAAAAAATATAATTATGGCATACGCCTTTTGAAGTACCAACACACATGCGGTTACGTAGGCTCAGTGACCGCAGTCTGAGCCGGGCAGTGACCGCAGTATGCCCAAAATTTTAAGGGCACTCGCCCAGTAGACCTCCAACATCTTATAGTCACATCTGACCCAACAACTCTATATATACGTACATTTCTGCCGCAGCAGGATAACCATACATTTGTCACCGCAGCGACGTAAAGCATATAGAAAAATCATAAAGCAAGAAAAATTGCAAATAAATACCGAATTATAAAGTCACCATACTACATTCTAGTAATTATCGTTAAACTTGACTTTTCCGGACTCGGTACACAATAGTTGTCTTATCTCTTACTTAATCTTCCTTACTTCGTTTTAAAACCGATCTTCCGACTGATGACAGATTGATCTTCCAATTTTTATTTGGATTATCATAGGGACCACAACATTGTTAAACACATTCTATAACTCTACAAATGTAAGCAATTAAAAACACACACACGATACAATAAGACTTGTTTATGTTAAGAAATAAAGTGGATAAATGTATTTTTGTGTTTTATTTAAACTCGTTCTCTAGTTTAGTCTAGATATAATTAAAATAATAAAATATCAGCCCTTTCTTAAAATGTTCCGATTTCTGAAAGCCTACATCCTCTCTCCGCCTTCCCAATCCCCATTTGTCCCTTTTAAGGTCAACAGCGCATATTAGACAATATTAATTGCTAACACACACGTCAAAATTTAATACAGAACAGTAACATACCTGTATAATAGTATTACACAATAGCTGTACTATATGACATCTGGATCTAGTTACATTTGTGAAAAACACTGTAGTTTCGATGCAGCAGTACGTAGCCATTGTGATTCCTACAATATATTTTTTTTTTTTATGGGATAGGCCGGCAAACGAGCAAGTGGGTCACCTGATGGTAAGTGATCTCCACTGCCCATGTACGTCCATCACCAGAAGAATCATGGGCGCGTTGCCGACCATAAAGGAAAGGGATAATTAGGGATAGGGAAGGGGAGGGGATTTGGGCTTCCGGATATCTCACTCACCGTACGAAACGCAGCAGCAAGCCGCTACTTTACGTCGGTTTTCTGTGAGACAGTGGTAATGACCCGGGCGAGCCAGCCCATTCATGCTGTAGACAAAACTGTCTACAGCGTGGCTCTACCACTCAAAAAAATTTATTATAAATGCAGCTAGTTTCAATATGTACAGAATTTCATGAGCTCGCAGGCGTTATACATCGTACAGTTACATAGTCGTTGGTGATACGAAACTTCTACTGTTATTTATCTTGTTATGTTGAGTATGAATTTACTATCAGCGAATGTAAAACAAAATAGGTATTGTACAACTATCACTCATGTATTTATCGGTTATCAAGTAGAACCTTAATATTCAATTGTAGCAGCAACTGGTGTTTTTTAATGGTGTTTTCAGAATCGATGTTCAAACAACAATTAAAAGATTCAAAAACATAGAAGGGAAATATTTGAATTTAGAAAACTCTACCAAAACATTGCCAATTGCTAAGCAACACATTCAACGCAGTGGCTCAGCAAAAGTAATATCTAGTTACTTCGTAGCACGTGTGGTGACACTAAAAATCTAGATTGAGCCTAGATATACCATTTTATTAGAGCCGCCGGGTGCCAGCCAATTACTATTTTATGATAGTGATTTTTCAACTGAGATATTCACCTACATTTGAGATTTTTATGCTGTAGTTATGAGAAACGATAGGGTTTTCTTTACATTTTGTAAAGAAAGTTTGCTTATTTGAAAACGCTCTATCAAGTGTAGACAATTTAGTACACACAATTTTGTTGTCAAACAACAACTTATGGATACTTGGCTTACACTTGGAGAGGCCTACGTGACGGTACAGTGTACATGCTGATATCACGAAACAAATGTACATACATAGACTCACGCTTCTTTCCCATAGGGGTAGGCAGAGACAACGGACTTCAACCTGCTACGATCCATACACACAAATTTACAAGTACAAATAAAGTTTGGTGGATATCCGGGATGGATGTGGCGATTTGGATTGATATTGTTCCTTAGAAACGGTCGTAAGAGGCAAACAATAATTTTCTCAAACATTATTATTTTTTAAAATGTTTCTTGTATTTTTAATTTATATTTCATAATTATTTTAACATATTTAAGTTTACAGATCGTTCAAGTATATCATACTTCATGAAACGGTGATTTCGCTTTATAATTTTTTGTCATACGTTTCCTTAAAACTACTTTAACGCCTTATAAAAATTGAATTGTTTATATACTTGAGGAAATGATGCTATTATAAATAAGAAGGCACTTTCACTGAAGGGTTTGATAATATACTCTATATTAAAATTAAAAGTAAAGACGACATAATTCGTCTCATAATGCTCAGTAATTTCACTGGTTTCAATGTCCTTCAAACCGAAACACAACAGTTCTTACACATTATTACTTGGCGGCGGATATCGACAAAGCGGTGGTACCAAACCAGACGGCCACTCGCATACAAGGACCTAACACCGTGTAAATAAAATATATTTTGTAAGTGTGCGACCAAAATAAGAGATTCAGCCGAAACTGAAACGGTAATTGAATATTCGACTGCTCTTCTAGATTGGGCCGGATACTAAAACTTAATTAATCAAGTTATAATAATAGATAAAAAGGGGAGGGGAGGTGGATAGTTGTAAAGACCCTAAGCCTTTTATCTTAACGGTGAGAAATTTATTTAAAGATCTATCCAAACTTGGCAGGCACGTTGGCCTCAAAGGCCTAGACCAGTGTTTCCCAACGTGGGGCCCACGCCCCACAGGGAGGCAATTTTATAGTTAAGGGGGGCAATTTAAAAATGGGCTCGATACGACTATCACCCTTTCGCTTTAGGTTATTTAAATACAATGCTAGATATTGGTGACAAATTGAACAAAAAAATGTTAAGGTGGGGCATGGCCTAAAAGAGGTTGGGAAACACTGGCCTAGAGCTATTGCTGGAGGATACTTATATCCGACCGGATAGCGACCACCGTACACTGGTGCCTAAACCTGCCATAGTGGCCCACCTTGTGTGGGTCGCGTTCCAGGGTCAGCCAGTGTGTATCCGGTTCTCCACAGGGGCTTGCCCCCTGATCCTAACCCTTTTCCCATCCCTTTTTCCTTCCCCTCCCCCTTAGCCCTTTGGCAGGCCGACATGATCTTGCCGACCTACGATGGACACATTGTTTATCGTTGGTCGACACTATTCTTGGATTGCGCTACACTTACCATCAGGTGTAGCGTTGTCATTTTGCCGAGCTAGGATAAAAAAAAAGACAGTCCTAACTAAAACGTAGTAGTGTTCCACTCTCTCCTTTATGCCAATGGGGTATACAGTGTCATTTTGACACCCTATACTTAAATGAAACCATGTGTAGTGTTCGTTAATATAAGTACTTTGAGCTAAGACACTTTCTTATTAAAGGCAAAATAAAAAAATAATATTTCCTAACAAATTAAATGCCGTTAACATTAGATGAATTTTTAACAGTCTGTATACGCGCGCACACACATATAAAAATCAACATACACACCCGTCATCGAATGAATGAGACACACACACATACATTACCATTAAGCCTGCAATACATGTTGGACAAGCTTAGGCCAAAACGAGTGTAGGTAAATTAATACAAGGCAAGCGCTAGTGCCTAGACGTTCGGCAAGTTTATCGAAAACCAATCGAGTAGCCGGCTGTGAAGCGATAGGCCGCGGGTTCAATCCCTGCACCGAGACAAATGTTTATGTGAACCACAAATATTTGTTTCCCGAAACAAACCAAGACCCCGGGCTGGGTGTTGTGAGACCAAAAGTCTCTCGTAGTTGCTGATACCCACGATACTATCCTGATACCCAAAAATACTATATATACGTTGGTGTTAGTCATCACTCGGCAACATGTATTGCGGGCTTTATACCGTCAAGGTCAATGTGCCCGCTTTATAGAAACGCCAAGCGTACAGAAGGCAAACGGCTCAAAATAGTAATTTAGGAATTGAAATAAATATTAGATTACCCTATGAAATGTAATAAAATCCTAAGTAAAATCGAATCTTGTAACTTTTATAATGATTGTTTGTTTTTAGTCAAATTTGTGTAACTTATTTATAGATATGTGCATTTCCCAAACACATTTTTTTTACGTTTTGTCATTATCAATGAACTAAGTAATACTGTCGCAACTTTTTCAGTGAATGTGTCGAGAGCGTCTTTGTGAGTCTGAGACGTATTTTCATATGTATGAAGTTGCCCTTCTTAAGCGTTTGTGTTTTAAAAACCGTACAGCGTGATTTAAAAGGCTCAAAACTTAAATCACGTTTTTTGGCAAAACTACTACAAGCTCAAGCCTCATGTTTGGTACAAGGTAAGCAGAGGCGATGACGAATATGTGGTTTCATTTAGTGACAGGGTGTCAAAATAACACTGTATATGAAGCCGTAGCCCTGGCTCCTGCAGTCGGCCCTCATACAAAGACTTTCGCAGTCAGTAACGTTTCTTACGACATACATTGTCAGCCTCCGTGGCGCAGTGGGTGCGTAGCCGACCGTGAAGCGAGAGGCCGTGGGTTCGATTCCCACGCCAAGACATATCGATACCTCTGGGCTCAAAGGTCGTAAAGGACATTTGGGCGAAAATGAGTTATATATACAGTTTTGTTCAGAATTTAATTCTCTATCGATCTGTATATTCCATTCCTCGAAATTCTTAAAAAAAGTGCCTTTACGACCCGAAAAATTTGGTACATTTAGCAGAAATAACTGTGAAATTGGGACGTAAATATCATTTGAGTTTTAAACTTCAGATACTACGGTGGTAAGGAACATTAAACATTTTTTTTTTGAGGTAAAATGCACATGTAGTACTTATTGTCCTTTACGACCTTACGTTTTAAATTAATCATAAAAAGAAGTAGGTTGTAAAGGTCGTCATCTATAAGAATTGTCCTATACATTCATTATAGTATATTCACAAATAAGACAGACGTTCCATACGATGCAGTTTAATTTTGTAGTATTCTTCTACAAAGGGCGTAAACTTAAATAATGAAGTAAGTAGGTATCCTATAAACCCTAATATAAACACAACTTCTAAACTGAAGAAGTGTTTCTGGGCAAGGTTTGAAAGAAGATGCTTCAATAATTATAAGTAAAAAGACTAAAAAGTGTCAAAAAGTACTGATTGTTGAGTTCCTAAAAGTAAAATAATAAGAAAAAATACAATTTTGTTACCTAATTACTCAAAAATAATGTTTTTAATAACCTTTTTTTTAATAAATAATAGTTGATTACAAACTAGTTGAAAACAACTAGTCAGGGATCCCGGATCCATTTTTCCACTTGATTACTATCAAGCTAATTTTCCGTGAGTAGCTTCGTTTCTATGAGACGCCCAACAATTTCCTATGCGAAAATTCTCGATTGTGGTAGCTAACAGAGGTAGGACCGGGATAACGTACCACGCAATTTGTAGGACAATAGGACTGTTAAATTATATAAATATTAACTAAGCAATAATAAAAAAACAGCTGGTTAGGAATAATTTTTGATGACCTCGTTATCGATACATGTTGGAAGGAGGGGACTCTTTGATCAAACCATACATTTTGTAGGACAAATATTTTTTCGAATAATTTTGATAATTATCATCAGATTTAACAAAAAAATAACCTGTTAGTAATATTTTTTTGAGTATCATCAAATCGACATATCGCACTCCCGGTGCGACACTGTCACTTTTGCAAAAAAGAGTTAAATAATGATAAAGCATATTTTTTACAATCTTTCTTTCGTTCTACTTTGCGTTATCCCGGCTTAGTGCCAGGGTCCGCCTTCCTATTTAAACGCCTCCACTTCGCCCGATCTTGAGCATCCTCTATAGTGAGACCATTGGCTCTCATTGGCCACGGGATCGTACCCCTGGTACGATCTGGCTCAGGCACCTGCGACCGACGTACTCCTGTGGTTTCCTCAAAACATGGCCAAACCACCTTAAGCGACATTCTTGGAGTTTATCAGCCACGTCGCGGACATCAAGGCTGCCGCGGACGTACTCATTACAAATACGATCTAATCGTGTAACATTGCACATCCACCGCAGCATCTTCATCTCCGCGACATGGATTTCTCCGACATGGCGCTTAAGGGCCGGCCACGTCTCGCACCCATACAGGAGTACAGGCCGAATGATGGTCTTGTAGATGAGACCTTTAAGTCTCATCGGCATCTTTCGGACGCAGGTAACGCCTGTGAGCTCCCGCCACTTAGCCCAAGCAGCGCCAATACGGGCCCTAACGTCGAGATGTCACTGGACTCATGCAGTACAGACCCCAGGTATTTGAACTTGTCCATTTTCACGGCAAGTTCACCCCCTATTCGGATACTATCCGGGTCTGCACTCCAGCAAGCCATGTACTCGGTCTTCGCCACATTTAGTTTCAGACCACCATTTTCAAGCGTCCCCTTCCACAGGTTCACCCTTTGCTCTAGGCGCTGTTTGCACTCATCTACCAGTGCGATGTCATCGGCATACATGAGCACCCATGGTGGCTGCTCCTGTATATCCGCCGTCGTGACATCAAGCACCACACTAAATAGGAAAGGACTCAGCACCGAGCCTTGGTGGACGCCTACGGTAATTGGGAAGGGGTTGGTATCGCCAACAGCAGTCCGAACCAGAGATTCGGATCGGAGGTAAATGTCCCCGATAATGTCAATATATGTCTCTGGCACACCCTTGACCCTCAACGCCCATTAGATCACCCGCCGGGGCACACACTCGAAGGCCTTCTGCAAAATATCTAAAAAGGCAAGATGTATGCCTCGGCAAGCGATCTAATTGCGAACACGGGGTCCATGCCGGAGCCTAGATTCGAGGACGCGTTCGAAGAGTTTCATGGTGTGGCACATAAGGTTAATACCGTTAAATTATATTTTTTACAATATAAAGTGATTAATATTTATCCAAAAGTAAAGTTAAAAGTTGACGTTGTAGTATAAGCTGTTCATCTCATCTATAATATTCTTAAGTCATTGTTTTGTGAGGTGTCAAAGTTTGTGTAAATGTAAGTGTAAATGCTTCTCCTGAAAAACTACATTTTTGCATAAGTGACAGTGTCGCACCGGGGGTGCGATATTTTATCCTTGCTACCTCTGTTAGCTACTACAATCGAGAATTTTCGCATAGGAAATTGTTGAGCGTCTCATCGAAACGAAGCTACTCACGGAAAATTAGCTTGATAATATAGTGTAGTATAGTAAACAAGTGGAAAAATGGATCCGGGATCCCTAACTATTCCTTTTTACAACCCAAATAAAAAAATACTTGTCTATTACTACCTTGTCTTTTACAGAAGTATGGATTTACGCCCTAAAGAGCTAACTAGGGTTAAATATTTCAGGGGCGTAAAGGTCATTTTATTGTAATTTTGTGGGCGTAAAGGAAATTTATCTCGGTAAATACAGCTCTAAACCAATTTCGCAATATTTATTATAAAAATTCTGGAAAATCTAAGTACTTTCTTCCTAGGAATCATCTAAATAGCTCAATAAACAAAGAAGTTATAGTCAGATGAAATAAAAAAAAAAAAGTGTGCGTCTCGGGACGCTCGACAGAAGTGATAACTTAAACTAATGTGGGTTAAAGTAAGAGCGGAGGAGCCTGCCTACTGGTGCCGTATGCGTGAGAGAAAGGGAAGCCAGAGTGGCACCGTAACGCGTTACGTTACGAAGTCCGGTCAAAGTCATGTCAAAGTCCTGTCAAACTTCTGTCAAAGTCCGGTCAAAGTCCTGTCAAAGTCCGGTCAAATTCCGGTCAAAGTCCGGTTGAAGTCCTGTCAAAGTCCGGTCAAAATCCGGTCAAAGTCCGGTCAAAGGCCTGTAAAAGTCCGGTCAAAGTGCAGTTAAAGTCCTGTCAAAGTCCGGTCAAGGTCCTGTCAAAGTTTGTCAAAATCCAGTCACAGCCCTATCAAAGTCCGGTCAAAGTCCTGTCAAAATTCGGTCAAAGTCCGGTCAAAGTTCTGCCAAAATCCGGTTAAAGTCCAGTCAAAGTCCTGTCAAAGTTTGTCAAAATCCGGTCAAAGCCCTATCAAAGTCCTGTCAATGTCCAGTCGAAGTCCTGTCAGTCTTGTCAAAATCCGGTCAAAGCCCGGTCAAAGTCCTATCAAAGTCCGGTTAAAGTCCAGTCGAAGTCCGGTCAAATTCCTGTAAAAATCCGGTCAAAGTCCGGTCGAAGTCCGGTTAAAGTCAGGTCAAAATCCGGTCGAAGTCCGGTCAAAGTCCTGTCAAAATCCGGTCAAAGTCCTGTCAAAGTTTATCAAAATCCAGTCAAAGCCCTATCAAAATCCGGTCAAACCCCGGTGAAAATCCGGTCGAAGACCGGTTTAAGTCCGGTTAAAGCCCTGTCGAAGTTTGTCATAATCCCCTCAAAGTCCTGTCAAAGTCCGGTCGAAGTCCGGTTAAAGTCCGGTTAAAGTCCGGTTAAAGTCCGGTCAAAGTCCGGTCAAATACCGATCAAAGATCTGTCAAAGTCCGGTGGAACACCGGTCATAGCCCGGTCAAAGTCTGGTTAAACTCCGGTCATAGCCCGGTTAAAGTCCGGTCAAAGGCCGGTTGAAGTCCAGTCAACGTCCGGTTGAAGTCCGGTCCAAGCTGACTGGTCACTGTGTGACGCCACCTGGGACTTCGAAATAATCGATGTTCCAGGGAGGTCAGCTAACGCTGGCTGGTCGATGGACCGCTCGCGTTACGGAACGTTTCGGTTCACCCTCCCATAAGAAGTTATCACTTCAAAAAATCGTTTTTTGCTTCTCCTGAAAAGTCGTATTTTGTCCTTTACGACCTTTGAGCCCAGAGGTATCGATATGTTTGTGTGCTCCAAATACGTGTTTCGAGTATAGGTGTTGGGTGTTATGATCGTATATATTAAGTGAATGATAAATAGCATGTCATTGCACTTAGAGATCAATCAAGTTGTAGTGAAAAAATAAGGATCAAATTAGTTGCATAAATATCGAAATCTTTGTATTTTATACATGTGATTTTTGTCTTCCTTAACTGCGACTAATTTAGTATTTTTCTTGATCGAACAAAAACAACCATCAATACCGGTTCAACGGAAAAATATATGTGCGTAAGAATAAACATATAATATATAATATACGGTGAAGGAAACATCGTGAGGAAACCTGCATACCAAGTATAATAAAATAATATACATAAGTCTGCCAACCCGCATTAGGCCAGCGTGGTGGACTGAGGCCTAACCCCTCTCATTCAGTAGAGGAGGCCCGTGCCCAGCAGTGGGACATGTATAATACAGGGCTATTAAATAAAAAATAATAAAAAGAATATACAATAAAAATGGAAAATCTTAAAAGTCTACTTTAAAACGTATCTTTATAACTTATTTGCATAATGACGCAAATGTCTTCAACAATTTCAATGAAGTGACTGTCGTTTATGATACGGTAAAAAACATTAAACTGTGAATAAATATGACAACTTTTCACTCCTAGTTGGATTTTTGATCCTTTCGAATACTTGTATTGTCTGCATAATTCGTGAAACCTTCAATTCTCCATACATTTACTCGACATTGACATTGTCGAATATGTATGAGACTTTTAAAATTAAATAGCCTTGAAAAGGACATTGGAAAATTTTACGACAAAGTCAAATGCAAATTGTTATCATATAATAGTTAGCATTTGACTTCCATCATGCACGTGATCATCATTAAGCACTTCATATAATTGATAAATATCAAACCAAATAACTAACACGAATCAGGTGGTAAACAAAATATGTTATACCTGTCTGGTTTATGTTCAAGAACCGCAGTTTTTTAATTCACTGAATCGTCATTCAGTGCCCAAGTAGCTCGCATATTAGTAAGAGCCGCTTGATTTTTATTGAATGACAAAACGAGCAAGCCGCTCACCTGATGGTAAGCGCCACGTCTGCTCATAAACGTCTCACAGAACTTTGAATTACAAAGCACTGCATGGCACTGAACTGCGCTCGTCACCCCGAGACATAAGATGTTAAGTATATGCCCAGTAATTTCACTGGCTTCAATGTCCTTCAAACTGAAACACAACAGTGCTCACACAATGTGGCTTGGCGGCAGAAATGGTCAAACCGGTGGTACCACTGTATTACCCGTTACTTAAATATCCTTCAAATCGAACATAACAGTGCATACATAATTATGTTGCGTGGAGGCACAAAAAGACAAACCATTGCGCTTACCCAAGCGGACACTCGCTTTAATAAGACCTACGATATAGTAAGTACACATAATATATACTAAGTATGAACAATATGTGTTACCACCGACTTCATCTTCTTCCTGCACTTATCCCACTCGCAGTGGTATTATATTATAGCAGCAGCACGAAGTCCAAGAAGACATGATTTTTTTTTCTCTTTATTGATTTACCAACGTTTGATTCATTGGTTACACGTTATACATTGATTCATTGATTACAAGAACATACATAGAAACATGGCAAATGTAACAAAACTATTACAGGTAAATACAGCTTGCTTCAATACCTCGTGATAATGAAAAAAAGGTTTGCTTTTGATTAAAAATTAATATTTCTATTAAAATTAATACCAATAACAAGTGAAAATATAAGTATATACACATACATGCACATAAATACATACATATATATATATATACATACGAGTACACACATATACATGAACATACACACATACACTGCATACATATATTATAATCATGTTTACATTTTACTGAGGAAATAAGTTCTTTAATTATTTTGCGTAGCTTGTGGGTTGGTCATTGTGAATATCCATTACTTCACTGTATTCGTTCAACAGCTTATTGAGCCTCGATATCGGTATATGATTGGCGACAAAACTGCTAACACCATGTATTTTGGACGTAACTGTATTTCTATATTGCTGATCCAGGCGTGAACGTTGCATTGTCTACGCTTTCTCCGTAATGCGATGACGGGCCGGTTCTTCAAATTCCAATGCACGTCAAACATTACATTTAATATAAGACGACAAAACATAAAATTATAATACATACATACATAGACTCACGCCTGTTTCCATAGGGGTAGGCAGAGACAAAGGACTTCTACCTGCTACGATCCTTACATACCACTTTGGCCTCCTTCACTCTCATTATATTCTTCATGCATGCACGTTAGTTTAGGGTAATTCTGACCTGATAATGCTCGTCAATATATATGGAGCAGCACATATCAATTATGTATTTCCTAAATTATCGGGCAGGTAGAAGTGGTATAGCTACTCTGTAGACACTATCATCCACAGCGTGTTATTACTTCTGCCTCACAACAAGCTGATATAAAATGGCAGCCTGGACATTACGCGGGTCCAAATCCCTCTCCCCTTTCCAATCCTAATTGCTTTCCTTCAAGGTCAGCCACGAGTCCATGTCTCTTCTGATATTGTGGCCTGTGGGTGTTCATGGGTGGTTGAGACCACTTACCATACGGGCTTTCCATTTCTGCTATAAAAAAATAAATTTATTCGGACATTGAACACCACCTTCTTCTTCTTCCAACTATCCTAAACCGGTGAAAATGCATGAGATGACGTATGAATGTGGAAGAAGCGAAAGAGGTGTATCAGGATCGTAGCTTATGGCACTCAACTCTCTGCCTACCACCATGGGATATAGGCATGAGTGAGTGTGTGTGTATTTATGAACATTCGAATCTTAATCAGACATTCATACACGATCTTTACTCATTGTGACCACCGTGTTATTTGTTCATTTTTTGTTTTGTTTCTCTGAACACCATTCACGTCATACTACACTGGTTATGATAATCAAGGGTTTGGAAATAACAACATATTCGATACCATTTACTTGGATATTAAATCTAGACCTCTCTGACGCCTTTCTTACATCCAATGACGTTCGAGATTCTTTGTTGTTTATCAAGTCAATACGGATTTGAGGCTTGCAAACTTCATATTTACAGAAAAATCTTTTTAACAAAAATCTTCAACAGTGCTTTTTATAGCACCGACTCAAAATTTGTTATTTTTATTGTTACCTTTTAAAGTTTTTTTTTTTAGTTTTTATTATTGTTAAATATTTATGTGGAATTTAGTCAAAATAATATAATAAAAATTAAAAAAAATAGTCTTTCGTCTCCGATTTTACTTCTTTAGGCGTGGAATTTCTTTTTGAAATTTAAAAGTTTCAAGCATTTTTTTGACCTGGCACGAAAAAGTGACACTGGACTTTATGGGAAGTACAGTGCAGCACAAATATAATGGCGACCACCAGAGTTATGCCGGCCTGATGTTACTGGATATACACTGGATGACCCCGAAAAGGGACTCGCCGGTACGAGCCATTATCGCGGGATTTTCCCCATGTGTACATGTGCGTCATTCGGAGATAAAAATATCAGGTACCCTTCCCGTCATCCAAAGTCATCCAAATATGTTCACATTTGATGGCGTTATGTTGTGTATGTATACTACATACAAAAAATATATACATATATTGAGAACGAATCGTCGAATTGAGAACCTACTCCATTTGTATTACATCTACACATGTAAAAAAATGAGTACCAGGCACATATTCTGTGAATGAAAAGACGAAACAATTAAAAACTTTATTTTTTTCTGCTGTCTGTATTTTATTAACAAAACTAGCATTCAGCCTTCGATATTTACATACAATACTTTCGATTAAAAGTAACTTGAATTATGAACAGTCAAATATTTTACGAGATATAATGTTTCAATAAACACAAAGCTTAAAACCGACTCTAAAAATAGTACTGAAAGGTGAAAAATAAAAATCATATTGTAACAAAATGTATACGGGGCTACATTGTAGCTACCTATACATTAATGAATAAAATGTATTCAAAACAATCTTTCCACAACTGCGAAAAAATGATGCACAAACACAAAAACTAAAAATAAAAAGACGCATCAAATTGGAACCGGTTTTTGAAGAAGATTTGGTTGAAGAAGATAGCCTTAATTTAATTATCTACAATGCTACGACGAAGTTCCCACCAGAGAGGTTGACGTCAGACAGGCGGCCAGCCATAAAAATACTCCAAGCCAAGTCTTTCCCTAATATGTATGTGTAAACTTAAAAAGCATGTTGCGCGGACCATTTTGCGAATGGGATAAAGGTAGGTAGAACAAAAAGGAACAGTTAAGACTGAGGTCTTCGTACTCAGTAAGTGTTTTTTATACAAAATAAAAACGTACATTGACACAAATTAAAATATGTCATTCAACATCCAACAAGAGGACCATTGTAACTCAATTAACAATGTTATCTTAAATCTACAACACACAAGCTTGCAAAAAAAAGGGTAAAAAGTTTTTTTTTTAATTAAAAATGGGTTTGCTCTTGACCTCAATCTAGAGTCATGGATAAAGATGAGGTCGACGATGGAGCGAGCTTACCCAGAAGGTGCCGATTCACACTAGTCTTAAAGAGCTTCGGGTTGTACGCACTCGGAAAGACAGACGCAGGCAGGGAATTCCACTCCTTGGCTGAGCGCATTATAAAGGATGATTTATAGCGCTGGGTGCGAATATGAGGAATATTATCAATAATTAATGTATCTTATTATTATTAAATGTCTATTTTCATACGGCAAAAACATACGGCATATCGAAAATACTTAGCTGTTAGGGTTTTGTACAGGGGTAAGCGCTACTAATAGCTTGTCACCCGAAGATATAAGATATGAGTTTATAATGTCCAAATGCCCACATTTTTACATATTTAAAAAAGTATTTCACAGTGGGCAGCGGCAGTTGGCTGTACCTAATGGCAATTCTGAAGTCCATGGGTGTTGGTAACTATTTCACATCAGATGGACCGTCAGCTTCTCTGCCTTTGTTATGTAAGGTAAAAATTTAAAAAAATATTGTACTCATTGAAATACGGATTTTATCGCGGTTTTTTATTAATTTGGGGGAGGGGGACAACTCAGTCCCCCCGTGACCACGAAGGCTGAAAAGTCTTCGAAACATCGGGATCAAAATTAATAAAAAACCGCGATAAAATCCGTTTAAATTAGTTTTCAAAATTAATAAAAAACCGCGATAAAATCCTTTTAAATTAGTTTTATTTCAATGAGTAACATTCGCGTTAACGTAAGAAATCATTAAATATTTTACTTCTGAGTATAAGGCCCGGGTTACGTTTGTGATTATTGGGTGTGTTTTTTTATTATTTTAATTACAAGACCCGTCATTACTTTTTTGTTTTTAGGCTCCGTTCATACTGGTTCATGCTATATTTTTTTTGCTAAACTCAATTTATTTATGATGCTCATAAAGATAAACGTTAATTAATATACCTGAATATCAGTTTTATTTGCACTTTTTATAATTTGATAATACGCTTGACGTTATAAAGTAGTAAAATAAAAAAAATATATTATTAATTATTTAATGGCGTGATATAACTCATTAAAATAACCTGAGCAGGTGTAGTTTAAATTAAATTGTATTATTAAAGTCCACTGTAAATTAAAGATGAAATACTGTAAATTTTAAAAAGGTTAAAAAAAATAAAAATAAAGTAACGCTGGAGCTCCCTGCCCATTCATTTTTTGTGCCACCAGTGCCAAAAACAGTTTCACAATTAAAAACAATTAACGGCAAATAAAATAAAAGCATATAAAAGCAGCGATAGCTCAGCGGGGAGTGGTACGGACTGTCGAGACGAAAGTTGCAGGTTCGAATTCAGCCCCAAGAGCATACACCTCTGACTTTTCTAAGTTACGTGTATATTAAATGTTAATTATCGCTTGCTTTAACGGTGAAGGAAACATCGTGAGGAAACCTGCATACCTGAGAACTCGATAAGTTTTTCTAAGGTATGTGAAGTCTGCCAACCCGCATTAGGCCAGCGTGATGGACCTTAGTCCACTGAATGAGAGGGGTTAGACCTTAGCCTAACCCCTATCATTCAGTAGAGGAGGCCCGTGCCCAGCAGTGGGACGTGTATAATACAGGGCTAGTAAAAAAACCGGCAAATATTTTTGAGTTTCATTAGAAAATAGTGTCGCTCGAATAGTCTAAGAGTATAATCATACAAAACTCTTTAGTAACGCTCTTAGTTTAAGATATCTATGACGCATTATGTCAAATAGTATCTGTTAATGGTTCAGTTCGCAGTATAATTTATTTTCAATTTCATTTTGCGATTTTTGTAAATAAAAGAGGCTTTCCGTGTAACAATGACTTATTATGGCTACTAGAACTCTTTGGCGGTTATTATTTAATATTGAATATAAAAGGAGAAGCTGACGAGCTGAAGAGAAACAAAAAATTTTACAACAGGTGCAGGTTAAGTTCAAAAAGTGCTGTAAGTAAGTAAGCTAACTGTAAAAACCGGTTTTCATCCAATGTTTCTTTTAACTTGAAAGTTTCTTAGAATCCTATCTATGGTTTAGTAGCTATTGGTAGGACTTTATAATTAAACAATTAGGCTTGGTTATTTTTAAGGTTGTGTAACTCAAAAAGAAAATTCGGAAGCCTTAAAAGATCATTTTGTCATCCCCATCTGAGAGTCTGTTATTCAAGACACAGTTTGTGGAACGCTTGTGATGTTTACCTGTATCATGTTGAAATTAATATCTAATACTGAAATCCCCCCTAAAATAAAACTTTAAACACATAGATTCACTGAAAGATGTTATTTAATAACTATTGACAACTGCACTTGTGCAAACTGCAAATGAATGGCTGAATGATGATGACGCATGGATAGCGGCCATCGTATATGTTTAAAAAACACTCAAACTACAGCTACTGAGAAAACTTGTCTGACTTACAGATAAACAGGTAGAGACGGACGACAAATGATCCGGATAAGGATAAGGATTTATTTATTCCATTATTTGGTACGCAACCCAAAAGTATATTTTGTTTACGATATTCAATAATAATTCCCTTCATTCCAAATTGGGACTGCCTCGGTGGCGCAGTTGTAAGTTGGGTACGCGCAATGACTGCTTTATTGAGGTCTCGGATTCCATCCCCGGGTCGGGTTTGGTATCAGCCCGGAGTCGGAAATGTGCGCGGTAGGCGTTAGTCTCGCCCCTTATCACATCATGGGACGGAAATAAGTTCAACGAGATATAGGTGTACTGGCTACACCTCTGACTACCCCTAGAGCGCTTACTGGCGTGAGTGCCTATGTATTTGTTTCAAAGTGTTTAAATCTTTAATGCTAGTATAATACTAAAGTAAGTAATATTAGTAGGCATAAAATTAAATAATAGAAACGATCAACTAAGCTCTCGGTTTTGCCTAAGACTCCATTCCACGTGATTACAATTACATAATATTCGTCCTCGAGTTAAATAACACCAAGCTCGAAAATCTTTTTAAAAATAAAACACAATTCAATTGGTTTTAAATAAACCTACACATTTTACTTCCAAGTTACAACATTCACTATAAAAATAAAATAATAAAACTAATAAAAACGAGGAAGTAAATGATAAAAATGTATTTATTTACTATTTCTGTTCATACAACTTATTTAATCAAAGATAAATTATAAATGTACGGTTATTATTCTATAAATAGTCACGTAATGTATTGCATACGTGACAACTGGTGTGTAATATGTTGGGGAACATGTACGTACGTACACCAATATTTTGGACAACAAAGTGGTCAATTTTAGCAACGTTATGGATACAGGTACATCCAAACAATATAAAGCTCAAAAAGACACGAAGGGAACATTTGTAAAACATGCAAAAACAAGCATGGTTTCGGCATAAGGTGTCGACGCATGTCACATAAATGTACAT
Source organism: Amorpha juglandis (assembly GCA_949126905.1). Lineage (NCBI taxonomy): Eukaryota > Metazoa > Arthropoda > Insecta > Lepidoptera > Sphingidae > Amorpha > Amorpha juglandis. The sequence goes on from OX421365.1 coordinate 8,554,367, forward strand.
AATAATAATAATGCTAGCCCTATATTACACAGGCCCCACTGCTGAGCACGGGCTACCTCTACTGAATGAGAGAGGCTAGGCTTCTTCCGCCACGCTGGCCTTGTGCAGATTGGCAGAATTCACATACCATCGAAATTCTTATAGAGAACCTCTAAGATATGCAAGTTTGACGATGTTTCCTTCACCGTTAAAGCACGCGTTAATTAACAAAGAAAACAAACGTAACTTAGAAAAGTCGGAGGTGGGGCTGATTTCGAACCTGTGACTTACGTCTCCAGTCTCCACATTAAGTACCATTACCTGAGGAGCTATTGCAGCTTTTTTCATGTATACATAATGTGTGTCCTGGAAACGTGCCCTCGGTTATTGGTCTAAGCATGTGCTCGATATAAGTTGCGTAACATGTATCGCAACTTGTGCCTTAGTGAAGACGAGCCATAATGTTGCGCAACATCTCACAACCTCGTGGCCAGACATGGCAGCCTAGCCTAGCCTTTTGCCATAGTAAAAGATCCGAACCCGAAATAAATATTTGTGGATCGCACAAAACATTTGTCTCGGTGCGGGGATCGAACCCTTGGCCCCTTGATTCACAGTCCGCCACTCGCCCATGGCACTACGGAAGCTATAATGGTACACACATTTCAATTATAAAACAGCTAATTAATTTATAATATAATTCCTTTCATTTAGCGGCGTCGAGAAAAAGAGAGAATACCGAAGATACTAGCTTACCGGCACAGCAGTCTCTCATAAATGGACAGGGCTACGTCAATCTACTTAAAGATGAGAATATGGTGACTTGCTATTGGCGCATTAATGGTGATCAAGGAAGACTTTTGGTAAGAAATAAATTAGTTATACCTACGCCTCAATTGTGTTGAGAAATTTCCCACTTTCCTTCGTACTCCATCATCAAAAACCATCCCCGGAATAAATTTTATCGAATACAATTAAGAGTCACCAAAACCGGGCGACATTTGGCCGACATAACATGAATTGAACATCCCCTTACCAATGCACATTTCTTTCTTATAACATATCATAACCATCCATAGCTTGTCTGGTGTTGTCGGTGTACATTACGGGTGCATATCACCATCACACATGATCAGGTAAGCCTCTTGATCGATTGCCAGCTTCTAGTTAATACATATAGCTAAAAATAATATGTAAATATATTGTCATATATTACAACGAACCAAGCCTATTGTAAGCCTGAAAAATCCTTTTAAGGCTAATGAATAAAAGGTAATTAAAATAAGAAAATTAATTTTCTAATCTCCTCGTCAACTTAAATTACAGAGGTTTCTTTATTTAATAAAATGATGATGGTATAATCTTCATTATTTAGAAATATATTTTGGAAAATTAAAATTTTCCAGATGAAATTATGGGATGGATTATGGATTATGTTATTTTTAAGGCCATATTTTTTATGATCTGTATTTTAATTTGCACGAATAGGCTTAGAATACAGTAAATCGATGTATATTTTCGTAATTTATTTAGGGCATAACGCAGCAAAATCAAGGAGGTCACGTATTTTTATTAAACAAAGTCATTCAGTTTCATTTCGATTTGCTTGAGTTGCGCTCGCTCGTGTTATAAAATATTTCATTTACATATTAGTGATAGACAAAGTCTTCTTGACTCTATTTTAATTTATCCTGGTGTTTTTTAAATTATTTTCCATTGTTTTAGTGTCCACAAAAAAGTAATGGCAATTTTAAATTTGTATTTGCGATGACCCGTATGAACCATAGACGTAAAAACAAGAAAACTTATGCAATTACTATATGTATTTAATAAGTGTCCGTAGAGCACCGCAAGTTAGTTAGGGCGATGAAATCTTATCATTACCGCATTGACGTTTAGTTTGCCGTGGGTGACAAAAGTGTGCACGGACAGGGGAAAATTTAAATAATATAATTAAAAATGGCGGCAATCATACAGCAGACTATGAAGGGATATAATTACCTATTCCAAGAAATAGCAGGTGAGTCTATTTATTTAAATCTTAAGCTATTATTATTTTAATATTTTTACGCGAAATCATGTTACACTGCATTGTGCTATTATTTACCAAGTATATTATACACATCGAATTGAATATTGACTTCAATTTTAATGTTATTATAAATCGTATGTATGACATGTCACGTTTCCTGATTTAGAAAAATAACAACGCATTTGAGGAAAAAATTATATCGCCTCTTTTTGTAAATAACTGACTTTCTCACCATATTTTTTAACTTTAGGTTTTATAAATACTTAGTAGGTAATTCATATTTTGCATGAAATTCGGACTGTATATTCATTTTGTTATGTAGGCCCAAAGGGGTCAAAATAGGGGTAATAATATCTATGAAAGTTCGTCATTTTGAAAGTTACATAAACAAAATTTTGTATTTTGGGTTATTGACGTAAAACAAATAAATACGTGTTTCAAGGAAATTTGGAAATTTTAGTTAATAAGAGATGAAAAGGGGGGTGAAAGTTAATGTGAAAGTGAGTTTGTTTGTTACGCTTTCACGCCTAAATCACTGAACCGATTTTGATGAATTTATCTACAAGGATAGATGGGACCCTGGAGACGGTTACAGGCTACTTTTACCCCGGAAAATGATTTTGCTTACTTTCAATAGTGTTTTGACAGATCTTCCATGTCAACAATTTACTGCCAATAAGCCAATCTGTTGGTAAACTTTGCTGGCGGTAGGATATTCATATCCGCCCGGATAGCGACCAGCGTACACATGGTGTTAAACCTGCCATAATGCCCCACACACCTCGTGTCAATCGCGATCCAGGATCAGCCAGTGTATATCCGGCTCTCTCGAGGGGCTTGCGATATTATTTGATGGTTGGTTAGGACGGGTATAAGGGTACATCCTTGTATCCCTGAGTCTGGATCGGTCATCCGCTTGTCCTGTCGCAGGCCCCTTGATTGCTTCTTCCCACTTCGGAGTGTGAAGAAGCATTTATACAGGCCGGCATGATTCCGGTGACCATCGAGAAACTCATTGTTTGTAGGTTGTCGCAGTTATTTTGGACTGCACTCCGTTTATCATCAGGTGTAGTGCAGTCATTTTGCTGTCCTCGAATAAAAAAACACAGAATATTGGGAACGGCCAGTGAAATCAACTTAATGCCATACCTGTTGTTGAATTTAAAAAAATACCAATTCTGAGTCAGTGCCATTGAATTTTAATGGTCAAAATATGGTAGAGGTAAAAAACCCTAAAAACATGTTTCTTGTATGAGAACCGATTACATTTTTACTTATTGTTTATTTTATTATTTATTAACGTACATTCCTGTTTTACTGAATGTCATTGTCTACCTGTGGGCCAAATTTCATCCAAATTTATTCAGCCGTTAAGGCGTGATTCGTGAGGCGTGACAAACACCCAAACACACAAGCATATCACCTTTCACATTTATGGTATTAATAGGTAATAGTAGGAAGTAGGATTAATTAAAATACATGTTATTTTTAACCGTTTTCCTCTCGGCCCGGGTTGCATGCACGGACCATAAAAAGATGTTTTTGTTTTTTCGAAATTGGTAAAACGTTTTTTAAAAAACTAAAAAAATATTACAAAAAAAATATTGTCTTTTGACCCGGAGTGAAGAGATTACAAAACGGTGGAGGTTATTAATTACGCGCATGTACCGCTTGGATCGATTTGGGATTTACCTGCAATGTTTTCCCATATAAATGCTATTATATTAAAATCTACAGGTAGCAGGATAGACAGTTAAAGCGTCATTTACACAAGAAGAGTTTCTCGAACGCGAGCGGCAAAAATCGTAAGCGATTATCATATACGAGAACTCTATGCGATTCTCTCCAGTAGGGATCAAGTACGAGTCTCAGAGTGATGAGACAAGCGTGTCGCTCGCCTGATGGTAAGCGACACGCCCGCCCAGCAGCTGCCCATAAACAGAAGTTACACCACATAAGACTTACAATAACAAAGCACTGCATCGAACTGGATTGCGTTCGTGACCCCGAGACATAAGATGATAAGTCTCATAATGCTCAGTACTTTTACTGGCTTCAGTGTCCTTCAAACGGAAAAACAGCAATGCTTACACACTGCTGCTTGGCGTCAGAAATAGACAAAGCGGTCGTACTAACCCAGACGGCCTCTGGCGTATGAGGGACCTACGTCCTAGCGAACCGCCCCTGCGCGGTGCCGCCTTGGGGCCCGTCTCCGAATGTAGAGGGCTCAGATGCCCCCGCGCACCGAAGGAGAAGACGACTTAAGTCGTCGAAGTCAATCAGTCAATCTGCGACGGGTTACCTCACGTGCAATGGTGCACGTACCTCACTTAATCCAATTTTTTTATTTGCATTAAGTGCACAACTGTGTTGCATATTTTAATGTAAATAAAACATTTGTATTAAATTTGACCACATTTTCACAAATATATGTAAATGATATGAAGATCACCGGGTCATCCAGTTAAGAATAAATTAATAAAATAGTTTAGGTAAAACTTCAAAATGATTTGTCATTAAGAAAACTGAAGAGTCGTCCTTATATTAATTACCTTGTATACCTTTAACCCTTTACAATGCCTGCGCCCTGCAGTATAAAATCATTCCCCTCTCAATTTTAATTTTCATCCTGGACAGTTTAGGCTAAGCGATGGTGATTCAATGAATTCAGTCAGTATGTATAATATTTAGGTTTTTTTTCTAAACAATAAATAATAGTTTAAAAAACTAAAAAACACGCTTTTATAGAAAATTATCACCAATCATTTCATAAAAAAATAGAAAATAAATTTTAATAAATTTGAAGAAAATAATGTATGTGCGGTCGACATTATATTTGAACTGCACTGTACTTAACATGAGATCCAGTGTGGTTATTTTGCCGTAGCACGAATTTAAATAAAATGATGTGCAATTTGGAAAAAATACGAGTATTGTTTCATTGTCGTTGTAATATCTATGTTTTTTACTCTATCATCATTATTATTATAAATTCATCATAATCTTATTCTTAGTATCAAGATATTATTACAATAAATCACCTGCCGCTTAGACCAACTGACTGCAAATATTTTTTGTTTATTTATCGCGATTAGTGGTCGCGTAATGGGCGAAATTTGACCTCTAATATAATTTTATTCTTTATCATCACCGTGAAATTTGACTTTAAGACGCTGATATTATAAATTTAAACAAATAATATTTCATTTTATTTTATTTTATGTGTTTGTTACTACAGATTAATATCTGTAACAAACGCATTAAATATAATTATATAGTTAGCTGCTATATAATTATAGCTATATCAGATATAGTTTTCTGCACTCCTCCTCCATATAAATGTTAACTATGTCAAATCTCACACTCCTCTGTATTAATATAGGTATAAATTCTCTTTACGTATTAATTTATTAATGAATTGCTGTTGCCTACGGCTCCGCCCGTGTGAATGTTTTTTCTGGGATAAAAAGTAGCTTATGTTCATCAAGAATAATGTAGTGGATTCTAATGATGAAAGAATTTTTCAAATCGGTCCAGTAGTTTCAGAGCCAATTGAATGCAATCAAATACTTCCTCTTTATAATATTATAGTTTAGACGAATGGTTTTCAAGCCTCGATATTTAAGGGTAAATAAAACAAGTTGTGTGTAAGATTTCTACTCATGTTTTATTTTAATTATACTTATATTTAATTATACACAAAATGTCCGTCGTGGCTTAGCTTGGTGACACGTATTTCAATTTTCGATGACTGTCGCATAAATGTGGTTAAATTTGCTAGATGATTTTCATTATGTTAACTTTGAGAGCATCAATTGTCTGCGGTTTCTTCACATGGACTTGCAATTTCAGATAGCCCCAGAGGTAGAAAAGGTCCAAAGGTGTAAAATTGCACGATCTCAAGCCATAGCTGGTAGCGCCATTCCACATCGCCGCCGCACCAGATAACCGTATCTTTAAATCGCTCCCATAGGGTCCGTTGTGGCATGGGCTGTTTGACAGGTGGCGCCACGCCGTTTTATTGAAAAAATATTTGATTGGTTTCTATTTCATCCAGTTTAAGCCACATCGTGGTTATCATTGATCTATAGCGCTCTGTGTTGACGATCATGACATGACAGTGCCAATTTCGTTTTGGAAGAAATACGGAGCGATGATTCCGTCAAACTAAAATCCACACCAAAGATCGACTTTCTCGGGATGCATTTAGTGCTGATGTATCTCTTGTTGATTGCCAAATACTATAGTATATAATCCTATATTGTGAATAATCCTATAATCCTATCCTATATCCCCAAGTCCTTTAGTTTTGCTTATTCATATATGTGTTATGGATATCCATACAACCAAAATAGGCCCATTTTTGAAAATCAATCCCTGGAACGCCAAGTTCAGAGCATAGCTACCATTGCCACAATAACAATAACGCAACGTACATGTAAAATGTCCAATCGATAATCATTTATCAAACAAACTATTATTGAGGATTTAGCATGTTCACACGCTAAAATTCACAAGTTATAAAAATACATATGCACTTCTTTCAATGACTTACGTTCGAAACATTAATTAAACATATTGTTCTCGCAAATAAGCAAACATTTACATCACTTATTATTTATGAATAGCATTACTTTATTAGCAATTACTTTTTAATGATAATTGCAAAGCCAAAAATAATATATCATACTGATAGCTAATCATCATTAGAATAAATGATTATAAAACATCTTGAAGTATATCACTTCCTTTGAATTGTAAATTTTATAATTTAGCTTGTGACTATTTAAATTTAATATCCATGATTGTAGTTATAAAATACGTACCTACATGTAACAATTTTAAGGGAAGAAAACATAGAGGAGAGCTATGCTAATTTGACGCTTAATATTTAATTATTTCATATGTTCTAGACAGGTAGCCCTCGGGTAGCTGATCCACTTGACTACTATCAAGCTCATTTTCCGTGAGTAGCTTCGTTTCGATGAGACGACCAACTATTCCCTATGCGAAAATTCTCTATTGTGGTAGCTAACAGAGGTAGCAAGGATAGAATATTTCGATTTGATGATACTCAAAAAATTATTATTTTATTTGTAGGACAATATGACAGTTAAATTATATAAATATTAACTAAGTAAAAACAAAAAAATTAGCTGGTTAGTAATCATATCTATTGGAAGGAGGGGCTTCCAATAGGTATCGATAACGAGGTCATAAGAATGATTACTAACCAGCAGATTTTTTTGTATTTGAGTATCATCAAATCGAAATATTCTATCCTTGCTACCTCTGTTAGCTACCACAATAGAGAATTTTCGCATAGGGAATAGTTGGTCGTCTCATCGAAACGAAGCTACTCACGGAAAATGAGCTTGATAGTAGTCAAGTGGATCAGCTACCCGAGGGCTCCCTGTCCATTCCGTTTATTAATGACCACGTGTGTCATTTTACGTAGCTGTATGATTTTAATGTCCTTTTGACGACGGTTTTATCCTCAATGCAGCAGGATATACTTTAAGGTTGATCCCATTTTTGGAAGACACAATTTTATCCTTAATTGCGGATTAATCTCAACCTACCGTATCTAGATGATTCTGTGACTAAAAGTTGTAAAATAATAAGATTATAATAATAATAAAATCGTTTCATCAAACTGAAAAATAATTTTTCATTCAAACCAATTTTGAATAAATACTTCAATCATTGACATGAATAAAAAGAAACCGACTCAATGAAACCAAGAACTAAAAACAAAGTAAACTAAATAGCCACTGCTATTGTAGTTTATTGGTCGGTGATTGATTGCAATGACTCAAAATTAGTTAATAATATCTTATTTTTTAGTCGATTTTATTTTTGTTAAGAATTAATTTTCAATCACGTCGATTGTACCGAACTTGACCCCCTTTTAAGCGGGGATTATTAAGTTTTTTGAAAGTTTTACACTTATAATTATACTAGCTTTTACTCGCGGCTCCGCCCACGTAAACAGCATTTTCCGAGATAAAAGTAGCCTGTAACCGTTTCCAGGGTCCCATCTGTCTCTGTAGATAAATTTATTAAAATCGGTTCAGTGATTTAGACGTGAAAGCGTAACAAACAAATTCACTTTCGCATTTACTTTCACCCCCTTTTCCATCCCTTATTAAATAAAATTTCCAAAATTCCTGAAACATGTATTTATTTGTTTTACGTCAATAACCGAAATACATAATTTTGTTTATGTAACTTTCAAAATGACGGACTTTCATACATATTATCATCCCCTATTTCGACCCCTTTGGGGTGTAATTTTCTAAAATCCTTTCTTAGTGGGTGCCTACATAACAAAATGAATATACAGTCCGAATTTCATGCTTGTAGCCTTGATAGTTTGCGCCGGCGATGATGAATCAGTCAATCAGTCAGGACATGTTATTTTATAAGTATAGATATTTCTTTTTAAAACTAAACTATGTATGAAACTACTTTCGTAATGTTATTAATTGACACTGATTACTAAAATTGACCTGAATTCGCCGACCTTATGTCCACCGCATGATGTGATAGGTTGTGAGCCTATCGGGCTAGAAATACCAATCACGAGTAATACATGTACGATTTTTCGAATCAAAAACTCAAACCAAAATTGTAATTGCCCCACTTAGGAATTGAACACAGGGCCGTGTCGGTTTTTCGGCCTTAACACGTTACCATCAGGCCAATGACGCGAAAACTATCTGAAATTTACGATTTATTAAATTAATTTATTAATACACGATTTATTCGACGTTCACGTAAGTTCTGCATCAACAAGGTTATCGGAGGGTCTATTTTTAATACGTAGCGCCTCTTTCATCTGATGAAATCATCATCTTCATCAGTCACAGGACGTCCACTGTTGAACATAGGTCTCCCACAAAGATTTCCAGACCGACCTGTTGGAAGCGGCCTGCATCCAGCGACTTCCTGCGACGAAATGCTACGCACCAAATAAAACGACACTGAAATGGCCCTTGTTAACTGATGAGAAGTTTTTCATTATATGATTTAAGGGACATTGTATCGGAACTCAGGCCTTCATTGTGAAAAATCGTCATTACGATTGGGTGTTGCATGGTGCATTTGCTCCTAGTTGATACCAGTCTAGTCTGTTACGTCGTCAACACGCTAGTAGCTGAGCTGGAAAAATCGCACCAGAAAGCGGTTGTAATTGCAACGATTCGGATGGCTGACGTCTTTGTTCACATTTGGCGCCTGGGATTCGAAGTTGAACCCAACAAATCTGAGACCTCGGGTATTCACGGCCCTTAGAGTGATGATTTCCAGCCTTTTGAATTTGGCTTGCTGGCGACTGTGCCAAAGGTAGCCTATTAGCATGCACATTATTACACGTATTTTGTTGCGCTACATTAGAAGCTAATCATCTAATCGCGAGGAACTCTGTAGAAGGGTCGACTTCTGCGGGAGGTGTAGCTGCATGCGTACGCATACTATGCGGCCTCGGATATGGACAAAATGGAATTCTGCAGGGTTTTAGCCGGTAGGAGGGTCTGTAAACGAATAACACTCTTGCATTAAAAAAAAACAATAATAGAGACGCAAAGATAAGAATATACTGTATATACATAAATATATTGAAATTGGTTAAAAATACGTTTTCCTTGATACACATATCGGAATTGGATCAGTCAATCACCCCACTTTACAGTCACATTCACATTTGTGTATTTTTAATTATAAATAACGGAAAAATATTTGTAGCATATCAACTTTCAGTTTTATTTATTAATATTATTTAATGTTACCTAACTATTGTTATTGGAAACTGTCGTTATGAGGAAATCGTGAACCATAAAAGGTTCAGGAAAATTATAAGAGTAGACGTAGTAGTTTTTTATGATTATCAATAATAGCATACAGATTTTTGGTCAAGCGGAAATCAGCCAGAAATTAATTTTTATGTCTCACACAAAAGAGGTTTTTTTTTATCCTCGGCAAAGTGACTATGCTACACCTGATGGTAAGTGTAGAGCAATCCAGGAATAGTGTCGACCAACGATAAACAATGTGTCTATCGTAGGTCGGCAATATCATGTCGGCCTGGCAAAGGGCCAAGGAGGAGGGGAAGGAAAAGGAATGGGAAAAGGAATAGGATCAGGGGGCGAGCCCCCTGGGGAGAACCGGATATACACTGGCTGACCCTGGAAAGCGACCCACACAAGGTGGGCCACTATGGCAGGTTTTAGCACCAGTGTACGGTGGTCGCTATCCGGTCGGATACAAGTATCCTCCCACCAGCGAATTGTCAAAGGTGTCATAAATTTGACCCGTTTGTCTGTACTACGCGTGCGCGTGCGTATGTACGTGTGTGTGTGTGTGTGTGTGTGTGTGCGTACGCACGCGTGTATGTATTTGTGTCAGTAGCATCTCCGCGTAAACAAGTGAACTGATTTGAGTGCGTTTTTTTGTTTTAAAGCTGGTTTATTCGAGATGTTTCTGGCTGTGGTTACGAAGTTACGAATAATTTACTATTTGATATCGGGGATTCTTACGGATTAGCTTATAATTCTGTTTTATGTTACAAACATTTCATTGTAACACTTTGTAATGTATTTGTTCCTCTATGACTTGATAAAACCTATTACACCTTAACAAAGCCTAATAACATCATGATTATGATCATAAAAAAATCCCGGCTTAAGTATTGCTTTGTTTCACGCGGATGTTTCACAAATTAACTCAAAATTACTTATGGGGTACCTACTAGTAATCAAATTCATGGTCGCTAAAGATACGAGTAGAAGAAGTAGAATCAGGCCTTGAATTTATTGTTTGTTCGGTCATACCTGTTTAAACTACATGAATATAAAAAACATGCAGTGTCATAAATTTCAATACTCGTATGTTTCTTTGAAAATAAGCAATAAATGCATAATAGTGCTAGTATAATTATGATAAAACGATGCAACTTTGTAATTAAATTTGTAATGTTTCAATAAACTGATGTGCGATCTAGAAGGAAAGGGAGTAAAAAAATATTTACCCACATGACTCATCATTAACTTCTCAGAAAATAATTTAATTTTGTACCCATGGTGATAACACCAAACAATAATGTTATTTGTAAGTTTTTGGTACAAAAAGCTACTTAAACTACTCCCCTGCAATTGCAATATATTTATACAGGTCGGCATGACTCTGGTGACCAGCGATTAACTCATTATTTGTTGGTGGTCGCTGGTTTTTTGGATTGCACTACGCTTACCATCAGGTGTAGTGCAGTCACTTTGCCGTGCTGGAACAAAAAAAAACAGGCGAGCTTTTCACAATGTCCACAGTGGTCGCTATCCAGTCGGGTACAATTTATGAGTTGCCCTCGCTCCAGCAAAATTACTCGTAATTACTATTAATTTTTAATTAATTCCTAATTTGTAATATGTTTTCCTGATTTCCAGATCCTAGAACAAATGACTGGTGGCTAATGTCGAACCCTGGACCTGTGCTGACAATTCTAGTGTCATATTTATACTTCTGCAGCTATGCAGGCCCTCGGTACATGAAGGACAAAAAACCTTACAACTTGAAGACTATCATAATGGCCTACAATTTGTTTCAAATTGGTTTTAGCATATTTATGACGTATAATGTAAGTAACGATTATTTATTGTTAATTTGTAATATTATTTGAATATGAATGGGAGGGCCAGTCTCTAAGTTGCGTGAGTTAGAGCGAGTTGAGTGGTAGAGCCACGCTGTAGACAGTAATGTCTACAGCATGAGTGTGCCGGCTCGACCGGGTGGTTACCACTGTCTCGCAAAAAACCGACGTAAATTAGCAGCTTGCTGTTACGTTTCGTAGAGTCAGTAAGATATCCGGAAGCCCAAAATCCGGCCTCACCTTCCGAAAACCCCATGCGTTTTATTAAAGTTCAGCAATGCTTCCTTGATTGTTATAGTAGGTATTGTGAGTTTAGGGTGTGTAATGGACTGTGAAGATGACATACTGCTAGGAAACCCTCTGGTATATTTACGAGCGTCTGGAATAAACTAAAATGACTTCCAGGCACCCAACGGTCGCAAACACTATAATATCTTGCTTGCTTAATGTAATAATTTTCTGGTAGTAGGATATTCACATCCGCCCGGATAGCGACCACTATACACATAAGGTTAAAACCTGTCACAGTGACCCACGGACCTTGTATGGGTCACGCTTCAGAATCAGCCAGTGTATATCCGGTCCTCCCGACGGCCTTGCGACATGACTTGATGGTTGGTTGGGACGATGGTTGGTATCTTAGTATCCAGGTGACAGAATCGGTCATCCGCCTGTCCTTGCGCAGGCCTATCGATAGGACAGGCTTCTTCCTTCTTGTGAGTGTGAAGAAGCATTTATACAGGCCGGTATGATTTTGGTGACCACCGATAAACTCACTGCTGGACTGCACTGCGCTTACCATTAGGTGTAGTGCAGTCATTTTTCCATGGCCGGATAAAAAACTTTCCATGTTTCAGGGTATTTATTATGCTGTCAAGACTGGTTATAACTTCAGCTGTCATTCAATAGACTACTCAGACGATCCTCAAAGTATCAGGGTATGTTTCATTATCATACTACTTAATTTAAAACACATAATAAATATAATATTATTTATTTGGGACAATTTTTTTAGGAACTGTATGGAGTATGAGGAATTCCACACAGTTGCTTGGCAGTAGTCCATATTTTGTTACAAACGTAAGATTTATTCAACATTAAAGGTTGTTGTAAGAAGTTACGTGTATATTAATTGTTAATTATCGCTTGCTTTAACGTTGACGGAAACATCGTGAGGAAACCTGCATACCTGAGAACTCGATAAGATTTTTCGAAGGTATGTGAGGTCTGCCAACCCGCTTTAGACCAGCGTGGTGGACTAAGGCCTAATCCCTCTCATTCAGTAGAGGAGGCCCGTGGTCAGCAGTGGGACGTATATATTACAGGGCTAGTAAAAAAAAAAAAGATTGTTATCGTATCGAAAACAAAGAAAAAATGAAAACCAGATAATTTATTGGTTACATTGTATGTGATGAAATCAATTATAATAATAATTATCTTCGATTGCATATAATGTTAGTAAGGAAATTTTAAGATAAATATACGCTCCATGCATTATTCTTGAATCTTGATAAATTATTACTATCATTACATTGTTTCATAGTGGGCAGCGACCGTGTGGTGGTACTTCATCGCAAAGATAACAGAACTTCTCGACACGGTGTTCTTCATACTGCGGAAGAAGAATAACCAAGTATCATTTCTACATCTCTATCATCACACTCTGATGCCAACGCTTTCTTGGATAAGTGTAAAGTATTCTCCAGGTGAGATAATGCAAAATAATATTTTAAATTAAATATTAATTATTTGTTGCTAATAATTATTGGGAATAATAGAAGCGCTATTATGCACTGCCGGGATAGTCTCAATTTATTTTGTGTCGACCTGGAATATTTTTCTCTTCTATTTACTTCGATAAAATGTCATCGCAATTTGGGAAAAACTGAAAATACTTTTTTCTATGGGAATTTTAAATGAACTGAACTCGAGTGATGGATATGCGTAACTCCTTATTTTAGTAAAACTTCTTTAGTCATGACTAGGGGGTAACTAAAAAACGTGGAAACGGAAATGACTACTTTCATTTTCAAATCCCATATGGCAGATATTTTTTTATATGTCATTTTAGAGGTTTCTTTGGACTTTGAATAGACTACACTGAAATTTGTATGGACTTTCACTAGACTTAGGATGGACTATACTAGACATTGACTGGACTTTCACTGGACTCTGAATGGGCTTTTACTGTTCTATGAATAGACTTTGACTGAATATTTACGGGTCTATGAATGGACTTTGACTGGATTTTGAATGGAGTTTCACTGGACTTTGAATTGACTTTGACAATGTTTATGGAATGGAATACGACTGTCAAATGAGTACTATATTATATTATATATGAGTACGATATTGCATGTTAAAAATAATGAAACACGTGTTTCACATTTTTGTGAAATTCCACGTGAAAAGGGGAGGGGCGGGGGTTAAACTCTGTATATTATAAACGCGAAAGTCTGGATTTTTGTAGATCAATTACGCCTTGATTATTTAATGGATTTAAATAAATTTTGATATGCAAATAAGCTATGACATGAGTTAGATCATAGGCTACTTTTATCCCAGAAACTTACATTTACGCCGGCCGAGCCGCGGGCAACAGCTAGTATTTTTTTTGTACTAATAATAATTATTAATTTAACCCATACTACCTACAAGAGCATTAATTGTATATTTCGTGTATCCCGGAAACGGCTCTAACGATTTGGATGAAATTTTGTACTTAGATAAGGATTTGTTTTCTAAGTTGATCTGTATAAGCATTTTCCAGAGAAAACGCGATTTTCTTTTAAAAATATAATATATAATATAATTTTCCTATTACGATAATATAGCGCCATCTCTATTTTTTTTTAAGTACTTGCATTAGGTAGGTGCATCGTTGCTAATGCCATGCTAGCGATTTGGATTGAACATTTTATGTTAATAAGGTTTTTATTTCAAATTTATCTATCTCTTAAGCGTCTTTGCTGAAAAACGCGATTTTACACAAAAGAGAAAATAAAATACGGTCAGATATGAATGTCAGCGCTATCTCGTACATTTTTGGGGTACTTTTTCACCTTACAAAAAGAGCTCATACTGTTTATTTGAGGACGCTATAACGTTTTTCATTGTTTTCCAATATTAATAAGCAAATGCAATAAGTATCTTCTCTGTAGTTTAAAAACGCCGCTCGAAGGTCGCCCAGGTACTAATATTTATGTAAGACTAGCTGTTGCCCGCGACTTCGTCCGCGTGATTATTGTGCAGTTCGCAGAGTTTACTTTTAAGTAATTTTTTTTCGTGAGATTCTATTTTTATTCTAAAACTATTTTTTTTTAATAAAAGTAGCCTAAGTTACTCTTTGTTACATCATCTATCTGCCAGTGAAAGTCCCGTCAAAATCGGTCATTTCAGAGATTAGCCGGAACAAACAGACAGACAAAATTAAAAAAAAATGTTGTTTTGGTATAAGTAGCGTGCATACATCCAAATACACTTAGTAAAAAGCGGTTATTTTAATATTACAAACAGACACTCCAATTTTATTTATTTGTATAGAAGATGGTGTCTTTATAAAATATTATTTTCGCAGGTGGTCAAGCTATTCCAGAAGGAACCATGAACACATTCATCCACATTTTGATGTACGGATATTACTTTATAGCTGGGCTTGGTCCGCAATACCAAAAGTACCTTTGGTGGAAAAAATATCTGACTGCTTTACAATTGGTGAGTACACATAAAAACTCGCACTCAGTTTAATTTTGTGTGCTTAATTGACATTTGGTGTACATTATTTTCTTTCTGTCTATATATATAGTGCTGGTGGGAGGTTACTTCTATCCGACCGGATAGCGACCACCGTACACTGGTGCTAAAACCTGTCATAGTGGGCCACCTTGTGTGGGTCGCATTCCAGGGTCAGCCAATGTACATCCGGTTCTCCCCAGGGGGCTTGCCCCTTGATCTTAACCCTTTCCCATCCCTTTTCCTCTCCTTCCCCCTTGGACCTTTGGCAGGCCGGCATGATCTTGCCGACCTACGATGGACACATTGTTTATCGTAGGTCGACACAATTCTTGGATTACGCTACACTTACCATCAGGTGTAGCATAGTCACATTCCCGAGCCAGGATAAAAAAAAATCCAGGTGACAGTACTAGGGTCTCCCTAACGACTTCCTGCTAAGACGACTCTACATTTACTGTCATACTACAGTTCATTTTTAAACAAATGACGATCGTGTGGCCGTTTATCTGATGATAAGCTCCACACCTCCCCATAAACAGTATTAACAGAATTTGGAATTATAAAGTACCGTAGAGAATGGTACCTGCCCTGTGCGCTACCTTTCGCTGCCTTCATGATTTATTTATAAAATAAATAAATAAATAAATAAATAAATAATGAAGGCATTATAAATAGGCATTATATATTAAATTATTGATACCAAGCCTGACTAACATTCGCATAAGACAGAAATCCACCTAATGCGCGTAAGACTTATGCTAGTCATGCTCTGGAAGAGATCCGTACAATTAAATGTTTAACATTGAATTTATTTCAGGTCCAATTCTCAATCGCATTGTACCTGAACATCACCGGAATCTTCGCGCAGAACTGCAACTATCCAAAATATTTGAACGTTGCTGTTATTATCAATTGTATGGCTTTCATTTATATGTTCGGCATGTTTTATTATAGGAATTATGTTAAGAAAAACGCAAGGCAAGAAACGCTTAAAGTTGTAGAAAAGGAGCATTGAATAGAATAGATTTTAAATGTAGTTATTTATGCGGTTTTGTAATGGTACTTAGATAGATGGATAATTTCATACTAAACATTACATTGTAAAAGGCCTAGCGATAAAAACGATAATTCCACACAAAGTGTAAAGTAGGTAAAAAGGGTTAGTAAAAATGTTGAGATGTAGAATTAAATATAATCGAATTATAACTTAGTCATAAGAAATATAGCATAACATCATTGTAATGTACATTTTCGTATTAAAAAACACTGTGATTACTATGTACGTTATGATTAAAGTTGTAGAAGTTCATGCACGCATAGTTTTTTTATTGATACGAATACAATTAGATAACTAATTTATTGAAATTACAAGGCTTTACTATGTATTACATTGAATAAATCTGCTTTTATTTTGTAATGTTTGAACTTAAGTTCTTTGAGGTAAAAGTCACATTTGCACGGAAAGAGTTTCTCGTACGACATAGCCGAAAACATAACAGAAAATTGGCTCATTTTTACATACATTTTTTACTAGATAGTTATAATAGTACACGTGAGAACACTGCGAATAATCTCTTTAAATAGCACCCAGAAGGAAGGAAGAAGGAAGTTGGTGATAACCTCCTGGCTTAGCACTCTAGCCTATATAAACCAACAGTACAGTCATAAGACAACAAAATTTCCTCCTGGAGCTCCGACGACAGCACAGCATCTCGATAAACCCCTTCCGGCTAATGGAATTTCCACTGTAAGTTAACTTGTAACCCTATTCGATATTCCGGAATTTAATGCCATTATTACGTCTGCTACAGAAATGCGTTATTGACCCGATTCTCTCACCACGACCTCTCGGCAACGTCCAATATAAATACCAGTGTATCTAGTATCAACCAAAACTTCACTGATACTTGTTACTTATTCGGCCTTTAACCGCGCCCCGTAAAGAGCTCGGTAGCCCTAGGCCGTTAGTGATAACCCTAGGACTAGAAGCCTATGCATTGTATCGTAGCGACACGCTATGGCTATTTGCAAAATAACCATCAAGATAAATAAAAAGGCGTGCAAACGCATTTACCGTTATTTTAAAAAGCAATATAATTTTAATTGCTATGAGACGAAAATTCATGTAGTAGGTATGAAGTTCATTGTTCGTGCAACAAAGTACCGTACGTTTATACTTCCATAATTTTAAATTAGGGTACGTTTCCAAACTGATTCTGTACCATTATTACAAATTGGATTATTCCGCTATGCGTTTTAGGCGTGATTTTTCTGTTCGGAAATTAAAATGTGGTATAACTGAAAACTTCTTTGATTATATCTATGATTTATTTATAGGTGAGATTTCAACTGGTGTCATGATATTGAATCAATTTTTATTTTTAAAATTTTTTTTCTCGTTTGCATTTTTCAGCAACAAATTAGCAACAAATTGACCACTATTCGCTTGATCGATCAGCCCACATCCAGTGATTTCCACGCTATCTTATTGAAAAGTTAGCGTTATTGCCGATTTTTTGCGATCGGTTGAAGCAAAAAAATTAATTTTCTAGCAACTAATTAGCAACAAAAAAGCAACAAATTTCGGTGTTTTTTTTTTTTAATTTCGCTGATTTTACATCGCCATTTTTTTAGACCTTGAAATTTGCATTGTAGCAAGTGATAAGCGCAGTTCAGTGCCATTTTCAGTTATATAATAATGTACTCTGTGAGTGCCATGCAGTGCTTTGTGATTCAAGTTCTGTGTGGTGTTGCTTCTGTTTATGGGCAGGCGTGGTGCTTAGCATCAGGCGAGCGCCTTGCTTCTCTCGTCATTCAATCAAATAAAATATATATTATATAATAATAGTTATCTTGTCTATATATGGTTTTAAAAACTTAAATAAAAGGTATTGAGAAGGTGAAAAGTAAAAGTTGATTTGTATCTTTGATTTTTAGTGTGAAGGGCATGATCGCAAAAAAGGAGTATACAGTCTCAGCCCCTAACTACGCCAAACTTCACGGCATTCAAGGTCTTTCGAGCCGGATAATTTCTGTAGTATCTCAATAAAAGTCATAGATAGCAGTAGATTATATATTCTAAAAACATAAAACGATCCGTTGAAATGTTAAACATTTTTGAAAATCAACGGTTATTATTGATCTGCAGGAAATTTGTTTAATGCCAGAACATATATCGTACCTAAATAACATAGATAGTGATTTTTACGGCATGAAAACTTTGGTCATAGATAGGCGTCGGTTATGATAAGAGGAAGATGCTAAGTTCACATTACGGCTCGGTACCGCGCCGGTCAAGTTTTGCAAGGTTATATCGAATCGTTCAGTTGACGCGGTTTGAGACGAACAGGCACATAGATCAAAGAAAGATGAGTAGCGAAGACGGTATTTAATTTTTTTATAGCATAGCCCGGCAAACGAGCAAGTGTGTCACCTAATAGTAAAAGATCGCCACCGCCCATGTACACCCATAATACCGTAAGAATAATAAACAATAAAGAATAGGGATAGTTAAGAAATTGGAAATTTGATATTGATATTGAAAAAATAGTTGGACCTCCGGATATCTGACTCATTTTACGAAACGCAGCAGCAAGCCGCTATTTCGATTTTCTGTGAGACAGTGAGCTTGCCGGCCTCTGTCTTCATGCTGTTAACAAACTGTTTACAGCCAGGATATAAAATGACAAACAGGCTTGAAAGAAGTCTTTCACGTTAAATAGGATGCACCCAGTATCGCCCTTGTTTTTTTCTGTGGCGTCTTAGCTTTCAGTATAAAATCCACAAGTAAATTGCTTCCTTCACGTCCATTCTCAATCGATATTGATACCAAACTAACGCGCCGGCCCACCACACATAACTTTGAATTACAAAGCACTGCATGGCATTGGACTACGCTAATCACCCTGAGACGTAATATATTAAGTTGTGTAATGTCCATTATTTTCACTGACGGGTCATTCCATATAAAATCGTCTGAAAATAAAAATAAAAATTCCCGACTAATTTTAGATTTTGGTGTAACTTTGAGAAACTCTACTCTAGGGTCCGAAAGAAGAAAATTTACACGAGTTTGATTTTTACAAGCGCTTGTTTCCGCCTATTTAAATATAGACTTCTAAAAATCGATATTTTTAAGTCCTTCAACTTAAAATTACTACATCACTTGTTTTGTTGTTTTCATGTTTACTCATTTTTTTATAAATAACTAGTAGTTTTTTTTCTTTTTTTTAGTTTTAATCCATTAGTAAAAACGTCCAAATTTTTGCTGTGAAAAAAAAACGGCTCGTACATGCACTAAACATTAAAATAACAAAACAAGTGATGTAGTCATTTTAAGTTGAAGGTAAAAACAGTAGATTCTGTGAGTATCAGATTTTTATCTCGCAGTCAACACGTTCGTTTCATAACCTAAAAATTGGGATTTTTTAAAACTCATTGAAATAAAACTAATTTAAACGGATTTTATCGCGGTTTTTTATTCCAAAACTCCAAAATTTTAAGCTAAGTTTTTTTCTATGAAGAAAATCAACTTGTGGCTGAATTTTGTCTATGATATGTATACTTAATTCCCGCGGAGCATGAGTTTTTAATTCTCAACAGTTAAGACGCTAGAGTCGATTAAAATTCACGAAAAATGACTAAAAAACACTCATTTTCAGCATGCTGCTATTATTCAAAGGGATCGTCCGAGCCAATTATCCTCATTTACACTTAAACTACTATATTTCCCACTGTGAATTCCGTCTTGATCATGCAGATAGCTTCAAACAGAAAAAGTTCACAGCAAAAGTTGATAAGGTTTAAAAATATCGATTTTAAAGGTCTATATTTAAATAGGCGGAAACAAGCGCTTGTAAAAATCAAACTCGTGTAAAGTTACGCACTTCGTTAATCTTCTTTTTTTGCGAATTAGTCAATTTCTGAGCATCTGAGCCCTGTACATCAATTCAGAATCTTTCACAGTGTATATATGGTGGTATTTTTGACAAAACAGGGTGTATATTGGTACAAGGTACAGAGCCGAGATGCCGTTGATCGTGTGCGAGAGGCCGTCTGGGTTAGTACCACCGCTTTGTCCATTTCTGCTGCCAAGCAACAGTGTGTAAGCACTTACCATAAGGCGAGCGCTTGCCTCGTCTCATTATTCAATGAAATAAAAAAAGGTTATATTGGTCAACATAATCAATAGTTATTTACACAATGCCTGCTTTGTTCCAACTTTCAACATCATACAGAAAGGCCCCTTTAAAACCAACAATGACAATGCTGTATGTAATGACAATGCTAATGGTACTATTAATTAAATACAATTTCATTAAGTATTTACATATATTGTGGTTAGTCAAACACTAGTTATCGTGGCGTTTGGATAAAAATATATACACCTAATAGTATTGATAAATAATTAAAGTATTGTGACTTATTTTCTAAAGATAAAATTATCAACTAATTATCTAGGATTAGGACGAAATATTGAAAAACTGTGTTGAAGAAGTAATAGCACGCAAATATATTAAAGAAAAAATCTCGTGGCGTGAAGCAAAGTTTAAATATGCTTATTCTGAGGAAGTTTGGGGAATTATATAAATTACTATTCGATGATATCGTTGGTAAGTAAACGTACTTTTAAAGTATCTATGTATTTAAAAACAGTTTTGAATAATTTAGCCGACACCGACATAGTCCAGCGGATTAGCAAGCTGAAGTGGCTGTGGGCAGGCCACGTTGCTCACAGAACCGATAACCGATGGGGCAGAAAGGTTCTGGAATGGAGACCACGTACTAGCAAGCACAGGATTAGACGTCCGCCTACACGGTGGACAGACGATCTAATAAAGGTCGCAGATCGCAGGTGGCTAATGATGATGATGATCATAGAGCAAAAACATTATTCCTGAACATTGACATTATATTTTGTACAGTCTCAAATGGTATAATTCTAAAAGTAACCAATGAAAAAGTTTAGATGTTGTGTGTTTGTGAGTTTGACGCTTTTACTCAGTCATACCTTAACGTCTGGACGGATTTGGATGAAATAGAGCAACAAAGGTAGACCGTGAACTAAATTACCAGATATAGAAATACCGTTCTATATCTGGTAATTTAGTAAATCTTAATAAACAGGTTAAAATCACATCGTGAGACACATAGCTCGGCATACGTGAGTATAATTGGACCTCTATATACATTTTTTGCTATCGCAGATATAACCGCTGTCATCCTATATAAAGATGGTGAACACACAGTCCAACATAAGTTGGACTCAATGCTGTTACGATCCAGCATTACTATACAATACAAAACTCTTTATTGAAAACTATTTACAATCCAATAAATAAAACTAAAAAGCTGGTGCTAAAGTTATGGAAGACAATGGGCGGTCTTATTGCTAGAAGCAATCTCTTCCAGACAACCGTAATATGGAAACAATTAACAAGAAGAGAAGTAGACAGCGGTGTACAATAAAACATGGAAATAAAAACAGCACGAAAAAACATACTTATAAATAAAATCCTAATACCTATATAAAATATAAACACTAAACTAATACATATTAATATAAGACATAGTAATTTCATCATTTAATAGTAGTAGTACTTACTAAAGATTTGAGAGATAATGAGTTTTTACATTACTTAAAACACCTGAGATAAATGGAAAACATTCGAACGATTATCCTTAATGCTTTGTAGACTATGTATACACATTGGAAAAATTAACAAATTCTCTAAGTGGCTTTCGTCAGCGCATTAGGGATGGCCCCGGGTTCTCGAGGCGAGAAAAATGTAAACGTTTTATGAAATCACTCTTGTGTCGTGGCGTCTAGTAAAATATAATCGTTTTATTACTTACTACAAATTAGCCGTAAATATATATGAATTTATTGCTGCTCATCAGGTTAAACAATACAATTTAATTTTCAATTTCAGATCCCAGAACAAAACCATGGTTTCTGGTGGCAAGACCATACCAAATAGGAACGATATTGGCATTGTATCTTATGTTTGTACTGAAATGGGGACCAAAGTGGATGAAGCATAGGCCTGCTTTTAACTTAGAGAAGGTACTTATAGTGTATAACGCGGCTCAAGTTGTGGCTTGCACCTATTTGTTTGTGAATGTGAGTATTTCTACGTATGTTAAGAGTATTTTTTTTTTTTTTTTTTTTTTTTATCCTAGCTCGGCAAAGTGACTACGCTAAACCTGATGGTAAGTGTAGCGCAATCCAAGAATAATGTCGACCAACGATAAACAATGTGTCCATCGTAGGTCGGCAAGATCATGCCGGCCTGCCAAAGGGCCAAGGGGGAGGGGAAGGAAAAGGGATGGGAAAAGAGTTAGGATCAGGGGCAAGCCCCCTGGGGAGAACCGGATATACACTGGCTGACCCTGGAACGCGACCCACACAAGGTGGGCCACTATGGCAGGTTTTAGCACCAGTGTACGGTGGTCGCTATCCGGTCGGATACAAGTATCCTCCCACCAGTATATATTAGAGATATAATGTAAGTACTATATTAGAGATATAATGTAAAGGATTATGACACATTTAATTTAAACTTTGATAATATTGTATACCAGAGAGCGCTAAGTCTAATTTTCTATTGGGGAGTCCTATTTTTTATGGGCTTTTTATAGGTTCCTTGTTGTTATCTTGAACCAGTTTATAAAAATAGAAAAATATTATGTAATATTTTTCTTTCAATAGCTATTATTATTACAGAGTAAATTCTGGTCTCACGTAACTGTAAATACTAATCTTTACTACCGGTATGTATTTATACGTTATGTTTTAATAATGACGACTTTAAATATGGCTTTATGTTACTTAGACATACTGTATTATGTAAATCCTATTAGTCTTGCAGTAAAAAAAGAATATCATTTCAGGGTATTTATTACGCATGGGGTTGGAAATACAAGTGGATATGTGAACCAGTAGATTTTTCTAACACTCCAGAGGCAATATTTGTAGCTTGGTGTACATATTTATATTTTCTTTTGAAAATACTTGATCTCCTTGATACGGTGAGTTGGTGAAGATGTTTTATTATTCTGATTTATTAATGATCCATAAATAATTAAAATTTCCAACAGTCACAGACAAAATTCTGACTCGACAATTAAACTAATATAGTATTTTTCTTTTCGATAGTTTATTGACCTTGGAGCCCGTTCCAATCCAAATGCGTCATTGGATTTGTTAGTAAAGTAAATTCCAATAAAAATATATTCAGCTATTTTAAAAACACTTGCAACGCATTTGAATTCAATAGAAATCTATTAGAATGTCAATTGATAATAAATTAACTCCACAGATATTTTTTGTGTTGCGGAAGAAATTCAACCAAGTCTCGTTCCTGCATATTTATCATCATACAGGCATGGTACTTTTAATTTGGGGTGCCACTAATTACTTACCAGGTAATTTATCATAACCTGTCCCTGATATATTTTAGTACTCAACTTGATAGCAACTATCGTATACAGTGTAAAACCCTCTGTTGTCTCGTTTAGGTAAGTAGCATTCTGATGTGATTCAGTGTTTACGCAGTGATTTAAGGACGGCACAATTCTGCCGATCGTCGAGGGACGCAATGTGTCTTGATCGTCAATATTATATTTGGACCACATTGTACTTAATATCAGGCCTAGTGTAGTTATCAGTTTACCGTGTCCGAGAATATAACAGCCTATTGCTACCGGTTGTTAGTAAGTCCTTCTTCTTCTGTTTAAGTATTGCCAGTTCTGTGTTCGCGGCTAAGAAGAATATAGACTTTAATTACCCACTTCCCGTCTTGACAACCTCGATCACTCCGTCAAGAGTGCTCGACTAAGAAGAATTTATCATCATATCCATCTATGACTAGTATCGTAGGCCTCCTCAAGTGATAAATATTTTTACACTTTAGCGATTTGTATGAATACTATAATATTTAAATGGGTCTTCTCAAGGAATATTTAATCATACACAAAATTCAAAATTTATTACACTGATAGAGTTGCCTACTATGTACGTTGTTATTCTATGCATAATTTTATTGTATTACTACCTCAGTTTTTGGTTTGAAGCATATGTAAAGCAACGGCCCCTTGCGAGAAGAATACTATCTCGGAGTCATAAAATTCAGTATATTATATACAGTAGTTTATTTTAGCCAGTTAAGCCAACAGGCTTCCATGATCTTAGTATTAGTAAAACAACAGTACTTACACCACTATTTGAAATCGACAAAGCAAATTCGCTACTTACTCGATCTTCTTCGATACAGACGGTGAGAAGATCGTTTGAAAGAACAGTGGTGTTGACCAATTTTTGACTGACGAAAAATTCAATAGAGGCTCTCAATTTGACTAATTTTGTTTATTTTGCTGGTGTTAGGATATTCATATGCGCCCGGATAACGACCACCGTACACATGTGTTAAAACCTGCCATAATAACCCACTGACCTATTATCCCGAGGAGCTAGGCAACGTGACTTGATGGTTGTTTGTACGGATATAGGGGTACATCTTGTATCACTGTGGCTGCATCGGTCATCCGCGTGCCCTATCGCAGGGCCTTGGATTTGCTTCTTATCTCTTCGGAGTGTGAAGAGGCATTTATATAGGCCGGTATGATTCTAGTGACCACCGATACACTCATTATTTGTTGGTGGTCACTGGTTTTTTAGACCGCACTACGCTTACCATCAGGTGTAGTGCAATCATTTTGCCGAGACCGGATAAAAAAAAACTCACTCTGAAATAATATCAGTCCCTTCTGCATAGACTTATCACTACTTACACTCAATTGTGTACAATGGATTTTAATGGATTTTTTTTCAATTTACAGGCGGACATGGCACGCTAGTTGGCGTAATTAATTCATTCGTGCATATAATAATGTACTCGTATTACCTACTGACTGTCTTCAAGCCAAGTACCAAGAAATCATTTTGGTGGAAGAAACACATCACGCAGTTGCAAATTGTGAGTATTTAGTTAACATAATATTTTTTGAAACAAATCATTAAATATGTAGGTAACTAGGTATTCTCCAACTCTAGCACTCTTCCTATAATTATGTTATAATGGTCGATTTTATTCAAACTACCTACTTTCTGAGTTGCTTTTTTAACTGAATGTGCGAAGAAAAGTCTTCTTCCACCTGCCCTTATCACACTCGCAATGGGGTCGGCGTAGCATGTTTTCTAACACATGTTAATGATTTGGTTTTGTAGTTTTATGTCCGACCGCCTGCCTGACCCCAACCCTTTTCAAGGGAGAAGAAAAGAGAGTAATTCATTAATTTATTTTTATTTATTCTTTTTTCAGCTTCAATTTTTTTGGTTAGTGGTACACATGGCTGTGATAGTATTCAAGCCAGATTGTGAATACCCTCGTTGGACGAGCGCTGTATTCCTACCGCAGAACGTATTTATACTAATTCTCTTTATAGATTTCTACATCAAAAATTATATTAAGAAACCTGACGCTGCCAAAAAACAAAAAACAATTATTTCGAACGGATCTCCTAAATATGGTAATTATGAAAACAAAAATAGCAACGTAGTTTGTTTTCATTGCACAAGCAAATGCACTTTAAAATGTGAAACGAATGAATTTGTATGTTTAAAAAGTGGCACACAGAGTACATTTAGAAGCAATATCTTAAATTCTACTGTTGAAAAAGAAAACACAATATTTAGTCAGCTCTATCCTACCAATGAAAGTATGACAATTAATAAAATATATGATGGAAGCAGCTGCAGTACCGACAAGAAAAATATATAGTTACGTTGAATTGAATATCATAACAATAATATGCTTTAATATATTAACACACTTTGTTTGGTGCATGGACACATACATAGAATAAACCGATAAACTTATTATGAAAAGTATATAGTGCATAGTCAGAAACAATGGAAAACTGTTTATTATTTATTTTGAAATTTATAAAAATATCTGTTAGGTTGTGAGCTTCTAATTAGCTCAACCGGTAACATCAACCTCTCTACCATTTACACAAAAAATTTTACGAAACAAGCATGACAATTTACCATTTAGTGGTAGAGCCACGTTGTAGACAGTTTTGTCTACAGCATGAATGGCCCGGTTCGAACGGGTCGTTACTACCGTCTCACAGACAACCAATGTGTAGCGACTTGCTTTGTTTCGTAGGTGGAGTTCGATATCAGGGGGCCCGAATCCCCCTCCCCTTCCCAATCCCTTAATTATCCCGATCCTTTAAAGTCAGCACCGCGCATATGAATCTTCTGGTATTGGACGTATATGGGTGGCGGAGATCACTTACCATCCGGTGACCCGCTTGCTCGTTTGCCGCTCTATGCTGTAAAAATACTATAAATAGTTGACTTCCCATATTGCTATACTTTAATAATATCAGATAAAGTTACTAGTTCATACGTACATAATAATATAGTCTTATCAAAGGTACATGTTATAATTTTATTTACGGTTCAACAAAAACAATGTTTATTCTAAATAATATTATAATATCACAATTTTAAGTTATTTTATAAATAAACTCTACAAATAGATATACTCTATACCAGTGTTTCCCAACGTGGTGTCCACGCCCCACAAGGGCGCAATTTGATAGTTAAGGGCGGCAATTTAAAAATGGACTCGACACTATTTTAACCATTTTGCTTTGGGTTATTTAAATGCAATGCTAGATATCGGTGACAAATTTAACAAACAAATGTTAAGGTAGGGCATGGCCTAAAAAAGGTTGGGAAACACTGCTCTATACAAATTTCTTCGTCTTATTCTCCCCTTTTCTACACAATGTTGGACCAACAGTGTGACTGTTCATTAATTAAGTTAACGCTTAAATTAATGATATGAATATGTTTTATTATTAATCAAAATCAAAACTAGATCTACTATAGTTATATATTATGTTCTTTTAGATTATTAAGATTTGATACTGTTATTTAGTTCAGTTGTAAACAGAAAACCTAACTATAAAGACTATTTTTTGTTTGTTTTATTTCTATATTTTATATAAGGACCTTTTTTATGGTTTAATAAATGATATAAGTGCTGTTCGTTGCTGTATTATATGCATACTTTTATTTTTACCTGGCGTTATCCCGGCTTCCATGATGATTTGACAGTGGATTTTGTATTTTAAGTTAATCTAATGTTAGTACCTTACAACCGACACAGGGATCGAAAATTCGCTATCGATCATTATTATTCTAAGATTATTATGTTATGACTGCTTTGGTGGCGCAGTTCTATTACGCATGCGATACGACTGCTATGCTGAGATCTCAGGTTCGATCCCCGAATCGGGTAGAATGATATTGGGTATTTCTATTACAAATACTCAGTATCAGCTCGGAGTCTGGAATTGTGCCCGTTATGGTGATAGGCTCACCCCTATCACATCATGGTTACATCTCTGCCTACCCCTTCGGGGATTACAGGCGTGAGTGCCTATATATAACAATGTTGTCTTGTGTAATATTATTCGTACCGCGGATTCTGGCCTAAATGACTGCACAGGCTCACTACCACACCAATATCGTTCAAGGCAGAGTATGTTATATGGTATCACGCTTTGATTCGTTCTGCCACCATGCAACAGGCACGGCCAAGTGTGGAATACTGTTCGCACCTTTGGGATGGTTCAAATACTTACTCGACGCTTTAGATGGATTGCAGCGACGGACTGTCCGCATTGTGAATGATGCAGACGTTACAAAAACTTGAAGCCATTACAACTGCGTAGGAACTGCGTACATTGGGCGTCGCTTAACGTTTTTTATCGTCTGTATCACAGTAATTGCTTTAAAGAATTGTTTGCATTTATCCCATCTACACCTTTCCTTAACAGAATCCCGCGTGCTGGCTTGCGGAACCAAAGCTGCAGGATGTCCGCCATCTCGGTTCGAACTAAAAAAACGCATAATCTTACCTTTGTCGGAACATTTTCTTTTTATTTGATTGAATGACGAGACGAGAGAAAAGAGAGATGAGCTCGACTGATGGTTAGCGCCACGCCTGCTCATAATCAGTAGCAATACCGCACAGAACGTTGAATTACAAAGCACAGCATGGCATTGAACTGTGCTCGTCACCCCGAGACATAAGATGTTAAGTCTCATAATGCCCAGTATTTGTATATTATTATTATATTTTACAATAGTATAAAAAATAAAATTAACAACTTTAAAAATAATATTTTTCTTAAAAAATATTAAAAATGTCAACATTGCATGCCTTAAATACTAATAATGTATGAAATATTCACAGCTATACATATATAATCTAAATAATAATTAAGAACAGCGAATGAGCAGATGTCACGAATCAATCGTGATGCCACTTTGTTGAAGAATATTGCCCACTTTTTTTTTTTTTTTTTTGTTGACGCGGGGAAAGCCGTTTATTGCTACCGCCCCACCGGGGGGAAGGTGGAGCGGTTATGTTGCGGCGGCCCGTCTCCAGTTGGGGGGGGCTCAGAAGCCCCCGAAGAATATTGCCCACTACAATTTTAACTTTACTTAAAAAAAAAAAAAAAACTTTTTTATCCGAGCACGGCAAAGTGGACTGGACTACACCAGACTGTAAGTGCAGTTTAGTTCAAAAAAAAAAAAAAAAAAAACAAGCGACCACCGATAACTGTTTATTGTAACAACACCATCTAGCGAACCTATATGACAGACTCCTTGGCGCAGCGGGGGAGTAGCCGGCTGTGAAGCGAGAGGCCGCGGGTTCGATCCCCGCACCGAGACAAATGTTTGTGTGATCCACATTTATTTGTTTCGGGGTCTGGGTGTTGTGAGACCGAAAGTCTCTCGTAGTTCCTGATACCCACGACACAAGACTCGTATCTTACTGTGGGGTCAGGACTATGTATGTGACTGTTGGGTGTATTTATTTATTTATATAGTAAGTACTAATTATTTAGTTGGTAAGTGGTAGAGCCATATTGTACATGGATTAGTTTATAGAACGAATGAGCTGGCTTGACCGGGATAGTATCACTACTGCAGAACATTATTGTGAAGGGGCAGCTTTGTTTGGTACGCTGAGTGAAATTTCCGGAGGCCCAAATCCTCTTCCTAATTTCCAGCCCCTTCCTTTCACTCATTCCTTTCCTGAAAGGATCTGCCGATCGGCAACGTACTTGTGATTCTTCTGGTATTGTGGGTCATGGATATCACCTACCTCCAGGTAACGCACTTGCTCGATTGCTGGCAACTACAATAAATAAAAACTACTTCTGGGAATTCAAAATTGTCTTTGTCTCATAACAAAATTAATCAAATAATAAGTTAGGGAGGAGTTGGAAATATAAGTTGTCCGCTTCCCTCTATGTCAAAGTGGGAGACAAAATATCGAACTAAAAAGGTCTTATTTTCAGGCAATAAATACATTACAACTGGAGACGCCAGACATAATTCATCACGTTGACCACCTTAAAACAATATCATGTTTTTTTTTTTTTTTTTTTTTTTTAATGTAGGGCTTGAAGCTCCACGCGCATTCCCCTAAATGTTTTAAGGCCTTTATATACCTTTTTAAAATTTTTACAATTTTGTTATTTAATTTATTTCACCCTTTATTGGGTGCCTACACTTATCTTAATTTATTTGTTTCCTATTTTTCGTGTCTAACTATTTATCCTGTTTTATATATTTGTACCTTTACTACTTAATCCTGTTATAATATTTACTTAATTTATATCTTTACAAAATTTATCCTGTTATAATATGTACTTGCTTTATATTTTTAGAATTTATCCTGTTGTTTGAGCTTTGTTATACCTATCTTTCTTTGTTTCCTTTCTATTATATTTTAATGTTTACTTTATTTTCAAATACTATATTGTATATAATATCTATTATATACTTTAGTATTTTATTTAGTTCTATTCCTATTTATTACAGCTTGTGTTACTTTTTTACTATATTTTAAAAACGGGTTTCTTGATTCTGGACATTTTATAATTTCTGGTATGTTTTCGGTTGTTATTTTAATATCTAATTTTGTCTCTATTTCGTGTCTGTCTTTGGAAAATACAGGGCATTCCGTGAGGACGTGCTGTACATTTTCGTTTTTCCCTGGTTCACAGAGACACGCCGGGCTCTCCTTGCACTTGAATCGATTCAAGTACTCGGAGAACCCGCCGTGCCCCGTGAATATCTGGGTAGTGATCGGGTCGATACTAATCTTCCTCACGATTTTGTGCGCCTCGGTAGCATCTGGGAAAAACAGCTTCGTTGTCGAAGCTGTTTCTCCCAGTTGGTACCTCGAATTCCATTCGCCAATCGACTCAATTCTAATTAGCCGCTTGGCGAATGAAATCGGGCACTTATCGTAATCTGGCCTTGTTTTCATTTTTAGTGCAGCATCCTTTGCTAACTCATCCGCTCTCTCATTTCCCTCCATCCCTGCGTGTGCTTTAATCCAAAATAATTTTAATATTTTGCCGCGTTCCTTTAAGGCTGTTATGTTTTGATTAATTTTGAACGCTAGGGGATGGAGGGAATCTCCTCTGGATATGGTCTCCAGGGCCGACCTTGAGTCGCAAAAGATGCTGCAGCTATCGGCTTTGCTTGTTAATGCCTCCTCCGTGGCCTGTCTTAGTGCTAGCATCTCTGCCTGGTAGACGGAGCAGAACGGCTCCAGCTTCAGTTTTTTAGTCTTTGTCTCGGCTGCACCATTCCATATGGATAGTGCAGCTCCGACTTTCCCACTGATTTTACTTCCGTCTGTATAGATGTTTAGACTACCCGTCGTATGCTGTGCCAATTCTACTCCGTCCATCAGACATTGAAACTGCAGGCTCTCACGGTTCGCCGGATGTTTGAGCCTGACAGAAGCCACAGGACCCTCCACCTCCCGGTCTCCTGTTACCCGCCGAGAGATGCCCCTTTTGGTTTCATACAGAAGTGCGGCTTCCCGCACTCGTATGTCCAGGGGCAATATCCCGGCGATCAACAGGGCCGAGTTTAGTGAGACGGTCCTGTAAGCTCCTGTCATCTTTTGGGCGAAGCTGCGTTGTATCGCGCCAAGTTGTTTTTTAACTCCCAGCTTGTTTGAGGCTGGCCACCAACAGCTTGCCGCGTATAATACTGTAGGCTCCACCACGGTGATGTACAGCAACTTGACTATTTCTGGACTAAGTCCCCACTGAACTCTTGCCGCTTTGGCGAGTTGCTTATAAAAGGTTACGGCCTTTTTACAGATGTTTGATACATGGGAGTTGAAAGTCAGGCTGTTGTCCACTGTGACTCCTAGTATTTTTATTTCCTTTGAGAGTTCGATGTTTACGCCGCCCATGTGCAGGACTGGGGAATCATACTTGAGTCTCTTTGTGACTATCATGGCCTTGGTTTTATGTGGCGCGAAAGTTAGTTTATTTTTGTTTCCCCAGTCCTGAACATACGCGAGCGCTGCATTCGCCTGTTTCTGGACCTCTGCTATTGTTTCGCCATCGAACACTAGGATCACATCATCCGCGAATGCTTGACAATAGTCTCGTCGCATTTCGAGGCCTTTAAGCAACGGATCCAACAAGAGGTTCCACAAAGTTGGGCCTCCAATCGATCCCTGGACACAGCCCTTTGAGGCCCACTTCGAGTGTTCCTCTCCTGCATATCTGACCGTTACTTTCCTTTGGCTCAGGTAGCTGTCCATTAGCCGTCTGGTGTTCAACGGACACTGTTCTTCCGCCAGTCTGACTCTTATGGCCGGCCACCAGGCAGCATCGAAGGCTCCCTCTATATCCAATGAAATTAAGATGGTAAGTTTCTTTTCTTTAAGTTTAGATTGCACGTGATTCATTAGCATATAGAGGGAGTCCTCGGTGCTCCTTTGGGGCATAAAGCCAAACTGGCGGGAACTCATTCGTGGGTGTAGGTGCCACCTGAGCCTTGTGAATGCCATTTTTTCCATAATTTTACCCAGCACTGGCAAACCGTAAAAACAATATCATGTTATAATTGGATCCTATCAGACAAGATGTTAAATTTAATTCCAATTATATATATTTTTTTAAGCCTGAATGATTAAACCAGCAGGTCAAACGCCGGATAGTAAGAGCCACGACAGACAGACAAAAACAGCAGCACACAAAACCCCCAAGGGGCTAGCGATATGATTGATGGTTGGTTGGTGCGGGTAAAGCGATACATCCTTGTGTGCCAGTGCCGGCATCGGTCATCCGCCTGTCCTGTCGCATGTCTCTCGATTTACTTCTTCCCTCTTTGGAGTGTGAAGAAGAATTTATACTTCTTCTTCTTCTTCTTGGTCGAACGTACAACTCAACAAACGATAAGAGAACTCTTCATATCTGAAGGTCGTGTCCGTCCTGAAATTTACTTCGCATCTGTTGCATTATTTCTTTCCAGGTTTGTCTGTACTCAGCCTGTATCATTGCTGTTGTTACTGAGACCCCGTGAGTGTTTTTATTTGGTCAGATCAACGGCTGGGTACGCGCCCTCGCGATCGCGTACCCTCCACCTTTCCAACCATTAGGAGTCGCTCAAGACTGGATGGATCCCTACAAGCTACGTGCCCAGTAGAATTTATACAGGCCAGCATGATTCTGGTAACCACCGATTAACTCATTGTTTGTCGGTGGTCGCTGGTATTCTTGGACTTCACTGCGCTTACCATCATGTGTAGCGAGTCACTTTGCCGTGCTCGGATAAAATAATAAATTACAAAGCATTGCATGGAGTTGAACCTCGCTTGTCACTCCGAGGCATAAGGTTTTAAGTCTCATTGCCAGTAATTTTACTAGTTGTAATGTCCTTCAATCCAAAACATAAGAGTGTAAAACATACAACATACAACATGAATAACGCATACGACACCAAGAAGATAACATAGTTAACAGGAGAAACAAAGAAAGCACGTCATTATTAATACAAAATATTTTTTAATATACATCATTGTCACTATTTTGAGAAGAAACTCCTCCATCATTTCCATTAATTATATCTATAATTAATATCATACAAATCCCAAATATAGTGAAAATTTTCGCAAAATCTAATAACTAACTGTATTATTGACAGCGACATTTCACAGAGAGGGACTACAAAATCACACATATCGGAATAATGTAATATGCGAAATCAATTCAACGACGCGGCGCCGTGCAAACGAATCAAAAGCTAAACGTACTAGGAGGTTTAAAGAGTCTGCTACTGGATCTTGTTGATTATGATCATCATTTCTATAGTAATTAATAACTCAATTTATCTAATTATCGATTATTGTAAATACAAGTGGGACATGCTGGGAGTTCATTGCGTGCCGACCGTCCTTTATTATGGCAAACGGTCGATACACCGCAGTGCCGGTACTGACGTCGCGACGGCCGCACGACGCTCCCTCGGGCATACCTAGTTTCCGACTACCGTGTTCGAAAACGGTAAGTTTTTTATTTATTTTTTAATGTGACTTGTGGCCCTGAATTTTATGGACTAATTGTTGTTTTCAAGTGGTCACTATTTGGTGGATTTATGTCATCATTTTTTTTTAATGCAGTATGTAATGAAAATGGATAATAATATATTGTGTATGTTTATTATACAGCTGTTAACTGCATTAAATCTACAGGAAATATAAATAAAGAAATATAATACGATGCAGAACGCGTAAAGTTATGTAAAAAAGCTCTCTCTATGTAATTGGGTTTCACTGCATGTTAATGAGTGTTACTGAATACGGTAGCCGAATATGATCTACTTCCAGTACACGAATTTTAATTATAAAAAGAACAAAGTGCAAATTCTTTAACATTTGACCTTAAAACAATATAAGTAGATATGACCGGAAGATGGCAGTTACGAAATGTTTCATATCCGTTCTCCTTTCGCGTCTTCAGTGAATTTTCAATTAGTTTGATTTTCTCGTAGCTATTAAACCTACTTTCAATTTGGTTTGACTGCAATAAAAAGTATTTTATGGTGTTATTCATTGGGAGCCACAGAATCATTTTACTATGAGGACATTTGTCTAATCGATCTAATTTGTTAAACTCTGGAAAGCAGAATTTCTATATTAAAATGCTGCTCGATAGCAAATATTAATTTTGAGATATATTTTGTAAGCCACATTACTTAATAGAAGTTGTTTCGTCCAAATTAATATTTGTAAATCTTATTAATGACTACAAAGACTACTCAACTGGGTGGGATTCAAATGTATATTTTAGTAATAAATAAACATAACACCATTATTATGCATTACAGTATAACTTCAACTGTGATTTAAACATTTGCAGTAGTGCAGGATTTTCGACAACACTCATCTTCCAGCTTTTGGTTACAATCGATTCACATTACATACATACCCGATAAATATGTTCAGTTGTTTAAAAGTTACAGATTTTATACAGACATCGGGGTTTTACGTTTATGAACAACGTAAGGCCGACGTACACCACACAAGATAATTGTCG
Organism: Amorpha juglandis; assembly: GCA_949126905.1. Lineage (NCBI taxonomy): Eukaryota > Metazoa > Arthropoda > Insecta > Lepidoptera > Sphingidae > Amorpha > Amorpha juglandis. The sequence continues at coordinate 8,589,202 of OX421365.1, forward strand.
ACAGTCCTCAAGTGTTCAATTATTTAAAGACAAATCGTGTGTACAGTTTCAAAGGCTTCCTATAAAATTGCACGTAAATGCCAATCAACCAATATAGATCATTAAATATTACTCGTGAAGGTTCTAGTTCAATCAGCTGGAGGTGTTTTGTTTTCCATAATTGTATAATAGACCATATTACCTGTGATGGAGCTATTTTCCAATGTAACGTGATATTTTAAATCATTAAATGAACATGGTAATATAACGTAAAAAGACATTAATCAAATTCTTAAACATATTTTACGGCTCGAGGCATTCAATTCTTATACACTCCTTTGCAAAAAAAACGGGCGGGTTTGATTTTTTAACATTATTGGTAATAATTTAGTTCTTCAGAGGTTTTAATAGCCAAACTATGTTACTGGCACTTAATAAAGAGTCTGGGTATGAAAAAAAGTTCATTCCAAATTCAAAACTTTTGTTTTTTAAATTATTAATCCCTTTTTCATTTTGTGACACTTTTCGCGGGTTTGCGGTTAAAAGGTTATCAAGCAACTAAAAGTAACTTTTCGTTATTTTTAGTACAACAATTTATGTTTATCGCATAATTCTGCCTTATTGTGACTTAAAACAGATATCTTTGTGTCTATCGTAATGGCAGAAAAAGCAATGAGAGCTAGTAAAATTATAGCGCTGCTGGAAGAGGGGTGTAGCCAATGTTACGTCTCACAGCGGTTAAACGTGAGTCGTTCAACCGTACAAAGAACCTGGACTCGATACCAAGAGACAGGTTCCGTTCAGAGAAGGCAAGGTTCTGGGAGAAAACGTTGCACACAGCCGCGAGACGATCGCTTTTTAGTGACTCAGGCGCTGAGGAACCGCAAATGCAGTTACATAGACCTCAAAAGAAACCTTGAAGAGGTACGAGGAGCACAAGTTAGCCTATGGACTGTGAGGAGAAGACTTTTAGCTGCTGATATACGTAGTCGACGACCAGCGCGGGCCCCCAAGTTACTCCGTGAGCACCGGATTGCGCGGTTGAGGTTCGCTAGAAATTGCCTATCTTGGACACCAGGTAACTGGAGTAGCGTACTCTTCTCCGATGAGGCTCGAATTTGTCTGCATGGTGAGGACCGACGTCGGCGAGTGTTACGAAGACCAGGGGAACGCTATGCCGATGTGTGTTTTGAAGAAATCACCCCTTATGGTGGAGGGTCCGTTATGTTTTGGGCGGGCGTAACTTCCAACTATCGTACCGAGATAGTATTCATAGAAAATGGCTCACTAAATGCGCATAGGTACATAACAGAAATCCTTTCTCAAAATGCACAACCCGCACTGACTGTAATTGGTGAAGATGCCATTTACATGGACGATAATGCTCGGGCCCACCGTTCTGGCGACGTAGATGCTTATATGCAAGAGGTCGGTATTCGTCGTTTGGATTGGCCAGCGCGGAGCCCCGACCTTAACCCCATTGAGCACGTTTGGGACCTCCTAAAAAGGCGAGTACGATCTGTCCAACCACCTCCACAAAACATCAGAGAGCTTAAACGTGTAATCTCGACTGAGTGGGAACACATTCCACAGGACACCATCAAAAGCCTGGTGGGAAGCATGCCAAGACGATTACATGCCGTAATCGCTGCAAGAGGAGGTCATACTCGTTATTAATTTTTATTTTTTAATGTCTCTTTTATTAAAATACCATAAAAATACTCGTAGTCTTAATTTCAATATACCCATAAAAATGTCCATTTTAACACGGCTCTCTGTTTACATTGACTAAAACACCGATACCAGGATAAAAGTGTTAAAAAACTAGATTCTCATTGATAATAAGAAATTTCTAGTCATCCAAGCTAATGACATACTAAAAATATAATAATATTTACCCATAGAAAAGCTAAGGTAAAGTGTGTGTGTAAGGTGCCCGTTTTTTTTGCAAAGGAGTTTATAAACATGAAGTGTATTTACATATTAAATAATTGACTGAAGCAAGGGTAATCACGCGAGGCGTTGCATGTCTGGCTGCTATGTCTATGGTGCTGACACGGTCAATATCTTTAATTTACTTACAAGTCACATTATCGATTGTGTCCTCGGGGAATCCTATACTTACTCCTATCTACTTTGGTATGTTCTACACTTGCATTATCACTAATATTCATCATTTAACTACACTGGTCTCAATTATTGTATCCTATATATTTGTGAAAAAATGATTTAGTTCTTCAAACACCTATCTGTCAACATTATTTATATTCTAGAGATTAATGTATGACACAAAGTTGTGTTACTAAAATAGTTTAAATACGCCTCAAATTAAGAAACTTCTATTGGAAGTCGGTTGAATAGCTAAGTTTTGATTTACATTAGCGATGGGGATTTATTGACAATATCATCCCTTCTTTATTCAGAAAATTGTGTACTAATTATATAACTATCATCTCTAAATCATATTAGAAATAAAATAAATCTATTCTTGAAAAAAACCCAGAACAGATTATTTTCAGTGAAAAATTCTATTATTATTATGGTTGACCAAACTGTTTCAAAAAACCTTTAGTTTGGAAGTGAATAGTTATTGTTACTGTTTACTATGCGATTACTGTTTTCGATTTACAAGCTCCCATATTCTCTCATACTCCAATATAAAACACAACAAGTATTATAAAATCTGTCCACATTTGGTGGAGATTTCCCACAACATACATAAAAAACATAAGAAACAAATTGACTAATTTCTTCTATCTGAAGTCGGTTGAAAGTACTGGCATTTTCTTCGGGTGCGACGAGACGTTTGAAATGATTGATTGCAGGTTCCTTTTATTTTGGGTGGTCCCTACTTATCTCTATCTTACTATCGACTTTCAATGAATTTGCGTAAATAAATTCGTTATTTTCACAGCAGTAGTCAAATATTTTGTTTGATTTTTTTAAAGGCTGCGACTAAGTCTAAATGGTAAAAAGACCACGCTGAGAAACTGGCTGAACAAGCAATACATGCGTAATATATTTTTGTCTAAGCATAGTTTGTAAAAGTGCGCTGAAAACAAACTTCTGTGTAAAAAAAGTTTCAATTACTGGTATTGTATAATCTATACACAAAATGTTGAGTAAATTGACATATCGATTCAAATACATTCTTAACCATATAATTTTTGTGATCGAATAAAATAAACGTAATAAAAAAGCCGCAGTCGCAAATGCTACCTCATCGCCGCATTTCGGTCATGCGATACCTTTACCAGAACCGATAACCGCTGGGACAGAAAGGTTCTGGAATGGAGGCCACGTATTGGCAAGCGCAGCGTTGGACGTCCACCTACAAGGTGGACAGACGATTGGATTTTGTGTGAGCTCAATATAGTCCTATGGAATCCAATATGGGATCAGAAGTCAAAAACATATATGACAATGTTGGTAAATTTATTCGTTGATTCCTTATTTATAATGTAACAAAATACAGATTCTGTTTCAGTTTGTGAACAACTTTGATGTTTTACCTCTGGTTCAATACAATTTTTATTTGTAGGCTTAAATCAGCATTTCAATACATAAAATTAGACAAATAATTCTGATAAAAGTAGTAATAACCATTTTAAAACAGTCCGCCGATTAACAACAGTTTTATGACTCGGCAAGTGGTTAACCTTATTTTAAATAATTTTCAGCGGACATTTCGTAATGCGATCTGCATTCAATCAATACGTCCAACTGTCCTATTTACACAAATCTATTGTGTTTTCTTTGTATTTGTGATAACGCAGGAATAATTTTGTATATTTAAACTGTTGGTGTTTCGTTATAGGCTGAACCAAAATTATTCATTGAGAAGAGTTTCAAATTTATTTCCTAATTTGTAATGTATTGAATCACAAACATAGCTTACGGCTTTTACAGAATAGACGGGGAACAAGTTGGATAGTTATTTTTGCTATCTATTGCACAACTTATATGCATTATATGATGTTTTTAGAAACTATTAATCTATTTTTAATTTTTAGGCTTATATTTAATAGTGTTGGCACCGTCATTTATTTTATGTGACTACATACTCAAACACAATTCGAATCGAAATTTTCAAATGAAAATTTATCAACACCATCGTATCCTTATACTGGTATAAACACATTAGATAAATAAATTATGAATTTTATTAATTAGTACATCGGATAAACATTAAATAGAAATTGAATTTTAGTCATCGAGTGTTGCCAAAAGAAAAAATCCGTTTGCAACGTCTGATTGTGAATTTGCTAGAATAGCTTAGAATACTCCAATATCCATAACATTTAGGCCGTTAATTAGCCAACTTCGAGCTGAAATTAAATTATCTTGCCAACTAAAAAACCGCATTTAAATCGGTTAAACATCAGTTGATTTGATATACTGATGGAATATCAGTTGATTGATAAGAAATAGTTAAAAAAAAATTATATGATTGAATGACGAGACGAGCAAGGCGCTCGCCTCATGATAAGTGCCACGCCTGCCCATAAACAGAAGCAACACCACACACAACTTTGAATTTCAAAGCACTCCGAGACATAAATGCTAAGTCTCATAATGCTCAGTCATTTCAATGGCTTCAATGTCCTTCAAACCGAAATACAATAGTGCTTACACATTGTTGCTTGGCGCAGAAATAGACAAACTGGTGGTACCAACCCAGTCGACCTCTCGCATACGAAGGACCTACCACCTTGTAAAAATCACCTGCATCTACAATGAATCCAATACACAAATTTACATTATAACTCTTACATAATGTACACCTTCCGCTGCCTGTCCAGAACGATGAATTAGAACTAACAAATGAGCTAAATGTGTCGTCAGATACTCTATATCGTACAAAGCAAATGAGTGAAATGGGGCCACATGATCCTCGCCAGTTAAACTCGCACTTGACCGGTTTATATATCCATTTGTTGAGGAATTCCTTGAGTATAAATCTAGGCAGTGGGTTTGTGGGCGTGAATTACCTCACGCTCCTCCAAGTCTTAATGAGACGCGCCGCTGGGCCGCAATTGGACTGCAATTGTCCTGTCTTTGTGTCTGTGATTCAGGGCACTAATCAATCATCATTATTATTAACAACTGGGTGTGGGATTACTTTTGAATATAACACGGTGAATCCAGGAGCCATATAAGTTGGTAAAAAACCACATTGTGTATTATACACTACACGATCTACACGATCACGATCGTATCTATATATTCGTTTAAGGTAATAAATATATGTGCAGAATCTGACCGAATATATTCTGGGGCCTGTAATATATTAATAACAACTGATGGATGCAGAATATTAATTGCTTTCATCTGTGGGTAGAATTCTTCTTCTTCTTCTATTGCTTTTCTTTCTTCTTTTTACTTTTGTTTCTTACATTTTCTGTAAAAATACTCAATGTACTTTAAAAATTGTCTGCTAAAAGATACTTTCTTTATTAATTATTTATTTATTTATTTACACTTTATATACACTGTATAAAGGCGGACTTATGATGCCAGTCAGCCTTTAGCAATTATTTTTTCTGAATTTGGCTGAGATTTTTTTCGGATACAGCCTTACAAAAACACGGTAATATTCTTGTGGCTAAGAATACCTTTGATGGTTTCTTTATCATATTATCACTGGCTTCAATGTCCTTCTAACCGAAACACAATAGTACCTACTTACATACTGCTGCTTGGCGGCAGAAATAGACAATGGTGGAACCAATCCAGGCTGTCCCTCGCATACGAGGGAGATACCACCTAGTAGAATTTAATAATTTCCGGAGGTCCAAATCCCTCTTCCCCGTCCTAATCTCCATTCCTTTCCTTCATGTATGTGTTACGGCTCATGGGTTACGGAGATTACTTACCACTAAGTGAACCGCTTGCTTGCGCCGGCCTTTGTTAAAAAATTGGCTTTAGAAGCTCTTGTTGCAAACTGTGCAGTTCAGTTAGAATATTAACGATTTGCGCAATGCGGTACTCGTACCACGACTTGGAACGCCACTGAACTTAGTATACGAACGAAGAGGGGAGGCTTTAATAAATAATATATAGGGGAAGCTCTATAATTGAAGTGGAACTGAATTGGAAGGATTCTAAATGTGGAATATTATTCTAAAGGCCTGTTTCACAATATTCAAGTAAGATTTGACCACCAATGAATGTTTATGGCAGTTATTTTGAAAGAAACTAGTTATACATTTTTCTACGTTGTTTTTCCGAGTGCGACTTATGTCAAATTTATATTTAATTTGATTAAAAAAAAATATGGCCTTGATAGGCAGACGAGCAAGCGCCCCGCCTGATGGTAAGCGGTCAACGCCGTTAATGGATATCGTCAATGTCAGGGGCACAGCCAAACCGCTGCCTACCATAAAAACATTTACTCTAAGTTGGTGAAACAAGACCTAAGAGCAACGGGAAGCAATTCGAGGCTTACTGCTTAAAAGCATGATTTACCACGAATTAGTATTCATCGACTGCCTCGATGGCCAATTGTATTCGGTACGCGGTACAACTGCTGTGCTGAGGTCACGGGTTCAATTCCAGAGCCCCTCTCTAGTAAAAAAGTAATATTCCGATTTCACCGCAGGCATGACACTGCCCTGCTTCCATGGGTTATGGTGTGATATACATATAAACCATCCGGAATAAATTTTCTAAATTATAATGAAAACGGTATCTAAATCCGTTAGATAGTTTAGAAATAAGCGAACAAATAGACAGACAATCGCATAGAGCGACTTCGTTTAATACTATGTATTGATTAGGCTCAGAATATTTGGGCATGTTAGTTAGCATAATCATAAATAATAAACCATTAGTACAAATTTGACTGCTATAAGCGTTTATAATACCAGAATGTAATTATCTTCATTGAATGTAATTATCTTCGTGATAGAAAACTACATTTAAAATAGTTTTTACACACGCGATCATAGGCTGTTGGCGAAATTTGAATTCACGCCAAAAATTCTGTGGTTCTGTTATACATATATCTGCGCGGCAGTGGCCGTATAGGACGCATTCAACTTAGTCATCGATGTAGGATATTTACACTTTAGAATAACGATCAGTACTTCGAAATTGAAATAACCATATCCATATCAGTCCAATCGTTTCGACTATACGATGCTACCGACATAAAAACAAATAGACAAAGTTGTCAAACTTATAATTGTAAAACCTAAAACTGCTCACTACGGACACTATCACATCATGGGACGGAAATAATTTCGGCGAAACGTGAGTACACTGCTAATTGCATCTCTGCCTACTCCATCGGAGATAAAGGCGTGAGCTTATATGTCCATAAATTGGGAGAAAATCGATTGCAGAAACAACCTTTAAAGTCATAGATAACTTCTTCGCATAGTTTTTTAAATCAATGTTATAGGCATATAAAGACTACACTACACTAATTGGCCGCCATGATTCTGGTGACGGCCGATAAACTCATTGTTTGTTGATGGTCGCTAGTTTTTTTGGAGTATACTGCGCTTACAATCAGGTGTAGTGCAATCACTTTGCCTTGCTCGGATAAAAAAACAACCAACAGTCATTTTCAGACGTTAAACTATAATAGGTACTAGAAGCTATAGTAATTTACATCAAAATTGACCTTTACCTCTCTATTTCAAGATAAGTACCGTGATACGGTTTTATAAAAATATTCATGTAAGTTATTTTTTCATTCAGCCAACATTATTTATAGCGACTTCAAGTGTTTCATTTATTAATGTTTCAATCGCATGCGATTTGTATACAGGACTGGGTCAAAAGAAGCGAGTTTACCCCGCGTATGCGAGAGGCCGTCACCACCTTGTCTATTTCTGCCGCCCAGCAACAGTGTTTGTTGTACTATTGTGTTTGGGTTTAAAGGAGATTGAAGCCAGTGAAATTACTGGGCATTATGAAACTTAACATCTTATGTCTCGGGGTGACGAGCGCAGTTCAGTGCCATGCAGTGCTTTGTAATGTCAGTACATAAAGGAAGATGACTGACGCTTTACTACCATATAAATCATAACCACATAGTTACAAGCTCACGCACACATAGCATAACGTGTACCTACAGATGTGTTTAAATATATTTAATAATTGAACTAACTATATACGAACTAGTAGTATGTATTCAATAAACATTTTTTTTTTATTAATAAAGAACAGCATAATTGACAACATTTATTGTTTTCAACATACCTCTATTAGTGGATTAAATTAAATTAGATCCAAATTAAAGAGACCCGGTTCTTTCCTTTTTTCGGAGAACGACTATTTTCATGATTTCTCCTTTGAATTATGTTTTATTCTAAACAAAAGTAAACGCCAAATGACGTCATACATACGGCATAACGGTTTCATACCTTTGCTTTGCCTATAAACAAAACTGTTAGTTTAGGCTAGAGATTTTTTTTATGTTTTTAAAAATGACATTTGTGACATTGTCAAGTAATGTCAATGTAGTTTTATTTTTAACTCATGGACATCGGACAAACATCATTCAACCATATATGTGACGTTATCACACCTTTTTATGTTTTTTTCCCGAAATTAATTAGGCATAAAGAAATTAAAAAATATAATCGAACTTATGATAGCATAATAAAGAAACGGTAATTTTGATTTAGGCACGTTTGGTTTCTGAAATTTTAACAAGTAATACTTGCCATACATTGAGTTTCAATAGTAATTAAATAATAAGTATTAGCAATAAGATTTTTCTATGCATTTTCCTATCATTCAAGTATCGTGTATACATCTTATCTGACCTAAAAATCCATATCCTAGATATCACAATGATAAACCTACTTAGGCCTATTCACGTCACATCAAATCATTTGTATAACCTAGCTACCTTGGAAACTGGTCCCATTTGTACTGCCGGCAATGAAGTTTAAGCCCATTAATAGAGATGTCGACATAATTGCTAGCAAGAAAGCTTAGAGTGTAAAATTTAACGTAAACGAACAGGACTGCATCGTAACTCATTAGCGGAGGTAATAATATACTAATGGCTCTATCACACTATAGTTCACATAGATTTTTCACATAGAAAATGAAATACATAATTGTCAACGGAAAACAGCGAATGCACCGCGATTCGGATTTTGAAGTCGGGTTTTTGAATTTTTAAAATGAATAGTGAGCTTGAGTGGTAGAGCCACGCTGTAGACAGTTTTGTTTACAGCAGGAATGGGCTAGCTCGACCGGGTCGTTACCACTGTCTCACAGAAAACCGACGTAAAACGTAACGTGAGTGAGATATCCGGAAGCCCAATTCCCTTCCCCTTCCCAATCCCTTTCCTTTAAGGTTGGCAACGCGCCCATGATTCTTCTAGTGGTGGGCGTACATGGGCGGTGGAGATCACTTACCATTAGGTGACCCACCTCCACGATTGCCGGCTATGCTGTAAACAAAAAAGAATAATAGTTTTTTTATTCGTTGTATACATTTAATTGAAACAAACACTTACACATTCTTGTGAGGGTTTGCTGCTTGCGATTTAAGCTTCGGAATACTATAAATGACTTCGCGAATTTGTACTAGGTTAGGGTTACAGTAAACCGGAATAATCATTGACATTATGATTCGCTTTCTCGAGGTATGATTTGTTGATGGCCAAGTCATCATAATGTAGGCTGACCTTAAGCCCAACATATGATTTCTACGTAAGTGCTGATGCCATTCAGGTCCTACTGTGATAATGCGCGTAATGTGAGAATGATTGTTCGTCGTTAGATAAAATACACACACATAAGCTCACGCCTGTATCTAAGACTGTATTTTAGGGATAGGCAGAGCAGAAGGATATATAGACATAGGGGATCCCACGTCTTGCTGCATATTTCTGTCCCATGATATGATAGGTGAGCTTATCGCTTTACCCGCAAAACTAGTCCAGGGGAAACTCATCGTGATTCACTAAATTGCATACTCAAATACAAATTGGGATTTCTAGACCTGAGGTTTGAACTCAGGCCGTCGTGGTTTATTTAATAACTATAAAAAAAGACTTATAACAGAAGTAAATATTTACCACTGATATATTCAGGGTACCGTATTTTAATTTTTCCTTGCACGAAAACGTCAACGAACTTATAAAACAAAAGGGTTAATGACTTATTATTTTAACTCTATATTAGAAGTTAAAATTATGGCGGTCACGAACATAAGCTGTATAGTTACTATTACTATTTAATCAAAAATATCTGACGTGTTGCAGTAATTATATAAAATAATAATTGGAATAATTAAATATTTAATAAAAATAAGAATTAAATACATAATTGGAACTCATTATATTCTGAAAAAAAAAACACCTATAAAAATCTTTAATATTATTATCTAGGAGTTAGTATGGATGATCGAGATACAAAAAACACTTACTTTCAATGTATTTGATCGTTATAAAAATAATATAGACGCAGAAATACCTAAGTCTCTGCCTACCTTTACTATTCTCAAACGTAAGCACCACAGTCCACAATATTGATTCCTTTGAAACAGTGAGTGTTCAACTGTTCACGTAAACTTATAGCGACTTAATACGTTTTGATTTTATTTGATCATCTGATTTGAATCAACAAAAGTTCTAAAATTCCATTGAATGTCTGTTCAGACGGTTCAAATCTCGCACATGCTCGTTTAGCACCAACTTTATAAAATAAATCGTGTTTGATATCCTTTGTTTGAGAGAACCGAATCACCAATTTTTTATTTGATCATATGACGAGACGAGCAAGTCGCTCGTCTGATGGTAAGCGCCACGCCTGCCCATAAACAGAAGCAACACCACACAGAACTTTGAATTACAAAGCACTGCATGGCACTGAACTGCGCTCGTCACCCCGAGACATAAGATAAGTTTCATAATGTCCAGTCATTTTACTGGCTTCAATGTCCTTCAAATCGAAACACAACAGTGCTTACACACTGTTGCTTGGCGGCAGAAATGGACAAAGCGGTGGTACCAAACCAGACGCCCTTACCTCAAACACTCCTTTATGATAATATGAGCAATACTTCAAAAACAACATTGCTATAAGAAAATAACTAGGAGTTTGACAATTTATTCATTATCCGTTTACGCTCGAAGCTAATCTATTTTTATATTCTAGAAAATGTGAAATGATACCGCATTGCCTTAGTGGTAAAGAGAGTACTGAGTCTGAGAACCGTTACATCCTGGGTTCAAATCTCAGGTCGAGTAATTACAATAATAGTTTGAATTTTCGATTCGAGAAATAACTCATGAATTGCTCGGGATTTAAATTTGTCCGCAGTATGGCGATAAGCTCGTTCCCAATTACATCACGGGACGGAAATAATCTCGCTGCGCCGTAACGTGGGTCCAGTACTAGTTGCACTTTTACGTACTCATTCGGGGATACAAGGTGGTAGGTCTCTCGTATGCGAGAGGCCGTCTGGGTTGGTACCGCCGCTTTGTTTATTTCTGCCGCCAAGCAATAGTGTGTGTGTTTCGGTTTGAAGGACATTGAAGCCAGTGAAATTACTGGGCATTATGAGACTTAATATCTTATGTCTCGGGGTGACGAGCGCAGTTCAGTGCCATGCAGTGCTCTGTAATTCAAAGTTCTATGTGGTGTTGCTTTTTTTTATGGGCAGGCATGTTTTTTATCATCAGGCGAGCGCCTTGCTCATCTCGTCATTCAATCATATAAAAAAATGAGCTTATGTTATCTAGAAAATCCTTATAACTTTAATATTATAATAAAACAACATAGTAACATCGGCAGTTGAAAGTAGGTTCCGGACGCTCTGGAATCCGTACAAGTCTGGGCTATCGCATGCATGACCTGCGTTGACACTACATAAAAAGTGTCACATAATATTATTATAACATATAGGATACCTGTTACTTAGATTAATAAATAGCCTGTCTGGTATGTATGTCTAGTAGCTTCATATTATAAATCAATTAAGAATATATGGTTATGAAATTCAGTAGTTTTTATAAATGATAATCATTGGATTCCATTCGATTTCATTCATTCACTCTATTGTTAATTCTAATCTTTTTGCTATACTCTATTTCAATCGACGTTCATTAATTATTTTAAAAAGGAATTCTAATAAGGAAGGAAAATAGATAATGCAAGGTATTAAAGCATAGTTACTATTCACGGATACCGGTGACAATTCTGACGTCACCGACTAAAGTAAAGCCAAACTAAAAGGAAGTAAAATAGATTTTAATATTATATTCCAGTAACCAGTTTCAGTTTAAATTCAATCTACGTGTAGGTGTCTATCTACAATGATTATCAGTCCTTTTTAACTTAAATTAAGCACATCAGTTTAATTCGTTTCCATGTATTTGACAGAAGTTAAACTATAATTTAGTTTAATTTATTTCGTACACCTGACAATACTTTCGGCTTATATTCTCCAGGCACCAATCATTGTGAACAAAACCTATACATATCCTACCAATATTTTTTGTATTATAGATATTTTTTCGGAAGCCATTGCCAGATGTACAGATACTATGTATAACTATGAATATTGAGGAAAAATCCACAAAAATACACTTTTAGGTTACACATTCAAGCAAATTTAACAGAAAAATAATAAGAAAAAACATCACACGTCAGTAAAATAAATTTGCCTGCTTTTCTCCCTGCGATATTTTAAAATTGCCACAAAAAAACCTTTTTTTTTTTTTCAAAAATCATATATTTCATTATATAAATATTATTATCATTATTTTTATTTTATTTTTTTTATTTATGGCTTTCGCAGTATTATGCATTTAGCCAGTGTCAAGTATAATTTATTCTCAAGTTATTCTTACAAGAACGATGAAACACGGGTGCGGTCGATTTCAAGGTCTTGTCGGAGTTTTGGTGTTAACTCCTTTCAGTACGATGGTTAATTCACTTATTTTAATGTGTCCATACACTGTTCATCACCGTCAATGTTTATTGAACAAATCCACACCACTTTTGTAGAACAAACACAACTCTAAACTAGTTTATGAAATAAATTAAAATAAGCGATGAACTGCGCTGTCAGAATTCCCGCCAAAACTCATTATCATTAATTAATATAATGAAATATGATTTAGAGGAGAAGGTGGTAATGTGACCCCCACAGATATTATGGCCCCCTTCGATATTTCTAGCTTAGAATCACGTCATCAAGCTAAATTTTTTTTTACGGGGAGTATCAATGACAATTTTGATTTTAAGCACAAAAAAAATATGAGAGGTCAGCACATGCGTTTATTATTCGAGCCAGTTTGAACTTGCACTCGCAAAAACTTTGTTATTGTTTTGCATTTAATTGCATATTTCTGGAAATACCGAGTTTACACATCTGAGATTTGGATATTGTGTTCGATTAACGTTTTCCTATTAGATTTTGAAGGTGCGTACGTAAAATATTTGATGTTACATATTTTTAGAGGTTGATTTGTAGATTCCACAATATTGGTAATTTGGCCCCCTCATATTGGTTGTATGACATACATGAGTGATATTTATTTTTTTATTTACTTATAGATGCCGTGACAAAGTGTAGTGTCTCCAGCTTCTAAGAATGTGATATGCACAAGGCATAAGCCTCTTGGTAGAAAACTAATACTACAGCAGCAAAGGTGCTCACATCGTCACCTTAGAAAAACCAATTGTATGAATCTTTTCGCTCAGCAGATATTTCGGCGGTTTTAATTAGCAACAAAGAGACGTAACATCTAGCAGTAGCTCCGATAATGAAGAAATAGTTGAAAGCGACTTATCGGGATGTGATGGAAATGTCTCTCCATAGTAGTAGTCAGTAGGGTGCCATATTACCCTCAACTGATCTCAAATTGCAAAATTTCCATTTTTTTTAAATAAATATATTTCAGATTTATCCGTTGCATTTCTCTTTATTCCGTTTTATGTAGTGTATTGGCAAGTAAATAAGGAAACTAATGATGTATTCATTACATATGTTTTCCTTTTATTTTTCACATGAGACCTCAAAAACAAAGTGGGGGGCCACATTACCACCTTCTCCTCTAACATATTCTTTTTTTTTGTTTATGGTTTCGCATTATTATGCATTTCGCCAATGACAAGTATAATTTATTCTCAAGTCTTCACAAGAACGATGAAATATCGGTGTAGACGTTTTCAAAGTCTTGTTGTAGTTTTGGTATGAATTCCTTACAGTACGATACTTAATTCATTTATTTTAATGTTTCTATACACTGTTCACCACAGTCAATGTTTATTGCATAAATCCATACTTTTGTACAACTAACACAACTTTAAACTAGTTTTAGAAATAAATTAAAATAAACGATAAACCGTCTGTCAGAGTTCCCGCCAAAACTCTAAAAAAGGTCTTTACGTGATATTAGAAAACTTTCTAAAAGACGTTGTTTAACCTAATTTGAAAACAAACTTTTTTATTACTTATACTTTTTGAAACACTGGTCGGAAAAAAATAAAAGTAATTTTTATGCCTCCATTTTAATTATATTGTTGTGTTATTGGTTGTGTTGTACATAATTGTATTTCTTTTCTTTCAGTGAGAATGAGTTACCTTGAGAAAGTCGACAGATATTTGGATTCCCTGAAGGTTGGAAAAAGTGAGTACAAAATATTATCGTGATATGTTTGTAATATTTTTTGCTACAGTTTCATCCTGTATGTTGTATTCAATGTACAGATCAGATTAAATTATTTAAAGAGCATACACTATTATCATGACAATTCAGTGTTTAATTTAATTATTTAGACAATTCAAATATGTACCTATGTTAGATGTTTTGGTTAAATGATACAATACTTAACTATAGTTTATTAAATTCGTTCTTATAAATGTATCTATTATTCAGGCAACATACCCGTAAATAATTTTAAATGAGTTGAGTGAAATCACTCGTCATTATAAGACTTTGTCTTGAGACGATCATTGCAGTCCAGTGTCATTTTTGCGAGGACGCGTTGAGTTTCGCGAACTCAGACTGCGGCATTACAATGACTCATTACCCGAACTAACTAAAAATATTTTCGTAATTTCGCGAAAGTGCGGAAACGAATCTAGTTTTCGTTAAGTAACTAAACTTAATAAGACTGTGAATCTATTATCATACTGCGCCAGAATATTTAAAAAATAGAGCGACGCTTTCGTCATTTGTCTACAGCATTTTACAAAGTGGTAGGTCCCTCGTATGCGACAGACCGTCTGGTTTGGTACGAACGCTTTTTTTATTTCTGCCGCCAAGCAACAGTGTGTAAGCACTGTTGTATTTCGGTTTGAAGGACATTGAAGCCAGTGAAAATGTAGTGTGGGCATTATGAGACTTATCATCTCATGTCTCGGGCTGTCGAGCGCAGTTTAGTGCCATGCAGTGCTTTGTAATTCAAAGTTCTGTGTGGTGTTGCTCTTGTTTAAGGGCAGGCGTGGCGCTTATCATCAAGCGAGCTCCTTGCTCGTATCGTCATACAATCAAATAAAAAAAACATGTTTAATAGGCTAGCCTGACAGGCCAACGCGACAGTGCTGGGCACAAACCTCCTATACGAATTCGAGAGACTAGGTTTAGTATACCACGCTGGCCTAATGCATGTTTGATGGACTTCACATAATAAATAAATAAATGATACCCAACAGTCACACACATAGCACATAACCCACCGTAAGATACAAGTTTTGTGTCGTGGGTATCGGGTACTACGAGAGACTATCGGCCTCACAACACCAAAACCCGAAACAAATATTCGTGGATCAGACAAATATTTGTCTCGGTGCGGGGATCGAACCCGCGTCCTCACGTTTCAGTCGGCTACTTGCCCACTGCGCCACGAAGGCTGTCAGTTTTCAATAACTTTCTTTTTCTTTGCACGATCCCGTGACATCTCTATCGGCAGTCGTTCCTCTCCGTCATGTTGTCGGTCCACGTATGGTCATATGGGGTATCGAATGCAATCTTGCTCAATAAATTTTGCTGGTGGGAGGATACTTGTATCCGACCGGATAGCGACCACCGTACACTGGTGCTAAAACCTGCCATAGTGGCCCACCTTGTGTGGATCTAGTTCCAGGGTCAGTCAGTGTATATCCGGTTCTCCCCAGGGGGGCTTGCCCCCTGATCCTAACCCTTTTCCCATCCCTTTTCCTTCCTTTCCACCTTGGGCCTTTGGCAGGCATGATCTTGCCGACCTACGATGGACACACTGTTTATCGTTGGTCGACACACTGTTTATCGTTGGTCGACACTATTCTTGGATTGCGCTACACTTACCATCAGGTGTAGCGTGTAGCTTTGCCGAGCCAGAATAAAAAAAAAAACTGTAGAATAAATTCTATTTCTTACAATTTCAGGTGCGTTAGTGGACTCATGGTTCATGATGTCGAGCCCGACACCGATCCTGTCTGTGGTGATAGCGTACCTAATACTGATCAGGATTGGGCCCAGGCTCATGAAGAACAGAGCACCGATGATGATCAACAAGCTGATAGCTTATTACAATGCTGCGCAAGTGGTATTGGCGGCTATGATTTGTGTTAAGGTAGGATATAAAATTAATACAGACTGATGATTGTACTATCGAAATAATCATCATGATATAAAACTGTTATCAATAGTATTACAGGTGGATTGCCCGGGATTGGATTCTATGTTCCGTATGTGCCGGCGCTCATTGACGGCATGGCACGGCATGGCACGGCAGGTCATGCTGCGGCATCCCGCGGCGTCCCGTGGCATGCCGTGGCATCCTGCTGAATGCCCAGCCACTCTCTCTCTCTCGCGCACCGCGGCAATCCGTGGAATGAAACGGCATGACACGTCTGGCCGGAGCATCCCGCGGCGCGTCGCGTCATGCCACAGCATCCCGCGGCACGTCGCGGCACTGTGGTATTGAAATAAAGTAACGTGAATTCTAAACTCGTGGCAATAAGATTCAAAATAACTTGATTAGTAATAAAATCCTTTGCCATGCCATGCCGTCTATGAGCGCCGGCCATATGGCGACAGTTTCGCCTCCCATCACATTATGGGACTAAGATAAGTTCGGCGAAGTAAAGGTGCAGTAGTAGCAACTGTGCCTACCCCGTTGGGGATATAGGCGTGGGCTATGTTAATTAGGATTAGTAATGTGTCCGATGTATGTGCGCTGGTGGTAAGATATTCATATGCGCCCAGATAGCGACCACCGTACACATGGTGTTAAAACCTGCCATAGTGATCCACACGCCTGATGCCCTGGTACTCAAAGTTCTTGCAGGACTCACCATAAGCTATCCTAGTTGACACAGTCGAACGCTTTGCTGTAATCGACGAAACACTTTATACTTGTATCCGAACGGATAGCGACCACCGTACACTGGTGCTAAAACCTACCATAGTGTCCCACCTTTTGTGAGTCGCGTTCCAGGGTCAGCCAGTGTATATCCGGTTCTCCCCAGGGGGCTTGCCCCCTGATCCTAACCCTTTTCCCATGCCTTTTTCCTTCCCCTCCCCCTTGGCCCTTTGGCAGGCCGGCATGATCTTGCCGACCTACGATGGACACATTGTTTATCGTTGGTCAACACTATTCCTGGATTGCGCTATACTTACCATCAGGTGTAGCGTAGTCACTTTGCCGAGGCAGGATAAAAAAAAACACATTAACACTGGTGTGTCAAACTCGTATGCTTTCTCAATGAGCTGCCTGATATTGAGAATCTGCTCTCGAATGGGCTTGCCATTCACGAAACCTGCTCGCTCCTGTGGGATTTGCCAACCCAGGTAGTAGCGGATGCGATTGTTGACAATATGGAGCAAGATTTTGCTGGCATGTGAGATGAGGGACAAGGTTCGATAATTGAAATATATACATGCAAGTAATACAGTTAACGAGGACACAAAAGTACAGTTGGCGGCCTTATCGCTATTAGCGATAACTAATATCTATACGCTAATTATCCGAGGTCCGTATTCATTGTGCAAAGGTACTGTGTTAATTCTTCTATAATATTTATAAAATGGTTATTTTTATATTTTTCCAGGTGTTCAACTTGAATTTGTTCAGGGATGGTATATTATACGCCGGGTGTCGTTATCCTTCGAACACTCAGAACGCAATGGTGAGTTATTATTTAATTTGAATAATGTTTCAGGCTATTCTATCTATGCATAGATATTCCAACACATTCTTGCGCGTATGGCTATGTGTGCCCGCCTTTGGACGCCTCATCCCGCCAGCGTAGCGTAGCAAAGTGGGCTTTAAACTCCAAGGCCATGGAATAGGAGATGCGCATTACATAGCTAAACAAACTTATCAATGACTAATATCTGAGCCTGACATTTTTTGTAGTTCGAATAACGAGACGAGGAGGTCACTCGTCCGACGGCAAGCGTCACGCCTACCCAATATACAGGAGCAATAAACACCGCACACAACTTTAATTAATAAAGCACTGCGCTCGTCAGGCCGTGCCATGTTCAGTCTCATAATGCCCAGTAATTTCACTGGCTTCAATTTCATGCAAAGTGAAACACAACAGTGTTTTCCCGCTGTTGCTTGGCGGCAGAAACAAACAAAGCGATGGTACCAACCCAGACAGACTCTCGCATACTAGCAACCTTCCACCTAGTAACATGCGTGACATGTGACAAACAAAGCCGTTGCCTTGAAAATATTCCTTATTTTCTTCCATCTGCCCTTATCCCACTCACATTGGGGTCGGCGCAACCAGCTTTTTTATACACATGTTACAGAAAGATTTGGGTTATAGTGTTTACGACCGGCCGCCTGCCTGACGTCAACGCCTCTAGGCACAAACCCGTAATAAATATTACGGATCATCATCATCATCATCATCATCAGCCACAGCACGTTCACTGCTGAACATAGGCCTCCCCCAAAGATTTCTAGACCAACCTGTTGGAAGGGGCCTGCATCCAGCGACTTCCTGCGACCTTTATCAGGTCGTCTGTCCACCTTGTAGGTGGACGTCCAACGCTGCGCTTGCCAGTACGTGGCCTCCATTCCAGAACCTTTCTGCCCCATCGGTTATCGGTTCTATGTTTATGTTTATTATGTTATCTTCTTTATTACGGATCACACAAAAAAAATTGCCTCGATGCGGGTATCGAAGCCGCGGCCTCTCGCTTCACAGCCGACTGCGCCACGGATGCGAGGCCTTGAAAATATTACAAACACTTAAACTTTTACATAGAGTGACAGTGGCAAATATATAAACATTAGAGTTCACGTCATTTTGTGTGACGTGACATAAGTACGCAGATTTCAGAGAGTGGGATGGAACTTGAAATTTACACCGCAAGGCCGAAGTGTTGACATATTATTTCGATGTAACAAGACTTACACTCATATAATTGCCACGTTGGTTTAGTAGCAGCGTAGTTGAGCTGAAAACTTCGAGGTTCTGGATTCAAATCTCTTGTCGGCTAACATGGTCATGTTTGTTCTACCGCCTAGCAGAGTGTACGCGCTGTTTTATTTCGGTTTGAAGGACATTGAAGCCAATGAAACTCCCGGGCATTATGAGACTTAACATCTTATGTCTCGAAGTGATGAACGCAGTACAGTGCTATGTAGTGCTTTGTACTTCAAATTTCTGTGTGGTGTTGATGGGCGTGATGCTTACCATCAAGCGAGCGATCTACGGGCCTAGACAAAAACCAAGCAAGACGTTAGCAATTCACACTAATGAAATGAAATGAAATAAAATCGTTTATTAATCATAAACGATTATATTATATAACGAGTATGTCCAATATTAAATCAAAATGCCATTATTTAATTTTAAAATTCTTAATTATAAATCAAATGTTAATAACAATGTGATAAAATTAGTTTTCTATGTAAATTTGTCATAAGCCAAAGTTGTTGAAAATAGAAAGTCATCTAAAAATGCATTATTTCATTTTAAAATTCTAAATTATAATTCGAATGTTAATGACAATGTGGTCAAATAGATTTTTTATGTAAATTTGCCATTAGCCAAAGTTGATGAGAGCACTCAGACACCTAAAAATGCATTATTGCATTTTATAATTAAATTATAAATGCATCAAATGTTAATTTTAATGACTGTCCTTGATTTTATTTTATTTTGAAACTCCAGTTGCAATGTTGGAAACACAATGCATTTCTTCAAAAAAAATAGTGTTAAAAACACTATTAACTAATAATAAAATAAATAAAGTTTATTCATGCAGAGGCATAAATGATTAACTTGATGAATACATCTAGCAACCCTAATTTGCAGTGATTATTCACAGATTCACAGTCAGCGGTATATCATGATAATTAAAAAGAAAATAAGCTTTAATTTGATGTATAAAACATGAAGATACGTCATGAACGTATAAATACAACAAAGTATTACCTGCTTACATCTGGCTGATAAGTAGTTCCAGCCGAGTAGGCAACAGCACCCATGGTTTTTTTAATTTTCTACATACATTGCTGTAATAGTGTTCCTATTTTATTTAACTACAAAATTAATTACCATTATTTCAATTAAAATTATTTGCAGGCACTTTTTGACTGGCAACCTGTTATCAATGTATTGTCCTATTCGAAAATGAATGTAGAAATTTGAGCTTGAGTATCTACGTGATGAACGTATAGATTTTGCGGCCGGATCTTAGACTATCAGGACTGGGTCTAGCCACGTAGGATTACGAAGCATATGAAAATATACTGATTTAGTGTTATTACTTCGGTTGACTTGCACAACGATCCTAAATCATGTTTAACTACCAAACCAGTTTAAAAATCGTCCAATCGTATAATTATTTGACTTAAGTAATCATGTCTAATGTTAAACCCGATTTTGGTTCGTCGTGCGAGTCAGCCATAGTGTGTTTATTGATAATACTTTATATTTGATTTTAATCTTAAAGGGAAATTACTTATTATTTTGACTTTCTGATTACGTAGGCCATTAGACAGTGGTTACAAATTATGGACTTATAGCTAAATAAAAGTCTTCACAGTTATGTGGAACAAATTAAAATAAATTTCCAAATCGAAATTTAGATGCACAATAATTATTATTAAAACACTAGTGTTAAACAGATTAGCAGGTGATGTTAGAGTACCTAGTAAATACAGAAGCTAGTTTAAAAAAAACATGTGATTCATATTACCCGAAGTGCAGACGTATGAAGTAAATCAATTGTCGAATTCTGCTTAGTAAGGTGCTTGTTCTGCTCATAAATGTAATTTTTCTATAGATACATTTGCCACTTAGTACATGTAATACTTCCTTTGTAAATCAGCGTGAAGGAGTACGGAGTCCGAACTCTCATATGTATACAAAAGTTAATATGATTTTAGTTACATCTAACTCGTCATAAGCGCTATGTTAATTATATACATCTTCACTGTGAATAACATTATTATTATTCTAAAATACATAGGAACAGTTTCCTATGACCATATACTGGCATTGAATGGAACGGAACTACGCAGGCTTGTCCAGTCCAACACACCTTTAACCGCAAGCATCGGCCCTTGACACTGATCTCACCGCTGTGTTCCAAGAATTCGCCATTCTGGTTTTAGCCTCGACAAGCAGCACGAAGTCCATCAAGGCCTCATTCTCCGATTCAGTCTAATGTCTCATACACCGAAATGGCACATAGCTGTTTTGTGTTTTTTATCTTTATCCTGGCATGATAAAGTCATTACACTGGACCTGATGATAAGTTCAGTGCCAGTCCTAATATTACGTCGATCGTCAACAGACATTGCATCTCTCGACCGTCGCTAGAATTGTGCCGGCCTGACGTTAATGGGTATACACTGGCTGACCCCGGAACGCAATTTGTCTGACTTTGCACCATGTGTGCGGTGCCCACTATTCACTCGGGCACAAAAATATCAGATATCCTCCCACCAGTCAATGAATCTGATATCATTGTTAATAATGCTGACAATAAATAACAATGGCGAGAATAATAATCTGCCGATCTACCTGGCTGAGGCACGTGAATGCACCTGCAGAGGACCACCGCACCTACATTCGAAATAACAACAACTATATACTTCATATTTTTAGAGGATGTCTATGCTCAGCAGTAGGTCATATAGTACAGAGCTAGTATTATAAATACTGTATGGCAAGCCGCTGCGTTCGTTACCCCAAGACAAAATGTTAAATCTCAATGACCTATAATTACACTGACTTCAATGTCCTTCACACCGGAACACAACAGTTCAACCGGAACATATGTTTAAATGTCACATAAAATATGATTTTTATTTGTCTGAATGATGAAATGAGCAGGTCACTCGCCTGATGGTAAGGTCACGTCTATCCATAAATAAAAGCACATAGAACTTTGATATACAAAGTATTACTAATGGCACTGGACTACTCTCGTCACCCCGATACTTAACATACCATATTTTAAGTCTCATAATACTCAGTAGTTTCACTGGCTTAAATTTCGTTCAAACCAAAACACAACAGTGCTAACACCCTGCTGCTTGTCAGCGAAAATAGACAAAATGATGGTACCAATTCCGTCAGTTTCTCGCATACGAGGGATTTATAACCTAGTATAATACATCTTCTTCTTTAACCAGCCTTTATCGCACTCGCAGTGGGGTCGGCGCAACAAACTTTTTAACACATATTGACACATACTCTGGAGAGAAAACAAATTCAGACCCAAAACAAATATTAGTAATATTGAATGTATTCATCTACCGACAACCCCACGATTAGTGATATGTTAATATTCCATATTCATTGTTTTCATAAATATCGTTCGACTATTATTACTCAGCAGATACACGGTGTGGTACAAGCGAGAGTGTGTTATTTGAACAATATATTAATATTAGCTAATAACGACAAATATCGGTAATAACCCATCTTTACTCCTATGTATTACAATTCTATTATATTGTTTCAGCTATTGGACCTGGGTTGGTGGTACTTCTTTGCAAAGTTTACTGAACTTCTTGATACTGTGTTTTTTGTACTGAGGAAGAAGAACAAACAGGTAATTAATTTAATTCTAACGTGTATTGTACAATATTAGTATTTAAACTCTCCATAGTAACAAATCTAATTACACTGCTACAACATAAATAAAGTATTATTTTTCAAGAAAGATAATATGATAAGATTATCAAATGGATAAAATGTCGATATAACTTTGGAAAATACTAAATAATAAACTGCTGAGCTTTTGTTTTACTCCATTATTGTTGTTTTCATTTAATAAAATGGTTTATGATCGATCTAAACGATCGTAATTAACGATTGATTAAGCGTAAAATTTTAGGATGCCTAGATTTTTTTTCCGAGCACGGCAAAGGATAAAATCGAGGGGCCTGCGACAGGACAGGCGGATGATCGATGCAAGCACAGGTATACAAGGACCATACACCAGCCCCAATCAACCGTCAAGTCATGTCGCAAGCCCCTCGAGAGAACCGGACGTACTCTGGCTGATCTTGGAACATGATCCACACAAGACGTGTGGATCACTATGGCAGGTTTTAACACCATATGTACGATAGTTGCTATCCGGGCGGATATGAATATCCTACCACCAGCCGTATATGTTACCGTCTTTAGATTTACCGTATAACAATTTTAATATCATTGGTGACAACATACAGAAAAAAGCGGAAGGTTGACAGTAACACGTGTTGGTCAGTAGGAAACATATGTATAAAATATGTAAATGATATTGTGTTGAGATTGTAGAGATAAACGAACTTGTTTATTTGCCAACAATCGGTTATAAAAAACTAGAACCCAGACTTTTTCATAGTTGGTCTATAAAAATAATATGATAAATTTTAACTCCCAACGCGAAAGAAGAGGGAATGAACAATGGCAAGTGCAGCACCCGACTGATTTTTGAGGTGTCCAATTTTTTTTTTGCGTATTGACATTTTTATGCATAATTAGTTTTACGTCTAGAGGCCTTTGTTAAATTCTTTATTAATCACATTCGGTGTTGTGTTATTATCGAATTATCTACAACCAGATCCACATGCTAACCAAACCTTCGTAGTTTCCAATATATGGACCGGGCGTTTTGCTTGGCTTGTATACAGAGAATCCGAATTCCGTCCGTTTTTTCGTTCTGTTTTTGACATGTATCAAAGGAAGCATATGGCAAATTATTATAATATTTGCAGGACATCTGTTAATTAATTTAAATATCATCAGTTGCCCATCTTGTTCTGGTTTATTGTAATTGGATATCTCCATATTTGTCCAATGCTAATAAGAGGAAATAATATTTGATCATTACTCATTAATATTAAAATATTTAAGAGTTGGGGGTTTCTGTTTCGGAAGGTTGTTTCAATAATTTCATAACACCAATTATTTTTGTCTGTATTTTGTTCAATTCTATTGCTATAATGCAATACATATATTACATTTTCTATTCTAATTGTCGTTACATAATAGAGCAATTACTTGCTTGTTACTTTAGATCATTATAGCTGAGAACTATTTTAAATGCTAATAATATTTGCCTTTCATATTAGATATCCGTTGGTGGTTGGATATTCATATCTGCTGGTGGTAGGATATTCATATCCGCCCGGATAGCGACCACCGTACATATGGTATTAAAACCTGCCATAGTGATCCACACGCCTTGTGTGGATCGCGTTCCAGGGTCAGCCAGTGTATATCCGGTTCTCCCGAGGGGCTTGCGACATGACTTGATGGTTGGTTGGGGCGGATATAGGGGTACATCCTTGTATTACTGTGCCTGCATCGGTCATCCGCCTGTCCTGTTGCAGGCCCCTGGATTTGCTTCTTCGCTCTCCGAATAGGGAAGAAGCATTTATACAGGCCGGCATGACTCTATGACCACCGATAAGCTCATTGTTTGTCGGTGGTCGCTGGTTTTTTAGACTGCACTACACTTACCTTCAGGTGTTGTGCAGTCACTTTGCCGTGCTCGGATAAAAAAAGCAAACCACTTCGGATAGGATTATTAATGAGTGAATGATTTAGACTAATGTGAATGTTATTTTTCGCTAGATCACTTTTCTACATGTCTACCACCACGTCATTATGGCTCTCTACTCTTGGAGCTACTTGAAGTTCGCAGCAGGCGGGGAAGGTGCCATCCTAGCCCTTCTCAACTCAATAGTACATGTGGTTATGTACACGTATTATTTACTTTCTGGTTTGGGACCTCGCTTCCAAAAGTATCTGTGGTGGAAGAAATACGTCACCAAGATGCAACTGGTAACTTCAATTCTCTGGTCGTTTTACCAATATAATCCGAATCTAAATAAGTATTTCATAGTTGGCTATGTTTTCTAGAACTCACCCAGTTTTATAATGATTCATCATAATTTTAGCTAAGTAAAAACAATTTTTATACTTAGCTCTAGTCTAGCTCTAGTCCTTAACTAGCATTTTCCGAATGGTTTAATAATCATAGACTGTTTTTTTTTATTATCTTGGTGCTGCTAATACGCTCAATATATGTCCGTAATAGTTTTTTCATTTACAGGTTCAATTCATCCTAATGCTGGCGTATTGCACTTGGACACATTTCTCACCAAGATGCCAATACGCGTCAGGATTCACATACTTTATATGTACTAACATAACTATCTTTTTGCTTCTCTTTCTCAATTTCTACTCTAAGAGTTACAAGAGGAGAAACGGTAAAGAGGCCAAAGCAGAAAGTGAGTCTAAAAATGGAGAACTAAAACCAAATGGCATTTGTAACGGCGTTAAGAGAAATAAAGAGAATGGTGTCAATGGCAATTGCAAGAATGTTGGTTACTTAGAAGAAATTCCATACAACGTGGATTCGGCGTGCGGTGATTATTCTAAAGACGGCAAAGTCTTTGTAACAAGACGTACAGCCAAGGCTGCATTCGGTTCAGAGTATGATTTTGATAGTATAATAAAGAAATGATTCAATAATAAAACATAGTAGGGTTATGTTGAGACTGATGATTGTGATGATGATGAATATGGTAAAATTATCGTATAATTTTAAAAGATTTAGTTTTAAGGTTGCTTAGTTATAAGTTACTTTGAGGGCTCTTTGTGAGTGAATGGCCATTTTTATCTGACCGATGTTTTTTTATTCCAAAATATATATATATATATATATATATATAATGTTGAGGAGGAGAGTCCTCAGAGTACACAATAATTTTAAAATAGCTGAAATTCTAAAATTACACCATATCGTAGATAAACGTGAAGCAATAAAAAAATTAACATTATTAAAACGTACCAGTGAGAAATACGCTTTAATGAAATGAAATATTTAAAATAAATTGCCAATCGCACAATTAGACAGTGTAATTTAAGTAGAATAGGTTAAATTATTTCTTGACAAGTTCCAATAGATGACGAATCACACTCAAATTACCTCCAGAGGGAATGCTTAATATATAAAATTTTAAACTATATTCTAAAAATATGGCGTAAATAGTTTACCCCTCTTAAGTATTTGTCTGGGTGTGCTTTCTTCCTAGTGGGGTTGACGCCTGGTAGGCGGCAGGTAGTAAACAACTATAAGACAAATCTTTCTATGTTAAAAACCATATTGCGCCGATCCCACTGCCAGCAGATTAAGGGCCGGTGGAAGAAAATATACGTAAATTGATTCAAAAATATTTCTTGATAAATATGTAAATCACATTTTTTTCTAAAATGGTTGATAGCCGTCTTTCATCCAATACGAGTCGATGACTAATTTAAATTAAAGGGATCGAGGATCTGCAAGTCATCGGGCTATAAATGGATATCCTGGTCATCCCCATGTAATCAAACTACCCTGCAAATGTAACATTTTAATCGTTTAATATATAATCAAAATTATATTTTTCGCGCCGAATTTTTCATCTGTTGTGCCTAAAATATTTGGATTATTATATTGTACATAATAAATTACTCACACTTAATTTAATTCAGACAAATGTGCTTTTTAATATAATATGTAAATCTAGATAGTCATTTCGGATCACTTTGGCTTTTAGCAAATAAGTTGGCCTATGTTTTAATTAATAGGGTAAACTAAATTAATTGAGTGACCGTAATTATAGTTGTTCGCTGTAGTGATATTTTTTTTATATTTGGATGTCAAGACGAGCTAGGCGCTCGCCTGATGGTAAGCGCCACGCCATGCTCATAAACAGATGCATCACCACACAGAACTTTGAATTACAAAGCCCTGCATGGCACTGAACTGCGCTCGTCACCCCGAGACAAGATGTTAAGTTTCCTTTTTATAAGGCAAATTATATTTTTATTTTAATTTAATTTTCTTTCGCATTAACACAGAAAATAAAAGGTGTAACTGGGTTGAACTAAAGTTCCTATAAATTAATCTACTCTTGCGCGTTTTGCAATGGTGCGTTATGTGTTTATATGTATAATAGAATATCACTGCTTGTGCACGTCACTATTGCCATAAACTTATAGGATATCAAAATATATATGGATATGGTAATCAAAATTATAGTTATATTTCATTATTGCAATCTCACATTACTCACTTTGATTAAATCCATAGCAAGACATATAGACAGGGAGCCCTCGGGTAGCTGATCCACTTGACTACTATCAAGCTCATTTTCCGTGAGTAGCTTCGTTTCGATGAGACGACCAACTATTCCCTATGCGAAAATA
This sequence comes from Amorpha juglandis, assembly GCA_949126905.1. NCBI lineage: Eukaryota > Metazoa > Arthropoda > Insecta > Lepidoptera > Sphingidae > Amorpha > Amorpha juglandis. The sequence goes on from OX421365.1 coordinate 8,616,818, forward strand.
ATGCGAACCAGCTTTTTTTTTGTTTTTACTTAGTTAATATTCATATAATTTAACAGTCATATTGTCCTACAAATAAAATAATAAATTTTTGAGTATCATCAAATCGAAATATTCTATCCTTGATATCTCTGTAAGCTACCACAATAGAGAATTTTCGCATAGGGAATAGTTGGTCGTCTCATCGAAACGAAGCTACTCACGGAAAATGAGCTTGATAGTAGTCAAGTGGATCAGCTACCCGAGGGCTCCCTGTCCAATACGAAGAAGAACCGATTTTTTTATATTGATCGTTTGGGTAATCCGAAATGATTAGTTGTCTTTATTTTGGAAAACGTAGCTTTATAGCAATAACATAATATTATTATAGTTTTCTAAAAAAATATTGTGCCTTTAAAATATTAATTCAGAATTTTGGCGTCGAAATCCACCTTTGACGTGGATTTTAAACGTAATTATATTCGAAAGCAATAAGAATGAAGCTTAATTTAAGGATATTATTAATTAATTAATTGCATGTACAACCGATGCGTTATTAATTTCACTATAAGTCTACCATAGATGTCTACTTAATGGATACCTATTGAAAAGCTCACATCGTTATATTTTTTTATTTACGTAGGTACGCGTAACGGGATCAAGGATTTTATGGACAGAGGGCAAAGACTTGAGAGAACTGCCCTCCTTAGAACACAACTGGTTTTATTCAAAACGTCGTAATTTTATTTCAATAATAATTATAAAAAACCCCGACATTACACCGCTCAAAATATATGTCTCACTACGCAACGATCGTTTTTGACCTAAACTGACACAATTGTCAGTCAAAAGTCAGTCTTGTCAACACATGAAGTGGCTGATTTTGTTTTTTTTTAACCTGGCTCGGCAAAGTGACTACGCCGCACCTGATGGTAAGTGTAGCGCAATCTAAGAATAATGTCGACCAACGACAATGTATCTGAGGGCAGATTGCTGTCGCTTTTCTTACGATAAATGAGATTTTCAAGGGCTAAAATCTACCCCCTTTTTTGCAATGCCAATTCGTTTTGTTATAAAGACGTCAACGCATCTATGGTTCTTTTGATATTCTCGGTGTATAAGCGCGGTGGAAATCACTTACCATCAGGTAACCAATATGTTCGGTTCGGTTGAACGAAGATTCCATACTTCCAAGTGCTAATTGTCCTATATTTTAACTGACTTAAAATAAGGAAGGTTCTGTATTCGAGCCGAACTATGTTTGTATATAAGTATGTTAATTTTATTCGTTATTTATTACGGGTTCTTATCAAATTCAAAACTCGACTGCTACTTATGGCCGTTCCCAATATTCTGTTCGCCGATAGGTTTGCTTACTGGCATTAAATTTTTTGACACATTTTGTATGGAACATCTGTCAAAACAGTATTGATCTAAGCTATCATTCTATCAATCTAAGCTAGCTATCTAGCTAATCTATCTGTAAATAGAATATAGGGCACGCCCCTTAGTAAAACAGATACCTACCGTCCGAAAGAAAATGTGCTACTAGTTGGTGATACGTTGGTTATTGTTTTCTTGTAAGACTTTTAGTACATATTTGACTTTACGAATGCTGATATATCAATAGCCGATCCCAATATCTGTTTCCCGACAGATTTGCTTACTGGTAATAAATTATTGACATATTTTGTATTGAGATTCTGTCAAAATACTATTGATAGTAAGCAAATCTATCTGTAGATATAATATAGGGAAAGGCGATAATAATACCATCTGTTAGTTTGCCTGTATGTGGTATTGTAACGCTTATAAACGAATGGACCGATTTGAATGATGTTTTTGTATAATGTTGGTCAAATCGAAATGGTTCCTAGCTATGTTTGATGTTTGAAAAAAAAAATCAGAAAAATTTGTTCCGATGTTTAGAAATTACAGATCTTTGTCTAGTTGCTTTTTTCTATTGAGGCTTTAACCGTTAGGTAAGATTAATTTAATTCTTGGTCTTGAAGAATGTTATCAAGACACAACAGTGTTCGTTTATATTTAAAAATATCATAACCCTGAGGCTTCGTATGCCAATAAAATTATACAGAAAATTATATGTATGATTTTAAATGATGCTGACACTGTAACTGTGTATCTTCCTTGATTAACGCCCGTATACTGAAACGCTACTCAAGTATTTAAGATCGTTTTAAACAAGTTGAATCCCTCTTAGCTGTCAAAATTGTATGAAAATAAGTAGCCGTTAGCCGTCAGACAGCTGAGTAGCGTTTCAGTATTCGGACATTAGTTATATAGATTTATGGTCCACTTTATTTTGTTAGTGCCAACCGCAGCGTAGTATTTATGCTAGTTAATTGGAATTCTTGATCCCGTAATTTCTAATGTTGAATATTCGTATTTCTTCGTCAAAGCGATGATTACCGAAGCACATAACTTTAATAGCAGTACTGTACCATCAAGCTCTCTATAATCATTCTGTATATCGTCGATGAAGTACCAATACCTCCTAAGTGTTGAGAATCTAATTTTACACCAGAAGAAAAAAACTGTTTAAAAATAAGGTTTTATTTATTTTGATCAACTATTGATAGTAAAATAGTTTCCAATACACCTTTTTATTAGTTGCTAAGAGATGTGGTCTAGTTTCAAACAGTTATCTTATTTTTAAACAGTTTTTTTCTTCTGGTGTTAAATTAGATTCTCAACACTTAGGAGGTATTGGTACTTCATCGACGATATAGAGATTGAAACAACTTATCATAAAAGTTAACATATTATCAGAGACAATAAGTAAATTCTGTATTATATAAAAATATACTTGTTTACAAATAAAGATACAGGTTCATACATTAATAAAATGCCCTCATTTTCTAAAGTTGAACATAAAAGTCAAATGGGTAGAAGCAGAAACTACATAAAATGACCTTACCAGCAAACTTAATTTACATTGAACGCATATTTCACAATATCCAAGTAAATGTTACTTATCATTTAAAATGCTCAGAGACGTCAATTAAGTTTATTTGACTTTTTCATCTTGGAAATTGATTATTTCACAAAGACGTAAACTCTTAACTCAACTCTTAACTTAGTCTATGTGCTCAGTAATAAACTATTATATAAAGCATTTTTTTGTATTCAGTACGAAGTATAAAGCAATAACTGACTTGACTGTGGATATAGTCGAATTCAAACAAATTACTCAATAATGCGATAAATTTACCTAATTGACGTTTTTGAGTGCGACAGCCAAAATTATCATACTATCAATACACGAAGAATCGTATCTCAAGGTAGCTCTTCCTAAGGGCTGTGACACACACAATATTTTTGGCATCGGCAATCGGCGATTTTGCTTTTCCTAAGTTTGATGCTACTTCGGAACGCCCCCATCCGCACACGTAAACGCCAGTTGCGGCTATCAAGTTGCTTTTTGGAAGCGCCATACAGCTACTAAAAGCTACACTTCCCACCTATTTGGATGCCAGTCGCAGCAATTTACGAGGACTGGTGGCATCTGTGGAATAAAGCTCAGTTTTGTGACGAAAAATCTATGTGCAAGTGAACAGACATCATGGACGCGTGCTATTGTTACTCTGGCTCTCCCACCCATTCACCTCTTCGTCTATGCCAGCCATGCTCGATAGTGTCGCTAAAATGTGTGACACCATGATCAAACGCAGAAAATCGCCAAAGCAGTATCAAGGCAGTGGCTAAAACGCGAGAATGAAATTCAAAAAATGCTTTGCAGCATAGCTTGTCGCATAATCACCGATCGCCTATTCTCAATGTATCGTGTTTCTCAATGTATTCTCAGGCTGTGGCCTTTAATTGTATGTTTATGAAGATATTTTTTAATCTTTTCCTGCGTAGAAAATATGAGGTTTCTTGAAGAATCATAAAAATGCTGTCGATGGTATTAATTTCGTGTGCTATTTTTCTCGTTGGTAATTGATATTCTAAAAGCAATAACTAGATGATACTAATGTGCCGTCATATCAAACTTGGAACAAGTGTAGGATTTTTCAGCAAAGTCATCAATTTGTATAATTTACGCGATTTACAATAGTACAAAATAATTGATAATTTTTAAGGAAACAATAAAGACGTAAAATTTTATATAGTTTTCTTTCAAAACGTATTAAATATTTTAATGTACTTCATATTCAATATCTCTTCCACGCATATATCCTAGAAAGGATAAGTAAAGGTATTTATGTAAAACTGTTGGATTCACTGTTCACAAAGCTTATTTCCATTCTACGTTGCGACAGATGTGAACACGAGGTTAACTCTACAAATATAATATTATAATCACAGAAAACTCTACTGCTCATGAACACAATACTAGAATAATCATGGATGCTTTGATAATCTTAAAAGAAAAGAATAGTGACTGGGAATATGAAGATGGATTTGAATCTCTCAAATCCTCACTCAGCGTATGGAAAGCTACAACAATCTGCCACTTTGTATCTATTTAGGTTGAGGGGATTTTGTCGGCTTTGGGATTGCTACGTCTTTTTTTTATCCTGGCTCGGAAAAGTGACTACGCTACACCTGATGGTTAGTGTAGCGCCATCCAAAAATAGTGTCGACTAACGATAAACAACGTTTCCATCGTAGGTCGGCAAGATCATGCCGGCCTGCCAAAGGGCCAAGGGGGAGGGGAAGGAAATGGGATGGGAAAAGGGTTAGGATATAGGATTATGGCAAGCCCCCTGGGGAGAACCGGATATATACTGGCTGACCCTGGAACGCGACCCACACAAGGTGGGCCACTATGGCAGGTTTTAGCACCAGTGTACGGTGGTCGCTATCCGGTCGGACACAAGTATCCTCCCACCAGCAATTCATTTAAATTACGACTAGATGATGCAAAGTATGGATCTTATCAGCCTTGGATACTACATGATCACCTTACCAGAAATGGAAGGAGTCTTCTATTCGGAAACGATATCGTAAAATATACACCCAACCATGGCTTATATAATTTAAAGCTACTAACGAAAAATTATGAGAAGTATTATACTTACTACACGTTTTGGTTAAGAACGTATCAGCTAGTTATTAGTTGAAAAACTTAAAAAAAATATGTATAAGTTATATAATTGCTGATGTCATTGTCTAAGATCCCGCGGAACATTGACCTTCACCCATCTGTTTACCGGATGAAAATAATATTTTAGGGTATAAAAGGTGTTGCTGAACACATACAAATAGGGTTGCCTAAAAAAATATGGTCAAGGATAGGTTTTGCGAAGTTAAAAAAAAAGAAGATATTATTTCACTGACTTGCTCACCAAATAAATGGACCTTCAATGAAAACCGACAATGTATACTACCTGCAAAAGCTAGGAGCTAGATGAGCGCAATTACCACTTTTTAGTTACCTGTTTGCACACGGCAACCAGGTAGTAGTGGCCAGAAAAAGGTAGGCAACCTATTTTTTGCAGATAGTATAAACGATTTTTTTTTAAATGTTAATTAATCATATCCTTGACCATATTTTTTTAGGTAACCCTATTGGTATGTGTCCAGCAACACATTTTATACCCTAAAATGTTATTTTTATCCGGTAAACAGATGGGTGAAGGTCAATGTTCCCCGGGATCTTGTACTATCAAGACCTCAACCGATTTAAAAGAAGGCTTATTTTAAACACAATACAAAATATTAATAAGAAATACAAAGAGCAAAGTGTCGTGAATAGTAGCAAAAAAACTAACCATACGCCTAAGATCGTCATCGCAGTGTAAATTTGAATAAACTTGTGTCTTTTAACACGTGTCCGCTAAATTGTTTTATATATTGTTTTCATTATCATAAGGAGTATTATATACTATTTACCTTAGAAACTCAATAGTCAAGGTCTCTTTACCTATGCATCCACTTGGCTTGTTAAGATATTAAAAGCCTGTTTCATAGTATTCGAAATTACTTTAGCACCTGTTTTACCACCTTCTTACTGGTTGTAGGATATTCATATTCACGCGGATAGCGACCACCGTACACATGGTGTTAACACCTGCCATAGTGATCCACACGCCTTGTGTGGGTCGCGTTCTAGGATCAGCCAGTTTATATCCGGTTCTCTCGAGGGGCTTGCAACATGACTTTATGGTTGATTGGGGCGGGTATAGGGGTATATCGTTGTATTACTGTACCTGCCTCGGTCATCCGCCTGTCCTGTCGCAGGCCCCTCAATTTGCATCTTTCCTCTCCGAAGAGGGAAGAAGCATTTATACAGGTCGGCATGACTCTGGTGATGTTCTTGAATCCAAAAGTCAAACACAAATTGTAATTGCCCGTTCTGGAACTTGTTCCCAGGACCTTACGATTCTGAGGTTTAGTACAATGACATTAGGTCAATGAGTTATTGAGGCGAATTGTTATAGTTATACGATAATTATTATTGTCCATAAATAAAAATTCATAATAAAGTATCTAACTGGAAATGTCTTTAGGACATTATGTAGTGAAGCGGTGATGTCGACAATCTTATAAAGTGCGGTACCAATTATTGTGGAATTTATCCATTGTGACAATAGGTATTCTTTTCACACGTGCCGATTAAAATCCTTAACCCCAAAAAGATTTATCCGTTTTTCTAAATACCTATGCGCTGGGTTAATTTTTAATACTGGTTTGAATGTCCCACGTTTGACATTAAATACAATAATAGTGCTTAAAATGTGATTCGCCGTTGCTACCTAGCACCTATAACCTAGCACCTCAATTGTTTCTATCCTAATGAAAATCATGATTATGTATGACTACGTTTATTTTGAATTCCATAGCAGGATCGAAATTTTTCCTTACTTGCCAGCAAGTAACGGATTATAATTATTATTATGGTGAGTTGATGGTTTAAATCACATCGCTTTCGTTGCAGACGTAATGATGTCCGGCTCTTCAAAAAGGTTTTTCTGACCAACCCAACTCTGCAACGGGAGAAAGTTGATTTGCGTAAAACATATTATTTTTGCACCGACGATCGATAATTTACTGCGACATATTTTAAATTAATTTTATAAAAAAAACAATTATCCTCCCAGGAGTGTAATCCATCCTGCAAAATCTTTTTTTTTATTACTTTATTCTTATCCAAGGTAACAAGTCCTTTAGACGCATATATAATTTTTTTATAGCATAGGCCGGCAAACGAGCAGGTGGGTCACCTGATGGTAAGTGAATTTCACCCCCATGTACGCCCACAATACCAAAATAATCATAGGCGCGTTACCGACCTTAAAGGAAACGGATAATTAGGGATTGGGAAGGGGAGGGGGATTTGGGCCTCCGGATATCTCACTCATCATACAAAGCGGAGCAGCAAGCTATTTTATGTCGAACACCGAGACAAATGTTTGTGTGATCCACAAATATTTGTTTCGGGGTCTGGGTGTTGTGAGACCGAAAGTCTCTCGTAGTTCCTGATACCCACGACACAAGACTCGTATCTTACTGTGGGGTCAGGACTATGTGTGTGACTGTTAGGTGTATTTATTATTATTTATTTCTGTGAGACAGTGGTAACGACCCGGTCGAGCCGGCCCATTCTTGCTGTAGACAAAACTGTCTACAGCTTGACTCTACCACTCATATATGCTACAATATTGCCCAATAAGTCAGTCTTAGATATTTTTTGTAATTATTTATTTCTACAAGAACGATGAAATACGGGTCTGGTCGATTTCAAGGCCTTGCCGGAGTTTAAATTTTTTCAGTACGATGCTTAATTCACTCATTTCAAAGTTTCCATTCACTGTTTATCATATTGTGCAATTAACCGTCAATGTTAATGGCTTCTACCTACCAACAGCAAATATTTGTAGGTTACAGTGAAAACAAACGATAGTTAGTTAGCAATAACGAGTAAAAATATGTTTTAGCGACAAATTTTGTAAATATCTGGATTTTACAGTGCAAGAGCGTAAAATTAGCAAAAAGGATGGTAAATGGTAATTACCACCGGCAATGATAATTTATGAATCGATGTGGAGATTATAAATTTTTACCAAAGAAGAAATCTTAAACATGCCTATAATCTTAGGGTAAATAACACATAATTCTATAACCATAATTTTGGCGCGCAGCTTCATGCCTATTTACTTTGGCAGTAAAAACGTACGTTTTAAAACATTGTTAACCTAGTAAGTCTAAGTCGCTGGCTGCAGGCCGATTCCAACTGGTCAGTCTGGAAATCTTTCTGCCATCAATAGATTTTTACTGTAAAATAAATTGTGATTCTTGAATAATAAAGTGTCTTTCTTTCTTCAGTTAATATTCTATCATAACCTTACTAATAGTGTTATGTCAGCTCTGGTTCAATTTTACATGAGTAATTACATATTGTATAATTACATATTACCGATGTACTGGCGGCTTAAAAGGGTCGCTTTCCATTTATAATAATAATATTAATAGCCTTGTATTACATAAGTACCACTGCTGGGCACGGGCCTCTTCTGCTGAATGAGAAGAATTAGGCTAAGGCCTAATGCCTAATGCGGGTTTGCAGGCTTCACATATCTTCGAAAAATCTTATCGAGTTCTCAGGTATGCAGATTTCCTCACGATGTTTCCTTCACCGTTAAAGCAAGCGATAATTAACAATTAATATCACGTAACTTAGAAAAGTCAGAGATGTATGCTATTTGGAGCGGAAGTTACTGGATATAAACTGGCTGATCCCGGAACGCGACTTACCTGAACGAGCTACTATGGCCGGTTTTTCACGAAGTACGGTGGTCGCTATCCAGTCCGATATAAAAATATCAGGTATGCTGTATCAATTCTAAAATCCAGGCTGGTTCCGAGCATTTTGTATGATAGAAAACCCCAATATCATTTTTACCCAACCTGGGGATCGAATCCGAAACCTCAGTATAGCAGTCGTACCGCATACGCGATACGACTGCTCCATCTACTTTTTCCAACACTAAATTCAGAGCAAACACATTGGTTCATATAGTATTTAATTTTTAATTAACTTTTGAGTAATATTGTAACCTGTTTTGGACCGTCATAACGTATTTTATGAAATATCCGTCTAGTGACTTCTTGAAATAAGCATACGATTGACTTCATTTGCCTAGGTTGATTTCATAATTGTAACACTCTCAGTCTAAAATATATATTCGACCTTTTCAATCAAAATCATATCAAATCAAATCAAATGTTTATTAATCATGTAGGCAATTGAAATAGCGCTTATGACAAGTCAGTACAAAAGTAAAAGAAACATAATATATAGAAATCAGTATCAACTAATGTATACATACATAGCATCATCAAAATACACTCAGCAATTACACTAAATCTATTTATTATTATTATTTCTCCATATTTTTACTATGGAATAGTCCAGAATCAATATATATTTTGGGTCGTCGATGTGGACCATAGGCATTTTCACGAACTTAAATTTTTTGAGGGCAACTCTTAATTTTTCTGACCATTCAAATTATTACGAACAATAAAAAAATAGCAAATCGATCCCGCCGTTCTCATGTGGTGACGTTACAAACTATCAGCATTTAATTTTTATTTACATGAAAAAAAACATATATTCTCTTCTAATAATATGAGGGTCAAACATGAGCTTAGAATCTAAGCAAATACCCAGATCTCTGACGTTTTTATTAACTACTCAATAACAGTATAATAATAAAAAAAAAATTGCTAAATTAATTAACTTAATACAATAATTTAAAGTTCTATTTTGCATAATCGTAAATGGGGAATGTTTAATTTTTTTTTTAAAGGAATGGAATTTAACCTATATTAATCTAATAAATTAAATTAAATCAAAATCTCATATTATTGCGTATTTGCATCCGTTTAGAGTAGTCTGTATATATACGATGTCAAGGTGATAAAGATTTCAAATTCAAAGCTAAAACAATAAAATAATTTTTAAATCGGCAGCCCTTCTCCTGCCGTAAAAGTGGGTTCAATATTATTTGGTCAACTGGCTTGAATGTTGATTTAAGCCAACAGGTAGATGATTGTTGAATCAACGAAAGTTGCATTGTTGGTGAATTCTATTAAAAGTTTGTTCAGACGTTTCAAATCGCATTCGTTGTAGCAGATAATAATTGAACTTATAATAAAAATAAAAATAAACTGATTTAACTACAATATCCTTAATAAAATAGAAATCATAAAAATAAAATAAAGTAACGATGTATGAGTTAGCTTGATATTGAAATTTTCTCTTTTATTCAAAATTATAAAATTTGTACGCTTGGTGAAATTATCGAAGCATCGATTTTTTCCACTTGTAGGCTTAATAAATTACACATATAAGTAAATTATAAGATATTATATCAAATATAACATAAATACTTAAACAGCAAAGTATAAAAAAATGCAATCAGTTGCCTACACGACTGTACTGCGTCTGAATGGTGTATTGTAGCTATACGCCGGCAAAAATTATATGCATATTTCATTGAGAGTTGCAAGTTGACGGACATAACACGAAAGATTTCTCCGTCTATTTTTTTATTTATTTATTTATTAAATTTAATATAATTACAGTGTTACTTGCTAAGTGTGCTTCAATATTATTGAGTTACTTACTATATTATTAAAAGTAAGTATTTTTTAAACATATCATTATAAAGATTTGAATTATATTATTCTGTGATATAAGATCAGAAACTTCTGTTATCTATTTTTAAATAACTAACTTAGTAAGCAGCGATAGCTCAGCGGGGAGTGGTATGGACTGTCGAGACAAAAGTCGCAGGTTCGAAACCAGTCCCCAAGAGCATACACCACTGACTTTTCTAACTTATGTGTATATTAATTGTTAATTATCGCTTGCTTTAACGGTGAAGGAAACATCGTGAGGAAACCTGCATACCTGAGAAATCGATAAGATTTTTCGAAGGTATGTGAATTCTGCCAACCCGCATTAGGCCAGCGTGGTGGACTAAGGCCTAATCCCTCTCATTCAGTAGAGGAGGCCCGTGCCCAGCAGTGGGACGTATATAATACATATACTCTGAAAACAGCTTTTCCAGACGCGCAAATCTAGGCAACAATAAGTCGATAACTTAACAATACAATATGTTTGATGGGCACAGTAATCAAATTAAAATAATATTATGTGTAAAGATTATGTTGTAAGGCTTTCTGAATATATTTTACATAATTGAATGAAATATAAGCAAGACATCCAACCCACAGCTAGTTCAAATTAAAATATTGATTTTATTTTGCTAAATTCATAAATCCAAATTAATAATTTAAAGTAATTTATTGCAAAACTAGCTATCCCTCGCGACTCCGCCCGCGTGATCTGGTTTTTCCGGGATAAAAGTAGTCTAACAGTGGCGCCATCTGTCGAAAATTTAGATTAACCATAAGCTCAGGGAAATTTTAATCGAAATATAGTGAAAAACATTTACAAAAAAGACGATAATTGATCAGTTATCGAGCGGGATGACAAATGATTAAATTACTAAAATGGCTATTAAAAAATAGGGGTTGGTGATAAAAGGGTAAAAATTAAGGGTTGTGTGTATTTTTTAATGCCATATTATAGAAAAATTAAAACAAAAAATGTTGTCCTGAATTTTTTTAAAAAAGATAAGGGTGAACAACCCTTATCACTTAGGGGTTATTCTCAGACCTACTGAATATGCATATCAAATTTGGTAAAAATCAGTAAAGCCGTTTCGGAGGAGTAAGGTAACTAACATTGTGACACGAGAATATTATATAATATAAGAAGATTATATTACATGAAATCTTTTTTATGTACGGTTTGGAAAAAAAATTGGAATTAAAGTTATTACCTCAATTACAAGGTGATAGGTCCCTCGTATGCGAGGGGCCGCCTGGGTGGGTACTACTGCTTTGTCTATTTCTGCCGCCAAACAACAGTGTGTTTCGGTTTGAAGGACATTGAAGCTAGTGAAATTACTGGGCATTATGAGACTTAACATCTTATGTCCCGGGGTGACGAGCGCAGTTCAGTGCCATGCTGTGCTTTGTAATTCAAAGTTATGTGTGGTGTTGTATCTGTTTATTGGAAGGCGTGGGGCTTACCATCAGGCGAGCGACTTGCTCGTTTCGTCATTCAATTAAATAATAGAAAAAATGTGACTTATTGTGGGTTGAAACATTTTAGCTTAACGATGCCAAATTGTGTAGGTAATAAATAACATAATAATAAGTACAGCCATGCTGTACATCTATATCTATATAATAAAATGAGCGGTTCTTTGTATGTTTGTCCTCTTAGCTAGGAACCATTCAACCGATTGTGATGAAATGATTCCACATTTTTCTTTACGTATGAAAACGCATGCCGAGTACAGCTAGTATTCCACATTTATTTTTATGTACCTACAATGTGTTGTGTGTAGTTCAGCCAAACAGTAAACATACCTGAATAAGATCATGCCTATATCCCCAAATACACAAATTATGATCGCCCGCCCTGGGAACTGACCCAGGCCCTCACGGATCTCAGCCTTACTCTGCCACTAAACCAATGAGATTGGGACAATAAGACGTTTTCGGGATTAAAGATTTATATTGACAGCTAGCTTTTGCTCGCGGTTCCGCCCGCGTGATCTGCTTTTTCCGCGATATCCTTTCTTAGCGGATGCCTACGTCATAACATCTACCTGCATGCCAAATTTAAGCCCGATCCCTCCAGTGGTTTGGGCTGTGCGTTGATAGAACACTATGTCAGGCAGTCAGTCAGTCACCTTTGAGTTTTATATATTTAGAAGATATGAGGATAAATTGGATGCTAATGCAACAATAACATTTCAACCCACCTCAAGTTAAAAGTAAGATAATAATTTTATTTTGCTCAATCTTTATCTAATATATAAAATTCTCGTGTCGCGGTGTTTGTGGTTAAACTTCTCCGAAACGGCTTGAGCGATTCTCATGAAATTTTGTATGCATATTGGGTATGTCTGAGAATCGGACAACATCTATTTTTCATCCCCCTAAATGTTAAGGGTAGTCCACCCCTAAACTATTTTTTTTTTTTTAGATAAATTTTAATTTTTTATGATACAGCATTAAAAATACATACAATCCTAAATTTGCAACCCTCTACGATCAACCCCTATTTTTTAATAGCCTTTTATCCCGGAAAAAGCAGACCACGCGGGCGGAGCCGCGAGGGACAGCTAGTACTATATAAAAATTACGTGTCACTGTGTCCGCTATGGACTCCTAAACTACTGAACCGATTTTAATCAAATTTTGCAAACTGTGTGCAGTTTGATCCAACTTGAGAGGTAGGATAGTTTATTATATGACAAAGAGTTATAATTATGTGTGAGTTTCATAAGATTCTAACCGATAGCAGTTTAAGATAATTCATCGTCTGGATTGAGTAAGTATCCAATAGATGTCGCATACTGTATTGAATAGTTTACTACAATATAATTTAACAAATACCTTAGCCACAGCAACGCGTGGCCGGGTCTGCTAGTTCATTATAGATTCAAGTAGATTAAATAGCGCATTTTTGAATTTAGCAAATTAGAATTACTATTTCAATTTTTAATTAATGTCAGTTGAAAGGTTATTGCGTATTTGCATCTAATTATTGTGTCTTTAAAAGTTTAATAAAATATAATCCAATTATTCAATCAAATGGAAATTGGAGAAAAATATTTGCTGAGCTATATCTACTATAATAATATAATTATTATGGACCATTACTATTTTAAACTTATTTTACGTGTGAATTAATATAGATTGGTTTATTCAACAACCTCCTTGGCACACACTTGCGAGTAATCGGTAGTGAAAAAAAGTGCGGTTTCCATTGTCAAAAATATACAATTAATTTCGCATCAGAGACAACAACGAGGACATCGCTGTATTTTGCTATTTTATAAATAATTGTGTAACTCGTAAACATTTTAGTACTGTATTGTGTTACCAAGAGTTTCTTATAGTTACTGACGCATAGGATTAAAATGTGGAATCAAGATTAAGTATGTGAGTGTTTGGTATTTATTTACTTTGGTCAGTTATTTAATCGGCGTACTACGATTTTAATATTAAAATTGTTAGGTCACTACCTACCAATTACAAATAATAAATGTCGCCAATATTAATTATTATATTAATAAATAGCAATAAGGCCTAACCCATCTCATTCAGTAGATGAAGTCCGTGCCCAGCATTGGGACGTCTATAATACAGGGCTAGTATTGTTATATCTTACCATATTTCGGGACTATAGAGTCCCGGACCTTTGGTAGGCGTGTGTTGGGCCGAACCCAACGCGTATAGGCCGGTTAGATAAATTTAATCTAATATTGTGATGTGACCACCTGACGGCTATCCCTGTATACACTACTAGCTTTTCCTGGCGGCTCCGCCCGCGTTATCTGCTTTTCCGGAATATAAAGTAGCCTATGTTCATCAGGGATAATGTAGGATTCTAATGGTGAAAGAATTTTTCAAATCGGTCCAGTAGTTTTTAAGTTTATTCGTTACACACAAAAATACAAATCTTTCCTCTTTATAATATTAGTGTAGATGTAAGCGTTTTAATGTACCTACCTATCTACTCAAGCTTGTATGAACCGTGTACGCAGCGTACGCAACGGAAGCCTTAAAATATGAACATTTTCCCCCGTTCTTGCAACATTTTTCACTGATGCTTCGCTCCGAATGATCGCAGCGTAATGTTATATAGCCTTAAGGCTTCCTCGATAAATGGACTATCCAATACAAAAATAATTTTTCAATTCGAACCACTAGTTCCTGAGATTAGCGCGTTCAAACAAACAAACAAACTCTTCAGCTTTATAATATTAGTATAGATAAAAGTATACCCTAGCGATCGACATAAATCTATACATGTTTATTGAGGTGTTGGGGGATTGGGTAACTAGGTCTATGGGAATGACTATGGCACCTGCTTGGCCTATGTAAAAACACGGATATAAGTATTATTATTACATATCGATAGATTAAATTACAAATAAAAGTACACAATCACGCTTAAAACAAATAATTACAAAACTTTAAACCGATGTGAAAATTATACACAATAGCGCATAAAATATTAAAGATTATACATACATACATGTTGAAAACACACCATAGCGGCTCATTCAGGCGAGACCCGTTCCGGGTCAGCCGGTTTATATCGAATAACCTTAGCCCGGCACGATTCTGACAACCGACGAAAGAAGCACGCAACTTGTCTTGAGGGACGACATTATATTGAACTGTACCTAAAATCAATTCCACTATAGTGACTTGGCCGTGCCAAGACAAAAAAAACATTACAATTTTAAATCTTGTTATGTAACTTCGTTCGCACTACGGTACCTGATACTGTACCCTCACTGTACTGCCTATTTCTGACAAAAAAAACAGACCAATCACGAATACATACATTTACACTTTGCCAAACACCCTTTTAAGTTGTACTTGAATACTAACAAAATCAAAACGTTTATTTTGCAAGTAGGCCACAAAGGGCTTTTTTACACTTCAATAATAGATAAATTACATTCAAATGTCTCTACCGGTGCTTCGGAAATGCCCACTGCTCTGAGAAGAATCACCAAGAAACTCAGCCGTGGGTCTAGCATACAAAATAATACCCCAGAGACGAGACGATTCGTTTATACTGTAAACATAACGGCCGTACCATAACCAAACTTTTTAGACGAAATGTAATAAATATACGGCTTTATTTTCATAATTGGACCTGTCTGGCCATAATACTATATCTTATATGAAGGCAAATCGTATTTTTTCTTTGCATTCATTACACAAAAAGCAACATAGGTACTTAACATTCTTACGCAACTTTAAAAGACTCACTTCCAAAAAAGATGTCATTATGTCTTCATTAAATCTGTCGATGTCCGTGAGCTTTCTCGGAACGATTCCCCCAGGACACGCGACCTTTGGCGCGATGTTACGCACTAAACCGGTTGTCATTTTTACAATAATTTATTTTCCCCACAACTTTCTACTTAAACTGATGGCTGACCATGAAGTTGTGAGTAAATTGATTCTTATTGACTATGTACAAATCGTCGGATGAATAATTTTTTGCAAAAAAATCAAGGTTTTCAGTGTCAATATAATTTCATGATTACATGGTGTTTTTTTTTGTTTGTGGTGACCTCTTTTATCTTTTACGACGTACCTATGTAAATTTAGTTAAAAATTAGCTTGTTTTCTTGTTTTATTCTTTCTACGAGTAGTTGACTTTTGACTTTGTCTATTATTTTCAAATGATTATAATATTTTACCTTGTTCAAATTATCTTCTACACTGCTAATGCGTTGCGCTACTAAAGTCGATACGTTACAATTTTTTTTACTACTTTTCCTACGTTAATTTCAAGCCAGGAAACTAGTGAAAGGTTGCACAGGACAAGATCAGCTTAAGGAAGGTCTCGGTTTCAAAGTCAAAACATATTTGGGTCAAGAACTGAGCCACCGGAAACAATGATTTTTTGATGAATTAACCTCCCATGTGCCACATAATGGGACAGAAATATTGCTGACAACTGAGGCTTTTTCCTTACGTTAAACTGCTTTACTCCTCTTTCCGTATGAAGTATGGAATACAATCGTGAATTCGTGACGGCATTTTATGTTGTCAACATGAAATATCTGACACATCGCTGACGAAACAAAAAAATATAAATGCGCAAAAGTCAAGTAGTAATACGCAAATAATACGGCCGTGGCATTCGAGGGACGTGAATTTAAAACCGAGGTAGGTTCACCGTTACGTCCGAATGCTGAAACACCACTCAACAGCGGACTCCCTAATAGCTATTTATTTTCATAAAATTTTGTCAGATCAGAGGGTCAAAATGGTCTCTTACCCGTGGTCCCGGTCGCAACCGGTGTAACGGACTCTATAATAATTTGAAATACCCCGGGTAAAAGCCCGACGTAATATGTTTAACATGACCTTAAATGATTGAGTACTTAACGTTTTAGTATACCGATGTTAATAGCTTAGATTTAGAGGTGCAACTCTGAGAATATGTCATAACACTTGTATGGATATTTCATCGATTAACAGACCATGTTTTACCGTGCTAAGGTAGACTTTGAAGTGCGTGGCCGAGACAGGAGTCGCGACATGCGACTCGTCCGGTTTGTATGCAATTTTATGGGTACATTTTTATGCGACAGTCGCGTGACATCACTACATAGTTGCATACAAATTCGAGGTATTGAATTTATTTAAACACCTGAAAGTAGGTTTTTTGCTGGTGGGAGGATACTTGTATCCGACCGGATAGCGATCACCGTACACTGGTGCTAAAATCTGCCATAGTGGCCCACCTTGTGTGGGTCGCGTTCCAGGGTCAGCCAGTGTATATCCGGTTCTCCCCAGGGGGCCTGATCCTAACCCTTTTCCCATCCCTTTTTCCTTCCCCTCCCCCTTGGCCCTTTCGCAGGCCGGCATGATCTTGCCGACCAACGATGGACACATTGTTTATCGTTGGTCGACACTATTCTTGGATTGCGCTACACTTCCCATCAGGTGTAGCGTAGTCACTTTGCCGAGCCAGGATAAAAAAAAAAAGTTTACCTTAATATAATACTCACAACATACCGGTCCGATATATCGTAAAATACCTGCAATGAGCGTCAATTATCAGGTAAATAAATCGAATCCTATGAGCGGTCATAGGGCAGAACTAAAGCTGAATCTAAAACATGATGTTGAGTTACAAGCCAAGGCCCAAAAGCTACAAAATTAATCGCTGTACAAAAAACATTATTATATCATACGTTACGGAAATTTCTGTCGAAGCAGAATTTGTGCATGTGCGCTCAACTTTGTAATAAAAAGTTATTGTATACTTTTATAATCTGGCGCAAAAATTCCAGTGACATATCGATTCAAATAAATCCTTATCAAAACTCCTTATGATAGAATATCGCATGAAACGTCTCTTATTATGATTTCTTACAAAATTATTTCTTACGTTTACGCGAATATTACTCATTGAAATTTAAACGGATTTTATCGCGGTTTTTTATAAATTTTGATCCCGACGTTTCGAAGACTTTTCAGCCTTCATAAAATCCGTTTAAATTCATTTTATTTTAATGAGTCTCTTATTACTTGATCGGTTTTGCTGATAGCCCGACTCGAGTCGGCTGTTTTTAGCTTCACCGGACTTTTGGATGAGCACTTTAGGCGCTCTCGGCGCTTACATTAAAGCGACTATGCTGAGGGCACCTCTTGTGGGGTACGAACCTGGGCTCAGGACGGGCGCTTGAAAAGAGGGCGGAGACATCTGCGATTAATGATTTTGGGGGATTTTAAAACTAGTTATCGGCTCGCGGACCAACACTAGGGTCGAAGGTCGCAGCGGGAAACGTGGTAAGGTCCTCCACGGCGAGGACGTACGAAACGTTAATTTCGCTACATTTTTGTATGGCACAAATCAAGGTCGTTGGCGTGGGGTGCAGTCTAAAGTTATTAATCCGAGTTGTTACCACATACATACCATTAATGCTCAGCACAAACTATTCGTAATTAATATATGACATACCCACCTACTTAGACACTGTTAGCATAAATTAATTACTAAAACTAAATACGAAATGCCCAAAAAGTAATAATTTACAAATGCAATGCTACACTTGCAATAAGTTGTGAAAATATAATGTGAAATGACGAGGCGAGGTCAAATTAAAAATAACACAGCACACTACTTTTGAATCTCCACTGAGACCATGCCCGACATTTCATTTCAAGCGCCTGTTTCACAACACCTGAGCAAATGCTAGTCATAAAATGAAATTTATTACGTTCAAATACAAGAGTTACGATCTGACTTACCGGTAGAAATATATTTATTAGACTCTTTCAAAAGTATCTATCTAATACGTTCATTAATGATTATATCTCAAACATTGTTTAACAGGCTCTCGAATTTGATAACGATCTAATTTAAACTGGACTGTAATTAAATTGCGCCGCTTTTAAAAACAGCTCTAATCACCTGTTTTACCACTGTTGAGTAAATGCTACTTCTGTCACCTGCTCTTCGACGCAATATGCTTTTAAACCCATGTTACAAATAGATTTGGCTTGTAGTTTTTACGAGCGACCCCCTACCTGTCCTCGACCCCTCTGGGGAGAAAACACCCAGGCCCAAAACGATTATTCGTGGGTCACATAAATATTAGTATCGATGCAGGACTCGAACCCGCTGCCCAACTTCATAGCCGGCTTGTCTAAGTCTTCAAAAATGTTGCATTATATCCATTTGATACATTTTAGAATGTAGATCTAGTGATTGGTCTCAATAGTGTTGTACTGGTTGGGCCGAAGTAATTTCATCTTGTTACAGCGTAACTCCATATTTACAAGCAGTAGAGCAGTATGATTTGTTAGAAAATAAATATTTCGTGATGCCCATGCCCGTTACCGAAAAAAAAGTATAAAAATGTTTGTCACGTTCCTAACACAAAAATAATAAATGTATAAAAATCAATAAACGGACGAGTCAATGGCGAAACTTGATTCCCGTTGCGGTCTGTGGGGTTCAGACGGCGGGTCGCCCCACAAAAAGAAAACAAAATCACCGTCCAATAATGATGACAAGGCAGACTCTAGAATTAAGCCGGAATAACGCTAGACAGAAAGAAAGCAAAAATATAGTCGACTTAAAATGTTACTATGAGTTAAAAAGACAACGTACTTTCTGGTAAAAACGACTTTAATTGATTTAAACACTTTTTACAGCAAATAAATAATTTTCACATAATTAATCCGCTTAACACTGATTATGAACATATATCCCAAACGCGATGTTAAGATTGGTAAAAAAGACCTTTCATAAGGCAGAAAATGCAACCCGGTATCTATGCCATCACTACCTTCGACCTTTATAAGCCCTGCTGGTCTACTCTTTAAACTAATATGAATCCCATTCTAAGGTTATTCAAATCTCATTACGATTCCAATTTCAATGAAATCACAATTCTGGAAATAAAAATTCTTTGTATCTGATTTTCATATGATCGTTTACTAAGAACTTGGTTGCGATTAGTGTGCAATAGTGACTGTAAATGACAAAAACACGATATAGAGTTTGTAAAAACTCATTTCCGCTCTAAAACTAATGACTAAAATAACAATTAATTTAATTCCGTTCAATTTGACAACCTCCGTGGTGCAGTGGGCGAGTAACCGACTGTGAAACTTGAGGCCGCGGGTTCGATCGCCGTACCGAGACAAATATTTGTATAATCCACAAATATTTGTTTCGAGTCTGGGTATTGTGAGACCAAAAGTCTCTCATAGTTATCTGATATCGACGACACAAGACTCTTATCTTACTGTGGGGTCAGGTCAATGTGTGTGACTGTTGGGTGTTATTAGTATCGGTTATTTGTATTTATTGAAAAAAAAATCACATTTTGTTGATTATTTTAAGCAGAAGGCCACACAGACTACACCGTCCATGAACACTACCCATAATACCATAAGATTCACGGGTGCAATGCCGATCAAATAGAGGTTAGGATTAAGGATTTTTTTGGTGTCAGAAATCTTAATTCTTGTACGAAACACTCTAACCCGTTCACCAGAACTACACCATTTTTTTATTTAAAATATATTTGCTCAACAACAGATTTAACAACACTAAGTTGACCTTGTTAAAGTCTAAAATATAAAATGTTGCCTTACTAAGGCATTACATTGGCTGTACCTGACGAGAGACATTATTTCACTACTAAATGTAAATAAAGTCAAGGTGGTTTGTTAATGCAAATTCCGAAATGGTAAGATCTAATTTCACCAAATCTTTGTAATCAACCATTAGTCAATCAGTGTTTTATATTAACAATCATGTTAACATAATAATATAGTTTATGCCCCACAGCGAAAATTTAATAGATTGTTAACAAACATCGGATTATATGCATTTGCATGTTTGCATATGCAAACGCATCTAACTCTATATTTATAGCTTTATTTCATAATCTATCACTTTCTTGCTAATCGTGCATAATGCGAGATACACAAGAGTATATCGTTTAGCGGGAACATTGACGAACTGCAGCCTCTTTTTTTATTTGATTGAATTACGAGACGAGTAAGGCGCTCGCCTAATAGTAAGCGCAGCGCCTGCCCATAAGCAGAAGCAACACCACATAGAACTTTGAATTACAAAGCATTGCATAGCACTAACTGACACATAATATGTTAACACGTTCACTGCGGCGGCGCTAGATTAAAACTTACTTCCAGTGCTGTACGAGTCACATACTTCCCGTATCAAGAATGCCTGATATGCGATACGACGTCTATTTTTCCGTACGTAGTCCTGACCTGAACCCTCCACAGAGACATGGAAAGGCCATTTTTGCTTGTACGAATACATGAAAAAATCACCTCCGCACGGAGTGGAAAACTAGGATAACTAGCTGCCGCACAGAGCAGAACTCAATTACAACCAAATACTTCCCGTAACGCAGTGAACGTGTTAAGTCTCATAATGTCCACTAATTTCACTGGCTTCAATGTGTTTCAAATCAAAACACACATTGCACATTTTATGCATTCAATAACTAAAGAAATATTAATAGTTTTCAATGTTATTAACTTATGTAACTATTGTGATTATTGTAACAAAACTATTTTCATTAATATCATATTGAAGGGTCGAGTTGTAATTGTTTAAAAAAAAATGCTGTCTAGTATTCGACCAACCAACCAACCTCTAGATTGGTGAATTATATATATGATTTTATAATGTTAACTCGCTACATGTAATATTTTGTTAGCATTTAGTAAAATTTATTATTTTCATTATATTCCTTGTAATTTTTTACTGATTGAAAAATAAGCAATAATAGAAATTGCAAGCATTTTAATAGTGTACATTTAATGCACATTTGACCTTTTTCTTACAGCATATTGCATGCATATTTTGCCATTTTGTTAGTACATATAATTTCATGTCTAATCATTAATAAATCAATGCTTAATTGAATGGCATGGGCGTTGTTTCAACCGGATCGAATAATGTCGAGTATATAGATAATACAACCAAAATGAAAAGCGTGGTACTCTGTGCTGTTCAAACCCGGCTATTTTACAATTTGCTGGTTGAAATATAGAAAGAAAGAAAGAAAATTTGATTTATATACATGCATTGCAAATGCATTTGGCATTATTATCAGACTTCAAACTATTCATAGTTTTGTATTTTGTTGTACAGATACGCAGGACAATTTTTCCTTCAAACTAGAATTGCATTCTTATTCATCTTATCAATAAACACAATGATGTTGTAGACTCTTAATAACTGATGTGGTTGCCGCTGCTAATAAAAAAAGATTGGACATAATTTACGGAGGAATTTAACTCTTTGAGCTGTTTCTGTGTCAGAAACACTGAGCAACTCAAAATGTATTGGGATAATATAAAACTTAAAACAAGAAACCACGCTGATAATAAACTACTTCTTTATTATAAACTAGCTTTTTCTTGCGGCTCCGCCTGCATCAACAGCATTTTCCGGGATAAAAGTAGCCTGTAACCGTCTCCAGGGTCCCATCTATCCCTGTAGATAAATTCATCAAAATCGGTTCAGTGATTTAAGCGTGAAAGCGTAACAAACAAACTCACTTTCGCATTAACTTTCTCCCCCGTTTTCATCTCTTATTAACTAAAATTTCCAAAATTCCTGAAACACGTATTTATTTATTTTACGTTAATAACCGAAATATAAAATTTTGTTTATGTAACTTTGAAAATGACGGACTTTCATACATATTATCATCCCCTATTTTGACCCCTTTGGGGTGGAATTTTCTAAAATCCTTTCTTAGTGGGTGCCTACATAACAAAATGAATATACAGTCCGAATTTCATGCTTGTAGCCTTGATAGTTTGCGCTCGGCGATGATGAATCAGTCAGTCAGTCAGGACATGTTATTTTATAAGTATAGATGTAACGGGTCTGTGGAGCGTTGATAAAGTCTAACATATGATTAGGAAAAATAAAAATCCGTTAGCACATTGTGAAATACTTACTTATCTTAACATTTCGTCAAATCTGAACAGGAGATTCAATTAATTAATAAAATATGATGAAATTGGGTTTAAGACTATGAAATTTACTCGCATCGCATATCAATAATAATTTTATATGCCATCCTACCATGTCTATTGGTTAGTTCTGAATAAATCTACACGACAACAACCAAAGACGCCCATATGATGATAAAATGGAGCTTACGACTACCACCTGGTGTTATAAAGCCGGGGTATATATACACACATATGCTCACGGCTCTATCTCCGAAGATATAGGTAAAAGTACAACTAGTGCCGCAATCATATCATACCTTTACAACAAGAAAACCTTCAAGAAGAGAGCATATTCTTTTCTGAAAGATCAGCTACGCATTTGCAAGGCCTCTGGTCTTGCAGGTGTTCATGAGCGGTGGTGATCACTTTTCATCAGGTGCGCTTCCTGCTCCGTTTTTTCTCTGACAAATCATGTATGATTTTTCAAATCGGTAACTCAAACACAAGCTGTGATTACCCGACCTGGAAATTAAACCCAAGACTTAACAAGGCTCTCAGTTTTAGTACGCTACCACGAGACCAATGAGGCAACTGTGCTAAATGGACAATACAGACAAGGCAGATCGACCCCAAGTGACTAGGACCAGGTCTAGCAGGAGAAAGAAGTAGAACTTCTTGATTTTTACTTCTAACTTGAGGAATTAAGATAAATTGATTTGATTTAAAGCATAATATGTAAGGTGGGCATTAACCAGACTGATGAAAATGCTCCGCTACTAAGGTCACATCATCACATCTTTAACCCTCTCTCCTATCACTAGTAAAAATGGCCGTTTAGTATTCTTAGGCCTTTAGCTCCTGGTCAAAAAATAAAATAATTACCATGGTAAAAACTCTTTTCACAGTTCCGCTACCCGCGTAAAAGTCCTATATAGGAGAGAAATTTCTTATACCGGTTCATTAGTTCATGGCTTATGCTTACACAAAATATAACCTTACAAGTTCTCAGGTATATAACCTTATAAGTTTTATACTACCTGAGATTTTGTAATAAGGGCATAAGTTATGCAAATCTTTATTTTATGTCTAAGTTGAGCATCAGAAACAAATTTACGGAAACATTAGTCGGGAATGTGAACAGGAAAACAACAAGTTTATTCTTTTTTTAATCTGTTGCGAGATTTTTTTTTATATTGTAATACCGTGTATAAAAATCCATATTCA
Organism: Amorpha juglandis; assembly: GCA_949126905.1. Classification (NCBI taxonomy): domain Eukaryota; kingdom Metazoa; phylum Arthropoda; class Insecta; order Lepidoptera; family Sphingidae; genus Amorpha; species Amorpha juglandis. The sequence continues at coordinate 8,641,079 of OX421365.1, forward strand.
CATTGGCCAAAAACCCTCCGAATATTTATTGCCTTAGCATTAACTACTTGGGCATTATTTTTCTGATATTTTATATATAAATTGTTACAGTATTAACGACCCACCCACTCCAGCATCGTTCTGAACTCTTTAGTAAATACATGCATTTATTCAAATTCGTGCGTGCGTCGGCATTTACCGACGTAAAGTAGCGGCTTGCTGCTGCGTTTCGTACGGTGAGTGAGATATCCGGAGGCTCAAATACCCCTCCTCTTTGCTCTTTTCAAAAGGTTAAGGACCAAATCGTCCTGGCAGCGGACACTCTTAGTTAACGTCATTAGAATGCAGCTAACTAAGATAGCCCACTGTCAGGTTAAGTTAGGACCTAGATCGTTTTGGCATCTCTTGCTGGAGGTTCTATGCTAGAGCTGTGCAATTCTTGGCCCCTTTAGATAGTCCCGTTGGGCCGACTCCTCTAGAGACCAATGCGACGCTTTAATGTACAAGGTACATCGAGTAGTGGCGCAGCAAACGATTAGAAGGTATCTCACGGTATTGTTCGAGGCGGTTTACGTTTTCGCTAGTTTCATGCCCTGGGGCCTGGGTGCCATACATGGAATGGAATAAGCCATAGTGGCCCTCCGTAAGGCCGTCTTGGGGGAGGATTGTCTCAGGCTGGAAAATCCGTAATGGGTCCGAGCACTACTGAGGCAGTGCAGTGAATGCTCGTGGAAGAGCATAGTATCGTCGCGCTCACACTCACGGCAGAATATTTTTGATGTCTGGTGGGGTGTTTGGCCCTTACGATTTGATTGGCTGAACAAATATATCTTTTAAATTATCCCCTAAGAAACATAAATAAAAATGACGCGTCAGAATATAAGTTAAGGAGTTTTTTTAAGCATTAAAGCTTCGGTCGTACTTAAACGTCGTCGGGCGCGGTCAGTATTGGATGGGTGACCTGGGAACATTGCGTGATGTTAGCTTTTTGTTTTTTATGTATTGTGCGTCATTAATCACACTCGTCCTGATACAGAACAGTTACTAGGGTGAAGTTGTCGCCAACGTCCATACCACATTGAAAACACCGGTTCTCGTCCGATCACCGAAGTCAAGCAACGTCGGGCGCGGTCAGTACTTGGATGGGTGACCGCCTGGGAACACCGCGTGATGTTGGCTTTTTGGTAACTGTCGAATTCATTTTCAAAATTATTTTATGGGCATACTTTTACTCATATTTCCCAATATATTTTTTTAAAAGCCCATATTGTTACATCGCAAAGCGTATCCATAAGTCAGAATTTAAGTTAGATTATTCCTATTTTTAGTTACCTTTCTCACCTGGTACCTGTAAACTTAGTAGGTATTCTAGCATTCAATGTACATATAAACACTACTGTAGGCCCCATATTTTGTGTTTCAGAAAATAAAGTATATCTGGGAACTCTGGGCTCTAGTTCACGATAAAACAAACGGTTGCACAGTGCAAATATGAACTAGGAATTATTATACAATGAAAATATGGTTTATCCACATCGTTATCTGTTAAGTGTATGTAACGACCATAAAATATGACCACACCTTTCTCTATCACGTTGTATATTAAAATATAATATTTGTATGTATCACACCTTAACAAAATATCAAGCTTAACGATCACTACTTGTGCAACTAGATATAAACTAGAAATTTATTCATAATTTAGTAATATAGTTTTTATTTATGGACCTAAATGAAATATTATAATATCAGAAAATAATGAGTCGGGTTACAGAACATTGCAGAATGATGAGGTCATGTAGATGTTACAATAATATTTAAATTCAATTTGTAAATTTCATTGCATTCCTTCACTGAATAGTATTGACATTGTGGCTTCCAGACGACACGATTTGATTGGCAATTGAATCGTTAATTTCAATCAAACGGATGCCCTTGAACCGATTTTGCAATGCCCCAATAAAGGCTGTATATTATCGCATTTAACAAACAATAAATTATTTAAGAAGTACCGATAAACTCTTTTTCGCTCATATTTACAAGGCGATAATTTTGTACTTTGTTTTGTACTTTGATGAACCACAAACATAGCTATGAGACATAGACATAAGACGCTCATAGCCAGTTGCACTTACTGATCAGTATACGATACTAAAGCAACCTTTGTCCCAGTCAGTCTATGGATGGTTAACCGCTAGTGGGATTTCAACTGAGCGCCTCCGTGCTTCGTAGGGTATGTAAAAAGTTGGTCCCAGTTGTTATATCAGTCAGTACTTATATCAGTTGATAAACCAAGTCATAGGCCTTCGGGCGGCTTGAAAACTTTATAACCCTAGTTTTTTACGAAGAGCGCTGACAGTTGACAATTCGGGAAGTAATAATGGATGGAAAGTTAAACCGACTTTTATGCAGAATCGATATTATTTTAAACAAAAAATTTAGATCGATCGAGTGCTGAATTTATCGATAAATGTAAAATTGTGGTAATTATATGTATTGAGAAAATATTGACTTAAAATAATTTTGTCCGTAGAGAACATAAAGATAGAAAAAAATATTGGCAGTCATAGGGACTGCTGAGAGAAGTGAAAACATAACTTTTGCTCATAATCTATTTTATTAAATGTGTCTAATAATTTAATTTTGCAATGAACAAATTATATTAATACGGTATTATCAAATTCGAACGTATCGAATATCGATTATTCGAAAATAATCGGTTTATTGGTGACACACCACCGTTTGCTGGTGGGAGGATACTTGTATCCGACCGGATAGCGACCACCCTACACACCAGTGTGGTTTTAGCACCAGCTAAAACCTGCCATAGTGGCCCACCTTGTGTGGGTTGCGTTTCAGGGTCAGCCAGTGTATATCCGGTTCTCCCCAGGGGGCTTGTCCCCTGATCCTAACCCTTTTCCCAACCCTTTTTGACCCTGGGATGAGATACTGCGGGGTCGACAGTATTCCGTTAGCAGGGACCCCGTAGTTTATCCCAGAAACTTTGGCAGGCTGGCATGATCTTGCGGACCTACGATGGACACATTGTTTATCGTTGGTCGATACTATTCTTGGATTGCGCTACACTTACCATCAGGTGTAGCGTAGTCACTTTGTCGAGCCAGGATAAAAAAAAACACTTACTCATTTACGTTCCGTTCTAATAGCCGTAATCGCTTTTCAATATGTTTAAAATAATTATTCAATCAATCTAAATCAAAATGGTCCTCATAATTTTAAATTGTTAATATTATAATTTAAAAAAAAGTATACTCTGATTTTTTAAGTATGTCTTTTTATAGAAATATAATTAATTACATATTAATGAATAAAACATTTTTTGCAAGGAACGGATCGTTTCGCCGCTGTCAGCGCTCTTCGTAAATTAGGGTATAAGTTGTATTTTATTTTGTTATTGCAAACGCAAATTTTGATACGATGTTTATAAACATTCTAGAAGAATATGCTAACTAAGAATTCGATTCAAAGCAAAAATCATAAATTCCCAGCGGTGCGACACGACCTCACGCAAAACGCATTTTAAATATACGAACAGACCACACGAATTATATAATAAATGCTAGAAGTACATCGATCTCTACAAAAAACAAGCATGGCAATTCTCGCGATGACAATGCCAAATTACCTTACAATGACACGATACCTACGGTACATTACTTACGGTGGTAATTCACCGAGGTGCCTATATTATCATGAGGCATATTCGACTTTGGAAACAATTTCAACAAGAATTTTTGTAATAATGATATAATGTACTCAAATTCTCATAATTCAACTCCGGAAAGTAACGACAATGACACCAAACTAATGAGGTATTTTTTTTTTCAAGCGGCCGGCAAACAAACAAGGTATCATCTGATGTTAATCTCTAAAAAATCTAAAAATATCTCTACCACCTATCATAATAATAATATTAGAAGAATCATGGTCACGTTAGGAAAATATAATTTACGGATTGATACTGGGCGAGACATTTGGGCGTCCGAATATCTCACTCACCATATGAAATGCAAACTAATAATTTACGTCAATATTCTATGAGAGAGTAGTAACAAACCGGTCGAGCCGGACTATTCATGCTGTAGACAAAACTGTTTACAGCGTGGCTCTTCTACAAAAAGGACGTAAATCACGATTACGTAACGAGGACGTAATACCTCTGTCTAATCACTCGTCTGCGAGCTGTATATGCGAGCATGTTGAAAATAATGGACGTCATATATAATATTATGCTTTATTTGCTCAATGTAGAATTTGCTCAATAATCAGAAGATATAAAATGCGTTCATTTATTTTACAAGGATTCTAGACAAACTAGAAGTTCACTGTCCACGGTCCTGAGGGTTCGCCATTCGGGATAATTGCGTATATTTATACAAAGAAACAATGTCCATACGCTCCATTGTACAAAGCGCTTGAGCCTCTTGACCAATCGTCCATTTTTTCATGAAAATAGAATAGGTACACTAACTACTGCTATATAAAGCCACGAACCGCATGACTCCGGCTGTAGACAGTTTTGTCTACAGCATGAATGGGCTGGCTCGACCGGATCGTTACCACTGTCTCACAGAAAACCGACGTAAAGTAGCGGCTTGCTGCTGCGTTTCGTACGGTGAGTGAGATAACCGGGAGCCCAAATCCCCTCCCCTTCCCAATCCCTAATTATCCCTTTCCTTTAAGGTCGGCAACGCGCCCATGACTCTTCTGGTGGTGGGCGTACATGGGCGGTGGAGATCACTTACCATCAGGTGACCCACTTGCTCGTTTGCCGACCTATGCTATAAAAAAAAAACTCCGGCAAGGGACACCAAATTTCTATGGTTAGGAAACAGGTGAATAAGAGTGTCTGCTGTCCGCAGCAAACGAAATTGTCCCAGACAGAGGACGCCAAGGCCGGTTGAACGACCAACAACGATTAACCTCATGAAAAGGATACGGAATCATTAATGATTACAAGCATCAAATAAATGCATTAAAGATGAGCGATCGCGTAAAAATAAAGTAATACGTAGAAAATTCGTAATTTGTAGGTATAAGCAATTATTTCGAGAATAGATTAACTGGACCAAAAACAGACTGAGTTTGTTTCGCCGGGTCTTCTCAGGCAGAGTTCCGATGGATCCGGTGGTAGTTTAAAAAAAACAATAATTCGACCATACCTATGATCCATAGACAGCCCTCCCCCTTAAAATAAATATAGAACTTTGCATTTCTTTTAATAAATCAAAGCCGGACCTAAAACAAGCCCGCTGAGTTTGACTAGCTGGATTCTCTCAGGGTTGGGTCGCGCCGCGGTGGATCATCAAAGTGCTAAAGTAAGCCTACTGAGTTTGTTTCGCCGGATCTTCTCAGACTGAGTCATTTAAAACACAATGACGTCATATTAGTAGATTACAACTATTTGAAGCCGGGACGGGTTGCTAGTTTCTTCCAGATATCGATATCCTACTTGTAGTAGGGTCGGCGCAACGTGCATTTTAACACGTTACAGATAAACTTGGCTTGTAGTTTTTACCTCCGACCGCCTGCCTGACGTCAACCTCTGTGGGGAGAGAACCGGTCGCTAGTGGTTTACAAACATTAGTATGTTTACAGACGTCATAACCTTGGTCCAGAGTTTATAGTATCATTCGAAAATTACATTCAAATCACACTTTCACTATTCGATTATGCATGTATTGAGTTCAAAGTCAAATTCTACTTTTTCATATTAAATTACACCTCGAACATTCACGATTCAATATTTTTATTACTTGAACATGAAAAATAAGGTGCACCAACCACACTAATCTATATATTATACCTTAAAAAAGAGAAATATCACTGACTCACTGATTAATCACGATATCTCAAAAACTACTAAAGCTAGGATCATGAAATTTGATCAAATGATAGTTTGTGCAATGTAGGCGCGTGCACAATGTAAGAAAGTATTTGAGAAAATTTAACTTTTAAGGGGGTGAAAAGGGAGGTTGAATGGGCAAACGAGCAAGTCGGTCACCTGATGGGAAGTAATCTCCAACGCCCATGTACAATACAAGAAGAATCATGGACGCGGTGCCGATCTTAAAAAAAAAGGATAATTAAGGGATTGTAAGGCAAGGGGGATTTAGGTCTCCGGATATCTCACTTACCGTACAAAACGCAACCGCTACTTTACGTCGGTTTTCTGTGAGACAGTGGTGACGATCAAGTCGAGCTGGCCCATTCATGCTGTAGAGAAAATGTCTATAGCTCGGCTCTACCAGTCACTTCGGATGTTTTTCTTTTAATAGAATACAACTGAATTTGAGTAAAAATATTGAATATTGGGAATAATGAAACAGGTAATTCACATTTTTGTGAAATTTAACTTGAAAAGGGAGGAGGAGAGAGCGGTAGAACTTTGTGTATTAAAAATGTGAAAGTTTGGATGTTTGTAGATTAATCACTCCTTAACGTCTGAAATTAAACCATGACAAATTAGAACAGACCATGACATGGGTAAGAACATAGGCAACTTTTTATCCCAGAAAAAAACATTCACGCGGGCGGAGCCGCGGTCAGCAGCTATATAGAAAGTTTACTGCAGAGCATTGACCTTTGTCATTAAATACCATATGATGCATGCGTAACAAGTTTTGTTTTTATAATATCAAGTTATTCAAGTTTTTAAATTTGGGGCACTTCTTATTGATATAATATAATATCTTCAAGGTCTACTTAAAAACAAAAATCTCTTTAGTGTAATATATTCCATTAATTTATGGCTTATGTCATAATGTAAGCAGTGCTCATGGGAGACAAAACCTTTCTTTTCACTTTTTAACCAACTTAAAAAAAGGAGGAGAACTCCATTCAGCGAGTAAATTTTTTCTTTTTGTTTGTGTGTGACGTTTATGCTAATAGCCCGACTCAAGTCGGCTGTCTTCATCTTCACCGGACTTTTGGGTTTGCGCTTTAGGCGCTCTCAACCTTTACATTTAAGCGACCATGCTGAATCACCCCTGTGGGATGCGAGCCTTGGCTCAGGACTGTCGCTGGAGAGCAGAGACATCTGCGATTAATAATATTGGGGGATTATCTGTTAAATATCATGTCAAATCAAAATTGGGTAGCTAGAAGCGTGGTCAACGCTTTCCATTTGACATACCTGTTAATTATCACGGCTTTAAAACTAAAAACTGAAATTGTATGTAAAATGGTATTTTAAGTTTCCGGAAGATTCATAGATAATGCCATCATTAAATCATGTTTCAATTACTAACAAGAAATTGTTCGCTAGTTATAGAGAATAATCAGTTTTTCACATTATTCTTGTGTCGGTCGGATAAATTTACGTTAACCAATTACTTTCTATATTGTTTCGCATCATCGAACCGCATATGAACATTTTTTATTTTCTTATTGGAGGATATCAACAAAATTTTGACACGTAGTTTGTGCCTTACCGTTTTTAAACAATATTATTATTAATAATAATTATTCGAAGAAAAACGCTACTTGTAAAACGTGTAGAAAATCAAATATGTCACTGAAATTGTTTCAGTGATTTATAAAAGTAATATTGTGAGACCGAAAGTCTCTTGTAGTTCCTGATACCCACGACACAAGACTCATAAATGACTGTCAGGACTGACTGTGTGTGTTGGGTGTATTTATTTATTTATTGTCGGAAACGCCGAACTTCGAACGTATTCCGTACTGTTCCATTCTTAAATTCGACGCCATATTGGTATACGGATATTGAAGCGGAATTCTCAGTAAATTCCAATTTGGTATTAATTATGGCAGTCATAAACTTGTAGTATCTTCATTTTATAAGGATAAGCCGAAGGTTTTATTGGTGACGCCCGTCTATTTTTGGATGCGGCTTGTTTTACTTCCGAAAATTTTGTATTCAATCATGCATTTACCTACCTAAATTAAATAAAAGTATAAATTGTCAACTCTCACGCCACTCTTGGTAAAACTTATTGATAAATTAGGCTCATTATTATCTAAATATATAAAACTCAAAGGTGACTGACTGACATAGTGATGTATCAATGCACAGCCCAAAGCACTGGAGGGATCGGGCTGAAATTTGGCATGCAGGTAGATGTTATGACGTAGGCATCCACTAAGAAAGGATTTTGATAAATTCTACCCCCAAGGGGATAAACTAGGGGATGAAAGTTTGTATGAAACTTTGCCAATTTTAAACGTTCACGCGGGCGCAGCCGCGAGCAAAAGCTAGTAGTGTATAAAGTGATTCTATGATTGGCGAAGAAATTATAAAATAGTAATTATATTACCTAGGTACGTTTAGTAAGATTTTAGCTGTCTTAATAGAACATAGATAAATAAAATAATCACCTGATAGATCATTTATTGATGAGTAAAAATATTAGTTTCCAAGGTGGGTTACGACACCCACATTTACCCGCAATATTGAGTCATAGTTTCTTCATTTTTTATACTTTGGAATTATAGGTTCTTTAGATGCACTCCCACCAACATCACCAGGTAGGCAATATGGATGGAAACTACAGTGCCGTCACTGTGGCTCTCACATTGGCCTTACTACTTTACTATGCTGGTGGGAGGATACTTGTATCCGACCGGATAGCGACCACCGTACACTGGTGCTATAACCTGCCATAGTGGCCCACCTTGTGTGGGTCGCGTTCCAGGGTCAGCCAGTGTATATCCGGTTCTCCCCAGGGGGCTTGCCCCCTGATCCTTACCCTTTTCCCATCCCTTTTTCCTTCCCCTCCCCCTTGGCCCTTTGGCAGGCCGGCATGATATTGCCGACCTACGATGGACACATTGTTTATCGTTGGTCGACACTATTCTTGGATTGCGCTACACTTACGCGCGAAAAAAAAAACTAGCCATTTTTCTTTTTATTATGAATATTTAAAATTGATTAGATTATAAAATCTACGGTAGTGAAGGCTCAGCAGGCAGTGCTATGGACGCGGACAGCCGAGACGAAAGTCGCAAGTTCGGAACCAGCCCCAAGAGCATGCTACAGTGACTTTTCTAAGTTACACGTGTTTCATTATTAATTATCGCTTGCTTTAACAGTGAACGAAACATCGCGAGGAAACCTGCATATGTGAAAATTCTCTGAGAGATGAGAACGGATTTCATCGCGGTTTTTTTATTTAGTTTGATCCCGACGTTTCGAAAGCTTTTCGGCCTTCGTGGTCACGGGGTGGACTCTGTTAATCCGTTTAAATTAGTTTTATTTCAATGTGTAATATTCGCGTAAACAGAAGAAATCATTATATTCTCTATAAGAATTTCGAAAATATGTGAACGCTACCAATTATGCCAGACTAAGGTATAGCTCCTGTCATTCACGGAGGAGGTTCCTGTGCCCAGCTATAGAACAGTAATAAACGGCTGATATTATTTTAGATTCAATGATGAATGTCAAATTAAAACACTTATATTATTTCGTTGAAATATATTCAAGTGATGATTATCGCCTTTTTTTGTTAATTGAATGAATGCCATTCATTACGAAATGCACTCATTAGATGATGACCCGAAAATACTTCATTAAGCAATTTTTTTAAATTCATTTGCATCACCGGCTACGATTGAAGAGGTTGTCTCGATATATTTGTTGTTTGTCAAATAGTATTTTTAATTCGCAGAGAGCTGTGATATAAACGTGACATCATGACTAAAGGGCTCGGACTAAAAACTCCATATTGGGATTTGAACAAAAGTCGATGTAAGTATTACTCTTGTTTTATTTTTACGCTTTTCTTTGAATTGACATTCGTGAAGCATTCGTTATGGTAGTGATGTAAAAAAAAAATTTTTTTTATTCGTCTGAACGACGAGACGAGCAGATCGCTCGCCTGATGATAAGCGCCACGGTTGCCCATAAACAGTACGAACCCTTCGTACCAAACAGGTACTACATATATAATTCGAAGTCAAAACTTCGAATTATATAATATGTAGTACCTATTTGAATAGCATTGCACGATGCTGCTCACCCCGAGACATTAGGTGTTAAGTATTATAATAGTTACCTAGTAATTTGATTAGCTATAATATTTTTCGAACTGAAATTCCATATTACTTACACATGGCACCAGAATAAGCCAACGCGGTGGTACCTGCCTTCCCAAATGGCATCTGGCATTCGAGGAGCCTACTTAGTGATGAAAGGTCCAAATAACATAAAATTGAATATTCGATTTTTTTTTTGTATCACATATTGGTGGACATGTTCATTTATAGTTATACGCATTTTTTTACCGACGAAAAAAAAACAACGAGGGAAGGTTTTCAATTTGTCTGTATATCTTCACGCATAACTCCGCCAAAAATGGACTGATTTAGATGATTATTTTTTGTTCTCTAAGGTGTACTCCCATGGTAGTGCCATTTAAATTTCAATGCGAAGTATCCTAAGGGGATTAAATCGGTGTTCAACGTAGGCTTCCACATTTATGCACTGATTTTGATGACTTCATTTCTTTCACAAAAAATAACAAAATATTATTTAACAAAAAACAATTTACCTGCTCAAAAAACTCGAAAGTTAAAATTAAATTAAATAAAATTATTTAATTTAGAATCGGTAGTTAAACTATTGACCATAAAACTAGAGTATCACCGAGTCAAAATGCTTCGCTTTTTTAGATCGCATCAGTAATTTAAAGAATGTAATTTGGCTCGCACGAAGTTGTACAATAAGGTAGTGCCTATGTAGGTATTATTTTATAGGCAACAAAAATAAATAAAAAAAGTAGCCCTTTTGTTAAAAACATAATTAAAATTGGTTTAAAAAGTAGCCGTTAATTATGATTTTTTAAATTGTTATGGGCAAAGAGACATCTCACTGTCTGGCTCTGACGCGTGCACGGCAATGGCCATTGTACACGTCAATGTTTGCGTCATTTGACAAATGACACCTTCAGATTTGAATGGCTTGGATCATACTTATTTATGGCGAGAATTATAAAAAAAAAATGTACAATAGGTTTTGAGCAGCTGTACTTACTGATTTAAATAATTAAAAAATAAAATGAACTACGCTATTGTATTCAACAATGTCGATAGGTCATCAAAAGGAAACATAAATCTTCTCTATAATCGTTTTGTAAATAACGTATTTACTATTTATTTTTTTATTTATTTTTATTTATCTCATATGCGGCTTCAGCAAAAAATATACGTATATCTGTGGCAGTGGCAAGTCTATGGTGTCAACCATAATTTTCGTATTCCGTACATCGTATTGGAATGAGCCTTGTAGGGTCATTTTGATAAACGTCTGTCCGACTGTCTGTCCATGTGTCAAGGCCCTGTTTCACGGAAACGGTTTGTGGTATCAAGTTGAAATTAATATGAAATATTAAGGTCTTTAAGTCATATGTACTTTTGTTAAAAAAAAAACGGGTTGCACTCTGGGAGTGCCGACAGAAGTGAAAACTTACCAAACAAGATGCGAGAATACAAAATTACTCGACATGATAAAAGTACATTCTACTCTTTTCGCGTTTATGCGAGCCTGGTACTTTTTACGGCAACATTTTCTAAATAAGAAAAAACCTGGCAAGTTTTTCTTTGTCCTTATCGTCATTTGTTTATTAATCACGGCTACTCGCCATGAAAAGAGGACATTCTACTCTCTTCGCGTTTATGCGAACTTGGTATTTTTTTTACGGCACCATGTTCCAAATTATAAGTACATATTTCTTTTTTCGATCGTCATTTTATTATCAATATCAAAAACAAAGCATGTCTATTCACCATTAAAAGTCAATATCCTGTAAAAGTCCGGTCAAAGTCCGGTCCAATCCGACTGGTCACTGTGTGACGCCACCTGGGACTTCGAAATTATCGAAGTTCCAGGGAAGTCGGCTAGCGCTGGCTGGTCAACTGGCCCGCGTGACGTCTCACGGAAGGTTCTCGAGTATTCTGGAACCTTCCGCTCGCCGCCGCTCGCGTTACGGAACGTTTCGGTTCACCCTCCCATAAGAAGTTATCACTTCAAAAATGGAGTTCCTAGTGTTACCGACGCACTAAAATTAGGCCGTCAAAGCGCATTTTCAATTGACTGACTTATCGTCAAAACCTATATTGGAGTACTTTCAGAAGACCTATAAAATCACAATTGAGAAAATCAATATATAAATTCAGCTTCCGTGTTAAATAGTTATGAAAAAATGTAATCAAATTTTTTTTCGTATAAAGTAGTAGTAGGCAATGGACACGCATGATACGAACTTTATTTACTCTTGATCAGTTTTTTATCTTCAACAACACTATATCCATTGCATATCGTTTACTTAATTCATTCTCATAAATTCTATTTATTTTCTAGATCCAGAAATAGACGAGTTACCTCTCATGGCGTCTTTAGGACCTGTAGTAATTATCCTAGCTGTGTACTTACTTTTCGTGCTAAAAGTTGGACCAGCTTTCATGCGAAAGAGAGAAGCCTACAAACTGACAAACACTTTACTGGCGTACAATATTGTGCAGGTCGCGCTGTCAGTATACTTAGTGATAAGGGTAAGTCCGATTCATTGTTGGTATAAACTACATGTATATTTTGTTTACAGTGCAACATGATTATTTCTATATGAAAAAATCTAGTGTACTGACTGAGGGAGCAACCTTTTTTTTTTATAGCATAGATCGGCAAACGAGCAAGTGGGTCACCTGATGGTAAGTGATCTCCACCACCCATGTATGCCCACAATACCAGAAGAATTATGGGCGCGTTGCCGACCTTAAAGGAAAGGGATAATTAGGGATTGGGAAGGGGAGGGGGATTTGGGCCTCCGGATATCTCACTCACCGTACGAAACGCAGCAGCAAGCCACTACTTTACGTCGGTTTTCTGTGAGACAGTGGTAATGACCCGGTTGAACCGGCCCAATCATGCTGTAGACAAAACTGTCTACAGCGTGGCTCTTCCACTCATACCTCCTCCTACCTCGCTAGGCAACTAACAAACGCTCGGCCGGACAAGACGTGCCTCGCCCGAGCCAAATGTGTGCATCGCGCAAGCATGCCTCGACCCGAGCGGAGCATTGTCAAAGGTCCCCCGGTTCAAATGGCTCGCGCACTCAGGACTTAACAACCGAATGTCAACACAACCAGTAGCGTAACTATATATGTGCAAACAAGTGGCCTCGGCATGAACGGGCGCGAGGGCCTCGTGGATAAAATTTCAGACCGAAGCAGCCTCGCGCGAATATTGTAGCGCGGCAAATGTCTGAGGCAGACTTGCGACAGTCAGTACGTGACTAATTATGTAAATATTTAACTAAACACTCCTCATGAGGAGTCGTCCATTGTTTCTTTTATAAGTACCTTGTCTTGTAAGCCCGACATTGAATTTAAACCATTATCGCAAGATCGCAAGCCACATGACTCGCAGCGGTCTCGGAATTCGTCAACAAACAGTGAACCTTTTTAGCGCCGCTTGTAAAATATATAAAAAAATATACAGGCTGGTGGTATAAAATTGGTGTATTTTTAAATTGGTTATCATAAAATAAGCACTATATTGAAATCAAATATGCCATTTGTCAAATAATATAGATTCGAATGACGTAGGTAAATCGATTTATCTCATAAACAAAATTTTAAAGGCAACATTTATTTGTTTATTTGCAAGCGCCGCGTGTCAAGTACGCGAGGCAGGGCGTATTTGACTAATAACAGTCAGTTTTAAACATAAAATGATTTTATTTTATTTTTATGATTCATAATATGTTTTTTTTTTAGTTTTTTAGTAATTTGACGCAAATGGGATTGGCACCGAAGAAATGTTACATGACTGACAGTTTATCAAGAAATCAGGTAAATATTATATATTTATAAACAATTGTGCGTTTATAAAAATATCATTCTTAAAATAACTGCTAATTTAGGTTAAGTTGAGCCCGGGATTTTTCCCCTAGATATGCGAGTATTTTTTTATTAAACTCCAAACGATAATTAAATTTAAACCTGAACTTGCATTATTTCAAAAGAACCGTGTTCATCAAGACATTGTTACTTGTTATTATGTGTACAAACTTGTAAGTAATTGACCACGTACTACGTACAACTCTATTATTATAAAATCTGATATGAAATTGTATTATTTTTTATAAATGCAGCCTCAATTAAAACGTACGTTTTAACTACGCAAAAGACATTGTAAGTCATGAAGTATATAATCGTTGCAGAGAACTAATTAGCCCCGTTAACAGTCAAACACATAGTCCTGACCCAACACTAGATTAATCTGTAACGTGAAGTATCAGGAATTACGAAGGGACTTGCGGTCCCATTTAGGTACAGTATATCATCATAATGCGTGAAATTACAGTCATTCTTTTTCTTTTCAACTTAATTACATCCAGAGTACTTTACATCTGGCATCTCCAGCCATATGCCTATGCCATATGGCTGAGCCTTGTTACCTGTTTAATTTATATTTTGTTTTCCACTTTAATATGAAGGGAAGTAAACAAATTATATTTCCAACTCCTCCCTTACTGTTTGTTTTATTAACTTTGTTGCTGGACAAAAAAAATGGCATGCGCAGAGACTAGGAGAGATATCCATCCTCGCAGCAATTACAGCAAACTTAAGTAAGAAGGCATACTGTGTGATGACCCAATACCCAATCTTTTGTTGGTCCTTTACGAATGCTGAATTTGTTTTCAGTTATGGCTAAAGTGGTAAAATTAACTGATAAAATCAATTTCTTTGTTCTCAGATACTTTTCGGAACATATTTATATCTAGCTGCGAAATTCACCGAACTTCTAGACACTGTTTTCTTCGTACTAAGGAAAAAGGACAGTCAGGTCACGTTTCTCCATTTATATCACCACACCATAATGGTGATTGGGACCTGGGTGATATTAAAGTATTGGCCGTCACATACTCTAATCTTTATCGGATTCCTGAACTCCTTAGTCCATGTTTTCATGTACACTTACTACGGTCTAGCAGCACTGGGACCAAATGTGGCGAAATATTTAGGCTGGAAGAAATATATGACTAAATTTCAATTGGTGAGTTATTTTCAGTTCTTAAGGTTTTTGTAGTGTAAAAGAGTCTCAGAAAAAATAAGTAGAGTCGTCAAAATGATGTGATTGAATACGTCGGAAATGGGGTCTGCATCATAGGAGCCTATCGCCTTCCACGCCTCGAAAGGAATGTCATACCTTGGATGAGAACCCATCCAGACCTGATTACTTTTCGATTCTTACCGCGACGCAGACAATTATGGAAATATTCAGTCGAGACCTGGGTCAACTAGTCGTTTGTTCGACGGCATCTCAAAGAGAGACACGTCAAAATGCTGGGTGATCAGCATATTGTGGAAGTAAAAGCGCTATTACAATTATCTTTTATTTATTAAACTAAACTTATTCATTGTTACTTAAATTAAATGAAACTGTCTTATAAATTATACATCATATCCTAACAATTTTTAACCAATTTTCTTGTCATCAGGTTCAGTTCGTGTCAATCATCATACAGTACATCGCGTCTGTGAGGTCATCAGATTGTCCCCCAGCTAAAGGTGTTGCGATTTTCATCTCTTGCAACACCGCTTTTTTCCTACTTTTGTTCCTCAACTTTTATCGGCAAAGCTACCAAAAGAAGTCTAATAAACAGGCTATCAACACCAACAAAAGTTTACCAACTGAATTCGCAGTTGGTTATATAAAACAAGATTAGCAAAAACAATTAGTCTTATTAGGTGTATTTAAGTTATAATAGTAATATTAATAACTAAAGAAATAATAACTGTGTAACTGTAGATCTTCTGTGAAGTGATTACATTTTTAGAGATGTTCCAAATGCAGGAAAAACATATTTTTACAATTTGATATGTGATATGTTTACGACATTTGCTCGAAATGTGGAAGTGTGTCCTATAAAGGATTGATGTTTCTTTTTTCTGTTTCATCACCTTCACTTGTGTAATTATTTGAAATAAGGAAGAAAGGGACAAAATAATGATTATAAGGGTAAAAGGGAGTATTTTCTACCCACCCCAAAAATCATTGTGTTATGAAATTAGGATTATATTTATATGACTTTATGGGTTGTGATAATTAATTATTAATAATTATGAGTATAGAACTATTTCATATTTTAAATTATATTCTCAATAATGGGTATGGCCAATTTCGTGACATCGCTTAATGATACTTCGACTGCGATAGTGATATTATTTCCTTTAATTCCTAGTTTTGTTTTAGTCCCGTTATAGTGACGCTTACATAATTTTGACCTAACTTTTTCAATTTATATTTGATTTTTTTTTCTAATTCCTTATTATAGTTTGTGATTTCCGTTATTTTTTTACAAAATTCCTTTGAATACCGTAAGTTTAATAATATAGCTTAACCTTTCAATATAACGATATATTTTTAAATTCTTACAAATATTTGTATATCTTGAAAATAATAAGTGGCATAATTACATATCTATTATAAATTCGTAACAAGTTGTGTTTATATATCTCATGAAATATACGAGGAAAATATTTACTAAATTAACATATGGAATATTTGGTGACAAAGATTTAGTTTGCTATTTAATAATTTAAGAAAAAAATATACTTAAATATTGTAGGTAAAGGAAAAGGATAATTTCAAAAATAAATAAATTATATTTGCAATTAAACTTTTACTAAACAACTTAGATTATTTGTTTTATTTTATAATAAAAAGATTGTAGTATCTATATTACATTATATCATAAAATATATTTTAATATCATCTATACAGTGTCATTTTGACACCCTATACTTAAATGAAACCATGTGTAGTGTTCGTTAATATAAGTACTTTGAGCTAAGACACTTTCTTATTAAAGGCAAAATAAAAAAATAATATTTCCTAACAAATTAAATGCCATTAACATTAGATTAATTTTAAACAGTCTGTATACGCGCGCACACACATATACAACTCAACACATCGTACACAGTACACACTACACACCCGTCATCGAATGAATGAGACACACACACATACATTACCGTATCTTATAAGCAACTACGGCGAATAATATTAATCGGACCCTGCCCATAAGATTGCGCCCCGGATGTAAAGTAATAGCTTATAATTTATCAAAAGCAGCAAATAAACGACTGTGTAGTAGTGCAGTATCGCTGAGCCGGAAGTAAACTTAAATTTTAATAAAACCCTATAAAATGTTATTGTCTCCCTGAGATTTCTAAACAATTATACATAATACCATAATACCGCGAAGTATACCAAATACTTCGCGGTGATACTCCCGGCAGTAGTATGTAGTATGTACTTAACACAAACACTACACAAACACTTAGGCATTATTCTAAACTTGATAAACCGGTTAGTGTCAATTTCACTTCAATACGAATAATTATTACACACTTAAAACATTACACAAACGTTTGTGAAAACAGTATCAATTTCACCAAGATGGCCGCAATAATAAAAATTACGAAATACTAATAAAAACTAAATACTGAGCAAAATGGCGGAATATGAAAAAAAACATGCACATCAAACGAAACGACCCGAAGGGAACTAAACTAGAATACCTAGTTTGTTTTAAACTTGTGAGTGTAAGGTATAGTGCCGTATTTACGAAAATTAAATTTTAGGTACTGATTCATCAAAAGATCAACTGATTTGGCGGGAACAATTAAATACCGTGATCAGGTTGGCTAATGGATTAATAACATAGAAATACTAAGCCGGGGTTGGCGAATACAAAAACATTACGAATTATTACGCGTTACAAGTTGACCAATTACGACTTTGAATGCACGCACACCAAGGAATTAGGAATGCAGTAAATCATAAATTTTAGTGTTGTCCTAATGTGTGTATGATTCGATCCGGGAATCTATGATCGAATAAAAAATACCGATTCTTGGAATTGCTGCTCATTGATGTAGCAGCAATGTCAGTACATTGCAGGCTGAGACCGATGAGCTATTGGTTCAAAAATGTATGTGAGTTCTACGGTTCCAAAACATGTATTTTATTATGAATTTGTATTTTACATAACGATACGCGAATTATGTGTATAATTATGGTGCTGCTTAGGTAACTTGTACGGGTGGTTATAACATTTAGAGTGGTAGAGCCACGCTGTAGACAGTTTTATCTACAGCATGAATGGGCTGACTCGACCGGATCGTTATCACTGTCTCACAGAAAACCGACGTAAAGTAGTGGCTTGCTGCTGTGTTTCGTACGGTGAGTGAGATAACCGGAAGCCCAAATCCCCTCCCCTTCCCAATACCTAATTATCCCTTTCCTTTAAGGTCGGCAACGCGCTCATGACTCTTCTGGTGGTGGGCGTACATGGGCGGTGGAGATCACTTACCATCAGGTGACCCACTTGCTCGTTTGCTGGCCTATGCTATAAAAAAAAAATCATGAATTTTTAAGCTTAATTAATATCGCGACATGAGCACACGTAAATGATAGGCCATCACACGAAATATTTTGCCTTTACGCTATAAATATTCTTTACTAAAAACATTTCAAGAAACTTATTAAACCTATAATGTATAATTAATTGAAACCTTTACAGCGACATTAAATTTTCGTAAGATTAAGATTTTCGATTTGAAGGATCGATTAACAGAAGATTGCAACGCATGCATAGCAATGAATCCAGCACTAGCGTTACACGTGTAATTGCGAGACAGTGACAGCTATTGCAATTACTGGAATGCGAAAAGAGTCCCGATAATAGTTTATTTGTGTGCATTTATTATACCGTCAAGTTCAATGTACCTGCTTTATAAAAACGCCAAGCGCACAGAAGGCAAACGGCGCATTAGATAAGTTAAACGTTTTGGAAATGACGGCTCAAAATTGTAATTTAGGAATAGAAATAAATATTAGATTACCCTATGAAATGTAATAAAATCCTAAGTAAAATCGAATCTTGTAACTTTTGCAATGATTATTTGTTTTTAGTCAAATTTGTGATACCTATTTATTGTTGAATAACGTTACCTACTCCTCGCAAACACAATTTTTTTACGTTTTGTCACTGAACAAAGTAATACTGTCGCAACTTTTTCCGGGAATGTGTCAAGAGCGTCTTTGTGAGCCTGAGACGTATTTTCATATGTATGGAGTTGCCCTTCTTAAGCGTTTGTGTTTTATAATTACATCGTCAGCTGTGACATTTTATTCAATAGATTTTAGTGCAAAAACCGTACAGCGTGATTTAAAAGGCTCAAAACTTAAATCACGTTTTTTGGCAAAACTACTACAAGCTCAAGCCTCATGTTTGGTACAAGGTAAGCAGAGGCGATGACAAATATGTGGTTTCATTTAGTAACAGGGTGTCAAAATAACCCTGTATATCAGGCCATGAGAACCATAGTGGCCTAACTCACTTTTTTACGATATTGAGTTTATGATTTTTTCCAGTTCAAATTGGTCATTTTGATAGAACCAGAGTGGCCTAAAAGTGATACAACGAATATTCACTAGATGGCACCATAATCACTGTTACTGTTTTTAGTCTGTGATCAAAATTTGAGGTGCCATACTGGCCTAAATAAGATAGGCCACTATGGTTTAAGCCCTCTAAAACTTCACTGTTATGATGGCATTAGTTAGGCTACTTTTGACAGTCTGTTGATGACAAACGTCATTATTTTCGCGCCCATGTGTGCTTGCTTAATCGTTCAGTAAAATATTATTTGTGAGTAAGTGGATATTTGGCAATATGGAAAACGACCAACAAGAAAAGAATGTGGATAACGAACTTCGAGGTATGTATTACAATATTCCATTGTATTATATGGCAATAAATAAGACGTGTTATTTGTTAATAGTCTTCTAAGAGTTTTCATTGTTTACAGAAATCTTTGTCTTTTGTTTGGTCTGAAGCAGAAGAAGATCCATTTAAAGACTCTGGTTCAGACTACCAGCCATCTGGACGTAATTCGTCAGCATCTACTACTGATTTAATTGAGATTTTGGGTGACAAAAACCAATCCCCAAATAATATAACTTCTGAAACTACTCCAGTTCAATTTAAACCTAGAAAAAGAGTGAGACAACCTAGCAAATGGAAGAAGTGAGAAAGGAAAAGCGTTCAAGAGGTGCAAAATATATTAATGTTAAAAGTGTTCTAGTGCCACCAAAACAAATTGATACTGCTCGTGAGTGTAATTGCCAACATAAGTGTCATGAAAAAATTCTGCCTGCTCAGGAAATAATTCTGTTCAACAGCTTTTATGCTTTAGGAAATTATAACTGACAGAAAAAAGACATGTCGCACTGCTTCTGTTGAATCTAGGCGTTCAAATTCAATTCAATTCAATGCATCCATTTACAACTTTTTAAATATTCTAATCATGAAGATGTTTTATTTGAAAATGTAGATTTAAAGAAAAGGACCTTTACAGATTTGACTGGTATTAAGCTGGATCATTTATACCCTGTGATGATGATGATGTCATCCAGGCCGATTTCGGCCACGGCGACTGTTTATATCTGCTTTAATCAGAAGAGCTTCGCTGGTGGGCTCTTATATGACTTACGTACCCTATTTTGGCCTTGAACGTGCGCTTGCAGTAGTTGCACGTGAGGGCACCATTTTCGTAGTGGTAAACTATGTTAGAAGGCGGTCTACTTTTCAGATCGTCGCGCTTTGAATCAAAATCGCGCCTTCTGTCATCTTCAAAATCCCAGACCTTCTGTTGCACCAACCTTCTCCACTCCAGGCGTTTTTCTGCCATAGACTCCCAACGAGAGGGCTCAATGTTGCATTTTTTCATATGTCTTTTCTGAACATCCTTAAATCTTAGGTACTGGCCACCAGGTTTGCGTTTCCCTTTTTGGAGTTCAGAAAAGAAAATGCGCTTCGCCACTCTCTCATCGGGCATTCTGTAGACGTGGCCACACCATCGCAGTTGACGGCGCATCAGATATGCCTCGATACCATACACGCTGGCTCTTCGTAACACGTCGGTATTTCTTATGTAATCGGACCACCTAACGTTCATTATGTCCCGGAGGCATTTTAGATGGAACCTATCCAATGTGCGGATATGTCTACGATAGAGACACCACGTTTCCGAAGAGTATAGAAGTGCGGGCAGTACGACAGCCATGTACACTTTTATCTTTGTCCCTAGTTTTATATCATGTGACCGGAAAATCTTTTCTCGGAGCTTACCAAAACTTGCAGAAGCTGCACCTATTCTGGCATTAATTTCCAAGTCAAGATCACCTTTAGATGTTAAGGTGCTTCCTAGGTATCTGAATTTATCTACTTGCTTCAAAATTGTGTCATCTAGCTGCAAATTGAGAGATGTATGGTTCGTTGTCTCCATTGCCATACATTCAGTTTTGGTAACACTTATTTTAAGCCCAAATCTGTAGCAAGACTTATTCAAGTTTGACATAAGCTCTTGCAAGTCGTCAGGAGTCTCCGTCACAAAACAAAGATCGTCAGCGTACATCATCTCCGTTATTATGTCATGCGTGACCTTTGTGCGAGCTTTTAGTCTTTTGGGGTTGAAAAGCTTCCCGTCTGTACGGAAACGAATGTGAATTCCACCTGAATGATGCTTTAAGGTGTCCCTTACAACTACAGAAAAATATAAAGCAAAGAGAGTAGGTGCTAAAACGCAACCTTGCTTTACACCACAGGAAACAGAGAAGAAGTCAGATCTGTCACCTTTTACTGTCACACAGCATTTCATGTCGTCGTGTAATAATTTAATCATTCGTACAAACTTCTCCGTACATCCGAGTTTTAGTAGTATCGTCCAGAGAGCCTCGCGAGGAACACTATCAAAAGCTTTTTCCAAATCTACGAAGCAAAGATATAGCGGTTGGTGTTGCTCTTTGCTTTTTTCCTGCAGTTGTCGTATGCAAAAGATAGCTTCGCTAGTTCCTCTATTTGGTCGGAACCCAAATTGTGTTTCTGGTAAAATAGATTCGGAAATTTCGGAAAGACGGCAAAGGAGAATTCTGGCAAATATCTTACCAGGAGAAGAGAGAAGGGAGATTCCGCGATAAGAATTACAGTCTGCACGATCACCTTTATTCTTATAAAGAGCACAGATTCGCGACGTCTGGAAGTGTGTCGGCACGCGTTCATCGGCCCACATTTGACAAAAGTGCTCCCAAACGACAGTGTGCAGATCATCGCCTCCATACTTAAAAAGTTCCCCTGGCAAGTCGTCCAATCCTACCGCTTTCTTGTTTCGCTGCCTATTGATAGCGTTCTTTACTTCTTGCAGAGTCGGCGGTTCGTCTAAAGAGACAACCGGTGGAAGCTCTGGCAGTGCAGCAATGTAATGTAGATCAGCTGTTCTATCTACATTAAGCAAGTTATTAAAGTGCTCAGACCAACGCTTGAGGACTTCCGCGCGGCTAGTTATTATAGAGCCCTCTAAAGATTTTAAAGGCACGGTTGTCTGACTTGGAGCCCCAACGAGTTTCCGCATTTCTGCGAAAAAGTCACATAGCTGATTTGTATCTGCAAGCCATTGCATGTGTTGAGCTTTTTCAAGCCACCAGTTGTCCTTCGCATCACGAGTGAGTTTCCGCAACTCAGACGTGCTCTTTTTAATGTTCTCTGCAAGGGAGGCTTGTCTGCATCCTCGGTCTTGTCGTTTTAAGAGCTCACGGTGTTTAGCCAAGGCATCACAGAGGATTTGGTTGTTATCGTCGAACCAGTCTTCATGCGTCCTAGGCTGTAGGCCCAGAACGCATGAAGCTGATTCTAATATATTTGATGTAAGGTCGTGCCATCTGTGTTCAAGGTCCCTGTTATTGTTATCAAGTTGAGCAATGTTATGATTTATACTTTGCACGTACTTTTCCCGCAACTCCAGGTTTCGTAATTTATCTATGTGAATACGTTTGGGTTTCACCCTTGTTGGTCTGCGAGGAAAATTAAGCTTTAATTTAAGCTTGATAACAACCAGTCTGTGGTCGGACCAGCAATTGGCACTTCTCATCACTCGTGTAATGTTAACTTGGGCTAGATCTCTCTGTCGAACAATGGCATAGTCAATTAGGTGCCAATGATTTGACCTGGGATGCATCCATGTATTTTTATGTTTAGCTGGAAGTCGGAACATGGTGTTAGTTAAAGCTAAGCGAAATTGCGAGCAAAAGCCGAGTAATAATTGGCCATTACTGTTCATGTTGCCTATTCCATGCCTGCCTAACACTTTGGGCCATGCCTCAAAGTCGCGTCCAACCCGAGCGTTGAAATCTCCCAACAATAAAATTTGCTCTTTAGATGGTATCTTGGATAGGACGCATACGAGGTCTTCGTAGAACTTCTCTTTCACTTCATCCGATTTATCCAAAGTTGGTGCATATACACTGATCATATTGAGATAGTTGTTGTTATCTAAGTGTAGTCGCAGAGACATTATTCTGTCGGAAAAACCAACCGGAAGTTCTTCTAGTTTTGATGCAGTACTTGTTTTGACCGCAAAACCAACTCCAGATCGTCTGTGTTCATTAGATGGTAGCCCTTTCCAGTAAAACGTGTATCCACCGCCGTGCTCCTTGAGTTCTCCTTCATCAGCCAAATGAGTCTCACTAAGCGCAGCTATATCGATGTTCAATCTCTGAAGCTCTCGAGCAACGACGGCAGTTTTACGTTCTGGGCAAGCGTTATTAGGTCCATCAAGAAGTGTACGCACATTCCACGTACCAACGCTTAAAGGTGTAATTTTTGTTAGATTTTTAGTTTTCTTATTCATTGTTCGACCACGTATAGGTAGATGCAGAGACAGCCGTGGTTACTACCTCCTTGAAGTTGTGGGGTAAGCACTTGTTTGGGACACCTTTTCTAGTCCCCTCCCCGGCTGAGCGGGGGAAGCAGTGCCACTCTTAAAAGAGCTGCTTCGTCGCAGAGGGTGCTGCCGAGCTGCACTGTTACCCCAGAGCAGTGCAAAAGCGACCACTCTCCCTCTACCGCCCACGTGCAGACATCAGACAAAGCCCAGCAAGCATCAAAGCCGAACCTTTCTACCTCCGTCCATCGCCATGGGTCTTTCAAAGTCTCGGAGTCCGTTAAAGCAGATACAGTCAGATGCGCAGGATATTTTTAAGTGCATAGGTGTGCGCGCAAACACAGATGCACTCTCTCGTCCACACTCCCCTTGATCCGATGGAACGGAAAACCGCTACAATCAGAGGGAAGCAGGATGCAGTGTCTAGCCGACGATAGCTATATGGCCCCCTATCATCACCTTTAAGGCCTTCCACCATGCCTATGCTGCCTCGCCACCGGAGATGGATTGCACAATGCCGAGACAGACTTTGTGCACTGAGCGGGGAGCGGCCGCTAAGACTTGAGGCACCGAGGTACTCAAGCCCCTCTCTGCCAGGTTTAGCCCACGAGTCGACGTGGTTACCGGGGTATGGCGCTGCATGCAGGACAGCTACGAGGAGCCACTGGCGAGAGTTTGTGGATCACAACGATTTTAACCGATGGCTCAACCACCCTAAAGGGTCGACTGGCTGAGCCAGATGCTGATAACCCACTATACCCCAATGTTATACCCTGTATCAAATACTCATTATGTCAATAAGAAATTACATAGATGTTAAGGATGACGTTGATAGTGACTAAGTATACTTTTATTGTTAAGTGCCCTTGCTGTTAATGTTTTTTTTATTTAAGTGTTTAATAAACAATTGGCCTAATAACAGTTTTTTTTAATCCATTTCTAAAAGCCTACTGCCAAAGTGGCCTATCTGTGTATAAAATGTAGAAAAATAGCTATAAAGCTATTTTCTTACTACTAAAATCATAAATTGGAACATTAATAGGTCAAATAAAACATAAAAGTAATAAAAAGTATGTATTATGAAGAGTGCTAGTTGATTAAAAAAATACTGTTTATATTTTCTATGGTACTCAAAAAGCTTGTCCACTGAATTAGGCTACTATGGTTCTCATGGCCTCTAATTTATATAAAAGAAAGTGGTGTTAGTTACACCACTTATAACTCAAGAACGGCTGAACGGATTTAGCTGAAAATTGGTGGAGAGGTAGCTTAGAACCAGGAGACGAACATAGGATTTTTATCCCGTTCGACCGCGTTTCAGTCAAGTCACTATAAAACGTGGTATAACAAAAACGCATCTGACATGACACAAAATGCAAATGACAGTGGAATAACAAAACTTAAATTACAGCTAAACGTAATTTTGTCTTTGGTTAAGTATGGTAAAAAATTTGACAATTATAAAAATGATAGCTAAACGTAATTGATAATATCATCTTTCCCGACAAAACTATGCATTTGATCATGTGATGATCTTTAGCAAAGTTGTTGTGCATGAGCCCACGAAGGTTTCTGAGAGGGTACGATCAATTTTCGACACATGGCGCCACTGTTAGGCTACTTTTATCCCGGAAAAAGCAAATCACGCGGGCGGAGCCGCGAGGGACAGCTAGTAAACTAATATATATATATATATTATTCTTGCCATCACATCGGTCTAATTGATCTAAGTAGTTATTTTAGCAGTTCATTATGCATATTTGGCCTGCATAATAATATCTTCAGAAGTACTAAACAATGCTGTAATATTGCAAACGTTAAGTAGCACTGTGTAAGTATTACTGTGTTTCTGTTTGAAGGACATTGAAGCCAGTGAAATTACTGGGCATTATGAGACTTGACATCTCATGTCTCGGGGTGACGAGCACAGTTGAGTGCTATGCAGTGCTTTATAATTCAAAGTTCTGTGCGGTGTTGCTTCTGTTTATGGGCAGGCGTGGCGCTTGGCGAGCCCATTGCTCGTCACGTCATTTAATCAAATAAACAAAATATGATGTTTGTCGTGGATGTTAAGACATAATAATATAAATACTAGCGCCACGCTGTAGACCGTTTTATCTGCAATGTAGATTCTACAGCATGAATAGGCCGCCTAGATCAGGTTGTTACCACTGTCTCGCAGAAAATCGACGTGAAGTAGCGTCTTGCTTTAGCATTTCTTACACAGAAATATTTGAGCCTAAATCCCTTCCCCTTTCTAAATTCTTAATTATCCTCATCTTTTAACGTAAGCAATGCGTCCATTTCTGGTATTAGGCGTTGCTCATGCCTATGAACAATAGACCTGGCACACAAGGTTACTGATGACAATTATAGTTCCGATAGTCGTTATTGCTAATGGGTTGATACCAAAGAGCCTCGATCAACATCTTCACAGGCTCTCGATTGGTCATTGGGTCAAGAGCCAGATTCAGAAAGCGGTGTTATTGGATACGGCACGCATTATGAAGTTCCTCAACATGCTTTTATCACGTTATAGAACGATTTGGCATGTAATCTTTATGACCGAACGTCTGCCTCACGTCACCCCCTCTGGGGGGAAACACTCAGACCCGAAACAAATGTTTGTGGATCACATAAACGTTTTGTCTCAGTGCGGGAATCAAAGCCGCGGCCTCTCGCATTACAACCGACTACTCGCTCACTGCGCCACGGAGGCTATGTATATATCAGGTAAAATTAAAATTAATGTGAAATTACCATTTTTTATTTTTTTACTGTGGATGAAACAACGGACGCTAAGACTAATTTAGAGAATTATTATGTTAACAGTATTTTTCGTTCTAAAGAAATGGACATACGAGTTCATACACCGGTAAATCATAATCACTCATTCAGACGTAATCGGGTAATTTACTGAGGACAACACCTTGAAAAATTCATCGACCCGACTATTTCCTGTCAAAAAAATCCTTGAGACAATGAAAATGGGCAGATAAAATTATAGTCCATAAAGAGCTGTTGAAAATATACTTACTACAGAAAGCAATTACGAAAGACATCATATTTACATGCATTAATCTTCTTAACTGCCAGTTATTTTTGCCTTTACTTTTTTATAGCCAGTAAACAAGCAAATGGGTCATCTGATGCTAAATTATCTGCACCGCCCATGAACATCCGCAATACCTTAAGAATCATGGATGTTACCTTTAAAGGAACGGAACATAATTATGGAATTGATAAAGGGTGATTTAAGCCTCCGGGTATTTCACTCAGCGTTGAAAACTTCAAAATCCGACTTTAGAACCCGAATCGCCATATGTTTGGTGTTTTTGTTTATGTCTGTAAGACAAACAATGAGTTTATCGGTGTTACCTAGAATTATACTGGCCTTTATAAATGCTTATTCACATTCCGAAGAGGGAAGAAGCAAAAAGCGAAGAGCATGCGACATGACAGACGTATGACCGTTGCAGGCACAGGGATACAAGGATGTACATATCCGCCCCAACAAACCATCAAGTCATGTCGTAATACAGTCGAGAAAACCGGATATACACTGACTGATCCTGGAACGCGATCCACACAAGATTTTTGGGTCACTTTGGGAGGTTTTAACACCATATCTACGGTGGTCAGCTATATGAATGAATATCCTACCACCAGCAAAGCACAGCCAGGAGTTACACAATTATAGTGTACCAATCGGTAGGTCGGCTTGCGGCTAACTTGAAATAGTTCTTAGTAATTATGTTTGAAGAATATTTGTTCTATCCTTTATAATATTTTTTTATATAGCTTAAGCCGGCAAACTTGGAAAATAAATAGAAAAAAAAATTAAAATGATCTCCACCGCCCATGTACGGCCACAATACCAGAAGAATCATGGGCGCGTTGCCGACCTTAAAGGAAAGAGATAATTAGGTATTGGGAAGTGGAAGGGGATTTGGGCCTTCGGATATCTCACTCACCGTACGAAACGCAGCAGCAAGCCGCTACTTTACGTCGGTTTTCTGTGAGACAGTTGTAACGACCCGGTCAAAACGGCCTATGCATGCTGTAGACAAAACTGTCTACAGCGTAGGTCTATCACTCATAGATATATAAATTTGGCGTCAAAATAGCATCTGTAGATGAAATGACCTCCACAATCACTGCCCCAATACAGACTAACAGTGCCCTCATGTATCTTCCGTAGCTTGCAGAAATTTAGAAATGGTGTTAGTCACTGCTCACGCGTAACCCATACAAACTAGCCAATATAAACCTACATAGTTCAAAGTTAGAATGCATTTTGTAATAATGGCCTTGCTGACTTAAACTTTTTTGTTATTTAATTGAATGACGAGACGAGCAAGGCGCTCGCCTGATGCTAAGCGCCACGCCTGCTCATAAACAGAAGCAACACCACACAAAACTTTAAATTACAAAGCACTGCATGGCACTGAACTACGCTCGACACCTCGAGACATGATGCTAAGTCTCATAATGCCCAGTAATTTCACTGGCTTCAATGTCCTTTAAACCGAAACACAACAGTGCTTATACACTGCTGCTTGGCGGCAGAAATAGACAAGCGGTGGTACCAACCCAGACGGCCTCTCGCATACGAGGGACCTACCCCTTGTTTTATGTTTATTTCGCTGGACACAATGTAGATCTAAACCAAACCAATCAAACCAAAACACAACAGTGCTAACACACAAATAAAAATAAAACAATTAATAAGCTTTCAATAAACGTATATTTTCATTAGTTTTGAGTACGTATAATAACTTGGCAGCCTCACTTACTGAACGATTTATTAATTTCTATTATTGTCATTATATCCAAATTGCCAATATTGTGTTACTAATTCTGTACTAATTCTGTGTTTAAAAAAATAAAACAATAAAATAGCTTTCAATAAACGTATATTTTCATTAGTTATGAGTAGGTAAAGTAACTTGGCGGCATTATTTATTGCACGATTTATGAATTTCTATTATTGTTATTATATCGAAAACACTACCACGTCCATTGCTGTCATATACAAATAGGAGTACAAGAAATAAGCCCTCTATCAATGTGTATATATCATGACTGTTATGCAGGTACACCAAGCTCCATGTATTTTTTCCGTTTTTGTTTAGATTTAATATTGTGAAATGAATAATAAAATATATCCGGTATATTTTAAATTCTATATTACCATTTTAACAGTACTTGCGAGCAGTGTATTTAATTTTATAAAACTAATAAAATATATTCTTTTAATTTATACATGGTTAGTTAAAATAAACTAATAATCTTTTACAGGTAACTTATTTACTTATACTGATTAATTTTAGTTCTATGACTGACATTTCATAATTTTAAATATTTTACAATAGGTCAAGTGCAAAGGTGCCACCGCTGCCTCCAAAGGCCCCTATTTTTTGTTAAGCCCTTTCTTTTGCGACCACGTAGTTTATGGTTAATATAGTAAAAAAACGTATTTTAATTATTTTATTTTAAATATTTATAAATTGTTAAAAGTCATGGAACGATTTATTCAGTATGATTTCAAGAATTTACTTGCAAGAGGTTATTAGTATTTTTAAATAATTAGCTTAGGTTTCAAAATAAGAACAAAAACGTTAATACAGGTGTACCCTAGCGTACATTTGAATAAAGATCCCTATAGTACAATCTATTACATAAATGTATCAGTAAATAACTAGTTAATATTGATTAAATCATGTACATTTTTACATTAAATTATGTTTTATATTGTATTACAATATAGAAAAACGTATTTAATTGACATATTTACGAAGATATAAGCGTTCTCAGTTCTGCAGATTTTTTGATGTTAAAGTGCATCAACTGAAAAAATAAAATGAAAAAGCAATTGATACAAAATTAAGATTACAAGAAATTACATTAGAGCAAAAATAAATATCTATTCTACAAAGAAATTTACAACATAAACGTAAGTGAAAATTACTACAGATTCTCCCAAGGCATAATATCTGCATACTGCCTTAGAGAACGCTTCGTATACAAAATATTTGGAAGACAAAGTTTTGGAATCACTATTCAACTAACTAAAAACCGATTTCAAAAACTTCTTATTCGCACTTAAAAGTCACAAGTAATATTAATTTGTTATAAACGATAGTAGAAATTTAAATGTGCCATATACCTCTACAGGAACAGGGAGTATACAAAATCGACTGTGACTGTGGCCTCTCCTATATCGGTCAAACCAAAAGAAACATAGGGACCCGCGTAAAAGAACACATAGCTGATGTTAAACACCGACGCTCTACGAAGTATGCAGTTGCTGAACATTCTGAGGAAGGCTCCAATCATTATCTTAGATTCGACAAACCACAAATCCTTGCTAAAGAACACCGATTCCTACCTAGGATGATTCGTGAGGCTATTGAAATTAAAAAACATCCAAATTTCAATAGAGAAGATGGTTGGAAGCTAGCACAAGCCTGGGATCCGGTTATACATTTAATTAAATCGGAACCCAAAAGACCAATTGCCAGACCTCAAGACACTGTGAGCTCCTTCTGCGTAGATCGGACCAAACCATAAAGACTTTTATAATTGTAAATTGAAGGTAGATACTGTAACATTAACATTTTTGGACAACCTACACCTCAGTCCTCCCCGTGACCACGAAGGCTGAAAAGTCTTCGAAACGTCGGGATCATAATTAAAATAAAAAACCGCGATAAAATCCGTTTAAATTAGTTTTATTTCAATGAGTAACATTCGCGTAAACGTAAGAAATCATTATAAATAAATTTAATACAAAGTACTAAAATGGATTCAGAGATAGAGGGCAAATATAAATCCAATCGATAAACGATTTAAATATAACTTCTGCATTTTACAAACTGACGAGCGTTTGTACGGGCGAGTGCCGGAAATCCATATAAAGGCTTTGTCAAACAGGACGCGTTCTTAGAGCTGCGTAATAGCGTTAAAGCGGCGCGTTGTAACGTCGCGCTCTGTTCATGTCACACTTGACTAGAGCCCAACGCTCCTTAACGCAACGTACCATTCGCCAAAGCACAGTGTCTATCTATAAAATGTCAAGTGATTCCGATGTGGAAGAATTGTTACTTTTAACGGTTACTGTATTTATTACTATTCAGACTTATGTGATATTATCTTATTTTTTCATTAATTTATTCGCAGATAATGCTCTTAAACGAAAGTAGATCTGAGACAGTATGTCTATACAGCCTATAATAATATAAAACAAACATATACCAAATACCATGAAAATAATAAATCCGCTTACATCTTCAACTTTCCATCATAAAGTAGAAACTTCTTATATAGTTACATAATTCTGTGGTAACTTGTATGCTTAGTTAAGCATGTCATATTATTGTTTATATGAGAAACCGAGTCCAAAATGGCAATGGTTTCGAACTTCGTATAATTTTATAACGCAGGTCCCTTTGCGGCAGTAGAGCCGTGCGGGAGGGGCGTGTTGTGATCACGATATTGGTGTTACGTCATATTTCATTCAGTATCACTCCTTCCGCACCACTCCATTACCGCAAGACCTACTCGGTTATGCGCTATCCCTATAACAACGTCTTATAACTATCTTTTATATACACTTTAATTATTCGCTTAAACATCAAAATGTATAAAGACATAATTGCCTACACCAGTTGTTTCTAAATCATTTGCTACTACTGCCATAACCCCCTCATCAATACAATTTTCCAATATTTAGCTTATTCTAAATTTATTTACAAACAAAATGAGTATGATCACATTTAATCTGTTTTTTCTGTTTTTTCTTCGCTTATTTTACCGTTGGGAACCCCGTTACCGATTTTTAGATGACCATTCTCTGATTTGATTCCATTAACAAGTCCATTAGCAATCTTTAGTTTGTCCTTCTTTTTCTCTGGTTTGCCGTAAGCTTTGTAGTAGAAGTCGTAGAAAAGGTAGTAGAAGAATATGGAATTGGGTAATGTGAACACCACAGACCAGCGAGGATAGCCGCAGTCATAGAAGAGCAGCTGGGCTGAGTGCAAGAATGCTATGCAGAACTGGAGCTGCAATTTAAAGAGATGGAGATTATAAACAACAACGTCACTCCACTGCCTGACTCATATAACTTATTTTATTTAATTTTGTTTAAGAGAGAACAAAACAAGAGTAAGTCCCTCGTGTTCCAAAAATAGACTTTATTACATAAGAATCCGTTTTCCTCCACGCAAAGTAGATCCATCTAGGACGTTAAGGTTCCATGGCATAGGAGTCTAAAGTCCAGACCAGAAACAGAAACATTATGCTCTTCCAATTCTGATACGCAAATAAAATCTGTAGATATTAACTTTGATAAACTCCTAATAAATTAATGTAAGCAAAACTACATAAATGATAATTGTGACGTAATTTTTGTAGCGAGAGTAAAGCCATATTCGCCTATGCAGAGGAGTACGATATGGTAACTCCAGTAAATTTTATGTTAATAGATTTGAAAGCAGTTTAGTCGATAATGAACATTTGTTATTAAAATGGGGTCACACTGTTTTGTAATTACATAATACAAAGATTTATGTAAAAAGCTACGGCGCCTAAAACCTTTTTCGATATTAAATATATTAGAATAACGACATGTAACGCCAAAATCTTTTAATTGGGTTTCACTAATCAATTCAAATTATTTGTATCCGTTCATAGTAGGTATATAACAAAGTCGTCAATTCCTCAGCTCTTTGGTTTTCGGCTTATTTCTCCTAAATTATGCAATGTATTTACAGATATTATTCACTATCATTTACAGAATTTATTCGGGCAAGTTTATATGTATATCGCATTGGGAGCTGAGCAGTGCCATGCCTGTGGTGACATCGCTAGGGACAGCTATTATATGATAAGTTCATACACAGATTTAACTTGTGCACGCTAAGTTCCATTTGTAATAATGGAACATGATTTCGAACGGATTTCGATGCAGGTTTTTCTATGTACATACGATTTATACTTAGTAAGTGAAATACTAAGTGTAATTCCAGTAAACACATAGGCTATAAAAACTGTTATTCCAGAAAAATAATTTTAATAGGGCAGATCATCGAGTAAAAGCTATATTTTTTTAACAAAAATAAAACCGTAAAGAAAGTAGAAAATAATAAAAAAGAATCAACAATTTTGAGTGGGTCGTATTTCAGTTTAATGGTCAATTAAAGATAGAAGACACCGACGCAAAATTATTTATTTTTAACGTGTTGTTTGGGTCACCCGTTTAGGAGTGGATTTTCTACTTTACTCGTTCGAATAAACAAAAGAATAATCCGAATTGTCCGCATTTGCCGGACATGTGATTAAAGATAGAAAAAAAAAACGCATCGTATCTGTGGTTTTAAATAAATGTAACTCACCATTTGCAACGTAGTTATATACTTCTTCCAAGATAAATACTTCTGGTATTGCGGACCAATAGCCGCCAACATATAATATGTGTACATGATGATGTGAACAAACGAGTTGATCACACCTATCAGGGTTCCGTGCCCTCCCGGGTAGTACTTAGTAGCGCCCCAAGATATCATTGGCATCACAGTGTGGTGGTACAAGTGAAGGAAGGTGATCTGCCGGTCTTTCTTTCTGATGACGAAGAACACGGTGTCGAGGAGCTCCGACATCTTCGCTAGAAAGTATATGTAGACACCTCGGGCTACCTGAAAATGTATTAAATTTGATGAATACGTGCACACCAGCATTTCACCGATCATAATAAGATATTAGTCCATAGTGACTACTAAGACAGTATTATCTGTGTATTTGATGAAGGCGCGTGCACACTGAGTTGTTTTGTTAGTATATCTATATACATGAAAGAAAAAACGTGTACATCTATATGTACACGTTTTTTCTATTGCCAAGCGCTACATAAATATTACCTCTCAGTAGTATTTAATACGTATTAATAGGAACTATTAATAAAGGTCGCAGGAAGTCGCTGGATGCAGGCCGCTTGTCGGTCTGGAAATCGGGAGAAAGGGTCTGGAAATTGGGAGAGGCCTATGTTAAGCAGTGGACGTCCTGTGGCTGATGATGATGAATAGGAACATAACGCTAGCAAAGGGTCATTTGCAATACGAAGTACTCGTGTCTTCATGAAATGCGCAAACTCCTCCGTGTTTAAGCTTAAACGCGGAGCGACGCGGCTTAAATGACATATTTGTAAAAAAGATTGTACGGAACACTATACGTATGTGAGGATTTCTTCGTGATTTTAATAATAAAATAACGATACGACATAATTGTTATTGTCATTTCACGCTATGCGAATAGCGTATATATATAATAGCGCATTGTAATAGGGCGCGATAACGTCTAACATGATATTATCTATTATAATTGTCACGCAGCATAATCAAAGGGGATTTCCTTGATTATTAATAAAGATCGTTTTCTATTTAATATTGTTAGTAGTTAGTTGTACAAGTATAATTTATTGAAATAAAACTAATTTAAACGGATTTTATCGCGGTTGTTTATTTTAATTATGATCCCGATTTTTTATTATATATTTTATTTCAATGAGTAACATTCGCGTAAGAAATCATTAAGTATAATTTAAAAAATGCATATTGTTTTATATTATCTATTCCTTCCACTTGCCCTTATCCCCCTCACAGTAGGGTTGGTACAACATGATAATTAACACATACAAAGATTTTACGGCCTGTCTTGTTATTTTTACGACCGGCCACCTGTCTGGCGTTAACTCCTATAGAGAGAAAACACCCAGACCTGAAATAAATATTTGTAGATCACATAAACATTTATCTCGGTGCGGGAATAGAATTTGTCTTCTTTCTCCTCTTCTCTTCCTTGTCGTCTTGTCGTCTTGGATGGCGTCATGAATAGCACCAACAACAGCAAGCGCCGTGGCATAGAGTGGGGACTGTCCAACGTGTTGGAAGATTTGGATTATGCCGATGACCTATGCCTATTGAGCCACACACGCGCCGACATGCAATCCAAACTAGACGACCTACGGCGAGAGGCTTTGGAGACGGGGCTTAAGATCAACATACGGAAGACCCAGGAGATGAGGTGCAGAGCGACAAGCACTTTGCCGTTGCTCATCGGCACAGAGGGTGTGGAGAGAGTCCACAAATTTACCTACCTCGGTAGTGTAGTGTCAGAAACAGGAGGAACCGAAGAAGACATCACTTCGAGAATCGCCAAGGGGAAGGCAACCTTCGCACAGCTCCGCCCTATATGGCAATCGCGGAAACTGACTAGGAGAGTTAAGCTCAAAATATTCCGGTCCAACGTGAAAACCGTGTTGCTCTATGGATGTGAGACGTGGAAGGTCACCAAGGACATCTCGCGTCGGCTCCAAGTTTTCGTCAACCGCTGTCTTCGCCGTATTCTCGGTGTATACTGGCCCGAGAAACTCTCCAACTTAGATCTGTGGGAACGCTGTGGTGAGACTCCGATCGACCAACAGATCAAACGCCGCAAGTGGAACTGGATCGGCCACACGCTCCGAAGGGACCCTGACCACATACCTAGGCAAGCCCTAGACTGGAATCCCCAAGGAAAGCGGAAACGTGGCCGCCCTAAGCAATCCTGGCGGCGGACGATCACTGCAGAAGCGAAGGCTATAGGAATGACCTGGAGCGAAGTAAAGCGCGAAGCCCAAGACCGATCGAGGTGGCGACGTACTGTGGACGCCCTCTGCCCCATCGAGGGGACATAGGACAATAATGATGATGGGAATAGAATTAGCTGCCTCTCGCTTTACAGTCGACTACTCTACCATTGCGCCACGGAGGTTATCCGATGTCCGTATTAATATTGTCTATAAATAATAAAAACTATGATAGGTTTATAAATATGTTATATTATTTTTGACTCCTTGAGTGGTAGCGCCACGCTGTAGACAGTTTTGTCTACATCATGAATGGGCTGGCTCGACCGGGTCGTTACCACTATCTCACAGAAAACCGACGTAAAGTAGCGGCTTGCTGCTGCGTTTCGTACGGTGAGTGAGAGCTCCCCTTGCCAATCCCTAATTATCCCTTTCTTTTAAGGTCGGCAATCCGCCCATGATTCTTTTGGTGGTGGGCGTACATGGGCGGTGGAGATCACTTACCATCAGGTGACCCACTTGCTCGTTTGCCGGCCTATGCAATAAATAAAAATAAAAATCCTTGAATGTCTTACATCCCCTTCAACAATTCATGTAAAAGCAGCGCTTCCAAAAACTAAGGCTGGTGGTTACAGACATGATACTACTAATAAAATCGCCAAATAAATCTACCTAAGCCGCTACTTGCCAAGTAATTCATGTCATTGGAATATTTAAAGTCGCTTAAAAATATCTATTCACTACAATACTTACCCTCATAGCCTCTGGGGATCTGGAGAAGTCCACTGGTTGACATTTCCAACTGTAAGTCCTCAACCAGCCTGCTTCGAGGCCCTGGAATAATCAACCAAACGATAAGGAACTATACTGTACATACATGGTTGGGTTATTCAGTTAATTAGTCAATAATAATAAATAGTTTGACTGCACACAATGCATTAAACGTGACTCTCAGAAATTCGAGACCGTCGCGAAACTGATAAGTTTTTTTAAAATAGAATAATATTGTTCTATTCAATACTAGTATCTATATGAGATTAATAATAGTCCGGCCTATATGTTAATATGTGATTATAAAAGCAAAATACCACCTGAAATTGACGTAATATAAAAAAACAGCTAGCCGTTACGTTTTGTACGGTGAGGTTGGATCCGGAGGCCCAAATCCTCCCCCCTTCCTAATCCTTTAATTATCTCTTTCCTTTAGGTCCGGCAATGCATTCATTATTATTTTGGTATTGTAAGTATTCATGAGCGGTGAAATCACTATGGTACCATCAGGTGACCCACTTGTTCGTATGCCTCCCTCAGATATAAAAAAAAATCTCAACAACGACCAATGTTAGAATCATGAAATTTAGTCAGATGAGCGTTTGTATATAATGTACTCGTATTTGCCTGTTTATAAATGATTTTTGGAAATTTATATTTACGGACTAAGGGGAACACAAAAAGATGAGTATCTTGTCGACCGTACAGAATAATGATTTTATTTTCTTAGACATTCATTCCTAAGTACAAAACTTGTGTAAACGTCTCTGAAGGTTAACAGATATAATAACATTGAGACAGTCATAGTCGTCGCACTAGACCTACTTTAAGATTAGAATTTGTTATGATAATATTCCAAATACGTTATTGCCAAAATCATATATTATGGACTGCCTTGAATTATTACTAACCCAATATCAATGCTAAGTAGTGAGGTTCTCCTGTATTCAAGGTATTTTGGCATGTCCGACTCGAGACCTTCAGGGAAAGGTTGGCTCGGTTCTGTTTAAGCCATGATATCGGAGTATAATTAAGTTAAAGTTAATAGATTATAGTCATTATAGTAAATTTGTAGAATACGAGCGTTTTAATAGGAATGTACTTAAAACGTAGTGTATCGGGCCCGGCATGCGTTGCAATGCCACGTAAAGAAAGTGTTTGGAAAATTTTCATCGCAATCAGATGAATGGTTTAAGAACACATAAGGTACAAACGTACAAAGAAACATAAATTTTTATTTATAGAGATTATATATTTAAACGGATTCTATGCCAAATGATGAGTATTAGTTTTATTACTTTAATTAAGTTATGATAAGTACTGTTTGTTCTCCAATTAAAATAAAATAA
Organism: Amorpha juglandis; assembly: GCA_949126905.1. Lineage (NCBI taxonomy): Eukaryota > Metazoa > Arthropoda > Insecta > Lepidoptera > Sphingidae > Amorpha > Amorpha juglandis. The sequence goes on from OX421365.1 coordinate 8,678,579, forward strand.
ATTACTAGATGTATTGTGTATTAGTGTTGAAAATTTCATTGAACTTCATCATCAAAAACTTCATTGAACCAATTGAGGAATTAATAAATTACCGCGGATATCTTAATATACCTACTTTTTGGCTTGAAGCATGAAGGTCATATTACTATAAAAACCAAATACATACAACGTATGAGTATAAAAAGAAACCACAGTCATCTTCATAATATTCAAGCTTAGAAATAGGTCTGTCGGGGAGCGATAATAATTCCCAACTTGTTTGGTATAACAGTTTATTTTTTAGATAAAACTTGCCAATGTTCTGGACGAGCCTTAAGCGTTAACGTAACGTATTAACGCTACTTTCAGTTTTTTTTTTGAGGAATTCTCAAACAAAACATACATAATGTATATTTATATATAGGTCCTTATTAGAACCTCGTTTTTAGGTCGCGTATAAACAATAACAGAATTCCCTTACCTCATGGAATAAATAGCAGCTAACCAGAACCTGGATAAAATTGTAAACAATCAAGGTCTTTTGAAGTTGAAATGGCTTCTTGTCAGCCATATACCGAGGTCCCCAGTTCAGCGTGAAGTACAGGTACAAGCCAAGAGTTGTAATACCTGGTACAGGACTTGATATCAGGAACCAGTCGTTAGTCCTGGGGTCTGGAATTTGAAACATGGTTTTTTTTAACTGGAATGTAATCTCAGCATGGACGCGTAGTGACGATTTTTCTAAACGTCATTGGTTAGTTTTTGGCGCTAAACAAAAACAGACCAATCAAGAAAATCAAATCTAAGCATGTAAATAATTACTTTACTATTTAGAAAGATTTTTCAAGACCTTATGATTCAATCTGACAGTATTAAATATTTGTATAAAATATGAATTACTAGCTGTTGCCCGTGACTCCACCCACGTGAATGTTTTTTTCTGTGATAAAAAGTAGCCTGTGTTCTAATTCATTTCTTAGTCTAGCTATGTATGTGCCAAATTTTATTTCATTAGGTTCAGCCATTAAGGCGTCAATAAATCTACAACCCCAAATTTTCAAATTAATAAAGTACAAAATTCAACACCAATTTCGCGAGTGGTATTATACAAATATGTGAAACATTTTTAATAGACATTCTTATAAGCTATCTTCAAAATATCCCACCTTGTGTGGGTCGCGTTCCAGGGTCAGCCAGTGTATATCCGGTTCTTCCGAGGGGCTTGCGACATGACATGGGTACATCCTTGTATATGCATCGGTCATCCGCTTGTCTTGTCGCAGGTCCCTCGATTTGCTTCTTCCCTCTCCGAAGAGGGATGAAGCTTTTGTACAGACGGGCATGATTCTGGTAAACTTATTGATTATCGGTGGTTGCTGGTTTTTTGGACTGCACTATGCTTACCATCAGTTGTAGTGCAGTCACATTGCCGTGCTCGAGTAAAAAAAAAACAGTCAGTCATGATATAGTACCACGCAAATCGTTTGCTACTGTAATTATCTTGATAAACGTATAATTAATGTCGCGGTCACCCATATCATTAATTTAATTTGCATATAATTTTTCCATATAATAATTGCTCTGTCGATATTTAGATCCCCATAAGTCCTAAGTGCTGGTGAGACATGATACATTTTTCTACCCGGCTGGGTAGCGACCTCAGTGCAAATGTTAAAAACACTCGCCGTAGTGGCTCGTTCAGGTGAATAGCGTTCCATGGTCAGCCAGAGTATTTCTAGTATACTGAATATATTTAGGCCGCCATAATTCTGCCGACTGTCGATGAATGCAATGTCTCTTGACATTCCACATTATACGGACTGCTCTGTACTTAACATCATATTCTGTCTAGTCAGTTGGCCGTGCCAGGATAAAAAGGTATAATTTCTTATTACGGTACTTATACCAATGTATGATATTAGGTGGTGGCGATGGAATACTGTTAATTATATATTTATAGTACCCACGATAAACACTAAAACTAAGAACCATATGTGTATATGTGAGTATCAGTATATATATGGTATATGTGAGTATCACCGTCTTATCTATTTCGATTACTCAGCAATTCACTGTAAATGTTTATTGCTGTTTTCTGATCTAAAAGCCATAGCAGCCAATGAAATTACTAGGCATTATGATGATTAACATTTCATTCTTATTTCTTAGGCTCAATGCATTGCTATGTAACTACGTTACCTATGCGTGGTTTCCACTCCAGCACATTAATATTTGATTCCTTGTAATTATTACATTTATTGAGAAAAAGACGAAAATTACAATTAAACGAGCATTTTGATAATGCTTATTTGACCTTTTAACGTAATGTTTCGGTATATTGCATATATATTTGTCCATTTTGCTAATGTATATAATCCGATGTCTAGTTATAAATATTCTATCTGCCCTTGGTCTATCGTTTAAAATAGCGTTGAAGTTAATTTTATGGATTTAGGTTACATAATATGTCCTGTTAAAGAAAATCGGTACAAGGATACCAACACCTATAGCTAAATTATATGTTCTAAAATAGATTCACAATGGCAAAAGTGCCATTGTGAATCTATCGTAGTTGTATATATCGTAGTCTATTTATGTGTGTATCATTTTAGTCAATGAAATATTACTTAGCCGATGATCTTATATCAATCCCCGTAAGAATACTTTTGCTGGTGGGAGGATACTTGTATCTGACCGGATAGCGACCACCGTACACTGGCTAAATAGTGGCCTACCTTGTGTGGGTCGCGTTCCAGGGTCAGCCAGTGTATATCCGGTTCTCCCCAGGGGGCTTGCCCCCTGATCCTAACCCTTTTCCCATCCCTTATTCCTTCCCCTCCCCCTTGGCCCTTTGGCAGGCCGGCATGTTATTGCCGACCTACAATGGACACATTGTTTATCGTTGGTCGACACTATTCTTGGATTGCGCTACACTTACCATCAGGTGTAGCGTAGTCACTTTGCCGAGCCAGGTTAAAAAAAATTAAAAAAGTAGACAATATGTATATACATAGTACTAAAAGCAATTCTATAAAGTTACATATATAATATGTACATCATTATTTTGGATATTTCTCGTATTTGCCTTAAATTCTATATACAGTGGAACTTGGTTAAGTGGGACCTGGATAAGTGAGAAACCTCCATAACTGGAACTCATGCTGAGGTCCCAACACTTTGGCACTGAATTACCTCTGTTAGTGGGACGAGGTAAACCTCTATATCTGGGATTTGTTCTTTCGATTTATCATCATAGATAACATTGTTTGTTTACTCATTCTTATTCTACCCACAAATTCCACACGTAATTCCAAGTAAGTTTTGAGCTTCAATTACCTTCAGTTTTAGTTTCGCTTTACTATCATACAGATGTTTATTTGAAAAATGTCAAAACGAAAGCTACAATCGTTATCATTACGTGAAAAACTGAAGTTAATATCCGTTTATGAAAGTGGGAAGACACGCGAAGAAGTTTGTGCCGAATTTAATGTGCCAAAATCTACTCTTTGTAGAATAATTCAGAGTAAACATAAAATTGAATCACAATGTTCTGAAGGACAAGGAAAACTAAAACGTGTACGTTTATCAGAATATCCTGAACTTGAACAGTGTTTGCTAACATGGGTTAAGCAACTTCGTAACAAAAACGTTCCGGTATGTGGACCGATGATTAAAGAAAAGGCACAAGATTTCGCGCGAAGGCTCGATATTCATAATTTTTGTAGCAGCAATGGTTGGATGGAAGGGTTTAAGAAGAAGTATTATTTAATGATCGCACCTGTACAACTGAAATAACCTGTATAAATGAGACAGATATTTATTTATACCTGTATATCTGAGACACTGGGTAAGTGGAATACCTCTATAAGTGAAACGACATTGCAGGTCCCTTGATGTCTCACTTAACCAGGTTTCACTGTATGTATACATGTTTGCAGTCAAATTATCTTATAGATATTGTAGTAAAGATATCTTACCAGCCAATTCTATGAATAACCTATTATAGGTTCTGGTAAACGAGTTGTTGAAAAGCGCCATCGTATGTGTTCTGTGATGTTCAGCGTTACTCCAAGGTCATGAGAGGTTCTCCTGCATTTTATGGCTTAACGCGACGTTTTCTGAAACATGGAAAATTATATATTTTAAAATAGATCCTATTCTATATATTTCTTACCAAAGGGGTTGACGTCGGGCAGGTGGCCGGTCGTAAAAATTACAAGCCAAATCTTTCCCTAACTTGCTGTCCCAAGATTAAATAATATAAATGTATCGTCCCTATAGTAGGATCTCACACGGTTCGAACAAAAGGTGTATGGATGTTGTTGATCAATTCGATCGAAAATTTGTTCACACTATTCAGACAGGTTCGGATCGTATATGATCTATCAGTTGATCAACTAATATTGAACGGTGTGAACCCGCTAGTAGTATCGCCTCATTGATCAAGTGGCAGCTTTTTTGGGCTACGGAACCGTGAAGGACCGGCTTTAAAACCCATGTTGGGCAATCATAATTTATGTTTGAGGTTTCGACGTGAACTCTCACACATAAGTTGTTCAAGATTGAAATTTGTGACCGGCATCACGCAGACTTACCAACATCATGCAGATTGTGTTTTACGACCATTTACGTACGGACTTTCCCCACTCGTCAACTTTGACATTTACCTTCCGCGAAACACTAGGAAATTGTAGTAATGTAGAGTGAGATACACCTAGTTTAAAGTATTTGCAGGTATATTATATTGTAATTTTGAAACATTGCTATATATTATCAATCTTTATGACGTAGAATTAGTTAAGAAACTAATTTGTTGGATTACCAAAAGTGTGGATAAAGGTTGTCGAATCGCGAATCGAACGTGACCAAAAAATCTTTTGATATAGCTACAAGTACATGAAAAATGTTTGTGTATACATTGTAAGATATGGGCTTAAAGATACATCTGTGTGAATAAACATACTGAAAAACATCAATATTACGTACTGTGGATACTAGACATTATGAATACTAATATTAAAAGTAATCAACGAAAATAGTATAGCGACGCTGTACATCAGGGATTCCCACATTGGTCCATATAAACGAAAACAAGTTTTTAAATTGGTAAGTATTTTAAATCAATAAATTAGAAATTTATTGATTCTGAGGTATTAGTTAATTTTTATTTGCCTGTTATTTTAGTCTCTTGTCCAAAATAGTTTGCTGACGGTTTTATGGCCCAGATAGAACGAAATAGAACCTATGTCTTATTAAGAACTTGAAATGGCAGCACGGCTGATGCACTTCAATCATTATAACAGGTTTTTTTTAAATTAATTAATTTAAATAACAGTTTGTTACAGGATGGTATATGATTTTTCGTGACTAATCCAAGCCGTTAAATAAATAGGTCGTAATTGTATAGTAAACAATTTAATCTATATATATATGCAACAAAGTATTGGTACATTTGATTGTATTATTAAAATCGATATTTAAACGTAAGTGTTCTTGAGTGGTACGACCATGCTGTAGACAGTCTTGTCTACAGCATGAATGGGCTGACTCGAAATTTGTTTAAGATTTGGCGGATAATAGCACACTGGTCGCGATTGTGATATTGTATTAGAGTTATTATATTCGAATTGAGCCGGTCGAATGGCTCGCCCAGGTCGTTACCACTGTCTCACAGGAAACTGACGTAAAGTAGCGACTTACGTACGTTTCGTACAGTGAATGAAACATCCGGGGGCTCAAAACCCCTCCCCATCCCAATCTTTTAATTGTACCAGTCCTTTAAGGTTGGCAACGCACCCATGATTCTTCGGGTATTGTGGGCGTACACAGAATGACAGAGATCACTTACCATCGGGTAAGTGTATGCCGGTCTATGTAATAAAAATAATAAAATATGCGGACATAGGACAACCTCTTGCGAGTAAACAAAAAGTAAAATGTATTAAATAAAAAATATTCGCAACAAAAAGAATATGTACGTCAAATATATTTTTTGTAAAGATTAGCTATTTATTTTGACATTGCTTGTTTTAAATTATGTATATGAATTACCACTTAATTAATTAGTATCCATAATGACAATATTTGTATCCGTTACAAAATGTTTATAACTGATTAAAATTACATAATCAACATATCGGCAACTTAATATTGCATAAACAGTTGTTAATATAATTGCCATGCAAGATTTGTTGATTGCCTCCACGTTTACTTTTATTGATTAATACAACACAGATAATATTTATCACGATAATTATGGGACAGAGAAATTATTTTATTATTGTTTCGCTCTTTTTTTGCATTAATGTTGATTTAGTTCATAATATTTTATGATGACGTCACTGCGGTGGTCAGAGCGGTAAGCCCCGTGGGCGGAGTGACGAGTAGCCGGTGTATAGAGACTATCCAATCCAAACATCCGCCTCTGTGACACCGGTATGCCAGGATCGACAGTGGCACGTATATCTTGACACCTAGCAATGAAGCTCGGCGAGTCCCGGACAATGCAAAAGTGTCTTTACTCGCAACCAAATTAATCAAATAGAAAAGTAGGGCGGAGTTAGATATAAGATAGATAGTAGTAGATAGTCTTGTATTCCTTACAAGTAATATTATAAACATTATTTCACGTTTATCCGGCTAAACCATACTATCATTTTCTATGAAAGGAACCCGCGCTGCGGGTAAATGATACTTACATGGAAGTACCGTCAACGTACATCGTTACGTTGTCAATATTTATGGAACTTCACGAGCGTGTATGTTGCATGATTTTATTCTGCTTAGCTCTTCACCAAAGAGTTCTAGGGGTATTGCTATAAGCCAACATCTTCGCTGCTGGTATATTTCCATAAGCTATCACCCGAGACAATAGATATTTTGCATTCAGGTTCCAGAGCCTACTCAGTCTTGTAGGAGATAATAGCTTCAAAAATCCTCTATGTCGTTACTATTGCTGGTTTGCACATACGAGTCGCGCTTTAGACACAAGCCTACTCAGTATTGTAGGAGGTACTATGATAGCCTCAAAAATCATCTATGTCGTACTATTGCCGGTTTGCACAGACGGGTCGCTCTTTAAACACTACCGGTGCGGAGCCGGCCTACACGGCGTTTCGTTGGACATTGATCGCAGAATTCTCACAAAGTATTATTGGCGTGAACGGGATTTCAAAATACTGGCCATGTTATACAGCCAATTCAACATTCAGACACTTATACTTTTATGTTATACATTGTTATCTCAGTATCATACTAACCTATTCATAATATCACGAAATTTGGTTTATCATTTCTGTACAGGATGGCATGTTTGATTTTATTAAAAATATCACTATTTCACATCATGATCGTTGTATATTTTACGCGAAGGAAGCAAGCGTACGTGCGTTCCCTTTAGAATTTGTGAGGTTACTGAGCTTTTCACCCCCTGGTGCTGCAACCCTCTACCTACCCCTCTTGTATCATGTTGAGAGTAGGGTGAGATTTTGAGGGTGGGAATGATTAATACAGGGTACGTTTTTGTGGAAATTATGTTTTATACGGATAACTAAGTGTTATGACAAATTAATGTTTATTACTACAAATTTGTAAAAACGATATATTAATCTAGTGACAATAGTTATTAACTGTAGAGTTTTAGGTTCGAATTACAAACTAGAATTATTTTTTGTCATTTTATTCATAGAATTCGATTTATTCGACGTAATTGTATTTTTGCCCACCTAATAAAGGTATACGTTCATACATATTATTATGAAACCGTATATATTACTTTTAATTAAAATATCATTAATAATTCTTTACCTACAAGTATACGGCACGGAAATTACTTATAAATTACTAATGTAGTTCATTTATTATCATAAGTTTAACTTCTTCAAATGTATATGCTGTAATTTATTCTGACTATTTGTATAGCAAAGGATGGCAAACAAGCAAGTGGGTCAATGGCGGTAATCTCTACTGGTGGTACCTTCTCCGTGTAAATGAAGTTTTATACTTTAAAGCATCGTTTTATATTTTTTATTTGATTGAATGACGAAACGAGCGAAGCGCTCGCCTGCTTGTAAGCGCCACGCCTGCCCATTAACAGAAGCAACACCACACAGAACTTTGGATTAAAAAGCACTGCATGACACTGAACTGCGCTCGTCACCCCGAGACATAAGATGTTAAGTCTCATAATGCCCAGTAATTTCACTGGCTTCAATGTCCTTCTAACCGAAACACGACAGTGCTTACACACTGTTACTTGGCGGCAAAAATAGACAAAGCGGTGGTATCAACCCAGATGGCCTCTCGCATATGTGGGATCTACCACCTTGTGAAGGCATCCTTATTACACTTTATGATAGCATTGCCCTCATTATAAATGCATTCATTACAATGATTTGGAAACATTTATTAACTCCTTTACATTCAGGTACGCAACGATTAAGTGCCAACATCCTTTCATTATGTTCAGTTGATTAATTTTAACGCTCGTACACGCGATTCCGTTTCCTAAGCGATCGTGCGATTAGTAAATATTTTGGCAACACGAATAATTACTTACTATTTAATACTATTTATTATTAAATACTATTATCCCTTTCCTTTAAGGTTGGCAACGCGCCCATGATTCTTATGGTATTGTGGGCGTACATGGGCGGTGAAGATCACTTACCATCAGGTGAAATTACATGGGCATGCAAGTGTCAGACAGAAGACTTAGCTCTTAAAGCAACTTGTAATGGAGACAAACAAGTATACATGTTTACTTGTAAATATCTGATCGTAATCATATCTTGTAAATCTGAGACTATTTACCTCCGTCGATATTTTCTTTCCCGCTTTTAACATGAAGTGCAATGGACGAATTACAAGGTGGTAGGTCCCTCGTATGCAAAAGGCCGTCTGGGTTGAAATTTAAATGCGACCAACTTTGAGGTCTAACCCTACTGTATGGAAAAAGAATCTTCAAAAGCTAGTCCTTGACAGTTTATGCGTGGTTAAACAAAAAATAATAAAACATTATACGCGTCGAGTTGAAAATGTTGACCGTTTTTTCGTCAAAAAAGAAATACGCAAATTTAAAAAGATGCCAACTATTTTTGAAATGCTAAAAATTAAATTATGCTAACATACTGATTATTGACTCCTCAATTGTTTCTAATGCTTTCTTATATTTCGCTGTTGAAATATTTTATATCAGTCAAAACAATTCTGGAATCATCTTACACTTACGATACTCGTCAATCATCTTAGCTGCAACCATTTACTCACATTCTGATCGGTAATGATGATTATACTTTGCTATAATGTGGTAAAATGATCATTACCACAACAGCCACAACAAAACTACGAGTTTCGTAAGATAACATTTACCTAAAGCATGTGACGGTAGATAAGCAAGAGAGTCACCAGATGTTAAGTGATCTCCACCGCCCATGATCGACTACAATACCAGAAGAATCATGGACTCTCTGCTGACCTTAAAGGTAAGGCGTAATTAAGGGGAGAGGGTTTTGTGCCGAGGGATATCATACTCACCATATGAAACACAACAGCAGTTATTTCACATCGGTTTTCTGCGAGATAATGGTAACAACTAGCTCAAGCCGCCCCAAACAAAACCATCTACAGCATGGCTATACCAAACAAAAAACATAAATTAATGTAGTTACAAATTCAATATAAGTCCAGTTCCTGCCTCGTTACAGAACAGTACAACATCACCATATCATAACCACACAAGGAAATCAGTGTTGCTACTTCGCCTTCTTCGAGATATACCTAAATAGAACAGAAGGCCAAAAATTTAAAATGTTAAATTGTCAACACTGCTGAACTTCCTGCCTCCCTTATTGTAATACCTCAATATGTTACCCTGTCAACATGAAGGCAGACACCTGAAGAGATTGGATATGCCATAACACTCGTTCGCCGTAGATATACAGCTATTAGTAGAATTAGGGGCTCCCCGATATTCTCTTTTTCTTTCTACATCACCCTCTCCCGAGAGAAATATAACAAACGAGGAGTCAATAAATAAATTTCTAAACCGTTTCAAAAAAAGTTGGCATATTATCGGTATCCGTTCGCCTTCGAGTCAGAACGCGATCAGTAGGGTAATGCATTAAGCATGCGTACTAGACAGGAAACAAGGCACCCGGCCCCAGAAATTGGACCCAAGAGTTTGTGTGATGTAATAGCCCTTTAAAGTGAATTGATATGAAATTGCTGTCATATCCAAATTAATTTGTTTCGTATTATATTTATGTGTATATCTTTTCCCGAAATCCTAAAAATATAATTTATTTTGTTGCCAAAATGTAATGCATAGAAAATATTGTAGAATAAAATAAACAACTAATAAAAAGTCTATGATTTCCTAACTCCTGATTTTTATATTAGTGTTCCGCAATCAACATCCTATTAATATTCGATGTGTATAACCACCATAAAAATAAACACACATCATTTTCGCAATAAGTCATTCATACGTCGTAAAATTCTTACAAGAAGTTGACCATTTTAAATTGACCCACCTTTCCTCTCTTATTCCACCACTTTTTGTCTGACATCGGTGATTATGCATGTAACTTCATAGGCCTAGCGTTTTGGGCGTTTTCTTACTTAATATTATATGGTCAATAAAGCCTTATGGCTATTTTAATAAAGTCGATTGTCGTGTGTTAATAATCTGTAGAGCTGTTGAAAGATGTTGGAACCGCTTCGCTTGGCCGGCTGCCCTAAATACCTCATACTAAAGATTGCCTTTCGGAAATCCCTTGCACTCTCACTTGTCGTTTATATCTTTAAGTACGTAAACCTGTTTGAACTACATTTTTATTTTTGTTCCGCCAAATACTTGCTCGACGAATTGCGGCGACGCAACGAGTTGTCCGCATTGTGAATAATGCAGACGTTACAATGAATTAAGAGCCGTTACGACTGCGTAGGGACATTGCCTCGATTTGAGTTTTTAACGTCTCTATCACAGTGAATGCTCTGAAGAATTATGTGACCTTATCCCATCCTCCATTTTCAGTAACCGAATCACGCGTGCTGGCTTACGGAACTACAGCTTCGTGGCCTCCTCCATCTCCATCTCAGCTCGAAATTTAAATCTTAGTTCTATGGATTATGAAGGTGTGGAATAGTTTGCCGTCAAAGGTTTTCTCACCTTCCTACAACATAGGGTCCTTTAAACTGAGACCCTGCCTAAATGCTTATTTAAGCAGACCGGCATTCTGCCAACCTACTATAGATACAAATCGATTTTATTGTTGCACATACTAAAATGGAATTCAAAGGCATTCATTCACAGATCCACAGATATCAACAAAGTGTTCAAATTTATAACACCCCGCTTTACAGTAATATTATTTACAGAATGTCTCATTTTTAGCCAACAGGGAAAGAATGGATGTTCAAGTTGCGTAAACAACAGTTAAGGAGATGAGTGGAATAAGCAAGTAATTTTACGTATCTATAATTACTTCGTCTTTGCAGCTGCGTGAATATTGTATACTGAATTAAAATAATGATCCGTCAATCAAAACACACCTAAGAGCTGGTTCCCACTTGTCGGGTGTCGGATCCGAATATTAATCGGACGTCGGCGCCTTTGTTCACACTTCGGTTAATAATCGGATGTCGGCCGCGGCCGAAGCTAGTGCCAATTTTAAGCACTATACGCGAGGTGACTGTGCACGATGGACGTCGACGAAGATCTTGTTGTTATGTATTATTATTTAAGGAGAAAACAAAGAAAGAGAGCGAAGGAAAGAAAATATTGGGTGCACCTAATCCTGAGGGAACGATTTAGTTTGGGAACATTCCAGAACTTAATAACAGAATTGAGGAGTGACGAAATTAAGTTTTTCAATTATTTTAGGATGTCAATATCTACATTCAACGATCTACTGGCTCAAATATCAGTGAACATAAACTACCAAAATACAAGCGGGAGAGGGGAGTCGGCCCCGACACCCGACAAAGTGTGAACAGCGCTATTCTTACTTAAAGGCGAGCGAGATCCGACACGATTTTTTTCCGGGCGTAGAGGGCTGGCAAAACACCCGACATTTTCTGTCGGCGCCGACACAAAATCGGTTTCCGATAAGTGTGAATAGCTTCATATAAAATGCTGTGCTACTACAACCTCCGATTAATATTCGGATCCGACATCCGACAAGTGGGAACCAGCTCTAAGGCGTTTAATAAATGAAGTAACTACCTACTTCACAGAATGAGACCAGTGTTCGAAATAATATGATATTCTTAATATATAAGTTTTGATGTTTGTGTGTTTGTTGTATGAATATGTATGTAAATTAATAATCTCGCCTTAATTGAACGGATTTGGATGATATCTATACATATAGAATTACTTGTCCTGACTGACTAACGGCTCTGACCGCTGAGGCTAAAAACTTTAAATTTTGGCAGTAGATGCCTTTTCTGTTGTAAGCATCCACCAAGCAAGGATTGCTGGAAAATTCACCCCTAAGGGGGTAAAATAAGGGAGGAACTGTTGTATGCCAGAAATAAGTGTGGTGGAAGTGCAGACACGATGGAGTTGCAAGCAAATGCTCGTTTGGTATGTAGATAGACAATGACCTAGATTAAGACATAAAATACCTAATTTTTCTTTCCGTTGCACGTTTACGGGATATGATACAAATTATAACTTCCTCTCACCCCTCCCCTTCCCCATCACTTAATTATCCCTTTCTTTTAGGTCGGCAACGCATCCGTGTACTTCAGGTACTTATTGTGGATGTCCATGAATGGAAATGTGAATTGTAAGTGATCTTATTTACCATAAGATCGTTTCCCGGTGTCTGCTAAAAAATCTAGCTGCTTAGTATTTTATGATAAATAACGTTTACTTGGACATTGTGAAAGACATTTAGCTTTGTATAAAAATGAACAAGATTAGATTGCATATTGTCTGTCTTTGTGAATAATGATCATTTATTTTAATTTATTACTATACTGTAGACTTAATGAATACGTGAATAAATAAATGAAAGTAACAGATGAATGGACGAAGCCGCAGTGCGGTGTCAGAAGTGGTACAAGATGAAAGAGATAGAATTTAGTATTTCTACGAGCATCTTTTTAGAATTCCCTACCCAATGGCCACACACGAAACCTTATTACAAACTCTACACAGTCTGTCAGCCTGTTTGTGTGTCTATCTGCCGGTCTATCCTACCTTTAAAGGGTTCCTGTTTTGAACCGTAATATGCAGCTGGCTGGGATTTTTATAGATAATTTATTGGAACGAAGTTCCTTACGGCAGGCTTGGAGGGGATAGGGATTTCGCTGCGTGACCGAACTGAAAAAAATGTGATAGTAAAACCGTAAGAAAAAACCGTAAGAAAAATGCGTAAGATAAAAGCGTTAAATGAGACGTGCGCATGCGCGACAGTCGCATAACCAGCCAGCGTTAGTTCCTTTTTTAAAATGAAATTCATTCAGCCAGTTATAGTTGAAGTATTTTTATATCTCCTTCGATTTTTAAAAGATTACGCTAGCTCGTTATTCGTCTTGCGATATATTATCTCTTGCCCTTTTTTATGCTTCCATTTTTTTTAAGTAATTTATTATTTCCTAAAATACTGAATTTCCTAAATACTTTCTTGTACTTAAATAAAAACTAATCAGCAAAATTTAAGAGAAAAATCAAGAAAACCTACATAAAATTAAGCACGACTTTTTTTGCAATTTGTGTCGATTCTACATTAGCCGAAGGAACTTCGTTCCTACCTGGTGTCCCACGACACCACTAATTAATTTTTCATTATAGTGAATTTATGAACAAAGTAAAATTAAAAGTCTAGTACGGATTACGAAACCTTCGGTGCGCGACTCCGACTCGCACTTGGCCGGTTTTTATACAGCACTTCATAGTCAGTTTAATTATAATAATATTAGCCTTATATAATACACGTCCCACTGCTGGGCACGGGCCTCCTCTAGTAAATGAAAGGGGTCTGGCCTTAGTTCACATGCTGGCCTAATGTGGGTTGGCAGATTCACACCTTCGAAAGTCTTATGGAGATCTTCTCATTTATACAGGTTTCGTCACGATGTTTATTTGTAAGTAAGTTTGTTGTGAGACCGAAAGTCTCTTGTAGTTCCTGATACCCACGACACAAGACTCGTATCTTAGTGTGGGGTCAGGACTATGTATGTGACTGTTGGGTGTATTTATTTATTAAGTAACGTAATGAATTGTGGAATAAACTTAAAAACTACTGGACCGATTTGCATAATTCTTTCATCATTAGAATCCTACATTATCCCTGATGAACATAGGCTACTTTTTATCCCGGAAAAAAACAGATCACGCAGGCGGAGCCGCGAGGAAAAGCTAGTAATAAATATATATTTTAACACAACACGTTGCAATAATAAAACATAATATTCCCCTTTATAAACATGTTTTTATTGACTGCCATATATCTCAGGGTTGTCTCGTCTCTGCATCATCCATAGGTCGATTGTTAGAGAATGCCTCTAGCAGTCAGTCCGCCTTTATATATGTTTTGTATATAAAGTATGAATAAATATTTTAGTCACAGTTTTTTATATTATAAATACTAATATTGTGATGGATAGTCTATGTTACATTAGGTCTAAGTTTTCGAACTTCGTCGTTTCGTATCATTCTATAGAATACTGGGGCCCAGGTACTAAAACACTCGGACTATGCGTAGGTCATAAGTCACTAGACAGTGAGTGACTCTCGAAACATTACATGCAAAAGCGAATTGTATGAAGCAACTAAGTCTAGAAAACACATTTAAATGTTCGCGATTTGGCTCTGCGGTTATAGTTCAAGCCATTCTACGTTACAGTGGGTTGCGGTTAAAAACTTGTCGAGTGGTTTACGCGAGTTTAGCGGTTTAAATCATTTGCATGTATCATTGACCTCATATTTGGGAATTAGTGTTATGTAACGAGGAGAGCCGTATTGTAAATAATTTTGTGTACAATATGAACTCCGATGGGTTGGTAATATTTTCAAATGGAAAACCGTGGCAGCTTGCTATTGTTTTATATGCTGCGTTAGGTTTCTGGAAGCTGAACACCTTTTTAAATCCAATTTTTTTTCTGCAACCAGTCAAATACTTGTTTATCCCAACATGGTAAACTAAACTGGACAGATTTTAAATACAGTGCCGTCCAAATATAATGAGAAACTGAGTCCCTGATGGTCGACATGATTATACCAGCCTGAAGTTACTGGATACATACTGGCTGACCCCGTAATGCGACTCGTCTGAATGAGCCACTATGGCAGGCTTTTTACAAAATGTATTTTTTTATTTGATTGAATGACGAGACGAGAAAGGCACTCCTGATGATAAACCTGCCCACAAACAGAAGCACCACCACATAGAACTTTCAATCACAAAGAACTGCATGGCACTGAACTGTACTCGTCACTCCGAGACATAAGATGTTAAGTCTCATAATGCCCAGTAGTCTCACTGGCTTTATGTCCTTCAAACCGAAACACAACAGTGCTTACACACTGTTGCTTGATTACAGAAATAGACAAAGCAGTGGTACTAACTTAGACGGCCTCTCGCATCGAGGGACCTACCTCCTTGTAAAATATGGTACGGTGATTGCTATCCATTCAGGTAAAAACAGATCAAGTACCCTCCCAGCAGTTTGATGATTTTCGCACTTTCATGATCTACGCATACAGTAAGCCACGCAGTTTGTACATATCTAAAAGCGTAACACAAACACATTGCTGCAAAACTTAATGGGCCATAAATCTTGATACTTGCAATACATGACACAAAGAATCAACAGTAACACGACAAAATATTGCAAATATTTGCACTTGGAAATGTAATGGAATGGACTGGAAGTGGACTTTGCAAGTGGAATTGAGGGCCAATTTCATATAGTCTGTTTAAATTTTATGCGCTGTGTCTGTCAATTTTGGAAGTGCCGATATATATGATATACCTACTCTTCCCCGGCGTGTATTAACAGTGTGTTATTTGTGAATTTCAGTATAATTTTTGTGTTTAACTACATTTTCTTGGTCAGTTTGAAGCAGGCACTAAGTCTCCCTGGAATTTTCGTCTCGGCAGTCCGTACCACGCCCCGCTATCGCTGCTCCATACACGATGGTACATAGTTATTTAGTGGTAGACAAAATTATACTGATCAGTTGCTTGCAGTTCCACTTACCAAAACGAAAAACCTTGTACAACTCATATTTTATCAACCTAAAAATTTCAAAATAAACCATTATAAGTATTACAAACAACACTTAAACTTTGCGCACATTATAATATCAAATGCTTGGCCTACTGTTCCTTAATGTATGATCCAACTTGCTTGCTAACAAAGCAAGCTTAATCGCATTAACATAAGGTTCAAAATGACAAATTATACTTTACGGTCAACCAAGGGATTGCGAAGTAAGCAAACAGCCAGCACTTAGTGCAAGTATTCGCGTAGGCATTTCTCTAGACAACCTAATGCCCTACTTATTGCAGGTGTGGAAACCAGAGTCTTGAATTACACTGGAGATTGCATTTTTTCGGATCTCAATTCGGGCTATATGTGATGAAATATGTTACAAAGTAATACTGAGGTCAACTTTTATTATTTGTTTGTAGTAGTGGTCGGCAATCGAGTAAGTGGTTCATGTGATGATAAATGATCTCCATCGCCCACGAACACCCACAGTACCGAAAGAATCTTAGATGCGTTGTCGACCCTGAATGAAAGGATTGGGTAGGGGAGGGCTGAAGTGAGATTTGGGTGCGGGAAAAATTAATTCACCATTATGAAACGCGATAAAAAAACTGTCATTTTACTTCGGTTTTCTAGAATAGAGAAGTACTACTCCTGTCGGGCCAACTGATTCATGTTATAGACAAAACTGTGCACAGTATAGCTCCATCACTTTAAGTAATAAGTGGGGATGGACCCGACCCGGGGATCGAACCCGAGACCAGCATAGCAGTCGCAATGCGTGCGCAATACAACTGCGCCACCATAGCAGTCGATTCAATTGTATAAAAAATACATAAGAAAGAAACTGGTATTATCCGCAATTTCCTTAAACAGGTCAGGCGATTAATCATATTCGAAACTTTACAATTATTAACAATGTTGTTAAACATTTTAATAACTGTTTAAACACTTAATCATAACGATGCTTATCTCTGGCATTATATTTACATAATTACTTAATTTAAATAATTAATTATATATTTAAAAAAAAATATATTTAATTTTTTTTTATTAATTTAAACGGTGAAGGAAATATCGTGAGGAAACCTGCATACCCGAGAACTCGATAAGATTTTTCGAAGGTATGTGAAGTCTGCCAACACGCATTAGGCCAGCGTGGTGGACCAAGGCCTAATACCTCTCATTCAGTAGAGGAGGCCCGTGCCCAGCAGTGGGACGAATATAATACAAGGCTAGTAAAAAAAAAAAAACTAATATGAGTTATCGCTCCGAGTTAAACCAAGTGAAGTAGAGTGAAGAAGGACAAAATTAGATATATGCAAAAAAACACCCTGATTCATACAGGAAAATGTAAAAGTCTCATAGATTAATGATAGTTGAATTATTTCTTATTCTGAATTTAAAACAAACCCATAGATTCATAATCGACCACCCAAAACTCCCCAGCGACCGTCCTGAGCCGAGGTTCGTTCCCCACAGGGAACCCCCTGCGACCACAGGGCACATTTAAGCGACCACGCTGAGGTCACCACCTCAGCGAGGTCGCTTAGATGTAAAAGTTGAGAGCGCCTAAAGCGCTCACCCGAAAGTCCGGTGAAGCTGTAAACAGCCGACTCGCGTCAGGTTAACAGCATAGCGCCACATAAAAAAAAACTCCTTAGAAAGACCATACAAAATATAGGTTAGGGAATAACTTCATAAAAATAATTATTCACGATGTAATAATTATTCATGACTAATTGGTTGATAGCCTATAGATTTCGTGGAGATACATAATGTTGATTAATACAATAAAAAAGCAAATCAGTGTAAGCCTCTTGATTTTCTGTGACAAATAACCAGACGCAACATCATAATAAAATATGTTTTAGATAACTTTTCACGAAACCGTATAATTGCCTATATAAAAATATTCAAAACTATTCATCTTTTATGGGCAATTACCCATCTCATATGTTAATATTTTAGAATCTGCGAATATACTAAAATTTATGTTTTACACTAATCATAAAACTATAGCAAAAACTACACATAATCATTAATCTGCTGAGAATTACTATGCTTACGTAACACTATAAAACAACATATTATTCAATATACGGTCAATATGTGTTTAATGAACTATGTTTATATTGTATTTTATTACCATACATTCGCAAAACGGTTAGTACATTTCTTCGAAAATACATATTCGCGCTCACGCCGGTCATCCGCAAGAGATAGGTGGAGGGGTAACTACTCATATTTCGCCGAGCTTAATTCAGTCCCATGAAGTGATAGGTTAGCCTAGCCGGTCACAAATCCAGACTCTAGGCTGATACTGAGCATTTCATGATAGAAAAACCCAATATCACTATAACCTGACCCGGTGAATGAAACCTGAGACCACAGCAGTCGTATCGCGAAAATATCTTTCTAATGATTATAATATTTGAAGGAGTTAAGAGAACTGATTTGACGTATTTTTTTATCATCTGCAAGTCTAGATAATAGTTAATGCATCCAAATACTAGGCAGCCAAACGAAATCACTTTATGAAAATAAAACTCAAATTATCTTGCTTTAAGGCCGCTGACCTGGGAATATCTTATTAAACTCATACTTGGACATGTAAATAATATTTTAATAATATTATTATTCTCCGTGACAATCAAACAGTCAATATTTTCAAAAACGAGCTTAAGGTTACCACCAAAGTCACATTGTGCTAAAAGACCGTTTTTTGGACCGTCATAAATTGATATGGCTTATGCCAAACCACGACATACTAGACGTCAACGATGCTATACATTTATTTTATTCCATATTTTTTGAAAATAGAACATCATCTGTTCTCAATACTTCGGAGTAAGCTATCAAGACTAATTCAAAACTCTTTGCATCAAATACTGAAACGTTGAAAACTAGCCCACCATCTAACGGTTGCCCACCGAACTGAACTGATTCATCATCACACAAGTTTTATTAAAATTTAGATCTACATTGTGTCCAGCGAAATAAACATAAAACAAGGGGTAGGTCCCTCGTATGCGAGAGGCTGTCTGGGTTGGTACCACCGCTTTGTCTATTTCTGCCGCCAAGCAATAGTGTATATTAAGCACTGTTGTGTTTCGGTTCAAAGGACATTGAAGCCAGTGAATTTACTGGCCATTATTAAATTTAACATTTTATGTGTCTGGGTAACGAGCGCAGTTCGGTGCCATGCAGTGCTTTGTAATTCAAAGTTCTGTGTGGTGTTGCTTCTGTTTATGGGCAAGCGTGGCGCTTACCATCAGGCGTGCTTAATTGCTCGTCTCGTCATTCAACAAACAATAAAAAAAACATAAAACAGAGTCTATGAAACATTTTACAAATACAGGAATTAGGACCTATCAGTATATTACAAAACGAATGCTATTTAGAAGCAATTAACACGGATTCAAAAGTGAGAAACAACATCGACTGACCATAAAATAAAATATGTATATTCGAGACGACAATTGAATTTCTCTTGCGTCAGTAAAACAGTTGTATAATGTATACCTGTAACATATATGCCATAATTTATAGACTTTAAAAGAATATTTTATAAAAGTAATATGATATAAATGTGGCCATAACCATACGGAGAAAGGTACGTACAAAAGGTACGAACCGCCAAGACGGAATTTGCTGCCTCGGAACCACATGTTACGCACTATCTGAAGTTTTTTTTTTTTTTTTATAGCATAGACCGGCATACGAGCAAGTGGGTCACCTGATGGTAAGTGATCTCCACCGCCCATGTACGCCCACAATACCAAAAGAATCATGGGCGCGTTGCCAACCTTAAAGGAAAGGGATAATTAGGGATTGGGAAGGGGAGAGGGATTTGGGCTTCCGGATATCTCACTCACCGTACGATACGCAGCAGCAAGCCGCTACTTTACGTCGGTTTTCTGCGGGACAGTGGTTACGACCCGGTCGAGCCAGCCCATTCATGCTGTAGACATTACTGTCTACAGCGTGGCTCTACCACTCATAAAAAGTAACATGTTTATTATTAATTTTAATTGTGAAAAAAAAAACATCTTGAGTGAACCTGCATGTCTGAAACATAATTCTCTATAAAAATTCTATATGTATATGAAGTCAACAAATCCTCATTGGACTGGCGTGGTGGGATATAAGACCTAACCTCATGCTAAGGAGGGTGCATTCTGAAGTGATAACTTCTTATGGGTGGGTAAACCGCTTCCTAACGTAACGCGTTACGGCGCCACTCTGTTTGGCTTCCCTTTCTCTTACGCATACGGCAGCAGTAGGCAGGCTTCTCCTCTCTCACTTTAACCCACATTAGTTTAAGTTATCACTTCTGTCTAGCGTCCGGAGATGCACATTTGTTTTTTATCTTGGCACGGCAAAGTGAGTACACTAGACCTTATGTTAAGTACAGTGCATTCCAAATATAATGTCGATCGTCAAAATACACTGCGTCCCTCAACGCTCCGTAGAATTATGCCGATGTTACTGGATGGCTGACCCCGGAACACGACTCACCTGAATGAACCACTATGGTCAGTGTTTCGCCATGTGTACAGTGGTCGCTATCCAGCCGGGTACTAAAATGATTAAGTAACCACGAGCTTAGCAATGAAATAGAACAACAAGGCCAAAGTCTCATGTTTGACAAACTGCTAACTATCAACCCGGAGTCTGGATTTGTACCCGGTATGGTGACAGGCCGGTATCATATCATAGGACGGAAATACACTCGGCGAAATGTGGATGTATTGGTTACTCCTCTGCCTACCCCTCGAGGATTGCAGGGGTGATTGCAATTATCATTAAAATGATAAAGTAACAACCAGCTTCGAAATAAAACAGTATAATACACGGCAAAAAACTCATGTTTGTATATATAATAGATCCGGAAACACAACTGGCACAACATATAGGTTGCCATATAATATCGCTATTACGAAACCATGTTTTTTTCGACTAAAATGCGAATACGCAATGGCTTCCTACAGCAAATTCATTAAAATATTTACATAACCCATCGCCTAAATCAACATTTGACAATATTAGGCGTGGTCGAAGCGTATTGAATATTCGTACCAGACAAATCAACAGAGATTTTTCACAAGGTGGTAGGTCACTTGTATGCGAGAGGCCGTCTGGTTTGGTACCACCGCTTTGTCTATTTCTGCCGCAGAGCAACAGTGTGTAAGCACTGTTGTGTTTCGGTTTGAAGGACACTGAATCCAGTCAAATTACTGGGCATTATAAGACTTAAAATCTTATATCTCGCGGTGACGAGCGCAGTTCAGTGCCATGCAATGCTTTGTAATTCAAAGTTCTGGACTACGGACTGTCGAGACGAAAGTCGCAGGCTCGAAACCAGCCCCAAGAGCATACACCTCTGACATTTCTAAGTTACGTGTATAGTCATTATTAATTATCGCTTGCTTTAACCGTGAAGGAAACATCGTGAGGAAACCTGCATACCTGAGAACTCGATAAGATTTTTCGAAGGTATATGAAGTCTGGCAACCCGCATTAGGCCAGCGTGGTGGACTAAGGCCTAACCCCCTCTCATTCAGTAGAGGAGGCCCGTGCCCAGCAGTGGGTCATGTATAATATAGGGCTAGTAAAAAAAATACAATATTAATAAAACTGATATTGTAAATGAAATTATCTAAATAGAAGAATGGGAGACGGAAACATGTGTAAAACTTATAAAAAAATTAATTGATTGGTGGTGTCAACTACCTAACCCACGAATGGGCTTCTTGTGCGGATACCTAAAATTTTACAATGTAGCTCTTGACTAGAAAAGTGTGACGACCACTAGTCTAATGACCACGGTGCGCCTTCCCATGATTTGACGGTGGATTTGATAATATGTGGGGTGACCCGCCATTTGACCCCCCCCCCCCCCAATCCGTAAGGGGAACCTATTATAATGCTGTTTAAATATATAGTTTTGCCATAAAAATCCTCGAAGCATCAACGTCTAAACTGTCAAATATAATTCAAGTTTATCGGAAAGTGAGCAGGCGATTATTTATACAGGCCGGCATGATTCTTGTGACTACCGATATACTCATTGTTTGTCTTTGTTTGCTAGTGACTGCACTGTGCTTACCATTAAGTCTAGTCTAGTCACTTTGCCGTGCTCATATAAAAAAAGTCACAGGAAACTGCCATTTACGTCGCAGCATCATTAATTTTGAATTCATGACGCAGTCTCGACAAATGATGCGCTTCGGCAATACGATATATATTTTTTTAATCCGAGCACGGTAAAGTGACTGCACTACACCTGATGGTAAGCGTAGTGCAGTTCAAAAAACCAGCGACCACCAACAAACAATGAGTTTATCGGTGGTCACTAGAGTCATGCCGGCCTATATAAATGCTTCTACCTCTTCGGAGAGGAAAGAGGCAAATCGAGAGGCCTGCGACAGTACAGGCGGATGACCGATGCAGGCACAGTAATACAAGGATAACCCTATGCCCGCCCCAATCAACCATCAAGTCATGTCGCAAGCCCCTCGCGAGAACCCGATATACACTAGCTGATCCTGGAACGCGATCCACGCAAGGCGTGTGGATCACTATGGCAGGTTTTAACACCATGTATCATATATGATATCACCAAATAAAGACTTATATGAACTAATTATGGCATTAGATTATTTATTTTGCAGTTGAGTGACCGAATAGTGACCATTCACGGATGCCCAGTCATTGATGGAATATTGCGCTAAGTCGAAAAAGAAGACGGTAACGCACAATTATAATCACAGTATTGTTTTGTAAAAAATATCATATTTGTAATATGTCAGTTTATACTAATATATTACAGCTCTGTAATCGACTCTATACGTACATACTACAACATTGAATTTCAATTTTCAATTCGTTTACTCGTGACCACGGCCGAGGCATCTTGGTTGAAACGTCGGGAAATATACTATCGTATACAAATCGCGAAAGTCAATACGTAGATATCAGCAAAAGATGTCAGGGCCAAAAACTAGTGTTATACAGTATTAGCGTGTCGTCGTGTCATTGGCAACTAACAATTGAATTGGTAGTAATTATTTGGGACCATTGTATAATTATCACTACTGAGCACGGTGAATTTTATATACTAGAATAAAACAGTTTCTTTTATTTTGTTATACCAATATGGTTGTAACGCGAATAATTTAAAAATAATGCTTCACTGACGCTTATTTTTGTCTAATTCATTTAGTTTAGTTTCCTTCGTCGTGGCGTTCACTGACAGCATGGACAAGAGTTTGTATGTAAAAAAATAAACGTTTGCATGGTGTGAAAACAACTAATAAGTTTTATAATTAGTACAAAATTAAAAATAATGCGCCAAATATGCAAAAATTGAATTAAAGAATCAATTGCAGATTTTCGACTATGAAATCATTTTAAATAACTTTTATATTTAACTCCATTTTTACTGAATAGTACGAAAGATGTATTACGGGTAATTAAAGTAAAAATAAAAATAGAACCCGCTGTTTACTTTCGGTTTAAATGAGTATATAAAGAAACAAAAAAAATGTAATAAATATAATTAAACCGCCACAGTTATAACTGAGAAAAGAAATATAAATTAATTTACAAAAAGATTTTAGAAAATGAAATACGGATCTCACGAAATAAATTGGCTACTTTCATAAGCGCAATAGTTGGTAACAATCTGACCACCAATTTTCGGCACTTTCTCCTACTCGTATTGACTTGTCCAAAGACCGATTTTTAGTTACGTATCTTCTTAGAAACAATAGGAAAAACTAGTTATCCTATATATTTTTTTTTTTTTTATAGCCTAGGCCGGCAAACGAGCAAGTGGGTCACCTGATGGTAAGTGATCTCCACCGCCCATGTACGCCCACCACCAGAAGAGTCATGGGCGCGTCGCCGACCTTAAAGGAAAGGGATAATTAGGGATTGGGAAGGGGAGGGGATTTGGGCTTCCGGTTATCTCACTCACCGTACGAAACGCAGCAGCAAGCCGCTACTTTACGTCGGTTTTCTGTGAGACAGTGGTAACGATCCGGTCGAGCCAGCCCATTCATGCTGTAGACAAAACTGTCTACAGCGTGGCTCTACCACTCAAAAATGCTCTCTATTGCCAACGATAATATGGATGTAAGACACGGACATCAAGCCATTCGTCGCAGCTTCAAAGTCCACTGAGAGAAACTTTAAATGTAAATTCTTTGGATTTCGATATTTCTCTATATGTTTCGCATCGATGTTTAAGTTTGCTCTAACGGCGAAATTTTTTAAATAAACAACAGTAGCTTAAGAAAGTAAATTTATGCAGCGCAATAAAGCTGCAAATTATAATTTATTACCGAAACAAAATGGTTGTCAAAACGTTTACACATCAATAAAATATTCAAAGTAAGCTCCATCAACGTATGTAGTTTTATAGAAGTGTGAAATGAATGTAGGTTACTTGTGATGGCTACCTGTTTTTAGTTCTCTATGGAAGTCGTAGGCATGCTATAGATATATTATGCGGAAATGTATGCAACAGGCAAAAACGAAAATTACAAGTTGTAAACGTAAGAGTATACACAAGTAGGATTTTTGCTGAAACTGGTAAACTAGGATAAGGGTCATTGGGTTATGTGATCTCAGCCCATAACATTCATAATGCCAAAAATATAACGGGTGCGTTGGCGACCTTAAAAGGAAGGAATCTAGATTGACAGACGCGAGGTAGGGATATCTGACTTGTATGAAATTAATCCGCGAACTGACACTTTACCCCGGTTTTCTATGAAGCAATCGTACCACCGCGGTCGAGTTAGCCCATTCATGCAGTAGCAAAGCTGTCTACAGTGTGGCTGTACCATTGCAAAGGCTCAACTTAATAACATTATGCTCATGAGATCACATATCAATATATTATCAAAGTCTGATCCAAGGTGGTAAGGGGAAATTAAAACTACATATTTCACTCCCGTGTCGAAATTTTCACGCTTCCAAATTCAATGAAGCCACAATGTGTTTTTGTTGAAACACTATTTCGTGCTTTAATTAATATGATTTCAATGAATCTGTTAATTGCGTTACATTTCAAATACAATCACGCAGCGGATTCGATATGCAATTACCGGATATTTACTAATACGAACACGCCAAAGTAATAATATATTCACTGGCTATGGCCCTTGTTACGCATCGATACTTCTTTAATTTTCGTAACAATATCATGATAGTTAGTTTCTTTTAGTTTTCATTTAATGTTTACCAAGTTAGAATGGAATCAATGTGAATTCGGGCAATTTTTGTCTTAAAACTTCAAATCAAACAATTCAGGTAAAAATATTGTATTTTAAAGATAGTATACTACAAAAAAATTGGTCAAGAGTAAATCCGAATCGCGCATCTAGAATTGAGTGCTAGTAAAGCCAGTTTTTATTATTTGTTGTTTAATTTTAGAACCTACCTACTCTTCAAGGCGAAGAAAGGGTGTACTAACTCGTGGCCAACTTAAAGTACTTATCTCAGCGATAAGATTTCTACCATGTATCTCATCTCATAAGAAATACTTTTCATTTCATATAAAAAAGCATTATTGATCTTTAATTTCAAAACACACAACCCTATTGTGTAATTTTTAAGCTCAGCCTTGGCGATAAAAAGGAAACGTACTAACTTGCCAAGCCCAACTGAAAATACAGTTGATCATAGGGTTGTCAATTTTTCTTAATGTTTATTGTACTATAAATTTCATTGTTTATTCAGAATGAGGGGTACTTTTATGTCCTTTTGGCTTAGTACACCGCTTAGTTTTCCGACTTAACTTGTATATTCACACCAAGTTTGAAGCTAGTATGTATTACCGATTCAAATCGAAACCTCAAACACAAATTGTCTTTGCCGGACCTGGGCTATCAATATATGACCTCACCGGTCCACATACTCACAGTGGCCTGATATTTTAATGGCTAAGTGCGGAGAAAACGAGCCCACTATCATCACTCACCGGTTGGCGAGACTGCATCGAAAACTGAAATTATGTGGAACTAGACTATATAGAGGCTTGCGAAAGCGAAAGTACACGTGGCACGATTGTGCTCTCTATTGCCAACGATAATATGGATGTAAGACACGGAAATCAAGCCATTCGTCGCAGCTTCAAAGTCCACTCAGAGAAACTTTAAACGTACATCTTTGGATTTCAATCAAGGTTCAAGAAATTGAGGACGAATGGGGGAAATAAATACTGGTTAATATCACAACCGTACGTAAAATTATATTTAAGCTTTAGCTTTAGCCTCGGACCGGTTTTCTGTCAAAACAAACAATTCAGACGAGCCATTTATGTTTAAGACAAAACTGGCTAAGGGTACGGTAGTTCTATTAGTTATTCTGTGATATGGGTGTGGATTTACCATTACCGATGTAATCATTTCATTATGAAAGATTGATTCCACTCTATTTGGCCATATAAGTACGCACAGTTTGTACTTACTTTGTAAATGTCAAAGTTATTATATACTCTCTAACATTGACTTAACAAATAAATCTTTGCGTAAAAAGAAGATCGTCGTGTTACTCAACTGCATGACGTTGACTATCAGCAGTCGTATCAGACTGCTCACTGTTGTCGCCTCGGGCGTAGGCTGTCGCCAGTCGGTAGCACGACACTGCGACCGAATTTATCCCACTGAGTGGAGTTGAAGTCAAGCGTGTATAAAGTTGAACGTGCCAACAGATAACGCAGTCCATCTGATAAGTGTCATATTGTATTACATAATGGGGAAATCACAAGTGAATTCAAGGTCATTCGGAAATTTTATTATGAGAATTCCGCAACACAAACTACACATTAGGATGTGACGATATAAACAGACTTACAATATTATGTTTTTTACAAAGTCTTGTCGCCCCCCATCTTGGAAACGAACTTGTTGTTGTAACGCATTAGTATAATGGGCAATGGTGTTATCATACTTTATTAAGCGTCATTAAGATGGAGAGAGCTGAACACACGACTGAGGTACATAACTGTCATTAACGAGGCTACTTCATGAATTCGAAAATAATGACGCTTCGACAAATAAAATGAAAAAAATAATTAAAAAAAATGACAATTTCCTGTGACTTTTTTTATACCAGCAGGGCAAAGTGGCTGCACCAGACTTGATCGCATTTCAGTCAAAAAAACTAACGCCCGCCGACAAATAATGTGTTTATCGGGGATCACTGGAATCATGCCGGCCTGTAAAAATGATTCTTCACACTCCTAAGAGGGAAGAAGGAAACGCAGGGGCCTGCGAAAGGACGGTAGTGGATGACCGATGCAGGCACAGAGATACAAAGATGTACTCCTATAAGCAACCACCACATTATATCGCAAGCCCCTCGGGAGAACCGAATATACTCTGGCTGATCCTGCAACGCGATCCACTCAATGTGTGTGGGTCACTATGATAGGTTTTAACACCATGTGCACGGTGGTCGCTATCCGGATATGAATACCCTATCACCAGCACTTGTCATCACACATTCTCATCTGTATCGTACGAGAAAATCTTTTTACTAAATGAAGCTTTGTGCTCAAAGAGTTCTGACACGCACGACTACTAAGAAGCGCACTTGAAAACGCTGATATGAAATGTCATCTGATACTATAATCTTTCAAACGCTCATGCATCGCATACATTGTCGTAAATTACAAAACCTTCACTATGCGGATCTTTGAAGCCAGTGAACGCATACGCCCAGGGTAAGTTGAACTCTGTGTAACAGGCCTTCAATTTAAGGAATCGGATGAAGTCGATTGCAGTCTTAAGGTGTGCAGTAGGTAGTATGGATGCATGTTATTTTGTAGTGGGGTGACAAGTGAGTGTATCCGAAATCCGACTGCATATATAGGTAACTTCTTGCAAATTAATGACTAAATATTCATAATTATGACTCACTAGTCATCTGTCTAGTCATCAACTGCACTCAGTTGACTAGCCAAACTAGATATCTTTGTGTATTTATGTATATCAACTTTACGCTTGCAGCTGATGTACAAATATAATTACAGATTTATTATGTGTACAATTGGTGTTAGACAGACGATGTTCAGTTATAATTGTGGACCATAGACATGCGAAGTCATTGAATATTTAGCGTATTCTAACTGTAGCGTAACGAAAACAGTGAAAATGACACGTCAAAAAAAAATAAACTGTTAGAATTACAGTTCCAAAGTACTTAAATTAATAGGGCACTAGCTTAACAATTACATAGATGTATGATTAGCCATAACATTGTGTAGAACGCGGAAACAAAAAAGGCTATTAGAGAGGCTGGGAACTCATAAGTTAATTTTATTTGACCCACTTGCTATTCGCGGTGTCGGCCTGCTGAAAAAAAGTATGTCGCTATCCTAAGATTGTATCCAAAGTCAAATAAAATGCAAGACTTTTATATAACACTAGCTATGGAACCCATTTGCGCTTCACATTACTTTATATGACTGCAAAAAATGGATATAAAGTGCAGTGATATCGTTTTTTGAAAGGAAACAAAAAACTTATTTTTAAAGTGTCAACCTTTGCTTCGGTGTTAAATTGTGACGTAAGTTTAATAGAAAAGAATGACAAAAACGACGGATCCGATCGGAATGTGTTTAATCTAACTAAAATATCAACTTAATACTCCTTCAATCAGGAAAAAAATGCAAAGAGAAGATTAATTGATCGTTTCGCTTTAAATTTTATTTATCCTGACACGACAGACTACTTGAGCTAATATTAACTACAGTGCAGTCATTGCATTGAGCCATTGCATTCCTCGTCAGTACTGGATATGACTGACCCTGCAACGCCATAGTTTAGTTTTTTAGCGACAAAGAAATAGCGAACTGACCAACTCATTTCCATATATTTTCTACAATGAAGGTTTAAACCGATGCTCAATGAGATACCCAGTACCCACATTCAAGTTCGCGTGCCCAGACGGTCACAGTACGCCGACATCCCAAAAAAATACGGTCAGACGGCCAAACAATCTCGAGTCACGCGATAGTTGCCAACTTCCTATTGAATTTCGGTTTAAGTTATCTTTCGACCTAGAAACGATATTCATATATTATTTTATATTCGTCGCTTCATTCTTCAGATATGATTTATTTACTAATCAGTAACTTTATTCTACAGGCAATATTCGCACGATTTCAGAGATTAATTACTAGAACAGCGGGTATTGTATCTAACTTTTTTTTCGAGACAGTATCAATACTTTTCAGGCCTAATACATTATGTTGTGTTAATAGTAAAAGAAATTGGTCCATAATCATTGAAAAACTTTTCTTTCGAATAAAAACAAGGCCGGCACAGCTTAATCTATCAGTCGATGGATTAAGTATGCACTATCACAAAGCCATATGGACATGATCACGTCCAGTGCACACAGGACGCGACACGCTGCCACGTCGCGTCGCAGACTTAGTGTTAACACGGTTACAAAGACGCTCAAAGTCGCTTCATTCGAAGATATAAGAACTGTCCACTCCCATTAAAATCACTAGTCACTAAACAGTGACTTTGACCCGATTAGTTTTGTTCATAACAAACGAAACGAAAGAGCAACGTCACGAATACAAGATATAAGAGCTGTATTGTGGGTATATAAAAAAAATGTAATTAATCTCTGAAATCGTGCAAATAAAAGTCTGCCTTTATACATGTTATGTATATAATATTTAAATAAATTAATTAATATACTACACGAGAGTCAATATTATATTTTGACCCCAAGAAACCTTTTATTATGAATTTGCATATTATATAATAGCAATCAGAGACTAAAAAATTTATGGCATGACATTAAAACCAATATTGCATTTCCTTAAATTTTTTTATTATAATGCGAGTTTCAACAAATAAATCACGCCGTAACAGCTGAACTATTTTGGATGAAATGACTCCCATAGGTAGAGCATGACTTAGAGCAGGACGTAGGCTACTTTTATCCCGGAAAAATAAATTCGCACGGATATAGCCACGAGCAAAATTTAATGATTTATAATAGCTTTCAGATACGAGTATAAAAATAAATTAACTGATTAGTTAATTAATTAATGCTTCCTATACGTTTAGGTCAGAATGTGACCTTAGTTACAAATTTAAATATATTCGATGAATTCAATCTAGTAATAATATAAGACGCATTTGAATGACATTTGACATCTTGAAGTTAGTCCTTGTAAATTATATAAGCGAAATTCCAAACAAATACGTTTATACAAAATAGTCAGGGTTCCCTGGGCCATTTTTCCACTTGATTACTATCAAGCTAATTTTTCGTGAGTAGCTTCGTTTCGATGAGACGCCCAACAATTCCCTATGCGAAATTTCTCTATTGTGGTAGCTAACAGAGGTAGCAAGGATAGAATATATCGATTTGATGAGTCCCAAAAATTTATTATTTTATTTGTAGGGCAATATGACTGTTAAATTATATAAATATTAACTAAGTAAAAACAAAAAAATCTGCTGGTTAGTAAACATACCTATTGGATGGACTTCCAATAGGTATCGATAACGAGGTCATAAAAATGATTACTAACCAGCTGATTTTTTTGTTTTTACTTAGTTAATATTTATATAATTTAACAGTCATATTGTCCTACAAATAAAATAATAAATTTTTGGGACTCATCAAATCGAAATATTCTATCCTTGCTACCTCTGTTAGCTACCACAATAGAGAATTTTCGCATAGGGAATTGTTGGGTGTCTCATCGAAACGAAGCTACTTACGACAAATTAGCTTGATAGTAATCAAGTGGAAAAATGGCCCAGGGAACCCTGACTAAAACTTAAAAACAGACATCAAGAAGTCTACGTCTTCATGTTTCAACTTCTCCCTGTCTAGAACATCCTCTGTAATGAGGCCATTGGCTCTCATGTGTTCCTCTGAAACGAGGCCAGCACTTTGTACGCCGTTCTCTGGATCTGGTATTTACGACCGATGTACTCCTGCAATCTTTACGATGTAACCGTATATGTAACATTGCTTAAGCAGTATAATGGATGACCCGCAGCATCTTTAACATACAATATACTCGTATAAAGACGACCTGATAAAGATCGCAGGAAGTCGCTGGATGGAGGCCGCTTCCAACAGGTCGGTCTGGAAATCTTTGGGAGCGGCCTATGTTCAGCAGTGGACGTCTTGTGGCTGATGATGATGATAATGATACTCGTATAAGGGCTGATTACGTCTCACACACAAATAGGAATACAGGTTACGGAGTGGTGACAGTATGATTGCCAAGAAGTGTAATCAATTCATGTCAATGGCATTAAAATCAATATTTCATTTTAACCAACTTGGTAAAAACCACAATACCAGAGAATTATACGAAGGAGCCGCGTTTTTATGGCATAGGCCGGAAAATGAGCAAGCGGGTAAGTGATCTCTATCGCCCATGTACGCCCACAAAATCAGAAGAATCATGATCACGTTTCCGACATCTTTTTTTTTGTGACTGAATGCTGATAGGCCGATTCGAGACTCAACCAATAAATGGAATGGGACAATTAAGGGATTGGGAAGGGGAGGATAGTTGGGCCTCGGGATATCTCATTCACCTCACGCAACGCCGCAGCAAGCCGTTACTTTATAATGGGTTATCTGTGGGACAGT
This sequence comes from Amorpha juglandis, assembly GCA_949126905.1. NCBI lineage: Eukaryota > Metazoa > Arthropoda > Insecta > Lepidoptera > Sphingidae > Amorpha > Amorpha juglandis. The sequence continues at coordinate 8,710,445 of OX421365.1, forward strand.
AGTAACGACCCAGTTGAGCAGGTCAATTCATGCTGAAGACTAAATTATCTACAGCGTGACTCTACCACTCGAGAAGCTACTGCTGTGAGATAAAAACGACTGTCCTCAGGATACACGATAGATACACCGTATAACATCTTGTGTCACGTATTCAATGGTAGCCAAGAATACATATTTTAAATTATTTAATTTTATTATTATTCTGCTTCTTCAAAGTATTAGAATTGATTAAATTTATTTGAACCAAGAACAACGAAACAGATAAAATTAAAAAAGCTGATAATCGATAACATTTTATTTTTACTTAAAAAAGCATTAAAACAGTTTTATCGAAACGTCAGTTGACCGACATAGGTGTTATTTATTTACTTAACTAAGCGTTGCCTTCAGCTCTACCTGCGCTTAAGTGTCGGTTGGCTAAGTAGAATCAATCACATATTAATTAGTTACGCATATTCTATACCACATTGTAAAATTACATATTAATATATACTTTACTAGTTTTTATTTTAGCAACCGATTTAAATGAAACAAACACTAAAATATGTTAGCTTAAGATCATCCTAATATCACTAAATTGTACTAAATTCTTATTATTCTAAGTATAGGTTAGGATTTTAAATTTTACAGACTTTTTTGCAATCCTGGGACTCACGGATAATGATCATATTCCCGGAAAGTCCTTGGTTCCGGGAATATTGAAAATACTGCCTCTGTATTTATTTATGTATGTAACCACGTATCACCTTTTTATTTTTTGATAATGTATGTAGGTTACACAAATAGCAAAGTTAAAGAAATGTAATGTAACAATCACGAATTTGTAAGCACCAGCGGAATTCTCAATGTTTATGATTATAATTATTAACTACGTGAAACACAGCAATGACGATGATTAAACAATCAATTACATCAAGATTGATTGAAATGATGATAATGATGATTTATTAAAATTGCAACATCATGGTTGATAGCTTAATGCAATTTAATACTTGGTTTATTTACGAGGCCGTCCCGTCTTCCCGGATTTTCCCAACACTAGTTCTCCGAGACGAGACATAGTCAATTTTCTTAGATTGCTCATTGAACATATATACTATATAGAGAACCATTTATACTAAAATATGTTACAAAAGTTGGTCTTACCAATAAGATTAATCTTTACCAGACAACTAAAGCCTTAGTAGAAATGTCGATTGAATAAATATTTTTTATATTACAGGTAATTGTAAAATGAATTATAATTACTATAATGCCCAATGCATTATAGTTTAAGTATGGAGTATGATATAATTGTAAAGTATGTATCGATTCTATACTTTATTTCAAGAAATAATACTTTTCTTATTTCTATGGTTTTTCTAGCACTTACTTGAATATATATTCTTTCAATTTTATTCGTTAATAACAATTTAAAAGTTTAACTCTGGTAAACACTTCTGATCATAAATGATAATGTAAAATTTTATATAAAGTTAACTTTCAAGGCACCTACTTACGCAGTAACTGTGCCGACAAAAAATGAGACCTCATCAAAATTGAGTAAAAACTCAAACCGTTAGACGATCGGAAGCCTCTTACAAGCATCAAACTATAATTTATTACGGAAAGTGTATAGATGTTGAACTTACAGCATTAATTACACAGATGAAAATAACGGTAATGATTATTAATGTTTTGACATTATTAATCTACAAAAAAATATAACCAACCTTTTATTGCTGCTAGTGACACTTTATTATCGAAAACAAAACACTCGCGTTCTCGAATTTCGCAATTCGACCGGAGGACAAAGCGTGCGGCCTCCTCCACGAATGGTAGATGACTGAAGCGCAATGGGATTGTTTGCAGGCTGCGTACACGCATAGAAAAGCCTTCATGTCAATAGTTATTACGCTCATAAATTAGACAATTTTAAAACCTTTACAAATCGCGTGGATTCTATGTGCGAAACACACATATCTACAAAATGAGTGATACATACAGATTAGACCTATATTCCCGAATGCGTAGGCAGAAGTTCAAATAATACATCGACGATTCACCGAGTTTAATTCCGCCCTACGACGTAATAGGGAGCGAGCCTATCACCATATCGGGCACAAATCCCAGGGAACGCCATTGATGGCCATCAATAAAGGAAGTGGGTTATCTCCTAACAAGAAAACACCACTGCCCATGAATATGCCTACTAAACCTTAAGATAATGAAAAGGAGGTGGGGATATTAATGTCTCCGATAATATCTCTGGCAGAATGAAAAATCCGCAATAGCAATTACATGTTCACGTTTTCTGACGCAATGGTACAACCCCAGTCTAGTTAGTCCGTTCATGCTACAGACTCACTAATGGCTCAACTTCACACAGCTTCTGAAATATGATAATTAATTAAATAGGTCAAGCTATTGAGCCTGATCTTCGGCTCTACTCATCCAACTATTACCAGCCACCTTGCGTATGTCATGGCTCCATCTAGCTGCAGGGTACTTTGGTGTCCCGTAACTTTCGAAACTGTGATGGCGATTTACGTAATTTGATCCGAAGTTCTGAGTGGTATTGACACTGTTTATGGACATACATGGCATTTAACATCAGGTGAGTGCCATCCAGTTGATTAAACATGTTAAATCATATATGGTGTATGTACATTCCGTCCCAATAAAAATTAAAGATGGCGCAGTTTTGCCATCGTCTAAACAAGAGATTCCCAGACTTTCTTTCTCATAGACCACTTCCAAAATTTAGCTGGTTCCGGTGGACCCCCTGCAGCTAATTTCTACCATATTTCCAAAACGCGACAAAAATGTGAAGATTAGATCTAAAATATTATCTGCCTACATTAATAGATGAAGTCAAGCCAACATCTTAGTTCTTCACTATCGAAAGCAGATAAATTTTCGTGCTTACGAATTATTGTGAAACCCCATTTTTTTGTCTCACCAACGTAGACCCCCGTCTGTTATCCCGTGGACCCTCGGGGGTCCATCTGGACCACTTTGGGAACTAATGGTCTAAACCAATATCAAGTCAATTTGCCATCACGTCAGTGCTGGCTTACGATTGACTACTTCAATTCAGTTCTCGACACCAGTCCTGACTATAGAAACCGAATCAGTTTAAACGTGCCTTGATAAAGCATAGTAAGTTCAAATTACAACATCTTAATCATATTAAGTTGGATTTTTTTCTCCGCAACTCGCAACTTCTTCCTTTTGCTGACTTATCGCAAATGGTCCGGAGTCCCTGGGCCAGCTGATCCACTTGATTACTATCAAGCTAATTTTCCGTGAGTAGCTTCGTTTCGATGAGACGCCCAACAATTCCCTATGCGAAAATTCTCTATTGTGGTAGCTAACAGAGGTAGCAAGGATAGAATATTTCGATTTGATGATACTCAAAAATTTATTATTTTATTTGTAGGACAATATGACTGTTAAATTATATGAATATTAACTAAGTAAAAACAAAAAAATCAGCTGGTTAGTAATCATACCTATTGGAAGGAGGGGCTTCCAATAGGTATCGATAACGAGGTCATAAAAAATGATTTGAATGAGCTGATTTTTTTTGTTTTTACTTAGTTAATATTCATATAATTTAACAGTCATATTGTCGTACAAATAAAATAATAAATTTTTGAGTATCATCAAATCGAAATATTCTATCCTTGCTACCTCTGTTAGCTACCACAATAGAGAATTTTCGCATAGGGAATTGTTGGGCGTCTCATCGAAACGAAGCTACTCACGGAAAATTAGCTTGATAGTAATCAAGTGGATCAGCTCGCCCAGGGACTCCGGACCAAAACCTTTTTAGTACATTGACAAATATTCACTTACTCAATCAAGTCTCAATTAAAGTTAACAATGTTCAAAAAAATGTTATTTGCGGTCAGCTAAATATAATAAGAAAAAATATTTAGTTTTCCAAAGAAAGACCTAATTTATAATAAAAAGTCATAAAAATAATGATATCTATTCTATCTATATCTATAAAACTGAGACTGCTATACATTTTGATCCACGTATTAATTGCTATCTTCCACGTTCTTTTTGCTTCTTTTTTTATAGCTTCTAATATAGAAGTTTATGAAGAGGGCGAAAAAGGAATAAATAAGGGTCATGCAGTAGTAATGGAAGAAGGCAGGTAAAGGACACGGTGTTAGCTTCTGTTGGTAATATAAATGAGAAATCACCAGTATGAACTGTACCTGAAAGGAAGGACCATATTAAAAAGGTAGTTTAAATGTATTTCAAATAAAAAAGTGTGTTAAAAAACAAACTCATTATGAATTTTAACAACAGGCTGATCCTGGAACGCGATCCACACAAAGCGTGTGGATCACTATGACAGGTTTTAATACCATATGTACGGTAGTCGCTATCCGGGCGGATATAAATCCTACCACCAGCAAATTATGCAAATATATCTAGATTTTTGCATCTGCTATTTGCCAACGTTTCTATTTTACCCAAATTATAACACCAAACAATTGAACATTTTATTTACCAGCTGAACTTTGGTGACATGCTTCTTCCACCAAATAAACTTCGCGTACTTCGGCCCCAGAGCTGATATCCCATAATACGCATACATCAAAACATGAACGAAGCTGTTCAGCATTCCTACCACTACGAAATGATCTGTCGGATAATACATCAGATGGAACCATGTCCATCCCACCATCGTTGCGTGGTGGTATAAATGGAGGAATGTTATCTGACTGTCTTTCTTCCGAAAGACGAAGAACACCGTGTCAAGGAGATCCAGATGCTTCGCTATGAAGTACGGGTAGATTTCATTTATCACCTGTAATGAAAAATAGTAGTGAAGACAACTGTGGTGACTTGATGCATTACTTTGCTCAGCTTTACCAATTAGTAACATTTTTTCGCAAGTGATATAGCTACACTGTAGCAAGTTTTATCCATAGAATGAATGAGTAGAGGTAGTGCCACTGTTTCATAGTAAAATTGCGTAGCAACTTGATTTATTTTTCGATTTTCCGAGTGGTAGAGACACGCATGAATGGGCCGGCTCGTCCGGGTCGTTACCACAATCTTACAGAAACCGGAAGTAAAGTAGCGGCTTACTGCTACGTTTTGTATGGTGAGTGAGAAATCCGGAGGCTCAAATCCCTCTCCCCTTTCCAATCCCTAATTATCCCTTTCCCTTAAAGGTCGGCAACGCGCCCATAATTCTTCTGGTATTGTGGGCGTACATGGCGGTGGAGATCACTTCCCATCAGGTGACCCACTTGCCTACGCTATAAATAAAAAGCAATTCGTACAATGACATTTCAAGAGACTCATATCCACCTATCATTAATAATCCTCATTCCTTTTTTTAAAATGCATCTATGATTCTTCTGATATCGTGGGTGTTCATAGGCACTGTAGATCAACTAAGACCAGGTGTCTCACTTGCTAGTTTGTCGGCCTATGCTATAGAAATACAAAGTATATGCAGAAATAACTATGACCCGACAAGCCTGCACAGTTCAAAACCCGGAACAGCTGTTGGGTCGGATCCTAAGAAAAACGTAATTACTTTTCAACATAAAAACAACCATGGGCCTTTACGCCGCACTAGGGAAATGTTATAATTCCCAGAGATAAGATCGAATTGTTGCCAACAACGCCACAAACTACATTAATTCTTAATTTAATCATCTGGATAATGGACAAGTAATACATACCTCTTGTAAATCTTGGTCTTTAGGACACCTCGTTGTTATTACATTGTGTCTTAAAATATACCGCATGTACTGAAAAAAAAAACGCTACGTGAAATTTATGTTTAATATGGCAACCTTCGTGGCGCAGCGGGCGAAGAGTCAGCTACGAAGCGAAAGGCCGTGGGTTTGATTCTCGCAAAGAAACAAATGTTTGGGTAATCTACTTTGGTTTCGCGTCTGGGTGTTGTGGAACCATAATACTTTCGTAGTTCCTGATACCCACAATACAGGTTTAACCTAGTGTGGGTTCAGGACTATGTGTGTATCTGTTGGGTGTATTTGCTTTATTTATTTATTAAATCACCAATATTTGTAATTTAGGTAACCTCAAATTCTATAAAATGTTATAAGTAGCCAGAATACTTATGTTTATTTAGTTCACCAGCCGGTTTACTCTCGTGCATGAGAGACCTGCCACCTATGATCATCTGGAATCAAAATTACTGTGATCTATAAAAGTATTATTGAGGTACTATATGCTTCAAAGCTTAAGTTAGTTTTTCAAGTCGATCACGATGATAAGTTTTCGCCAAACTTTATAGAGTAATTATAGCATATATAGCCTCAACTGAATTTGTCCTCAGAATATCAACATATCCTGAGGATATACATATGATTGACACAATTGTCATATGTCATTTTTGTACTAGAATCATTGCGTTTGGCAAGACCCTCATAAAAATGTAGCAATATTACTTAGACATGGCATAAATATATTACACCTGCATACCAAAAGGAAGTGGAACAATTACACTCACAGTTCACCGAGCTTTATTTCCGTCACACAATGTAATAGGTGATGAACCTATTGGACACAAAATCCCAATCTAGACTCACTTCCGTGTGATTTTTCGATTAAAATTTAAAAACTCATGACATAGAAGATATGAACCCAGGAACCACTTTTCAGTCAAAGTACGTTATCACTAGATCAATAAGTATATCTATCTAAATATATAAAACTCAAAGGTGACTGACTGACATAGTGATCTATCAACGCACAGCTCAAACCAATGGATGGATCGGGCTGAAATTTGGCATGCAGGTAGATGTTATGACGTAGGCATCCGCTAAGAAAGAATTTTGAAAAATTCTACCCCTAAGGGGATAAAATAGGGTATGAAAGTTTGTATGAAAATCACGCGGGCGGAGCCGCGAGCAAAAGCTAGTTATCACATATACTTACGATAAAAACCAAATAAGCAGAGAATACCACTTGAAATGCGTTGTAAAACAAAAGCAAGTTATTAAACTTATATGGCGGCCTGTTCTTCATAAAAGCTGGTAGTATCTTCACGACTAGTGTAAGGTAAACAGCCAATACAATTATTAGACCAGACAAGGTTTTTGACACTGTCCATGTTGGAATTGTGCCTGGAACGGAAAATAAAAATAAAGCCGAGATATCTAGCTAATGGGAAGTGAACCCGGGATCAGTCGTTATAAGCGAGTACTGCACTGTAACTGTAATTAGATTTATTACTGCATCATGAAACCGTTTAATAAACTAATCAATTTTGAGGTATTACATATAATAGTATTACATATATAATATGGGTACTTAATTAGCTTTTATCCGAAAATTGTTTCGTAGTCTGCCACAAAAATCTAACTATATGTTAGATCCATAATAATTATAGAATAGTAATAGAGACAATTAGTTCCCCTCATCGCCTTATACAATATTTTATAATAGCCTGCTCTTCAGTACCATCAGTAGCTATTCCACAACTTACTGGCCATCTTAGCTTATGAAGGATTTATGATCAGGACTACAACTTTTTTCATCTACATAAAACTCATTGACTCTATCGAAATGATCAAAAATAAATCTTTATATAGCTTATTTAACCTAGCTGTGAATAACTTCTGATATTTATGTATTTTTGATACATACCAAAAGGTTTATTTGTTCCTAAATCTTCTAAAACTTGTTCGTATTGTGCAATCATTTTTTCAAAATTGAAAATACTTAAAAACGGTAACACATTTCACTTCCTACATTCACAGCAATAAAACATCGAATGCGTATAAAACAATGACATGATCCGTGAAGAGTTATGTATTCAGGTAAACATTTATTTGGAACTTAATAATTAAACGCGATTGTATTTAAATATTGGCTCCATTAATGCTCAGTTTCTTATTAACACGTTTTATTTGTTAGTATAAACTGTTACAATTTAGTTTAAATTATTTACTGTTCTACATTATTATCAAAAATTAGATGAGCGTCGAAGTTGCTAAATATAATGTTGTCAGAAATTATAGCTATTTGTCAACAACATTAGATGTCTTTTAATCTAATAGTAGTTTGTCTTAACCCTGAGTCAAAAATATAAACTAACATTTTACTTTCACATTTTTTTTATTCGCTTGAATGACGAAATTGCAGTAAGTGGCTTGTCTGACGATAAGCGCACACCTGCCCATAAACAAGCAACATACTGAACTCCAACATGGCATGGCATTAAACTGTGGTCGTCACCCCGAGACAATGCAGTTTCTCTGACTTCAACGTGACACACACTCCTGCTTCTCAGCAGAAATAGATAAAGCAGTTGTAACAACTCAGACATCCTCTCGCATACGAGGGACCTACCACTTTGTAAAGTAGTATAAATTTGCTTTCTATATTTTAAACAACGATTTTATATTTTCACAGCTAAGAGTCATGTACCTAATTCACTATTAGTAAGATTGTGAATAACTGGATCCTAGGTAAGAAAAAGCAAATTATAGAAACATGTCAAATTATCTATAAACCAATATTAAGCAGAAAAGTAAAACTGGAATTCCTTTTTTTATAGTTTTACAACATTTATTCAAATTAGATCAACTTTTGATTCGCACTTAGCAAATGTTTACTACAACGTATAACGTATTGCTCATCGGTTTATATAAAAACTGCTCCCAGGCGACAGTTATCATACTAGAAAGTTTGATATTATTATAGTCTAGAGTTATAGTAACGAAAAAAGGGGAGATTAAGAATAAAATTCCTCGGACAGACAAAAAAAAGTAAAAAAAATCCCACCGTTACGTAGTCTTTATTTGGAGAATAATTATGGATATGTATAGGCCGTCGTTGAGACGAACGATAGTCTAGTGAATGTGGCGGGAAGACTATGAATGGACAGACTGAAATAGCGTAATGTTGTGTTTAGGCCTAAACACAACATTGAGGGAGGAAAAACTGAAAAAGAAAATGTCAATCAAAGAATAGAAAGTGTTGCAGTAAACAGTAAAGTAAATAAAACTCATTATTTTTAATCTATTACCATCAATGTACTAAATTGTGTATTATAAATTATAATATTGGTCAGTAAAATAAGCGCCTGACGAAATACAAATAAATGAGTATAATTACTATTAAAGATTTGCTAGGCGTTAACAAATTTAAATGTATCGCTATATTGGCCCTCAGTGGTTTAATATTTGTGACAAGCGGTTTAGCTATGTATGTATTTCCAGGCATCCTCATCGCTTTAGAAGTATTATTCTGTTTATGAACTACAATTTCAAGTTTTCATATCAGTCTATGACGAATACCGACAAATTGCATTGATTCCTTAATTAACTAAATTTCTGTCATTTATCCTAAAAATTGCATGTATTAAATATAATAAATGTAATAATAACTTAGATCTCAGATACAGATATATATAATGATAAATTAATAATCAATTAGAGTACAAGCGGGTGACGTAGCAGGTAAAGGTCGTGATGAGTGATTTAATAAGATAGTCCCTCAGTAAATAGCAACGGCTAAAATGAAATTTAAATAAAATACATTTTTAAAATAGTAACTAATGATCATTCTTTTTTGTATACAAACTAATTTATTTTCGCCCAGATCGTGGCAAATATATCAAATACTGCAAATTACAACATTGCAAACCTCAAAATGAAAGGTTTTTATACACTGAAATTACATGTACTTACGTAATTTTGGGTTAATAAACATTGAGATTTGCACCTCAAAACAGGTAACGAATAAGGCTAATATTGAGACATCCACTATCCATAATTTGGCTGCTGTAATTGTCATGCTCATGGACCGTGAACATCTTGGTAGTTGGTACAGTTATGCAACTCCAGTTCGTCTCGAATTTGATGAGTAGATCCAGAATGATTGGGTTTAAACTGGTTTAATAATTCAATATTTTTTCCAGTCCTTTGAGAGTTATAGTGATTTACTATATTTTGGTTTCTTAAATCTTACAATATCTGCGGCTGCCTTAGGTGTTCAGGATATTTGGTCAAGTTTTGAGGAAACCACAGTAGTACGTCGATTACAAATAACCGTGCCAGATCGTACCAAGGGTATGATCCCGCGGACGGCCTAGAAAGAACTGGCTTGACGAATTTGAAGGAGAAATGAGAGCCAAAGGTCTCAATATAGACATATATAGACATGACACCCAAAAGGCAAAGTGGAAGCATTTAATGGAAGGCGGATACTGGCGCTAAGCCAGTATAACGTCAAGCAGAAATAAAAGTACTATAAAGCGATTGAGATATTTTGTAAAACTTATTGAGTGTGATGTTCTGTTTGTGAGCTTAACAGCAAGCTGAACAACTATGTTAAATAACTTTTCCAATTCTAATTTAAAGTATAGTTTTACCTTCAATTATAGAATCAGACATATTATTATCATTATTACAGATTTTCATTCATTAAAGGTAGAGAATTGATGCATTTGAGATGTGATGCTTGAGGTGTAAGTTGCGGATAGCCTGTACCGCCAAGCGCACCAATGCATAAATTCTTGCCCAGCTCAGAATAAAAATCCATCATCATCATCATCAGCCACAAGACGTCCACTGCTGAACATAGGCCTCTCCCAAAGATTTCCAGACCGACCTGTTGGAAGCGGCCTGCATCCAGCGACTTCCTGCGATCTTTATCAGGTCGTCTGTCCACCTTGTAGGTGGACGTCCAACGCTGCGCTTGCCAGTACGTGGCCTCCATTCCAGAACCTTTCTGTCCCATCGGTTATCGGTTCTGCGAGATATGTGGCCTGCCCACTGCCACTTGAGCCTGCCAATTCGCTGAGCTATGTCGGTGACTTTCGTTCTTCTACGGATCTCCTCATTTCTGATTTGATCACGTAGAGAAACACCGAGCATAGCTCTCTCCATAAAAATCCGCCTATCCATAATTTGTCAGCAGCACATTTGGATATACTACGTAATATGGAGAGATGAGAACCTCGAAAACACATTGGGAACACGGCGGGCAAGAGAGCTCCAGGACGGACTGAAAGTTACTTCTGTTTATAGGCAGGCGTGGCGCTTACCATCAGGCGAACGCCTTGCTCGTCTCGTCATTCAATTAAAAAAAATGTTTTTACCATGTGTAGGGTGGTGGCTATGTAGTAGGGTATAAATCAGGTACCCGCCCACGAAAAACTTATAAAGATATTGCGAAATAGTAACTGGCAAAAGTCGATGCTTGCAAAGAGCACATAACTTGACTGAGATGAAGAGCTGTCAAAACGATGACATTAATTATGCACCTTGACCGATACTAGACAAAGGAGAACATATCTGCGCTATTGAAGAGATGAGATGTACTCGCAAGTGTTAAGGTGTGTACAAATTTTGTTTTTTTATTAGCTTGATTCACGATACGAGCGACTAAGCGCCCTCACCTGCTCAAAAACAGAAGCAACACCTCACAGGACTTTGAATTACAAAGCACTGCATGGCACTGGACTGCGTGCGTCATGTCACCCCGATACACAAGATGTTAAGTCCCATAATGCCAGTAAGTTCACTTCCTTGTCCAATGCTCCAATGTCCTTCAAACCGAAACACAACAGTGTTTACACACTGCTGTCTGGCAGCAGCAATCAAAAATTAGTCGGGATCAAATTAATAAAAAACCGTGATAAAATCCGTTAAAATTAGTTTTATTTCAATGTGTAATATTCGCGTAACCATAAAAAATAATTATGTAAATTAGCTTAATATTTTTGCCACAATTTGAGATCAACGGGATCTTGGTAATATTATTCTTAGCAAACAAAGAGTATACTGAATATACAGGAATTGATAAACTTTATTCAAATGTGAAAGGATAGGGAGTAACAATGATGCGCAACCAGGAAGCGAATCTAACGACTTCGTGAAATATCATTAGATGACACACAAAACATATCAGAAACTCGTGGAATCTGTACACGTCTTAATAATAATGTGAGTATCGTGTTGCAATTTTAATTCTTTGTACATGATTGTCTAGTGTGTTGTAAAAATCATTATAGAATTGTAACAATGGTCATTTTTTGTCGCAATCATGGCGTGACTTTTGCCCTTGTATTGGGTACTTGTTTAGAGTTTAGCTTAAGCGCATTATTGCTATTTGCTTTGGTAGTATCCTTCCGCGTTATTTATATAAAATAAAATTCCGTTTCAAATTTGGTCACTAGAATTACAGAATTCTAGCGATTGCAATACGAATGCTACTGCAACCTTTATTGTTTGTAAACGGCTTTATTTACATTTTTATCACTGCAACCTTACTACAATATTTAGAACCGACCACTTAGAGAGAGTAGTTTAGTAGACCACTAGAAAGACCACAAGCTTGTATTCACATTTCCCCGAAATTATTTCTATCCCATGATGTGAAAAGCAGCGAGTCCTGCGCCATATTGAAAACAATTTCAGTCACTCGAAAATCCTGGGATTTGAACCTTCTACCTTACTGGTTTCATGATCTTTGCTACAACGAGATGATCTACAGCTTGAAGACGCTCAATACGACATTATGCGATACAATTCTGCAATGCATATATTGTAGCATTGCAAATGACGTCCGTCCTCGTATCGCAAAAGTTGTTTGAAGTCAATCGCTCTTGCTAAAATGTCATATTCTTGTTACCAATTCGTTTCAGAGAAAGACCGATCGTAACCATTTCTATTCATATTGCAATAACTACATCATTATAAAATACACATCATTATTAAATTGACAGCCTCCGTGGCGCAGCGGGCGAGTAGCCGGCTGTGAAGCGAGAAGCCGCGGGTTCGATCCCCGCATCGAGACAAATGTTTGTGTGATCCACAAATATTTGTTTCGGGTTCTGGGTGTTATGAGACCGAAAGTCTCTCGTAGTTCCTGATACCCACGACACAAGACTTGTATCTTACTGTGGGGTTAGGACTATGTATGTGACTGTTGGGTGTATTTATTTATTTATTTTATTTATTTATATAGATTATATACCGAGTGCTAGTAAAATAGTATTAGCTTTCTGCGAAATGTATCTTAATTCCATGTGACACGTCAAATTTACGCAAAGGGAGTAAGATGCATAAGGTTGAAGTCACTGTATAACATTTCTCTGTTATCCGTTTGGACGTATACGGGTGTTATGATTTGATAGGAGTAAATAGATCTTTCTTTAGTAGAAGAGAAATAGATCTTTATTAATAAAAATTATACATCGTAATTTTTCGATAAGTCGTATAGCAGTCACATACGGAAAAGGAAGTGTCATGTCAGTGTGGTGCCAATTTATCAATTCTTTAATAAAATAGTTTTTGTTCACAAACTAATAACGCGCAACGGGTACATCGACCTTTGAAATAAAGTAGTTATTTATTTAGCAGTGAATATTTTTATTTTATTTAATAGAATGACGACGAATGACCAGCAAGGTGCTCGCCTAGTAAGCGGTACGCTTGCCCATAAACAGAAGCAACACCACACAGAACTTTGAATTACAAAGCACTGCATGGCACTGAACTGCGCTCGTCACTCCGAGACATAGGATGTTAATTTCACTGGCTTCAATGTCCTTCAAACCGAAACACAACAGTGCTTACACACTTTTTTTTATTCTGTGACGCGAGGCTGTTTTCAGCTTCACTGGACTTTTGGGTGAGCGCTTTAGGCGCTCTCAACCCTTACATTTAAGCGACCACGCTGAGGGCGCCCCCTGTGGGGTACAGCCTCTCTCATACGAGGTACCTACCATACCATACCATGGAAAAATATATGTACCATTAACAAAACTTAAAAACCTGCCGCCCAGTGTCGTTGGCGGTCAACTGAAATTGCACCGACTACCAAGAGACCTGAAATTGTTATTTTTGACTTTTCAGTGTTATTTTTATGAAGTCGGTTTTTAAGTTTTGTTAAAATATACTTTATTTTCCAATTTTGTGTTAACCAATTTATATGGGACCACGTCGCAGCTAAACTTTATCGAATGATTTTTTTTTCCATCAAATTCGGTCCACAATTTGCAGGGAAATCAATGTACGTAGAAAAAAAAACAAAAGAAACTCGCGAAATTGAGAACCTCCTCCTTATTTGAAGTCGGTTAAAATAGTTATTTTTGCCGATCTTTGCTCATATTTATCAAGAATCCGTTGTAGCTTAGACCGAGAACAGTACTTTGCTACTTGAAAAGAAAATATTTAACATATTCTATGATATATAGTCCACGGCGCGTAAACTATATACATTTAAAAGCCTCCAAGGCGCAGTGGGCAAGTGACCGGCTGTGAAACCAGAAGACACGATTCGATTCCCGCACCGAGACAAATGTTTGCGCTATCAACAATATTTATTACAAATCTGGATATTGTGGGACCGCAAGTCCCTCGTAGTTCCTGATATACCCACGATACAGGTTTAACGCAGTGTGGTCAGGACTATGTGTGTGAACGTTGAATCTTTAAAGTTTTTAATATAGTTTTCGAATCAACAAATCTATGAAACTATTGATGAACCATAAGCATATTCTATAACACCTTACACGACCTTGTCCTAAATACTTTCACTTTTATTGTAACATAACTTAACTAAGCGATATAATATAGCTTATAGCGTTTATTGTTAGTTTTAAAAATCAGTTTTTAGTTTTTTCTCTATAAAATCAATAACCCTCGACAAAAAGGAAGTTGTTATGTTTGACTATTCAATATAATTATAGATGTGTATCTGTAACCTAGAACCTACGCGAATAGATCGATATTAATGTGTTTTTTTATCTAAAAGCTGGTTTAATGCTAATGGTTCTGAACCGTTTAGCAATAGGATGTTTTTCTATAGATGCTAGGCGTTTTCAACTGCTGAGTTAGTTAAACGTATACATGTTTCTACAGCCTGAATGCCTCGATGCCTGGCGCAGTTGTATTGCGCACCTGGTATGACTGCTATGAGTCTCGAGTTCGACCGAACGGTCGGGTAAAAGTGATATTAGGTTTTTCTATCACAAAATACTATATCAGCCCGGAGTCTGGGATTGTACCCGGTATGGCGATAGGATCGCCTCCTATCACATCATGGGACGGAGATATGATCGGCGAATGTAGGTGTACTGATTACACCTACGCCTTCGTGGATTACAGGCGTGGGTGCGTATGTATGTATGTTTCTACAGTTCCATTTTCTCTTAATACGTACGTGACCGAGAAAGGGAGACCGCGGCGCGTAACGCGAGACAGATTTTTTGTTTTATTTGATTGAATGAAGAGACGTGCCAAGCGCTCGCCTGATAGTAAGCGTTACACCTGCCCATTGACAGAAGCAACACCACACATAACTTTGAAATACAAAGCACTGCATGGCACTGAACTGCGCCCTTCACCCCGAGACATAAGATGTTAAGTCTCATAATGCCCAGTAATTTCACTGTCTTCAATGTCCTTCAAACCGAAACACAACAGTGCTTACACACTGTTGCTTGGTGGAGAAATAGATAAAGTGGTAGTACCAACCCAGACGGCCTCTCGCATACGAGGGACCTACCACCTTGTACCACAGCTGGCAACGATACGTCTGCTTTGTATGATATTGTAAGGAAACGGTCGCGCGTTGCGTTTGAATACTTTTTCTTGTTTTTTTTATCCTGGCACGGCAAAGTGACTAAGCTACACCTGATGGTAAGTGTAGCGCAATCCAAGAATAGTGTCGACCAACGATAAACAATGTGTCCATCGTTGGTCGGTCATGCCGGCCTGCCAAAGGGCCAAAGGGGAGGGGAAGGAAAAGGGATGGGAAAAGGGTTAGGATCAGAGGGCAAGCCCCCTGGGGAGAACCGGATATACACTGGCTGACCCTGGAACGCGACCCACACAAGGTGGGCCACTATGGCAGGTTTTAGCACCAGTGTACGGTGGTCGCTATCCGGTCGGATACAAGTATCCTCCCACCAGCAAAACTTCACTACGTACTACTTCAAAACGTTCTACTTCAAAACGTACCTTTAAAATTGCATACAACATAGAAGCGTCGGTGTCGTCGCACGCCACGGTCGCTTGTCTCGGTCGCGCCCCTCTACAAAATCATTAACACTTATAGGGAGCATAAAAGAAAGAAAGCTTTAATTTATTTGAACACTAACCCGAGACATGAAAAGTTAAAAAGACATTCTTATAAGTATACATACATAGTATACATTGTATCAATAATGTAACAGTTGAACTTTAATGTTAGCACTGTAAACTGTCACAATGTAGTCCAACGTGTTACGGAAAGGTGAGGTCATATTTAGGGGCCGTAACATACACGTGATAGTGTGTACCGGATCTTATCAAATATGGACATCCTAAAACTTCGCGTTAATTTTTATCACTCGTTTATTACTAACAATCACTTCAATCACATCACTACAGCATTACCTCTGCGCGTCTATTTACTTTATTCGTATGAGCTGTTTATCATTTAGTTTTGTCAAAAATTGCAAGTCGAATATCGATATGTTAGTCCTTCGATAAAAAGAATATGCCTTATTTATAATTATATCCTAAAGCCCTTACTAATAAACATTGTATATGTTGGTAATAGTTATACAATACTTTGTCTTGCTATGTTGAGTGACATTTATTATAAGAAGAAGCGAGACAAAACACTGTATAAGTATGACACTAGTATACAACATTTATTAGTAAAGCCCTAACAATATAACCAAATTTGGTATTACAGAAGGAGAAGTATTTATATCGCACACTATAAGTTGCTTAAGTATGACGACACGTTTTTTAATACGTTGTTTAGAAGAAAGTATAATGCAATTTCTTTTAGGATAATCTTCAAGGCTGGGTTTTCTTTAAAGTGTTACTTGCCTTTTATGAAAAAGCGACTCATAAGGTTAAGAATAAATATAACCTATTATATGGCGATGCTACCGTAAATAATAATATAATTTTTATTTACAGCTTTTTAATTTTTGCCTCTTTTTCTATTTTTGTTAAAAAATAATTAATTTACTATTTTTTAGTGAAAGACATAAAAATCGATGCATAAATGAAGTTTAATTATGCATTCGCCATTTCACTCTCTTATGGCGGTTCCCAATATCCTGTTTATCGATAGATTAGCTTCATCATCATCATCATCATCAGCCACAAGACGTCCACTGCTGAACATAGGCCTCTCCCAAAGATTTACAGACCCACCTGTTGGAAGCGGCCTGCATCTAGCGACTTCCTGCGATCTTTATCAGGTCGTCTGTCCACCTTGTAGGCGGACGTCCAACGCTGCGCTTGCCAGTACGTGGCCCCCATTCCAGAACTTTTCTGTCCCATCGGTTATCGGTTCTGCGAGCTATGTGGCCTGCATGTATGTAGATTAGCTTACTGTCAGTAAATTAATACATTTTGTATGGAAGATCTCTACATCTATCAAAACACTATGATAGTAAGCAGATTTATCTTTAAGTAAAATATAGCTAAGATGTGGTCATTACAGCTAGAATATACTCTTTCGAGTAAACAAAACATCACCCAAATTAATAAATTCCGGTTATCTCACTCACCGTACGAAACGCAGCAGCAAGCCGCTACTTTACGTCGGTTTTCTGTGAGACAGTGGTAACGATCCGGTCGAGCCAGCCCATTCATGTTGTAGACAAAACTGTCTACAGCGTGGCTCTACCACTCAAATTGATTCTCAATTTGATTTACTAAATATTAGACATATAAAAAATTACCACTAGTGTGAAAGAGGATTTAGTATTTCTTAGATAAGTTCCTAAGTAAATTAGAAATTAACAAATTAATTACAATTCTTTAACTGATTGCGCTTGAACATTCACCACGTTTGAAGCAACATTTAAGTATATTGTAATTATTTTAGCGATGTTTATGAACTACGTGCAGGGTAATTTATTCATTGAGGGTTTATTTTCAATCTTAATCAAATCCCTAAACCTTCCCTAATCCTTTTACCATATGGAGCTGTTCTAAATTCCGTTCAGCTATTTAAAAGGCAGTTAAAACCTAATTCCCTTTCCGATTTACAATCACTTTGAAATATTAAGACACCGCTACACCGGGAGTTGTGAAATAGCTCGCCGGCGCTCGAGCACACTAAGTTCTCAGTTGTGACCGAACCACGGAGTCTTGTGGCACTCCCGCGCACCGCGACCCTCGGACGACCTTGAGGTAAGTGTCGCCACCTGACCTTAACCCCTAGTTTCAGAAATGGTGCCATTTCAAAAATAATATTTCCCTACACACTGATATTTTCTATGTCAAGGACACTTTTGTTTTTATTATCTTTAACGGCTTTGTGGTTTGTTTTACACATTTATGTTCATTCGTTGGGTTTCATGCGTGTAAATAAGTTGTCTTTTAACAGTATTTATATGGATTTAAAATAGGTCAATACATATTTTCAATATATCTCTGCTAACAATAAAACCTATTTTGACAGAATATTATTATATAAAATTTTTACCTCTAATTTCATTTCATATTACAAATATGTTGAGCCCTTAACTGTGCGTAGGCTATAATATATTACATACGGGAGATATAATATTGTACATAAACAAATCTCGAGAACGTTATGACAAAATCTCAAGCAAAGAACTAGTTTTGAACATTTCATTAACATTTGCTTGCACAATAGCGATTGACATGAAAATAACATCTAGTGATAGATAGTGAACGCGTATGAAGAAGTGCCTTTCAACAAAGCAAATTAATACTTTGAAAATAAATTAATTTGTTTTATTGTCTCATTGAGGTTATTATACAATTTTATTATAGATTATATTGCATTTTTAGATAATAAAGAGTAACAAGCGAGTTATCATGAACTAAACCAAAAACAATCTAACACAATTTTTTCTTTTATTATTTTAGTTGAGTTTTAGTTTTATGTCCTTAAATTCTATCATATGTGTGTGTGTGTCAATTTACAGTGTATGGCAGTCCTTTCGAACTAAACAGCTACGTCGTTTATATTATATAGTTATTCACGAGCCAGCATATTATATATTCATATTTTAGTTGAGGACTAGTTCGTGAGTGCATTCATAGTATTACGAACGTGTAATAATAAACTGTTAAATACATTTAAAAATTTGGTTTTGTTTACGGGGTGGACTCCCGCCCGTGACCACGAATACTGAAATGCTTTCGAAACGTGGGGCCCAAAATTAAAATATAAAACCGCGATAAAATCCGTTTAAATTGGTTTTATCTTTTATCTTATTAGTTTAGTTTTACATAATCATAGTGTATATTGTGGGTTGCCAATCAGTTTTGTAAAACTTGAATAGTAATTTTTATCCACGTCCTCTGGCATATCTTAAGGTAATCTAGATAATTAATCACGATCTATATTTTTTGTATTTACCCGTTTTGACTAGAAAAAATATCATATATACGGGAATACCAAAAAAACTACTTTACTGGCAATTTTAAAAAAAGGATTACACAAATGACCAAGCAGTTATCTATGTATTTTTTCATACTGTGCGCGGATCAGATTATGTGCATCAAATGCACATATGATTAATTCGAAGAAATCTTTACATAGTACGATACGATTTATGTATGAGTTTTAAGTTTTTATTGTACAAGTTGATTTCTTGATCAATCTAAAAGAAAAATACGAGGAGTTGAACTTAAAACATCACGTCCCATGAATTATACTTTTCCTCATAACTTTGTGCTATAAAGACGTAAATTGAATGTCGAAATTAGCCATTTAAGCGCTATTTTCCTTTTATCTATTAGTAATAAGATTATAAAGGTTATTGGCTAGATATAAATTATTTATGTCACGAATTACGAGTATATTTTCTAGGTTACGTTAATTTTTAAAGAAACAAAAACATAACTCCATAATTTTTCACCGGCTAAAATTATTTATTACCTATAAGCCTCACATAATACTTTTATATTTAATTGTATACTCTACGATTTTTCATATCGCCACGAAAATCAAAATTTGATTTAAAATAATTAAGTTAACAAGATGGTGGTAACACTGCATTAAAAACACGGGCCTCTAGTCATGTGGTTCCTCTTAGCACCTACTAAATAGTATGAATCCTTAGCTGAGTGCAAATTAGTCATGAATCGAGACAATGCGTACAGCACTGGGCATAGCGGCATGGCGCTTGCGCTTAAATAAAATCTATCAATTTTGCAAATAAAATGTACTACAATATCAGATCAAAGTCGAGGTGGACCTCCAGGGACCCCCAGGGGTCCACGGGAGACTCGACCGGGGTCTACGTTACGATCTAATCTTCACATTTTTTGTCGAGTTTCGGGAATATGGTAGAAATGTCGCTGCAGGGGATCCACCGGAACCAGTTAAATATTGAAAGTGGTCTATGAGAAAAAAAAAACCTCAGCTTTAAAAATTTTAAAACGTCTTGAACATATAAACTTGAAACATTTTCTTCCATATGGACTTTTTAACCAGATGTGCTGTTACTCAACAAGAAGGCATATAATTGCCAAATAAATCCTTGAATTTACCTCGTCAATCAGTTTTTGCAGATAAACACATGAATATACTCGCAAAGTATTGTATACTTAGTGTTTTGCAACTTACATGATGGTATTAAACAGTAGAAAAAACTTATAAATCATTAGATAATATTAGTTTAAGTAAAGTATATGTAAAATAATCAATTAGTGCTGACGTAAAATAATGTTGTATCCGGATTCGAACAGTATACTTACGCACTCAAGCTTGTAATCCCTAATGGGGTAGGCAGTGGTGTAGCCCATACACCTAGATTTCGCCGAGCTTGTTTCCATCCCATGATTTGATACTGGCCTAACGCCATACCGGGCACAAATTCCAGACTCCGGGCTGATACTGAGCATTTCCCGATAGAAAAACCCAATATCGACCAATATAACCCGGGTATCGAACGCGAGACCTCAGCACAAGCAGTCGTACCGAGTACGCAATACCATCGCTGGTGGTAGCATATAGGGCCTAGAGGCATGCTGTAATACGGTTCACCAAGGCCCACATACTACGTGCCAAAAGATTCAGGTTTAATAACAGTTCTAATGGGGTTTTGTCACGTTCTACACAACAGTAACACCAATGTCATTTGTCAAGTAATTTAGACATTGGTTTATAATTTCTCGGTGCCAAGGTGCGGGTTAATTGCTATTATGACCTTCATAAACGTGATGCTAGGTGGTTCGTTTCAATTGAAACAAATAATGCTACTAATTATCTGTTTAGAATTAACAGCACTTTTTAACTAACGATAAAAAAGGAAGTTCTCAATTCGACCCGTATTTTTGTGTGTTCCTGATTATCCTCAATGTTTGTTTACATAAAATTTTTCATAAAAGTTATCCGAACAAGATGATTTTTTTTATTAGGCTATGGCATGGCTCATATATGGTTTCATTTAAATTTTATTATATACTCCTAAAATAGTGTAATTTGGAATAAATGTGAAAATATTTAAATTTTTGTAAACATAAAACTGATTCACGAAACACTGAAAAGCAGCATAAAATTAACCAATTCAAAGTCAATGGTAAGCCTAAAATAAAATATGTAGACAGATATGGCCATAAAAATATCTAATCCTATAGAAAATTAATATCTCCTGGAAAATCCGGAGATCTGGCAACAGTTGAGTTGAACGTTATCTTATTTAATAGTCTTCTAACAAGAGCGTGTGAAACCAGACGACTGGTTTAATACAACAGTATGTAGTCTGTTTCGAGATTTTTTCAGATATCTATTTCATAAGGCAATGTAACAATATGATAAACTATGTAACCTAGTTATTAACATTTTTTAATCTTATGAAAGAAATTATTTCTGTTACTTTACAAGGTGGTAGGTCCTTCGTATGCGAGAGGCCGTCTGGGTTGGTACCACCGCTTTGTCTATTTCTGCCGCCAAGCAACAGTGTTTAAGCACTGTTGTGTTCCGGTTTGAAGGACATTGCAGCCAGTGAAATTATTGGGCATTATGAGACTTAACATCTTATGTCTCGGTGTGACGAGCGCAGTTCAGTGCCATGCCATGCCATGTTTTGTAATTAAAAATTCTGTGTGGAGTTATGTTTACGGGCAGGCGTGGTGCTTACCATCAGGCGAGCACATTGCTCGTATCGTCATTCAATCAAATAAAAAAAACTTCTCATAACATGGCTTTGCTCTGGCTTTACCTTTGCTGCGACAGCTTCTGATCTTACTATGTTTTCACTTGGCGCTATGACATTCTTGAAGCAAAAGCTTCAAAGCAAATCAAATAATCCCTCCCAAATACTCATAATATCTGTGTTTTAAAAGCAGCAGTTCTTAATGAATCCAGAAACCCTAGCGGGGATAAAATTCTACTACTACCCTGCTACCACAAGTGATAATATAACTATATGAATTGAAATGAGCAGTTCCCTTGACTATAAATGGTTAACACCATAAAGATCTTCGAATAATAAAGCAATCGATGGTACTGGACCGCGCTCATCCCTGAAATAGAACATGTTAAGTCTCAACATTTCGACTAATTGAATTCAATGTCTGTCATAACAGAATACAGAATACAGTACTCACACACTGCTTGACGGAAGAAACAGACAAATCGGTGATGCTAGCCCGAGTGGACTCTCGCATAAGCGGGACCTACCACCTGGAAGTTATTTGAAAAGCCGTTTTGTCGAGAGTGACCTTCTTACCTAGGATACTTTCACCTAATACTGCATCTAAGCCATCTGCAACTGCCAATTTTTAGATGATTAATAGCAGATATATTGTTTGGTCTTATTGAATAGGTTTCGATGAGGAATTGACTTCCTGATGGTGATCATGGTCTAATGATGATGTAAGATTGTGGTGATAAAAAATCGGCTTTATAAAGCACTGACTTCCTTACTTACAACTCGTTCAATCAATCTCAACGAGCAGCTGACATTTTTGTCAACTGCGCTTTAAAAAACAAAAAATGAAATAAAAAACCCTCTACTTCCTCTAAGTAGTAAAAAATAATAAAATATATTAAATAATATTTGTTTTTTGGTTCTTAGCTGTCGAGTACCTGCTGCATAAGTAAAAAATATACACTTAAAATTAAATTAAAAAACAAGAAACAGGAACAACGTATAAGCCCCAAAAAAACAAGTGTATTTTTAATAATATAATATGTCGTATTATTTTTTTATATCACGAGAGAATGTTCCAGTCTACGGGTCTAATAACCGCTTAGTATTTTGAACTCTGCTAGAACAGGAGAGGTCGCGGCGTTGGCAGTGGCACAAAAAATATTCCATTTCTATTTGTTTTTTATTACTAATGTATTAATTTTTCTCTTAGATATAAAAATACATACGGTTAAATTTTGACTCTTCTTTTTTAAATAGATACGTAAGATACGTAAGCTGCGTATCATAAAAGCGCTGTCGGGATATTTTATTTCTTATTAATACTAGAAACACTACCATGGAAGTCATTCTCCCACGCCTGCCTATAAGTCATCAAGACGAAATATATCTCTGACCTATAATTAATCCTTATAATCCTCCTGTAATCCTTTTGCTTCTTTTTTCATTTCTCATTGATATTTAAATAAATAAAATTACTCTAGCAGCACCTTAAAGTGTCACTTTTCGACGTTCAATAGAGTTGTAATAAATATATTTCGATCGATATTTTAAAGCTCGAGAAGTACGTCACTTACGACTCCTACAGAAATGAAGTACCTGTTATCCTTTCATACGTAATAGTTGGAAATATTTAAGGAATTTAATGAGCCCGCAAGTGCTAGGGTTTGGTACAATTATTGTAGTTATGGTATAAATAAGAAAATATTTTTATCAACATCAAGTACAAATCATATTATCCTTAAATTATTTTTTATTATGTAATCCCCGAAAGGGTAGGAGGTGTAACCAGAACACCCACGTTTTGCCGAGCTTATTTCCGTGCCATGATGTGATAGGGGGCGATCCTATCACCATATTGGGCACTATTCCAGACTCCGGGCTAATACTGAGTACTTCGTGATAGAAAACGCCATATTACTTATACCTGATCGGCGGGGATCGAACCCGAGATCTCAGCACAGTCGTACCGCATACGCAATACAACTGTGCCACCGAGGCAGTTAGTTTATATTCCCTGTTTTCCAATTACAGAGCATAATGCGACTCAGTGGCGCACAATGCTGAAAAAATGCGAAAAAACACTTGTTTATTTTCTGTTACTGAGTTGGTATCGATTGCATGTATCATCCGAAAGCAGTACTTTTGAGAGTGCTTGATTGTGCGTAGCGTTGCTGTAGTTGAAACATTCAACGTTGAGCATTATGCCGCATAATGCGCTCTAGTGCTGTAATTGGAAAACAGGGATTATCTACATTTAAGCTTGTCTAAAATAAATCGCCAGTTGAAATAAGGCCGCCGATTGGATCACCCTTACTGTATGATCCTTACTTTTAAGTTATTTTATTTGGTGTAGTATAGAATATTGAAAAAAAATATTTTTTGACAACTACTTCATGGTTTTCCATGTGTGCAATTATTTTTTATTGATTGATAGACACTGGTAGATATTTATGCAAATCTTGTATGATATGTTTGTAAAAAAACTTATGATAAGGAAATGGACCCACAATATTTTTTGTGATCGCTCACCGCAAAAATATTTATTAAGCAGGAAGAAAATAATTATTAGGAATATTTCATAACAGTTTATTGTAATAATGTGAAGTGTAGTCATCGTTGGAAGACTGCATTTTTAATACGCTTTTATTGGCTTGATACGTATGTTAGTATGTAACGGAAACTTTGAACATGATTTTGACCTCCTACAAAACGTCGGATTAAATCGAAATTCTGTATTCTTATCAAGGACCGATGACAAGACAGTATTTTAAAATATATATATATATATATATATATATATATATATATATATATATATATATATATATATATATATATATATATATTTCTAAAAAAATAAAAATAAATAATAGTTTAAAAAAACACGCCTTTTGAGAAAATCCAACCTAAAAAAGAAAATTAATTTTAATAAATTTAAAGGAAAAAAAGTATTTTATCGTAAAAAAAGCGTGGGGTGCATGGTGTCAATAGTTATAAATATTTTATTGACAGATATAAGTAGAAGGATTATCATTTTGATAATATCTTAAAAAGCACACCACGCTTTTTTTACAATAAAATATTTTTTCGTCAAATTTATAACTATAAATTCATATTTATAAATGATTTTAAATTTTATAATTGGATTTTCTACAAAACCGTGTTTATAGTTTTTTTTTACTATTATTTATTTACAAGAAAAGCAGTCTAGTGTCGCTTCACACGTGTTTGATCAAATCGTATAAAATACTACGTAACGTATATATTAAGTTTTTCACATAGAAAACCAAGACGATTGAAAATACAAAACTTTATTTTGAACTTCTAAGGGTTACAAATCTAGTGCACGACCTCTAATACAAACAGCACTGCGAGTAGGTACTGCGAATTGATATTTCTCGGATTCGGATCGGATACAATGCGTCAACACTCTTAGTACCTATATTATTGTACTTACTATAGCTATATCCCACCCCATCGGCACCGTTTTTCCGTCAACATACTTTGTAGCCAAAAAAATCCTAACTAACCGACTCTGCTGTTTTTGTATCAACCATGAACAGAATTTTAAACTAATATGTTATAGTACAACGACTATTATAGTTATAGCTTCGACAATCTTCGTCTCCTTAATTACGAACACATGATGATGGCGATATCACATGGATGATGCACCTCTGCCTACCACTTAGGGCATAAAGGCGTGAGCCAATAGATGGCAGAAATACTTACGTATACTCGTACAGGAGCAAAATTAGACACCTATACTTTACTCAGTCACTATGACCCGGAAGGAAAATTTGAGTATTGAGAGTATTGTAAAAGCATAAAAATAAGTTAATATTTGCGTTTTACATAATCGTATATCTTCGTTAGCACTCCACTATGTTTCCATTGCGGCGATACTCCAATTTGTCTATTTTATTCCGACGATTTATATTCATATTCTTTGTAGAAGAGGCCTTTGCGAACAGTGGAACGTAAACACAGCGCTGGCAGGTATTATTAATTTATATTAAACGCTTGTTTCACCACTTATGAGTAAATATGACACGTCTAAATATAAAAGTCACCTCTACATAGACAAAAATAAAAAAGGACATCTATGACCTCTGTCATATATACTTAAAGACACATGTCTTGTACCTACTTTCAAAAATAGCTTATTTATACGATAATAGGGTATTTGACTGTAATACTGACTAATTTAGTATATTATTTTATATGCAACTGATAATAATCCGAAAAACAAAATGTATTGCGGAAACAGAATTCCAAATGGATAAAAATTGAGGCCGCAATTCGTATTTTAAATATTGGTATCAGCAAAGACCATTGTGAAATAGGCCCTTAAAGTGTACGAGTAAGTACGAGTGGTAGAGCCACGCTGTAGACAGTCATGTCTACAGCATGAATGGGCTGGCTCGACCTGTTCGTTACCACTGTCTCACAGAAAACCGACGTAAAGTAGCGGTTTGCTGCTGCATTTCGTACGGTGAGTGAGATATCCGGAAGCCCAAATCCCCTCCCCTTCCCAATCCCTAATTATCCCCTTCCTTTAAGGTCGGCAACGCGCCCATGATTCTTCTGGTGGTGGGCGTACATGGGCGGTGGAGATCACTTACCATCAGGTGACCCACTTGCTCGTTTGCCAGCTTATGCTATAAAAAAAAAAAGTACCGCAACAAAAAATATATATTTCTTTAAATCAAGCAGGCGACTCGGTCGTGTAAATGAAGCAAAGTGTACCTTTGACTGTCTATCTGTAATATCATGACGCCTAAACGGTTTTGAATGAGGCTGGTTTAAGTGATTTTTGTTAAATTAAGTTAGGTTTTTACGAACATACATAATATTTGGATAGATGTATTCAGACGGCACAGTTAGTATATAACTATCCTTGAATACAGATCGTAGGGAATCGCGGCTGCTCGGGTGATATATCGTACGACACTGCTCTTTTTTGTAATATAAATATAGTGACCTACTACTACCACACTATAGAGTACCTTAGGACAAAATACTTTGAAAGTATGCAAAATATCAACCTAGCCGTTGAAACAATAGTGAAGCGTCTTATTTTCTTAACAGCAAAAGCTAATTGCTAAACAATCTAGAGTTATTCCTAGAAACACTATTAAAGAGACTAGATCTAATGTTTATCTATTTAATTCTATGCACGACTTCACCTTTACAACATTTGGTAATATAAAACGGATTTTTTTGTTTTCCCTGCATTTAATAAAAGGTTATTCACAAAGAACTAGTTTGATGTTAAATTAATAATGTTGTTGGGTCATAAATCTTCATCCTTACGATTAACTTTGAATATTAAATATGTATCGTCAGCAAATAAAACTATGTCTGTTATCTTTGCGACCATGTACGGAAGATCATTAATATAAACTAAGAACAGAAAAAGGCCCAGAATTGAACCCTGTTGAACTCCTATTTTAACTGCAGATACCACTGAAGTGACACCATCTATAGATACTCTTTTTTCCGACGAGATAAATAGAATATCATAAGAACCGTAAAACTTGAGTTAAGCAATACGTAATGGTTTGATTGTTGACGTAGTCAAATGCCTTGGAGAGATGACAGAACACACATAGATCATCTTGTAATCACTCCTAGTCCTCTAGTACAGATGTCATTAACTATGATCCAGCATTTTGACAAGACTGGTTCTTTGTAAACCTAAATTGTTTACTACGCAACATCCTTTTTTTATCAAAATGCTCTAGATAATGAATTAAATATCGAGCATTATTTTTTCAAAAACCTTACTGGGATCTGGTTATATACATATAAGTCTATAATTCGAGGACATACTCACTTTGGAAATCAATAAAACATACACACAGTCTTTAATATTAGATGCGCTTCTCGTGTCCTGCGTAATAATTTCATCAGGATGTAGACTGATGTAGTAAGTAAATACAGACATGTAACACTGTACCGCGAAGTGATATCACATGTCAGATAAATTTTAAGTAGTAATACATAATACATAGTATTAGCATATAATTAAATCCTATTTGATTATTGTTCAGTTTAAAACACAGAAGCATGTGGATTGCGGACATCGTGGAGTTGTTTGTGAATAAGGTAAGACTGCATTTTTTAAACAGGTAACCTTGTTAGATTCTGAAGAACTTTGTTATCGTGAAGGGTTAGTTTTAGATTGTGAGTAAAGCCTCATTCATATGTAGAAAATGCCTCATTTAACATAGTTTGGATACAACATACAACTCTATTTTCAAGTTCTCTTTGTCCCTACTGGATAGCGACCATCATATACGTAGTGAAAAACACGCGACAGTGGCTCGTTCAAGGGACATCATCAGGTCAAAGCTACTTAGCTCACAATTCTTCTTCTCCTTCACCTGTTCGTATCCCACTCACAGTAGAGTCGGCACAACATACTTTTAAACACATGTTACAGATACATTTGGCTTGTATTTTTTACAACCAGCCGCCTACTTCGTGTTAACCCCCCCCCCCCCCCCCTACTTTGTCTCGGTGTAGGAATTGAACCTGCGGCCTCTCGCGTCACAATCTTCACTGTCCTTAGCTAACAACTATCTCGATTAAATTAGCTTTTAAATAAAAACACAGCTAAATCGGACCATTCGTTTATGCGCTACAAAGTCAGACAGATACGAAGACAAAACGGTCAAACTTAAAACACACCTTATTTTATCGGGGATTAAAATAACTGTAAAAAATAGGCAGTAATGCACTAGAGTTGAACAGTCGAGAACAATAAACGCATGACGTATGCCGATGACATGACAATTGGGACCGTGAACTAAATAATAACAGCGTGAATAATTGCGAATTTTTTCGCGGTCACCATTTCAGAACTATTACGTAAAAGTAATAGTTACGAGTATATTAGCAAAACACGTTGCACAGTCGCTGACTTTGTTAGCACTGTGCCAATGTAGACTCGCACGTTTGCGTTACCAATTTGGTAAAGTCAGCGAAAGACAATATGGAAATTTATCTTACTACTGGTCGCATAGTGCTCGAAATTCAACCGTAATTCACTCACTTTTCAAGTTTGAACGTTATCGAGATACTTTTGTCAAAGACTATACGAAGCTTCTTTAATAATATACATTATTTTATTACGTTAGCTTGGAGCGCGTAAAATACTTATGCATTGTCATTAGCGTGACAGACCATTATGTGTTTGACATTGGCAGTATGTGCGTAAACGCGTGTTTTATTTTATTTATTTAATATATGATTGTGACACATTATAGCTATATATTACAATTATAGACATAATAGCTATGTGTTAGATTTCTGTCATTCTCCATATAAACTTTGACTATAGCCATATCTCAAACT
The DNA here is from genome assembly GCA_949126905.1 of Amorpha juglandis. Classification (NCBI taxonomy): domain Eukaryota; kingdom Metazoa; phylum Arthropoda; class Insecta; order Lepidoptera; family Sphingidae; genus Amorpha; species Amorpha juglandis. The sequence goes on from OX421365.1 coordinate 8,739,897, forward strand.
CTTTCGTGTGCCCTCTATACTTATAAGGGTGCAAAATTTTCTCTTCACGTGTTAATATACCTAAAGATGACAATATTAAATGAAGTTTTGATGTACGAATGAAATTTCAATTGATCTGTCAGAGAACATATTAAACAGCGGATATAAGAAGTACCAACATGCTTAATTGTCACCTACCTAACATAGCTAGGACGCGCAAATGTCGAAGTTTGTATGTATATTTTATAATAAAGTTGTATGTATGTGTATTGTGTATGTAGTACGCGCACATACCATGTGCGCGTTATGAACTGTGAAAATAAATAGTTTTATTTTTTTTTCTTACCAATTTTACATACGCCTTTCCATTATTAAAATAACGTGTTAATAATTTCGTATTCAGCCGTCATATAAGTAAATCTGAAATATTTTTTACTACTAAAATATAATTAATATCATAATTAGTACATAACTCAGAAATAACGATCTTTCGTTTCTAATACATACAACCGTCCATTCTGACCACACTAGAGTTTATGGCATTATGTTAAAAAAATATTTGCCTTAGAGCTTGTTTTAACGCCTCTGGTTGAATAATGCTAAGCAAATAAAATATGACACATCAAATATAAAAGTCACATTCTGACATGTACCAGAGGCAGATAGATTTCTACTGGGACCTTTGGAAAATAGCTGTATTTAAAGTTAATTGATTTTTAAGCCTTACTCGATTTTTTTTTTATTTAATTAAATGACGAGACGAGCACGGCGCTCGCCTGATGGTAAGCGCCACGCCTGCCCATAAACAGAAGCAACACCACACAAAACTTTGAATTACAAAGCACTGTACGGCACTGAACTGGGCTAGTCACTCCGAGACATAATGACCATATTCCCCGGTCATTTCACTGACTTCAATGCCCTTCAAACTGAAACACAACAGTGCTTACACACTGTTGCTTGGCGGCAGAAACAGACAAAGCGGTGGTACCAACCCAGACGGCCTCTGCCATACGAGGGACCTACCTTGTAATTAAAGTATTTAAAGTTATGTATTTAAGTATGTTATGTGTTTATAGTTAAGTTAAGTGTATTTAAAGCTCATTGATTTTTAAGTCTTGCTCGAATGTTGTGAAACAGACCTTTAATCCGGTAGTATGCAATTAATTTAATGAGCAAAATAACACTATAATAAAATGTATATTAATATTATTATGTTCAAAATAAACATAATTTTTGAACGTATGCATGTGAAACACACAATAATGGGTTTGTTATTTTTATTACTTTTAGTGCATCAAAATTAACTAAAAATATAGAGGTTAAATATGATGTTGTTGTTTCTTTTTATATAACACTTCCGTTAAATTAAAATATATATATTTTAATAATGCTACAACGTTAACAAACCGTGTTTAAATCATTCGACTAGTACGATTTGAACTTTGCATTGTCATTGCATAATTTTGTCGTCTTATTCTAAAGGCAACGTACTTAGGGTGAGAAACCGTGAAATCCTGAGTTCAAATTCAAGGCTTGACTATCAGAATCTATGTTTGATTTTTCGATTCGAAAAATTACATACTCTTTGCCCGGGATTGTAATTTGTGGCCGATATGGTGACTAGTTGGTGGGAGGATACTTTTATCCGACCGGATAGCGACCACCGTACACTGGTGCTAAAACCTGCCATAGTAGTCCACCTTGTGTGAGTCGCGTTCCAGGGTCAGCCAGTGTATATCCGGTTCTCCCCAGGGGGCTTTCCCCCTGGTCCTAACCCTTTTCCCATCCCTTTTTCCGTCCCCTCCCCCTTGGCCCTTTGGCAGGCCGACCTACGATGGACACTTTGCCGGGCCAGGATAAAAAAAAAATATCGTGACAGTTGTTTAGGCTCCCCCTATCATATTACGGGATGGAATAAGATCAGCAAACCGTGGGTATACCAGTCGCCCCTCTGCTTTCTCCTTCGGGGATACATTCGTGAACTTATGTATGTTTGTAGGTTATGTCTGGTTTCAACAAAGTATCATTAAGGTTTAAGTAACAACACATTCAATTCTTCTACCTACATAATATGGAATGTTGTCACAACATCTACAATTAAACATGTCTAAATTATTATAAGGCATGTTTTTTAAAGTAGTGTAGGTACGACAAATGAGCAAGTAGGTCACTTGATGATAAGTGATCGACACCGTCTATAATTTTTCACAATACCCGAAGAATCATGGACGCGTTGCCGACATTAAAGGATTAAGTCTGAGGGAAGGGGAAAGAGATTTGTGTCTCCGGAAATCGCACTCTCCGTACAAAATGCAATAGTAAGCTGCTACTGGTCATAAGAGCTATTTTAATTTCCTACACGATTAATAATCTATTTCATTTCATTACTTCACGTCGTATATTTTTTGTAAGACACTGGTAACAACTCAGTTGAGCCGGACAAGTTGCAGACAAAACTGTATAAATCGTGGCTCTACCACTTGAGTAAATTGCCCACTTTATATGTAATCCAAATCACTTTTATATCAGTTACTATGATCTAAAGTTATGAAGAGCCATTCAAGTACATCCGGTGGTCCGAGTCGCTGTCGGGGTGTGTCGAAACGCGTGGCGCAACGCTGTCCACAACTACTTAGCTTTTACGAAGGTTGCCTTACAATATTTGTCTTTATACTATTGCCCAAGTGTCAATGATATTAGTATGACTAGCAAAAAGTAATTTGAGGTACTTTTTATAGTCATTCTGTAGTTTCATAACGTTATTTTGTCATAAAAAATATGTACATTTATGTCGAATATCTTTTATGTATACGACAACTGGTATTTAACAGTAATCATAATGTTTCATCATCATCATCAGCCCCAAGACGTCCACTGCTGAACATAGGCCTCCTCCAAATATATCCAGACCGACATGTTGGAAGCGGCCTGCATCGAGCGACTTCCTGCGACCTGTATCAGGTCGTCTGTCCACCTTGTAATAATAATGTTTACAAGTCGATTATTTTAGAACGAATCGATAGAAAACAAGCAAAATACAGACCTGTGACCATATACAGCATTAAATAAAGGTGTATTTCATCGGAATTACGAGACAAGCCAGTAGCTCGCCTGATACTACCCAGAACCTTGAATTAGAAAGTACTGCAGGGCATTGCACTGCACTCCTCACCTCGACACATTAGATGTTTAATGCCAGTTGCAAAATAAATGATTAATTTAGATTTTGAAACGAGCCACGCTGTAGACAGTTTTATCCACAACATGAATGGGCCAGTTCAACCGGGTCTTTTCCACTGTCTCACAGAAAGTCGACTGCAAATAGCAATGAGTGAGATATCTAGAGGCCCAAATCCCCTTTCCCAATCCCTTAACTATCCCTTTCATTTGAGCTTGGCAACGTGATTCTTCTAGTATAGTGGGCATGCATGGGCAGTGGAGATCACTTACCATCACGTGACCGACTTGCTTGTTTGCCGTTCTATGCTATAAAAAAATAGATACCTGTTGATGCATTAGCCAATTTAGGAAGTAGCAATTTATCATACGATATGTGTACATGTATATTGACACCGTGATAAATTTGTATATTGCTGTATCATATTTGGTACGTAACGTCTTCTTGGATAAACTAACTTCGCTTATTGCGCGCTTCTTATTTTTTTTACTTTGTTATCCTTTGGTATGAACTACCGAGGTCCCTGCTAATGGAATACTGGCGACCCATACAGTATCTCCGTTATTACCGTTCTCAGTATCCCAGGGTCAAAGGGGAGGTGAAGGAATAAGGGATGGGAAAGGTATAGGAAGAGGGGGCAAGCCCCTTCTGGAAAACCCCATATTCACTGGCTGACTCCGGAACGCGACCCACACAAGGTGGGTTACTATGGCGGGTCTTAACATCGTGTATAATGTTCGCTATCCGGGCAGATAGGAATATCCTACCACCAGCAGGGTAAGGAATTCGAGAGGAAAAGATTGAGAGGGGAAGGAATCAGTCAGAATGAACACAAATGCATGTTACTGCTAATTACATACCTAGGGACCTACCACTTAGTAAAATGGGGGAACGTTTGGGTCTAGATAAATTTAGACTACAAGCAATCCTAAATATGTTCAATTTACGATGGCTGACTCCGAAATCGCTAAAGGTCCTATTAACACTATTTTACACAACTTAACAAAAACAATCCCACGGTGAAATCGCCAAATATCTCTTGCCAATCAAATCTTAATGTTGCTTAACACATATCGTATTCGATACTTCGTAGCCCTTGAACGATATGGAATGTGATGAGATTTTTTGCAAGTTCCATAGTTGTTAAGTGTGGACTGCGGCAGGTAATGGCGTGCGATGCGATTAACAATGTTAGGCAATCGCTTAACACCTATACACGCAATAGAAGCGCAATAACAACTAACGCCGATAATAAAAAGTAAGTTACTCTACTGCCTTCTTTCTATTTTATTACCTTGCTGTTCTTGTTGAAATACAGAGAGCCGACTTAATACTGGCTGTTTAAATTGTAGTAAAGTCATAAATATTGCTACTGTTTTTTTTTAAGAATAGCTAATAAATTTAATCCGGCGAACAAAACGCCAAAAGAAGCTGTTAGAGAATGTGATATTCATGTGTTCCTATGAGTGGATAAAATTCCAACAAATAAATAAAAATAACCCTCAATAGATACAGACAACTGACCCCACAGCAAGTAAGGATTATAATGTGTCATGAGTACTAATAACTACGTTAGAATTAGTCTTGCAACACCCAGACCCAGAAAAATATTTGTAAATGACATGAATGTTATCTCTCGGTGTAGGGAATGAATCGACGGTCTCTTATTTCACAAGTTAGCTACTCGCCTACTACGCCACTGAGTCTGTACACAACAGCCGAAATTACACCTTTAGTATCTTTCGACCATTCGCGAACATGATTTCCTCATTGTTACATTTTTGGCCTGATAGAATATTACGCGATATAGCAACTGATTCGCCTTATATCACATCACAAGAAGTATTCCTACTATAGATGATATATCAGATAGATTGAATTTATTATGGACAAATTCATCAGAATCTAATCTAGACAATATGTCGATATGGTTTGCGTGTTATTTTCGTTTTTTTAAGGACCTTGTATGTTTTTTTTCTATTTGATTTAATTGATAAAATAAAAAATTGGTGTGTGTCGTGGGACACCAGGTAGGAACGAAGTTCCTTCGGCTAATGTAGAATCGACACAAATTGTAAAAAATACAAATTATCAACTAAAATAACAAAATAAAAAAAAGACGTGTAGCACTCGGAGACTGCCGCGGTAAAGCTATTGTATAGCATTTTTTATCAACTTATGTAAAATTATTTTAAAAATCGAAGGAGATATAAAAATACTTCAAGTATAACTGGCTGAATGAATTTCATTTTAAAAACTGATTGAGCTGAAATTCTCACACAATTTTGGTGCAGGCAAAAAGGAACTAACGCTGGCTGGTTATGCGGCGCTTTTAATGCTTTTTTCTTACGCTGTTTTCTTACGCTTTTACTATCACATTTTTTTCAGTTCGGTCACGCAGCAAAATCCCTATCCCCTCCAAGCCTGCCGTAAGGAACTTCGTTCCAAAACATCTAGCGGAAATGCAGCATGACCACATCAATCTTATTAATGTACACGTATAATATCTATTTTTGACTGACGAAAAATTACGGAAGTGTTCTCAACTCGATACGTTTATTTGTCTTGTTTTAAATGTAATAATTTAAACGTATTTTTGAGCTTCCCACTTGGAACCGACACATTTAATTGTATCAGCAAGTTATTGTATACGTCTTTGTCACCGTCTTGCATTATTTGCCCAAACAAAGTTTCCAACTCGAAATATTACTTAAATCTATCTCTTTTAGTCCATCAACTAAAACGTATTTAGTTATCCGGATGACGCCATCCACTCTTACCATTATGGGTGTATCGGCATATAATTGTTTAGTTAAAACTTCACTTGCAAATACTCGCTAATGATATAAAGTTAGGTTATTTTTTTACAAAATATGAATAAAAATTTTAACAACATTATACCGACTTAAAGAAACCCTCTTTTACCATTTAATGGTCTATTAAAGGTAATTAGCACCGACTCAATTACCTACGTCTCTGTGTCACATTTTCTCATTTTGTCATTTTTCTTTCTTTCATTTTTTTTCATGTCACAATCCTTCGGATCGTATAACCGCTGCTCCCCATCCAGATTTTCGGGGTTCAATGACCTGATACTTTCGGAATCAGCACTACGAACGCAAAAAGAATTATCCAAAACGGTCTATATTCGGCGGAGATATCGCGTAATAAAGAGCAATATATAAAAATAAACGAACTAAGAAGGCGCGGTGCCTTGTTTCTGAAGTCGATTAAGGCATAAATGAGCTTACCAATACTACCAAATCGAGACTTGTTTCCAATTTACCCCAAGTAACGCTGCACAAAAGATCACGCACATCTCCCGACCATTCACCGATATTTCAACAATCTTTCATCACACCGGTATTGCAAGCGGGCCGTTTTTTATTTTTGCTTTTGCATTGCGCCAGGGTGAGAATGCTGAGGTTTAATGATCTGCATTAAATGTATGTCATGTGATTGCGAATAATACAGAAAGTCGTTACAGTTTTCACTGTAATGCTCAGAAAAATGTGAGTTTTGTGTTATAGAAGTAATTTGCGGCTATATATTAACGAAATTAAATTTTACTTTCGTTTAACCAACTGACAAGTTCCAACTCGTTTATCAAACTTTAGTCATGACCTTTCTTGGTACCTATTTATTGAAGATAAAAAATGTTAAATATTTTAAGACTCAATCTTAATTGATTAAGACCCATTTACACGAAGAGAGATTATCGCACGAAAGAAGTGAGAGATATATACACAGAGCCTCCGTGGCGTAGCGGGCGAGTAGCCGGCTGTGAAGCGAGAGGCCGCGGGTTCGATCCCCGCACCGAGACAAATGTTTGTGTGATCCACAAATATTTGTTCCGGGGTCTGGGTGTTGTGAGACCGAAAGTCTATCGTAGTTCCTGATACCCACTACACAAGACTCATCTTACTGTGGGGTCAGGACTATGTGTATGGCTGTTGGGTGTTTTTTTTATATACTACAAAATCGTCATTACATTATAAGCAAATACAATCTGCGGTCTCGTAGATGACAGTCTTCTTCTATCATACTCTCGCCTATGTCGTACGTGAAACTCTCGGTGTAAATGAGGCTTTATAAGTAGTATTATAAAAAGCCGTCACGTCTTTTTTCCTACCACTATCAAACTCAAGTATTCAACTTGTTAAATAAAGTTCTATCCACATAGGATAAGCCTATTAGATTAGCTTATCAGTGTTCTATCCATATAGCGTTTATTATACGTATCTAAGGAGTAATTACGATTAAAATCATACTTGGCTAGCTAAACAGACAATAAATTGAAAATACCAAAATCAAAAGAACTATTTAATGGAATGTAGTTATAATTGGTTGCCATTAAAATAAATCCACTACAGCATCACAAATTTGGATTGCAATGTCATTATAAAAACTCGTATAAAATGCAATAAAGAACAATTTATATTTAAACCAAGCTTGTGGCATAAAAGAGAAATATTTCAATGAATTTGTACTTACTTATTAATAGGCTATCTAAAACAATTTTTAAACAAATTTTTTATATGAATGATGAAACGAGCAGATCGCTCGGCTGATGGTCAGCGCCATGAATGCCCATAAAATGTAGCGACACCATCCAGATATTCAAGTAATATCCAGTAAATTTACTGGTACGTTGCTCAACAATTTTGGTGGTTATACACACTGCTGCTTGTCGACAAAAACTCTTTTTAACCGACCTAAAAAATGAGGAAGTTCTCAATTCGGCGAGGATTTTTTTATTCCTTTTTTTAAGTATTTATAATTTCATTCGATAGAATTTAGCTTCGATGTTGTCTCGTATGAATTTGGTTAAGTTCTGATGACGGAGTACGGAGTAAAAAAAAAAAATTCATCAACAGATAGCAGCACACTCTTTGCGACTGTGTTATTGTATTGAAATTTACATACCATAGCTGCAACGACCACTAAAATATGAAAAATAAAGTAAACTTTAGCTAAATTTAAAAACTGGTTTGCATTTAAAATGAGTTATAGCGTAGTGTCTAGCAACTGATACCTAAATTTTTTTATTTTTAATTTAAGATATTTTGGTCTTTGCCAAACTCATAAATTAAATGCGGCACCTAGTTGATCAATAACAAATTTTATTAGTTTAATTTCTTATAGCAATTAAATGATATATTGTACGTAATTTATGGCCAAATAATGTTATCGCGTCATTAGTCTAGACTTTAGTGACAGCGTATTACTGTACGTGTATTTTTATTTATAGCATACGCCTAAAATATATATCAGAAAAGCATGATGCGCCACGCGTGATGGCGCGTTGCTGATCTTAAAGGAAAGGGATAATTAAGGGATTAGGAAGGGAAGGGGGATTCGGGCCGGATATCTCACTCACCGTACGAAATGCAGCAGCAGCAAGCACTACTGTTTTATGTGAGACAGTGGTAACGACCCGGTCGAGCCGGCCCATTTATGTAGTAGACAATACTGCTTACGGCGTAGCTCTGCCACGCAAAAACCCTATATACATGAAAAAGGGGTTTTAATCTTAGTAGGGAGCAAGTCCTTTCACGACTAGTTTATAATGGCAAATACAAACGGACTTTTTTACGCACAGCGCTCGCCTCTTTTTCAGCCGAGAAATTTAGTGTTGTTTCGCTCACTTTCGATCACCAGCACCAAACATGACTTGGCAATCTGTAAGTTTCGCAACTTGTCATCATCGCTTTGGCAATGTTTGACTGACGACCTTGAACAGCAGTAAAAAGGGCGCGGTCAATGTTATACACTCATTGCGTTTTTTAGCCGCAAGTAAATATTTTCACACTTCATGATTGAGGCGCGATTTGCTTTTCTGCGGGCAATGGTTGCGAGATATCTTAATAAAGTGCGTCTATATTTGTTATATTTGGACGAACCGAGACTGAATGTGTCAGCTTTATTCGAGAACGGCAAAGTGACTACACTACACCTGATGGTAAGCGTAGTGCAATCCAAAACACCAGCGACCACCAACAAACAATGAGTTGAGCTACATGAAATAAAGACACAATTTTGGACAGTAGTAAATTTTACGACCTAATATCACGAAGAGATCTATTCTGACGCCTCGTTGAAACTAAAGTTTTGCTGTGTCATATTGCAACGCTTTTCCACATTAAGCGTAGCAAGTATGTGAGATAACCATAGAGTCATGGTGCGTAGAAATGACACAATTGTTGACGCACCGTTAATGACCGTACCAGAGATACTGCCAGGAGTAGCCTACCTTTATAAACGCACAGAGCTCAAATATTCAAGTTCAATCTGGCATACGTTACAACCTTATTAAATCATATTACGTAATAGTTTAGTATTCGGTGGATGATACTTACGGAACTTGTTTTATTTTCTCACGATGTATAATCATACAGAATACAAAACATCAAGTTTCGAAAAAAACCCCGCCACCAATTATATACTCGGATAAGCTAATTAAGTCCAGATTATTACAAGCAATCGTAGGTAGAAAAAGTTTATCGTAATAATTTTGCAAGCGACTGTTGACTTTCCTGTTTATGCTGTGCTTTATTTCAAGATGAAAATATCAGTTTTGGAAATAACCTAAGGCTATTTAAGGACTCATTCACCATAAACGAAGCTATTTTGTAACAAGTATGCATTAATGTCTCTGCAAAACATTTTTATAGCGTGGCAAAGATACACTACACTTGTTGGTAAGTACAGTGCAATACAAATATAATGTCAACCGTCGGAAGTTTAAACGGTTTTTTTGTAGCTGAGGTCTTCAAACGAGCAAGTGGGCCCACCTTATCGTAAGTGACGTCCTTCATCCATGCACACCCACAATAGCAGAAGAATTACAGATGCATTGCCAATCTTTAAGTAAAGGGATAATCGAGCTCGGGAAATGGAGGGGCGATGTAGGTCTTCTGATATCTCACTTACCAATCGAAAACTGTAACTTTAACTGTATATGTTGTCATAATATAGTTGACACAAAGGACAACTTCTTTTAACCTAGCACGGCAAAGTGACTACACTACACCTGAGTACTGGTAAACGCAGTGGAGTCCAAAAAACACCAGCGACCACCGACAAACAATAAGTTTATCGGTGGTCACCAGCATCATGCCGGCCTGTATAAATGCTTCTTCACATTCCGAAGAGGGAAGACGCAAAACGAGGCGCCTGCGACTGGACAGGCGGATGACCGATGCATGCACAGGGATATAAAAATGTACCCCTATACTCGCCCCTACCAACCATCAAGTCCTGTCGCAAGCCGATGATACCGAACCCACTTTATGCAAGTCCAATTCGCAACTTGTTTGACAATACCCACAATGCGTTAAAGAACTCAATATCTTAAAAGAGGGAATAGATAAATCGGTTACTAGTTACAGCTCTGCCTACCGCTTCGAGGATAACAGGCATATATAATATATATATTTATATACATATATATATATATATATATATATATATATATATATATATATTCATGTATCTACATGAATTGGCACTCGGCAGGTTAATAATTCACAGTTGGATAATCACATCTGAACGTAAATGGTTATTTATAATAACAATTTTACTACTTTATTTATTGATTCCAATTAGATTTATTGTATTCTTAATTGATATCTGAACAATGATATCTATTAACTTAAAAGTGTAAAGAACAAAAATAAAATCATATACATCTATAAAAAAACTAATATACGAAAATATATCTTTTAGTTTAGAGAGAGTTTAGTACGTGCAGAGATTATAATTATTTAGTATACTTGTCTATATGTATATGTCCACACGCACGCCGGTAATCCTCGGAGGGGTAGGGGAGTAACCAGAAACCCACATTTCGCTGAGTTTTCGTCCCACGATGTGATGCGAGCTGGTCGCCAACCGGGTAGAATTACAGACTCCGTGCTGATGCTGGGCATTTCGTGATAAAAAACCCCAATATCACTTTTATCCGTTACGGGGATCGACCCCGAGACCTCTGCACAGCAGTACAGCGTACGCATTACAACTGTGCCATCGAGGCAGTCATTATTATGTAGTACCATCCTAATGTCCACTTTTGTGTATTCGCTGGGAAAAAATATAATATTATCATGTTTATCAAACACTCCCGGAGAAACGGTTATGAGCACACCAGTCAGCCAGACTCACCTTATAATCAGGAAGCTTACCATCTTCCGGATGACCACTGCACTGAGCCGGGTTCCTGATAAATTCAGCATATTAATAAAATCCCTGCGATAGCCCTCTTCAGCATATGGAGATCCTGGTCTTAGAGTGAGAGACACTTCAATTTACCGCCGGAAGCTACTATTATCTCCTACAAAGTGCTTGCTAGCTATAGCTAAGCTACTATTATCTCCTACAAAACCTTGCAGACATTATACAAGAGGGTTTCATATGCCGCAGTGTACTGAAACACAACCGGGGCCTCCTGGAATTCCATCTACATGATGACCACTATTTAAACTGTGAGAGTAATAATTGATCGGACTTATTAACCGAACTTTCAGGTCAGGAATGAAGTTACTTTAATTGAAATCGTATATAAAGCATAATATACACTCTAACTAATAAGGGTTTATAAAATACAAGCTTGCTTATGGCACCAGAATATCGTTGCGAAAGCAGTCACAAGTAGGTACCTACATGAAAAGAGTACACATATCATCCCACCATTTTGAAACCTAACCTTCGCACAGCACTCTGTATTAGCTATAGGAATTTGCTTTTACATTCTTATATACATTTCTTATTAGAGAGTGGCGTAACAAGCACAAGTTATGGTCGCGTGTGGTCGTGACCTTGACCGACTGATGCCCGACGAGTCTTACGATCCGAAATGCGTTGCCGTCTGCCTTTAGGTCTCCTCCTTTAAATGGACGCATTATTGCAATATTTAAATATTAGATATCAGTATATTTATCTACTTGTATCATGCAGAAAAAAAATTCAGGCAGGTTTTTTAACCAACTAAAAGTTGAGACGAGCATGTTGCTCGCCTGATGCTCAGCGACATCATCATCATCATCATCAGCCACAAGACGTCCACTGCAGAACATAGGCCTCTCCCAAAGATTTCCAGACCGACCTGTTGGAAGCGGCCTGCATCCAGCGACTTCCTGCGATCTTTATCAGGTCGTCTGTCCACCTTGTAGGTGGACGTCCAACGCTGCGCTTGCCAGTACGTGGCCTCCATTCCAGAACCTTTCTGTTGATTAGCACCCCCTGCCCCGCCGTTACCGTAGCTGCTACCAGAACTAGGAATAGCGGGGCTGCCGGGGACTGAGGGCCTGGTTCTTGTCTGTCTTATCATAAGGAGGTTTTGCCGTTACTCGCCACGCTTGGCAGGCGGGTTGGCGAGCGCAGAGGCGTAGCTTCTTGCGCTGAAGATGCTGCTGCCCATCATCAGCCTGTTGCATTTAGCTACGCCATCAGCTCAGCGACACGCCTGCTTATATTTCTTCAACAATATTAACATCACATAGAAGTTTTAAATGATGTTGCTATTATTAGTTCTTTTTGAGCTAAGCTTCTGATGAAATACAAAATACTGAGGGCACTGCAATAAGCTCATTATCAGTAGACAAAAGAGGTAAAATCTTATATTGCCCATTAATATCACGGTGCAATATCCTTTAAACCGCAGCACAACAGTGCTAACACACAACTGCTAGGCAGACACTTCACCATCAGGTGACCCACTTTCTCGTTTGCCAGCCTCGACTATTAAAAAAGTTGAAGCGGTGGTACCAACCCTGAGGGACTCCCGTATACGAGAAATCTAGTACCTAGTAATAGGACAATGCAATAGTCATAATTTGATAATACATTTATTGGTCAAATGAGATGCATCACAATATCTATCTACCACAAAAAAAAAACACAATTTCATTGAGATAGCACCATATTTACATTTTTATATTCTTAATTTGAATTCATCTGAAGATTTAAGTTTGTATTTGTTTTGTAATAATGTTAAATATGCTGTTGTAAGATTTAAACAACCTACCGTTTTAAACATGAACATATGTTTCCGACAGCTGTTTCGCTTACCTGTTTTTCGAAGATTGTTTAAACATGCGAATTTGTAAAGAATTCTCGTAAAGAATTGGTATGAAGTTTTATTTAATTTATTGGTTATTATTACGAAATTCATCTTTGATATCGTAAGTTGTGAAATCCAAAAATTAACTATAAATGAACAACAAAATTCGAGCATCCTGAGGATCGTTGGTTGCCAATATAATGCAGGTAAATAAAACAGTTTAAAAGTTATATCTAAGTTGTATATTTAATGAGCAATACAATTTCAATGCTTGTAATTTAAAAATGACTTCGTCTCGTTGAAGTTTGCAAGTTGGTAGATCCGATGCGATAAGCGAGAGGCCGTCTGGGTTGGTACCACCATTTTCTTAATTTTTGCCGCTAAGCACCAGTGTGTAAGCACTGTTATGTTTCAGTTGGACTACTGAAGTAGAAGCTAGGGAAATTCCTAGGCATTATCAGACTTAACAACTTATATCTATCTGTGACGAACCCAGTATTTTGTAATTCAAAATTATGCGTAGTGTTGTATCTGTTTATAAGCAGGCATGGCGCTTACGCTTACGCGTTACGCTGTTGTTTCGTCATTCAAGCTATTAAAATAATATTGTTAAAACTTCTTATAAGTCTTTCAAGGGAGTTTCTCACCACTAAATTATTTATCTTATGACGTTCAGCCAGTACTAACAATGTAACATGTTTGGTTTCATGCAGATGGTATTACTTATGGCATATATTTCTCTATGTTTGTGGATCCCATTCCATCCCATTAGATCGTCAGTTTCTTATCTTATAACATTGGTGTAAACGGATATAGTACCTAGCTCCCAATAGTAAGCCGTTTAATGCGAATAGTTCTAGAAAGGTAAGACTAGTTGCAACATGCACCGGATTGGCTTGCGACACTATCTGTCCGCCTCTAATTCCTGTGTCATGTTTCATATAGTGATTTTTGCTAAAACGCGACGAGAAATGGCTAATAGCGTAGTAAACTATGCTTGCAATGAATATTATGACGAAATCTGATGTCGGTAATAGCCATCATTCTAAAATTTTACATAATTGAATAATCAAGCAACCAATATCATCGTTGATAGATCGATTTGGTTAATAGTAGGGTATGGGTTTAGACATTATCTGTGGTCGTTGGTTTAGGCCTTGTTGGGAGCATACATACAATGGGCGGTGTGATCACTTACCATCACCACTTGCTCCGCTAGTTTTTATTCTGGAAAGATATTCACGCCTATATCCTTAAAAGGGTAGGCAGAGGTGCAACTAGTGCAGTCGCAGATCGTCGATCTTATTTCCATGATATTATGATGGGTGCCAAGCCATATCGGGCATATAATCTAACCCTGGTCAAAAATTCATGTACGCTTTTCCGAATCGAAAACATAAACATAAATTGGGATTGCCAGATCTAGTCTTTGAACCCTGAACCTCTCCAGGTTTGTCAGCCTGAGTGTGCTATCACTAGACCAATGCGGCGAATAATCCTGATGACTAATCTTGTAAAAAACAATAAGCCGTGACCGCGCCTTTTTATAGACCTCAACCCATTGCAAATCTCACGTGCAAATCTCTGTACGAGTTTTGTATTATACGTGACAAGCGGTATATGTACATGTACCCGTGTAGTGTAAAATATAACGTTGTCCTCATTTTCGAGGCCGAATTTACAAAATCTCACTAAACACTAAGGTTTTCGGCAGTCTTTATTTCTTAGCACTCTAAAAATATTTTTACCATAAATCCAACCACTCGGAATAACGGTAACACAATGGATCTTTCTTGATATTGTTAATTTACCCTGCTTCTTTCTGCCCTTGTCCCGATTTCCATATCCTTCTAATTCGTGAATACATTTAAGGATCCCCTCCCTCTTCCCCTGCTTGTTGGTGTGCTTTTTCCTGCCAGCCTATAGCGCGGCGGTTATTACAAAGTTCCCTTAATTTTAAGTTAATCTCATTAATGACAAATGTTCTGTACTTGACCTATCATAAGCGCTTTCTTAGCCTACATGATGAATAAAGATTTTGATTTTGATTGAATGTACTTACCGACAACCTTACTTTACCTTACTTTACTTACCTTAAAGTAAGAAATACCTTACTTTAAGGTATTTCCACAAACGAACCAATATTATTATATAATTACATATGATTAGCGTTTGCTGGGCACTCCAGCAACCCATTTTCACTCAATAATCAACACTTCAACTTGTGTCAACTTTAACGATCCATTATAATTTTTATAGGTTATAGTTTATAGGTTCGCCCCTATCACATCAATGGCATAAAGTGTCAGAATTTGATAAATAATCTGTACAGAGTATTCGTGAAATATTTTGAAGAATCTAAATCACCTTAACACAAATTTTGATAGTTCTCTGAAACAATGTCAGTTACGGTTTTTTCTTCACACACCGATTATTAGTAGCCACTAGTGGGAACTATGATGAATTAAAATTGATAGTATGATTAAATTTAATATCATATTAGTTGAATACGAAATTAGTTTTTTCAAGTGATACTTTCCTTTTTGTTATCGTGACAACGTCTTTATGTCTAGTATAATTTGCAAATAAATTCACAGTTTTCCAATTCGTATAATTTTAGTGTTAAGTTATTAATTTATAGTGTAATAATAAAAGTAAAGTAGACAAAAAAAAAGCTTAAATAAAAATAAGCAATTAAGAAAGCACCAAGTCAATAATTGGATATTTTTACCTTTTTTTAGATACTGAATTGATTTATTAAAAAAAGATATTCTACTCATTTAAGTGAAAGAAACATCTAATTAGGTCCAGATTTGGTAGAGCTATGCCTGGTTACGGGATATACATACAAAATAAAATGTGCGTGTCGAATTGAGAGCCTCCTTCGTTTTTTCTTCGGTTAAAGAGGCAAATATACTTACTATCTAACTATAAATAAAAATGACTCATTCCTTCTATTTTTTCCTCTATGAACCCTAAACCATTCATATGATTGCGATAACATTTTGCGAAACGCTATTTTTCTTTACGTGGCATTGCAACGCATGCAGGGTAAAGCTAGTATGGTATAAAATTACTCATACTATCAATTTTAGTTCAGATAGAAAGAGAGAAAACGAAATCTCTTTTCAAAAATCACTAAACCTTCTACTAGACTCATGTTCGCTAGGCGCGGGCCGCGGGTCATAGTTGACCTTTTCGAGTACGGAATACTAAATCGTAAAAAGATCCACTTAGTCTATTGTGCGATATAAAAAAAAGATAAAATTGACAGTTTTTTTATTATCTAACATGGATAGACCTTAAGAATGTTTACAGTACTTATTAAGTCGAGCTGCTTAGAATACCGTTGAATTTAAATATGTACACAGTGTGTGTTACATTCGCGTAAGTGAAGCTTTATACAATAATTTTTCGTACATATATTTATTTATTGTAAATAAATGTTTATTCTCCTCCGTGGCGTAGCAGGCGAATAGCCGGATGTAAAACGAGAGCCCGCAGGGTCGATCCTCGCTTCGAGATAAACGTTGGTGAGATTCAAAAATATTTATTTCGGGTCTGGGTGTTGTACGAAAGTCTCTTGTAGAGCTTCTGATACCCACGACGCCAGACACTTATCTTACTGTGGGGTCAGGACTATGTGTGTGACTGTTGGATGTATTTTTTTTTCTTTCTTTCTTCCGGCCCTTATCCCGGTCTAATGACAGGATCCGCTTACCCAACATTTGATGGTAGATCTGGCCTTATGAGAACCGCTCTGGCGTGCCGTCTGACCCCCACGACCCGCAACAAGAACTAAGTTTCACCATTGCCTCGTCCGTTAAGGTCAGCAGAGTGTACCACTTGCAGGTGAGGTTATTTGGGACCTTAGTCTAAGGTAATATTTTTGTAATTACGAATACTCTAGACATGTACATTGCGCTGTAATAACACACCTATATACTAAGTAGAGCATGCAGACAAACAATAATGAATGGTTATTTATTACATAGTTAACCGTTGTATCACATCCCTTCGTTTCAATGTAACTAATTACATTATAAGATCCTTGCGGTATGCGAGTTACAAGGTGGTAGGTAGGGCCCTCGTATGCGAGAGGCCGTCTGGGTTGGTACCACCGCGCCATCTATTTCTGTTGCCAAAAAACAGTGTAAGTACTGGTGTGTTTCGACTTTGAAGGACATTGGAGCCAGTGAAATTGCTGGGCATTATGAGACTTAACATCTTATGTCTCGGGGTGACGAGCGCAGTTCAGTGCCATGCAATGCTTTGTAATTCAAAGTTCTGTGTGGTGTTGCATCTGTTTATGGGCAGGCGCGGCGCTTACCATCAGGCGAGCACCTTGCTCGTCTCGTTATTCAATAAAATAAGAAAGTCACTGTACATTATGAGAATTAACATCTTATGTCTCGAGGTAACTAGCGCATTCCAGCGCCATGCAGTGCTTTGTAATTCAAATATCTGTGAGTTGTTACATACATAATAATAAATTTAAAATGCCAGTTCTGCTGAAGGTCAACTGAATTGCACTCTACTCACGACTGCACTACTACACTACACACAAAGCACACGATTCCAAAAAGATATCTATAAATTGATATTTTTGACTATTATTTTATTTTTAATTTTTCAGTAATAGGTACAGTTGATATTTTTGACTATTATTTCATTTTTCAGTTATAGGTATTTTTTTACAGCTACGTCATGTAAATTCTAATACACAATCACGATAAGTGTGCTTTTATCTGATTCATTTCTTTACTCCGTATTCCGTCAACACGTCTTAATCAAATTTATATGGGAGTACATCACAGCTATAATCTTTCGGATATTTTTTTACAATAAAGTCGATCCACAATTGGGAAAAAAATCGATGTACACAAATAAAAAAAGGAGCCGAATTGAAGACAAACTCCTTTTTTGAATTCGGTAAACTGCAGACGAATCTAGCACCTCATTGTAGGCGGTAAAAATTTTGAGCTTATACCTCGTAATATTGAGTAAATGTTTTCCAGAGTTTGATTATAACGTTCGCCCTGGTTAATTATAGTTAAAACCACTAACGGTTTCAATACGACCCTTATGCGACTGTAAAGCCAAACTGTGAATTAAATTATATAGCATTGGTTTTTAAATAAGTAAATAATAAACACTGCCATATAGCTTATACAAGAGTATTTAATTTTTATAACAACCAAACATGTTTTTGTAGCCAAGAAGCTCTGATTTTCAAAAATGATTTCTCGCACGACCTTCTTTCCACCTGCCCAAAATCCACTGTCAGTGGGGTCAGCGCAACATGCTTTTTAATACATGTTACAGAAATATTTAGCTGGTAGTTTTGACGAGACTGCCTGCATAATAGCATTTGAGAAGAAAGCACACAGACCTGAAAGAAATATAAGTGGATCACATAAATATCAGTAGTATAGTCTCGGTGTGGGAAACGAAACTACGGCTTCTCGTTTCTGTGCCACGGCAGCCGTCCTCTGTGGTGCAATAATTCCTCGCATGACAATTTGCGAATTAAAAAACTAATTTGCGAGGTGGTATTAGGTGATTCACGCTTCCACTTGTAAAAAAAATATGACTAATCATCATTATGCAACAGATCAAAGCAAAAACTGTATGACGCGGCCTGGAAATCGAGAATTTTCTGTTAGTTATAATTTTTCCTCTTTCGAACAATAAACTTTACTGTATAAATCAATTTACAGCACAACGAGGTTTATACACAAATCGTGCAGAAATTAATTACATACTATTATTATTTACTATTTTTATTTATTACATATTCCATTATACCACATCCTCATTTACGTTTGAAAAACTAAAGAATAGAGAATTCCATAAAAAAAAAGGAACTAACGCTGGCTGGTTATGCGACTGTCGCGCATGCGCACGTCTCATTTAACGCTTTTTTTCTTACGGTTTTACTATCACATTTTTTTCAGTTCGGTCACGCAGCGAAATCCCTATCCCCCTCCAAGCCTGCCGTAAGGAACTTCGTTCCAATATGAGTACCATAAAATAAGTTTTGGTCACAGTTAACGTTAAAACTGTAGTAGGGCAGGAAATATTATTGTCATCTTAACGACATTAATCTTCTTATTAGATATATACGAGATAAAAACAATTTTATTTTCAAATAACTGCCTTAATTCAAAAATAAACATAATTATAAACGTTTAAAATGATTTATGGGGTTAATATGGGGAAAAAAACAGGACATACTCATTTTCTATACACATATGAGGTCAAGCTGAAATTTTGCTGAAATAAAGATCGTAAAAAAATATTAAAAGAAATACTATGGAATATATTTTTTTAATTTAGATGCTATGACTTAATTTGTGAAAAAAATCTATGACCAATGTAATTGGAACCTGATTTTTATTCAAATAAATTATTTAATAAAATTATAAGATCCTTGTATAGAATTCTTAAGTTTTCGAAAATTTGATCAGAAATCCAGTCACTTGAAACGAACAAAACAAAGTACGTAAACAACATCATTTATGTAATAATGATGGCTGACGAGTGAAGGAAAACCCAGTACAAATTGCGTTTTTTTGCTATTAAACGTAGATTTTACAACAACGCGTGCAATGCTCTCAACTACGCAATGTTGTAAAAAACTACAAAACAACTCAAAAGCAAAATAATGAAAGATTGCTGTTTGCACATTTATTTCTAATTCTCATTATTACATCTAAATAATATTATAAAGAGGAAAGATATGATTGTTTGCATTGAATAGGCTTTGAAACTACTGGACCGCGTCACAGCCGACTACACGCTCATTACGCTACAGAGCCAAAATAATCATTATATTATTTATTCTCATATCCAACGCTTGACAAAGGCTGAAGGTCACGAGTGGCTTTTTCTTCTGATATTATCGTCGAGAGATGGCTTTAGTCTTCCACGTACATCTCTTCCGTAAACGTAAATGGTGACATAAAATAATTTACAGATTTAACACACAGCTCACGCCTGTATCTTTAATTTTTGAGATTCCTTGCCTAAAAGATGCAAATCTCATTACTAACCTTACGGCGTCTGCCTATCCTTCCTTTAATATGCTATCTTTTGAACTGCAAGCTGATATTTTTATAAAATATTATGTGTAAGTCGCATATCCATAATATTTACAAAAAATAAACATTTAAGAGGAGTGATGCAGAAACCTCGGCGCGCAAGTCTAATTTGTACTTGGCTATACTGTAAAAAGCCTGTTTGAAGGACCTTGAAGTCAATGAAATTACTGGGCATTATGAGACTTAACATCTTATGTCTCAGGGTGACGAGTGCAGTTCAGTGCCATACAGTGCTTTGTAATTCAACGTTCTGTGTGGTGTTGCTTCTGTCTATGGGCAGGCTGGCGCTTACCATAAGGCGAGCGCCTTGCTCGTCCCGTCATTTGATCAAATAAAAAAAAAAAACAGAATTACACGTGCGAATACGCAGATGTTATATCTTATATCTTTTAAAATGACACTTCCCTAACAAGTTTGACGCAATAGTTTGCATTTTGCATGTAACAAGAAAATTTACTCGACCATCAAAGCCGTTATTGATCATGTCATGAACGAGGCTATTAACTCATATAATAACGATAATGTCGTTTCTGGGTTATTTTCCAACCATTGTGAAATTGCACAATTAAAATACGATCTAGGAATAAAACAGAATTCTCAGAATTTATTTTTTATCCTGATACAGAAAAGTGACTACACTGGCCGCGATGGTATGTACAGTGCAGTCCAAATGTAATGTCAATGGCCGAGAGACGTTGCATCCCACAACGTTGTGTGGTGTTACTTCTGTTTATGGGCAGGCGTGGCGTTTACCTTCAGGCGAGCTCCTTACTCGTCTCGTCATTCAATCAAATAAATAAAAATGCAATTATCCAAGTAGAAAAACCCATTTGGGTACAAATACATTTACATACCTTTACAAACGCCGAGTCTGCATTTTGATAATGAAAGACAAACCTTTAATATTCATATATGTTAATGTTATGCCGCATGTAGAATAATAACTAAATTAATTAACAAGTTTTTTATCTAATACTAGCAATTTATTTAAAAAATTTGGTACAAAGAAAAATATAATATTACAACTAACTTGCTCGTAGCTTTGATCCTGTGATAAAGTATTTTATGGAAGTTCAGTGGGAGTGCGAAACGATATACTTTAATAGATGTCTTAATGAACACAGCCAATTTTGGTGAAACATGCCGTACGCGTTGCATGAAGTTACGCATAATATCATCCTTGATACATTTTAAAACATACCGACCAACGAACCATAAAAATAAGTTGCTGGTTACCGTACACATGGTATTAAAACCTGCCACAGTGACCCACACATTTTGTGTGAATCGCATTCCAGAATCAGCGAATGTATATCCGATTCTTCCGAGAGGCTTGCGACATGACTTGATGGTTGGTTGGGGCGGGTATAGGGGTACATCATTGTATTCTTGTGTCTGCATCGGTCATCAGCCTGTGCTTTCGCAGGACCCTCAAATTCCTCCTTCCCTCTCCGAAGAGGTTTACATCTCAATTTATAGTCGCAATATTTTTATTGCAAATTATTTGTTTTAATCATCTGTCAGTTCCATAAGATTCTACATTCTACAGCAACGCGTGGCCGGGTCTGCTAGCATTAATATATAATCTTATCGCATAAAATAATTAATGAAAAATACAAGTACATCTTGTAACATTGTCTACAGTGTGTGAAATAACAGTAGTGGAAACCGTTTTATGATTCAATGGGTATTTTTTTTATTAAAAGGAACATAACATTTTTTATGACGTTTTGAAATTAATAACTGTATTACCATAATTTGTACTAGATTTAAATTAACGAGTCTGTTTTTTTCCAGCTCACGGTTTACTTGAAAGCCAAACGCGATGTGGTTCAGTATACTGGTCTACTTGGTCTACTACAGTTGTTACATAGTGCTGCTGGCGATCGCTGGACTCTGGTGCTTCGAAGAGTGCGCGCTCACTGAAGATGAAGAGTACGAATTCCACCAACAGCAACGGGTCATGTCATTTTGAACCTTCGGGAAGTCGCTTGTGAGTATACATTCGAATATTTTTTTTTTATTTGATTGAATGACGAAACAAGTAAGGCGTTCGACTGATGGTATGCGTCACGCCTGCCCATAAACAGAAGCAACATCACACAGAACTTTGAATTACAAAGCACGAAGATGTTAAGTCTCATGATGCCCAGTAATTTCACTGGCTTCAATGTCCTTCAAACCGAAACACAACAGTGCTTACACACTGTTGCTTGGTGGTAGAAATAGAGAAAGCGGTGGTACCAACCCAGACGGCCTCTCGCTTACGAGGGACCTACCACCTTGTAAAGAATGAAATATTTAGTTACTTATCCTTTATAAGCCCGATACCAGAGTGACTACTCAATATACTACTCGAACATACTAGAACGGACATCGCGAAGAAATTATTGCGATCCGAGTTGCAATGCAGTACCATAGTCTCATTGCGAAAGATTTGATTAAACACTTAAGATTTTTTTTACTAATACAACTATAAAATAATTTACTTTAATATTATTTGCTTATACACTGCTACTTAGGGCCAGAAATATATATAAACTGAATATAAGGAATTCCGCTCTAATCTTTAAAAATTGCACAAACAATTTCTAATCGTAAAATAATTTTGGCAGGCCGGCATGATCGTGCCGACCAACGATAGGCACACTGTTTGTCGTTGGTCGACACTATTCCTGGATTGCGCTACACTTACCATCAGGTGTGGCGTAGTCATTTTGCCGAGCCAGGATAAAAAAAAAAAAAAAAAAAAGGGAGATATCTGACGTGGCATGTCCGGAACACATCAATGTAAGGGGTACAGAAGATCGTGACTCGAGTTTAGTCAATTTCAACACATCCGTTTTGTATAAATTGTATGAAAACGGTCGCATCTGTCTCATTCTTATTACCGTAAAACGTACATGTGCGGTTACACACACAGCGGACGTGTCGCTGTCGACGCGCGACGATCTATGTACATAATTACATATGAAATTGACACTGGGATTGCCTCGGTGGCGCAGTTGTATCGCGTACGCGGTACGTCTGTGAAGCTGAACTCGCGTTCGATCCCCGGTCAGGTAAAAGTGATATTAAGTTTTCCTATCACGAAATGCTCAGTATCAACTCGGAATCTCGAATATGTGCCTGATATGGCGATAGGTTCACCCCCTATCACATCATGGGACGGCAATAGGCTCGGCGAAATGTGGGTGTGCGGACTACATCTCTGCCTACGCCTTTGGGGATTTACAGGCGTGAGTGCGTATGTGACGCGTTCAACTCACATTCGTAAAAAACATAACATTTTTTTTTGATATCTCAATTATCATATCCTTTAGAAAAATAGCACCTTTAAAATATCTATGTATTGAATAAAAATAGTTAATATTATTCAGTTGATTTATTACACGTATAAACAGCGTTTTATAACTACCAATAAATATAATTACAAAATATTATTATTATATGATTACGGAAAAACCTAACTAAAGGATTTTAATGTAATAATCCCATACTAAAAAGTAATAATAATACAGGGTCGAAGGAAATAATAAAATGTATTTTTGCAACACTACGCAATGAACATGCTTTGTTAGTTCTTACACAAGTCAAATTTCATAAAACTAATCCATCATAACCAATGCCTTTTGCTATGGCACCCCACAGTGTGTGGTTTTCGAAATAGATCTGAATCTATGACTAGATAAGTCAATAATACTTACTAGGTGGTAGGTCAATACTGTTTTGACAGATCTTCCGTATAAAATATGTCAAAAATTTACTGCCAGTAAGCAAATCTGTCGGTAAACAGAATATAGGAAACGCCCATTCTTATTAGATCGCGTAATTTTATAATATATTGTCATTGGAAAGACAAAATTCTACAGCGGCATTACGTGAACTTTGCAGTAGAGCATTTTAAAGTTGTTTTTTACGATAATAATTCTTATTATATTAGGAATAAATATGATTCAATAAAATATAAGTTTTACTGAAAATTATCCAGTAGACAAATTTATATGAAGTTATGTGAACATTTTTATGCTCTAACAAAAGCTTTTTAAAAATGAAACAGAACCGAAAGCTAAAAATTTTAACAATATTGAGTCGGCCTTTCTGCAGTTTTAATGGTTAGTGATTGATACCACCAAATTCTAATTACATATTAGTTAATTATATTTTTATAGTGTTAAGGTAGTTTTATTTTTTGTTCAAAGTTCTTATTATACTTTTTGGTGAGGGATTAATCAAGATTGATGCATAAATATCGAAGTTTTAGTCGTTCATCCCCGAGTTCACCGCATCATGGATGAATTTTGTTTTCAAATGAAGCCACTATCAAAAAACCAAATCGAAAACAAAAATAATCATCCAAATCGGTCCACAATTGGCAATTATGCCTGGAAATACAAAAAAAATTGTAAAGCAAAATTGAGATCCACTTCTTCTTTTCGTCGGTTAAACCCTTAACAAAATACAAATTAATTACTGTATCGAAACACACACAGAAGCCTACGTCAAAAATGTATATCATCTCATAACTATTGCGTTTTAATACGTTATGTGGCGGATAAAATTTGTAAAACGGGTCAATTATTATTAATCTATCAAATAAAAATTGATTTAAATGTCAATTTCTTCGCTTTGCAGAAAAAGTTTAGTTTTAAATCTCATTGCGTTTAACTTTGAAGTGATGTCAAAGAGCGAAGACGTCAACACACAAAAACTAGAGTTTTGATACTAACTTTAACCCAACAGGTGATAGACTACCATAAGTTCTAGAAGAGACAATTATTTATTACTAGCTCTTTCTTGCAGCTTCGCCCGCATTGAAATCTTTCTTTCGTAACTCTGAAATAAAAAGTAGACTGTTTCTCTCCGACCCTTAAACTATCACAATGTACAAAATAATCTCGATCAGTTTCTCCGATACTGCTCAGAAGAAAGACAACTCAACAAACACGCTTTCGCATTTAAGTAATATTAACTATTCCTCCGCCTCACGTTGTGCTTCAATATGCATGAAGCAAACAAAACATCAGAATCACTATTTTCGGGATTCGAATTACATAATATAGAGTTGTAAAAGATTATTGACAAATGATTATTTTAGAAGTTATTACAATTAATAACCTACAGTTATATAAGTATCTACATTACATTAACATTGTAGTACTAACTACTAAAGTTATAGCATGCATAAAAATAAACACATAACTTCCAATGCACATTTCCTCCGGATTATGCAATAAAACCTTCCTATGGAAAGTGGGCATAAAAACATATAGAGTCCCTCGCAAGGTCCCGATCCCCTCTATATCTCAATTTCCAAACACCAATTCTAACACATTCAGTAGTCTATGGTACCGCGCGCTGCACACAACTATAAACTCATGTAGCCAGTACATAATACTTGTATATTTAGATACTTATACAGTGTGATGCCTTTGATGTGATGTCTTTGATGTGATGTCTTGTGTTAAAATGTATGTAAATTTAATGTGCTCTACTAATTTCTGGTTATTAAATTAGTAAGAGATTTTCATGTGTTGTGCAGTGGATTTTTATGTTGCATGTATGTATTTATTATGTATTAATTTGCTTTTGTTTAATCTTGATTAGTTTGGTTAAGTAAAGACTTTATTAAATATTTAGCCAAATCAAATGTGATGACTACCGTGCCCCTTTTATCTAACATTTATAATATGGTCCTTGAGTAAATACTTCTTTCAAATTAGAGGCAACTTTTTATCCAACTTAAAAAGTTCTATATTCTAAATGTAAATTTATTGCGATTTGCACATATTTTTTTAATTAATTTTGATGGTGGTGGTGATTAATAAATAAGGTTTTAGTGTTCATGACTTCAAGTTCACATTCTTATGTTGTGAATTATATGCATAAATATACATTAACATCGTCAATATTTTAGATAATTCGTTCCATATCTCCGACATTTTTAACTCGTTTTGATAATTATTTTGTTTATGTTATAGGGTATATGTACTCCAAATTCAACTCAGTTTTTTTTGTTCCCACTCCTAAGAAGACAAGAACTAAATTTTCGGCTTTTATGCACTGTGACTGCATACTATGCTACTTATGAGGGTTCTGTCACTTAAAGGTGTTAAATAAAAACTTTTAACTAAAATAGAACATCTTTATATATATAATTCTTCTGTGAGTGTGTATGTTCCTGAACTTCTCTTAAACGACTGGACCGATTTTGATGAAATTTTTTGTGTGTGTTCAAGGGGATCTGAGAATGGTTTAGATTCACAATTTTGTCCGCTGGACAATGTTTTTTTTTATTAATTTTTAATTTATTAGTAGTTGTTGAGTTGTCGTTGCGAAGCTTGCCGTGATGACGGGTCGTATAGCGTCTAGACTGGACAGGGACAGGACAGGGACAGGACAGTGAGACAGGACAGTGAGACAGGAAAGTGAGACAGGACAGTGAGACAGGACAGTGAGACAGGACAGTGAAACAGGACAGAGAGACATGACAGAGAGACAGGACAGTGAGACAGGACAGTGAGACAGGAAAGTGAGACAGGACAGTGAGACAGGACAGTGAGACAGGACAGTGAGACAGGACAGTGAGACAGGACAGTGAGACAGGACAGTGAGACAGGACAGTGAAACAGGACAGAGAGACATGACAGAGAGACAGGACAGTGAGACAGGACAGTGAGACAGGACAGTGAGACAGGACAGTGAGACAGGAAAGTGAGACAGGACAGTGAGACAGGACAGTGAGACAGGACAGTGAGACAGGACAGTGAGACAGGACAGTGAGACAGGACAGTGAGATAGGACAGTGAGACAGGACAGTGAGACAGGACAGTGAGAGGACAGTGAGACAGGACAGTGAGACCGGACAGTGAGACAGGACAGTGAGACAGGACAGTGAGACAGGACATTGAGACAGGACAGTGAGACAGGACAGTGAGACAGGCCAGTGAGACAGGATAGTGAGACAGGACGCGGACAGGACGGGGACAGGACGGGGACGGGACGGGGACAGGACTGTCCAACCGGAGGGAGGTGGGAGACGACCTGACTTAGGTCGTCGAAGTCAATTAAATGTGCGACGGGCTACCTCACGTGCAATGGCGCAGTACCTCACTTAATTGCATTTAATGTAAATAAAACATTTGTATTAAGTTTTGACCACATTTTATACAAATATATTATGTAGGTGATACGAAGTTCACCGGGTCATCTAGTACTGAATAAAATGGAAAAGCTAAAAAAATGGTCTGGCTTAACAAAGCATCTGACCTTTAGCACGTCTCATAATTGTTTACGTATTTTATTTTTTGTATCAGTTTGTTAGGACGGTTCTATTTTAAACGATGATATGTTTTTGTACTAATTTGTATAATTATAACGAAAATAAATTTGAAAGCTATAAATTTAAATATGCAAACTTAGAGCGCAAGATAATCAATTGCAGTTAAATTAATTAAATTTACCGAATCGAATCAAAGTGGCGAAACGAATAAATTATGTACATCTACAAGATAGTGCTTTTCGATTAAGTAATTACGTTTGTGAAATAATGATTATGATGAAAAAAAATTAACACATTCGATTTTAGTTCGTAGGTTTGACTTCCAAGGTTTTTTTAAATTGTTATAAGCTTGAATGACGAAGCAGGTCACTCGTCTGATTGTAAGCGTCACTTCTGCCTGTAATTAGAAACTAATCAACATATACCCTGGAATTACAAAGCACTGCATGGCTTAAGACTGCATTCATCACCCCGAGACCTAAGATGTTAAATCTCGCAATGCCCAGTAACCACAATGGCTTTAATATTCTTCAAACCGAACACAATAGTGCTAACACAATGCTATTTGGCGGCAGAGATAGACAAATCGTTGGTACCAACCCAGCGGCCTCTAGCATATGTAGGACCTACTGTTGAATCGAGTAAATCTTCCCAGAATTGCTTTTATTTACATTCTAATAAATAAATAAATACACCCAACACTCACACACATAGTCCTGACCCCACAGTAAGATACGAGTCTTATGTCGTGATTATCAGGAACTACGATAGACTATCGGTCTCACAACACCCAGACTCCGAAACAAACATTTGGGGTTTTCTCGCTTCACAGCCGGCTAGTCGCCCGCTACGCCACGGAGGCTGTTAGTGTCAGTCAGGCTGGCTGACAATTTTATGTCCAATGATTAGTGGACAACATTGTGTCAAAGTTTTCAATCCGTCCGAAGGGTTCCGACTCGGGTTAATGGCCTCATTTTAAATTAGATAAGCTTTATACGCTAACTGGTTTACGCTCGCGGCTCCGCCCGCGTAAACAGCTTTTTTTGGGATAAAAAAAACGTCTCGAAGGTCCCATCTATCTCTGTACCAAAATTCATCAAATTCTGTTCAGCGATTTTGGTCTGACAGCGTAACAAACAAACTCACTTTCGCATTTATAATATTAGGATATTTAGGTATTTCAATTCTGTCAATCTTGCGATTATTAAATAATAATTACGAATTTAGAAAGCATAGCTAAGGTAAAGGGCAGATAGCAAAGGTTCTCTACTAATCCTCATTTCAGCTAAGATGTCTTTGATGATGGAGGTGTTTATTATTATTGATTCATATGTTTTAATACTCAAAATACAAAAAACTACAGAGAGTCAGAATGTTCAAAGATAAACAAAGGACAGAGGCAGATAGAGGTGATGATACTTAAAATATGCTAGTTGAAATTAAATATTGTGTGAATTCATACGTGTACAAGATTCACATCATGATAATGTTTTAATGCGTGCTTAATTTATTTTGTACGACCCTGTATGCAATGATTACTATTTAATAACGCTTCCTTGTAACTTGACACGTGACCTTGGATTACACGTATATATAAAACAATGGGTTTACTAATGCTGTATTTATAAAGCTTTACACGTAATACTGTATACTTTAAAATAGTTGATGACCAACAAAATCTAAATGGAAGTCTAAAAAATTGAAACTCTTAATGCGAGTTTTTATAAGCGACCCACGTTAAGTATTATTATACGTATTTCTTAAATAATTATTGCTGTCTATGTATACAAAATAATTCCATTTGTATGACATTGCCATGAGTGAAAAAAGTGTTAGTAAAAACCTAGCATTTGTGGCGTAGTTTATTATTTCTTCATCGCCTGGCTATTGACGAGTTAAAATAAAGTTACGAAAAAATATTATTAAGGGTAGACTGGTAGAGAATGCCTTTGGCATTAAGTCCGCCTTTATACATGTTATGTATATAAAGTTTAAATAAATAAAAAATATTTCACTTAACAGAGAAATAACAATTTTAATTAAAATTACAGATCCTCAGATGTACAGATACAATTGTTTCGATGAATGATCAAACTTTATATGTTTATTATTTATAATTACTATCTTAACTTTTACGCGGCCTTTTAGGTGGCCCCTATAAATATTTCATAAATTTATAAAATAAACTATATTAAAAAATATGCATACCAAATAGATTGCAACAGAAGGGCCAGCCCGTCGTCGTGTCGCATGAAATATTTGAATATTTAAGTGAATTACATCAGAATCGAGCCCTTGACTCAGTGTGTTAGAGCCGAAGGCGTTAGATTTAATATACCAATAGCTCACATGTATATAATCAGTGAAATTTAATGTATAAAATGTCAACATTTTCCAATATCAAAGATTTATGGTTAATATTCCATAAAAGAACATACATTAAATCCTCGGATCGATCCGAGTGATCAACCAAGGAAATTAAGTAATCTGTACGCGTTCCTTTAAACTTATTACTTATTCAATTTGTGTAATCGATCCAAAGCCTTAATCTCCTTTCTTTTTCATAAAATCGATTGTTGGTCGTCATCATACCCAAACTTGTTCCTGTTTAATAAACATGTCCATTGAAAAAGTTGACAATATATGTTTTTGCAATTCATGTTAATAATTTTTGCTTGGGCAGACGTTACCCGGGTTGGCAATATGGCAAAATGTTTCATTAAATTGAGTTCAACAGAAAAGTTTCTCGAATGAAAAGATTATTTATTACCACCGGTCGTTAATTACTACGCGTAAATCAATAAAGTATCTAATCACTGGAATAATAATTGTTGTATAAAATTTATTAGCAAACATCAGACAAGTAAAGGTTTTCAATTCCACATATCGTATGTTTTTATGAAATTTACGTAGTATATTCACCAAATGTTAACCGATTTTAAATTTTCGTTTAGAATACGATAGAGTTTACCTCAGAGATAATCTTAAATAATATTAATTAAAATTTGATGACTGAGTACGAGAAATAATTGTCACTAATCTATACTATATGCGAGGGAAAAAAATCATGAAACCTAAAAGTAATAATTCTACACAAAAAAGATATCCCAACTCCAACTTGTCGAACAGTAATTTTATTAAGTAAGATTTATAAAAACATTCACAAGAACATGTGTATACTAACAAATACTTACATCAAATGAAAAAGCAAAAAATCTCGATTTGGAGTTGAATCGCAACTAATTGCCAGCTCTTCAATAGATTCTGATCCAAGTTTTTTCACACTCAACAAGTACTCAAAAGCATTCAAACTAACTTCCAGGAAGCTTTTAGAATATCAAATCATTCTATAATAATATATCAGTACAAAAATATCTATTAATAATTAATATTAATGTGTGCCTGTTATAATAGTATTATATTATAATATAAGTACACCAGAATTTCAAGAATCAAAGACCAATTTTAGTTTAATAAACTGCATCTGTCGACTTTTGCATAAAGTTAACTTTGATAAAACTTTTTAATTTTGGCTAAATTTTTACAATATATAAATGACGATCTAGAATATAGACAGATTGAATATGACATACACGGATCTTATTTTAATTCAAGAGAATATCAATCCATTTTCTATTTTGTATCAAGTATTATGAATTGAATTGTAATAAATGGTACATGGGCGTATGAAAAAAAGAATAATTATATTGTGCAATACTTGCTAGCAGCACGCGATAGGATATTGCGCTGTAGTACAAGGACTTGGAAATCCGATAGTCATGACCTGTTCGGATGTTCCGATGTTAAGGGCCAGTGGGTCAGTAGCAAGTTTGCATATTAGGCATCTATTTTGACGAGTCCTGTAAGCCTTCTCTATTAAATTATGCATATAGCACGCAAGTATTTACTTAGCTTGGTAATAATAATAATAAATAATAAATACACCCAACAGTCACATACATAGTCCTGACCCCACAGTAAGATACGAATCTTGTGTCGTGGGTATCAGGAACTACGAGAGACTTTCCGTCTCACAACACCCAGACCACGAAACAAATAAATGTGGATCACACAAATATTTGTCTCGGTGCGGGGATCGAACCCGCGGCCCCTCGCTTCATAGCCGGCTACTCGCCCGCTGCGCCACGGAGGCTGTCTTGGTGATATGAAAATGCGCTGCCCACTCATCCGCTACTGCAGCTCTTGTCAGTTAGGATCGGTACAAGACAAGTTTTGGTAATTTCGAGGGCTAAATGTAGTCATTTCTGATAAAAAAATGAACCCGTCACGAAAAATCTATACTAATAAATGTGTTTTTTGGTTTACAATACTTTCACGCGACAACGTAGCAAAGGACCAACATGATTTTTTGTATAGACATAGTTTATGAACTTGAGAGTGTGTTTTATCCCTGAAATGGTACGAGAAATACTTCAGTACAGACGGAGCTACGAGCAAAAGTTAGTATAGATATAATTCACAAAACCACATCCGACGCTAATAATCACAAATGGTGATTTTCTTCCGTAGTTCGTAGGAAACTGGTTTCAAATTCGGCGATATATAGCCGCTTTGCCTGATTATCAATGACACAACATCTGGGGTTACGTGTTCATTAGTTTCCGATGATAATTACTGAAATTTAGGTTGTTCGTGCAGGATGCAGATTTATTCAGCAATGTCTGATGCTTGTTATCATTCTGTATTTATAAAATAAAATTACGTACGCAATTACGTAACAAATCATAATCAAACATTTTCTGATAGAAATCGATGGCAGCCATTCAAGGGCCGATTAATCGATCTCCAAATTAAGGGTCAATATATCATAACGACTAAAGGTCTATAAAAGTGTGCCACGACAGTGACCGTATGATCGTAGGGCCCGAGGCAGACCGGTCAGTGCAAGGTTGAATTTCCACACTATTTTGTAACTATAAGTTGACTCGCGATCATCGACTAAAAGATTTCGGGAAAAATCTAAATACTGCGTAGTAGTTTACAAATATTTAACATATAATCATTAACCTTGCTTCCTCGAGCTATCGATAAGAAAACTTACACAAATTGATTGTTGAGAGCTGTAGTTCATAATCCAATCGCATACTAGGCATCTACCACCTAGTAAAATAGATTCTTAGCAGTGCAATGCAGTGAAGAAACTCTGTCCAGTTATAAGTTACAGATCTTTTTGTAAAGGACGTCGGGGTTTTTGGCGATTAGGTGATAACCGTTGCATACATTGCATACAGTGGTATAAATTCTAACTCAGAATCTAGTCACTACACGAACATAACTAACAATGATACGTTAGTTATGAAACGTTAGGTATTTTAATTAAGATTTGGTCATGAACTAAAATTTCACTTATGTCACTGGCTTAATCGGCGTATGACCTCGTGTGCACTGAGAGTACTGTGTGCTTTGTCTTATATTAAGAAATCGTTTTACCTAGTAATTTTGAAGGTCATCACCAGGATTTATCATTGAAAATTTAAGACGTGCAAAAATGTTCCAAGTTCAAACTTCTTAACATTTTCCATTTGAAAGAATAGACCTTTAAAGGAATTATTTTTGTTACCAAAATATTTAACTTAACACGTCCGGTCACGTTTTGAATGAATTACGTTCACGTGCGCGTAGATCTCAGCAGGGGTGTTATTCCTCGAAAGACTCGAAAAACGCTCGCTTTATATATCAGAGGTTGATATGAAAATGGTCTTCCTACGTAGGAGGTTCGAGAACTAAGTGAAAACGTCTAACTAGTTAAGAAGACCTAACAAAAGCCTGGAGTAGCGCGAAGTAGAAAAAGAAGAAGGATATTTAACTTACACAATTATCACCAAGATGCAAACAAATAGACTTATATACATTTCTGAACTGCTGATACCAATCAGTTGACTTCTATCCTCTCGTGAAGAAATGCATGCTTTAATGAGATTAAGCAATGCGTATGCACGTCATAAAATGCATTAATCTCGTCGAGATACTTCGCGAATGCAATATTGCGCCATTGAATGCAGAAATGTAAAATATATTATTCCTAACAGCACAGAATACTTAACAATTATAATAGTACTTAATTATAACTGACGCGTGGAAAATATTTTATCGAAACAAACACCGCTAACAAAAGAAAAATATCGTATCACAGACAGGAAAATGATTTATAAACCAGCAAGCGAAAATGTGGGAGTTAAACTCAAAGTCGTGAATATGGAGATATTTTAAACAGACGACAGAGAAGAGTAATGATTATAACATATACCTGAGCAAACCTCTTTTATAATTGAAACAGAGAGATGAAGAGAGAGTGAGAGATAGAGAGAATACTCTGTATTAAGACTTAAAATGTTGTTAATATGCCTTAAGCCCCATTTAAATAGAAATAATTTATCGTATAACATACATACGAAAATATATCATAAAATTGTATGTACATCATCATATCATTTTTTTCAGTCTGGCGTTATCCTAGCTTAATTCCAAGGTCCATATTCAGATTTCACTCTCGATTTGTTATTGTGGCACGACCCGCCATGTGACCGTTTAGTTCAAGACAAGAACCGTACAACGCGGTTACGATTCCTCTTATATTCTCGCCTATGTTCTTACATAAGGTATCTCTTGAAACTCTCTTTATTTAAACGGAGCTTTACAGTGAAGAGTCCTAAAAATCTTCGTGATTTTGTAAGAAATAAAACTAACCTATTTGTTAAGGTACCTTCAAAGTCTAAGTAAGTTTTAACAAAACTTAAAATCAGAGTTTAAAAAAAAGGCAAAAAAAAACGCTGCATTGAGAACCTTCTCCTTTTTTGAAGTCGAATAAC
The DNA here is from genome assembly GCA_949126905.1 of Amorpha juglandis. Classification (NCBI taxonomy): domain Eukaryota; kingdom Metazoa; phylum Arthropoda; class Insecta; order Lepidoptera; family Sphingidae; genus Amorpha; species Amorpha juglandis. The sequence goes on from OX421365.1 coordinate 8,774,332, forward strand.
AAGCAAACTTAGTCAGTTTTTAGGGAAAGAAATATGTAAAATAAACTTTTACTAAATAACATGAACAATAAGTGTTGATTCTCAGATTTCTTTTAAATACCGCTACAAATAAGTGATAAAACATGATGCTTATAAAAAATACAATTTATGTTCTATTCATCTTAATTATATCTTTAAGTCATTAACAGTTATATATTACCCACCACAAAAACTGATTTCAATGAGGTGGTTTTGCGTGTGAATTTCTTAAATATTATTATTTTTATTAAACTTTTAAAAAATACGAAACGCGTTATGCATATTAACTCATTATTACTGTGGCAACATTGTTTAGCCAGATTTTAACCGGGCTATTTGAGATACCTACAAAATGAGAATTGAATTATAATTATAATTTACGTAGCTGTCATGTATTACAGTATGTGCATTGTGCCTATTTCCATTCTTTGCTAAAGCTATTATTTACGATACATAATAATAATATGCTTTCTAGTCAATATTCATTCTTCGATAACTATCACTGTGCAGTTTATCAAACTGCATAAGGCCAGTGCAGCGTGGTGGACTTATAATTCTAAAACCTATTGGGTATCCTGTTTGTTGCCATATTTATATCTGCGATCTGACAGAACTGTATCCCTGTTATCTATTATCTATAAAAATGCATACATACATATATACGCACGCCCACTTGTAATCTTTGAAGAGTTAAATAAGTGATAGGGGGCGAACCTATCGCCATACCAGGCACAATCCCCGACTCCGAGCTGTTATCCAGCACTTCGTGATAAAAAAAAAACCCCAAGGCCACTGTTAGCCCACTCGAGGATCGAACCCAAGACCTCAGCACAACAGTCGCATACGTATTACAACTGGACCACCGAGGCAGTCCGAATATATATAAAAAAATCAATTGAAGTACAGATGAATGTAAAAATCACATCCATGGGATATAAGGCTTTTTGAGGTTTTTTTTTTTTTTTTTTACATAATGTGGGGCGCTATGCCCCACTCTCGTACCCCCGATATTAAAATTTCGGGGCCCTTGTTTATCAATAAATTTCTTCCCCCTAAATTGAGTAAAGCTCAATGTTCCGAATTCATATCTGTTACTTATAACTTATATAAAACTATTCCTTAGTGTATCATATGCCTTAGTCTTATTACTTTTATTTACACCATTTATTTCACATAATTACAATATACAATTTCTATAAATGTCAGTTTCTTCCTATTTTTCTAACTTCCTTCTCATGCGTGGTGGTCCATCCGACTTTTCTTGGCTATACTTCTTGTCTCTGTCTTCCTAAGGTTCCTTTCTGGTATACTTTTCTTCGTTTTTCATACATAGCCATCCTACCTTGTACTATCATTATATAATATCATATTATATATTCTAGTACCATGCTTTCCTTTTTTTATTACATTCTTTGTATTTGCATCCTCGTCTTTCGGTTTTGGTCGCCCTTCAAAAGGTAGCGCCAACACAACCTTGCCGTTTCCTTTTGAGACTAAGTATATTTTATAGCGACCATTGACTTTCTTCCTCTCTTTGGTTGGCCAAGGTTTTTCCGCGATGCCATGCTTTTTGAGGTTCGCGACCGTGATACGCGACCGTTTCAATACAATTTAATGCAAAGCGTTGTCAGTATCGTTCTACTCGCGTCACACGTCGCGGTCAAAAGTCAAAACGTGCCTATACAATATAAGGCCGAAACTTTCTCATGAGAATGCCCGTGGTCAGTAGTAGAAGTTTAGTTTTTTTGTTTATCCGAGCTATATTTTTTTTATATCATAGAAAAGTGACTACAATACACCTGATGGTAAGCGTAATGCAGTCCAAAAATCTAGCGACCACCAACAAACAGTGAGTTTATCGGTGGTCACCAGAGTCATGTCGGCCTGTATAAATGCTTCTTCCTTCTTCCTTCTTCGGAGACGGAAGAAGCAAATCGAGGGGCTTGCGACAGGACAGGCGGATGATCGATGTAGGCACGGTGATACAAAGATTGACCCTTATACCTGCCCCAATCAACCATCTAGTCATGTCGCAAGCCTCTCGGGAGAACCGGATATATACTGGCTGATCCTGGAACGCGATCCACATAAGGTGTGTGAGTCACTACGGCAGGTTTTAACACTATGTGCACGGTGGTCGCTATCCGGGCGGATATGAATATCCGACCACCAGCATTACCAATTAATTAACCACCAATTAATGTTAAATTTATTAAATCCAACTAACAGAACTGCGGCACTCCTTTAATTTCACAATATATAATTAGCGTACGTTATGTTGGCATTTGCCATTTGGTGCCCGCTGTCCGGCAATCAATCTGCCATCGCTGGACTGGTTTGGTTGATTGGTGTTTTGAAATAGCCTTATATTGTCAAGTGCACGTCTGTATTTTATGCTTAATTCGGGGAATGCGTAATAAAATAACTTTTAATTGTAACTCAGTTTCCAAAATAAGACAGCTTTAAATGCGCTATAGGTATGGAGGGTAAAAACTAAGGAGAACTGGACAAGTTGAAAAAGTGTCCACCTGAAAGGGACCAAATTAAGGTGGCGCCACAGTACCAAGTGGAAGGATTTTAAAAACAGCGCCATAATCTATTATAGTAGGATACTATATTAAAAAGGAAAGAAAGACTTCCGCTTTATTAGGATTTTTAAGTTTGTTAAATAATTCTTTTGATAATGATGGATAATTATTATAAAAAAATAAATTAGTTGAGATTGTAAATACTGCAAATTTACTCCACTTGCTACTATGGCGCCATTTTAATTTGCTCCCTTTCAGCGGACACTTTTTAATACACTGAGTTGGTACTCCTTACTTCCACCCTCCATAGGTGCTCCATAACGGCTCGTTTTACAGATAAAACACAGACATCGCGTATGTCATACAGTGGTACGGGAAGTGTCCCGTGGTGTCATCATGCGCAACAGTTGTATGTCTTCTAATTCAAGTCATCCATGTACGACTGTCAATAACAGCCTCCGTGGTGCAGTGGGCAAGAGGCCCTCACCAAGACAAACATTTGTGTAAACTACAAATAATCGTCTCGGGTCTGGGTGTTGTGAGAACGGAAGTCTCTCGTAGTTCCTGATAACTTCGACACAAGATAATCCTATCTTACTGTGGGGTCAAGATTATGTGTGTGACTGTTGGGTATTATTTATTTTATGTATATAACTTAAATACGACTTTTTGACCAACATTTAATTGTAAAAATATTTTAATCCCTTACGCGAAAATCACAATAAATTTATAACCAATGGCAATGAGACCCTACAAAAATAATCACTCTAAGGCAACTTTTATTCACTTAAGCTAATGATGTAAGTAGCCTTACGAAGAAATTACTAATGTAAACAAAATCGTAAGTTTCTAAGGCCGACTTTCACGACAATCCTTAATTGTATTTAACCGCTAAACATGTTTAGTAATGTCAACTATTCATACGATTTGACGTTTTTTAAGCACGTTTAGGGGCTAAATACGAAACTGAAACATATTATGGGCACGTTACCGACATTATAGGAAAAGGATAATTAAACTTGTTTATCTTACATTCAATCCTAATAAACTGCAATAAGTAGCTGGCTGATATTTTCGGCAGATGTTTTAACAAATAAAACAGAAAATAAAAACAAAATTTAAGCGAGTGGATACGGAAACTTCAGTGCACGAATCTACTGGCACTTGACCGGTTTTTATCTTTATTGACGCAAGAAAAATTGCGCTGACGTGTAATGACTAATGATTTAACAACTTGGTGTTTCTTACTTAATTTGAATTGACTCCGTTAGTGAAGACATTTGAAGCAGGCTAAACACCATTCCCTATTCTTAGATGGTTAAGTTATATGAAGACTATCTCTCTAGATTGATCGATTGTGGTAGGTCCCTCGTATGCGAGAGGCCGTCTGGGTTGGTACGTCTTATGTATCGGGATGACGAGCGCAGTTCAATGGGGTGCTTTGTAATTCAAAGTTCTGGGTGGTGTTGCTTCTGTTTATGGGCAGGCGTGGCGCTTACCATCTGGCGAGCATCTTGCTCGTCTCGTCATCCAATCAAATAAAAAGATCTTTGTTGAAGCAATTAAAGTAATTTATAAAAAGACTCTCTAGATCTTATTACTGAAACAAATAAAAAGCAAGTGAACACACTATGGAATTATTCCAAATTGAATCTGCTAGATTCGAATAAAAAACATGGTCTGTATAATTAAATCGAAACAAGTACATGAAATCTAAAGCATTATTTGAGACTAGAATGGAATGCAAGCGCAAAGCTTCAGTCGAGATCGCAATTGCGTTAAGTTATCGCAATGCGGTGGTCACGGGCGATGTCATACGATAAAACTAGGCGAAGGTCGTCGAAGTTCTAATGGCCGATTTTTTTCACAATGTAAAACTAGCAATGAGATGTTTAAACACGTATACGCTAAGGCTTTCGGTGTTCCGTAACTGTATATATAAAATTGCGGTATGGTTGAAGTGTACTTAAAGAAATACATAAGAGTTTTCGATATTCTTACTGTCTTGATTATTTTTTTTTATCCTGGCTCGGCAAAGTGACTACGCTACACCTGATGGTAAGTGAAGCGCAATTCAGGAATAGTGTCGACCAACGATAAACAATGTGTCCATCGTAGATCGACAAGATTATGCCGGCTTGCCTAACTGCTTCTTCACACTCCGTTTGAAGGACCCTATATTATAAAAAGGAGGAGGAGGGAACACTGTGCCGGTAAACTATTCCACTGCTTAATGGTCCGGCAGAAGTAAGATTTAGCGAACTTTTTAATTCTAGCCGAGATGGAGGAGACCACGAAGCTGTGGCTCCGCAAGACAGTACGCGTGGTTCTGTTTAGGAAAAGTGAGGATGAATTATATCAATTCATTCCACATCCCAGTGAAATTGTCTCACTGCTGGGCACTGTCCACTCCTACGAATGGGAGGGGTTAGGCTTACGGGTTGGCTCCACCACTCATTTTTAATGTGCGTTGGAAATCTTTTTAATTCTTATAGAGAAGTCTTGTATGCAGGTTTATCTCGATGTTTCCTTCAACGATAAATAAGCGATTAAAATTAATAATTAATTACATATTTAACATGGAAAAGTCAGAGGTGCATGCTCTTGGGGATGGTTTCGAACCTGCGACTTTTTTCGCAGCAGTCTTTACCATTCTCCGCTAAGCTATCTTCTATTAATGCTTTGGTATCATCGCTTCGTGTCATCATCATTCATTCATCATCGGCCACAAGACGTCCACTGCTGAACATAGGCCTCCCCCAAAGATTTCCAGACCGACCTGTTGGAAGCGGCCTGCATCCAGCGACATCCTGCGACCTTTATCGCTTAACCTTAACCTTCGTGTCGCTTTAATATAATTTTCTTTATTATTGCTCACGTTAACAATGAATGAAAAAATCGCGAGGAATTTTCCATACCTAAGAATACTCCATAAGATTTTCACAGGTGGGTAGATTTTGCCAACCCTATTAAGCTCTAGTGTGGTTGAATAAGGCTTTTAGTAGTTAAGGAGGCCCACGCCCAACAGTGGGATAGGGTATAATACAGAGCTCTTTTTTGTCTTTAAAAGCATACAGTGTCCTTATAATCCTCCTTAGTAACCCTGAAGTAGCCTGGTAAGTGGCCTGATAGTATAGCAAATAAATGATTACTTCAGCCATGTACAGTATAAACCCATAACACCATAGGAATCGTCAATGTGTTACCGAAGTTTAAAAAAGCTCCATTATTGTATACAAGAGAATGCACTTCTGACTTCTAAATTAAATGTATATTGATAATTAATTATCGCTAGATATAATGATGAAGAAAAAATCACGAGAAACCCTGTATACTTGAGAAACTATAAGAATTTCGAAGGTATGTGAAGTTTGCCAACATACATTAGGCCAGCGTGGTGGACTAAGACCTAACCCATCTCATTCATTACAGGAGGCCCGTGCCCAGCAGTGGGACGTGTATAATATATTTGTATTAATTGTCAATGCTTTCCATCACGACTGTATATTTATCTCTCAGATAAAATCTTAACTGGATGCAAATATGCAATAACATTCCAATCCACATCAAGTAAAAAGTGAGACATCAATTTTATTTTGCTAAATTAATTCACTTAAATCAATAATTTAAAGTTCTATTTTGCTTAATCGTACATTGGGAAATTTTTCATTTGTATAGTACGGAATTTAACATACTTAAATCTAATGAATTTAGCAAAATAAAATCACAATCTCAATTTTTACTTAATTTCGGTTAAAATGTTAATGCGTATTTGCATCCAACTATAAAATCTTTTTATTATCAGATAAAACAACATTAATGAAAACTTGTATTTCCCACATTTACATACAACAATTACCATTGTTTATAATATAATTTAAACAAAAGAATGATTATTTTTATTTTTAATTAAAATGAAATATATAAATAAAAATATACTTTATAAAAAAATGTAATATTTTTCGTAACGGCGCCACTTGAGAACGGCTAGACGGATTTGGCAATTTTTGAAGTGAAGCTTCTTTAGAATCGTTTGTTGAAACTCGATGAAACGAAAATGCTTCACGACAAAGAGACAATCATATTCATAATTTAGCCTGCGAGAGAATGAGATAGATTACAAGTATGCTATCACGTGTCTTTGCGTGTAGTACAATGTGGTGTATTACTCACGTGTTTTATTTTTTTTGCATTTGCGCATTAAAATTCGTTGGTTAATTAATTTATTTTAATTATTCTGAAGATTAACTTCTGCCGTGTGTCAACACACTTTTTTTGTAATACGTTCATGTTAATCCGAACAAGGTTTGTATGGAAATAAAAAAATTAAAAGTTGCCCTAAAAATATTTAAATTAATGAAAATCTGAAAATGCTTTTTCTATGAAATTTTTATATGCATTGCAAAGGAAATGAGGACAATTCGCACAAACTGCAAAAATCATAATTTTTATGCGTTCTAGTGAATAATAATAAGACACATGTTTCACGTTATTGTAAATTTCTACTTGCCTAAAAAAAGGGGGTACTATGTACTCTGTGTCCTACCATATAAGTTTTTTTAACTGGTGGAGGTTATATACACATCATATAATGTAAAGCGAATATTGTGTGTAGTGCAAATATTATAAACCAGTTTTGAAAAAAGGAACGTTAGAGTTTCTTGCCAGTTCTTCTCTAGCAAAACAGACTTAAAATTTCACTGAATCTAAATGAATTATGTATAATATTTTATTATTAATAAATAATTTGATTCGATATATTTGTTTATAAAGACTAAGGCTCATAGTTATATATCATCACACTACGACCCACAGGACCGGAGCAGTACTACGCGAGCATTTGAAACCGTGCGAGACAGCTAGTCATAAAATAAAACTGCCATTTGCCAAGGGTAGGCAGAGGTGTAAGTAGTGCAGCCCCAACATTTTGTCGAGCTTAATTCCGTCCCTTAATGTGATAAATAACGAGTCTATCACTATTACGGACACAAATTCTAACTCCCAATTACCAGGCACTCACTAACCATTCCATATAGAGTAGAACTTTTGAGTATTGAAGCACTGAAATTTTAAAATAAGTATTTATTTGTATAATAAAATAATAATAACAAAAGTCGGTTAAAAATACGAGTATCTTTTTAAAAACATCAATCCTTCATTACACAAAATTGACACCGTATGAATGGATCCTTTTCTTTATACTGTGTCTAACTATCGTCTCGTATCATAGCGCCACTGAATATGTAGGGGTACTGTATGAGCTACAGATATTCACATAGAAGTTGGCACCACTATGGCAATGCACGCCATCTGTGGAAAGATTGATGAAACTTATTTTTTACACACATGCACTCAGTATTCGCGAGATATATCGAAGGTTATATATTTTTGTTATAATTATCATAGAGTACTAAAATACTTGGGTAAGGTAACGTATTTAGGTTGTGTATCTTGTGGATTCTTGGGTTGATCATGGGGTGAGTTATAAAACTCGTATGAGTTTTTCGACATTAAAATATATTCGAGTTGCCTAATATTTGATTTATCAATCAATTTCAAAGATTAATTTAAAAGATGAAATTAAGCTCGGCAAACTACAACTCAGCAAACTCACAACGATTCGAGTTTTATAACTGTGTTAAAAGTCTGACTAATAATTATTTATCGTATAGAATAAGTAGTGCAAAATCTTAGTTGATGATCATTTATTTATTTAATTATTAAATAAATTAAACATGTAATTATTATTTATGTGATCAATAATTGTTTTGACGTATTAACACTGAAAGTAATAATTTCCTTATAAGGAAATTCCTATATTGTGAATGTATCTAAGTATTTCCTCTTATATCATTGAAAAAAAATACTTCATTGTATCAGTTGGCAATAATTATAAAACTTTCCATAAATCAACTAGAAAAATAACTGTTTTATGGAATAGAAAATTCAGCAGAGCTTTGTATAGGCAAAGCCATATCGTATTTTTCATGCTTGTCATTAATTTTAATAAGCAAACAACACCTTTTAAGCAGACTTCATACATTAAAATATTATTACGTGCAAAAAATAAACTAATCAGCACAATAAAACTTTTTGCAATAACACGGAAGACCCGTATCGTGAGAAATATATTTTAATGATCATAGTATTTTTATGTATGTTTTATACAATGAATTAATAAATAGATAGTTTTTTGCAATTTAATGACGCATGAAACGTCAATTAATCGGAAAGTCCAAGTCAATCATAGCTAAATACAATAAACGACATTCAAAAGAAGATATTATGATCCTAAAGTAAAAAGTATCTTAAAAAAGTAGGAATTACCCGTAACCACCGTTCGTTCACCTTAAGCGCGGTTTAATGTTGCATTGAATGGTGGGGACAAATTTAAAAAATTCCTCGCATAGATAATTTATTAACCTGTGATTGCAACAATGTTGGACGAATTACATTAAAAAAGTAAATGATTCCGTAGAGTAAATAAAACCGAATTTAAAGTAAAAATGCAATGAATGCAACAATTTTGAATGTAAATATTCGCTATTTAGTCCTTTTAAATAAGTAGGAAACTAACATTTTAAATATGCGTATTTTAAAGTAGATGGGCGATTCCAATAATCGAAGTTCATATAATTGAGTTAATTGTATCACTGCCATTTTTAATTAAATCTTTTTTTATTTTTGAATAGATTTTTCATAACTTTAATAATCGTTCAACACATCCAAGGTTCGTAACCACGTGTTTAGCTAATCATAATTGTCCACAAACTGTAACGAGCAAACAGTACAAGTGAAGGCCGCCCGGAGGTCTCAAGATATATTGCGAAACGGCAATCTCTTGTACGGCGAGCCACCTTTCAAGTGCGGGCCGTTGCCTCACCGTCTGCTCGGATATATGAGTACATACTTGTACTATTCATGAAATAAAATTTGTTACTTGAGTAATGATAACATTAAATGTTCTATATAATTTGTTTGTTGTGCTTAAACAAAATGTATTCTAGAAATGTATTGCTTTTTATGATGATATTATGAAATGAAAAATCTAAATCTACGTACAGTACCACGTTTAACGTATGCACTTTGCCAATATTCGTCTGTTTCAGAAATGCAAACGCGTGATGACGATAACTTAGTACAAACCAGTTATAATGTATTAGACTATGAGATTATTTTTCTCTCGGGTGACTGACAAGGCTGGAATGGACAGAAATTGATAGGATATTATTATACATACATACCGACGCTTGAAAGGTAAATATATCTAAGCGACATTGAGTCAAATTTACAGGAGAGTGATTTACAGGCCAATTTTTTAGAAAAAAAACACAAAAAGTTATCTAATTATATATTGCATACATATTATGTTAACAGCATCGAAATTGGGCAATTAGATAACGTTTTTGAATATATTGTTTAATTTCAACTTTAAATTACTCTCCCCTAAAATTGACTCAGTGTGGCTTAGATATTTTTGCCTTTCAAGCATCGATACATACATTAGGAGACACCTTTATCCCCGGAAGTGTAGCCAGAGAGCCTATAAGTTTCGCAGTATTTATTTACTCCCATTATGAGATATAGTCTGTAGTTGTACCCGGTATGATGATAGACTCGCCCCCTGTCGCATCATGGGCGGAAATACGCTTGGGGAAATTTCAGTGTACTAGTTACACCTCTGCCTACCCCTTTGGGGACTACAGGCGTGAGTTCGTATGTATGTAAGTACAACACATCATACACGGGCGCACAATATGGACTAAATATTAAGTAAATTGAATTTTGTATGTCACATACAACATGGTTGCCTGTAAGAGTTTGCCTTGAGCGATAAGACTGCCAACTGTACAATGTTTAAGTATAAGTTTCTTTTTTTTCTCTAAATTTGTCTAATGTACAATAAAGCATTATAAATAAATCAATAAATTATAAAATACATCAATAAGTATATCTACTTTGGAGAACAGCAGCAGGTTACGCTATATATGAAGTATGTATGAAGCATTATGAATAAATCAATAAATTATAAAATACATCAATAATTATATCTACTTTGGAGAACAGCAGCAGGTTACGCTATCAGGCCACATTATAGAAAGTACAATGCATCAATTAATAATCAGAAACCATTTAATTTAATATTTTTACGTGCTATGAGGTTGTATGTACGAAGGGGTAGAAGGAGGTGCAAATCCTACTAATATTATAAACGCGAAAGTTTGTAAGTTTGGATGGATGGATGGATGGATGGATGTATGTTTGTTACTCTTTCACGTAAAAACTACTGAATGGATTTTAATGAAACTTTACAATAATATAGCTTATACATCAGAATAGGACATAAGCTGCTATTTATCCCGGAAAAAGCAGACCACGCGGGCGGAGCCGCGAGCAAAAGCTAGTAATACATATATAATTCGTAAACAGTATTTCATAGAAGGGCGGATAAAATAGTAAAACCACAAAGGCACCTTGTTTTGCGATGGAACCCTAAAAAACTAGTTTGCTAACGCGACTACTTATGTTTGAACTGTCTGTTCGCCACTCATTTATCATAGAAGTCACAGGCGCATAACAAGTTCCTTCTGAAACGAAATTGTAAACGGATAAATTGCAAATAATATTTTCTCAAGCACTAATAGGGCACGAAACTAATCTATACCTGCAAAGCAATTTACGTGATCTCTACGGAAAGTTGCGATTATTACGTTCTTGACGTCATAAAGCGACGTTTCAGTGGGGGTTCAAAGTATAATCCGGTATCATTGTGTACATAGAAAATAAACCTTACACAATATGTGTAAGGCCGCGTATCGACTGACATAAGTTGTGGCGCATACGTCCTTGTGCTATTGTGGGAGCGGGCGGGTATGCGATTGGCGGGTCTAGCGCGCGCGATTCAATTCTCGAACGGAGAGCGTCGCGCGCGCACTCTCGCAACATTTCATTTTCACTTTCATTTATACGAAATGAAATGCGAATTTCATACTAAATAGTGTTCTTTTTTTAAAATAAAAGTATGATAAATACTTCGACTAATAATCGGTACTATTTTATATTAAAATAACACTGCATAGAGTTTGTGAAAGTTATAGAGGAAATTAAAATTATTACTTCGTCCCGTCCGGATCCCTATCCGGGAATAATAAAAAAATATATTGTATAAAAAATCTTAATATACTTTATATTTTGATGTAGTGTTGTGCATTTGTAAAATAAATAAAAGTATGTAACATGTACGTTCATGCATAAAATAACACAAATTTTACGTTCCGTAGGATAAGATATTTATAATAGAAGAAAAAAAAATATGAGCTGGTCACAAATGCACAATGTTTATAAAATTATTACTTCCATAATTATTAGAACTTTCGTATGTTTGTTTTTTACAATCACTTTCTCCTCACATAAAAATTATACCTAATTAATCTTTTACTTTGCAGGTAACGGCTTGCTTGGGGCAAATTGTTGCCAGCGACTACGAAGGTAGACTTTAGTGCAGTGTGCCTAACTGTACCCGGAACGTTGCGTTTGTACCTTGTACCTAGTGATTTGTATATTTTAATTAGTGTTTCGTACCTTTTGAGTAAGTGGCGAAGTGCAGTGTGTGTGACTAAAGACTGTGCAGTGACATACTGTCAAAATGTCGGGTTTTGTGAAAATTGCCATTGATGACTATTATTCCGATAGTAACTGGACGACTATAATTAATAAATATTGGATGTTGGCTGAACGTGTGGCAGGTGAGGAATACATTTTTATTCATATTTATTTCGGATATTGTGGATTTAAATTACATTACATAAAACGTATTATTTAATAAGAAAAAATCATTAATTTAAAGCTAGAATAGAATTCAAAAATGGATTTACAGCTTACATTAAAAATTCGAGTAACAAAATTAAACAGATGTAATATGTTAGCGGAAAGAAAATAGCAACAAAATAATACTGATCAGTAAAAAAAAACTCACTATCTACGCATCATAATTAATTACGCAATAATTTTGTTTGTTAATTCCAACCTAAATAATAAAATTAATACGTAAAATAATATAAAAATTAAGAAATACGTAAAAAATATATTCTGAATACTAAATACTAAACTAAATATTTTTACATTGAAGTCTATATTATCTTCTTCTTCTTCCCCCTGCCCCTCTACTCCCACTCGCAGTGGGGACGGCGCAACATGCTTTATAACACAGGCCTGACGCCAACACCTCTGGGGAGAAAAGACCCAAACCTGAAACAAATATTTGTGGCTCACACAAACATTTGTATCGGCGCCGGAATTGAACCCGCGGAGGCTGTCATTGTAGGCTGTCATTCATGACGTTGAAGTTTATTATAATAATAAACAAATATGTTATTCATCACTAGCTTGTGTTGAGAATATATAGTAGGTCCCTCGTATTTGACAGGCCTTCTGGGTTGGTATTATCACTTTTTCTATTTCCACCACCAAGCAGCAGTGTGTAAGCACTGTAGTGTTTAAGTTTGAATAACAATGAAGCCAGTTAAATTACCGGGTATTATGAGACAATATCTCATGTCTCGGGATGACGAGCACAGTCTAATGCCATACAATGCGTTGTAATAAAAAATATATTTATGAATCGCGTTTGGTTATTGACAGCGTTACCATCATTCAAGCGAGTGACCTGTTCGTGGCGTAGATAATTCAGTGTATTAAAAAAAGCCTAGTTATTTCTTATCCTAAAATTGCGAGTATCGATGGTGGTTTTCCGAGCATCTACTCCCACGGTTCACCTAGACTGCGACAATGACGATGAGAACAAGACGATAAAGAGCGATTTGTAAACTAAACTTTGGGATTATTAAGAAAAATGTAAACTAAATAAATTAATTAAATCGAAAGTGGTTTTGTTGGTTTGCATACACAAAGCAACAGAGCAACGAATCAGCATGATTTATAAATAAAAACAGTTTATGGACCCGAGAGTTATGTAGGTTTTTTATACCCGAAATATGGATTCACGAGAAATGTAGATATTCAATGTAGAGCCACGAGTATAAGATAGTTTACATTAAAGCATAAATCCTACTAATCCTACTAATATTATAAACGCGAAAGTTTGTAAGTATGGATGTATGTTTGTTACTCTTTCACGTAAAAACTACTGGCTGGATTTTAATGAAACTTTACAATAATATAGCATATACATCAGAATAGGACATAGGCTACTTTTTATCCCGGAAAAAGCAGATCACGCGGGCGAAGCCGCGAGCAAAAGCTAGTAAATAATAATCCAGGAAAAAGTTTTTTAATTCACTCTTTCTTCAACCACCACTTTCGAGCTTTGTGATAGTAAACTTTGTGCTGTATCACACCGTATATAATAGCGTTGACTTTTATTCAAAATAACGCTTTCTCTAAGCAGTCGCCATCTTATGGCGTGAAGACTATTTCAACGTTCCAAGAATTGTAAAGATAAAACCGGTCAAGTGCGAGTTAGACATGCGCACCGAGATATCCGTATTCTTATTTTAAACCGACTTCAAAAAATAACACTGAATACAAAAGAATTACCGCAAGTGTACAGACTGTTGTCTGTTAAGGAGTTAAATTTTTGGAACGAAGTTCCTTACGGCAGGCTTGGAGGGGATAGGGATTTCGCTGCGTGACCGAACTGAAAAAAATGTGATAGTAAAACCGTAAGAAAAATGCGTGGAATAAAAGCGTTAAATGAGACGTGTTCCTTTTTTAAAATGAAATTCATTCAGCCAGTTATTGAAGTATTTTTATATCCTTCGATTTTTAAAAGATTATTACATAAGTTGATAAAAAATGCTATACAATAGCTTTACCGCGGCAGTCTCCGAGTGCCACACGTCTTTTTTTTATTTCTATGTAATTTTATGTTGTCAAACAAAAATAAAGAGACATATTTTGTTATTTTAGTTGATAATTTGAATTTTTTGCAATTTGTGTCGATTCTACATTAGCCGAACTTCGTTCCTACCTGGTGTCCCACGACACACACCAATTTTTTATTATTTTTATCAATACTTTAGTATAATACAGTAGTAATGTGAGAACATTGAAATAGTGTTATTTTATTTTTCTTTCTGCTTGGTGTTATCCTGGTTTATTCCCAGGATCCGCCTTCCCACCATCATTTGACGATGGATTTGATGTTACGTGATGGCGACCTGCCATTTGACCCCCACAACCCAGTTTCGCAAATGCCTCGCATAGTAATGATAATACTTGTTGGTTTTTATTATTTGTATAAATGACGAAGGACCAAATATATTACTAACTAACTTTCTCTCGCCGCCTATGTCCGCGTGGCAGTCCATCCAGTCCATCCCATCAAAATTAGTTTAGCCATTTAGTAGATAACCTTTAACACTACACAAGTAGTAGTAGTAGTAGTTCCTGATACCCACGACATAAGACTCGTATCTTACTGTGGGGTCAGTGAGAGAGTCAGTATGTGAGTGACTGTAAAAAAAAAAAAAAAAGTAAATATATTGAACAAGCGTTTTTGATAACATGCTAATGATCGTTGGAGCTCAAAAAAAATTATATTTTATACACATAGCCATGGAATATGTTTGCAATTAATTAAAATATTTATTCCTAATCCGTCAGATTTTATAGTCCTCTAATGCACTTTATAAAACAAACTAATAAACGAAATATATCAGTAAAAAATGATGACTAATAAAGTTTATAATTATGAGACGGCGAACAAAAAAGCATTGAGCATATAATAATTACTGCTATTTTATACTGTATGTAATTTATATTTATGCACTAAAAATAAATTGCTAGCTTATTATACTAATTTGTAGCAATACTAAGTAGAAAATAATTGTTATTAGTCTTTGTACCTAACTAATTTAATCCTTGAACAAAGTATATTTACAAGGCCCACATTCTCATTACTGTAATCTTCGTATACCAGCTTCGAATATAACACGAACTGCCCGACAACAGCATTAAACAATTAAATTAGGCGAGTCTTTTTGTTACCTTTAAATTGATCAGGGAATAAACAAAATATAACTATTTATGTCATTAATAGTAACTTTCACGAATCTTTATTCTTTAGGAGAATATCTTTGGGAAAGCCCTAGATGCCTAAACATTTTTTGTCCATCTGAGTGACGAAACTAACAGGCCGTGCATGATAGTAAGTCCCACGCGTACTCACAAACAGAAGCAACGCCATACAAAACTTTGTGTTTTAAGGCACTGCGTGACAATGAACTGCGCTCGTCAACCAGAGACATAAGATTTTAAGTTTCATAATTCCCAATAATTTCACTTACATACTGCTAACTGGCGAATAATGATTGGTCCGGCTCGACCGGGTAGTTACCACCGTCTCACAGAAATTCGACGTGAAGTAGCAGCTTGTTGTTGCGTTTCGTACAAAGAATGAGATATCCGGAGACCTAGATCCCCCTTCCCTTCTCATTTCCTTAATTACCCCTTTCCTTTAAGGTGGGCTACGCATCCATGATTCTGCAGGTATTAAGGATGTTCATGGGCAAAGCAGACCACTTACCAGCAGGTGACCCATTTGCTCTTTTGTAGTTCTCTGCTATAAAAATAGGGTATATTTTTGTTTATGTATGTTAGTTTTTTTATAACTTTCCTTAAGGAAGGTAATGTCTCCCGACCGTAGTACATTATATTTGGACTGCACTTGTACACAGCGTATTTGTTTTACGGTGCAGGATAAAAAGATCACAACACAAAAGATGTGCATTCCTTTTTAAAAACCCGGTGTCGGTGAAAAATCTTTGCTTTAACTCGAAATATGACCGGAACAAATTTAAAGTTAAACAAATACTTAACAAATTCCGGTTCGAAAGGAAACGCTTAAGTGTTGCTATGCCACAACCTTGCTGGGCAAGAAAGATAAGTAAACCAAGGGCGCATAGAACGATAATTTCTACCTTTCATACACGTTAATTAATTAGAACATGCCAATACGATATTGTATACGATAGTGAGAATTAACATAGTGCTTTTTGCATCGGTGATAATGGAAAAATATATTGTTATTTGAATTAAATATTTGAATGTGGTATTTCACATATGTGTACATAAGTATAATCTGGAATGTAAAGAAAAAAATGTATAAACAACATTATCTAATTACTAGCTTTCGCCCACGGCTGCGCCGGCGTAGGAATATTTTTCGTTAGATATCCGGGATTAAAGTGTTCACTATCTGGCCAACAAACTATGTTTTAAACCATATCGATCTATTGCTTCATTGTAGCGTGATATTATAAACCAAGATATTATAATACTTGTACATAATTAAATAAATACAAATATAATCTCATCTTTAATTAAAATCGAAAGTTTTACCTTTGCCATAGCATATGATGAATTTGTTAAATCTCATTAGTATATGCACAATTTTGACACTCAATAGAACCAAAGTTCTGACCTCGTTACGAAATTAATCGAATCAAACTATTATAGCAATCAATCGAATGTTACTTCAGCTTTACAATCAACAAAGAAGTTAATTGCCTAAACTACCAAACCCTCAAATATTACGGAATATGGAAGCCAATAACATAATTATTAAATAAAAAAAGTATAATTTAGAATATTTGCTTGAAGCATCACACTAAAACTACTCGACTCATTTTGATAAATCCTTTTTTGGCTTTACAGACTGACTTTAAAAGCTTTGTATCCTAATAGCAGTAGATTGGGAGTGGTATCAATTGGTGTCGAGATGAAAGTTCTAGGTGAAAAGCCACCCCCAAAAGCATGCACTATTGACTTTTATAAGTGACGTGTGTATTTATTATTATTTATCGCTTGGTTTAAGGAAACATTGTAAGGAAACGTGCATACCTGAGTTCACCACAATTATTTCAAAGGTATGTGAAGTCTGCCAACCCGCATCAGGCCAGCATGTGTGCCCAGTAGTGGAACGTATAAAATCAGATTCTATTTTAGTGTCCCAGATTAACTTTTTTAAGGAAAATGTTAGGTTTACTTCAAATGCTTGTGTGATCCACACATATTTGTAACGGGGTCTGGGTGTTGTGAAACCGAAAGTCTCTCGTAGTTCCTGATACCCACGACACAAGACTTGTATTTACTGTGGGGTCATGATTATGTATGTGACTGTTGGGTGTATTTATTATTACTTATATATTGTGTAAGGCACAGTCCCCTAGGATATGGATAACCATCACCACGCTTGCAGAACTGCAAGCAAAAGCTAGTAAATTATATATTTATAAACAACTTTCATTCTATATGTCAAGGAAAACCGGGTGGAGAGCATCTGTTGCAAAGTACTAATGAAAGGTTATTTGAATATATTTAACTTATGACCCTTGAAGGATAATAGAAAGTGAAAACAATAAACATATTATCAACAATATTATATACTATGTATATGTAAGTGTATGTGTATATATATATACATATATATATATATATATATACATATATATACATACATACACATACATATACCGTTAATATATAGCCACGCCGCAGGATAGAGTATGCCAACGGATGGCACCTTTAAGTAGATAATTCTAAAACAAATGGATTTCGGTTTGTGATTTTCAGTTGTGATATTTTAATTTCAAGAGATCGAATGATTACATATAAACATCCAAATGTACAAATTATTAAACATTCGTTGAAACATCCATTTCCAGTGCAGTCATAACACTAATGTTCAAAAAACGTGACGGATCTTTAAATAATTGCGCAATGGTTAAGTAACTTAATTATATTATCACCAGGTCATCTAATTACACATAATGGTGATGAACGCATAAAAGATTTGGTAAAACTTCATGAACATTTACGAAGTTAAGATATTTTTGTTTTGGAATCAATGCATTACTGCCTATTATATAAATTACGGGTGGTATTTTTAGTCCTCCAAAGGTTAAGACAAGGATATAGCTCGCCTGATTGTAAGCGCTACGCTTGACCGTTTTTGCTGGTGGTAGAATTCATGTCTGCCCAGGTAGTGACGTACATATCGTGTTAAATCCTGTCAAAGTGATCCACACCTCTCGTGTGTCATATTTTCATTTTTGCTCCAAATTTAAAAAAAATCTATTGGATCAATCTTGATGATTATTTCACGAATATTGTCGACATATTTTCAGGATGGATTATATATATATATATATATATATATATATATATATATATATATATATATATATATATTAGGGTGGGTCAAAAAAATCGACTATTTTTTTTTTTACAAGTGCAACGGAAAAATGGGTTCCTAGACACCTTAAAAAAATTCCCACCAAATATGAGCTCTTAATTTTGAAAGGAACATCCTCCGCATCGCAGTTTTTTATTTTTTTTTCAGTCCAATAGAAAAAAATTCATATCTCTCTATTAATTGACTGTACAAAAAAATGTTTCGAATAAATTTTGTAGGAAATTTGATGCTCTACAAAAAAGGTATCTTATGTTTTTTTCGTAAACCTCGCCATTTGAAAGATATAAAGGATTTAATTTTGATTACTTTATGATAAATTTCATTTTAGTTTATGAATTTTATAACTCGACAATAAATGACTTTTACGAAATGCGAAATACTAATTTTCGTTGGAAATTAACTGCTCTATAAAAATGGTTTCCTATGTTTTGGCGATAAAATTAACCGTTCAAAAGATATTCATCATCAAACTTTCATGTGTACGGATTTTAAAAGTTTTTGATTAGATATTCGAAAAATTTCAATTTAAATTATAAATTTCATTGCTTGTCATTAATATAAGTATTATTTGAGTTTTATTTTCAAAATTATCAAAATTTTTCTTCAATTATTCTAAACATTTTAGTTTTAATCATTAGAAATCACGATCCTAGGGAGAATTTCATCTCTAGAGAATTTTTGTTTCGTATTTTATTTCATCTGTTTGAATTGTGAACTAGCACCACCTACTTTTTATTTCATCGTTATGTTGTCGTTGGTTTGTATACATTTATTTCTACAGCATTTTTAGTGTTTCCAAAATTTATGGTCTTGTATATGTGATCGAACGATTAATTATTTACAAATATTGTGGTTACTACGTGAATTAACTTGATATTTATCGAAAATATGGATAAAGAAATTCATTTGATCGGAAAACTAGTGCAAAAACTTTCAGAACGTAAGTTACCAACAGTGAAAGAGGTTATGAGTGTTTGGTGGTGCACACACACACACAATTCACAATTCAAACAGATGAAATAAAATACGAAACAAAAATTCTCTAGAGATGAAATTTTCCCTAGGATCGTGATTTCTAATGATTAAAACTAAAATGTTTAGAATAATTGAAGAAAAATTTTGATAATTTTGAAAATAAAACTCAAATAATACTTATATTAATGACAAGCAATGAAATTTATAAATTAAATTGAAATTTTTCGAATATCTAATCAAAAACTTTTAAGATCCGTACACATGAAAGTTTGATGATGAATATATTTTAAACGGTTAATTTTATCGCCAAAACATAAGAAACCATTTTTATAGAGCAGTTAATTTCCAACAAAAATTGGTATTTCGCATTTCGTAAAAGTCATTTATTGTCGAGTTATAAAATTCATAAACAAAAATGAAATTTATCATAAAATAATCAAAATTAAATACTTTATATCTTTCAAATGGCGAGGTTTACGAAAAAAATATAAGACACCTTTTTTGTAGAGCATCAAATTTCCTACAAAATTTATTCGAAACATTTTTTTGTACAGTCAATTAATAGAGAGGTATGAATTTTTTTCTATTGGACTGAAAAAAAAATAAAAAACTGCGACGCGGAGGATGTTCCTTTCAAAATTAAGAGCTCATATTTGGTGGGAATTTTTTTAAGGTGTCTAGGAACCCATTTTTCCGTTGCACTTGTAAAAAAAAAAATAGTCGATTTTTTTGACCCACCCTAATATATATATATATATATATATATATAAATGTTGTATATATATACTTAATCCATAATATATATATATATATATATTTATATTTATTCCACTGACTATCCACTATCCACGCTCCCGTGAGTCTACGATGCTATACTTTCGTTTGGAGTTATTATCTTGTCACCAATATCATAGTTTGCATCAATATTCCATGACCTGATTGAAACTATACCGAACAATTACACTCAACAATTATTTTTTATTTGATTTTCCAAATCGAATCGGTTTTATCGCGTGTTTCATGCATTGTTACGTAACGATAGCGATCGGAAGTGGTCGCGAGTCGTCATTCTTTACGCTATCATGCATTAATAATAAGACTTATCACGCTATGCTGATATTAGGTGAAGGAAAATGTACAAACTTGTAGTATATTTAGTTATTGTAAGGCTACTTTTTAAGACTACTATTTCATATTGAGACTAGCATTAAAAATTTCCAAAGAAATTAAATATAGTAACTCAATCTATAAATATTTATATATAATAATATATACTTTTATTCACACTACCTGTCCCTCATGGTTCTACTCGAATACATGTTATTGATCCGCTCCCATTTTTTTTTTATTAACCTGAATGAACAGCGAAAGTGTGAAAAGAAAAGTGAAAAAAACGTGAAGGTCTTTCGCTTGGTGGTAAACGTAACCCCTGCCTGTAAGCAAACTTTGTATTACAAAGTACTGCATGGAACTAGACGGCGCGTGTCACCTCGAGGTCAAATATGTTAAGTCAATGGCCAGTAATTTCACCTTCAATGTCCTTCAAACCCAAGGACAATAGTGCTTACACACTGCATGTGATGTTATAAAAGCTATAAACCCTCGTCTCAACATAAAGAAATTAATATGACCTCTATTAGTTGAATCGTTAAAAATTACAAACAGACGCATTTGATAAAGTTACATAACAAAAACACAATTTCTTTTAATTACTAGTATAATTAATGTTAGGTACTTCTGTTTATGGATAGGCGTGACGCTTATCTGCTCTTCTTGTCATTACCGTTAATATTTTTTTACAAACGATATCGTAAATCGTATATAACCGAACCTTTAATAACCTTACATGGAAAATATGTTTTCGACCAATACAAAAACATATAGAGCCTCTTAACACTACAAAAAAGAACCAATCGCTCGACGATATTTACTCAGCACTTGGATTGGATAATATGGATTTAATAAATAAAAATTTATTCTACTCATTGATTTCTTAAAATATCTACAACCAATAAACAAAGATGTTGCAAACTTTGCGTGTAATTGCGCATAATATTCAAGCGCTGTTACAATCAGACAATGACATTATAATATTAATTATTGAATCATTGTGTTCGTAAAATGTCGGAATACGCCTGCCATTATCTTCTTGGTTATTCCAATAATTAATAATGAATGTCGGGCCTTCAAACAAAGGCCGAGATGTAGAGCGAAGGTCTAAGATTAATACATTACAATATTTATTTTTGATCATCTTTAAGGAGTACGCTAGTTTTCCATAAACATGTACACGGCATACAACTACATACCATGTATACACAGGCATACCCCGTCTTAGTAACTCGTTCCACCAGTAGTGTCTCGGATCCAATCAGTGTACATATATACAGTTAATTGAGATTGACATAATTTAGGTGACTAGCGGAAGATACGATGTCTTTCCACGGTCGACATAATAAGTATTATTTGAGCTGCATTGACTTATCATTCGGTAAAATATAATCTTTTTTTCATCGTGGCACCCCAATGTGACTACACGATGATGACACTAATTTCGACCGTCAAAAGACATTGCATCAAATGACATTGACGGTCGGCATAGTTATGCTAGCCTGAAGTTACTTGAAATTTACTGATTGATCCCAGAACATGACTATGGCGAGTTTTTCACAGCCTCTTTAATAATGTCACAGTTGACTAACTCCTATAATGTAACGTTTAAAAGCCAGTTACTCATCATCAAACTAGACATACAGATATTAGTTTGATGAGAGTAGTTTCTGAGTACGAAACCTTATGTGTGATAGAAAGCCGACCATTGAACGGAGAACAATGTATCCGCTTTCACATTCTACCTGCACCGCCTGATCGATGGCTCTAGTTGCATATTATGAAACAGATGAATTACAATATCATTAAGAATAATTTAACACTCCCATTAGTGTAATTATTTCGTATAAATTATACATTTAGATAATTCAAGTAGCTTAAAATATGCATTAGTATTTATATAATTTTAAGTCACATTTAAACTATTATTAATAAAACATTCACCCGAAAAATAATTTACTGTTGTGAAAAATAGTTAGAAATAATCGATAGCTTTTCGTTGCCACACTCGAAAATTAGAGCACGCGTTGATGTCTTTTATTAGAAAAATAGAAATAAAAATTTAAAGAGTGGATAAATCCCAATTAAAACTTAAATGTGAAAGGGAGGACTATGATCGGTACAACCAATCAACGGGTAACAAGTTCTATAGCAGTTAATTAATCACAGTTATGGGATCGCATTAATCTTTATTAAAAAAAAAATATATGTTCTTTGATGATGAAATATGACTTATCAAGATTTTATAATTAATTAATTACGATTATAAAAAAAAAAACAAATATAAACTAACTTGCCCACTTATACTCACTTATATGATACATTTTTAATTCACCTTACATCATATATGTTTTCCAACTTATGTAAGTGATAATTACAATTGTTTGTGTATATCGCACTATTATTTATTTAATTTCTTGTTACATCCAGCACTTTCACGGCGCTGGGCCTTTCTAAACCACAGTAGTGGCTTGATGAGCTGAAGCGAATCCTAAGTATTATAAAAAGTGTATATTTTTTGCAATAAATTAAATTAACTCGACTCTACCTTAATATCTCAGGTCGGGAAATCACAATTAGTGTTTGAGTTTTTCCATAAAAAATCATTTTTGTATTACACGGGAGTGAAATTTGTGCCCGATATAGCGATCGATTCGCCACTAATCACATCGTAGAGGGGAAATAAACGATCCATAAAAGTACTAATTGCACCTTTGTCTACCCATCTTTTATCGCTTTTCCTTCTAAAATCGAAAAAACAAATATAGTCAGTACTTGACTTACACACGACTATAAGCTACTAAAGATAAGTGGTGACGCATTAGTGTAATACCACTTAGAAAAAATGCAACTTTATAGTTTATAACATATTCAATTGTATTCAAGCAAAATTAAATCGTTTATTATAATTTTGACGCTCCAAAACAGAAAGTGAAACCCATAAAAATATTTGTGTTATAAATAAAGCATTTCAATTATGACTTAGTCATCCATTATAACGAAAGCTTATTTGTTGTTAATCCTCTCATTAAATAAAATACCCTTTTGCTAATTTCACTTTGATGCGTCTCTAGGTCATTCGTAAAAGTTAAATAAATTTCATCGAAAAAGTTAATTTTTTCCATATTGCCAAAACATGTATAAATTTTGTGCCACCGAAGATTACGTGTGTCACGTAAGGGTTAATTAACCGGTTTTTATTGAGTTCCCATGATTTATTAAGCAACCGTTTAAAAAATAATTTTATGCGTGATTACACACTGTTGCATATTTTATTTGCCATTGTTTTGTTGAAATTTACATTTACACCTAAAAGCCTGTCTAATTTGTAGTATTGTATGTGATCGTCCTAATCGTAGTTTTAATTGTCTCGATGTATGACAGATTCAAATAGAGGCTATTAAACACTATGCTCTACTCTTCCCATTCAGGCTTAGCTTTTACAAGGTGGTAGGTCCCTTGTATGCGAGAGGCCGTCTGGGTTAGTACCACGTTTTATCTATTTCTGCCGTCAATCAACAGTGTGTAAGCACTGTTGTATTTCGGTCTGAAGGACATTGAAGCCAGTGAAATTACTGGCCATTATGAGACTTATCATCTTATATCTCGGGTGATGAGCGCAGTTCAGTGCCATACAGTGCTTTGTAATTCAAAGTTCTGTGTGGTGTTGCTTCTATTTATGGGCAGACATGGCGCTTACCATCAGGCGAGCAACTTGCTTGTCTTATCATTCAATAAAATAAAAAAAAACCCAGACTCTATTTCTGATTCATTCAAATTACATCATTATAGCAACGTAACTTTATTTAATTTATCTTCATATCTTTATCAGCTACTAATACAGAGTCTAATCGCCACACCAATTCCACAAATATTAATATAAGATGAACACACACAAACAACAATTGCCTACTATCATATTGCGCACAATTCTATTCCGATGCCAATCAGATATTTGTTAAGTAGACACGGTCATTTTTTTGTTTATCTCACCTAAGACCTAGAACCTCACCGATACCATAGCCAAGTAGACTAAATAACTAATCAAGATATTGGACCAATTATTTTAATATAATTTCTCTAACATCCAGATCCTCGAGTACAAGGATGGTTCCTGTTCGACACGCCGCTGCCGACGCTGGCTATGGTAATCGTGTACCTCGGCTTCGTGTTGGCCGCCGGCCCGCTGTGGATGGCCAACCGCAAGCCGTTCCGAATCCAGAATACGCTGGTGGCCTACAACGCTGGGCAGGTGCTGCTGTCATCCTACATGTTTTATGAGGTGGGTTTGTGTTATGTAGTCTTGAATATGTACAATATGAGTTTCTTGTATGGGTTTCTTACAGTTCAGTACAATACAGTGCTTATAATTCAAAGTTCTTTGTAGTGTAGCTCTTGTTTATGGGTCGTCGATCTGCTAGTTTCGTTATTCAAGCTAATACAAAAATTATTACTACTACTAATGTCTAATAGTAATTAGTACTGATCGAACCTGTTTACGTTGAAAACAAAATTCATGACTCTTTTTACCAAATATTTAGTCATCAATACCTATTTGAAGAAAAAATATGACAATTCTAGGAAGGTTCAAAATTCAGCAAAATATGCCCAATAACTGGTAGAAAACCAATCAATGAAATCACAATGGCGATTCGCACGCGACCATGCTTGTGTCGTAAACTACGCACTGGCGGTGTCAAGGTAGATGTTATTTGACGAGCCAAATACCCATGACGCGAGTAACACTTTTAAGTGTCTTCCTCTGTCCTAGTTTATTTTAATACATCGAATAATTAACATATGTAATCTTTTTTAAAGTATCATATATGCTTGGAAATAATTGAGCAATAATCGCCTGGTGCTAACAGAAAGCGATAGGTGAACGGTTTAATACTTAGAGTGGTAGAGCCATGCATGTAGAATTCTGTCTACCGCGTGAATGGGTCGTTACCACTGTCTCACGGAAAACGGACGTGAAGTAGTGGCTTGCTGCTGTATTTTATACGGTGAGTAAGAAATCTGGAGGCCAAAAGTCACCACCGCATCCCAATCCCTTTATTATCCCTTTCCTTTAAGATCGACAATGCAGCCATGATTCTTCTGAAATTGACTGGGGTTATTCAGATTTAATGCCAGGATCTACCTTCTCATCATGATATGACGGTGGATTTAGAATTATATGGGGCAACCTACCGTCTGATTCCCTTAACCAGTAACAGAAACCAAGTTTTGGCATAGCTTCGTCCTTTAATAAGCAGAGTGTATAACGTATAGGTGAGGTTGGCTTTGGGCATAAGATGTTGGAAGTTTATATTAGTATCCTGAATTGAGGTAGTATAATTTGCAGGAACCTCTGCATAAATATAAGATAACAAGTGGCATCAATCAGGGCGGTGACCGGTCAAACAATGCATGTTGACGATGAAATAAGATATAGCGTAGTGTATTTCTACATCTTTATAAAGAAATTTGAATACTGAAAGTCATAGTTTTCCGCGAGCCATCGAGTTCCGCGATGCATGAAGTACATTCACGGCTGATTGAATTCAGCTTTTCGTAATAATCGTCGTGTTTTAGGTAATACCATTAATGCAGGAATAAGGTCAAGGCGATGTTGCGTTTACACAGTTTTTATTATCGTTACGCGGTAATATAATTCTTTATGTATCAGAAAAAATAGTTCCTTCATATCGAAAAGATTTATTTTAAAAACTGGTGAAGTCGTGACACCAACTACTTGATGGTAGGTTTAGGGTTATTTAAATATATAATCAATATTTATTCCTATAATATACAGCCCTTTTACTCCTATTATAAGGGGTCCTTTAAACGGACTGTGAAGAGGCAGTTAGGCAGGCCGACATGATCACGGCGACCTACGATAGACACATCGACTGTTGTTGGTCGACACTATTCTTGCATTGCACTACCCTAATCATCAGATGTAACGTAGTCAAATTACCGAGCCAGGATAAAAAAAATATATATCGATCATTAGCCTCTTGCTATTAAACTTGCTGATTCCAAAATGACTCTTGACGAAGCAATTGAGAAACCTACAATTTGAGTAGTTACCGCGTCACGCTTATGTTTTGGAACTGCGTTTAAATACAATTTTAGTTTTTACCACTTAGCGTTCTTTTCAATTACAATATATTTCATTTCAAACACATCATTCTTTTCAATTACATATAACATTTTTCACTTCAATCCCTTGTGAAATGCCAGGACTGTGAAATCCCTCCAAAATAGAAATAATTAATTTCAAAAATAGGTTTTGTCGAAGATTTATGAAAATGGTTTTTATTTTCTTTTCACCAGCATCTAATGTCTGGATGGTGGGCAGACTACAGCCTCACGTGTCAGCCTGTAGACTACAGCAGCAGTGAAAAAGCGCAAAGGGTGAGTGGACTATTATTTTTGCTACACATCAATTATTATAAATACTTTTAATACGTTACAAGGTGGTAGGTCCCTCGTATGCGAGAGGCCATCTAAGTTGGTACCACCGCTTTGTCTATTTCGGCCGCCAAGCAATAGTGTGTAAGCAGCGAAATTACTGGGCATTATGAGACTTAACTTCTGTCTCAGGGTGACGAGCATAGGTTAGTGCCATGCAGTGCTTTGTAATTCAAAATTCTATGCGGTGTTGGTTCTGTTTATGGGCAGGCGTGGCGCTTACCATCAGGCGAGCGCCTTGCTCGTCTCGTTATTCAATCAAATAAATAAAAAAAAACGTCAGGTGATAAAAAACTGTAACAATACAATATGCCTGGATGTATAATTGCTTTCACTGTACAGTACTCTGTTCTACTGAACTGGGTATGCACTTTGTTCCTAATGAAACTATTTATAGCGATTTATAGCGTTCGCTACTTAATCCTAATGAAAGTTATTCTTATCTAGATAAAATAATTATTATATACCAACGAGAAACATCGGCAAACTTGTCTTATCGATTTTCATCAACTTTTACCAAGATTAATTACATATTCGTTTAGTTTTTAAATTTGGTTTGATAAAAAGACCAGTATGACCAGTTGGTATGTAACTGGTACCACATTGGATACGCCGTTAAATATACCACATCAATAGGCATAAATTCAATTGACATTGGCGCTCATGTGGCTCCTTAAGCACAAAAAAATAAATCCAAAGTTTCACGCATTACGCGTAACGTACAAATAGAAAGTGACTACTGGCTACTATATTATATATTGATTAGATGGTATACCTCTTCATCCGATATTTAGGATTGCGTAGAATTTTGTATTTTGAAGTTCAAAGTTCGGTCCAGCGCACCCTCGGTCAACACTTATAAAATGTATTTTTCCTCATCTTTACTTTTTAACAACACAGTTAAGGCGCCTCCGTGAGCAAATGACCTTGAATGACTCGCGGCATACTTACTCGTGTACTCAGCGTGTGAATTTTCGTGCAGAATATGCACGTATTTAGCAAATAATTGATTTAAAAAATTAGGTTCTGGTCTTTTAGAAAATTTAAAACGGGCAAAATATTCGTTATTAAATTGCCTATCTAGTGATGTTAAGCTCATATAAAAACAATCTGTACTTTAAAAGGAGACGCACGAAATCTTTGCATTTTTCTCATTTTTATGGTTCATATATAACGAAAATTTAAAAAAATATATCAACATTAACATGAATTTGAATCAAACAATGTAAAGCTGACAGATTGTAGAAATATATTGTATATATTTTTAATTTATATTTATTTTAAGTAATGACTAGATAGCCTCTAAAAATCTCGATCGCGCGGCGTTTTGCTGGGGGTATAGCCTTAAAAATAATCCGAAAGCTGTATTTACCACATATGACTTTGATAACTCACCATCCTGACCTACAAGACATATGAGGAAGAAGAAACGGTGAAAATTACATTATACACAGACAGCGTGACATGTCTGCAGATTTTATTCTGGTATCGGTCGGTCAAGTTCATGCACGAGATACCGGTTTCACAGCACGGGACAACTTTCTTGTGTTGCCATACTAAAAGTGAAAACAGTCCTTTTGTTAGATGAAAAAATTCACGGAATCTACCTACATTTATGGAGTAACAAAAAGTTTCTTCATAGAATTTAGAAATTAATTTTACAAGGTCACTATGATTTATGATGACAACTGTTTTTATAATGTAAAAGTGTAGTAACATGGAGTTATAAACATTTGAAATATCATCATAAGTAATGTATAGCACGCATAAATTAGAATTTAATGGGTAGTCGTATTGTATGGGTTGCTTGATACTCACTACAAACATAAGTTCTGTTATTTAGATATTTTGTACAATAGTATTAATAAATAATCCCTAAAATGTATTCCAAATACTGGTTTTTATTTAATTAAAAAAAAATAGGTCATATATTCATGAAATAGTTCAATAGGATGCAGGCGTATGGCTGAATATATTGTAACTATTTCTTCAAAATATAATCTTAACATGTTTTAATTCGTAAGATCGAAGGCTTACCTCCGATGGTTACTTACACAATATAAATACTAAATCATACACAAAGTGGATTAAAAGAAAAAGAAGAAAGAAAGTAGAGGCGATTATGCTAATCAATTTCATTTTTTATGCAGTTATGAGACAGACTAATGAAAAAAAATGTAGCTAACATAAAGTAGTTGTTTAAATTAATTAGCGTTAAACACATTTTTTTTTGCATTTATGGCACACAGATAACAAATTATTTACAGTAACATTCAATTAAATTGAAATAAAAAATGTCGGTTGGAGGCGGCGTTTATTCCAAAAACAGACTTTGATTTATGACAACAAGTGTTAATAGAGCTGACCTCGAATATCGCGAATATGTTATATAATACGCGAACCGGATCACATGGACGCGCTAACAAGTTTTATTATAACGGGTACTTCGATGCACTTCTACATACTTTCTTAAGTCTTTCGTTCAATATCATGTGCGTGGCGAAAGCCTTTTTGTAACAAAACAAGGGTATGAGATCCTTACTTTATGTATCATGGATAAAAAAAGATCATTTACTTTTACTATTGTTTTTCCTATTATGAAAAACTTTAAATTATCTTGTAGAGAAAAGAAACAGAGATTTTGCGTGTTTATCAATCGTTTTTACATTATTATTATGCAAACAAACAGTTCTCAATTATTTTGTCGTGCATAAATTAATATTTATATATTCAAATGGGTAAGGTCAAAAACATTTAAATTGTTTATTGAGCAATAATTTGCACTACCTGATTGAATAGATCGTAATGATTTATTTGCTATTTATTTTTAAACTGAAGATTTTATATTATACTGCCGTTATATATATTTTAAGCAGTTTTTAATCTTGCAACCATTAAAATTATCTTACTGAAATTAATAAAAGTTTAGGCTCTGTGTTGATGAATCAATCAGTCATTCAGGACAATTAATAGTAAAGTTACTTCAAGAGTTGCTATCAGTTCCTGTCAAATAAAATTGTACCGACTCCAAAAATTATCTATGTTGTACGATCTTCCATTTAAGAAGTTAATAATATAAATAATATATAGCTTTTAAGTGTTTATTTTCGAAGTCCCTTCATATTTGGCCGTATTTAATAATTGCGGATTTTGTTTAAATTTAGAATTAAATTGCATTTTCTCAATTATACTTCATCGTTTCTTATCTATGTGTTAATCATTGATATTAGTAAATTTTAGATATCCTATCAGTTGTCAAGTTAGCAATGTAATGCTTACACACACTCAATAGCTTTCTCTGTTATCTCGCACAAGCGCCTCATTACGGGTCTGCTTTTTCTTTGTCAATGAACTTGTTCGTTGAACTGTGTTGTAATAGTGAAAGTGTTCTCTCCGCGCAACCTTGCTTTACGTCATGCCGACTGGACATCGAGTTCCGTTGTGCCTGTTTACATTTTCGTTTGGGGACATGGGAAAGCTTGGGAAAATAAATAGACACCAGCAGCTATACACATAGCAACTGTCCTCACACTAGGCTCATCCTGTATCGTAGATATCAGGAACTACGAGAGACTTGTGGTCTCACAACCCTTAGACCCAAAGAAATATTTGTACATCACACAAAAACATGGCTCGGTGCGGGGATCGATCCCGGGGCTTTTCGTTTTATAGCCGACCACTAGCTCAATGCGCCACGGAGGCTGTAAATCTGGCAGGAATTGTGATAATGTAATTTTTTTTGTAGTCATTAATTGGTTAACAAATATGGAATGTGGTATTCATATGTCATCATAAAATTCCAATACCACAGATACTTTTGTAGTTAACTTAGCAATTTCAATGCTATCATGTTAAATTTATGTATCCGATAAATCTCATTCATTAATTTAATCACAAAATATATTGTAAAACAACACACGAAATGTCAATGATATATGAATGACAAAAATATGCACTGAATCGGTAACCTTCTCCGTTTTTTAATCAAGAAAGACCAAAACCAATGACCACTTTCACCAATATGTTTATAAGTTGTAATTTATTCTAGATGCTGCAACTCTGTTGGGTGTATTACTTCTCGAAGCTGTCCGAGTTTGCAGACACAATATTCTTCGTGCTTCGGAAAAAGAAGAGTCAGATCACGTGGCTTCATTTATACCATCACTCGCTGACTCCGTTTGAGGCGTGGTTACTTGTGAAGTTTATTGCTGGTGAGAATTTGAAACTATTGTTGCAATACGGCGTACTCAGATAAATTATACACCGTTAATTACATTTACGAGGATAAAGTATTAGTTGGTAATCACAGTGAATACAGAAATGAAATTCTATTGATTATAATCTTCAATGTCTTTGATTAGCTTTATCGTCATCCATGGTGCAGTAAATAAAAATCTGCTAGTGAAAGAGTGTGTCTCCACAAATTGGGATATTTCATCGCACTGAGGGGCGTGACAGTGACAAACTTTTAAGTGTGGATGGTTGTCAAGTGTAAAGATCTAATGATATGGAACGATCCACTCTGAGACACCATAATATTTAGAAAAGTCATGTCATTTAAATTTATGTCATTTTTGTTTTAAATTACAACAAAATGACACAGTAGCATGATATGACACCCGTCCAAATTAGCGTAACAAGTGAATGCATCACAGCTATGTGTCTTGGTATGGCGAAATATCTCGGAAGTGTGGATTCACCAACGCCTCTGATATTCGCAACAGGAGAAATATTTTTTCAAGTGTTGCTTGCGTTACCACTAAATGCCATGAAATACCAAAAACACATTGCAACGTTCTGGCTATGGGACTGACAGACAATCAACACTTGTAACACTAAGTCTTATAATATGCTTGAGCGTAAGTGCAAATAAATCAAATTGCTTTCTCATTGGGTTTAAACTTAGCACTAGGCTTATAGGGCAAACATAAGGTCAACATTCTCCCAAAACGTTTTAGCATCGAGAGAAATTTCGCACGCTTCTCAATAGGAAACAAAAACCATTGTTTACAAATATCAAAGGTTAAAAAAAGAAATGACTAACGCTTATAACAACAAATAATTTTGACAGTTATATAATTTTTTTCGTTATATTTTGATTGGACAGTGTTATCTGAGATTGATCACATGCTCTTTACAACGTGGTTTAGAAAGTGAAAAGACGAGAGTAAACAAATTGATATGTTATTTGACTAATATTAATGTGATGTCATGGTGGTTAGAAATATCCGCGAGGCAAAATAACATGTTACGAACAAATAAAAATTAACGTACGCTTTTGCGTACTTGTTACATATTTTCATAAATGACTGTAATAAAGTTAATACGTAATAATAATGTTGGTTTTAATATTAAAAAAGAGTCTGTCTATATATTCAAAATAAAAAAAAAGTTAAGATGGAACGACGAATGAGTAAATACTCCTTGAATGTAACGGATCGAAGATTGGGCTTAGATGTAGTCTACATTGTTTAGAGTATTTCTAATTAATTACATATATTAATAACTATTTGTAGTTGTATGAATATAGCTGACAGCAGAGATTACACCGATAAAATCGATGCTTAGAGTAATATTTGGATGCAAATATGCAATAACATATTAACCCACAAAAATGGAAATATTTAGTTATTGTCACGTAGCTGTTGCTATTGGATCTAAGAATATTGTGCATTGATATTTAGAATGAAATAATATTTTATTCTTTAAAAATTACATAATTATTATTTATGTTAAACCGCTACGTTCATTTTATCATTTTACAATAAAAATTCGAGTACCTTGATTTACAGTTGCGAATACTTAACGCCATCTCTTATTTCGTTATAGAATTTTATAGCACTTAACTTTTTTTTGCGAAAACTAACTTAGTTGAAGCTGTCGTTTGAAGTTCGAAATTAACAGTTATTAGATTTTCATGTTTTATTTAAATTTAAACAGTTATTGAGCGACTATTGTATCCAGTGACTTTTAAAACAGTATCGAGTGTTAATAATTCTAATTTTCAATAAAAGGTGAGTGGTTTTATGTATAATTTAGGTGATTTTTCGTCTTACGTTTATGTTCTTAAAACTTTCAGCGGCTTATAAAACAAAAATAAGTAGTTTATTTGTATCAATGCTTATATTATTCGGTCAAATTAGTTCTTTTTTAAAGATTTTAAATATTTACTATGTATTTTATTTATATTTTATGGCTCTTTTTTGGTTAAAAGTTATTTAACTTGTTATTGAAAAATGATGAATGGTTCATCAACACAAAAGATACATGGTGTCAAGGTACATACTACATTATTGCAAAGTATGTTTAAGGAATATAAGTTTTTAATATTGAGATTTATGGAGCATAATACCCCATTGAAAATTACGTATGTCACATAGTCATTTTGTTTCAAGATAGCTTAAAAAAGTATTATTTTATTTTATTACCAAAAAAGTTTATGCAGTCAAGTTTTATATTTTTATAATATTAATTGCTTTATTTTTTATACTTCTTGTTATTGAATATTAATTTATTTTATTCTAGATGTCTTCCGCTCAACGTAAGCGTGCAAAGGAGATCATTAATAGTGTCACCGAAAACCAGGGGTCTGAAGTTAAGAAAAACGAATGTATTCCCGTTTTAACAACTTCAGAACAACTAGATTTAGCTATTCAGACAATTTCTAGTGGGAACACTGAAAACCAAAGCTTTGACTTACCAAATACTTTTATAATAGATTGTGGTACTGACTACCCATTACAGGAATTGGACTTGGTTAGTCAAGTTGAGGCTTATCATAACACACCACCTCTTTCTAATGATGTCGCGATGAAAGAATTTACTTTACAGAGAGTAAACAACACATCTTGTGCTACTAATTTACAAATAGATGTACAAACAGATATTGATTCTGACAACGAAAGTACCCCCCATTATGTAACTGAATTTGTGACAGTATTAACACAAAATTCCTCAACTGGATCACCCAAAGCCGTCTCGTCTTTGGACAATAATGTAAAAATATCTGGGCCAACTTTATCAACATCGGAGTACAATCAGGTTGCTAATAATAATACAGACTGTGAAGATGTTTTTTTAGAAATATTTAATAATGAAAATGAACACCAACATTTAAATGAGGCAGATCTGACAAATACGAGTCACAACCTGGAAGACCCTGATTATTTCCCAGTACAAGAACATTGTGGTGTGGAAGCGACAAGTACAGCAAGTAAAAAATCAAGAAGAGGACGTAAAAGGAAAAATGTAGACCAAAACAGAGATATTAGAAAAAGAAAAGCTAATACAAACCAAGATTATGTGAGTGCTAACGGAAAATTAATTAATAGTAGACCATTTATAGGAGCTAATTATACATGTGGATGCCCTAAAAAATGTACGGAAGTTTTATCTGTAGCAGAAAGAAAAGCTGAATTCGATAAATTTTGGGGCGGCGGGTGTTATGAAGCTCGTTGTGCATTACTTCAAGGGTACGTCAGAGAAATAGATAAGAAGAGGTCTTACTCAGTGACATCAAGACGAATTTATACCAGAAAGTACTATATACAAAACAAAGAGATATGTAAACAAGCTTTTTTAAATACTTTTTCAATAAGCCAGGCTAGGATTGACACGGCTTTAATGAAAAAAAGGAATCATCTAACTATAAATGACATAAGAGGAAGAATATCAGGAGGTAAAAATTCTATAAGTTCGGATAAATTAAATTCATTGAGGAACTTTTTTGAAGCTTTACCTAAATACGTTTCCCACTACTGTAGAGACAATGTTGCTGCTAATTATCTAGCTCCACATTTAAATTTACCTATTTTATATGATATATACAAAGAAAAGTTTAATAATGCTGTTAGTTTTTCGAGATTTAGGAAATGCTTTATAGAAGATTTCAAACTAAGATTTAAAAAGCCTCAAAAAGACACTTGCCTTCGATGCGATAGCTTTAAGGTTAATCTAGCGGCGGCTAATTCAGAACAAAGACCTCTTATTGAAAAACAACACACAGAACACTTAGAGCATGCACAGTGTTTGCGACGGCAAATGAAAGCAGATTTGGCAAAAGCAAAAGTGGATATATTCACAGAAACACTGACATTTGACTTAGAGAAGACTCATAACTTGCCAAAGCTGCCTACAAGTGTTGTTTACTACAAAAGACAGCTTAATTTATATAATTTGGGAATACATTCAGGAAGTACTGGGCAAGGATTTTTTTACGTGTGGCTAGAACATAAAGCGGGACGTGGTACTCAGGAAGTAGGGTCCTGTCTGCGAAAATATATTAAAGAGAAACTAAAGCCAAATGTAACTCATTTAATACTCTGGTCAGATTCATGTGGCGGCCAAAATCGGAGTATCAAGATGATATTAATACTTTTACATATCCTTCAAAATCATTCGACTTTGGAGGAAGTAACTCTTCGTTTTTTGCAACCTGGCCATACCTATTTGCCTAATGACTCCGAATTCGGAGATGTGGAGCGTGCTCTTAAGACCAATTGCCGTCTTTATACAGATGACGACTTTATTTCTGTAATGAAGGGTTGCCGGAGAAAAAATAAATTTGATGTTACTAAACTATCAACAGATGACTTCTTGTCCATTGAACCGATTCAAAAAATGATAACCAATAGAAAATGCGATATAAATAAAATAAAAATTTCTTGGATGAACACGTTTGAAATAGAATTAAAGAAAAATGAACCAACAATGTTATATATGAAATACAAACTTTCGGATGACCCTAAAATCGTAAACATATGCAAAGGGGCGAAAAAACAAAAGAAGGAAATTGATTTTGATTTAGAACTACCTGTTTTGCATCCTGACGGTCGTGAATTATCGACAGCAAAGATTAAAGACCTCAAAGATATGGTGAAATTAGTACCGGCAGATGCCAAACCATTCTACAATTTCCTTAGAACTGTACGATCGGGCACTTTTACCGATGATACGGAAGGTTTTGGCTCTATCATTGATTTTGAAATCGAAGAAAATGAGGATTACGAAACAAGTACAGCTACTAGCATGTAATGAGCAAAATAATAATTATAGAAAAAGAAAGTTTATAATTTTGTTAAGGAAACGTTTGATAAGATATTATTTATAATTAGTTATACCTACCTATTGATATTGTTAAAATTATAATTGCCTAATTACCTATTTATTTTTAATATAGGTATAATAGGTATATTATGTTTGTCTAATATCACCCATTAAGTTGACTTTTTGTAAAACAACGTATTTGTCTAAGAATTTAATTCAATTATGTTGTTAAATTTAATGAGACTGATTAGAGTATGATATGTGCCATAATTAACTAAATATTAAGTAAATAATAAAAATGCCAACATTTTTCGTGCAGGTGTTCTTAATTAAATATGTAGTGCTAAAAGTACCTATTAGAATTTTTTGAATTTTATTTTATGTTAGATATTTTAACATTTGCGAAGTTTAATCAAAGTTTTCTCCTAAAAGCAGTTTTATTTTAAGTAACTGGCTTTATCTAAGTAAGCTTTTAAACTATTATTACTTAATCATTGATTAGTTAAACACTCTTTTGGTTTTCTCTGTCAATGCGATTTATAAAAATGCCAGAAAGAGACGAAAACAGTGTTTAACTAATAATTGCATAAGTAAGTTAATAACTACCTAAGGCCCATAGTGTTTAGTTTTTCAATACTACATTAATCTACTTGATTCTAAAATTTTAAAATAATTCTACCCTTTTCTGAGTTATTCAATAATGTGTCAAAACATTTGATTTGTTTTAATTTAACTAATTAAAAACAATGTTTATATTTTCAATAAAGTTTTATGTGCCTTAAAATGTTTTATTATTTAAAATAAGCTTTAGGGAGTTTCGCAAAATAATTATTTTATTTTTTTAGAAATATTACAAGATATTATAAAGTATTTTACTTTCGAAAAGTTAACTATACATCTAAAAAGCTAAAATGATTATTGAAATCAACGACATTCGTTCGATTTGTATCAAATTTAATACATTGAGCTATGAAAACTTTAAACTCAATTTTCTCAAAATGACTGTTGTGTGGCTTAACACTATATTGCATATTTGCATCCATTTATGATAATGATTTCTTATGTTTACGCGAATATTACACATTGAAACAAAAACTAATTTAAACGGATTCGGACGGTCAACCCGTGACCACAAAGGCTGAAAGCTTTCGAAATGTTGGGATCAAAATTAAAAAAAAAACCACGATAAAATCCGTTTAGATTAGCTTTATTTCAATATCTATATTTATGAAATAATAATAATAACGACTATAGTATTTGGAGTAACATAACTAATGTTGATGACGGGTAGATTTCCTAATACGACACTTTTCTGTTTTACAGGTGGTCACGGAACTTTCTCGAACATTGTTAACAACCTGGTGCACGTGATCATGTACGCTTACTATATGGTCGCAGCGATGGGCCCCAAATACCACAAGTACCTCTGGTGGAAAAAGCACCTCACCACTCTACAATTAGTGAGTATTCTTTTTGTAATTGTAGTCACTCAAGCAGGCGGCAAAAAATCAGTCTTGTGACAAACATCCTTTCATGGTAATGTGGTAGCCGCCAGTATCTCATAACCGCTTGCATGTATTGAATGATCGATAGAATATGAAGTCCGGTTCCTGGTTATGTTCGGTCTTTAGAGACTATGCTGCCCACACACCCGCCACTGTAACTCCTGTGCACCAGGATCAACAGTGACACGCATTTTTGTTGACACCGAGCAGTGAAGCTTGCAACGAAATTAATCAGATAGAAGATTAAGGAGGAGTTGGAAATATGCTCGGTCTCCTGCAAACACAAAATAGAGATAGATAGCAGCGCCGTGTTGATGTATCCAGGAAAGTGATGGCATTCTTATTGAAATTGCCCTTAGCTACATAGTTGAAGAACTAGAAACAATTTTAAACATAGTAAAGTGGTATCCACGCTGTAGACAGTTTTGTCTACAGCTTGAATGGGCCGACTCAGCAGAGTTGTTGCCACTGTTGAACTGAAAACCGACGTAAAGTAGGAGCTTGATGTTGTGTTTCGTACAGTGATTGGGATATCTGTAGGCCAAAATCCCCTACCTCTTCCCCTTTCCAATCCCTTAATTATCCCATTCTTTTAAGGTCGGCAACGCGTTCCTGACTCTTCAGGTATTATAGATGTTCATGGGTGGTGGAGAACACTTACCATCAGATGATCTACTTGCTCGTTTGCTGTCCTCCGCTATATATAAAATGTACACCAAAAATAAGGAAATGAAATATTCATTCACCTTCAATTAATTAACTGTATTGTAGCATTCACTTCGACTATGGTACTAGACACCAACCTACACGGTCTACTTACCAATTACACAAAGTTACTGGCGAGAACAAAACGATCTCAAATGTTTGGTAACACGATGCTTATAATTACGTAAATAATTGTCTTCCACAATTAAACCGTTATTAGACATTTCTACACGGCGACTCAGCGGGAAAAATCTTTGACAAAAATTGCACAATTTTGCATCACATCGTTTATTATTTAAATGCAATCAAGAGATATAAATATATCGATATTACGAAATTCAAGACAGGGGTGTGTTGAGAAAGTATCAGTTCCGGTTTCAACATTGAGACAAATATTAATATTGGATATCGGATTTGCACGTGTAGACATGCAAATGCATATAACTCTAAATTTAAAATGTTATCGATTGATCACTTTCTCACCGATCGTGCATAACTTGTGGTACACAGTATATCCTTTAGCGCGAACCCTGCACCCTGCGCCAAATTTTAAATTCTGCCCTGTAACGTCCGTCTAACCTAAACTTATTTTTTTCTTAATCTGGTAATTTAGGTGCATTAAATAACTATTATTTAAAATGCAATATTAATTATAGTTTCTTTCTTTAAATATCGTTATTATATACTTGATAGTGTTTTGTCTTTTTTTAATTTATTGTTAGCATTTAGTACAATATGATTGATTATTATTATTCAATTATAATACTAAATGCGACAATTTTTCTTTTAAAGTCCCTGTATTTTTAGCACGATTTTATTAGCTTCAGATGTATGTATGTTGGTATGCTGGTAGGTTGGTATGTTGGTATGTTGGTATGATTGTCTGTAACGGAATCTTTGAACGTGATTTTGACCTGCTTCAAAACGTCGGATTAAATTGAAATTTGGCATACCTACCAAAAATCGATGACAATGCAATATTATATTTAAAAAAATCAAAAAGTATTGCAAATTGTGATTAATAATTATAAATAATTGTGTTGTGTGTAAAATGTAGTTTAGCGCCATCTACATGACGCATAAGAATGCCAATAGATGGCGTTTTTTTGATATTCGGGTTAGGAATTAAAATTGTACTCTCTGGATCTTCGTTAGTTATAGGGAATATCGTAGTATCTAAGAGCGTCAATAGATCTTATGTGTGAAGAACCTCAACCGACTGCAATTTATTTTTTTTAACTAAAAAATGAAAAGTAAATAATAGTTAAAAAAAACTAAAAAACACGCTTTTATAGAAAGTCTAACTAAAAAATAGAAAATAAATTTGAAGAAATCAGTGCATTTTATTTTTAAAAAAGCGTGGGGTGCTTTTTAAGATACTATATAAATAATAATCCTTCTACTCTTATCTGTCAATACAATAATTATAACTATTAACACCATGCACCCCGCGCTTTTTTAAATACATTGTTTTCTTCAAATTTATTTTCTATTTTTTAGTTAGACTTTCTATAAAAGCGTGTTTTTTAGTTTTTTTTTAACTGATTGCAAAATAAACAAATATAGGGAATAAAACAAGACATTAATGCATATTTAGTGCATATTTGGTCATTTGTGCATATTTTATGCATATTTGACCTTTTTCCTAGAGCATATTGCATGCATATTTTGTCATTTTGTTAATGCATATAATCCGGTGTATAATGATTATAAACGAAGATGTTGTTTTTACTTGTTATATTATTATTATGGGACAAAAGACGTTTAATAATAGGAATGCTGATGACTGGGCATTGCGATTCTTCAACTACATACACAGGTCCAAAAGTATTCTTGCATAAGCTAATGAATTGCTTTCGGCACTAATTTAAACTTAATATTCTTTAGACAATCTCACAGCTAAATCCTAGTATCATAGATCTATACTGACACATTTGCATAAGATTTGCATTATTTAAATTGTGCAGTGAAAGGAATATGTAAATATATATTAGATGCATTTTTTTTAAATTAGATACTTTCGTAATTAACATTGCATTTCGTATAGACATTCGAGCTAAGTTTATGGATTGTACCGCGCCTAGAATTCCGAGAGACGGGATCTGCGCTTGCGCAAGTTGTGAGGGTATGGAAAACGTTCGAATTATACTGCATGATCAAATATTTAGACATTTCTATGTATTCATTATTTAGAACACAAGTTTATATTGCTATACAATAATTTCTATGAAAGTCTTTGCTTGAATTTGAGTTCTCCTCTCTTCTTAGTTTTGTTGAGGGGTTGACGTCAGGTAGGCGGCCGGTTGTAAGAACTTTAAGACAAATCTTTTTGTAACATGTGTTAAAAAGCATGTTGCGCCGTCCCCACTGCGAGTGGGATAAGGACTGGAGGAGTTTTGTTGAGTTCATTTAATTTTTTGTCAATATAGCTGCATACCTTGCTGTACCTATATAAATATAGCTATACTAAATTCCCTTTGCATTACGTATTTGATAAGCTAGTATGTTAATTGTTCATCAAAATAACCTCTAAGTTAATACCATACATAAAAAAGTTACACACCTTAATAAATACAAATTTCATAAATGTTCTTTAATACTCTCATAAAAAAGGTTTAAAGGCGTATCAGTGAAACTCAAGATACAATGTTAAATAACAGTTATATTGTTAAAAGACATTTCGTCAATGACTATGAACATTTCGCTGACACTTTCTCATATTTTTGTTATTGTATACAAGCCTAGCGGTTCCTAAACTTTTAAAGCTACGGAACACTCAACAAATCCCTTTCATTTTATAGCAACCTACATTGAATTATCATAACCATAAATCAAATGAGCAAAAATATCAGATAAAAATTATTCATGTATGATTTCATCTTCAATGTCGTTGGATAGTTTGTGAAACAGACCAGACATTCGCTGTAATTCAGTGATAAATTTAACTAATTGACGGAACTCTAGTGGCTTTTTATGAAAGAAAGAAAGGCAATTTATTAGGCACACCTCACAATTAATTTTATATAAGAAGAATATTGATGGTTTTGCCATTTGCGCATGGTTACTGTGACAGATAGGTGACGTACTTATGACACTCAGCGTACTCATAGACGTTATGCAACCCTTGGGTTCTGGGGAACCCACTTTAGGAATCGCTGTAGCCAAGGCTATTGCGCGTAAAATATCCAATCCTTAAATATCTTTTTCTCATATATAATTGATATTATTTCCCAGACTGACTACTTAAAGTGCTCTTTGAAGCAAATTGTAGCCTCAGTGTGTGGTTGGCCCCAGTTTAAAATCTTAATATCAATCCTCCGCAACACCGGATTGAGAAAAATCCGAGCCAAATTAACTTAAGAGGTGATAGTTTAAAATGCGTTCCAAAATCAAATGAAACAATCATATTACGACGGCCTTTGCGTGCTAGTTGTTCAGTTTTTTCAAACACATGAATTTGTTCTCCGCAATTTCTGCCCGGGGCAATAACTGTGCGCTGTAGACCCTAGACTGAACCAAATAAACGAAAATAACTGCTACTAATTTATGACACCGGTTTGTTTAAAAAGTTGTTATTCTATTGGCATCTGTCGAAAGCATATCAACACATAAAATTGCATTCGCGTGCAATTATTTCATAACCCTATACTGTCACTCGGTAAGGTCAAACACAATTATTTAATTCATCGCAATTATAATGGAATTTTGTTGCGTAAATTTTGTTTGAAACTTTGTATCTATGATTAGTTATTGCATTCTGCAAACAGATGTGTGGTAAGTATCGATGAAAACGGGTTCTGAGACTGGTAAAAAATATAACTTTAGCATTTCACCACATCTGATGACCGTGATCAATCCTTGATTGCACGTTTGTCTCGGTATAGAATAATTAAGGAGTTTATATGTTGTCCACAGTAAGCAACCTGTGCTTTGTACACTATAAATAATAAACAATTATTTGGAGATACACATGATCCGTATCAATCTGCCTTATAACTAATTATGTATATAAAAGGCTTTGTATTTCCCCAAATTATTTGGATTGAAAGACCGGACCAAAAACATGCCCACTGAGTTTGTCTAGCTGCATCTTTTCAGGGCTAGGTCGCGCCGCGTAGAGTCCAGCGGTAAAGGAAGCCCACTTGAGTTTGTTTCGCCGAGTCTTCTCAAGTTGGGTCGTTTTGGATCCGGTGGTAGTTTTAAAACACGTGCGCTTTGGATAATGCCTATAGTCCATATTCGACGACCCCCCAAAATATATAACGATCCTGGACTATTCCATAATACAAATATGGAAATATAATAATAATAGATAAATAAATAGATTTAGTATAATTGCCAAGTGTATTTTTATGATGTGTATGCCATGTATACATTAGTTGATACTGATTTTTATATATAAGTTGTTTTTCACTTTCGTACTGACTTGTCATAAGCGCTATTTCAAATGCCTACATGATTAATAAATAATTTCATTTCATTTATGATTTAATGAATATGTTCAACTACTTAACTTTCTTTTGCATTCAAAGGCCTATCAATAATCTCAACTGAAAATCTTGAATCGCGTTGCGTTGGCCGTTATCCGCTTAAGAAATATATGTCGACGAAAACATTAAACCATCATCTATTGTTTCACATTTGGTGGATATATGGCATAGCATATATTATATGACTTTTATTATAGCAGAAGCCGGTAAACGAGCAAGTGGGTCTTCTAATGGTAAGTGATCTCCACGGCCCATGTACGCCCACAATATCAGAAGAATCATCAATCATGAAGAATATTGCCGACGTTAAAGGAAAGGGAGGGGAATTTGGGCCTCCGGACAGCTCACTCACCATACGTAACGTAGCACCAAGCCACTTCTTTACGTCAATTTTCTGCCTGACAGCGGTAACGACCCGGTATAGCCGGCCCATTCATGCTGTAGTCGAAACTGTCTACAACGTGGCTTTACCACGAATTGAAAAAAGAAATTATTATATGACCTAGAAATATCAATGAGGTGAATAGAAAATGAATCACTGATGCTGCGGGCTACAATTATTAAAAAAAAAGTAATATTAACTTACATTCACACTTCTAAGATATTTCGCGCACATAGGCGTGGCTGTCACACGTACTTGTTACACAGATATAGACGGATGTGGTAACATGAACTGTGTCATTTGCCGTAACTTAAAACGACAAAACCTTGAATGTGGTAAAACAAGGTGGTAGGTCCCTAGAGGCCGTCTGGGTTGGAACCACCACTTTGCCTACTTCTGCCGCCAAGCAATAGTGTGTACGCACTGTTGTGTTTCGGTTTGAAGAACATTGAAGCTAGCGAAATTACTGGCCATTATGAGACTTCTTATGTCTCAGGATGACGAGCGCAGTTCAGTGCCATGCAGTGCTTTGTAATTCAAAGTTCAATGCGGTGTTGCTTATGTTTATGGGCGAGCGTTGTGCTTACGATCAAGCGAGCGCCTTGCTCGTCTCGTCATTCTATCAAATAAAAAAAAATGTTACGGTACGGGGTCTCCGAGAGGATCGATCGCCCCATGACATTTAACAACCGTCCACACTTGACAGTTTGTCATGCATGTGTATCACGGTCATGCCTCTCAGTGCAGCGAACTGGCAATAGTAGAAATGCACTTTTAGAAAGTAAATACGCCCCACCTATACCATATAACCTAAGTCGCAGTATCAACTCGTCGTGTAAGCAAACGGTTTCGCCACGCTGCATGGGTAGTCGGAACGCTATATCCTTTCGTATTGCAGACACCGAACATTCTACGTATTTCACACTTGAAACACCAACTCGAAGTAGTTTTGCCTCTTATCTACTTTACAAACATAAACATTTGTTATCCTGGACGCGAAATCTGTTACATTTTGAAAATTAACACACATTGTAGTAAGGAACGAAAATGCTGCAAAGTATTTCATCGATTTATTTTTTTATTTCAAAAATAAATGCAAACAAGGTTATCAGTGGCAGAGACACGCTGTACATAATTTTGTCTTCAGTATGAATGGGCTGGCTCGACCGGGTCGTTAACAATGTCTGACAGAAAAACGACGTATCTAGCTGTTACGATTCGTATTTTGATTGAAATAGACTTGAA
The DNA here is from genome assembly GCA_949126905.1 of Amorpha juglandis. NCBI lineage: Eukaryota > Metazoa > Arthropoda > Insecta > Lepidoptera > Sphingidae > Amorpha > Amorpha juglandis. The sequence goes on from OX421365.1 coordinate 8,819,010, forward strand.
TAGACTAAGGCATATAGGATTTTGTGACTATAAAGCATCCACGGAAACTAAATATGTATTTGTATAAATTCGATTGATATATTACTGCATATGATATATTTTCCACATTGGCTTCATTTTTAATCGTTTGTACTCACACTAGTTAAGAAAAAAGAATATACTCATATTGGTTGAAATAATCGATTAATAACCAATTATTATTGGGTATTTCTATTACAAAACTGCTCAGCATCAACCCGGAGTTGTGGAATTGTGCCCAATATGGTAATAGGTTCCCCTCTATCAATCATGCCACGAAAATATACTCGGCGAAATATTGTTGTACTGGTTACATCTATGCCTGCTCCTTCGGGGATTACAGGCGTGAGTGCGTATGTATGTATGTATTAATCGATTAAGAGTCCATCCATTATTCGAATATTAACATCTCTAATAAGAATATTGACAGCCTCCGTTGCGCAGGGGGCGAGAAGCCGGCTGTGAAGCGAGAGTCTGTGGTTCGATTGCCGCACCGAGACAATTTGTTTCGGGTCTGGGTGTTGTGGGACCGCAAGTCTCTCATAGCTCACGATACAGGTTAACCTAGTGTGGGTTCAGAACTATGTGTGTGACTGTTGGTTGGATTTATCTGTTTATACAATTCCACATTTCGGTACTAAAATAATCCAAAGACAGCAGAGTGTACCTCGTCCTAAAAAAGTATACTTTGTTAATGAACTATGTGTATAATCTTAATGTGTCTAAATGTCTTCATTTTCAGGCGCAATTCTTCATGGTGCTGTTCCATTCTATAAGTGCCTTGGTCTACGATTGTGGATATCCAAAGTGAGTATCACGATAATTTTATCACTATCTGCATGAGACCGACGCGATGTTAGGATCATAGTTAGCCATTATATGGACTTATAAAACTTTTGGAACCATGGAGAGAGTTAGAGTCTAGATCAGTGTTTCCCAACGTGGGGCCCACGCCCCCGGGGGTCAATTTGATAGTTAAGGGGGGCAATTTAAAAATGTACTCGACACGACTTTAACCCTTTCGATTTGGGTTATTTAAATGCAATACAATATCGGTGACAAATTTAACAGCAAAATGATAAGGTGGGGCATGGCCTAAAAAAGGTTGTGACACACTGGTCTAGATAAACGAAGCGTGCGGAATCAAGATGGGGACGCAACCTATCCGTGCACACGGTGCCGCCATTTTTAATGACTTGGTCAAAACTTCAATAATTTGAAGTTGGACCGCGTGGTTTTTACATATAACAGGCTACGTGGCATGTGATTATGACATAAATCATTACACTTGGTTTGAATTCAGGTTTTATAAATTCTCAGTTGTATGTTTCTTGTATATAATTACTACTTCTACATTTCGACTTTCATAGTTATAATGAGTGTAAAGATTTTTAGAAAGCTAATTACCGGATGTGATCTTATAATAATAAAGTATTCAAATAATTGTATATTAACTTATAACTTAACATATTAGGTCCTTACATATGAAATTGGCGTTTTTCGTACTGGCCACTTTAATCACAAATTTCTCCTCTTTGGTAAGGAATTCCAAATTCAAATTTGTACAGCTATAGACTCATGTATTTGTGCTTCGATGATCGTCATTCATTTGTTTTTTTTCTTCTGTTTTTTTCTGTTTGCGTCACTCATTTTACAAAATGGAAAACTTAAAATATCGCATTATTTACGAGTACGAGTTCCGCCGTGGCACTAGTGCTGCGGAAACAACTCGAAGGGTGAATGATGTGTATGGCGGTCGTGTTGCAAAAGAAAACACAGTTCGTTTTTGGTTCCAACGTTTTCGTTCTGGAAATTTCGACCTGCAGAACAAGCCCCGTGGACGGCCTGAGACTCAAGTTGATAATGAAGAGTTGAAGGCTATTGTGGAAGCGGATCCATCGCAAACCACGTCCGAGTTAGCTGCAGGCTGCGATGTTAGTGATAAAACTGTTTTAATTCACTTGAAGCAAATTGGGAAGATTAAAAAGCTTGAAAGGTGGGTACCTCACGAATTGACTGAAGCAAACCGGCAAACGCGCGTCGACTGCTGCGTTACATTACTAAACCGGCACAATAATGAAGGTATTTTAAACCGAATCATTACCTGTGATGAAAAATGGGTTCTTTACGATAATCGGAAGCGCTCAGCGCAATGGTTGGATCCTGGCCAGCTAGCCAAATCCTGCCCCAAGCGAAAATTAACCCCAAAAAAGTTACTTGTAAGCGTTTGGTGGACTAGTGCCGGTATTGTTCATTACAGTTTTCTCAAATCTGGCCAGACTATTACGGCTGATGTCTATTGTCAGCAATTGCAAACCATGATGGAAAAGCTAGCGGCTAAACAACCTAGGCTGGTCAATCGCTCCACGCCACTGCTGCTTCACGACAACGCTAGACCACACATTGCGCAACAGACGGCTAGTAAATTAGAAGAGCTTCAATTGGAAAGTCTAAGACATCCTCCGTACTCCCCGGACCTTGCTCCAACAGATTACCATTTTTTTCGAAATTTGGATAACTTCTTGCAAGGGAAAAAATTCAACTCCGATGGGGCAGTCCAAATCGCCTTCAAAGATTTTATTGATTCCCGTCCGACTGGTTTTTTTAGTAAAGGGATCAATGAACTACCTATGAGATGGCAAAAGTGCATAGAAAATAATGGTTCATACTTTGATTAATTAAATATATTATATTAAAAAATATTCGACTTTTTGTTCCTCCCATACAAAACGCCAATTTCATATGTAAGGACCTAATATTTCAATATTAAATTTCAATTGTAATAATACTATAGTTAACGGTTATAGGTAAATCGAAGGTAGTAGAAGGGTGGATGTAAACACCTCTCAATAAAATTAAAAGGATGATTTAATCATTTCTTACGTTTACGCAAATGTTACACATTGAAATAAAACTAATTTAAATTGGACGTGGTCAGTCCATCTCGCCACCACGAAGGCTGAAAAGTTTTCAAAACGTCGGGACCAAAATTAAAATAAAAAATCCGTTTAAATTAGTTTTATTTCAAGGATGATTTAATTTTGGGGCTTGCTATATAAATTGAAAAAATAAATCTGAATTTTCAAATTGTGACTCTAAAATCAGCTAATAAAGTGAAAGACAATCAAAAGACTAGGTACGATGAAGATACGATGTAGATACGATGAATATTTTGATCAAAGTCCAATTAGCCAGAAGTAGTATGCTGACTAAGATTCATTAACTTATCTTCTACAGCATAATGCTCAAATAATTATAATGTTAATTTTAATATGAGATTTTTTTCTGCACGCATTACAGAATAATTGCCGCCGGACTAGTTCTCCACTCCACTATTTTTATCGTCCTCTTCATGAATTTCTACATGCAAGCTTACAAGGAGCAATTAGTGGTCGAAGCACCGAATAACAACAATAACGTCACAGAAGGACACACAAAAATGAATGGCCACGTTAAAAATGGAGATATATCTAACGGACATATAAAAAATGGTAACATACCTAATGGATACGTTAAAAATGGTAGTATCTCTAACGGACATGCCACAAATGGTGATTTAATTAATAGAATACATAATGGACATGTTGCCAATGGTCATATCGAAATAGGTGAACTTAAGGGAAACGTCAAAATGGGTGACATGAACGGACATTACAAAATGGGTGAAATAAATGGGCATATCACAAACGGTGATTTCCCTAATGGACATGTTAGTAGCCGTGATACTCTGAATGGTTATGTTAAAAACGGACTCATAAATGGCACAGTATCACATGCCGTCACAGATAAAAAAGTGCAATAACATTTAGCTTTAAGTTTAGCTTATTGCCTTTTCGTACATTTTATAATAAAAAGATTGAGGAAATACTTGTGGACTTTAGTAATATGTTTGATTTATAATGCACTAGAAAAAAACCATCAAAACACAATTTAAAAAATCTTATTCTGACTTCTCCACACAATTTTGTAGAGCTGTGTCAACAGCCGATAAGCATGATTTAATTTTGGTCTGTAACCTTTTGAATCCATATATCACTAGTAATATCCACTAAAAGTCCTCGACCATTTCCTTAATTTTCTATAAAAAATGTACTGTCTTTGTTAGTCAAAGTTTGTAGTTCCACTGCGAGCTGTACTCTATAATAAAATTATTATAGTAAGAAAATGTAAATAAATTTTAACTTTACTGAACTGTACTGAATTTCCTTTAGAGATTTTATTTTTAACACGTGTTAAATGCTCAACTTTTCTACTTTGTGTAAACTACCTCAAGTTTTTACCTATACTACTATTTTTTATCGAAATGTAATGAATACTTTGTCATATAGACTTCTTAGTACAGCAAAGTTTGTTGCCAGGATATTGTCGTCAATTTTTGAAGAATCAAATGCTTTCTTTCTTGGATAATATATTTTTGTTATGTGACGCATACAAGGAGAAAGTTCTCATTTCTACGCGCATATTTTTTGTTGCTTTTATTTTAATATTTGGGTGCGCATATTAACATCGATACTATCTGTTATAGACAAATAAATTTGCAAAAGCACCAACTCACAGTTGGTTAGACTAGAATGTGATTTATTATAATGTTGGCTTTCTAATGTTTAAATAGTCTTTATTATATTTTCGTTTTTTTTATCTTAAATCTGTTCAACGAAGAGCAAAACATATATCACTGTACGGTTTTTTTATGAAACGTATGGGTTTCATGAAAGGCTAAAAACAAACATAAATATATTTGAGTCGATGCTATTTCAGTATAATAGTCAGTTGGTGGTAAAAAGCACAGAGTCAAAATTATTTATTTTTACCTTATTAGTTCATTGAAAAGTTTTATTTTTGTTAAAAAAAATATTTTTCTTTTATTAGTGGAAAAATTATCAAAAATCGATGCTTAAATATAATTGGAATCTACTTTTAGCTAAATCATAAAAAATCGGAACTTTTTCTGATAAGTTATGCGCAGATAAACATTTCAAATAAAACAATAAATATAACCTTCGAATTGAGAGCCTCCGTTTTTTCGTCGGTTAAAAAGGTCTGCAACTCACCCAGGCATTGTGGGTGTTAATAGGCAGTGGCATTTGGTGAACGACTTGCTCGTTTGCCTAGTGTATAAAAAAAAGTGTGTAGTCACAGTACCGTATGTTACCGTATTTACACGAATATTGATTATTATTATGTCTGAAATTAGACTTATAAAACTTACCACTTAACAATAATATATTATCTTCTCATTTCCGTCCATACTAAGCTTTACGTAGTGGTAAGAAACGGTAGATGTAAATATATTTTTTAAATTATTTTTAAACGGTACATACAATTGTAGCCATCAAATCCAACCAACGAAATCATCACAATAAACATTTCATATATTATTAATTAATTTTCAACAATTTTAATCGTCACATATTTGTGACGTTTTATAAAATTGATATTTACATTCAATTATTTGAATACCCATAGTACTGGCCCTAGTGCAAGTTTTTCATTAACTGCCATGTCGCGTCATCTATTTGTATTTTCGTATGTACGCCTATCCGTATAGCGCCATCTAGTGAATTGTATTGGAAACATATTAACTTCATACATACATATTTTTAGTTTAAGGCTGACGTGACAGGTATCGAAAAACTCGCACTAGGCACAGTGTGTAATACTTATATAGTCAAAATGTACATGAACAATGTTATACCAACGTGTCTCATTAAGATATTCGTCGCATACGTCACATTATTCACTGGCGCAGAATGATATGTCCGGCTCATCCGGACCACGGTACCACTTCTTAGAACAACTCTATGTGACGTTTTGCTGTCAGGTTTCGAGTGGTTAGTGAAATTTCCAGAGGCGTAACAATCCTTAAAGATTATCAATGCACCGAAACGACCTAAAATTAGTAGGTGCTCTTGGGTTAGAATGACCATATTCCACTTTGCCCACCACCAAAAATATAATAACAGTGTGCTTCAAAAAATACATTAGTCGTGGATACGGACTCCAGACTGTAGCCTAGGACTATGTTTTATTCACCTTTTTTCGCACACACACAGATATACAGGGTTAATTTTAAAACACCAGCAACCTCGCAGGACCAGATAGCTGACCCCATACGGAACAACTTTTGTTCTACGAGTTTGTATATAACTCAATATATTTAAAAAAAAATGATTTTACAAGTTTCTGTTGTGTCGTATTTTTCTTCGTAGCGTTCGGCGTGCGCGCGCGACTCAAAGAAGCCGCTCAGCTGGCTCGGGCGATGACCTTCAACGCTAGCCCGGTTCCCCACGCTTCGCGTGTTTGCTTACGTAATCTGCGATGCGTGTAGGTAACATTCAAGACGGAAATTAAATGAATACTTATTTTTGTATGAAAATAAAATCTAACAAATTATCAAAAGTCGTAGAACAAAAGTAGTAGCTTATAACCTTAGGTATCTACCCCTGCGAGGTTGCTGGTGTTTTAAAAATAACCCTGTAGTGTGCCATGAAGTTTATCCGTACTTTCAATACAATTTGTGTGTTACAATTTCGTTTAAAATAAATTGACCGAGCCGAAGTTAGTCACTTTACCTACTCTTTGTGCCTCTCGTCACCCTTTATGAGACCATAAGGTGCGTCCACACATCCGTGAAATTTCTCCGCACTGAGAAGCGTGGCTATCACACGTACTTTATTACGCTAGTGTAGGATGTCGTAACATGCACTCTGTCATTTTGCCGTGACTTAAAAAGCTTAACACAAATCCCTAATTGACACGTCACGGCGAAATGTTACGGGATCTGAATAATTACGGATTGCTCCATGACATTAGGTGTAACACTTAATAGATTTCACTTAGGTTTGTCACGCATGCTTATCATAGTCACGCCTTTCGGTGGGGGGAAATGTCATAAGGAGAGACACATTTTAAAACAATAGCCACGATGCAGCCGGTCAAATGATTGACGTGCATATGGCTCGTATTTTGATGTAAATCGTGATAAATAAGATACCCAGAGTACGATTATCTATAAAGTAACTTATATAATTTGTATACTAATTTTATGGCTCCCAGTGGAAAATGGGATTGTAATAAAATCCTATAAAATAATTAAATTTAATGCCAATGTTAATAATACCAGTCAGTTTAGCGAAAATGTATTTTTTATATAAATTGGTGATGTAAACGATGTATATTTAATGTTAAGTCATTTATATAATTGCATAATGATTAGACGCTAAGTTTTAATACAAATTATACGATTTTTAAGGAATTTTATGAGAATAAAAGAGGGACTCCGAAACAAAAATTGTTTTTTTTTATTGGCAAGTAACGACATCTGTTGGGTAAAGTCGTGATTACGTCGAACATTTAGTTGCGTGAATACGGCTACTACGAGAACTAAAATTAAGTAACTACCTAGAAAAAGTACATGCAGTAGTAACTTAGATCTTACAGATGGCAGCAAGAATGACGTAAGTGGTTACTTACATTATACTTATTTATACAGTCGTTTAAAGGTTTCTCTGGTTGAGAAACCTTTAAACGACTACATAAATAAGGATAATAGACTTATAAATATCAATAAGCTTAAATAACTCTATGGTACAAAAAAATTAACTCATTAATAGTTAATCGCTTATTAAATAAAAAATGTAACGTAGTAGTATATAAGATTTTCTCCGCGATAAAATACGAAACAATTAAAACAGTATGTAAAACACAAGACAACGTTAAAAAGAAGATAGTGATTACATTTTAAACATAAATTATACCTACGCTAATTTGATACGGATAAAAGACCCTCAAATGCTATCTATTGGTCTTAATTAAGTGTAAGAAACTCAACTGGTCTCAATAAAAATTACAATCTCGTTACCAAGTCATTTGATAGCCAATAGCACGCACTAATTGAAATGAAAATCCAGCCTTTAAAATTTAACGGTGTGCCGATAACTTTCGAGACCCTCGGTAATCCTTAATTATAGCTCTGCAAAATGTCAATAAACCTCGCACCCGAACGTTTTTTCCTCCCCTTTCCTAATTTGTTGGCCCTAAAATCGCGTCCATTCCTATCCAGGACGTAAGGTCTCTTTACTCTAACAGAGTTTTTACAGACCAGAGCTCTACCAGTGTGGACATTGTAACCTTGCAATGAGAAGGGTAGACACGGAGTGAACACGCACCGCTCTGTCACCTTCTGTAAATGATGGAGTGAGAGAGATGGCGCTACCATCACTGATGTTGACTAGTATTCCGTTCTACGCAACTTGTTATAACTAAATATTTTTAACCTTTGTGGTTTCTTAATTTATATCTAATATTCATTAGGCTCAAAGACAACAAGCAAGCAGTTTTACTGTGCGTATACCATCATTCTATATTATATACAAGTTTTAATCAATACAAAACCATAATATAATTAAATGCGCCAATTTTAGTTTGTATAAAGTTTTCAATTTTGTCTGTTTGAAGAATCTGAAAGTTCAAATAATAATTTCAACATCTTAATTAATTATGCTTTCAAATAATAGCCGAACTTCAAGCAACAGAATACAACATGACAATTAATTAAAAATGAAAATCATATTATAGCAAATACTTTTGAGATTATTAAAATACGATCGATAAGCGTGTAATGGAACGCAATCCGTCGCCGGCCGGGACGATTCCCTCGCCCAGGGTGAGTACTGAGTAGTTTAGTCAAGTACGCGCTGCTGTCGCGTTCGCACGTGGTGCACCCGCGCTTTCCCATACAATACAACAAAATAAACCACAAAACCTTACAAGAACCACATAAAACTGAAACGTGACAGTGTTGTTGTGAATCAAACATGTTTAACGTCCACATAATGTGATCTTCCGTCGCGTTATAATAATTTAACGATGCTTTTCGCCCGACACTTGGTGAATAATGATATGTAACATTTTGTACCCTGATAAAACGTTTGTAACTGTGTGTTTTAACTCGGTAATGTGTTGTCAACATTAGAAATGTGTTGTGTTATATATATTTACGTCAGTCTATCTCATTTCACACGCAAAAGGGGTGGCAAAGCAATGGAATATGCTAATAAGCTGGTTTCTTTTAGCCCGCACACAAAAAGCTCTGCACTAGAGACTGCAATGCGATTTGTGTTGCAAATTTACACGATTTATATCCTTCTGTTCTGCTAACGTTTTATGTTTTGTGTGTTTTAGTTTTTATCGCGTTTTATTCTGCTTATTTTTTGTCTTCATTCTGTCTTCCGGGTCGAATTGTTAATTTAAATCTAATGAAACTCCCAAAACTTCGATTACTAGATGAACCTAAGAATTGTAAATCTCGGAAGTCGTTTGTTATTCAAATTAAATCATTAATCAGCGAAGTCGGAGCCATCTACAAATCAGTCAACGGATTGATTTTCCATTTCAAATTATTCACTTAAGTCGTGTTCGATATACACCATCGACTCTTCATCTTACAATAGAACTGAATTCATTTCCTTTGTGTCAATGTCGTTTGAGCTAATTTCCTGCTTTTCAAGTTATTAACCCGTCTGGTTCAGATCTAAACTTAGATCTAGTCTAGTTACTTCATTTTAAATTGTGTCGTTGATATCAAATACTATACTTAGAAGAAAAGGTTTTTAAATAGTTTCTATTATAGTTTTCAAAGTCGTAAATGTATGTATTATTAGCTTATGTTCGGTTAAATTTAAAATAACTACGATATATTTTATGATGATAACAAAACCAGACATCGTCATCCTTTTACCCCTTATCCTACTCCGATATGAAGTAGGCAATACATGTAGTCAATTCAATACTAGGCAAATAATGTTAGGAAAAGTCACTAACTACTGCCTGACCTAAAAGATGTACCCAGTACCTCTCGGGACATATATGCTTTCATCCTCGCACAAATAAAACAACGATTCTATTATTCTTTTATAATAGCTCCGAATTAACTGGCCGTGAAAATAGACAAGTTAAAATACCTAGGTCTGTACTACACGAGTCTGGTGACATCGACGTCAGGGCCCGTTTCGGCCCCGCTTTGGCTAAGTGGTAAGAGATCACAGACGGTACTTGCAAACAATTGTAGCAATAAGACTTTAAAATCGCATACACAAAACTATCACTCAGCCTGTTCAGGTGAGAGACGTGGCCTGCACTTCAACGCTATGCTAGGAAGATCCACGTCGCAGAAATGAAGATACTGCGGTGAATGAGCAACATTACATGACTAGACCGTATATGTGTTGAGTATATCCGCGGTAACCTTAGTGTTCGCGGCATGGCAGATACGGCAACTTCAGGAATCTCTCTGAAGGTGGTTTGGTCACATTTTGAGGAAACCACAGTAGTTCATTGTTCGATAATACCTGTGCCAGATTGTCCCAGAAGTATGATCCGGTAGACGGGCCAAACGCGCTGGTTTAATTAATAAGAGTGAGACAGGAGATCTAACGGTTACTACGGAGGATGCTGCAGATCGGACTAAGTAGTAGCGCCTAAATAGGTAGGTGGACCCTGGCACTAAGCCCGGATTACGCCAGGTAGAAAGAAAGAAAGATAATATCTTAGACAGCTAAAGCATACATGTTCGTGTATCGCATGATATTGCTGAGTTTCTTCTCTGACCTTGACCTTTTTCATAGGTAATACTGATATCCTAGGATAGGAAATTAAAGTTGAAAAATATAAGTTTAATGATATTGAAAGCTTGTTATTAATACAATTCTTTGACAGGTGGGTAGTAAAACTTGAATTGCAAGATATCGCAGTGTATTCATTTATAACAGACAAATAATTGAAAATGTACATAACGACTAACTGTAATGTAATATCAGACAACAATAAAACTAGAAAAACCGTACATGTATCTAATATGATTTTACCTATTGGATAATATTTAGAAAAATTATTTTTAATGAAATATTAATTATACTAAATTTATTCATCTGTTTTTCGAATCAACCTTATTCTCTAATGTCCAACTACAATCCTCTATAAGATCGACCAAAAATGTAACCGTTAATAAAACTTCCAACTTCACCGATAGGGTATTCCGCTGAAACCAAAAAACTTAATCCCAATTCCACAAAGCAATACATTCGACAATAAACAAATACAAATAAAAATAATCCGTAAAGAAAAACCAATACGTCTGGCGAGTTGAACGCCAAAAAGAATAAAAACCGGGGCATGTGAACTGAACAGAAATGAGAACAAGAAAACTACAGTCTACGACTTATTTCTTGTGGTACGGAAGTTATCAACATTTCGACCGGCCCGCTATGTACTAAGAATCCGGTTCCTTTGTACTGGCTCATCTTGTGAAATGTAGATTATCTTATTGAGATGCGTTATCGACGCAACGTGAATTGCTTTTAAGTTTTTATGGACTGTCGTGATTTAATCTATTTGAAATTGTTATCTTGGTATATTCAATATATATTGCTAGAAGCAGTAAAAAGATTGTATCCCGACTGACTGATTGACTAGACTACTGAGGCGAATAATAGTATTTCAAATCCTAATTCTAATGCTTAATATTAAACTAATACATCTTGATATTAATTATACGATCATAAAGGTGTTTGTATGTAAGATATTCTTAATTGTAATACGTGAACATCGAAGTAAGTTCTGTGTGGTGTTGCTTCTGTTTATGGGCAGGCGTGGCGCTTACCATCAGGCGAGCGCCTTGCTCGTCTCGTCATTCAATCAAATAAAAAAAATTAAGCAGTATTATACTTGGACTAGCCAGTTAGTCATACAATAGGATTTCCTTCTCATTCGCCAAGTCAAATATTCCCATACCAGGTCTAGTCTAATGAAAAATATTTGGACATATGCCAAGTATAGAAAATTTTTCAACTGAAAGCACTTAAGCTGTAAGATAAATGAAGAGCGTGGAACGAATATTACTAATACAATTCGTAATAATAACTATTTAAATGAAATATGAAAACGCAAATAAAATGTCCCGACGAAGGTGTCTATTAGAAGTTGTTGACAGAATAATGGTCTGTTAAGTAGACTGCACACTAATCACTAAAGATAACAAAGAAATTACGTTGATAATTTTAAGAGGCGTAAAACTTACTCATTTTTTACTAAATGCATACAATCAATGAAAGTCTAATGATATATTCCAAATTACCTTTAAAATAAAATAATAACCACATATGCTTTGCAAAGAAACAATTCATTTATATTATGTTCGTAACATAGTATCTACTATACATTGTTTATTTAAATCAAATTGTCTTCATACTAAAATAGTTCAGACAAGCAAAAAATTAACCAATATTTGCATTGTTCCCCAGAAGAGGTAAAGAAGAACATATGACGAACGGTTAATTGGAAATGGCAATTACTACAACTTGTTTCACTCTTGCCGGTTAAATTCTAAATTTACTTCAGGTTTTTTTATTATTTGCCTGAATGACGAAACGAGCAGGTCGCTCGCCTGATGGTAAGTGCCAATAAACGGATACAACACCACACAGAATGTTGTAATTCAAAAAGCACTATATTATGTCAATGCGTTCATGACTCCGAGACATAAGCGGTTATGTCTCACAATGCACAGTAATTTTAATGGCTTCAATGTCGTTCAAAACGAAACACAACAGCGCTTACACACTACTGATACCTACCACCTAGTAAACGTCTCACGTCGCATTTAATTTGATATTTATTATGAATATATGTTGAATTTTTGTGATAACGATGGTTTTATAAAGTTTTTTGGCCTGCCCTTATGACTAAAGTGGGTAGATATAGAATAAAGATGCAGATATAGAATTCTCGTTTATGTTTTAGTTCAATTGTTCGCCTGCCTGACGTAATTCAACCTTCAATATACATACAAGCTAAAGAACTCTAAACATCAGTAATGCAAGAATCTTGACTAGGGAATCTCCGACCTTTTTAAATCTTAACTACACAAGGTGATCAATATTAAACAGTATATTTCAAAAGACAAGCTAAATTCAGCCACTTGTACATAATAATTAGGTACAATTCGTAATGATTAAACCTGATCAAAAGAGCTATAATTTAAAACTACACTGAAAGGAAAAAATCCGAACAGCCTCATGCAAATAATGATCATTAGTGCTAAAACTTGGTTGATGGACCAGTTGTCACTTTATTTGTGATAGGCAGGGTAGAAGGTGTAAATGTAGTTCTAGACCTATTGCGGTAAAGTCACGTTGCAACTGACAACTCAATAGTAGAGTGATGAACGGATATACATACAACGGTTTTGGTGTTTGATAACAGTTTCAGATTCAAGTTATTGAGTGTTGATATACAATTTAAAAGGACCGTGACAAATATCCAATTTTAAATCAAGTATTATATGTCGAATAAAATGAGTTTACACCTACTCGACAGTAAGTTAAAAACACATCCAATTTTATTCGGATCAAACAATCAAACGGTCGTAAAAACCTACGTGTGAATCTCACTGAGAAGAATGGCTCTCAGGGTTTATTACGTTCTGAAAAGTTATGAAATAGTTATGAAATCTAGTTCTTAGATGCCGTCATGAAAGTCAAATAAGATTATTTTACAAGTTTCTTTGTAGTCAACGACGTATACTTTGTAAAGTAAAGTAATATTAATACTGTGATGTGTCGAACATCCTTAATTTGTAAATGGTAGAACTACGCTGCAGTCATTATGTTCTCTACAGTATGAATGAACCAGTTCACTTGCGTGGTATTACAAAAAGAGAAACCAAATTAAATTATCAGTTGCATTTCGTATGATTTAAGAGAATTCCTTATTTCCCTTTCCTCAATTCCAATTCCTTTAATGTAAAATATCAGTTTATTACTCAAACTCATTCAATTGCTTATTCGCCAACCACTGCTATAAAAACAACGCCTCCAATCGTCATAATTCCTACACAAACATTGGTTAAAAGTTTAACATTGAGTCACAACGTAGAAGAAAAGGCAATAATAAATCACCACGATCTTATGATTGTTTACAAAGTAAAATTTCATCGCAACATATAAATCAAACGGGAAAGATATCTGATCAGAAGACACGCACCATCAAGATTTATTGAACAATAACAGTTTTTATCGGCCAATCATCTCAATTTAGATTCGATGCCACAATCCCACGATAATTATAAAAATGTATCAGTAACATAAAATTTATGCGACCATTACACCATGGGAAACACATAAAAAACGATGCAATAAATATTGACTGCTTACCAACGGACATAGAAGGGGACGACGGCCATTTAGAAAAGGCCTCGACTGAGCAAATAGTTGAATAAACAAACAAACTAAATATATAGTAATATATTGCGGTCGCGCTAACAATAGATACGTTTGACAAAAGTATTACAAGGGTCCTGTTTGTCTAGTAATATTAACTACTGATCTCCTGTATTATTCGTGTTTGTAAGGTAACTCTGGGATTAGTTACGAAAATTAAAAAGTTATTAAGTACTAATGAGATATAGTTAATTTCTTTTTTAACACATTTATTTATGTCTATATATTCTGTATAATAAAATTGAAGAATTTGATAAAGATTAGAAAGACTAATAACACTAAGTGGCTATCTGGGTTGGTAACACCGCTTTGTTATTTCTACCATCAAGCAGCAAAGTATAAGCACCGTTGTATTTTAACATAAAGGATATTAAAGCCACAGAAATTACTGGGCATTATGGGACTTAACATCTCGTGTTTCGGTACGACGAAAGCAGTCCAACGCCATGCAATGCTTTGTAATTCAATGTTCTGTCTGGTGTTGTGTCTGTTTAGGGGTAGGTATGGCGCTTACCATCAGGCGAGCGACCGGTTCGTTTTATCATTCAAGCTAATATAAAAAAAATAAAATAAAAAAAGAACTTGATTACGGACCTCAAAGATGGCTAATGGAATCACTGAATGGCCTAATATAACAAATGTAGGCTAGTTAGTGCTTTTTCATACAGTATTCTATTCATAGTGTTTTTTTTTAGTTTTATTAACTTTTAATGTATTTAATTAAAATATTACATTAATATAATAGGATATCGCAATCAGACAATATTACGGTGTATAATACTGGCTATATCTACTAACCCGCATTAGACCAGCCTGGTAGACTAAGATCCCGACCTCTCTCGTTAGTAGAGGAGGCCCCTGGGATAGTATATATGTACAAAGCTGATATTATTTAGAGAATACCGTCCTTGAAATTCAAGCGTGCCGACTCGATCGATTCGGAACAAACAAATTTGAAATACTGGCCTTGACTTAGCCACAGAGAAAAGAAATTCGGATGTAACGTCATGTAATTATTTTGGAGACTAAATAATTTATGACGGAGCTAAGTTAATTACCATTGCAAACAAATATGTAGAAGGTGGTAGGTCCCTCGTGTGCGAGAGGCCGTCTGGGTTGGTAACACCGCTCAGTCTATTTCTGCCGCCAAGCAACGTTGTGTAAGTACTGTTGTGTTTCGGTTGGAAAGACATTGAAATCAGTGAAATTACTGGGCATTATGAGTCTTAACATCTTATGTCATGAGGTGACGAGCGCAGTTCAGTGCCATGCAGTGCTTTGTAATTCAAAGTTCTGTGTGGTTTTGCTTCTGTTTGTGGGCAGGCGTGGCGATTACCACCCATCAGGCGAGCGCCTGGCTCGTCTCTTCATTTAATCAAATAAAAAATGTACTTCTTGAAGTAATGTAAGGAAATACAACAATTATGGATATAGAAATTCCAAAACATTTCGAAATCATACTTCATATTCAAAATCATACTTCTAATATAGCAACTACAATGGGTATATTATATAAAAAGGCGTAAAAGAAATTATTTGAGACTTACTCGTGACTGAATTTATCAACTCAAGAACAAAATTAAATGCGACCATTAAACCAGTTGGAATACGGCAACGAAAATAATAATTATGGATTAACTCTGAAATCAGGATACATAAATTAAATCTTGTGTCGAGAAAAAGAGTCCAAAAATAATATGCAAATCCAAGGGAAGTGACGAATAACATTGATGTTATACCAAATAAAACGTTGTAGTGACTCATATAAATACTCTGACAACTTGACAAGATGATTGCTACTGTAAATGATACTGCAATTGAATGTAATGCTTGTGTTCTAGATATTCTGCGCAAAAAGTAGGGTCCTAAAAAAATATTTATTTTGATGCAACACTGTAATTTGCTGTTTATAAAAATGCTTTTTCAAATTCTTTCTATGTTATATTCTCTAATCGTCTCATGGGTGACAGAGCACTTATTCTGAGGAACCGTGATGTCCTAAGTCGGATAACCAGAATTTGTCTTTAAATTTTCGATTACCAAAATCGCTCGTAAGTTACCCAGGATTGTAATTTGTAGTACAACGATAGGCTCGCTTTCTATCATATTATGGGACGGAAATAAACTCATCAAAACGTGGGTTTGCTAGTTACACTTCTGCCTTCTACTCTACCTCCCTACTACTATATTACTCTACTTCTGACTTCTACTACCTCGGGGATACAGGTGTGGGCTAACGTTATGTTGTACTAAATGACAGTTCGTGGCGCAGCGGGCGAGTAGCCGGCTGTGAAGCGAGACGCCGCGGGTTCGATCCCGCACCGAGACAAATATTTGTGTGATCCACAAATATTTGTTTCTGAGTCTGGGTGTTGTGAGATCGAAAGTCTTCGTACGACACAAGACTCGTATCTTACTGTGGGGTCAGGGCTATGTGTGTGTTGGGTGTATTTATTTATTATTAAAATAAGATATTTACAAACAATTTACAAGTGGTAGAGCCACCCTATAGACAGTTTTGTCTACAGCTTAAATGGACCGGCTCGACCGGGTTGTTACCACTGATGCAGGAAACCGACATGAAGTATCAGCTTGCTGTGACGTTTCGTACGGTGAGTACGAAATTATTTAATTATTTTAGGGTCGGCAACGCGTCCATGATGCTTTTGGTGCTGTGGGCTTTCATGGGCGGTAGAGATCACTTCCCTATCTGATGACCCACTTGCTTCAAAAATAACTTATTTAAGGACAATGACAATAAATACAGACAATGTGTGTTCATGTTATACAAATAACACTTTAAGTCATATATGCATCATAGCAATTGGCAAAACCAAGGTTAACCAATATAAGTAATAACCAACATAATAGACTGGTGATTATCCGGTTGAAAATGGTAAAAATAGAAACAAATTTATAGTAGAATCAAACCCATTGTAAAAGGAAGAGAATACAACAAAATTCATAGGAAAAATAAATTAACGGCGATCTGAGGTCGGGAAGTGGGAAGGGGGGGGCTTTTAAGGGTAAAAAACGGTTTATCTCGATTTCCGGAAAAACTACAAGTCCTATGGAAAAAAGTTAAATCGCAAAGTTGTAGGTAATAAAAAGATCTACAACTTTTGTATACACACTCTCTTCACATAACCTCAAAATATATGTGAAAAATTCAAATAACCAAGTTTTTCGTTTTTATTTTTATCTATTATAATAAATCATTTTTTTTCACGAAATTTAGTGAAAACTTACCTTTTTATATCCCAAATACACTGTAATTTTTTTGATCTAAAATATTCATTGTTTCACCTTATTTTGACATAATATCGAAAAAGCAGCCTAATTTTCAAACGAAAAATCTCACGTCAAAATATCAGCTTTTTTAAAAAAGTCTGTTGGTTTCTTGTTCATTGAATTCTCTACTTTCTGATGGTGTAAAAAAATATATACATTACTATGGTAAATGTGCTCAGAAAATGTAAAGTTATAAGTTAATATTTAATAAGACATATCTACAATATTTTGAGAAAGTTGTAGAATCTTCTTTATATTATATGCGTAGATGCCTCTTTATTGTTATTTTAATACAACTTATATACCTGAGTGATCTACGGAAAATTTTAGCCCATCATAAAGAAGTGGGGAAGGGGCTAGGTGGGTCTGGGCCTTACTACTTGTTATTTAGTAGTTCGTTTCTTTGCATTTTCTGAGCACATTTACCATAGTAATGTATATATTTTTTTACACCATCAGAAAGTAGAGAATTCAATGAACAAGAAACCAACAGACTTTTTTAAAAAAGCTGATATTTTGACGTGAGATTTTTCGTTTGAAAATTAGGCTGCTTTTTCGATATTAAGTCAAAATAAGGTGAAACAATGAATATTTTAGATCAAAAAAATTACAGTGTATTTGGGATATAAAAAGGTAAGTTTTCACGAAATTTCGTGAAAAAAAATTATGTTTTCTAAAAGATAAAAATAAAAAACTAAAAACTTGGTTTTTTGAATTTTTAACATAAATTTTGAGGTTATGTGAAAAAAGTATGTATACAAAAGTTGTAGATCTTTTTATTACCTACAACTTTGCGATTTAACTTTTTTCCATAGGACTTGTAGTTTTTCCGGAAATCGAGATAAACCGTTTTTTACCCTTAAAAGCCCCCCCCTTCCCACTTCCCGACCTCAGATCGCCGTTAATTTATTTTTCCTATCAATTTTGTTGTATTCTCTTCCTTTTACAATGGGTTTGATTCTACTATAATTTATTTATGTTTCAAATTGGAAAATCACCGGCCTATAAGTAGACACTGGTGGTTAATATCTCAGAAAAAACGTCAGATGTAATTTTAAAGAGAATTAAATACGTTATCTGGCAAGAAAATTGAACGTCAAGCTATTTCGTACATCTCATTCGCCCCTTGTGTTGGATGTTCTGTCAGGCGGTTGATTGACGCGAGCGCCCGCGACTGTCCTGGCAGCTGTCACTGTCACGTGCCCTGGCATAAATGGCAACAAATGGGTCTCATTTATTGAAATAAAGTCAAATAAAATAAATAATAATGTGTCATAGTCTCCCCAAGCGACGCTAGGCTGTCTCCCTGCGTCGTGGGTGGTATGGCATCACCTAATACATCACAGACAATCAGATCAGAAACAAAAGGCTTTTTTAGGTATAATATTTGCTACGGCCGGATGTCTGAGATATTTCTCTAACATTATCTATACACCTATAAATACGCGCGACAAACAATAATTTCTACGTAGTTTCTTAGCTAATCAATTAAGATTTTCATTAGATATAAACAACATTTGAATTAGATTTATTTCTTTTAAGAGTACTGTGGCAACTATTTGATGTAAAATCTCACAGCGGGACTACTTCATATGTTACTCATCATAGTAGAAAGATCTCCGTCTGTGAAGCAGGAGGCCGCGGGTTCGATTCACGCACTGAGACAAACGTTTGTGTGATCCTCAAGTATTTGTATGGGTCTGAGTGTTGTGAGACCGGAAGTCTCTCGTAGCCGATACGGGTCGGGGTGTGTTTTCTCCCCAGAGGGGTTAACGTCTGGCCGCCGGCCGATCATAAAAACTACAAGCCAAATGTTTCTGTAACATGCATTAAAAAAGTATTTTACGTCGACCCCACTGCCAGTTGGATAAGGGCAAGTTGAAGAAGAAGAAATGTTTAAATTTAAACCTACTTCTTCAACCGTACACCAAAACCCTGTAGAAATTAACTTAGCCCAATGAGTAATGCGAACTACTCCGCTTTATATTACCCAAGTTAAACTATTATAGTAAACGTTAGCTAGGCTCAATAGCGCTCCCCGTGCAGCTCCATCTCACTCGGCGCGTGTTTGACCGACTTACTTCCGAATGGATTGCGACCTGCGAGGATGTTTTATTGCAGTCTTATCACATACCTACGCTGTAACCGTGGTAGATGTTGGACTATGGTATTTATTGAATATATTGCTGTTTTTGAATTCGTATTCGTATAGGTAGATATTTAAATGATGAGAATCAAGTATCTCTGTTTTGATCCCTCATTTTGTTATATTAACTCACTATTATGTGATAAAGCAGACAAATAGTGAATAAGTAGGAACGGTCTTTGTAACATAAATGTAACATAAACTTGGAAACAATAATATTCATAGGTAATTTAATGTATTTACGAATATACAATGCAATATATTAAACGCTAAAGTGTTTACTCCCTAAAACAATTATTGTATAATTTGAACATATAATACATTATAAAGTTACCCCTTTGTTCACAGCCGTCCAACCCCCCATGACATAAAGTCATCATAAAGATATTTCACGCACAGTGATCTGCTATAAAATTTACTTCAAAACGTGCCCTAAAACAAGGGGAGATCTATGATCGCTCTAATAAAAAACATATTTCAATTAATATTCAGCCTAATGCCACAAAATATAGAGTTTAAATTCCTATTTAACTCCATTTATGCATAGACAACTCTATTCTATATTATTTACAACGAATATAATATTGTACAACACACAAATGTTTCAATAAATTTGTACATCTTTACACTTTATACACCTGCGACTCCCACGATATTTTACCAAAAAATAAATTCCGTTACCAAGAACTAAAGGTGCGACTAACTTGAATAATAGAGGTGCATCTTTAGATAAGTGCTATAAAAAACATGCCTCTATATCGGTTTAAAATATTGAATGAAGTTATGGTTCCATAACTCGTGAAGTATTTTTTGTGGATCTGCAATGGATTTTATTAGATCATAGAGAATAAAGGAGCGGTTATGCTTTATATTTTGTTTGTTTTGGGTTTAAAATTAATGGCTGATGTTATTTACTTACTTACAATAGTAAGAGTAGTGCCGCAAAATTATCTCCTTGGTCAAGCACAGTGATGTGATATACATATATAATTACTAATCCTGACTGACTGATTCATCAACGCAGAGCCTAAACTGATGGGGCTAGAAACAATTATATTGTAAGGATCCACTAAGGGAAGATTTTTGGAAAATTCACTCCTAAGGGGGTAAAATAAGGGATGAACGGTTGTATGGAAGCTATCCGGAAATTTCTGGTGGATGGAGCCGCGAGCAAATGCTAGTAACATATAATATGGATCGCAACTTATCCTTGTGCCCTAGCCTTGAATTAAATTCTCAGGTTTAAGTTAACGTCAAGCGCTCGTTTGTAAAACCTAACCAAATTCATTTTGGGCCATGTGAACAATTCATTTTACGCTAACCGACTTTAGGTTTGATTAGAATGTGTAGAGCAGGATGATGATAGCACATCACATTGTTTAAATACAATCCACCGAGTTGTCTGCTATTAGTTAGCTACGTCCGCCTTTCATAAAACTAAAGAGCTTACCATAATACTCAAAGCCACAACATATACAAAACACAACAACCATACCAACTCACAAATGGAAAATATCAATATAAATAATAATATTGATACTCGAATGAAACCAGCACACTCGAACATCGAAAAGACGAATAAGCATAAAACATCCGATTTATAAGAAGCGAGCATTAGAGGAACATTGTCCTCGTCCCGTTTTGACAACGTCAATGGGAACAGAGTAGCGTGAAATGGCACAAAATACGGACCGTCTTTGTGCCCCAGTTGGGACTGGCCGGAGCTTACCTGCCCATTTTGGCACACAATAGTTTTTTCTCCCCACGGATTGTGGCCTTTATTGAGACGGCCGTGGTTTAAAAACCAATTAAGCTATAAAGGTGTTTGAGGGAATGGGATCCATTTGGTAGTATGTAGTGAATCTTAAATAGCGTGGCTTGTACAATAGTCACGTCACATTTGAGTATTAGATTTCGATGTTTAGGTATCAAATGTTAGCGGATGAAATATTCTTTCTTCTTTATAGGAGCTAAACAGATGATATATTAATAATAATCTTCATAACCGACAGATATTTTATATCAATGATGTTTTTTTTACCCTTAGGATGAACTGCGGGGGTCCCTGCTAACGGAATACTGGCGACCCCTGCAGTGTCTCATACCAGGGCCAAAGAGGTGGGGAAGGAATAAGGGATGGGAAAGGTATAGGAAGAGGGGGCAAGGCCCCTCGGGAGAACCGGATATACACTGGCTGTCTTCGGAATGCGACCCACACAAGTTAGGTCACTATAGCAGGTTTTAACACCAGTGTGTGGTGGTAGATCATTTATTTAATCAAGTTTTTGTAAGCAATAATCGTTTTTATACCATTTTTATAGCATGGGTAAACTAGTTAGTGGGTTAACAGATGGTGCGTGATCATTACCGCCCATGTACTACCATAATATCCATATATTCATAATATTAAGCTGCACTTATAGCTTCAATACCATATTTACTACCATCAAATATAGTAGGTTATTGTGTGTTCAATATGAGACTTAACGTTTTATATCTCGGGAATAACGAACGCAGTCCAGTCTTTTCAGTGGTTTGTTATTCAATTTTATGTATAAGTGGCCGTCTGGTTTACTACCACTGCTTTATTTATTTCTGCCGCCAAGAACACTGTTGTGTTTTGGTTGAAACACATTGAAGCCAATGAAAGTATTGGGCATTATGAGACAACATCTTATGTCTCGCGGTGACGAGCGCAGTATAGCACCATGCAGTGCTTCGTAATTTAAGGTTCTGTGTGGCGTTGCTTCTATTTATGGGCTGGCGTGGCGCTTACTATCAGGCGGGCGACCTACACGTCTCATCATGCAAGTAGATATAAAAAAATGTATAAATTTATACATTTATTACGTGAATTGAATTCACAAATATTTGGCAGCACACAAATATTTCCGAGTAGTATATTAAAATGCCTGGCACTCGATCAATCTGTACAATTCGGTCAACTTGGCACATTGATGGATTCAGATTATCGAGCACCTACTACTTATTCAATACAGAATCGAGTACTAGGGTCAGGTATTGCCTCTGAATAGCGATTGATTCGAATATTTTTCATTATGAAACTCCCACGATTTTATCGAAATGTCTTTATGGTATAAGACATAATACACGTTCTTTGTATATTTTACATAAATATTTTTTTCTATTTCTATTGCTCACGTGAAAGTATCTTTTGGGTGGAAAGTTTAAAAACCATACATTGGACGCTGGCCTCCGTAATGCATGAGCTGAAATAAATAAATACGTAGTTAATCATGAAAATCTAAATGATTTTAGGTATGATACTAAAATCATTTAGATGATGTAAAACGCAGCTCTTCGTCGCTTTCTGGATCATCCAAGTCGCCATCTGTCCAGTTGAATCCCCACTGTATGTTAATATTTGTTCACGAGTTGTAGTGCATTCAGCAAATGTGTCTGGCCCAGTTCTACTTAAGGCTGGTGCTCTTATAACCAAGAACTATCTTTGTTTTTGTGTGGTGTGTGTTTTTGTTGTGATCCAGTTTAAAGGACATTGAATTCTGCGAAATTGCTGGACATCATAAGACCTAACGACCGCAATATACTACCATGCAGAATTCCGTGCTTTAATAACATACAGAAAGCTACGAACTCTATGATTTCCTAACTAAACATCTTTTTATGTGAATAAAAATAATAATACGTAAATAGCAAGGAAGTTTAATTCAGATCAACACATAAGTCGAGAATACCACGACAGTCATCGATTAATCAGATTTCAGTAGCTATGCTGCCTACGAACTATTGCATATATTTAACGTCATGAAGACTTTACTAGCTATTGCTCGCGGCTCGGCTCGCGTGTTTGTCATTTTTGTATTATATCACACGGGAACAAACTACCGAGATAAAAAGTAAGCTACTTCATCCAGGGCATGGTCTGTATAAGCAGATATCGTTTGCTGGTCGATATAGTATGCCCAAAGTCCAAATCCGGTCAGCTGTTAAGGCGTGATTAAAACATTGAAACTTTTACATCTATAACATTAGTAGAATTCGAAAATAGGATTAGTAGAATACCATAGAGAAACAGAATAAGTTGAACCTTATACCATGCCCCAACGGCATGCACTCGTGAGATTTCTTCGATTTCAACAAGCACGTCAGCTCAAGTGACATGTTTTATTTTATAACTCAGTTCCCTAGTGTTGCTTCGGGATGGCACGTGTTTTAGTTTATAAATTGGTTTAAGAGCTCAAAACTTTATTTCTTTACATAAATAAAGCAATTTTCGATGCTGTAATAGACAATTTGAGAATGACTGATTCATTCATATAAATTTTAAATTATGTGCTTCGGCAAGCTTCGTTTTTTCCGAATTAATACACATATGTAATAAATGCCCGGCGATTCGGGTCCGTTAAGTCACTCAAGTATAAATAAGTACAGATGAAAGCATGCGATAATTAACAATGAACACACACATAAGTTAGAAAAGTCAAAGGTACATGCTTTTGGGGCTATCGAACCAGCAACTGTAGTACCCCCCGCTGAGCTATTGTTACCTACAAGTGACCTACAAAATAAGTAAATGTTTAGAAATCCGTCGCAAAACCACACCCTACTGCCAAGATTTATTGTACAACTCAACGCTGAAATTACATAAAAACGATCACGAAACGGGCAAAATTTATTACAGCAAGAGTAATATGATTGAACACTCCGTGATCATAATTTGAGCTTGGTTCCATGTTTAATAATGTTATTTTTGTTCCACCAATATAGGGATCGCGTGACGGCCCTAAACAACCTTTCAAACTTAGCTTACAACTACCATAACCCTTATGACAATGTGATGAGGATGTAATTCGCTCACCTCGAACGTATTTACCATTGTATTGTTAACAGAAACTTCATACGTCTTTTTGTATTATATGAATTATTGTATAGACGTTGTCCCGA
The DNA here is from genome assembly GCA_949126905.1 of Amorpha juglandis. Lineage (NCBI taxonomy): Eukaryota > Metazoa > Arthropoda > Insecta > Lepidoptera > Sphingidae > Amorpha > Amorpha juglandis. The sequence continues at coordinate 8,843,667 of OX421365.1, forward strand.
CGGTGCTTTTATCAAACATTTTATTCTAAGCTGTGTGAAATATGATCGCTGGCCTAGTTTGATTTACTTATATATCGTCGAGAAACAGAAATATCAGTTTATTACAATGAAGATTGTTGTCTTGACAGAAACATGCCAACACTTCAATCTTTTGCTTACGGTACAATTATACTCGACATTACTTAAATTTCCAATAGCGCCGACTAGCATTGTGATGGAAAGCCTAAGATCAGTAAAGCGATGTATGCTGCTTGTGGCGAAATCTACCCTATTCTCTCGACACAAACCTCATTTTCCCATGACTCTTAAACTATGATATATTTACTTCATTTATACACAGAAGCAAGACACCTGTCCAGTACGTTGTTACGAGCATGTTAATTTTGTAGTAAGCTAACCCGCTTATGTAAATCACTGACATTTCCTCAGAAATTGCGACTAAAACTGTTCCTCTGGCAGCTGTATTCATTAGTATATTCTATGTTATTTCTCACAACTCAGATTATGTTTTTCTACAAAGACAAACGCCCCAATTATATATTATATTTACTTAGCATCACATTTCTTCTATTTACACGATAGGAATGTATAGCGACCACCGTAAACTTGGTGAAGAACCCGCCATATTGATTCGTTCAGACGGGTCGCATTCTGGGTCAGTCAGTATATATCCAGAGCATAATTTTGGTAAAGCGTCGCGTCGTGGGACGTAATGTCCCTTGACGGTCGGCATTATATTCGGACTCCACTGTACTTAAAATCAGGTTCAGTGTAGTCACTTTGTCGTGCCAGGATAAAAAATAGATATCAAACCTATTTATAGGAATTATATTTATAGGACTTAAAGTCCGCTTATCGTAGCGATCAGTCTAAGTATTTTGTTTAACGAGGTCGCCGCCCACCTAGGGCGTCGCGAACTGACCTTGGGGAAAACTTAAATACTACAATAAAATTGAAAACAATCCATGTTAAATTTAATATATTAGAGTTGGTCTGTAATTTAATTTTATCGGTAACATCAGTTTATGAATCGTTGTGACTATTTTAGAGAATTTGGTATTTTAAAGGACATATTTTCTCCACTAACACACATAAAATAAAGCGTACTTCTAAGATAAAAGGCTTGCGTTATATGTCTTAATAAGTAATGGATATGTATTAAGTTATCGATGCGGTACTAACTCAATTTATTTTTCAAAGTTTAAACGACACGCTAGAGCTGCATTAATCAACTTAAATCTTAAACCATATTTTATAGTTTTAAGTTGCTCTATTATTAAAATGTACTTAGCTAGAGTTAATTCTATTTGTATCCTACTGAGCTTGGTAAAAAGAACAATTATAACACAAATAAAAGTTTACGATATGTAGCAGTTTGGCTATGCCCTGGCCCTGCTAAAATCCATGGGTGGATCAACGCCCTTAGGCGGACTACCCGCTACTCTGTTTTAATAATATTTTACTTCTATTATTGAATTTCCAAAATGTGTAAAGCAAATAGCTAGAGATTGAAGCTGGCTAAATGCAAACCATGCTATTCTAAGGGGCGACTCTACAAATGAGTTCAAGCAAGTCTCGCATAACTTAATCGAATACCAACTATTTATAACAATTCTCATCCAGAAGAATATGAATTACAATAGGGCTGTTGATTTGCTAAAACTCACTCGTGGAAATGCCCCTTAACTTGACAACACAGTACCAAAATATTACAGTAGTGTGAGAAAACTATATGAAAGACAGTATAAATCCAATGGTGGTGAGGAATGTGTCTGTGAAGAAGTCATGGCGCGCCCGCTCACTGTCCGGTGCAAGCCGACCTCGCGGCACTTTCACAACCAGCCGGAGCTGCAGAGGGGCGGCTTTGGGCTCATTCTCAGGTGGATCCTGTTCGTGTGGCTCGCAAGCTGCGGTCCTCTCGGGAACACTGTGAAACAAGACGGTAAGTGATAATAATATTGTAACAGAATATATGAACATACTACTACATACATACTACATGATCAACGGATATCGGTAGCCCTAATATCCAACCAGATATCTAAATACTAGTTATAAGAAATTATCTAAGTGATTGGTAGGAATGTCTGTTATAGACATTGTTCGAAATATAGGGGAGTAAATTACTGCTTATAGACTGTTGTACCTATAACATATTGCTATTCGCCACGTCGCGTCGTCGCGGTGCCAGCAAGATCAACCTATGGTGGGTAGATACCCGGATCGACACGAACCCAAATGTTTCAAGAATAATAGCGTAAGATTTCTGCAAAGCATTGGCTGAGCAGAATTTTACTCCCAAATCTAAGGAATGATCTTTGCCAAAGCTATTGGTGTCTGTGTCAATTAAACCTTATATTAAGTCTGACCGGGCGAATAAACTAAATAAATAAATAAATTCTATCTTTAAAATTATTAATCGTTTTATCATAGATGATAGATTAAAATAGGTATTTGTATTTTTTTAACTCATTTTATCTTTACGTAGTATAAAATGAAGTAGGTTGTCTGCTAGCTTAGAGCTTTTAGATTATTCAACAGATTTTAATGCAGTTTTCAGCAGTAGATAGAGTGATTCATGAGGAAGGTTATATGTATATCACGCTATGACCCTTGGGAGTAGGACAGTAACATGCAGGTGAAATTGCGAGGGACAACTAGTTATTAATAAATTCAATCAAAAAGTGAAGTAACTGTCAAACAACTTTCGGAATTATAAATATTACCCTAAAATCAATTATAGAACGTCCATGGTCAATTCCATATTCCATTATTGTAGTACCATATAAATTATCCATTTCCTCAGCAAATGCTAGCCCTATAGAGTGGCCGGTACCAAACAGCGCATGTGTAGCTGTCAAATAAATGTCAAGCCGCTTTCGCCATTTTATAGGCGCGAACGTAAAACTAAATGGCAGTTTATGAGCCGATTATGTATAACATACGTAATGGAATCATATCGGGTTACAAACATAGGTACAGGATTTGATGTTTTGGGTATTAATTTATTTTGCTCTCTTTGGTGGTCTTTTGATGTTATAAATGTATTTTTAATGTTCTTGTTAATTGTTGATTTCACTGCGTTCCATTCATTGGGTATTTGTATGTGAAAATAAATAACAAGTGCACTTGGATGCCCGGCCGAAGGGTTCCATTAAATGTTTGCATTTTTAACCGACGCAAAAAGATCGGATACCTCTGTGAGGAGTGGTACAGACTAACCGTAACAGGCACAGACTTAAACGAAATTCACTGTCGTCATTTATGCGCCGTTTTGATAATTCTTTCATTAAAAATAGTAAAATAAAAACTATCTTACATAAATAAAACCGACTCAAAAAAAATTACCGGTGGATAAACATTTTGGAGAACCTCCGTAGTTACTATTTATCAGAGATTCCTATTGTTGCCAGTAGAATTGACATCATTTTAATAACTACTAAAAGTAGTGTCTACTTTACGTCGGTTTTCTAAGACAGTGATAACGAACCGGTCGTGCCGGCCTTTTCTTGCTGAAGACAAACTGTTACAGCGTGGCTCAAAATATGTTGGTCATACACAAGAGTAATACACAAATACAGATAGGATATCGTTCAAAACATAGATCGCCAACAGCTAATCGCGGTTGCACGTGCGTCCTAACAAGACCGCAGCTACTAATGGCTACGGTTCATGCACAAACCGACAACACATATTGTAACATAACGTTATCCAAGACCATAATCTGATATTAATTTTGGATAACTTCATACTGGTTTGAGCGGGATGATAGGTTTTCCACTAACTACCAGCTTTGGTTTAAAGCATTACATACGTTCATACTAAAGGGGTGAACAGAGATGATGGGGCCTACCACACTTCTCAGAGGGTGTATATATATGTCTTGAAAAGATAATAGGCGATTCCGCCTTCTACCTTATAAAGGCATATAAATACTAGGAATAAATATAATAATTAGAGAATTCCTATTATGTGCTGGTGAGAGGATACTTATATAACTATTGGTTGAACAGCGACTATTGTACACAAATTAGGTGAAAACTCCGCCACAGCGGCCGCAAGTCGCATTCCGTGATCAGCCAGTGTATATTCAATTACTTTAGGCCGGCATATATCTGCAGACAGTCGAGCGACACGTACAGAAGAATTATCAAAATCGGATCAGACTGTGGAACTGGCGATATTGAAAAAACGCGAACCTCCTTTTTATTTGCGTCGGTTAAATTCGCAATCAAGCGAGCACGCAGACAATAGACAATAGAAGTTCCTAAGCTAAGACAAACATCCATTCAAACTACCGACTGTTAGTAGTCTCCATGTAAATTCGATTGTACCGTTGTTTGTTAGAAAGTCATTAGCGGTTTGATCATTTTTAAATACAAAAACCATTTTACTTAATTCTAGTAAGATCCTTGAAGTGTTTGTCGTGATAAAATATACGGCTCGTATATAAGTAATATAATGGGCCACCAGCGTCTTACGTGGTGCTGAGGGTAGGATATTCATATCCGCCCGGATAGCGACCACCGTACATGGTGTTAAAACCTGCCATAGTGATCCACATGCCAAAGAGGGAAGAAGCATTTATACGGGGCGCCATGACTCTGGTGACCACCGATAAACCCATTATTTGTTGGTGGTCGCTGGTTTTTTGGATTGCACTAAGCTGTAGTGCAGTCACTTTGCTGTGCTCGAATAAAAAAAAGAAAAAAAAAGTCCATAGCCCATATCATATCAAATCCACGGTCAAATCATGATGTGAAGGCGGACCCTGGCATTAAGCCGGAGTAACGCCAGGCAGAAAGAACAAGTATAAATATCTAAATGACGCTCAAGGGCCTATCTTTATTTTATAGTTTAAGCCCAACTTACACGCAGAGAGTTTTTAATACGACATAGACGAGTAATTGGCAGAAAGCTTTCATCTGCATAGCCGCATATTATCTAGGATTCTTGTAGTTTTTAATGACGCTGTCTCAAAATAACAGTTCTCTGTTAAACTCTCGTCTCTGTCATGCAGTAAACCCTCTATTTGAATGAGTGACTAAGTGGTAGTTCCCTCGTATGCGAGGGGCCGTCTGAGTAGGTACCGCTTCGTCTATTTCTGCCGCCAAATACAGTGTGTAAGCACTGTTGTGTTCCAGTTTGATGGATATTGAACCCAGTGAAATTAGGGGCATTATGAGACTTAACATCTTATGTCTCGGGGCGACAAGAAAGTTAATATAAAGAAAAGAAGAAAAAGTGTACAATGTTGCAATAAATAGATTAAATGAATATCGCAGCCCCTAGCACTTTGTTATCATTAAAACAATATCCATAGAAATTCATAGTAAAGTCAAAATATTGAATTTTTGTTGGCACGAATCAGACCGTGTCCGCGCACCGTGAACGTGGGTCCTGTACAAAGTATAATACTAACGAAAAAAACACTCCCATTGTCTCGCCCCTCTTCCCTGACAGCAAATTAATGTTTTATTCCACCTCTATACACTGCCGAGCAAGGAAATCGACCCCAAATAACAACTAAATGTGAATGGTGTTTTTATTTCTTAATAATTATTGGTTTAATTTATAAGTTCATATACACCAACAGCAAATAGGTTAGTAAGAAAGGTTTTAATGACTCTTGTTACCGAATATTTAATTATTTATTCAATACAAAAATAAATGATTATAGTGAAGATAAGTGTGAACATTAAATTCTTCAATAAAAGTTTATTTTCCATAATTTTTTAATAGTAAAGCCCGACAAATGATCAAGGATATCACCTGATGGTAAAAGATCTCGACCGCTTATAAACATTCACAAGACACGAAGAATTATGAACCGACCTTAAATAAAGTGATAAATAGGGGATCGGACGGGAAGGGGAGGAGTATTGGACCTCCGGATACATCGCTCACCTTACGAAGAGCAAGCAGCTACTTCAAGCCGGTCCTTTGTGAAAAAGCGGTAACAACTTGGCTAAGCTAGCCCATTCATTCTGTAGACAAAATTGTCTAGAACGTGGCTCTGCCAACTCTGTTGAAAGTCATCATCATCATCTCAGCTTATTGCCGTCCACTGTTGAACGTAAGCCTCCCCAAGTGAGCGTCAACGATCCCGTTCTTGGGCAACCCGCATCCATCCGCTACCTGCCATCTTTTTCATGTCATCGGTCCACCGTGTAGCCGGGCGCCTCTTGAAGATAATGGTATAATATTATTTTACTATATATTAGAAACAAAACAATAGATAATCGCAATCGAAATTCAACTAATTAAACAATCTATTAAAAAAATACCAAAAAAATAAAAGGAAATATTTTTAGCCCATTGTTTCGCCACGCAAGTGTACACGTTAATAGAGTCGTAACGAGCGGGGTCTGCACCTGTCAATGGAACCCTAAAATAGGATAGTGCGGATATTGTAATAAAAACAGGAAATTTATTTTTAATGGTGTTGCACACCGTCCGTCGCGGTTTCCGTGCTTCTAATTGTTTCGATCGTTTATGAAAACTTCGTTACATTTTGTTTATGAAGGGACATGCAGATGTTTGAACGGTATATCCAAATTATGCCAACGGATTTATATTATACGTATAGTAGAAATAAGTAATACGGCTTATTTGCACGTAAGAAGTATAATATTTAATACTTAATACTTTCTATTTATGGTAAACTGTTTTTGAACTATAGGTACTTACACTGTAGTTATCTAAACTACAACAATAATTTACATTTATAATGTTTGTCTCAAATAGGTCTAGCTTCTGATGTGTTATGTCTTCTGGTTTACTCATTTTAGTTTGTAGTTGATTAATGTATGATTCATATTTTGACATTTTTCCTTTCATGTCGGAGAATATAAACAGATAAATAAATACTTCTTTCACCTATTAGATCAAAACTAAATGAATAGTTTAATATACGTTTAAATATGCTTAGTTTGCACTAACTCTTTCTCAACGATCTCTACCTAATCCAAGTAAACAATAAAATTATAAATGCAATCAGTACCGAGTACAACTCACTAATAAGTATAAATAATACAAAAGTAAATTATAATTATTTTAATAAAAATTTGCAATTACTGCTCAGTTGATAACGTACAGCCGACATTTGGGCAAAAAACGTAGAATCTATTAGTATGAACTGTCAGCCTGCAAAGATAATAATATCTGAAACAGACATTCATTTCACACTCTTCGTTTCGGGGTTTATCTATCTAAATATATAAAACTCAAAGGTGACTGACTGACATAGTGATCTATCAACGCACAGCCCAAACCACTGGAGGGATCGGGCTGAAATTTGGCATGCAGGTAAATGTTATGACGTAGGCATCCTCTAAGAAAGTATTTTGATAAATTCTACCCCCAAGGGGATAAAATAGGGGATGAAAGTTTGTATGAAACTTAGTCAATTTTAAACGTTCACGCAGACGGAGCCGCGAGCAAAAGCTAGTTGTACATAATGTAAAAAGAAGTTTTCGTTATTGTGAGTAATATTTGTTGCGTCATAAAAATAATTATTTTTACCCGTATATTTTCGGCATTTAGTTATTATAAAGCTAGATTAGTGTAAATATAAATGTATTTGGTAATATACAACCGAGGTGGATATTAATACTGGGAAAACTTTTAATTATAATAAATAAATACACCCAACAGTCACACACGTAGTCCTCACCCCACAGTAAGATACGAATCTTTTATCGTAGGTATCAGGAACTACGAGAGAATTTCGGTCCCACAACACCCAGACCCAGGTGCGGGGATCGAAACCGCGGCCTCTCGCTTCACAGCCGGCTACTCGCCCGCTGCGCTACGGAGGCTGTCGGAATTATGTGTATTGTATAACATCTAACAGTAACAAGCGTACTCCTGACCTTACAGTAAGATAGCATTATCTTGTATCGTAGATACTCGAAGCTCTGAGTCTTTCGGTTTCGCAATCAGCTACGAATCACTCCAACTTTTATATAGATTCGAGAATCAAACCCGCGGCCTCATGTTTCACAACTGACTCCTTGCCCACTGTGCGACAGCGGCTGGCGTACATTCTGAGTTCTAGTTAGGTACACCGTTACATGATAAACATGCATAGCCTGTGAAACAGTGAGGTGATGTAACCAAATCCCAACTTACATCACAATTAATATTGGAATTTTCGGTTCATAAAATCACTAATGAGTTGCCTGGGATCATTGACTGACAGCTTGTTCTATTGTTCTCTTCAAATAAAATTCAAATAACAACAAACTATTACAATATCATCAATATAATCTACCATGTACCGAATAACGGAGTCCAACACACCGCTCACTATATAACGTCAGCCCGTATTGATTCATACAAATCGTCCCCTAGAGGACCATACGGCCCTCCCGCGGGATGCACGGAGGGCGTTCACAGAAACCTGTATCAATAACGCTTTGAGATGTGTCGCTTTGTGTGGAATTTGATAGTATTTGATACAAACATATCAACTTGGAGACTATTCAATTTAATAATGTGAAACATAGTAGAATCGCAATACTAGATACGGTCTGTGGGATGACCCACAGATCACATCAAATAAGTATATTTGACGAATTCACACATAGATAATAGGTAGACAAGTAGACAACTTTTGATCTCGAAAGACATTCATGCCGGCGCAGTACCGAGCAAATGCTAATGACATGACAATCTAATACTCTGTTTGTGTCTCTGCTTCCATTCAAGCAGTCTATAAATCCACATTAATTTACACTTATAAAACACATTATGAACATAAACTAATACAATATGCCATTGAGCACTCGCTATATTACATTGTGGACCTAAAACCATATTTACGAAATACATAAGGGATTCGGAGCATGACAAGCTCTCAGCTAACTTGCTCAGAGCCTCAAGAATAACACGACGAAGTCTGCCGGCACCCGGGGGACTCATTCATTGATATTAATACGGTACTCTCTGAACATGGCGGTGTTATCGTTATAATGGAGTACGTACACCTAAAGATTATAATCGATGTTGTTATTTTTGGTAGAGTCAACACTCAACAGTATTAAATATTAAATAAAGCAAACTGAGACAGATATTTGCAACTTACTAAAGCTGGAATTTTGCATATTATATTGGAACTCAGGTTTATTTGTCAGAATATTAATAAAGATGTGGGGGACCTCTCCCCTTAAAGAGATTAAAGCTAAATAGCTCCACATCTCGAATTCAGACCCATGAAGTATCAATTCAAGACATCAATTCGCCTAGTAATTTATATAGAATTTAGAACTATATTGCCTCAATTGGTATATTTCCAGCATAATTGGCTGACAAACTGGTGAGGTTCTGACTTCTAACAGAACAATGGGTTGTGTTTGAGTGTTCGATTTTAAAATTCATACACATGATTTCCTTGGGATTAGAATTTATGCTCTAATTAGATAGGCTCGTCATCTATCACACAATTGGAAATAAGTTCTGTGAATCGTAGATGTACTAGTTATAACTAGTATATCTCTGCCCACCGGTTCGGGGATATAGGCGTGAGCTTATGTATGTATATTAAATTCAAACCCATGTTCTATTAAGTTTCATTCGAAATAACATAGCGCTACATGTTAACCTACTTAAAAGTACAGCTATAATGACTTCAAACAAAATTTAAAATTGAGTGAATTTGAAATAGCGTCTGAGATCCGATCAATCTATACCAAGATAAAGCATGCAATGTCTCCGACGCCATTACAGTTCCCCTCTAAAACTCGCCAGCAAAAATCAAGTTGCACCTGACATCAGTAATTGATATACTGGGCCATTAATCACTGTATTTCGCCGTACTAACTTTATGTACATTTTCCTCGGTGGTTCCTAATGGGGAAGTGGAGTCATAGATAAACAAAACGCAACTTAGATATGGCTCTGTGAATACAGTCACATAAAAACTCATGCTTGTATCACCGAAGGTGTAAGTAAAACTTAACGTGAGTTGATAATTAAAATTAAATACAATAAAAAATACTCGTTTCATTAGGTACTTTAGTGCAGTTCATGAGTTTTTCTTGTCAAGCCACGATATTAGACGTAGATATGAGAGCCAATCAATGGTCTCACTGCGAATGATGCTAAAGACTAGACAAAGTAGCATGTAAGTAGAACCGCAGACCCTTGTTAACCAAGCCAGGATAACGCAAAGTAGAAAAAAAGAAAGGACTTAAGATAGTCCTTTAATAATCGAACACAAGCAAAGCAACAAAGCACAGTATATTGTTTCTGAAATCTAGAAGCTACAGGCTTATTATAAAACAGACGAAATAGATAGCGATGAAGTGAGACGCAAAACCACGATCCATCTTAATGTGGATGTACTTGTTTATACCGATGATGAATGGTGACACAGCAAAGCACTTTGCGGCAAACTGGCCCGTTATTCTTAGACAGCGTTTAGTTAATTGTGGTCTTGAATATTGTACTAATTTAGTTTGGAACACAATTTGGTTGGGCATAGCGGTCGACTATTTGAATTCTCATTTATTATTCCCGTTAAGTGAAATGCAAATATGGGATTTCTACTATAAATAATTTGGCTTTAAAGTTTTGAAACTAAACTATGATATGAGACTGACACTGCATATTTTTGATTTATAATATTTGATATTGTTTTATTATGCAAAGCATTCAATTTGTAACCATCTCATCATTGATTTTAGATGCATTTAACATTGTTTTATATTCAGCTAACATGATGATATTGCACAATATGAAGTGCTGAACAAGAAAGAATTCCAAAAAAGAATTTAAGAGCAGATAATTTATATAACTGACAAAGTCTGTCTTGATATAAACTAAATCACCCGAACAATCCATAACAAAGCAGTACATGCGAAAAAATAGCACTTTTCATAACATGTTCAATGTTCTTTTCATCTTCCAATGTCTGCCTGAAGTCAAACGTCGGTAACTTAATTTATCGGAATTGCGCTGCTTAGTTCAGTGTAAGCGGTTTTACACTTCGGTTAACTTAATTTACTTTAGGCTTTTTAGCTCTCGAATGTGAGTATTCCGCAGTTGGAAGTATTTGTATTTATTTTACGTAAATTGTTATGGTTTAGGAAAAAAAACTCAACCATTAGTTTCTATCCGCCATCACTTATTTTTTTCTATGGTTCTCTTTTACTGATATTGATACCACTCATTCCTAATTCCGTTGGCTACATTCGACTTTTTTTCCAGCTAACCAAAAGAAAAGAACCAGAATTGTCTATCGTCGATATGCCTTCGGATATTAGAGGTGTCAGCACTTCATTTCTGTTCGTTTGAATACTTGTAAGTACACGGCGGTGCTTGTTGCCACTAAAATAAAGCGAATCTTACTCGAGTAACGAGTGCTGTATCGAGTACTCGCATTAGCATCCGCCCGTCGAGAATTTCCCTTTGGATTGTTATCGAACAATATGTTCCACCAGGGTCCTTGTGATTGCAACACGCGTTGACATTTTGGCGAGAAAATAAATAGTTGTATTTTTAAATTAAGAACAAATGGAGTAATATTTTTTTTCAAACAAATGCGATTTTACTAAATAACAAATGTAAAAAATAATTTATTGCAAGCAGCATTTTTTAATCGATAGTCAATTTATTGCAATTTTCTAAATCCGACGTGGAACGTGCAGTAAGATTATAAAACGTAAATGTAAATTAGTCTAGTGTCTGAAAATTAAGTAATCTTACAAAAGCTTTCTTTAGCATTTTAAACAGCTAATTCACTTCTAAAATATTCTTGAATATTCTATATCTCTAAATCTTGCTTAAATACCCATGAGCCTTAGGAACATGCATGTCATATCTACATCTAGTAGATTGTACATACACCATTGACTTAGTTACACTCCATGTGATCGTTTATTTACATAAACAAATAATTTATTTAACAATTAGTAAGTAAGAAGATACTTGTGACACCGGGATATACCTTTGAGATGAACAGAATCCTGACACCATAAATTATATTCAAATATTAAACTCGAATTGAGTTTATTTCGATTTTGTAACTTAAATCTTGGATTCGATCTTGTGATCTATAGCCAATGGCCGTACCCTATATTTTATCTCTATTGTTTTTGGCATTACTTTCTTGTTCCCACTGATATTGCCTATCTGGTTCTCAAATCCCATGTATTCGTACCCTTTTAGGAGGAAATATACATGCAAAATAATAATAACCTTTTCTAATTATAGCTACAATTTAAATGCAATATGGTTTATTTTGGAAATTAAAATATCTTGCAAATATTTTTCTTAAAAGCATATTATAGGAGAAGACAGTAGTGGACATTTATTAAAAAGCGATTGGCTATCAGTCTTTGGATTAAATAGTAAATAATTTTGCAGATTGTATTAAACAAATTAGATATAATAAAATTATTTATGAGACTAAAACTAATAATTAATAATTCAGATAAAGTTTAGTTGTAATATATTCTCTACTCTATATTTCCTGCAGGCGGAAACCACATCAAAGCCAAAACTTGGCAAATTGTATTTTAGCAAAATTAATGTTTCATAAACATTTATAAAAAAATAATTAAAAAAAAATATGAAAATTTTGTTTGACCTATGAATATTAAATACATATGAGATCGTTTAAGTTTATAATGGAAATATTTAATTTCACACCTAGCGACGAGGCAATATCCGCTTTTTATTTTATGGTAATAGCCTTTGTTTTTAATTAAACTGACGTGTGTTGGGATTATCTGTGGAAAGTATAGCATAGTAATAACCCCGTCTGTGTGTATTATGATGTGAAAGAGCGTCTGTAGTTTCTGAAGCCAAAGTCACAAGGATTTTTTATATGAGTGGCCGACAAAGGAGCAAGTGGTAACTGATCTCCATACAGGGGTATGGAGATCATCCATAGATGAGAACATCCATAGTACCTAAAGAATAGACGCATTGCCGACCTTAAAGGGAAAAAGTATAATTAAAGAATCGGGAAGGGGGGGGGGGGGCGAAATCGGGAAATGTCTGATCCGGGAATCTTACACTCCGCACGAAACGCAAAAGCAAGCTGCTATTTCACGTCTGTTTTCTGGTAACATCCCGGTCGAGCCGGCCCATTCACTTTATACAAAACTGTAAACAGCGTTAAAAAAATAAGTGGAGATCGGGATGATGTATATTACAAATTGTTGTTATACTTAGTGTCACAGATGGTCCTTTAAATACATATACATGTTTTAATATCACATTGCAATATTCACATCATAAAAACACTGAGTGGTTTTCCAAAGCCAATTTTATTCTAATTATTAACACGCCGTGAATTTTAATAACTCCCGTATTAACCTCCGTCTGAATTGCCTAATAAATAAATAAAACTTCCAAAGGGGTGCAAATCTGCAGTGGTAAGCGGAGCACACATTGTTCCCCCTCCCTCGTTAGCAAACTCTACAGTACTTTTTTGACGTCTGCTCTAGGGGGTCTCCAGCGATTCGAGTGTTTATCCAAACGTACAGATTTCCACTCAGAAAACACCCTTTGAATCTTATCATAATGACAATAAAACGCAAAACTGACTGGCAAAATCGAAGGCAAGAGTTCGCAACATTTTTTTAGCAATGCAACAATATGTTTACCGACTCGTATGCGGACGCCTCGGTTTTAAATCGATGGTGTTAGAATTTGTTTTCGCTTCCAGTTCTTCTTTTTATTCATCGTATTCATGTATTCCAGTCTTGGCTGACTCTTGAGAGGAGTATCTGAAAAATTTCGAATGATTCCACATTTTTCATTGTACACTACGTTTTGTCCCTTATTAAAGGATACTTGTTACTTATTTGGAATGCTTGAGGCGATTGTTGAGTTCAAAATATTTTCTTCGGCACAGAAATAAATACAGTGGAAAGTGAATAATTCTAATGAGTTACGCTAAAAAGATTAAAGTTGTCAGTTTAGCAAATAATTTAAAATAAAAAGATATTCGCCTGTATTTGGATGTATTTAGACATATTTTTAACTAACTTAAAATAGGATGAGGTTTTCGATTCTGTACGTAACTGTTTTTTTGGGTGTAGGTTGTATGTATATACATATATTATAATTTTGTTGAAACATGTTTGGTTGCACTATGTCACAATGTTGTCCCGTATAGATTTGGTTAAGATCTGATAACGGAGTAATAAACTGAAACAACTCAACAAATAACAGAAGACTCTTGGCCATTGGGTTGTAATATTAGAATTTTTATACAATAATTGTACTTACTACAAAAAAATTAAAAGAAAATATAAAAATCCGACCACAATTAAAAATTAATACTAAAAAGTAAAAAATAACGTTAATTTCTGGGGGGTTTTGCAGTTGACGCAATTTCAGTTGACCTGCAGCGGCACCAACGTTACCGCAGTAAAAACATCAGTCGAAAACACGAAACTTCGTTATGTAAAGTAGTATAAAACATATCGAAAGGTGTATCAGATCAATATATGGCCATACCTACGAATATGGCCGTGCCTAAGGGCCGCACATACGGTAGGTAGACTAGAATTTTAATTATTTTCAAATACCACTCAAGAACTTGGTACAACGATCACATTCTACACAAATTAATAGAACGTCCACAAGACCTTCATTCAACTTATGTAAACAAAAGAGAGTCTAAAAATTCAAATGAAATTACTTAGCATTTACATTTTCAATCCACTTTAAATATTTGAATTTTTGGACTGAATGCCAAAAAATCGAGCACTTTCATTATAATATTTTCGAAATAATTTAACTGGAGACTAAAGCAACACCTGTGTGTGGTCAGACCCCGCTATAAATAAAGACAGATGTGCGATCAATATCTCGCTCAAATCTCAAAAGGATTTCGGTATACCAAACTGGTTTTTATTCACCTGCGCTCAGTTTATTTTTGGGATGAAAATATAATTTGGATGCAATGTTGTCGATACTTGCAACAAAATTACAGATTTCAATCTGATAATACATCTAACAACATCCATAATATTAAAAAAAAAAAATTGTTAATGTCCTATTTAAGAACACGTGTCAACAGAATTCAATCTCTGTAATGGGCATCATCTAAAACAATCCAAAACTTCACCAACATCACTTACCATCAGGTGATCCACTTGCTCGTTTGCCGGCCTATCCTATAAAAAAAACTGTGACCCAAATATTAACCTAATCCCATGAACAAACATGATTACTAGATCGTTCCCACCGGCTCTGGCCACCCTCGAGTAGTAAATAGCGTGAAGATCCGCCGTGTAATGGGGATTTAGCCGCGCGTAGTTTGTTTCAGCTGATACTCACAGATAACAGGAGAGACGAATTCAATTTCACACCCCACTACAGCGATGCACTCACGAATGAAAACACTGCAATTTGCAAGGGTTCAATCCATATATTATCATATGTACTAGTTGAAATATGTGGATTTGTTCCGACTTACTTTTTTTCTGTTACCGGAATAGAACCTTTTCGCATGTACCCGCCACCCGTATTACCCCTTAGGATCAGGATGTGGATTTGGACCTTCATATTATATCGAATTTATACAACACTAGATGACCCGGTGAACTTCGTATCACCTACATAATATATTTGTGTAAAATGTGGTCAAAACTTAATACAAATGTTTTATTTACATTAAATGCAATTAAGTGAGGTACTGCGCCATTGCACGTGAGGTAGCCCGTCGCACATTTAATTGACTTCGACGAACTAAGTCAGGTTTGTCCGGTTGGACAGTCCTGTCCCCGTCCCGTCCCCGTCCTGTCCCCGTCCTGTCCGCGTCCCGTCCCCGTCCTGTCCCCGTCCCGTCCCGTCCCCGTCCCGTCCCCGTCCTGTCCCCGTCTTGTCCTGTCCCTGTCCTGTCCTGTCTCACTGTCCTGTCTCACTGTCCTGTCTCACTGTCCTGTCTCTCTGTCATGTCTCTCTGTCCTGTCTCACTGTCCTGTCTCACTGTCCTGTCTCACTGTCCTGTCTCACTGTCCTGTCTCACTATCCTGTCTCACTGGCCTGTCTCACTGTCCTGTCTCACTGTCCTGTCTCACTGTCCTGTCTCACTGTCCTGTCTCACTGTCCTGTCTCAATGTCCTGTCTCACTGTCCTGTCTCACTGTCCTGTCTCACTGTCCTGTCTCACTGTCCTGTCTCACTGTCCTGTCTCACTGTCCTGTCTCACTGTCCTGTCTCACTGTCCTGTCTCACTGTCCTGTCTCACTGTCCTGTCTCACTGTCCTGTCTCACTGTCCTGTCTCACTGTCCTGTCTCACTGTCCTGTCTCACTGTCCTGTCTCTCTGTCATGTCTCTCTGTCCTGTTTCACTGTCCTGTCTCACTGTCCTGTCTCACTGTCCTGTCTCACTGTCCTGTCTCACTGTCCTGTCTCTCTGTCATGTCTCTCTGTCCTGTTTCACTGTCCTGTCTCACTGTCCTGTCTCACTGTCCTGTCTCACTGTCCTGTCTCACTTTCCTGTCTCACTGTCCTGTCTCACTGTCCTGTCCCTGTGTCCCTGTCCAGTCTAGACGCTATACGACCCGTCATCACGGCAAGCTTCGCAACGACAACCATCCGGTTTATACCTGCGCTTATAGTACCCAGGAACAGTTTGTACTGGAAAATGAACATTCCAAAATCAACAACTACTAATAAATTAAAAATTAATAAAAAAAACATTGTCCAGCGGACAAAATTGTGAATCTAAACCATTCTCAGATCCCCTTGAACACACACAAAAAATTTCATCAAAATCGGTCCAGTCGTTTAAGAGAAGTTCAGTGACATACACACTCACAGAAGAATTATATATATAAAGATATTCAATCTTATTTCTGTTGTTATCATGGAACTTACACTTACGGCATCCAAAACATAAAGTAACTTAGTTTTAGTTCATAATGACTAGTAGCTGTGATAATTTAAAAAGCTGACTTAAATATTGGAGAAAAGTGAAATTTATATACAGCCAGTTTTCCACAAATAAATTTATCACGCAATGCCGTTAAAACTAGCCTAGCAACAATGCCTATAATAGCGGCTTGCCGCTGCGTTTCGTATGGTTAGAAGGCTAATTCCAAATCAAATCCCTTAATTATCCCTTTCCTTTCACGTCGGTAATGCGTCCATGATTCTTCTGATATTATAGACGATAGGCGGTGACGTTCACTTACCATTGGATGAGTTGCTAGTTTGCCCGCCTATGCTTTAAAAAAAGGAGTCACGATAGTAATATAGTATAGTATTAACTATTGATGGATTGATTGATTGACTGATAACTCTTTATTGTACATCACTAACAAGAATCTCAATAGGCAAATAAATCAAAAATATGTGTAGCAATCGGCGGTGTTATCAGTAAATGCGATCTCTTCTAAACAACCTTGGGATGGAACACTGGCAATAGAGAGGTATCTGAAAGGGGTGTATCTATAGTACATGCTTATACGTACGTAATATACACGTTGCAAGGCATAAGGCTAGCAATAAAAAAATATAAACATAATAAATATAATAAAAACTAAATAATAGGTAATATAGAGGTTCTATGTAATAAACATAACTGTTATTCAAATTATGTAAAGCCTATTTCCTACCCCATTAAAAGTTCACGTTTGAGAGCTCACACATTATATCGAAATTCTATTTCATACGTTTTAACCCTGTGGATATCGGCAGGTGACATCTAAATGACGTCAAGTCACGTTAGCAGTGGTTTTCTCTGTCAACGCCCATCCAACTGTGAATCAAGTCTTATTTGGAAATAAAGTAATGGATATTCGTATGTAAAAAAATATATTTTAGTAATGCAAAGTTAAGGATGCTGAAGTTTAGTGAGCTGTTATAGTGACCTATAACTTCGTAAAATTGAATATAACAGGAATAACAAATCCAAAAAATAACCTGGGTATGTAGTGGGTACTATGGTCTTATTTCTCAAGAGGGCATTTTTTTTTTTTTTATAGCATAGGCCGGCAAACGAGCAAGTGGGTCACCTGATGGTAAGTGATCTCCACCGCCCATGTGCGCCCACCACCAGAAGAATCATGGGCGCGTTGCCGACCTTAAAGGAAACGGATAATTAGGGATTGGGAAGGGGAGGGGATTTGGGCTTCCGGATATCTCACTCACCGTACGAAACGCAGCAGCAAGCCGCTACTTTACGAATGAAATCACGTGGGACATCAACACAAGTCAAATATCATAGCAAATAAAAAAAAAAAAAAAATTTAAGGGTGTGTGTATTAAAATAACAAATAATAACTTAGTTCGCGACAAAAACACCATACGAACGTTCATGCCATTTGATTGTGATTGGTCAAGAGACCAACGTGTGACGTTTCCTGATACAAATTTGAGAAAACTCAATTTGCATTCTAAGGGGGGCTGACTCGAAATTGTTGTGTTTTTATAAATTTTAGCAACAGGTGTTTTATTCTCATCACATCAATTATACAAATGAATACACATTTATACATGAAATTATCTTCAGTCCCTTATATCCGTTTATTTAATATAACCCCTATAATATTACTAACAGCAAAACTATTATACTCACAAATAAATTAGCCATAATACTTCCTACTGATATTTGATATGAGGAATAAATACACACAACAGTCACGGACACAGTCCTGAGCTGCAAGCGCAAGCTGCTTAATTACAATTTTAACAACATTCTAAATTGGAGTATTTGTTAATTACTAGTTATTTCGTGCGGTTTCATCAAAATCAATATCTTTATTAATCATGTAGGCTAAGAAAGCGCTTATGACAGGTCAAGTACAGAACATTTTTCATTAAAAAGACAAACTTAAAATTAAAAATTAAGGGAACTTTGGAATAACCGCCGCGCTATAGGCTGGCAGGAAAAGGCACACCAACAAGCATGGGAAAAGGGAGGGCATCCTTAAATGAAGGGATTCACGGACTAGGAGGATATAGAAATCGGGACAAGGGCAAGAAGGAGTATGGTAAATTACCAAAAAAATCTGTAAGGGTTTAATGGGTAAGGAGATGTGTCGTGGACCTTACTGGCAAGAATATCCCTAGCCTAGCTAACCTACCAACCTTTCTCTAGCTGCCTACTGATACATCGCATCCATTTTACTACTCTGCTCCCATGGGTCACAGCGTCATATATTTTTCGGAATAAATTCTCTAAATGATAGTGAAGACGTTACATAGTTAGTGACTTTGTTTTATACTATATATTGTTATCATCAACAAACACTAGTTAAACCCAATTAATGTCTAAATGTAATTCCGAGAATTCTCGACATAATTATCGGAGAAATGTCGACGTTGCTAAGCACCACACAATTATGTAGGATTTAATTTAAGGCTTCAAGTAAGTTAATAAGTAGATCTTATATCAGTGTCTTTACTTTACTTAGTACTTTAGTGTTATTTTTAATAACATAAAGTCACGCCTGTAACCCTTAAGGAGTAGGCAATGATGCTTCCAGTTCACCAAACTTATATCCTTGACTTAAAATTAGACATACATGTCCTTCGATAAACATGTGATTGAGAAGTACCAATGGTAGGGGCTCATCTATACCAATACGTTTAATGTAATTACCACCAGAGCCGAACTATTACTAGCCCAATCAATTTGTCACGCGCGCCGCACCGCCACCAACTCACTGATCTGTCGTCGCCATGCGTTTACCTCAACGTGTCCAATTAGTACCTGTGCATTTTCTGTTAGTTTTATTCATATGGTATTACACCCATTTTTGCAGTTTAGAATTATTTATGAAATTTAAGTGGCGGAACCGCGCTCTAGATTTTTTTATGCTTGGATGGTAAAGTGACTACTTTGGACCTGATGTTAAGTACAGTGCAGTCTTGAACGAGCGACTATAGAGAATTTTTGACCGTGTGTACGGTGGCCATTAGAAGTCGAGTACAAAAATATCAAATACCCCAGTAGCAAACAATTAGTTAGCAGATAGTTTTATAAACATCGTGATTGATCTGGGGTATTACCACTGTCTCGGTAGAAAAGCTACATGAAGTGACAGCTTGCTGTTGTGTTTCGTACAGCAGAGAGATATTCAGAGACCTAAACGAGTTTCGTATGGTGAGTGAGATATCTGGAAGCCCAAATTCCTATCCTCTTCCCAATCCTTTAATTTTTTTCTTTTCTTTTAAATTCGGCAACGCGTCTGTGACTCTTTTGATATTGTGGACATTCACATGTGGTAGATATCAACCATCAGGCGACCCACTGTTCGATGGTCAATGCTATAAAAAATAAATAAAAAAGCATCATGCAAAACTACCAAGGACAAATTCGGAAATTAACGATACATTTTTAGTGATCACAAAAATACTTTTTACATACCAGCACGATAAAAAAAAAGTTTTGAAATACTAAATGAAAATGCTTCGAGCATGAAACGTTTGCCTTTTATATAAATGGTTATTCAATTTGTATGAAATATTTTTCTTTGCTGGCAACATTTTTTCATAACTCCTGTCACGGGTCGATACTGGATTTTTTTCAATTCAAGTGTACTCTAGTGACTCGCGGTCATTTTATTCGTATGTCCATTACATTTATTGTCTGTCTGTTTGTTGTTTTTATTAGCAAATAATAATTAATAATAATCTCAATTTTGAGTGGTAGAGCACGACGTAGACAGTTTTGTCTACAGTATGAATGGAGCGGCTCGACCGGGTCGTTACCATTGTTTCATAGAAAACTGTCGTAAACTAGCGGCTTTCTGCAGCGTTTCCTACATTACTGCGATATTCCATGGCCTTTTCCCAAACACTTAATTATGTCTTTCCTATAAGTTCGGCATCGCGCCCATGATTCTTCTGTTATTATGGGCGGCATGGGCAGTGGCGATCACTTACCATCAGGCCTCCATATGCTATAAAAAAGAAAAGAAACATTCCATTAACTTATCATCTGAAGAAAATATAATTCACTCTAGTCGCATATTTTTAGAAGACTAGGTACTTTACCATTTTCTTTATTTTAGCAAGTAATTATCGTTTTGTTTCCCTTGGGTTTATCAATTAATAAACAACATCACACATTTTGTTTACCGCATTAATATTACTTATCTCTCGTGTTAAAGACGTGACGAACAGCACAATCTCTATAAAAATGTTTTGAGTCGGTACTTACCACAGAAATCTAGCCCAGGCTTCGTGATTACGAAGAATCGTTACCAGTGTCGCTAGTTTTGCAAAAATATCTCTTGGATTTATCCTGCAAATAATAACACTTAATTAATTAAGCTTCTTATAAAACTAGAAAATTTTAGAAAATTAAACACGAAAATTTCTAGGTTCCTGGTAAACCACTTAGAAATATTAAATCCACGATATATTACATTTAAAACCACTGTATAAAGGAGTCACTCATGTCGAGCATATAATCCCTGAAATAATTTACATTGTGAATAATTAAATCTAAACACAGACAATTTTGCCTTTGACAGCCCTTTCCCCGCAGACTCCGGCCGACCGCACGCGAGATAAAAATCCTGGGATTAAGCTATCGGGCCCGACCAGTCCCGGCTTCTACTCAATACAGCCTTATGACGGCCCTCAGAGTTATTTACGCGAAGATTTTGCAAGTTTTTTTCGCATCTACCGACCTTTTTTCTGAGATAGGAAAATACGTTTTAGTGTTTCAAGTTACAAAGCTGTTCGGCGATTGATAATTCTAAGTTTTTGCAAATAATATAGTAAACTTATCTAATACCTAATATCTCTTACTCTATTTTGTATATTATTGTATATGCAACCAACAATAGCTCAAAAAGAAATTATTTTTTATTAAGAATTAAAATTGGCCTAAAGCAAAAAGCCGCGGATCATTTTATAATATTGGTATAAGTAAAGGTGGGCGCGTAGTGGAGACATCTTACTATCTCTATCACACCCGTGCACCATAAAGGCGTGACCTTACTTGTGACGTAACATGCTACGTCGTGCATTCTTTTTCCGTCATTTGATAACTACCCCTCCCAGCTGATTTAAATGGCTTAATACTTAAATATTTATTTTTGACTGTATGTATTTACATAATTCTTTAGATTTTGGGGAATATAACTTAGTAATTTAAATATACATATGGATCTTTGTGTTTAATGGTTTTCCGACCGTTCACTAACGTAACTTCACATCTAAGTACCTGGGCGACCGAGCTCGGCTCGGTTGAAAAAAAAAAATGTGTGCGTGTACTAGTGTACACACGTAGGAAGTGAAACTTGTTTATGACATTATTTTTCAAAAAATGATTTACTATATTATGCAACTTTACAGAAATTGGTCTAATAAAGTTAAATTAGATAAAGTTTAAACAAAAGGCTTTTCTTATCATAGACATGAATACAAAAAAAAGTGTGCGTCTCGGGACGCTCGACAGAAGAAGTCCGGTCTATATCCGGTCAAAGTAGGGGCAACGTCCGGTCAAAGTCCGGTCAGCCCGGTTAAAGTCCGGTCAGAGTCTGGTCAAAGTCGGGTCAAAGTCCGGTCAAAGTCCTGTCAAAGTCCGTCAAAGTCCGGTCAAAGTCCGGTCAAAGACCGGTCTATGTCCGGTCAAAGTCGGGTCAACGTCCGGTCAAAGTCCGGTCAGCACGGTTAAAGTCCGGTCAGAGTCTGGTCAAAGCCCGGTCAAAGTCGGGTCAAAGTCCGGTCAAAGCCCGGTAAAGCTCGTTTAAAGTCCGGTCAAAGTCGGGTCAACGTCCGGTCAAAGTCCGGTCAGCACGGTTAAAGTCCGGTCAGAGTCTGGTCAAAGCCCGGTCAAAGTCGGGTCAAAGTCCGGTCAAAGCCCGGTTAACGTCCGGTTAAAGTCCGGTTAAAGCCCGGTCAAAATTGGGCCAACGTCCGGTCAAAGTTCGATCAGCCCGGTTAAAGTCCGGTCAGAGTCTGGTCAAAGCCCGGTCAGAGTCTGGTCAAAGCACGGTCAAAGTCCGGTCAAAATCCGGTTAAAGCCCGGTCTATGTCCGGTCAAAGTCGGGTCAACGTTCGGTCAAAGTCCGGTCAGCCCGGTTAAAGTCCGGTCAGAGTCTGGTCAAAGCCCGGTCAAAGTTAGGTCAAAGCCCGGTTAAAGTCCGTTTAAAGCCCGGTCAAAGTCCGGTTAAAGTCCGGTCAAAGTCGGGTCAACGTCCGGTCAAAGTCCGGTCAGCACGGTTAAAGTCCGGTCAGAGTCTGGTTAAAGTCCGTTTAAAGCCCGGTCAAAGTCCGGTTAAAGTCCGGTCAAAGTCGGGTCAACGTCCGGTCAAAGTCCGGTCAGCACGGTTAAAGTCCGGTCAGAGTCTGGTCAAAGCCCGGTCAAAGTTAGGTCAAAGCCCGGTTAAAGTCAGTTTAAAGCCCGGTCAAAGTCCGGTTAAAGTCCGGTCAAAGTCGGGTCAACGTCCGGTCAAAGTCCGGTCAGCACGGTCAAAGCCCGGTCAAAGTCGGGTCAAAGTCCGGTCAAAGCCCGGTTAAAGTCCGGTTAAAGTCCGGTCAAAGTCGGGTCAACGGCCGGTCAAGGTCCGGTCAGCACGGTTAAAGTCCGGTCAGTCTGGTCAAAGCCCGCTCTAAGTCGGGTCAAAGTCCGGTCAAAGCCCGGTCAAAGCCCGGTCAAAGTCCGGTCAAAATCCGGTCAAAGTCCGGTCCATATCCGGTCAAAGTCGGGGCAACGTCCGGTCAAAGTCCGATCAGCCCGGTTAAAGTTCGGTCAGAGTCTGGTCAAAGCCCGGTTAGAGTCTGGTCAAAGCCCGGCCAAAGCCCGGTCAAAGTCCGGTCAAAACCCGGTCAAAGTCCGGTCAGCCCGGTTAAAGTCCGGTCAGAGTCTGGTCAAAGCCCGGTTAGAGTCTGGTCAAAGCCCGGCCAAAGCCCGGTCAAAGTCCGGTCAAAACCCGGTCAAAGTCGGGTCAAAGTCCGGTCAAAGTCTTGTTCAAGACAAAGTCCGGTCAAAGTCCTGTCGAGGTCCGGTCAAAAACCAGTCAAGTCCGGTCAAAGTCGGGTTAACGTCCGGTCAATGTCCGGTCAGCCCGGTTAAAGTCCGGTCAGAGTCTGATCAAAGCCCGGTCAAAGTCCGGTCAAAGTCCGGTCAAAATCCGGTTAAAGCCCGGTCAAAGTCGGGTCAACGTCCGGTCAAAGTCCGGTCAGCACGGTTAAAGTCCGGTCAGAGTCTGGTCAAAGCCCGGTCAAAGTTAGGTCAAAGCCCGGTTAAAGTCCGTTTAAAGCCCGGTCAAAGTCCGGTTAAAGTCCGGTCAAAGTCGGGTCAACGTCCGGTCAAAGTCTGGTCAAACCCAGGTTAGAGTCTGGTCAAAGCCCGGCCAAAGCCCGGTCAAAGTCCGGTCAAAACCCGGTCAACGTCCGGTCAAAGTCTGGTCAAAGCCCGGTTAGAGTCTGGTCAAAGCCCGGCCAAAGCCCGGTCAAAGTCCGGTCAAAACCCGGTCAAAGTCCGGTCAAAGTCGGGTCAAAGTCCGGTCAAAGTCCGGTCAAAGTCTTGTTCAAGACAAAGTCCGGTCAAAGTCCTGTCGAGGTCCGGTCAAAATCCAGTCAAGTCCAGTCAAAGTCGGGTTAACGTCCGGTCAATGTCCGGTCAACCCGGTTAAAGTCCGGTCAGAGTCTGATCAAAGCCCGGTCAAAGTCCGGTCAAAGTCCGGTCAAAATCCGGTTAAAGCCAGGTCTATGTCCGGTCAAAGTCGGGTCAACGTCCGGTCAAAGTCCGGTCAGCACGGTTAAAGTCCGGTCAGAGTCTGGTTAAAGCCCGGTCAAAGTCGGGTCAAAGTCCGGTCAAAGCCCGGTAAAGCCCGTTTAAAGTCCGGTCAAAGTCGGGTCAACGTCCGGTCAAAGTCCGGTCAGCACGGTTAAAGTCCGGTCAGAGTCTGGTCAAAGCCCGGTCAAAGTCGGGTCAAAGTCCGGTCAAAGCCCGGTTAAAGTCCGGTTAAAGTCCGGTCTGTGTCCGGTCTATGTCCGGTCTGTGTCCGGTCTGTGTCCGGTCTTAGTCCGGTCTATGTCCGGTATATGTCCGGTCAAATTTGGGTCAAAGTCCGGTCAAAATCCGGTCTATATCCGGTCAAAGTCCGGTCAACGTCCGGTCAAAATCCGGTCGAAGTCCGATGAAAGTCCTGTCAAGTCCAGTGAAAGTCTGGTCACAATCCAGTCAAAGTCAAAAACGTGACGCGTGCCGCGTAACGGAAAAATGTGACGATTTTATTTTTCTAACGCCGATAAAGAAGTTTCACTTCAAAAAAGTAGTATTATTATTCGCCAATAGATGTCAGGAATTAAGTCTAACCTCAAAGCAAACACTCATTGACTTAATTAATTAATTACTAATCTTAATCTAGATGACCCGGTGAACTTCGTATCACCTACATATTATATTTGTGTAAAATGTGGTCAAAATTTAATACAAATGTTTCATTTACATTAAATGCAATTAAGTGAGGTACTGCACCATTGCACGTGAGGTAGCCCGTCGCACATTTAATTGACTTCGACGACCTAACTCAGGTCGTCTTCCAACTCCCCCCGGTGGGACAGTCCTGTCCGTGTCGCTGTCGCTGTCGCTGTCGCTGTCGCTGTCGCTGTCGCTGTCGCTGTCGCTGTCGCTGTCGCTGTCGCTTTCGCTGTCGCTGTCGCTGTCGCTGTCGCTGTCGCTGTCGCTGACGCTGTCGCTGTCGCTGTCGCTGTCCCCGTCCCTGTCCCTGTCCTGTCCGATCCTGTCCTGTCCCTGTTCTGTCCTGTCCTGTCCCTGTCCTGTCCTGTCCCTGTCCTGTTTAGTATAGCGTGGCGACCCGTCACCACGGCAAGCTTCGCAACGCCAACAATCCCGTTTATACCTGTACTTATATATGTTTCACATCAAAAAGACATCAAGTGTTTCATACCCAGGAACAGTTTGTATTGGAAAATTAAGTTGTCATTTTTAGTGTTTTCCTTTACTTATTATATATGTTACTCATTTTTTCTCATCGGGTAAACCTTCCCTGAACTTCCACAAATATTTCACACACGCACAGCGATTCATTTTTATATATATAGAGTCATATTCTTCAGTTTAAATTGGGACTACTTTAAGTTGATAAAACACGAATAAAATAACATTTTCTAAAAATGATTCCTAGCTAGATCGATTTATCGCCCCCGAAACCCCCTATATACTAAATTTCATGAAAATCGTTGGAGCCGATTCCGAGATTCCAATTATATAGGTATATATATACAAGAATTGCTCATTTAAAGATATAAGATAAGATAAGGTATAATTATAATTGGATTAGAGACGAATATAAACTACCTTGGGCGTTAAATGCCAGCTCAAATAAACTATTAATATTAAACTATTCTTGATATATTACCGAAGTAATAACCGTGGAATCAATATTTTTAATCTTACAAATAGCTTTACAGACATTTCTGAATAACGTCCATAAATTCACATTACTTGCTCAGGCATCTCAAACATTTAGCCGGGTAATAAATTGTTACATTTGCATTAGATTCCCATTATAGAATAATATAATAAATCAAACGTACATGTAATATAATTATTTTAGGATTAATGTCCATTACGATGAAGGCTAGATTGAGAAAAACGCGCGTATGATCATGCATCGTGAACTAAGCCTAACCCGTCTCATTAGTAGACGTAGACGTACTTAGCAACGGGACAGTATATTTTATAACCTGTCTGCACAATCCTACTTATTATAGGCAGCCTATAGTATTAAAATGAACAGCTTTGTAACTTAACCAGTACTTATTTCAAGTTAAAGTAGGCATTAACATAACTAAACTAGTATTTAGGCATCAAAAAGACATGGAATAATATCTGAGAAGAAAAATAAATGACAGTATTTAAAAAGGTTTTAAATAAAGCGTAGACTGTCCGATGTATCCTTGAGCTATCTGCTGCCTTCAATTACGCTAAGCATATGCAGAAACAGAGTGACCTCACGAAAACATCGTGCTGCTATTGACGCCGAAGGACAACCAGAAACCACAGTGACACGCAATTGATTACACCCAGCGCTACAGTATGGTTATTTTTATCGAATACCTATCATTCTACTAATATTATAAACGCGAAAGTTTGTAAGTATTGATGGATGGATGTATGTTTGTTACTCTTTCACATAAAAACTACTGAATGGATTTGAATGAAACTTTACAACAATATAGCTTATACATCAGAATAAGACATAGGCTACTTTTTATCCCGGAAAAAGCAGATCACGCGGGCGGAGCCGCGAGCAAAAGCTAGTTTATTATAATTATTATTATTCATAACAACGTATTATCTGTAAAAATAACGATTTACACATGTCACGAAGGTATAATAAAAGCATCGCACTTTGACAGGCTTCTGAGCCTTCAAGGGGACGTGTAGCGAAGGTACAGCGCAAAGAAGGTTCCGTCAGCAATTCAGAGATTATGAGATTCGCGCCTGGTGTGGCAATCGCCCCTATCACATCTTAAGACGAAAAGAAACTCGAATAGTCTTGAGTGCACTAGTTATATCTCTGTCTATCTCTTCGGAAATACATTTATAGGTCAGCCTAAAATGCAATCGCCAGGCTTGTACCAGAGATGTAAACAAATATGTACACACTGTACGCCTATCCCATTCGTGTTTGGTTGTAATAAGTTCGAAACAAAAGTAGATATATTGTTATTTACATTTCTAATACAAGCGATGATACTTTTTTATATATTGTATCAGTGCTGCGTCGCCTACGCTTCATCACACGCTAGGCTTATTATCCTGTTTGAAATGCCTTGGTCACCTGTCTCGTTGTGTCGTGAAGTTAATGACGTTAATGGGTGGTTAAAAAAGGAAATATGCAGTAGTTATTATTTCTCAGGATGCAAAGTAAAATTATTGACAGTCACTCATCAACGGGTAAACAGGGTGGTGTATCTCTAACAACTGCCGAGAAATGCACATCTCTAGCTGGTCGACATTATATTTCGACTACACGGTGCTTATTATCAAGCGCCGTATTAGTACAAGATCCCGGGGAACATTGACCTTCACCCATCTGTTTACCGGATCAAAATAACATTTTAGGGTATAAAATGTGTTGCTGAACACGTACCAATAGGGTTGCCTAAAAAAATATGGTTCAGCAACACCTTTTATACCCTAAAATATTATTTTCATCCGGTAAACAGATGGGTGAAGGTCAATGTTCCGCGGGATCTTAGACCATATACATTGCTGTGTCAATGTAAAAAAAATTGGATATTTGAATTCAAATATGTAGTAACATTTAAACCCATATCAAGGAAAAATTTTGATATTGATTTTATTTTGCTAAATTCATTAGAATTGAGTAGATATTATTCCGTTTTTTTATCGTAAATGAAACATTCCTCGTTTACGATTATACAAGTTTTCTTTAGTTATAGAATTTAGCTAATTAAAATTGTGATCTCAAATTTTACTTGATATGTCTTAAAATGTTATGGGTTAATGTATTGGGGTGATGAATGCAGTCCAGTAGCGTATAAATCTTTGTAATTCAAAGTTCTGTGTGGTGATTGTTTATGGGCAGGCGTGGCGCTTACCATCAGGCGAGCGATTCGCACGTTTCGTCATTCCGGCAAATAAAATATAAACCAAAATATTACGAAAGCAAAAAAGGGCGCTAATATCCTATATACATAGGAGATTTCACGTATTAATTCGTTGTAGAAACAAAAACAGAACATCGCGATCGGCCCGAGAATAAGAAAATATTTGACGAGTACTACGAGTATATTCCAAGTTGTTGCCGCGTGTTTCCAATGACATCAATAAATATGAAGTACGTCAGAATGAATTTATTTCAATACTAGCTTTTGCTCGCGGCTCCGCCCGCGTGATCTGCTTTTTCCGGGATAAAAAGTATCCTATCACCCAAGTCAGCTCATATCCTGTCTGTATACCAAATTTCATCAAAATCCGTTCAGTAGTTTCAGCGTGATTGACGGACAAACATCCAAACAAACAAACTTTCACATTTATAATATTAGTGTGATGTGGAACGTTTTTATTGTTAATGTTTATTCACCTGAATAAGGAGACGAGCAGATTGATCGCCTCTCGGTAGCGATAAGTATACTCTTAAACACAGTGGTGAAGTGTAGTGTATGTTTCCGGTATTTTAAGGCAGAAAATAATATGACACTGACAACTGGTAACAAATTATAAATACACTGGCAGTTACAAAGAGCACAGTATGTGGTGCTGTCGAGGTGTCAATACATAGTATAATAAAGCATAATATAAGACTTAACGCAGATTAATTCAATCGTAGTTTTTATTATTATTTATTGAAATTGATTTATTGAATTACGAGACGAGTAAATCACTCGCCTGATAATAAGCGCCACGCGTGCTCATAAACAGATGCAACACCACGGAGAACTTTGAATTTCAAAGCACTGCATGGCACTGGACTGCGCTCGTCACACCGAGGTATAAGATGATCATGGAGTATGTTGGAAAATGAGTAAGTCCTCAACAGAGAATAGCACACGCACCACGATTCGTTAATTTTAAATTCAAGTTATAATTACAATGACGTCTGACGTATCGTGTGAAGCAATGGAAGCGCGGTGTATCATAGGCGTGTATCGACTGGTATCCAGTGTACGACCGGTTTTCATTCCTTTACCAAGGATTAGAGCGCGCCGGGTAAATTGGGGTCGCGTTTAAATATTTTTATTTTTTTAACTAGTCCGCTACACGATATGGATACGAATGTAACTATTTGTTAAATGGGCATCATCTTATATTCGGGATGAAGATTACTTATAAATATTTTGTTACGGAAAAACAAAATCTTTTGGGTCTCTACTTTGTGTAGGATACATTGTTGTTTAGAATGTTACATTGACTTCACATGTACTATGTAAATAACGTCATAAGGTTGTTATAAGGTGGTAGGTTCCTCGTATGCGAGAGGCCGTCTGGGTTGGTACTACCGCTTTGTTTATTTCTGCCGCCAAGCAACAGTGTGTAAGCACTGTTGTGTTTCGGCTCGAAGGACAATGAAGCCAGTGAAAGTACTGGGCATTATGAGACTTAACATCTTATGTCTCGGTGTGACGAGCGCAGTTCAGTGCCATACAGTGCTTTGTAATTCAAAGTTCTGTGGGTGCATCTGTTTATGGACAGGCGTGGCACTTAGCATCAGGCGTGCGCCTTGCTCGTCTCGTCATTCCATCAAATAGATAAAATAAGTAATAGCGTCTGAGAAGTGTAGGTGGAAAAATTGCCTATGCCTCGTATAGACGATGATCGAACCCGCGGCCTGTGTACTAAGACAGTCAATGTAATTATATAAACACTAGCTTTTGCTCGCGGCTCCGCCCGCATGATCTGCTTTTTCCGGGATAAAAAGTAGCCTATGTCCTATTATGATGTATAAGCTATATTATTGTAAAGTTTCATTAAAATCCATCCAGTAGTTTTTAAGTGAAAGAGTAACAAAGATACATCCATCCATACTTACAAACTTTCGCGTTTATAATATTAGTAGGATAAATCCATCGCGGCAATGGTATTGTCAGCCCTTTAAAGAACAATGACAATGCCATTTACACATCGATACTCGATGCATGGACAATTCCACCTCTGGTCCCAGCTCTCGTGTGACGTCACACCCGGTACGTGGCTGCGAGACTTGAGGAAATATTGCAACGGCGATTAAGGCTGAATAATTAATTAATATAAAAATATATATTGTTTTATTAAAAGTAGATGCCTTAGTTCAATATTCAGATACGCTAATAAATGTTATGTAACGATTGTTCTACGGAACTTACATGTTTAAAATTGACACGAAGTTTCTTCTGCTGATTTCAATAAACTATCTTAAGCTCGGAAATAAGCCAGTAAGAATACACTTTCAAAGTCACGCGCACAAATTAATTTATAACACTCAACATAAGATCACTAACCATCAGGTGACCCACTTGCTCGTTTGCCGGCCTATGCTATAAAAAAAAAGAATGTACTTGAAATTAAAATCGGTCCATTGCAGGGTTGTTGGTATGACCGAAAGCGGCGCAATTGCCGTCGTCCGGCTTCCAGATCTGCCGTGATACGTATCTGCATAACAAAATGGATGTATGTCCAGACTCGCCGCTCCGTTTCAATAAACATTCATACGGTGTTATTGTAAAGGATACTGTAGGTGTTAACAAGTTGACATTATTGGGGAATTGGTGTGGTTGACTTTAGTTCGTTTTTTATGTTGTGTGTTATTAGAAAATTATACTTAATTGAATACAGTTTGTTGCGTAGGGTTGCTAACCATACTGTTAAAAACTGTTGTATTAATTTATAGCGACACATAATACTGTTTATGGTTTACTATTTATTTATTTTTATGAGTATTATGTTTTTTTGCTAATGCTATGTATATTACCTATATTTTTTTACTTATTTTTCTTTTTATTCCTTCTCAGACTTTCATTTCTTATACAAAACGTCGGCAACTCTATTTGTTGGACAAGATGAGAACTATTAGAGTATAATTAAATGGAAAATTATAACTTTTGTATGTGACTTTGACATCTAACTTAAAAAAATCATATAATTTCTAATTTACTATTTTTCCTCAGAAATATTTATTGATCGTGCTATATATATGTATAAAATAAAACCATAACATAAGACTACATTTCATTCCATATCACATCGAATGGTGCATCGTTTTTCGATCGAACAGCGTTTCGTTCCTCGTTTTGTCAATCTGCCTATCTCCCATAGCTTTGAATTTATATCGTAATCCCGTTATCGGAACGTCCTTTGAACCCACTATCTCACACTCGTGTCCGCCCCACACAATCAGTTTACACTTTGTTTTCTGGTTTCGATAGATAACAATATCTTTAGGACATGGGGGAAATGCATTGGAGTTGTAAAAATATATTGATGTAACACCATGACTTTCTTTGAAGTGATAGGTTACAAGTTCCGGAGGTAACGACGATCTCAGAACAAATATTATAGAGAAGTTTATAGATTGTAGGTACACTGAATCATCTAGTCCAAATAATTAGACATGGTGTACAGTTGAAAAAAAACTAAGACCCCGTAACCATGAAGTCTGAAAAGTCGGGACACGAAACATCGGGACCAAAATAAAAATCTGCGATAAAGTCCATTTAAATTAGTTTTATTACAATGTGTAATATTCGCGTAAACGTAAGAAATCATTTTAGTGTCTAGTTATTATACCTTTTTTTATCTGGACGAGTGTATAGCCTTTATTAACAGACTGAATTTTATGTTAATTCCCACTATAAACGCATAATTAAGAAAAAGGTTTTACTCTAAAATTCCTTAAGAGGCCCAGAAAAGCCGAAAAATGTTTCTGTATTCTTAGCAAATCGTTATTAACGAAGATGTCGAAGAGCATAACTTTAATCACAGTATTATAACACAGGAATCACCATAGCATTTCTCCGGGTTTATTACTTACCCCGTAACCTCGGCAATAAGAATGTGTTGCAACACAATAAACGATTGCACAACAATAAACCAAAAAATTCAACCAAAGTACAAACAAAGGGAAAACTAATAAGAAATGGAAGGGGAACGGTCGCGCCGCGGCCCGCTGAAGTTTAGTTAATCCTCGCGAGATGAAAAAGTACAAAGGATCAGAATAAAAGCCGGTGGCTGCCAGAATCGATCCTCAGATGAAGTTCCAATGCTGACTGTGACATGTGGTGTCGCTGATAATATGTGGCGGGGTTATTTGTTTAAGAGATATGCACCCAAATGCTGCCCAGGGAAACCTATTAACACGTTTTGAAGGAGGTCAAAATCATGTTCAAAGATTCCGTTACATACTAACATACAAACATACGTCTGAAGCTAATAAAAGCGTGTTAAAAAGGGTTTGGCATGGAGCACCATGTCGGGCAAATGTCCTCCACAGCTTTGATAATGATTTTGTTTGAAATATGTGCATTCAGCTATTTTTGTTCGTAGTCCATTCAAAGAAATCTCTTTACTGTGTGTGATCAGGAGGTTTCATTTCTTGAGACAATTAAGCCTTGTAAGCATAAAGTTGCAATTATTTCGTGAGAATACCTGGTGCCCGTTTTATGTTACTGTACTCTCAGCAAAACTTTCAAAAGCTACCTCAATATTTTGTGTTGAACAACATGTTGAAAATCTAGTAGAGTTTAAGCGTTGAGGAGTATTATTCTGAAAATTGTAAACATCTCTTCACAATTGATAAAGTTAAATCACTTACTTCGAACATGTTTTGTTCTAAAATTGCGAACTATAGCTGTCTTCATTATAATAAACTAGCTTTTGCTCGCGGCTCCGCCCGCGTGATCTGCTTTTTCCGGGATAAAAAGTATTTTCCCGGGCTAAAAAGTAGCCTATCACCCAAGTCAGCTCATACCCTGTCTGTATACCAAATTTCATCAAAATCCGTTCAGTAGTTTCAGCATGATTGCCGGACAAACATCCAAACATCTAAACAAACAAACTTTCACATTTATAATATTAGTAGGATAATTACTATATTGAAAATATTGTTGAATGAAAACACGTCGTTCTTTTGTTTAGAACCCTAAACTGTCAGCAGTCATGCTGTATTTTTTTTCACTGGCAATACTATTCTACACAAATAGGGCAAAACTCAAATCTTGGGAATTAATTTTGGGACATCCGATATTATTGTCAAGACAACTCTTCGTTTAATTCGCACCTCGTCTTCAACTTAATTTGCCACTTGATTTTGAATCGGCAAGTTTATTAGAACACAGAAAGGCGTGAAACTCGACAATTGACGAACTTTACAAGCGTTGTACAAAAACTTATTTAATGAACATTTAACATGAAAAGTCAGACATCCAAAGCATTGTATCGGAGGTGCGTTAATCAAAAAGCTTGAAGGGCCCCGAAACGCGTGCCGCATTCACAATACACTGTCGGAATTGAATAGTAAACTTTATTTAATTATTGTGCTGAATATACGTTGTAACATACAGTGATGTATGTACTACGATTTCAGTTCGGAAATTTTCGTTTAAATTAGAACACAATAGCGCGATACATAAGTTTATACTTAAGTTACACGTCTTAGGTTATACTCAAGTGCCTGAGGAAGTGCAGAACGCTGAACATCATTTTCTTATTCACGCTAAATCGCAAATATTTATAACAACAATTTTAAAAACCTGCTCTAAACCCCGGATCGCGGTGCACTTATTATCAGATTAAGTGATAAAATTAAAGACTCAATTAACGAAATATTTTTTCATGCCAAATAGTACAACATAGTAACATGATGGCCGGCGGCAGCCTGACAATGATGGCGTGCCGACCTAGATCCCTACGAAACTACGTGGCAGGAAATCACGCATCAGAGAACAGTAGGACACAATCAATAAGGTATACAGAATAAGAAAATAAAAACGACACAAGTAACAATCAGCCGCTAATGTCCATATGTTTGGACCGCAACACGACGGATGCGGGGCGGCGGCGTGGCGCGGCAACTTAGAACTGTGAAGTCAGAACGAATACTCCTGGGCGGCAGTAACAGATGGATCGACTAAATTATAGAATTAATTTCCTCATCTATTATGTTACGCCGGGAATTATATCCTGACCGAACGAGGGGAGATTCCGAGAAATAATTATCACGGTCATTGTGATGTGTCTTATAATGGCATAATGATGATGTAAATAATTTACCATGCCAAGTAAATTTGAAGAATATTTTAATTAACTAATATTTTCTTTTAATTAGATCAGGTTTTATTGTCTTTTTTTGAGGCTGAGAAATATTATGTGTCTGAATTCCAAGGAAGAAAGAATCAGTAAAATCTAGTTAAATCTTTAGAGATAGAGGAGTGAAACTTCAATTAATAACTTTTTAACTCACTCTCTGACTCAATAAAATTAACCAATGCTAAGTCGGTGCTTTTGCACTTCAATTTTGTTTAATTTTTTGAATAGGTTGTTAAGTAATAAAACATAATTTAGTCGCATGTGTAAAGCAAAACTATGTGCTAGTTGACAATAATTATAATGTAAAAAAAAATGAAAATGCTAAAATATAACAGAACAAAGTATCCTAGGCTAACACGGTCTAGATACTTTGAAAATGTATTTTTTAAAATTAGCGAAGAGCTGTAGAGCCACGATTATAACAAAAAATGGTAGAAAAAGGTTAAACGACTCTGGCAACTCCGAAACGGGCACTCGGTTCACTAATGGGTTCAAAAGATTAGTAAAAGTTAAACAGAAAAAATACGAGCATTCATTTAGAAACTTTCGTCCTGTGCTCTTCCTGGGAGTTCGTTTGAACCGAATAATGATTATTTTTCAATTTTGCGTCATCATATCTAAATCGATATTACTAATCATTGTCGTTGAAGTGCGACAATTTATAATTTAGTGCAGTCAAATTTTGGAACTAAATGAAAATGTATAGGTACAATAATTTTGCCTAGTTAAGCCACGCTGAAGACATTTTTGCCTACAGCACGAATTGGCCGGCTTGACCGGGTCGTCACCACCGTCTCAGAGAAAACTGACGTCTTTGGAGGAGTCATGCCACGATAAGTGTAGATTACCTTTCATTTTTGGTTCATCCAAAGTGTATGCGGAAATTTTGTTTTACTCTGCATGATTCACTTCGGATGTAAATCAAAATTGAAACAATATAAATTCCGCTATAGTGATAACACCGTCGAATATTTTCCCATACAAATGTATGCATATTACGCGTAGAGGCGGCAGAACTAACATCCGTGTCTATCGCGGCTATCAGAATAATTCTGCCTTCTTTCTGTTATATCGGGTTCATACGATTCAATTTTCGTTGATCAATTACTAAATCGTATGCGATTCAAACCGTCCAAACAGACTTTCAATCGAATTGTTCAACAAAAACCATACAGCTTTTTTGATACTAGTCAGTTGATCATCAAAAATCGAACCATGTGAATCAATATCCAACGACACAATAAGATTATATTAATGGCAAGTCAGAAGTTATTACAGTTCATATAACAGTTATATATTTTTTCACTAAATTAAGCTGACAGCGTATTGGCGTTCATTTCCACATTATCGTTATGTCAAACTGCTCGATGAATGCTCCTTTCGAATACTCCTTCGAATTTGCGCCGAAGACCACTAGTATGGCGCTCCTGGCGTTTGATTTCATATTAACTATCGTTCAATTTAAGCCCACTTGCACGACGATCGTAATTCGAATTTTATCACTAAACTTGTTTACTTATATCAAATTTCATATGTCTTTCTCAAACAGGTTGCAAGTAGGCCTCAGTGTTTAGGTCTTCATAAGTCATCTATGAATCGACACAGGTGTTTTAAAACGCTTAAAATTGTCTTTATTACAGTCATAAAACGTAAACAACTGATTATTATGTAACACTTGCTTACTTCATACGAGCATCATCATGTACTTTTAGGTCATGCGTGACACAACTAAGAATAGATACCCATAAGATACCTATTGTATATCAGATAGCTGGCTTATTGACTCAACATCTGCCCAATTTAGTCATTACGACAAGTCCCCAAAATATTCCAAAAATAAAAACACTTTTCAATAAACCGCCATACTACCCACCCTTAACTGAACCCGACAACTCGTTTTAATTGCGCCAACCACCCCCGCTAATTGATAGATGCACTCGCTTACTTTAAATTATTGTGCCAACTTCCCCACGTCTATCCCTCTAATTACGTGATACGTGGTTCTACGACGAAAGGCACGGATGCTGTACATTTACTAGTATGTGTTAATACATTTCTTAACATTTATTTGATACTATATATTGCTCGCGACTCCACACGCGTGAATATTATGCGGGATAAAAAGTAACCTAATCATCATCATTTCATCCAAATCTGTTCAGTAACTTAGAAACCCACAATCCCACAACGTCCTAACTTTTACATTCATAATATTATTAATTTGTTATGGTTATTAACAAGTTAGGTTCTATGATAAGTTCAGAGAAATCTGCTGACTCAATAGTTGTATAAAAAATATATGAGTAATTACCGATCTATATTACGGAACTTCTTGTCGAAGCAGAATTTGTATATGATGGCACAAAAATATATATATATATATATGTTTTAATAACTGGTATTGTTAAATCATTGAATTAATTTTACCTAGAAGTATAATTAATAAACCTACCCCATAGCAAGTATTTTTGCCAACCGTCAAACCCAAAAACGGTCTTGACTTACTACTACAATTGGTGGCAACTCGTAAAGAACTACTGTACTATTATTAACATTGACTTTAATCGTATCAAGGCATATTGTTACCTCCACCCACATTTCCCAATATGTACAAGCTAATATTCGTGCCAGCTAGACGGCGCCCTTGAGCTAAATATTCCCAAATATCATCTAGTGCGCTAAAAGCATTCGCCAACTTATTCGGAGCTGTGAAAAACAGCTGATGTAACAGCAAAGGTTCATTCAAAAGGTATTAACTTAACTAACTAAACTTTAACTAAACATTAAGTATTTTAGTTAGATTAAAGTAATTAAACATGTAATACTATATGGAATCATGACAGTACGATAGACTAAACTAAGTTTAAAAAATATATAGCCAGCCTTACAATGATGAATGATTGCATTTCAACAAAACAATACTTTCCATCACTAATCATCATCATCATCAGTCACAAGATGTCCACTGCTGAACATAGGCCTCCCCCAAAAATTTCCAGACCGACCTGTTGCAGTAATAATCCTACTAATATTATAAACGTGAAAGTTTGTAAGTATGGATGGATGGATGTATGGATGGATGTATGTTTGTTACTCTTTCACGTAAAAACTGCTGAAAGGATTTTATTGAAACTTTACAATAATATAGCTTATACATAAGAATAGGACATAGGCTACTATTTTTTAAAAAATCTACCGCTGAAGGGTTTAAATAGGAGATGAAAGTTTGTATGAAAAGTCTAAACCGCTGAACTGATTTCTATGTATTTTGGTACAAATATAGTTGATGACCCAGGGTTAAACATAGGGTATTTTTTTCTTTAAATTTCAATCCCTAAAGGGCCCAAATAAAACTTACAATATATTGAATTCAGATAGTCCGTTCCCGTGGAATCTAATACAAAATTACATTCACGCAGACAGGGTCGCGAGCAAAAGCTAGTATACAATAGTTTTATTTAAATCAAACCTAATGGCCTCATTTTCTTACAATCATAACTCCATCACAACAACCATTTTCTTTATGGAACTGTCTAAATTCCATGCAATTCAGTTAACGAAATTGATTTTAAAAAGTTTCAACACCGGAGACATCTGCGGACGCCAAGTTATTTAATAAAAACACATTTTTCGATCCAGGGATTTGGTCTCCTTGTCGTGCCCGGAAGAGACGGCAAGTTACAACCAGCTCGCAATTTCACACGTTTTGATTCAATTTATGCCTTACAGAATTTATGGTGGATGCTGTTGCGGTTTGAAATTTTATGAGGTACATATTGTAATAGAATTCTTTTCGACGTTTGTTGGTTCTAACATAACAAGGCAAGCGTATAGTCTCTACAATATTGCTTTGTGCATTTGATACGAAGTAAGGCCTTCGCATGTTAATTCAGTATTCAAACGAAAACATTGTATCTATATCAAAGACGCATTTTTATCCTGGTAAGGTAAAGTACATTGCACCAGGAGGTGAGTCCAAGTCCGTCGAAAAACATAGCGTCCTTCGACGGTCAGCAAAATTATACCGACCTGGAGATACTAGATATTAGTGATCTGCCAGATATCCGTATCCTTATCCGCGGATAGCCGAAGAGAAAAAAGATCTGCATGCGTAGCCGATTTTTTTGGCGGATCTTTAACAGATCTTTTAGTATTAGTGAATTTCATTAGGTATATGAGATTTTAAAGATAGGTGGCAATGAAATACTATATAACATTTTCTTACTCAAAATTACATTTGTGGCACATTCATATGGCAATAATGAAATATTTAATTATGGACTATATTAAATTAACCGTATAGTAATAACGCAAAGCATCAACTGTCGGTACAAGGTCACACGCGGCGCCGACTAAGCACCAAAGTTAAGGACCGAGTCGGTATTCGCGGATCTAGACACTAATGATCCGTATCCATCTCGACTATCTACAAGGTGGTAGGTCCCGCGTATGCGAGAGGTCGTCTGGATTGGTACCAACGCTTATTCTATTTTTGCCGCCAAGCAACAGTGTTTAAGGCATGTTGTGTTTCGATTTGAAGCCAGTGAAATTACTGGGTATTATGATACTAAACATATTATGGCTCGGGGTGACGAGTTCAGTGCCATGCAGTGCTTTGTAATTCAATGTTCTGCGTAGTGTTGCTTCTGTTTATGGGCAGGCGTGACGCTTACCATCAGGCGAGCGCCTTACTCGTCTCGTCATTCAATCAAACAAAAAAACTCCAGTATCTATGGATATACATTTTTAACAATGCATCACATCTCTGCTAGATATACACTGGCTGATCCCAGAAGGTGAGTTGAAGGACGAGCCACTATGGCTGGCTTTAAAGAGACGACTTGATCTTCCCGTATTAGGTAGAAAAAAGCAAACGAGACTGGTTTCTTTATAACTTCCCATGCAATGCAATAGGTACGACTGGCGACCAAAAGCCATATTTTTTTTCAAATTGCCATATGCTGTTAGTCAGTAATTGCGTTGATGGCTATGTGGCTATTGCTTACGAGCTCATAAAAATAAATATTCGGTTGTGATAACCTTTCAGAAAGCTCGCACCACAATTTGATTCGTCACTAGAAAGTGTAGAAAGGGCGTGTCTCGATACATCAGTGTGCTGAGGGCCATCTATTGGATATTCTGTGGTATAACTAATTAATTCACACAATATAAATTCTATTAATTTAAAACAATATTACAGACATATTCCAATATACAGCGAAATAATTAAACCAACAC
This sequence comes from Amorpha juglandis, assembly GCA_949126905.1. Taxonomy (NCBI): domain Eukaryota; kingdom Metazoa; phylum Arthropoda; class Insecta; order Lepidoptera; family Sphingidae; genus Amorpha; species Amorpha juglandis. The sequence goes on from OX421365.1 coordinate 8,883,615, forward strand.
GATAAACCGAACATATAGAGTCGTTACGTTGACACACGAGGTAATTAAATACGCCAACATAACCATATTTACAGTTATTATTAAAACAGTAAATATGTTAATCCATTGGAACGCTGTTACTGTACTGTAAATACAATTATTTTGAAGTATTCGCACACAATTTTATTATGGGAAACTTTTTGGATGAATGAATAGGGCTGATGCATTTGGTATCTTAAATGGTTATTGAAGGAACTGCCTATCCATACGAATATCATACACGAAGCTATCGTTACTTAACTTCCGACAGTGATATTAATTCAAAGTCAGATTAAACCCTGTGCATTTTTTTATTCGTCTATATGACGAGTTAGAAATTTGTCTGATAGTAAGCGCTACGACTGCCTTTAAACAAAAGTAAATTGACTAAGAACTTGAATTACAAAGTACTGCATAATACTGTAATGCACTGGTCACCCAAGACAAGATTGCTTTTATTTTATTCTGAGACTGGCCAGGAAGCTAGACGCAATGAATAAATTTTTACAACAGATTCTCATAAATCTATTTTTCATTCGCATTAACAACACCTCCACTAAACTAAACGTTTTAAGGAGTTATAATCAACAAATAATAATAATAATTTGAAACCACCCAAAATACACATAAATATGTGTTAAAAAGAGCTCCATAAAACTGACAGGTCATTTGTAAGCTCACATATTTCAACCACTTAACAGAGCCAAACGATACTACACCTTACTGCATTGCAATACGAGTCCTGTCTATGAACACTCCCCTCACAATAACGGACAGATGCTTATTAGTTCACGATGTTTGTTAAGTTCGATCGAAAGGGTAGATAATAAAAAAACAGCTAAGTACGGCAGATACTAAAGGGATATGGGTTCTATGCACAAAATTATATACAAACGCTTTTTTGCTTGGAAATTTAATCTTCGGGATATCAATCCGTGGATAGAGAGCTGGCTTAAGTCTGACTTACTGACCTTTCGGTCTACTGGACATTCGAGCATCTCAGTGACGGCTATAGATCAAGGCCCTGCCAATTTGTTACGTCGGTGTACTTGGATTGCTACCGGCAACGGCCGGCGCGACGCTCAGCGCGACGCTCAGCCTTTGTGGTCAGTCTTCTATGAAGCTTGAGATCCACATAATCAGAACGCTCCCGGCCGATGGCAGCATGGGGTTTTGCATCACTATCGTCTTCACCGTTTAGAGAAATTATCTGTTTGCCCCTATTCCAAAGCGTAGTCTAACATGGACGCTAAGATTCTAACCATCTATATAATTATATCATCCATAGATAAATACTATACCCTGTATACTAGGCATCTTAGGCCTCATTGCTAGGCACGGGCCTCTACTAATAAGAAAGGTTATGGCTTAGTTCACGATACTAGCCTAATGATGCTTATCTACATGTAAATACTTAGCACTACTTAAGCATAATATTATACACTTTATATTGAAACAATTGATTCCGCGTCGTGTCCTATGAATATTGATAATGGGAATGCTTTGACAGTCGACTCACGGACTGTACGGTCACCGGGGTGACCACTGGCTAAATGGACAAACTGTAACTTAATTGGTGGACATGGGTGCATTTACCGTCCGACACTTTAATTAAATGATCGACCTTTGTCTACGTCATGTCGATGTATCTAATGCCCTCGAATATCAAAAAATCTAAATAAAATAAATAAATAAATAATATCTTGATCAAAATTGTATGTCAGTCATGTCAATTGTAATCTGTCTTGAGTATAAATAAAATAAATCAATAAATATATTTACATTTAATTTTTATATTTTATGCGCCAAGAAACAACACGACGACTGACACGATTATTTCCCATTTAAACTGAGACAAAAGCCTGTTACATATATTAAACTTCAATGGACATGACAGTCCAATACTCTATAAAAAAAAATTGTACACCAATAGACCCAAATCGGTTATCAGTTCTTTCAGGCCAGGCGCTTCTAACCAGTGCATACTATTAAACAGCAGGTGGACACTCACCAATGAACTGGTCCACAGACTTAAAATCGCCTATAGTACTATCGAGCGAGCGATGATATGACATCTGGTGGACAAAATTTTAAATGCCAGAGAAATTGAATCACCGATATTACTTGCGGAATTAATACGTTGATGTAGACACGTGCTGGAGTGGATACCATGCTTAGCCAAATGTAGTGCAGGACGCCCTACTGTATGATGGACCGCTGACTTAATAACAGTGAACCCAAGACGGGCATAGTGGGGAGGCCAATTTAAAAGATTAATAGAACTAGAAATAAAACATCCATATTACACGTTATATGTTAGGTTTGACTAATGAGATTTCATCACCTATCGTTAGCCATAATTTTTAGACTATATTAAATCAATATAGTCTGAAAGCTGAAGTGGCAATGGGCAGGCCACATAGCTCGCAGAACTGATAACCGATGGGGCAGAAAGGTTCTGGAATTGAGGCTACGTACTGGCAAGCGCAGCGTTGGATTTCCACCTACAAGGTGGACAGACGACCTGAAAGGTCGCAGGAAGTCGCTGGATGCAGGCCGCAACCAACAGGTCGGTCTGGAAATCTTTGGGGGAGGCCTATGTTCAGCAGTGGATGTCTTGTAGCTGATGATGATGATGAAATCAATATAATTATCGATGTAGAGTTTTTATAGTCACGATATAAGAAACAAAACCCTAATATACCTTGACTCTTTTGTATTTAACATAACAATAAACCTATCTTATTTATATGGTTGTTTAATATTTTAAAACGGCTCCATAATTTATTTAAACCGTCGAAGTTAATGTATCTAGAGATTTTATATCGCTCGCTAATGACTTAGAAAGGGCCGTTGCATCACGCTTTCACCATTAGGGGGTGGCCATTGACAATAACAGTACGTGCTTAAACCGGCGGATTTATAGTTATTACGTCACTCAACGCACCTCGCATCTATTTGGGTATTTTTTGTAAAGTAATAGAATTGATTTAATAAAAACATATTCTAGATTATTACAAAGGCTAGTAGTGATTTGTAAAAGACAGGTACAAGATTTATTTTATTTTTACAGATACAATTTAGAATTAATTGGCAATAATTAAAATAATCTCAAAATATAGGTATAAACACAGGATTCAAAAGAAAACGTTCGGAATTTAAATTTGACATCATCATCACAACTCCAATGTTATTTCCATTAATTTCAATTCATTCAGATTTTTAGATTGCTATTAACCAACCGATTCACCTAGTGCGACCAAAACATCTTGAAGGTTTTAAATTGTATTTAGCATTAAAATAGCCAAAAATAAAAAGCAGAGGCTGAAAGAGGATTCGTTGGGAGGTCGCGAGCGCACTTGATTATACCTATAGACAAAAAAGATTTAGCTGTAATTAGTGCGGAGCTCGTTAACTGAACAAACTTCTGTTGACGCATTCACGATGGGATGTATTTTCGAGGGTTTGAGTGATGACTCAAAAATATTAAGGTTGTAAATAACGGCTCGAATGTATGGTGACCTGAATAGGATTAGTACTTTCGTTTCGATGAAAAACTAAAACAAAATTCTAAATGAACTTAGATTCCTTTGCCCATTCTTCTTCAAAAACAAACATTTCTCATCTAATGCAATTAAATTACATTATTTAAATAATAATCATAAAATTTCCATATTATAAGCAGATTTTTTACTTTTATTTGTTAGCATAATTAATTTGTGATCGGTAGTCAAATCTAATGTACTAGGGATGTGACATACTTCGAAAATGGAATACCAAGGTTTCCAAGTACGAATATGTAAAAATACTAGGACCGACTCAAAATACCTAAAACCTAAAAATAAAACTAATTAATTATGTATCGGTGGTACTGTAGTTTAATAGCCAATGATTGATACCATTGATACTTTTTTATCGAATTATTACCATGTCAATATTCGACTTGCACTTTGAACAACACTATATTACAAACAGCTATACGAATGAAGCTATTACCTAGGCGCGCAGTGTAATACAAATAATTTACAGGGATGTGATCAAATTGACGATCTTAATAATTAATAATATTAATAAAATAATTTAGAAAAGAGCAACGTTAGAGTTTCTTGCCCGTTCTTCTTTAACGAATCAGCATTCCGAACTGGCGGTAGAGTTAAAATTTGACTGAATCTAAATGATGTTTGACATTTTACTGATTCAATAAATTATTTGATTTTGATTTTTTTTTATTTTGATTTTGATTTTTGATTTTTAATTTTAATAAACAAATACTTAAAATTAACGTGAAATTTTAGGATGTCTAGATTTGTATAAGATCTGATAAGTAAACACTTAGATACTGTATCATGACTCGGCCACCGAGCCCTGAATCCCGAACTCAGAACAATTGCTGGCACGCTGCGCTGCCCGTTTCGACGTTACAAGTATTTCTGTAGTTGCCGAATTCGCATTACAAGTGCAGGACTACGCTATAAAAATACTTTCAACGTATTTCGCCCGTAGGTACCTGGGTGCCGCGGCGCCGGCAAAGTTCTGGTTTTAAAACCTGGTATCGTAAAAACGTCTCACCCCTATAAAGTACATACACAAAATCCATTAAACCACTTCAATCCATAGCAAACAATCGCTATAAATCTCCCAACATTACCAGCAATAATTTACTCTACATTTTACAAAGAGCCTTCATGTAAATTAAATTCTAAGATATACTCCATATATCACAGGCTTAAGGAAAAGCAAGCGGGTTGAATCTAGGCCAGCCGGAAGCCGATGACCTGGAAGATCCAACGGGTGGTCAGATAATGTCCCGAGGCACATAGCTAACTTAGGCGCCAAATTTAGAACGACTAGCGTGAACCTTGCCATGTTCCATTTCGTCGTAAAAATATTTCTTCTAAGAAGCGGCTGAAAGGTTGCTTTACACTGCGGTGAAAAGGTGTCGGTTGTATTACGTAATACATTAAGCCTACAATTTTAAGATGTTCATTCGTTTTTGGTAGTGTGCTAGATATAATTAAATACCTCGAAATAAGTGTTTTTTATTCTAACGCAAAGTTGATAAATCATAAATAAAGGCCATGTGGGCTGGTACCGCCGCTTTGTCTATTTCTGCCGCCAAGGAAGAGTGTGTAAGCACTGTTGTGTTTCGGTTTGAAGGACATTGAAGCCAATTAAATTACTGGTCATTATGAAACTTAACATATTATGTCTCAGGGTGACGTGCACAGTTCAGTGCCATGCAGTGCTTTATAATTCAAAGTTCTGTGTGATGTTGCTTTCGTTTATAGGCAGGCATGGCGCTTACCATCAGACGAGCCTTTTACTCGCCTCGTCATTCAATCAAATAGAAGATAGTACAACCTCCAGGTCGAGCTGGTCCATGTGTGATGTAGACAATACCGTCTATAGTATGAAATTCATACTACATTAGGTCGTATAGTTATATTTCAAATCTGACGTCACCGCGTCGCGACTCTACTATTCAAAACTAACAAACAACGTTTCATAAGCTAATAAACATAATATTGTACGAAGTCAAACATTTGTTCATAAACGCGTACATCATAAACAGTCGTCCTCAAAATGTAACTACATTTTAATCAATCCGGTAAATACATACAAGCTCACGCCTGTAATCGCCGAAGAGGTAGGCAGAGGTGTAACCAGTACACCCACATTTTGCCGAGTGTATTTCCGCCCTATGATATGATAGGAGGTGAGCCTATCACCATACCGGCCACAATTCCAGACTATCCGGGCTAATACTAAGCATTTCGTGATAGAAAAACCCAATACCAATTTCACCCGACCCGGGGATCGAACCCGAGACCTCAGCACAGCAGTCGTACCGCGTACGCAATACAACTACGCTACCGAGGCAATCTGATAAATATTTGATACAAACCGAAATATTAATTCTCAAACCGCACATGTGTTGCGAAGTAATTAAAGTATTAATTTTCACTTTAATTGTATTACAGTACTTCAATTATATTATGTAATCAATTGTTACATACGTTAATATATAACAATGTATATATTATAATGTAATGTAAAATATTACATTTACTTGTTAAACGAGATACAAATCTCGCTCTTTGAGTTGTAGAGTCACGCTGTAGACAGTTTTGTCTACAGCATGAATGGGTCGGCTTGACCGGGTCGTTACCACTATCCTAGAGAAAACCGGCGTTATCTAGGGGCTTGCTGCTGCGTTTTCTATGATGAGTGAGATGTCCGGAGGTCCAAATACCCATGGAATAAAATCTCATGGCAGACAATTTAAAATCAAAGTATCAATAAAAAATTCTTCTATAAAAAAGTAATTCATCATAAAAAAATCGATTAATATCTTAGCGAAATCGATAATAAACTTGCCAATTTGTTTATCGAAGCAAGCTCTGTCGACGTTCATTACTAATTCAACGAATTTCATAGAAATATCCGTCAGTGGAAACCGCTTTTATAGTCGTGTTATATTTTTTTGAATAATTCTCTTTAACATAATGGAGCGTTCCGTTTGAGTTCAAAATTTGAATGGCCAAATATTAAATGGACTTCACTGGTTGTAATGAGGGGTAAAAATTATGCATTCGTGCTGGCTTTTGATTTCAATGGAGCAGAGATTTGCAGTAAAGCATTGATAACGACGGTACTTCTCTACTTTATACTACCGAGAAAGCAGGAACTCGTATATATATATGAATGCTTTGTATAAGAGACTCTAAGTAGGTAGTAGGCACTTATATTCTACCTTTTAAGGTAGTAATGCAGGTAACGTAATCATCATAGTGGCCCCTCTGTATATTTTTTAATCGACGAAAATAAACGGAGGAGATTCTTAATTCGACGAGACTTTTTACAGAGCGTTCCTATTTTGATGATTCTTTTTTGTAAACTATGTTTAGCCCAAAGTTTGTTCCATTTAAATTGTAACCAGTACTCCCACTTTTCACCGAGACGCAACTTATCGCCATTCCGAGCACTATTCCAGACTCCCGGCGATGTATCTATAATTTGCCGAGCTTATTTTCATCCCATGATATGACAGAGCCCGAATTCCAATCGTGGGCAACTATTGTGTGTTGTTCGAGCCAAAAAATTCAAACACAAATTGTGACTGCCCGACCTGATTTGAAGCCTTACAGTCTCTTAGTATAAGTACGCTGTTAAATCGGAAATGTTTTTTTTTATTCAATATAGCGAAAGCAGGCGTAACGTACGAACATTCCCATTATCCCTTATTCTTTATCTTGTGATTCTTCTTTCCAATATTTCTATATGTATGCCATTTCACCCAACATATTACAATTACACTTGACATATTGGAAAACAAGAAGATTCGTAATGTCAAACGAACGTATATTTTATTCATGGCAGATGTTTGATACCGGCACGATGGGACTCGGCGTGCCGGTCCCCGGTACCCCTTGCACCCGCCATCAATCGAAAAAGCCAAACAATACCTGATAAAAGCCGTCATATCAAGCTGAGACGTTTCAGTTTGGGGGCCAAGTTACAGGATTTCGAGGACTAAGATTTGTACTTATTGGCCACATTCTTGTTCAATCCGTAGTGATATCCTGACTTGTGTACTAGCACCAGTCCACCAGTATATGGTCTTCATTATTGTGGTGATTTAATTTTTTTAATATATTACTGAGTTATAGAGCGACGCTCTGGACAGGTTTGTATTTAACTTATTTGTGTGTTTAATTTATTTGTGTTTTGTAGTTCTGGACAGTTTTTGTTTTTACATGGCATAGACCGGCAAACGACCAAGTGGGGCACCTGATGGTAAGTGATCTCTATCGCCCATATTCGCCCATGATACCAGAAGTATCATGAATTGTTGACCTTAAAGGGAAGGGGTAATTAAGGGATTAGGAAGGGGATACACTTACCGTACTCACTCACCTCACTTACCGTAAGCAACGCAGGAGCGAGCCGCTACTTTACGTCGGTTTTCTGTAAGACAGTGGTAACGACCGGGTCAAACCGATTCTTTTTTTTTTATCCTGGCTCGGCAAAGTGACTACGCTACACCTGATGGTAAGTGTAGCGCAATCCAAGAATATTGTCGAACAACGATAAACAATGTGTCCATCGTTGGTCGGCAAGATCATACCGGCCTGCCAAAGGGCCAAGGGGGAGGGGAAGGAAAAAGGGATGGGAAAAGGGTGAGCATCAGGGGGCAAGCCCCCTGGGGAGAACCGGATATACACTGGCTGACCCTGGAACGCGACCCACACAAGGTGGGCCACTATGGCAGGTTTTAGCACCAGTGTACGGTGGTCGCTATCCGGTCGGATACAAGTATCCTCCCACCAGCAAAATTGTAGAAATCATTCAAGTTGTAGATAAAAGTGCTTACAGTGAGGCTCTGTCCCTCAGAACTCGCTTCCTATACTTTCTTCCATTTATGTTCTTTATTTTTTAATAAAAAAACATTTCATTTCTCGTTTTTAATAATATCTCGATTTTTTACTTCAGTCCAACTTATTTTATTAACATAAACACAGTGGTAAACCGTTATGTCATTCACCCACTTAAAACTTGTAACCTGTATGCACTATAGGTTATCAAAATTAATTAAATTTTAGAATGATATAATAAAACAAAACCAAAAATTACCCGGAAAATACACGTATACACACAAATTCACAAAAATATAATATGCACGTATGTACAGTGGTACTCCAAGCCTTCTGGTATATATTTTACGCGAAATAAATGCTATTCCTGCTGCGGGTAAAGCAGATTTAAAAATTCACGAGCTGCACTTTATGAGGACGCAACATAATGTTGTATTTAGCAAATACAACGTATGTACATTATCAGCACCAATATATTTGTTTGCAATATTAAAAAAATGTTTATAAAATATAGTTTACAAATATTTCAAATAAATATTATGAACTAATAATATTGTAAAGGGAGTGGTGGTCCAGAAAAAATATTTTAAACGGGATGGTAGTCCAACAAAGGTTGAGAACCCTTAATATCATCATCATCATCAGCCACAAGACGTCAACTGCTGAACATAGGCCTCCCCCAAAGATTTCCAGACCGACCTGTTGGAAGCAGCCTGCACTCAGCGACTTCCTGCGACCTTTAATATATTAATTGATAATTATATAATACATTTTTATTATCACAATGATTTCCAGTTTCAAAACGTGTTTATGCCAATGGTGATATTATATTAATTTTCCGCATTAACGACCTGGTGAGCTTTACAAATCAACAACTGTTGATTGTTTGATTCACTGTCACCAATTAAAATGTATTAATATCGTTAACCTCTAATTAACACGCTATAATTTTACGGTTAAAATATTCTTGACAAACATCGCATAAATTATTAATTTATTGACATACGGATTCACAAAGCACCCATGGTATAGCTTTTCCGTGAAGCTTTTTACCTAAAACCGAGGTAGAGCAATAATTTTCTTTGATAGATTTGAGTCCGTTTTCAATTTATCACTACAACAACACATATTTAGAAAACCGAATTAACATGCGAAACCAAATTACAAAATTATCTTTATTTATTTATTTACACTTCATATACAATGTATAAAGGCGATCCTAATGTCAAAGGCATTCTCTCCCAGTCAACCTTGTGGTAATGCAGAGATGAACAAAGGAGGTGCAAATAAAGAAGAAGTTACATTATATAAAAATATTAATACGCTAGGTGGTAGGTCTCTTATATAGTCCATCTTGCTTAGTACCACCGATTTGTCACTCTACGGCTAAGCAGCAGTGTGTTAGCACTGTTGTGTTGCAGTTTGAAGAACATCGAAACCAGTGAAATTACTGAGTATTATTCTTCATCATATTCTGTCTCGGGATAACTAGTGCAGTCTAGCTGTTATTATTTAAAGACCAAGCGAGCTGCTTGCACGTCTCGTAAAGAAAAAAAATATTTAAATCAGTCACAATTAATATTGATTTCCCGAACAAAAGGTTATCTATTTTCGACATTTTTTTTGCAATTATTCGCTATCAACTTTTGAATTGCGTCACAGCGATTGTTTTGTATAATGTAAGTAAAATTCGATTGATATGCCGAGGAGACGCTTTCGCCCGTCATTTTGAATTTTTGCAAATGTCATCGTTGTAGACACAGGGAGGCGTTCTTTTTGAGGGTTAACGCTTGTTTGTATTACTTAGATGAGTGTACAAATTGTACCATTTTGTCTCTTCGACTTGTTGCCCGGGGCTTACTTCAATTGACTTGGAAATTGATTTGAAAGTTATTTCGAATATATCGTGATGTCTATAAATTGGCTAAATGTTTCAAGTTGATTTTCTTTTAAATTTTATTAAAACATAGATATAGTTCTGTTTAAATATACGACAACAAGCCGTTTGAAATATCTATGGTGAGATAATGCGTGTTTAGTATTTATATTGTCTTGTAATTGTACTTAACTCCTTAATATATTCACACGAAAAATTATGAAATTCCAATTTAAATATCATCAATGTCCTGCCCATATAGTACTGTTGTTGCTATACCTTTGTATTAATTTAAATCATTGTTTCTTTTTCAGGTAAGTGCTATTGAACTTATAGTAAGTGATAAGCACACTGGTAATTAAAGAAAAAAAAGATGAAGCACCGAACGATAGTTTTTAGTATTCATATGTAAGTAAAATACTGTTCTGTCTGAAAACAAAATACTGCATCGAATAATTATATTAATCGATATCCTATATTCATGTATGCGTCGCCCACCTTTAAGAAAATGAATGGACATTTATATACGATATAATCTTTGGTGAATACACATTTGTCACCAATAACAACCTGTTTACGTTCGATCGTTACCAAAATTAATTTTAAAGCAAATCCATGGAGACGTCGTTAAGTCGGATCTGTTTTCAGATTAAAATTAAAACGGGCCGCATTAAGGCAGCCATATCGTTAGTCTTAATTTGAGTTGCCCGATGAGTTAGGACCGCCGTCCATGGAGAGCAACGCGATGAGATCTGTTTTGGGCAGAGATAGAATTTTAAACGGACAACGATTTGATCCGGCAAATGACACTAAAAGAGATGATTATTTTTTATAGCATAATGAGTAAGTGGATCACCTGATGGTAATCGATCACCACCGCCTATGTACGCCAATAACAACAGAAGAATCATAGGTGCGTTGCCGACTTTAAAGAAAAAGGGAAATTAAAGGATTGGGAAGGGAAGGGGGATTTGGACCTCAGGATATCTCACTCACCTTACGAAACGCAGCAGCAACACGCTACTTTACGTCGGTTTTCTGTGAGACAGTGGTAGCGACCCGTTCAAGCGGACCCATTAATGCTGTCGACAAAAATATCTACAGCATGAACCAAAAGCACCACCACTCGCAAAAGTAGAATAATTCGGTAACAAATTTGTAGCGGAGCTACTTTTACTGTAAGATTCACAAGTGTTAACTTATACCTAAATTTGTACCTAACCTTATATTCTATTTAAATTTGTACCTGAATTTATATCTAGGTGGTAAGATATTGATATCCGCCTGGATAGCGACCACCTTACACATGGTGTTAAAACCTGCCGTAGTAACCCACACACCTTGTGTGGATCACGTTGCAGGATCAGCCAATGTATATCCGGTTCTCCCGAGGGGCTAGCGACATGACATGATGGTTGGTGGGGGTGGGTATGGGGGTACATCCATGGATCTCTATGGCTGAATCGATGATCCGCATGTAAAAAAATGGGCTATTTTTGTTATTTCAAACTCACGGTAGGTAAATAATTTTTTCATTGATACTGTGGATTCTAGTTAAGCGCGAATACTCGTTTCTCAGTCCACAATAATAATCAAACCTGAATTTCAATCCGTCTTATAAACACAGTCCAACCGATCCAACGTCGATAAAGCTACTGTTGATCTCAGTATATGTGTAGCACATGTTTAAAATTGAAATGCACAGTCAGCGTTCGTAGCGTGATTGACGAGCGCTCGCGGTAAGCAAATACGATTCCGAAGTACGACCCTTTACAACATACGGTTTATGTAACGAGTTCTTTTAGTTCTCGCGCGTGCTAGATTCAGCTGGAATTGGTTTTAAATGTGGCATTTGTATCAACTTGAATGTACGTTTGTTTTTTATTGCCTTTTAGTTAGCTCAGTAGAGGAACTGCTGTTGAGTTTAGTATGTGAGCCGAATAAAATCAAGTTAATCTGAACATAACAAGGTCCGTCGTATCCGAGAGGCCGTCTGGGTTGGTACCACCGATTTATCTATTTCTACCGCTGTAGGTAAGCACTGTTGTGTTTCGGTTTGAAGGACATTGGAGTCTGAAATTACTGGGCATTATGAGACTTTACATCGTATGTCTTGGAGTGACGAGCGCAGTTCAGTGCCACACAGTGCTTTGTAATTCAGTTAAGTCAATTTAAGTTCTGTGTGGTGTTGCTTCTTTTTATGGGCAGGCGTGGCGCTAACTATCAGGCGAGCGACTTGCTCGTCTCGTCATTTGCTCAAAGTTTGCACTATTGAGTGATTCAAGTCACTTTTCATGAATTAAATTTACAATATATGTTACTGCAGTCTGGTTGGTAACAAGTTAAAACTGACAGGACTGAACTAAGATTAGATCACGTTGATCTAATCTTAGTTTAGTCTTGTCACTACTTAAACACAGTATAGTGATTTTAAATTTGATTATTGATGTAACGTAAATGCGTGGTTACTATAGAACTGTTTTAAGGGTTATCCTGATAACTATACCGATAAAGTCGTGTCGTAACCTTCCCGTCGCGTCGTCTCGTCTAAGGGCTAATCCGTTCACCGCACGCGAGTTATTAAATTTGCACACGCGTCACTAATTACAGCGAGCCGTGCCTCGTTCCTATCCGTTGTCCGGACGCGAATTTTGCTACCCGCGCTACCCGTTTTACCCGCGCTACCCGTGCGGGACGAACGTTCCGCAAGTAATCACGCCCGTGACTTGTTCGGCTATTATTTTCGCACTATTGTTTTCGGGTTGCTTCGTAAATGTGTTTTTGTATAATTCATTCACTTATATAGTTCCAATGGGAAATCATTATTAATCTGTTTCAGTACATACTGTAAACAGGCATTCCCATAAGCATCTTAGAGGCCTATCTTCGACTTTTTGCATTCCACTGTTGCCAACTGCTTTGGCTACCAGGACTTTTAGTTCCGCGGAATAAATCCATTCTGTGGATACCTTCCCAACCCAGAGAATAAAGGGATGGTTATGCCACACTCACCGGCCTTCTAACCTAGTTAACATCCGGGATTATTAGTGCGTAGCCCTAACCAACACTACACAGTTTGGAGGAAATCCTGCCAGCTTAGCATGCACTTCACAAGAAAATGACCCCGATTAAGACGTAACGTTATTGTATTTTGACATTTCTGTCTGAGACATTTGTCGTCGATAATTTTCTCTTTCGCGCAACTAATATATCGTAGGGTCCATACTAGCACGACTGGTAAACTTGGTTTGCTCCCGGCACCACTCCTACGCGCTGCCTTTGAAAGAAAAAAATAAAGAATATATGTTTATTATTGGTGCAATAAGCCTTACAAATAAAAACTTAAAAATTAGCAATAAATTACGTTGCTCTAACAACATGATCATTCATTGGGCTATTATATACTGTAATTCATCCTTAGCAGTACTACATTGCTGATTTTGGGACCCATCTCCTCACTACATCAGACCAAGTACAACGACCTACTAATTAGAAAACTATCTCATTACATATTTAAGTCTGCACTCAAGTTCACCACGATTATGCTAAATTGACAACATTTCAAAAATCAAACGTGCCTAAAACAAAAATACCGTTTCTTTATTTTGCTTAGGATAGTTCGACTAAATTTTTTATTTTTTTATTACTAGTAAATTTAGTAAAAAAATAAAAACCAAAAAACGTGTGTTGACGTCACATATACGGTAGAATGACGTTTGTCCTTTATCCATAAGTGAAAAATAAAACTACATTAATAGTGGAGCGCCTGGGGGTTTTCACCTCGGATTAGAGTTATAGTGAATGAATTAATATGATCGATGTGGGATATTGTTTTTTAAACTATAAATTGCAATGTTTACCCAATTTTTTTTTGTGCAAACCATTGTTTCATTGTTTTAAAAAAATATTATGAAAAATTAATGTTTGACCATATATTTTCACTTTAAACAGTATTTTTTTTTTATTTATATGTTAAATCTTACCTCAGTAGACATATAGGATTATTTTTCAAAGATACCTATGTATAAAAATAGCAGTAGGGATCTCGAACAGGTAGAAAAACGTGGGGGGCAGAGCGGAGCGACAGCTGCTATGTACAATGGAATTTCTCGGCCAGTTTAATTATAAATGAAACGTACTCTATTGTGTACATTTAAAAAATAAGGTAATTAATTACGACTAATGAAAAGAAAAAAAAAATTAGTACAAAATCAGTTTATTTAAATATATTACACTAGCTTTTGCTCGCGACTCCGCCCGCGTGAACAGCATTTTCCGGCATAAAAGTAGCCTGTAACCGTCTCCAGGATCCCATCGGTCTATGTAGATAAATTCATCAAAATCGGTTCAGTGATTTAGGCGTGAAAGCGTAACAAACAAACTCACTTTCGCATTTACTTTCACCCCCTTTTTCATCCCTTAATAAATAAAATTTCCATAATTCCTGAAACACCTATTTATTTATTTTACGTCAATAATCGAAATACAAAATTTTGTTTATGTAACTTTCAAAATGATGGACTTTCATACATATTATCATCCCCTATTTTGACCCCTTAGGGGTGGAATTTTCTAAAATCCTTTCTTAGTGGATGCCTACATAACAAAATGAATATACAGTCCGAATTTCATGCTTGTAGCCTTGATAGTTTGCGCTCGATGATGAATCAGTCAGTCAGTCAGGACATGTTATTTTATAATTATAGATTGTTGTCTACATCAAATATTTTCTTCTACTTCATCTATCTGTATAATAGGTGAAGTATTGGATCAACTATTTCCGCTGCACTGTAAACATGCTACACTGCAGTATAAACCACTTTTTCGGCATCCACACGCAGCTCCACATCCCTTTTTGCAATTACAAAATAACATTTGCAATAAATTATCCGGAGCAGGTAATTGATTCATTGTTATTGGGATGTACATGTTATTGGAATACTTCCATCCCCAATTTTCAATAACTACGTCATTTCCTAACCATATCTGAATTTGTAGGTACACTCTTTTAAGGTGCTCAAACGCTGCATCAGTTGTTGGAGGCAGTGATGACAAAAGAACACTCGTATTTTTGGCTGTTGCTTTTATGAAAGAATTGAACCTCAATGTATTTAAATCATAAGTTTTAGACGGAGCTCCGTATAAACTTAAAATACATGCTACATCTGCTTGCAATATATTATTGGGGTCTTCATTGATATTTTTAAATACTTTTACTGAGTCGTGTAAATCAATCCGTAAAAAGACAAGATTAGATAAGATAAGAATACTCAAGTAAGATTTAACATATAAATAAAAAAAAACTGTTTAAAGTGAAAATATATGGTCAAACATTAATTTTTCATAATAATTTTTTTAAACAATGAAACAATGGTTTGCACAATTTTTTTTTGGGTAAACATTGCAATTTGTAGTTTAAAAAACAATATCCCACATCGATCACATTAATTCATTCACTATAACTCTAATCCGAGGTTTTACAGTTTTGAATGCTCCAGGCACTCCACTATAATATTACTTGATTATGTCACAAATGACATTTTTAAACACACCCAAAAAATCCAATAGCGTCAACTAACAGTTTTGTTTAAAGGTAAATTAAAGGTATAAACACCGTCATGCCGTATATATGACGTCATTTGGCGTTTACATCTGTTTCGAATGAAATACAATTCAAAAAGAGAATTCATGAATGAAAACAGTCGATTTCGGAAAAAAGGAAAGAAATGGGTGTCTTTAATTTGGATCTAATTTAATTTAATCTACTAATATAGGTATGTTGAAAAAATGAAATGTTGTCAATTACAGTAGTCTCTCAAAAAAATAACAGAAAAGAAAGATAAACATTCCAAATTACACACGTCATATTCTTAGGGTGGTAGTAAACGATCCGCGATAAATTTAAACCACATAAACGCAATATCACTTTGTAGAACACCAATAACCGAGCAATTCCGCTCAAAGTACTCCGCAAATCAAAATTCGCGAACGAAAATTTGGCTGAAACTTTACTCGCGTCATGTTTTTCCCAAAAATTTATTAATATTTTTTTATTTTCTGAAAATAGGGTTAAACGATAAATCAAACTCTATTTGATGCTGAAGCTATCAGTTTGTCAACTATAAATTGAATATTACAGGTTCCTTTTACAATTAGACGTTACATCGAAGAGTCCCTCTATCTATAATAAAACCAGCTTTTGCCCGTAGCTCCAGCCGCGTGAGCGGCCTTTTGCGGGATAGAAAGCCTATACCCTAATCCACATCATGGCCTACTTGTGTGCCAAATTTCATCTAAAACTGTTCAGCCGTTAAGGCATGATTAACTAACAAATATCCAAAATTTCACATTTATTATAGAACTGAGATTATTATGAACACTACACTTTGTGCACTCAATTTAGTTTTTATTGCGCATCAAATCCTCTGTAACCATGTTAAGTAAAAGCTCTATGTAAAACATTGATAATATCTAGATCTTATCAACCTATTTTAAGGGTATTAACTTTTAAAGTCCGTGCATTTAATATATTATTTACCGACTTCGATAACCAAGTAAATACAAAACTAAAATGATTACATACTCGATATATGCGGACAGCAAGCGGTCACCGTCAAGCTCTCCACTTAAAAAGACATACATAGTGGATTGCTGACTGTAAAATGCTTTCAAACCTCTCGAAACCACTCAAAACCCCTGAACCATTCATTTATAAGGGAGGATGGAATTATAGGACCTGTGTCCTACTCAAAATATTTATAAAATATTTATATTACACAAATCCGTTACGGTCCGCCAATAAAACTATCAGAACACAAGTGGGCACCCATATTCTATGACCTAAGTCCCAATTTCCATATGCATGAGTGGCGGTACAGCCTACAGTTTGTTATTTATATTTCACTAGGTCATTATGTTTTGCACTCTATGGTGGTGCAAATAGAGTGCTTTATACAGTGGATCAATTCTCCGGAGTCCATTTGACTACCACACATTAGTAAAAGTTCCCCGAGCTCCCGTCCTCGGGTGGCTATGAGTTAAGCATGGGTCAAGATTTTTTTGCATTTATTCTGGTGTTGATATTTTGTTCAACGATATAGAGATAGATTCAGTAAGTACCTAATGGAATTTTATCCCAGATAAGTAATTCAACATTGATAAATATAGAATCCCACAGTTAGACCTGGTTATTTTGTTTCGTGAGTATCAAGAACTACGAGAGACTTTTGTTCTCACAAAATCCAGGCCAGAAACAAATATTTGTGGATCGTAAAAAAATACTTCGGTGCAGGAATCGAACCCCCGACTTCTCATTTCATAGTCGCCCTCGAGTCAATTCTCTCGCACTATGTCAAGGCGTGTCGGGAATTAAAAAAAAATCACTATTAATGAACTATGTAATGTAATGAGTAACCAGTAAATAACCCACACGTCAATTAGATACTAATCTGTAACAAATTACTTTCAGTTTAGCCTTCATTGCTGTGCTAACAAAGGAGTCAATTTGGGCTTTTAAGGATGTAAAACAGCATTAAATAATTTCATCTGTATTGTAAAACATTACACGAAAATAAAATGAACTCATCGACTCTAACTACTTATTGACAAGAAGATAAAATAAATGTTTCCATATAAGTCTCACGTAATCCACAAACCATGGTTATCGCAATTCTCACTATCCTAAATAAAATATTTATAGAATGGAGAGCACTTTTTCTCTTTGATTCAGTGGTTTTATTGGGTTACCCGTTTCGCGGTAATAAATGCGTGCTGGGGTGGCCAGCCATATATAAAATTAGTGACGATGGATGATTCTTTTAACTTGATTCGATCATAACACTTATATTGATTGTCATGCGCTATATTAGTTAGGGATGGGAGATATGTACTATTGCTATTTCGTGTACGGTGAATTTGCAAAATACACATCAAAATAATATTGCTTTGAAAACACAAGTATGTATTATTAACAGCACTACTATACAGTGGTATAATTGTCATAATTATTTGAATAAGTTAAAGACAGACTTCCGATATTCGCGTGAAGCATCAGAGGCTGACGACAGTGAGGCCAGACAGTGCCTCCAGTGCCAGACAGTGAGGTCAACACTCAGCTAAAATTCAACTTGGCAACTAATGACACCGTGCATTAATGATCCTATCATTTAATCGTCTCCCATGGATTTACGCTAGTAACACAATCATTGGAAGTCTATCTTCAGGAGTTTAGTATTTTCATACAATGCTAATTTTACATCCGGAGTATGTATCAATGCTGGGCACGGTAATTTCTACGATGCTTAGACCTCATACCATTTATACCACCACTTTGGCCTAATGCGGGTTGACAGACTTCACACTCCATCAAAATTCTTAAAGAGCTTTCTCAGGTTTCCTCACGATGTTGCTTTCACCTCTGGGATACCGAAAATCTTCTGGCAGCCGAAATTATAATCCAATTAAATAATATTACGTTTCTCATGACCATTCTCATTACTGCGTATTAAATTTTGTGGGGAGTCTTCTATCTAATATACATATATAAGAATTTATGACCATTAGTGTTCATCGTAATGGCCACGGTTAATGGTTTTTATTTCCTTTTGTCACGCATCTATGTATAATAATACGCACGATAACTACATGTCTAATACTGATTTCACTTTAGGACGGACAAACAGATCCGGTGTTCGTAACCAATATATTAATTAAAGTCCTATCAAGGGTTAGATTGAATAAACTTAAACATTACGGAAAGTAAAAGATCAATGTTTTTTAAAATAAATCATATACTTATTGATTTTATCTTCTTGTAAGAAACTGGGTAGGTCGCGCAAGAGTTGTCTCGTAATCTCATGTTAAGCGAGTTATTGTATTGCTTATGCTATCAGTGCTGTAAATAGCATTAAAGCCAGTTAATTTCGTTAGCATTATAGTCTTAGCATATTATGTCTCAGAGTGATGAGTGTAGCGCAGTGCCATACTGTATTTTGTAATTCAGACTTCTTACTTCTTTGTGGGGTTGTTACTATTTACAAGCAATCGTTACACATCACTGTAGTCTGTCTCTTAGCCGCATTAGTGAAGTTATGATACAAAAAACAAATGCTCTAATCTGTCTGTGTCCATAATTTAAAAAGTACCACCTTAATAAGTATATTTTATGTTTAAGTGACTTTTGATCAGGCAACCTATTATATGTTGAAAACTAATTTTATGTCACGCGATGTCGCCTCGATGTCGCCCGAGCGTAAGCAACTCAGGGACACGCGATAGCTTATACCTAAAAATATGAAATTGACGCAGAATGACCATCGGGTTAGTTTAGGTCGAAATAACAATAAATAATTATATTAACCCAAAATACCTTTTACGAAGACGTATTCACGCAGCTGGGTTGCTGACTGATAATTCCTATTGACAGGGTTTTTTCCTTATTTTTCTTTAGGTTTAATAATTTCTTACATTAACCTATATTATTATGGTGATAACAAGCTAATATATGGTGCGCCCGTCACAATAATATTGGTTAGCACACGTTATGAGGTACACTCACACACACAGGGTTTATCATAGGATATAGGCAAGAATGCGACAGAAACCACGGTTTACGAGACCGCATCATACGACTTCTACCAACCCGCACTAGTCCAACGAGGCAGCCTAACCCCTCTCATTCAGTAGAGGATGCCCGTGCCCAGCAATGGGACGTGATAATATATGGCTATTATTATGATGCTCGCTGTCAAATTGTGTGACAAGGTGTCGTAAATGTAAGTGAGAAATTATCTCGGTATATATGGGGCTTATATTCAAATTATACTAAATTGTTTTCAATACTTTTTAAGGTATACTTTTACCTAGAAATGAGCATTGTAATATAGTAATCTTATACGATTGCTGTGCTGAGGTTTCGATCCCCGTTCGGATTCGTGATATTGGGTGTTTCTATCATAAAATGTTATTATTGTCAACCCGGAGTCTGGAATTGTGCCTGGTATGGCGGTAGCCTCGCCCCCTATCACATCATGAGACGTAGAATACGCTCGGCAAAATGTGGGTGTACTGGTTACACCTCTGCCTACCCCTTCGAGGATTACAGGCGTG
This sequence comes from Amorpha juglandis, assembly GCA_949126905.1. Taxonomy (NCBI): domain Eukaryota; kingdom Metazoa; phylum Arthropoda; class Insecta; order Lepidoptera; family Sphingidae; genus Amorpha; species Amorpha juglandis. Next base: position 8,903,991 of record OX421365.1, read on the forward strand.
AATGCGTGTCTCGTAGAAAGTACTAAGCTCCATTGTCTTATAAAATTAATGTGAACTCAGAGAACCATTATTAAGTATTAGTGTAAGATCCACTTCATAAGACACATTCATCGGGGGATTAAAACTTCATCCGACGATGAAAAACGGGAATTATACTTTATAGTCTGCTGCCGATAAATTTAAACCAAAAAAAATATAAAGTATAGTTAGGTCGGTAAAAATGGACACTAGTGTTTCACTTGAACAGAGTTATGGGTAAAATCTATTACTAATTTGAATTAATGCAATTTATTTGCATGCTGGATAGTGGATCTAAATATTAGGTCCTTACATATGAAATTGGCGTTTTGTATGGGAGGAACAAAAAGTCGAATATTTTTTAATATAATATATTTAATTAATCAAAGTATGAACCATTATTTATTTTCTATGCACTTTTGCCATCTCATAGGTAGTTCATTGATCCCTTTACTAAAAAAACCAGTCGGACGGGAATCAATAAAATCTTTGAAGGCGATTTGGACTGCCCCATCGGAGTTGAATTTTTTCCCTTGCAAGAAGTTATCCAAATTTCTAAAAAAATGGTAATCTGTTGGAGCAAGGTCCGGGGAGTACGGAAGATGTCTTAGACTTTCCAATTGAAGCTCTTCTAATTGAGTAGCCGTCTGTTGCGCAGTGTGTGGTCTAGCGTTGTCGTGAAGCAGCAGTGGCGTGGAGCGATTGACCAGCCTAGGTTGTTTAGCCGCTAGCTTTTCCATCATGGTTTGCAATTGCTGACAATAGACATCAGCCGTAATAGTCTGGCCAGATTTGAGAAAACTGTAATGAACATACCGGCACTAGTCCACCAAACGCTTACAAGTAACTTTTTTGGGGTTAATTTTCGCTTGGGGCAGGATTTGGCTGGCTGGCCAGGATCCAACCATTGCGCTGAGCGCTTCCGATTATCGTAAAGAACTTTTTTTCATCACAGGTAATGATTCGGTTTAAAATACCTTCATTATTGTGCCGGTTTAGTAATGTAACGCAGCAGTCGACGCGCGTTTGCCGGTTTGCTTCAGTCAATTCGTGAGGTACCCACCTTTCAAGCTTTTTAATCTTCCCAATTTGCTTCAAGTGAATTAAAACAGTTTTATCACTAACATCGCAGCCGCCAGCTAACTCGCACGTGGTTTGCGATGGATCCGCTTCCACAATAGCCTTCAACTCTTCATTATCAACTTGAGTCTCATGCCGTCCACGGGGCTTGTTCTGCAGGTCGAAATTTCCAGAACGAAAACGTTGGAACCAAAAACGAACTGTGTTTTCTTTTGCAACACGACCGCCATACACATCATTCACCCTTCGAGTTGTTTCCGCAGCACTAGTGCCACGGCGGAACTCGTACTCGTAAATAATGCGATATTTTAAGTTTTCCATTTTGTAAAATGAGTGACGCAAACAGATAAAAACAGAAGAAAAAAAACAAATGAATGACGATCATCGAAGCACAAATACATGAGTCTATAGCTGTACAAATTTGAATTTGGAATTCCTTACCAAAGAGGAGAAATTTGTGATTAAAGTGGCCAGTACGAAAAACGCCAATTTCATATGTAAGGACCTAATATATAAATTCACAGATAATCAATTATATGGTTTGATTTGATATTTATATCGCTATGAAAATCCCATACAAATACTTTTATTAATACGCTAAATGATATGTACAAACTGCCTATAACGCGCCAAAAGCCAATCAGTTTAATTGAACTGATAACTAAATAGATCTGCCGATAGTAAATGATAGGATTTCTTTGGCTTTTGCCTAACCGATTGCTTCTCAAAACAATAAATAATATACCACTGATTTTATTGTATTTGTTTTTAAGGATACATAGCAAAGACGCCTTTACATGGCGCCGAGGTAGTATGAAAACTATTTTGGATGGCACTATGGTATTTAAAATCGTCATTAGACTGCCTGCTACACGAGATTGTTGAAGAGTTTTAATACATATTTATGTATTGTAGTGTATCAAATAATATTAAAATACACCTATCTGCGTCGTACTAGCCGTACGCACTGTATTCATCGAATGTTTGAATTAGTTAAATGACATTATAATGGTTCAGCATTACGCGTAAAAGTGCGAGCGAAGCCACGGACTAAGAGCAACCTATTGAGTTTATATGACGCCACACACCGCTTATTCGTAGTAGGTACGTGTCAAAACTCCAATACAAAACATATGATATAATGTAACTTCGCACAGCGATCCGCACCGCACGAACTGCATCATTCGAAGTCATTGCATAAAATTTGATTACTTCAGCCCGTGTTGCTCTTATGACGCGGATAGGCGCGTATTAATGCTATCAATACTACAAACAATAATCAACCCACCAGTGTAGATGGCAGGGTTTTTATCGCCCTTCCCCGCAGTTTCACGTAACGGAATAAAAGGATTATTGTTAATGGCCCCGAAGCTTAAACGGTATTTGGATTCGTTTACACGTGTTTATAGTGTGGTATACAAAAGACTATATTTAGTGGAAAGAAAAAGAAATACTCGTGAGTGGATGTCTTAAATAAACACATATCCGTGGTCGCGGTTAATTTCGGGCCGACAAGTGATTTGTTTTAGGTGCCGGAGTGCATTCTTATGTCAAACTTGTGTTTTTAAGTGAGCACCCTGAGTTTCATGTATTCTTAATTGTTTGTCGGTTTCGGGATTACGTCAACTTCCTTTAGTGAGTTAATTCTGCGTTTTATACTGTACATGTGCCAGTAATTTAGTAAAGTGGTAAATAAGCTTGTAGTCAGTTCAGTTTCCTTTTTTGTTATACCTATATTTACATTGGATTCTTATGTTTTTATCTAAGGCAGATTCATGGAGTTATTTCATTTAACATTTCGATGTTTATTGTATCTGTGTTCCTCTGACCGAATGATGCTTGGTAGCCATATTGATAATAATTAGTATTCCACAGTATCAATACATTTCCGTAATGTAATATAATATTTCTGTCTCCACCGCTGGTCATGGCGAATGTTGTAAATACCTGTTATCGGTGTACATATCAGGATTATGCTATGACATCAGTCATGAGGCATAGCTCAAATTTGTAAACCCCTGTGTGTGTATTAATATGTATACTGTTGGTGTTTCATAATAAATAAATAAATAAATTTCCGACTTTGAAAATTGACTTTGTAACGAGTACTGCTACAATAAGGTTAATAATTATTCTATATTAACACCAATGTACGATCAACGCAATCAATGTAATAATTAATGTGTGCGATATTATGCCACTGATTGGGAGAATCAAACCTTGTACACACGGTTTTCAACCGCAAGCACATGGTAATTGGTGAGGTAAACATAAACTTACAGGTACATACCAGCAGAGTCCACAGCCGTGTCCACAATCTGAGGCTAGAGTAAACATATTATAGACTTCCTACATTAGTGTGCGGCGGTTTGGAATTAATCATTATACGACCAAATTCTTAATTTACGACTCAAAATAGTAGCTAAGAAAGCGAATATTAAATATGTATAACAGTATTAACATGTTTTTAACAGCACATGCCGGTAAACAAGCTAATGAGTAATCTAGTAGTAAGTGTTCTCTGTCTATGAATATCTTATACTAAAATATCGTTTAAAGAAAAGGAATGGAATTTGGGAAATGAGACCATTTAGGAAATCTCACTCTGACCATCGCCTTATTACAGTTATGTGTATATTTTAACGACAAACACACTGATACAGTGACACTTTTTTTTTTTTTTTGTGTTGACGCTTGCTGTAAGCCTGACTCGAGTCGGCTGTATACAGCTTCACCGGACTTTCGGGCGAGCGCTTTCAGGCGCTCTCAGCCCTTGACTAGGTGACCACCGCTGAGGGCACCCCCTTTGGGGTACGAACCTCGGCTCAGGACGGTCACCGGAGAGGGCAGAGACATCTGCGATTGGGGTTTAGGGGACTATATTTTAGGACTCTACTTGATGATTATCAATCATCATTAACATCGGCTCGCGGGCCGGTACTAGGGTCGGGGGCGTTGCGGGGAACGCGGCGCGGTCCTCGGCGGCGAGGACGGTAAGTCGGTTGTGTGCAGTGTTTTTTCATGAATTCCTCTCTCCTTCGGATGGCCAGAGTGGTCGCATCGTCGGGGTCAGTGAGGACGCTACGCGGACGTCTCCACTTTGCACGGTCAAAGGGAGTGTATATTGAGGCTCGTCGGACGAGCGGATTCGGATGGTGGGCGGCGCGATCGAAATAGCGCATGCTGTTCATTTTCATGAACTGCCGGATGGTCGGCAAACCCATGTCCACGTGGATATTGAGATTCCTCACATACCACGGGACCCCAGTAATTCTACGCAGAAAGCGATTCTGCAGGGTTTGCATGCGTCTATATCGTGTTTCGGGTACATGCGCAAACGCGGGCGATGCGTAAGTCATGATCGGCCTAATGCACGTCGTGTAAATCCTAATCTTGTTGCGGATCGAGAGTTTGCTTTTACGGTTCATGAGCCAGTAGAGCTGGCCCAACGCGAATGCGGCTCGCGCGCGTACCGCTTTTAAATGGGGAATGAAGGTAAGCTTCTGGTCAAGGGTAACTCCTAGATACTTAACTGTCTTGGTCCAGGGAATGGGCATGTTAGACATGGACAGTGACACTGACCGCCACGCCGTTTTTATAAAAGATATAATATTGTTCGCGTACGCATAGGAGCGAATTCAGTAAATGTGATTGGTCCGTTTTTGGCGCCAAAAAAATACCCGCCAATCGCTAATTCTGAAATCTACTAAGAAAAGAGTTTTTTTATGAAAGCAGACGTTGTTGAAGTCATTATCGAACCACTATGAATACCTGAATATTATGAATTTTGGCTTTAAATAGATATAACTTAAAAAATATTGGTAAATGTAACATAAAATCACATATTGCACTAGATTTAAGTAGACTGCGCGCATGTACGGTCGGTGAATATCACGCACCGGTAGATAGATTTCTCGGCGGCGCGGCGAGGCAATTTATAGCGACGATTGTCCACGGGCCAATGTGACCGCAACTACGCGTTGAGGGTTAAAATGTTTTCCGTGTTCGCCCGATAAGGTTGGCACCTGCCCGCAAACTAGCGCGTATTTGGTAATCCGACAAAACTGTCGCTGTTTTTGTATTTAGATTGCATATGAGTTTGTAGTTTTATTGTTGTTTTGTTTTTACTATTTTTCATATCAACTCACAATACATTTTTACAATTATAATTATTAATTGCTTTTGCACGGAAGGAATAAGGGATGGGAAAAGTATAGGACGAGCAGCGACAAGCCCTCGGGAGAACAGGATATACACTGGCTTAGTCCGGAACTCGACCCACACAAGGTGGGTCTCTGTGGCGGGTCTTAACACCGTGTATGGTGTTCGCTATCCGGGCGGATATGAATATCCTACCACGGCAAATTTATTTTAATATTATTTTTTATTGAATTATGCTATAATATATTAAAATGGAAACTCCTTTCTCTTGGGATTATGACTTATGTTTAATCACAGAGAATTTGTCACAGTGAATAGTCCGAGACTTCTGCAATCTTGAATCTAGTACACTATGTTTCTTTCATTATGTAGTTTTTTTGTTTTTAATATACAGTCATCAACTCAAAACAAAGAGCTATTTGGAAAGGAAGTTGTTAAATGTCAAGCTCCTTTAGACAGTAATAAGATGTCTACTATTAAGTGCTTGTAATATAAACATGCTTATAATTTAAAAGCTATCATAGTAACTGATAATATTGTGTACTACACAAACTAGTTCGCGTCCTGGTATTTAGTAAGATAATAATATAATAATAGCGTACCGCCTACCATCAGGCGTAGGTTTTTTGTGTGATAATGGTGTACTATAATCAAGACCGACCATTCACACTAAAGACGAACTAATTACAGCGTGGCTCTACGACATACAACAATTAATGGTATAAATATACCCAACAGTCACACACATAGTCCTAACCCCACAGTGAGATGTGGGTATCAGGGACTACGAGTGATATTCGGTCTCACAACAGCCAGACCCCGAAACAAATTGTGGATCACACAAATGTATGTCTCGGTGCGGGGATCGAGCCTGCGGCCTCTCATTTCACAGCCGGCTACTGGCCCACTGCGCCACGGAGGCTGTCAAAATAAATGACGAATGATGATGTCAAAATGAATGTATAATAAACAAACCACGTGATTTGGCACAAGTATTATTCAAATCATTCTGTTTTCACCTTTTATTATGCCATCACATAAAATTTTATACACGAACATTGACATTTCAAAACCCAACATAATTGCAGAGCCGCGTACATTAGGCAACATAAAAAGATAGCAGCCATTTAATAAAGGTCCGTAACTCAAACTACACATTTTATTTGTAAGGTAGCAATATTTTAAGCAGCAACGAGCAGTTAAATTAACTTGGTTTAATGTTAGTCATAAATTGGTAGAGCGCCCGCTCTACACACCACGTACTCTGGAATAGCTTCCTTGCTGATTTGCTGAATTTTACCAACTGGCGCTGCGATTTTATTTACTTTATTTTTAATTATATCCTGTAGCATTTTCCATGAATCTTATAGTATTGTAGGTGTTCATGAGTGGTGGAAATCAATGACCATCAGGTGATCCACATGCTCGTTTGCTGACTTCTGCAAAAAAAATGTAAGCTATCTCTAATATGCCGATATCAAACAGCTAATAAGGATGAAATATTTTATTCCTAAACGCCACATCGTCTGAGACTATAGTCAGAACGTACACCGTTCTTTCGACTTATGCAGCAAGAGTTTGAGATTCCTTCTCATTAACTCAAGGAATAAGAGAAACTGCTGTAAGTATAAGATGACTATAGTAAAAATTGCTTCTGCGATACCTTGGTACCAATAATGGATATTCAATTTTATACTACCTGACATGGCACTCCGCTTCACCTTATTGCCTTTTAGTGGCATATTTAGGATCCCCTATCCTACTCATATTACAAATGTGAAAGTTTGTTTGTTTGGATGTTTGTCCGTCAATCACGCTGAAACTACTGAACGGATTTTGATGAAATTTGGTATACAGGTAGGCTACTTTTTATCCCGGAAAAAGCAGTTCACGCGGGCGGAGCCGCGAGCAAAAGCTAGTATTATATATTTCAATCTCAAAATATTCGATTTGTGTTCGATTTGATTCTCCAAAAAATTGAGGTTTAACAGGCAGCTTCTTGTGCAACTAAGAATTTATATAAATTGAGCTTTGAATATTATTTTTCTATACCACTGTAGATCCTATTACACCAGGAGATATTTAGTGCATGATAATTAGATTGGACTGTTAGGAATTAGTAATAATTAATTTGGCCGAGTACTTTCAGTATATCTGAATGTATCACAAGTGTAAAGAAAAAAAGAAAAGTGTAAGGAAGCCGCTACGCGTGACGCGAGTCTGACTATAGCGACAAGTCCGCTTTGTATGAAATAGTAAGGAAAGAGCTGCTCGTTGCGTTAAACTTGGAAAACAAACTGTAATCTTTCTTCAACACCTATTTATTTATACATACACATTTGGTGTTTGGTTGAAGTTATCCAGGTATTCAAATGTTTACAATAAAGTAATGTAACCTTTTGAAATTAGGTGTAACTGTTTATAATGTGAAAAAATCCAATCCAATTTTAGAGTCAATTTCAAGTATAAGGATATTTCTTCTAGATTAAGTCTTTAATTTCATTGGATAGCTGGTAATTTATAAGCCGTTCCATATCGATTGACTTCAAAAGAGTCATATGACGCGTCTACGAAAATGACATTTTGTTATTATATTCTGACTTATACTTTAAAGAAATTCACTCTATCTAAATAATGCTTAATAGAATAAGTTTCTTCACTAACAAACATATTTGGTAACTTCTTAAAGTTCAGTTTAATAATTTACTCGAATGTGCTAAGAAACAAATTTACATTTACAACGATGTTAACTCTACCTTGCTATTTTTTAACAAAATTGAATTCAATAAAAGCATTCACGTTATTAGCTTAAAGCAAAATCGCTTACGCTTTCCTTAGTGTAGGTAATATAATAATAACTCAAACGGAAAGACTTCAGAAAGAAGCTGGGAGAGTAAAAATCGTCCATCGGTCAAGGCATATTCGAGAGCAGAGTGCTCCGGCACGTACCGGTGCACGGCTCCAAATATTAATATTCCATGTACGGTTTAGGGTTGGAACCTAGAATTCAATTTAAATCTTCTAGGAATACTCTACGTTGTACTAGTACTATGCATTTTCCATTCCAGAAATATAATTTGAACGAACACATTTTGTAATTTCATTCTATTCGCCTAATGATCTAGTTGGTAATGGCAGCCTACTTAAACTGAGAAACTATCAGATTAGAAACGTATTTTTAGATTTAAAAAATCACATGAATTATCCGGAAATTGCGCACTATACCGGATACGACGATAGACTTCACAGCTATTACATCCTCCTCCTCCTTCCGTCGTATTCCTCAGTATTGAGGGTTCTGACCTCCCTTCTGCATCACTTTCTCTCGTAGGATCTCTCTCCATCTGTTTGTGCCTCTGGCGGTGTGGGCGTTGTAAACTGTAGAGTCAAGAGCGGTGCGGATCTGGCCAGACCAAGATATTGGCTTGCGTCCACGAGGCCTTTTCCCATCTACTTTGCCGGTCACGATGAGCTTCTCGAGGTTGTTACCGTCTTTACTTGCAATGTGACCGAAGTATCGATAGACCGCTATCGCATAAAGTGACTAAAATTAGCGCAGAGAACCGCGGATATACTAAATGCACGTCTGCCTAATCCTTCGGGGCTACAGGTGTGATACATTGTTACGTTATATTACTACGGTCTTTAGATTGGTCAAATCATATTTACATAATTATTTATAACAGCATCATAGTATGAGTTTTAAAAAACAGCAAGACCACCATATAACAACTCCGATTATTAAACATTTTATTAAAATTTCCTTAACCCCAATGATGATTGAAAAGTTACAAAGCAAAATTTGCTTCAGATTATAATTCCCAAATAATAAAGCTTTATATATGGTATAAATATTACATGCATAGGTTTAAAAATCCAGCTCTGACTACTGTTTTATATTGAGTTCACGAAATTACACCAACTTGGAATACTTGATGGAATTTAATATTAAATTGCCTTAATGAAGCATAATCCATTGAAAGTAAAGTACACCATGATAATTTGTACTAATTAAGGCGTCATTAAACAATCTCGATCAAGATTCATCTTTACCGCGCCACGATAAAGATAATTCTCATACAACTTGAACGAGCGCAGCGTTTATCCGGCCATCAATCGGCAACCCTATCATTTTCCAATAGCCGGGGTCCTATTTATTTACACCGCTATTACAGGGTTAAGTGTAGGCTACGTTCCATTTTTACCTTCATCGTAGGTGGTACGGTTTAGCTGTAGAAAAAAAGATTTTTCTGTAGTAGCCTCATGATTTATTATCAAGTTACAAATAACGATAAATTAACACAAGAATATAAATCAAAATAAAATTATTATACCAATTATTTTTGTAATAACATTTTGAAAATCAATTACATTATACTTATTGAACATTTGTTTGATATTATATTTGGTCTACACTGTACTTACCACCAACGCGCGAGTGCAGTGTCATCACTTTGCCGTGTCAGAAAAAAAATTGCCGACTGGAATCGCAACTGTTAAGTTGTGTATTTACAGCAGTTGTATTCAACCAGATTAAACCAAATTAGCGCAAAGCTATATGTTTCTTTGATAACGTTTTCTGATGTACCAATTTCAAGGCATTTTTAACCCAACAATTAAGATAATCTAGTAAAGAAAAGGTATGTATCCAGTGAGAATTTACATTAAGCAGTCTGAGATAAAACCATAAGTATGTTGCATTATATATACCAGCATGATGACAACGTGAGTACATACTGACTATAATAGATATAATTAATAATAATATATGTACTAGCAGACCAAATATTGCAATAAAAAAATATTGCGACGATAAATTGAGATATAAACTATCCTATATCTCAAGCTGGATCAAACTGCACATAGTTTTGAAAAATTTAATTAAAATTGGTTCAGTAGTTCATCGCGGACAAGCAATTTGATACAAATTTTTTATATATAAAGATATCCGTGTCTCGAATCTCTACGTCACATTCAATCAAAAATCATAAGTGGCTTGAAAATTGTGTCATTTGGCCACACAACACCAGTAAATACATACCAGGAATACATGATAATAGAGGACGTTAAAAAAGATTGCAGACTTTCTTTCGTCAACGAATGACTTTAAGCGTCACACGTACAGTGCTACATTTCAAGCGATTATCTCGATATCCCGCGATAGAAACCACCCTTCGTGCCATAACTCACTTGCTCACGGCGGAGTGCGAACGCGGGGGTGATGTCACACTGTAATGCCTCGCATTTTTTACTTAGCGTTAGCAGATACATCAAAAGTACCCAGTAACACGAACACTCGTTGCCTGGTAGGCGCCAGGCGGTACAAAGGGACATTATGTTAAAGATTTTTTTCAAAAGGCAATTTACAAGGACTCCATGTTTCGCTTTTCTAACTGAATATGAATGTATGTGTTTTTGGAAGATTTATTACGTTTCAAATACCAGTGTTAAAGCAAAATCTTTGTGTTCGAAAATATACATATAAAGATTTCAGATAGGAGTTTACCTGAACCATATTTGTACCCGGATAACGACTACCGTACGTACACATGGTGACAAACACGCCATAGTGTCTCGCTCAGGCGAGCTGCCTTTCGGGATCAACCAGTGTATATCCAGTAACTTCAAGTCAAAAAATAATTTGTATGTTGACGTTACGGAAAATAAATACGATTAAGAAACCCTTTTGTGAAAACACAATAAATGTTATAGTGGCCACGTAGTAAGACACATATGACTATCTCGCTCGCACGCGTGGACAACTTGTACGGTGATGTCAAAGTTTGCATCGTCTCTTATTGGACATGTTCCCCTTCCATCAGGCTGGAATTATTTCTAATTTATTTATTTTTGGCCGTATTTACGAATGACATAAAAATCTTAACTTGCCACGTATCTTATACACCATCCATATACTAAATAGTCCAACAGTTGAAAATGAGATCCGAAACAAAATTTTTGACACAAACAAGTATGATGACAACCTATTTAATATAATGGAAAAGTACATAATCACTTATATGTATCTATATGTTATAGCTAAGGTTTTGCGTGCTCGTTATTATCCCTCAACCGCAGTACCTAGACATTTATTATTCCAGCATTAGACACACCGCAGACACGGGCCTTATAGACTGGCATAAAAAAGGCTCACCAAGCTTCGGCCTAGTTTCCCGGAGTCAAGTGGTCGCGGCGCCGTCATTAATTTCAATTCAATATACAATACATTGTGCTGCTCGCCGAACATCACAGTAACTGGTTTCTGGTATAAATGCCTGTGGTTTATTAAAATATTCCATCTATTTTTTTGTTCATATGTTACATAGCAATTTTGTGAGTGGTAGAGCCACGCTGTAGACGGTTGTGTCTGGTCCGAGTAGTTTAACTCTAAGCTAGATAAAAAATCGGAATTCGGTTTTCTAAAAGCCCTCCTCAATTGCAGACTATTAATTATTATTGTTAGACTATGTTGCATTCCGACCTGTAGATTTGGAGGTGTTTGGAGATTTCACCAATATTCCCTGCCTGTTATAACTATATGGCAACTATATGGTGTCATCTGGGGTAGCCTGGGCGCGAAACCGGGGGGCTGCTGTACGGCCCCTTGGTACTCATAAACGTGCGACTCTGAGTTGTTGGCACCATGAGTGGTTGACGCTGAGGTGCTTCTTCAGTTTACGGGGATTTACGATATCAACCAAAACATTATGTTTGTATGTTGTGTTGTGTGTGTTGTGTGTGTGTTTTATCTAGACTTTTAGAAACAAATAACATGACTGTTATAAGATTTTCATTCCTGTTGGTATTATTTTGGTCTAAAGCTTGACAAATATCAATGTTTGATCACCGTGGCTTTGTTAACAATGCTGTAAAATCGTTCAATAATTTATAAATTGACCAACAAAAATTTAATTCAATCGAAGTTGATAAACAAAGAATGCAAAGCAATACCGTACATATTTAAGTTTAGCAACGTCGGCAAACTTTTTGGATTCCCGATGGGCCAGCTCGCAAAGGTCATACATAGGTGTGTGTGTCGCATTAATCATTTTCTTAGGCGACATGTCATCGCGCTATGGCGCGTCGGTGTTATTTCTACAACATAATATATTTACTTTCATATTTCGAAAGTTAAATTGACTGTTCTGCTTCACTTGTAATTGCTCTACTTCAATGTGTGAAGTTTATTTTTTATTGAAGTATATCACGTTATAAAAAATGAGCGTATTCTGGAAATCTCTCGTATTCTTTAGAGCTACATTATTATTTGTCATTGTAGCCTAAAATAGGACAAGTATTATGTGATATAAATACTAACTTACTTTCAAAGAAAAAAAATCACTTAGAACTAGTTTTACACAAAAAAGATTTAGAACCTACGTAACTCCTACGTGTTCATCGTGAATTGCACTAGCTCAAATGTTGGATTAAACCCACGTACTCTTGGAAGACTGAGCTACTTTTAGATGAACCAAGGATTATAAATACATACATATATAAGCTCATCCTTTTATCCCTGAAAAGGTAGGCAGAGGTGCTACAGCTGGGTTCCGCCGAGCTGGGTTCCGCCGAGCTTATATCCGTACCATGTTGCGATAGGGAGAATGTATCCTAATAACACAAATTGTGGATGCCGAGGATTATAATTATTGTAGTTTACATTTAAAATATGATAAATCAAAAACAAAGGCTATTTATTTAGTTGTCATATTAAACGCTAGTACAGCAATAGTCTACATTTGGTTGCTAAAATCTAAGACAGCAATTCGCAACAAAGTTCGAGTGTATTAACTAAACAGCTTACATGTTTTAGATAAGTTCAAACATTTCAAAGTTAAGCTAAATAATATCAGTTAAACGTAACATTTCACTCAAACAGTTCGTAAATATGGGTGCGTCGTCACAATTCTAACGTTATTACGACAATGTTCGGGAGTAAGAAACAAAATGTTTCTTAGGGCATGATTAAAGCAAATTAAGTCGAAGGCAGTGACGAAAAACTTCTTTATACGATACGACACGATTCCACGATAATCTGGCTACGTCAGCAACCGTGGAAACAATAATTTCATGTAAATATAATTTCACAATATCGGAACACAATTACAGTTATTACACAGAAGTAGACAAAGCAATGGTACCTATCCAGATAGGTTTTCTCATGGGAGAGACCGACCACCTAATGAGTACGACCTAACAATAGTAGGGATTCACACTTTAAACCTATATATTCATATAGTAATCGAAGGCCTAAATCTCCCTCGCCTTACTAATCTCATCCCTTTAAGGTAGGCAACGCATCCATGATGATGTATTTGTAGTTTTATGGGTGGTCGAGATCATTTGCCATCTCAATGGGCCACCCATTTGCCCGTTTGCTGGCATTTGCTCAATAAATCAACACGTTTTATAAGAAAAATTAATCCTTACGATATGGCATCACACAGACCAATATCGTGAGCACTAAACAACCTCTAAACTGTTCATGAGAAATTAGCTGAGTTGGCGGGTGTCGGAGCAATTTCGGTGAGAGTGGTAACACCCGAGTTGCGTGCTATATTGATGCGAGCTTATTATCTACGACCTACAACCGTAAACGCCTAATATGCTATTACGCAACTCTGATTTAATACGGACAATGTGCAAATGTTACGTCGGTATTTTCTTGCTTTTCTGCGCTCTAGAAATGTGTCTTTAGAGTTGTTTTATGGTCTAAATTGTTTGTATGTGTATAGTTATGCTCACGGTGTATCGTCGAGTGGGTAGGCAGAAATGCAACTAAGACGCCCCTGGTTCCGCTCTATGATGTGTTAGGAGGCGAGCCTTTTCGGCACAACTCATATGTGATTTTTCGAACCGAAAACTCACAAACTGTTATTGCTCGCCCTAAGATTTAAACCCAGGACCTCACGGTATCGCAGCCGAAGTACGATTCACTAAACCAATGTGGCGATTTGCATTGTTTATAAGGATTGTAATAATAAATATTTCTAGTGTCATAACTAACCATTTATAAATTACAATTTATTGATACCAAATTGGGGTTTGTTTGAAACAGTGGTACTACGACAGTTATGCGCTTTCATGTTGTAGACAAAACTACCAACAGCACGGCTCCACCGCTCTGCCTTTCCAGGCATTTTGTTTATTAATTCCTGTATAGTGCAATCGCCATACCCCTTTCAGATTATACAATGCACTTAGTTCATTCACTGCATAATTGATTCCATTTTTAATAGGGGCTATTATTCAGTACTGTTCTTGTTACAAGATCTTTACGTCACACGACAGCTGGGCAAGAGCTCAAAATAATTAAAACTGAATAATAACCGAAACAACCAACTTAAATTAACCTCCTAGATGGGGTTAAACGAACCTCTAAGATTAATGAATTGTGTTCCATAGAGCTAAACGAAAGAAAATGCTTCATCATGACCGTATTGGAAGGAGAAAGTGACATTTTTGTTTTTGTGACTATGTCGGCTATATTGGTTGCACGGATCCAATTATATAACTTACATACATATTTTGGTAAGAAGATACCTGATGCATATTTGTACCCGACTGGATAGAGATTTACGTAGACATTGTAATACAAGGTAGTCCCTCGTATGTCAGAGGCCGTCTGGGTTGGTACCACCGCTTTGTCTATTTCTGCCGCCAAGCAACAGTGTGTAAGCACTGTTGTGTTTCGGTTTGAAGGACATTGAAGCCAGTAAAATTACTGGGCATTATGAGACTTTACACCTTATGTCTCGGGGTGACGAGCGCAGTTCAGTGCCATGCAGTGCTCTGTAATTCAAAGTTCTGTGTGGTGTTGCTTCTGTTTATGGGCAGACGCTTACTATCAGGCTAGCGCTTTGCTCGTCTCGTCATTAAATCAAATAAAATAAATAAATAAGATGCCATAGTGACTCGTCCCGTCAACTCTAACTCTGAGGTCATCTAGTGTATGTTCAATTACTTCAGGCCGGTATTTATTCTGTTGACTGTCGAGGGATGCAATGTCAGTCTGAACTTAATCACAATACATCTGCATTTAATTATCGTGAAATTGGTCGCTGCAGACGGTTGGATTACAGCATCAGGTCAAAATTGCTAAGCGAACAACATTCTTGATTAAATTAGCTTTTTAAAAAAGTAAAGTCTTCCAAATCGATCGTTTTGTTTAAGCTCTACTATGGTAATAAATACACGATGGGATCAAACACTCCTCTTTCTTATCAAGGGTAAAAAATATATATTTGGACGCACATTGATTCCATCTGAAAGTTTCCATCTCTTGGTCATCTCTTCCACGCTTTTCTATCCAGCTTGCCACCTTCAATCTCATAGATTTAAAATAAAACCTTACATTGATAAACCGAAGCCATCACCGAAAACATGAAAAATTAATAGCAAATTATGACAACCCATTACAAAGTTATTAATAGCATCGCATATACATTTGATACATGGCAGTCATTAAAAGGGATCACACAATTAATATCGTCCGGTGCACGACCAATCATTCGTTTTTATGTAAAGTTAATATTTGAGATAGTAGCTTTAATGAATCACATCCCAAATTGACAATTTAAAATGAATATGTTACACGTTTCACATTTATGCGAACAGGAATTATGTTTTTCGACGGATTTATTTGCGCTATACTAGCAGCAATATAGTATTACAGGAGTTTTTCAACTGGAATGTCTGGGTGAAGTCTTAGTAATAGTAGTCACAGCTTCAGTTACTAACAGCGATCTTAATAAGTCACGCCTGTTATTGCGCGCCTCCTTGACGTTATCCCAACGTCTACGCGACGCCATCTTGTCTCCCTGATCTGCCATCGCAGTACTTTTTATTTGAATTAAATTCACACTTCTTTCCCACTTGGTCGCCCGCGCTATGAAACCGCACAACTCCATTTTTCTTAAGAAATGTAATTACTTTATTTGATGACGTTTTAAATAGGGGTCATTCCATGTAAAATCGTCTTACGAAAAAATTTTTTTCCCGACTCATTTTAGATTTTGGTGTAACTTTGAGAAACTCTACTCTAGGGTCCCAAAGAACAAAATTTACACGAGTTTGATTTTTACAAGCGCTTGTTTCCGCCTATTTAAACATAAAATTTTAAAAATCGATATTTTTAAACCTTATCAACTTTTGCTGTGAAATTTTTCTGTTTGAAGCTATCTGCATGATCAAGACGGAATTCACAGTGGGAAAGATAGTAGTTTAAGTGTAAATGAGGAGAATTGGCTCGGACGATCCCTTTGAATAATAGCACCATGCTGAAAATGAGTGTTTTTTAGTCATTTTTTGTGAATTTTAATCGACTCTAGCGTCTTAACTATTGAGAATTAAAAACTCATGCTCCGCGGGAATTAAGTATACATATCATAGACAAAATTCAGCCACAAGTTGACTTGAGCAGCCCACTCTTCATAGAAAAAAACTTTGCTTCAAATATTGGAACTTTAAAAAATCCCAATTTTCAGGTTATGAAACGAACGTGTTGACTACGAGATAAAAATCTGATACTCAAAGAATCTACTGTTTTTACCTTCAACTTAAAATTACTATATCACTTGTTTTGTTATTTTAATGTTTAGTGCATGTACGAGCCGTTTTTTTTTTCACAGCAAAAGTTTGGACTTTTTTACTAATGGATTAAAACTAAAAAAAGAAAAATAAAAAAAAAACAATAAAATAAATAAAATCAAAAAAAAACTACTAGTTATTTAAAAAAAAATTGAGTAAACATGAAAATAACAAAACAAGTGATATAGTAATTTTAAGTTGAAGGTAAAAACAGTAGATTCTTTGAGTATCAGATTTTTATCTCGTAGTCAACACGTTCGTTTCATAACCTGAAAATTGGGATTTTTTAAAGTTCCAATATTTGAAGCAAAGTTTTTTTCTATGAAGAGTGGGCTGCTCAAGTCAACTTGTGGCTGAATTTTGTCTATGATATGTATACTTAATTCCCGCGGAGCATGAGTTTTTAATTCTCAACAGTTAAGACGCTAGAGTCGATTAAAATTCACGAAAAATGACTAAAAAACACTCATTTTCAGCATGCTGCTATTATTCAAATGGATCGTCCGAGCCAATTATCCTCATTTACACTTAAACTACTATCTTTCCCACTGTGAATTCCGTCTTGATCATGCAGATAGCTTCAAACAGAAAAAAAACACAGCAAAAGTTGATAAGGTTTAAAAATATCGATTTTTAAAAGTCTATATTTAAATAGGCAGAAACAAGCGCTTGTAAAAAACAAACTCGTGTAAATTTTGTTCTTTGGGACCCTAGAGTAGAGTTTCTCAAAGTTACACCAAAATCTAAAATGAGTCGGGAATTTTTTTTTCCGTAAGACGATTTTACATGGAATGACCCATAGAGAATAAATAATTTCAAATGTGGTGTGCTTTTCTTTTCATATATTTTGCTGATCAGAAACAAAAAGATTGTAATTATTCAGTATCAATGAATCCAATATCACGAACAGCCATGGAAATATTTACACTGTTCCTGAAATAATGACGATTGCGGTTTAATATTGAATGGAATTTAGGCATAGTACTCTAATATTGGATTTAATCATTTCATTCCCAGTCTGTAATATAGTTATATTTCCATGAACCAGCGCCATCCATCATAAATTAATATTAGAAATTATATTATAATTACATGGTATGTGAATCATGTTGTAACTCTAAAATTATTTAGTTGAAACGAGAAATAGATGCAAATACGCAATAACATTTCAATACACATCAAATTAAAATTGATATATTATTATTCTTTTTACTAAATTCATTAGATTTAAGTGGGTTAAATTCCGTATATTTTTAAATGATCAATGAAACTTCTCCATGTACAATTATGCTCAACAGATCTTTAAATTATTTATTTAAGTTAATTAATTTAGAAAAATAAAATGTATATCTAATTTTTACTAAACGTGGGTAAAAATTCCGTATTTACATCCATTTCAATCCGGCGCAACACGACGGCATTCCATTACAATATCAGTAATTCTATAATATTGTTAGCCTGATGAGCTTGTGGAATTCCTACATGTATTGCGTTTGAAGAAGATGGGCGCACTTCAGATACCGGACACCACATTTACGTGCTATTTCTATAATTGTTACCATATACTGTACTGTATATTACAGTACTACTTACCAGCTATTTATTACACAGTAATAAGAAAAAAATGCAAGTATAATTCATGCACGTGTGCATTCTGTACAATGCGGCTCGACGAGGATGCGTCTTCGTTAACTAGCGATACCAAGGTTGGTAAGTAACTTGGGCTTTGGTCGGGGATATCAAGCAGCCACACCTAAGCTCTAAAATCTGAAAATCACGAAAGCAGCAAATTATAAACTCCTCGAATAAAGCAAGATTGGGAAAACCTGGCCTCACGTTGTAAGGTTATACTTCCGAAGGTCATGAATTTTATTGTTGTACCGAACCACGATCATAGCGTATATTAGTCTCTCTACAAAGATTCCGCTTTCCAAAATCAAGTACAGAACCCTAAAAAGGAATATGCAAAATATAATTTGGCCGTTTCTATTCATTGCCAAAACACAATATCCTCCGGTTCGGACGTGAATCATATTGTAATTAAATAGAAGAATCGCATTGTCTCCCGATGTTGTTTTATTGCGTAATTATATCCTGGGAGGATGTCGCCATCCGTTTTAGCTTTTTAGATCTTTAAACTTTGATATTTTATTCCGCGATATCGTTCTTTAATTGCTTAATTTTCTAACTGCTACACAAGGCAGGTCGTTCGAAAACGTGTTCTTGTTTTTTTTTAAGTTTTGGGGGAGGCACTGTGTTCTTAAGAGGAGACCCGCGACCAGTAGTAGGACAGTGCGTATAATAAATTATTGCGTATAATTTATTGCGGCTAAAGTGCATATTCATTTTATAAAAGTGATATGACAAATATAGAGAAAATAGTTCAATTAACTATTATTACCAGGTAGTTGTATCAACTCCGACGATAAATTCATACTAAGGTTTCCCACAAAAACTTTAATGAATAAAATAAAGTTCCTCCTCGCGTAAAACAATATATTTGTCTGTATAATTAATAAAATATACCAGCTAACATATTACATACGTTCCAGTGCGGTGCACGGGTCTGCTCTACTGAATGAGAGAAGTTAAGCCTAAGTCTACCACGCTGGCCTCAATACGGGTTGGCAGACTCCACATACCTTCTATTACTAGTACTACCTTCTTCATCTACCTTCTACTACTAGCGATATTTCTTTAACCATCAAAAGGAACAATTATTATCAATACGATACACGTAACTTAAAAAAGTCAGTTCATGCTCTTGGGGCTGGATTCGAACCAGCGAATTTCGTTTTGACAGTCCGTACCACTCCCCGCTGCACTATTGCTGCTATACGACACTTACTTAAAACATAGTAATGTTTGCTTGTTTGATTATTTTATTGATACAAATTTGCGTACTTAAAAACTAAAACCAAATTGCATTTAACTAACTTAAATATACTGACATTTTAACTTTCACTTACAACTTTAATATAATCCTTTAAATTATTTAATTAAAATTCGCTTTCATTAAATACACAAACTCGCCCAAAAATCACCACATAACATACCATTCACACGAACTGAAAGAATCATAATAGCAACTACCAACGCAAGCTCACCCTTTGTGGACAAAACGACGGAGTTCAGGAGTACCATCGAAAACAGCCAACGCAAACAAACGGGCTATATTAAATTCCGCCAGTTAATGTTAATTACTTAATTTCGGTTAAGGGGCATTTTCTAGATGATTTATTAGTATAATAGTGTAATTATGCCGACGCGACATACCGTACAGATAACATTTTTCATGAGCCGTGCGGTTTTGTTGATTATGTGTTGTTAATTAAAACACGTTTTTGTTTATTTCTGCCGTGTTTTTATCTTTTATTTATCAAGCCTTCACCACGGTCCTTCGCCTTTAGTTAATTTTATACAGCACAGTCATCATAATATATTTAATTTGTTTTAATATATATTAGATTAGTATTGAATCCTCATTTCACACGTCCGTTTAGGACTTCCTTTACTGTTGTATTTTTCTTCATCTACATTAAGCATTTTGAAATACTATTCTATTACCGGGGCGGCTCGTCCGGGTCGTTACGACTGTCTCACCGAACACCGCCGTAAAATAGCGGCTTGCTGCTGCGTTTCGTACGGTGAGTGAGATATCAGGAAGCCAAAATCCGCCTCCCCTTCTCAATCCCTTAATTATCCATGTCCTTTAAGGTCGCCAACGCCAATTCTTCTGGTGTTGTGGGCGTATATGGGTGGTGGAGATCCCCATCAAATGACGCACTTGCTTATGCTAAAACTAGAACCTATTACACATGCCGGAATATTTATCATCAGGTGTCGCATCGCCTATGTTTCCTTTTTATCTCCACGTATCTAACAATCAGGCCAAATTACCATTTAACCGCCTAATTATAATTATACAGTAAACGTTAAATATTACATAAAACAATTGGTAAGCACGCGGTAAGGGATTTCAAACCAGTTGTTAGCTTTAAATGGCTTTTGTAGTGTTACAAAACCGGTGGGTGAGCGTTTAAATCATATTTATAGTTACAAATAGCTCAATTTAGAGCTCTTCTCTAGCATTTTAGAAGGCACGTGGTGCTAACGTGGATAATAGCGCTAGGAATATCTAACGTAGATGAAAAATATGTTTAGATTATTCCATAAAACTAGATTATATAAATACTTAATCTAGTGTTATGAAATATGTTTTGGTCATAGGTACTAAGTTGCCTCCACTAGGTACTGATGACTTACTTATACCGGGTTTACGCCCTTTGATTAAGGTTGATCAACCGCTGAATCAGATGCGATTCGAACCGTCTGATCAGAGATTCAATAGAATTGATCAACAAAAGCCATACACTCTTTGTTAATTCAAATAAGTTACACATAACAAATAAACAAGTAAGTTCATGAAATAAAATCGAACCGTGTGAACGTGGATTAATAGTGGTATTACCGTGAAGCGTAAACATCTTGAATATGATCAACAATTATAAAATACATAATTTTATTTGCTCACAATAATATTTTTTTAATAAAATTAATACGATAAGTTAATATTGTTGATACTAATCAAGAAGGCATTACACTTTACGATAAACATCACCGTAAAAGTAAGCATCACTGCTCCAACAATAGCCTGGAGCTGGGAGCCTTATAATATATTTTTAATATAATTAGCCTGCGAATAGGTGGCTGCGGTCACAACATACCCTAATTCTAGCCCTCAGTTTATCTTAGTAATAAACCCAACACATTTAACCGGATCTTTGCTGAACACAAAACAACTAAAGCATAAACATATAAACAAATATAGACATACTTTACCGAGTATATTTTACGCGATAAGTACTGTTTGTGTAGTTGCCACCGATTTGTCTATTTCTCCTGCCAAACAGCGTGTAAACACCGCCCTGTGTTCTTGTTTGAGGATATTAGGGCTAGTGAAATTACTAGGTATTATGAGACTGAGCATGTTATATCTCTAGGTAACAAGCGTATTTATGGACAAGCGTGAACTGCTCATGACGTCATTAAAAATAATACAAAGCTAGTATAATAAGAGTGAATTATAATATATCACCATAAGCCGGAGTTCATGCAACAAGCGGCAGCACTTGTTAAGAATTCCATTGTGGTGTCATTACTGCAAATGCAGGCACAATGCGCTCGATTAAAACACAATAGGGCAGTGTCGACGCACTCGATTTGGCTCCACTTGCATTCAGTAAATGTAATTTAAATAGCTTTATTCCACAGGAGAGTGTTTCTTCAATCGGCTGTACGGTTTCATAATTAAAAGATATTGAAAGAGCGATCATTATTGCATTTAATAAAGTTATAAAAAATTATATTGCTAACTAGTATTTTACAAACTTTGTAATCCTTATAGAGCAAAGCCAGCATTCAATTTCATAACAACTGGTAAATAGGGAATGCAATACTTGCAGTGAAATCCCCATCATATTCATTTACGTTAATGGCATTTTGGAATGAGCCGCTTAGCATGAAGCCCAGAGATATCTCGCGCGCAAAGACTTTCTTGTTTGTACGGTAACATGGTAGGTCCTACGTACGGATACTTCTTTATCTTTTTCTGCCGCCAAGCAGTAGCGTATAAGCATTGTTGTGTTTTAGTGGCGCTTATCATCAGCCAAGTGACCTGCTTGTTTCGTCATTCAAGTTAGTAAAAAGCGTTCCCGAACTAGTATGTACGTTAGTGTTGCTAGACATGTAGGGAACAAGAAAACGAATCTATATTTTTTTCTCTCACTTTAATAATTTTCCGGTATAGCAATTTTTAGGTCGTTGTCAAGCTTGCCACTAAAATTGTTATGATGGTTTATCAAATTCTATGTTCCCAATAAACCGCGTCGTTCCACATTGTGAATAGAAGACAATTTCACAGATAGTTCAATAGATGTGGCGGCAATCAATCGTTCGCTGACGACAGGCCGCGACCTTAATAAACCCGAACTCATTACTGCAGTCATTTGTAAGGCTTTTACGTGCTATTACTATGAATATTTTACTTTTTTCATTAAGTTAAAAATAACGACTGAAGGTTAAACTGCCTTAATGTTTATTTTCTTGACTTACTTAATCTTTCATTTTGTAATTTGGTTAGCAGTTTTTGTTTCTATTCCACACAAAAATCATAGTTCAAATGAGAAAATGAACATAAAAATACATCTAATCATTAAAGATAAATAAGACATAAATTAAGAACAAAAAATAACGGTGTTTTTATTGCATAGGCCGACAAACGTGCAAGTGGATTACCTAGAGTAAGTGATCTCTTCGGCCCATGAACGCCCACAGTACCATAAATATCAAGGACGCGTTGAAGATCTTAATAGAAAGGGATAATCCTTTACACAAATAATTAGGAAATTAAAGGATAATTAAAAATTCAATTCGCAAGGCCGGAATTTAGACCTCCAAATATTTCACTCAGCGTACGAAATGCAATAACATGCTGCTATTTCACGCCGGTTTTCTGGGCGACCGTGGCAATAATACGGTCCATCTGGCCCGTTCATGCTGTAGACAAAACTGTTAACCACGTGGACGCGGTAATTGGTTAAGTCGTTAAAAATTAGGACACTACTCAGCTCACTCTGTGTGATAATAATTACTGGTAGTCCAAAGAGCCAAGCCATGGATTTTTAACAACATTTCTAAGTCGTTTCGATAATATCTAACAATTTTCTCCTTTCACAGGTTGTTCGTTCCCGTCACGATGGCACGGCCGCTGGTTCCAGTCCGGCGTGATCCAATCCATCGTCATCGAGGGCGACCGCCTTTCCAACAAGGGGAAGTGCCTGTCCTCCGAGGGGGACAAGTTTCTTATAGTTGATGAGTAAGTTACTTGAATTACTCGGTAGATTACTATATCCAGGCTATTTACTTACCACTGTGTCAATGTATTAATAGTCTATCAGGTCACTAAATGTTTTTCGTCGCACAATCATATATGATTTTTTGGGTCATATTAATTCGTATAAATTCCAGCCCTGTGTCAACATTAACGAACAGTACAGTTAAACGATGTTTGCGTCAACTTAAAATCAACAACTGTTAAATACATACCTTGAGATGCCATACTTCAAAAACATACTAAACACAAACCACTTCTAGCAAAGGGATTGTAAGAGAGAAAAATTCCAATTGACTTCGATAACACTTTGTTGAGAAGTTTCTCAACATAGTTATGTTGGAGTACCTGAGGGTATGTATTGAGGTACGCGAGACATGGAGACAGCGACGCGCAACACCAGTCAGGTGATACAGCGTGCGTGTATAAAATGATATAGAAACGGTCACTCATTGCAGTGTCTTCTCTCCGTCGCATGCCTGACAACGTGCTTATACATTTGCATACAAAGCGCACGGTGTGTCGCGCCCTCCTGTCTCGGTCGAGTACCTCTAAACGTACCTTTACGTCTTGAGAATAATGTGAATTTAAAACCTACTTCTTTTTTATTGATGGCTTTCGCATTATTATGTATTTTGCCAGTGTCAAGTATAATTTATTCTCAAGTTATTTTTACAAGAACGATGAAACACGGGCGCGGTCGATTTCAAGGTCTTGCCGGAGTTTTGGTGTTAACTCCTTTCAGGACGATGCTTAATTCACTTATTTCAATGTTTTCATACACTGTTCATCACCGTCAATGTTTATTGAACAAATCCACACCACTTTTATACAACAAACACAACTCTAAACTAGTTTATGAAATAAATTAAAATAAGCTATGAACTGTACTGTCAAAATTCCCGCCAAAAAACACATTTAAAACCTATTACATAATATGTACTATATTTAAAACTTTAGAATTATATTGAATTTACTATGAGACAGGACTGCAGGGTCTCGGACCTTTGCAAGGCGTGTGTGGGGCCGAAGGCAACAGTCAGAAGCCCATTAGAGAAAATTAATTTAATATTATGATGTGACACCAAGATTTTTAGTAATAAATTAACAATTGTCACATCACTCGCAATATTTATCAGTATGCCGCCGACCTATAATTATGTATAGACGGTAAAATCTCGAACTGAGATTTCATTTCTTGTGTTAAATTGTCGCTTTCTAGAAGGATAATATCCCACCACCAAGCATATAAAATGGTTCGTCGATGCTACAATTTGCAAGTGAACAAGCGTGTACACAAATTTAAATACAATAAATCTTGACGCAACAAAACGTTTTGTTACAGAAAAGGGTGTTACCGGTGTGTGGTGATGCACGAGAAACACAAAAACGTATTGCAGTATAAAGAAAGTAAGTAGCTATCAAGTCAAGTAAGTGTAGCGACAAGTCGAATTAACGAGGCCTCAGAATATTCTATGAGGTAGCAATGACTCACCCGGGAACACTAGTGCTGCCCAAGTAGGCTGAAACATTTACTGTATTTAGGTTTCTAGTAACTTGGATGACATTTTCAGATATTTCAGATATACAGATATTTTTACTTGCAGCAAATAGTTTATGCGTATTCGATAAATGAAGGCTACAGTTGTTTCGTGACCAGCACCGTAACATATAATTATAATCAATGGTAGTTAATAAATCTTTGTCTTTTATTTAATATGTACGTGAATAAAAAGTAAATCGATACTCGAGTCCCATAAACACTTGATGGTCTCACAATTTTAGAAAACCAAATCCGTTCTGACATTCCTTTGACCTTTAATTAAAACGAGAACTAAAGTAGTATGTGCAGTGAAACCTGGATAAGTGGGATCTGAAGGGACCTAGAATTTTTATTACTTATAGAGGCTTTTCATTTACCCAGTTTACCAAATAGGCAAGTTAACATAACAGTTATCTTATTTATAGAGGATCTCACTATGAGAGGTCTAGATGTTAGTAAACAGTCTAATTCCTTCTCAAAACAAACGCGTTATAACTTGTCAACACCTGATGAATTGTCCCACTTATACGCTATTGAGCTACAAAGTTCCAATTATAAGGGTAAACATCGAAAAAATCTAAGAAATCAAGTCTCAGTTACAAAGGTTTGAAAATCCCCAGTAACAGAGGTAATTAATTCAATGCAAAAGTGTCGGGACCTCATTGTAATTATCAATAACAGAGGTTGCTCACATACCCAGTGCCCATTTATCCAGGTTTCACTGTATATGATATTATTAAGAAACTACTATATTCTATTTCTTATAATTCATTATTCTTTAAATGGAAAAATAAAAATACAAAATGTCGTAAAACATAATGATATGAAACAACATTTAGTTTTGTAAACGTATAAGGAATTTGAGAATATCTATGAAAAACATAATCTAAGTTATTTTATATAGCACAACCGGCAAACAAGCAAGTGGGTCACCTGTTAGTAAGTCATGTCCACAACATAAACATCCACAATACCTGAGGAATCATGGATGCGTTGCCGACCTTAAATAAAAGGGATAATTAAGGGACTGAGAAGGGGAGGTGGATTTGGGCCTCCGGATAAACTCCGAAACGCAAACTTAGAAAAATATTTCAGTGACAAAAAACTCATATTACAGCTTTAGACAAAAAATTATC
The DNA here is from genome assembly GCA_949126905.1 of Amorpha juglandis. NCBI lineage: Eukaryota > Metazoa > Arthropoda > Insecta > Lepidoptera > Sphingidae > Amorpha > Amorpha juglandis. The sequence goes on from OX421365.1 coordinate 8,930,410, forward strand.
TTTTAACTTTCGTCATGTAATTACTTCCAAGCATAAAAATTATAATATTTAGAGTATTTTTTTTTTTAAGAAATGCACTACACAGTAATAAAAATGTTCAAAAAATCTTCGGTATAGTCAGCCATTTACGGGAACAATTTGCTGAAACTGTTGACACCTGACCTTTAATGCTGAAGCACGAATTTCTACAGAGTCAAGATTTACTTACTAAAGTAGATTGCTTTGAATATTGATTGCTTTATCTATTGCTTAGGTATTATAATCAAGAATAATTGCTTGGTATTGTTATATATCTATCAAGGTTACTGTGGGATATTGTTAATTGTAATTGATATATTAAGCATAACTACTTTGAGAAAACCCCTTACAAATATAATATGTCATCATGAGATAGGAAAATGTCGCGATGAGGATTAAAAAATTAAAAATGGTGACTTCGTTAAATTAATAAGCAATTTTCGGATATTTTAACTAACTCAAATAATAAACACACGCAACAATCACACACATCGTTCTGACCCCACACTAGGTTAACCTGTACCGTAGGTGCCAGAAACTACGAGGGACTTGCGGTCCCACAACACCCAGGCCCGAAACATATTTGTCGAGTTAAGAGATAGAATGAGAGTAAGACTTTCTCGTGACGTGAATGCCGGCATGTTAGCTTCGACAGACATGTAGAGCAGAAGGAAACAAGTCGAGAAAATTATCTTGAGGTCTTATGGTATGCGTGTAGGTATAATAGAATTAACCATGTTCCTATTAAATTTATTATCATAATTCTAGCTTTCTGTTACCGTCGCGACGCGTTGCCGCATCTGTGTTCCCTCATCACGGGCGATGCGCTGCTCTACTCCATGTTCAGGGAAAACGCTGACCCGGTGGATTGTCCGCTGAAGGCGCCTTTCTCGTTTAGTTATAACAGGTAAGCTCTTTCACGGACGAATGAATAAATAAATGGTTTTAATGAGGAAGTATGATTTACGACATTCTTATATCAGGAAAATAGTTTGTAGAAATGCAAGGATTCTGTCTGGCCAAGAGAGATTAATTTTACTTATTAGTTACAACAGTATACATTAATTAGTAAGGGTGTAATAGCTAATAAAAACTTACATGCAACTAACATGGAAACTCAACTGAAATTTTCCACTCGTCATTTTAAACGAACAACAGCGCTTTACACTTTATCAATCTCGTCTATAACAATTCATGTCTCGATACATCCATCCAAAATCTCCATGACTATGAGTCAGTCGAATACGAAGGCAGCTGGTGCCGAGTTCATTTTAACGCACCGTGATGCACTAATGATTTACTGTTTTTAATTATAAAGTCGTTACGGACGCATGTCGGTGACACCCGTTGACGTCTGTCAGATGTCTTAATTACCCGTCCGTGAAGAGCGGTCATTTTACAACCGTAAACGAGCTTATCGACTGATATCGACAGTATTGACAATCGAGTTACAAGATATAGAGTTGAAATTGAGAGTACAGTTAATTCAATGTTAAATGACGCACCCTCTTCTGCACTCAATTCTGTATCCCATACAAAGTTCAGTGGTGGGGTGTGTCACTTTAGATTACATGGCATCTAGAAATCATCTTACCAAAATACAGTGGTCATACAATTGGTTGGTGATTCACGCAATCCACTATTCTTTATTATTATTATTCTCAAAATAATGGATAGCGTGGCCCCTTGTGGGCTGGAGGGTTTTGGGGCACGGTAAAGAGTCTAAGGATATAAGTTTTAACTCAGAAAGAGGATGACTCCTAAGACACATTAGGTACATTTAAAATAAAGTAATTTCAGGGGGCTTTCGGGGGGCGCTGTAAAATAATTGAAGTGACTTACCACCTTATAGAAGACGCTAACTAACCACCCTGTTAGAAATACTCGTAATGTGAGTTTGGATTTGAATGAAATGTTCATCATTGCAGAGGTCATGGCGACTGCGTGTATCCAGTATCCACAATCGAGAGTTGCACAGAAGATTCAAGACTATTGCTCAATTACCAAGCTTGTCCGGACATCCATGCTTCAGAAAGTGCGGGTAAGAAATATAAATGTTAAAATGACAAACGAGCAAGTGGATGACTTGATGGCAAGTGTTCTCCACCGCCCATGAAAGCCCATAATACCAGAAGAATCATGGACACATTGGCGACCTTAAATGAAAAGGATAACTGAGGGACGGGGAAAGGGAGGGAAATTTAGGCCTCCGGATAGCTCACTCGCCATACGAAACGCAAGCAGCCGCTACTTTATGTTGGTTTTCTGTGAGATAGTGCAGTGTTCACAGCTCAGTAGATGCGGCCAATTCATAATGTAGACAAAACTGTCTACAGCGTGTCTCTATCACTCTGAAAAATTACGATAATATATTCGTATAGTTCTTTCGTTGACCAACATTATATTCAGAATGCTATGTACTGACTTCTATCAAAGGCAGTGTACAACTAATAACATCAGCCACGCTCTAAAAATATAAATAATTATTGTTTATTGCTGTTTTAAATTAGGTATTGGCGCAGCAAAGAATGGGTTTTATTTCATTGGAATACAATGAATATAGCAAAGAGATATTGCACTAAAACACTTCGTATCCAATCTGGATTATATTTGTAATTGTACAACTAATTACTGACACTATTAAAATTTTGATATTGTTCTGAACAAAAGTTTTAATACGTAATAAATTAATTAATTATTCCGAGATTATTCCCTTTTAAATGTCTAATTAGAATTCCTTGAATGTATTCGTCTTCAGACTACTTATAATAAAACTACATATCTCTTTAGTAGAGAATAATTTAAATATTTAGCACATCATTTATACAACTTGATAAATACAAAATAGGTGTATTCAAAATAAAGCGGGTGATTTCATTTCGTCCGAGTCGTTTATTAGGTCAAAAAAGAAACACAACTACAGAATTGCTTACAAATGTATCGGGCAACGTTCCAATGGTAGGTGTTGTCCATTGTTTAGTTTAGCAAATATTTTCTTTAAAATAACTGGTTAAGGCGTCACCAGATTAATGGGGTTAGGAATAGAAATGTAAAGGAATTTATTAGCCAACAGCGTTGAATGTCTCAGAGCAGTTGTTTAATGGTCTGGATCGTAAACCATTGTAATCTCTCAAATCTTTAATTTAGTGAAGCTATTTCAATATAAATTATCATAACGGTAGTGAACTTGACGAGTCACACTATGAAAAACCATTATTAGAAAGATTAGAAAAGGAGGTTCTGCATTCGATCAGTATGTATATAAATTTGGTTGCAATTTTCTCAAAAATGAATGAATATATTTAGACAATTCTTTAACTAACATGAGCTACATATTCTAAGGAAGGTTTTAATATTTAGTACGTTATGATTCTCATTTATTGAATTATATGTACACCAATGTATTCAATATTTTATGTTGCATCTCCGGCATTTACTGATGAGAAGATACCTGATAAAGTTTCTCCCCGACTGGACTGAATATCTTTTGAAAATTGGGACTTAATGGGACTTAGAACTATACTTGTTAAAATGAAAAAATCATCATCCTAATCTGTCTACGTTAGGCGAATTTTTGCGTGGTTATACATAAAAAATACACGTCGAATTGAGAAGCTCCACCGTTTCTTCCTTGGCTAATAAGAATTCTTATATCACCGATTTAAAATAGATAAACTTATTATTTTTTGCTTAATGGGTTTTAGTCTGTTTTCTTTGTTTTCCACTAAGGCATTCGCTTCGGCGCTATAATTGAATATAGATACAAATATGCTAAATAAAAGACGAAGATAAAAGATGCTAGACCATATCAACCAAGAAACCTTCTCATATACTCGTATCATACTTTAATATAATACGTAAGATCACCATTTATAACGGTTTAATATAGGTTGCACAACCATCAACAACTGTGAGCTATATATTGCTTATAAAAAACTACGAAAAGGCACAAAGTTGATATTATCATTATTTATTGTAGCTGCTCACTAGTGATTTTCTAAAAGTACAAATCATCCGGTCACATCCAACTCAGTAGAACCTTTATCGAGTAATCTCTCTACAGACAGCCCGGTCGCTTCCGTTTGTAGCAAAAAAGAAAAACAAATCCTTCATTTTTATCGAAGAAAGAAACAAGTAACATTTCTTTATAAAGGGCAGGCCATTTCCATAGCGTTTCGCCTTTAGCCGGCGGGCGGCATCTCGGAACTTTTATTTGTAGACGATTGTCTCAGTGCGGACGTCTGTACTGTGTGCCCATAGCTTCTATTCTTAGATATAAATCTCGGAAATTATCGTTTCAGACTAATGGTCGAGCAAATAGATATTGTGCGGTATGCTAACTTACAGTCAACAAATTGTTTTGGATGTGCACACAAATGAAATTGTTTAAAATACGAATCTTAATATGTTAGTAGTGTAAATTACTAACCAATGCACCAACATCAGTTATATTGCTTATCATATACACCGAACTTCTTTCTGATTCCCACAACATTTTATAATTAGAACACTCCCAACAAGGGTGAATTTAAGTATTTGTATTCGAGACCGCTCATAATTATCTCTTTCCTATAAGGTTAACAACGCAACCATGATTCCTCAGGTATTGTGGATGTTCATGACCGATGTAGATCACTTACCATCAGGTGACATCACTTACTGGCTATACTATAAAAAAATGTTTCCAATATTTATTATATATATATATATAATAAATATATATATTTATATAAATATATATATTTATATATATTTATTATATTTATTTATTATTTATTTATTTATTTTTGTTTATTTATTTTTTTCTCATACTTGACACAGGAAACCGCATTTTTACTCAACATTTTCATGGAACAATACTTTATTTCTGTGTAATAATCTACGCCATAAGATCACATGTAATGCAAAATGTACCTGAAAAAGCCAACTAATGGTTTATCACGTTTGCGTAGGAGGAGAACCTTTGTAATGGAATCCTTTGGCTGACGTTTATGAACTGCGAAATAGCGTAGGTTATCTCGGGGAGTTTTCTCATGCTGTACAATTAAATCAAAATCGATAGGTTCTTTTGTTATTACGTGTTTATACTTCTGTACCATAAAATACTACACTCAAATGAGCAGCTATATATTTTTATTTATTAATAACGCCTTATGTGTCCCGTTGATTTATGTAAGGCACTCCCACTGAACAAACTCCTAAACGCGGCGTTACTGATGCCATGACGGTTGGATAGACCATCCGAAGTCTGCCTTCACATTTCCCCCAATTAATAGTAGTAGCGTGTAATCTTGTTACTACCAAAGTTGAATTCCCTATTGTTTATTATGTTTTCAGTGGAGGAGCTAGAATGCCTGGCGACGTGGAAGGAGGGCAGCCTGCGGTACCTAGTGGGCAAGTTGCACCACAACCACGCCACTAGCAACGAGGATCGATACCGGTGTTTTGTCTACGAGAAGACAAATGGTATTGGTAAGACTATACTCTACGATATGATCTATATAATACATCAAATTTCATAACTGAATTAACAACTAAAATTCACATTATTTAACAATATAGTACAGACTTTAAAAAAACAGAAACAAAATGCCTAACCAAATAAATATAACCAAATAGTCGGTGCTATTAAATATTGACACATTTTGGTGAATAATTATTCAAAATCAGTGCAGAAATGTGGAAGATCACGATGATGATTTTAGTCTTTAATGCCCGATTTCATAGCCTTACGGATGGAATTTCTTCAAGAAGTAATAAAATAGCTTTGTACTTATCATTGGCAAAATCATCGAAAAATCCATGGCGCCATAATCTAAAAATACAATAAAAAACCTTTAAGCTATACTTATTCGAATGATAAAAGATTCATCCTAATCGATCCATATTTGCCGAGGTTATCCGTGGTTTTATATACAAAAAAGCGTTTCGAATTGAGGACCTCCTCCGGTTTTTTCATCGGTTCAAAAATTATCTCTTATATTTTTCGTGTTGCATATGTTAAGCCCTCAAGTAAGAAAAACTAATAATTATTTTTGACTTTATAGCGTCCACGGGTATTAAAGAAGACCCCAGCTCTACAGGCGACATGGAGTACCGAGTAGCTCAGTCTGGAGATGCTACTTGCAACGGCTTGTCTAGTGCCACAGAGGGGTCCAGGACCATGGCTCTTAAACGAGGTATGAGAAAATTACATCTTGCATAACACTTAGATCCGGCATCAGTTTTTGAAGGGTACTCGTCGTACAGAAGTATTAAAAAGATATCGGCTGTCATTCAACTCTTATTGATTAGATGGCGGTTTATGTAGGCAGAGCCATGCCATAGACAATTTTGTCTACACCTTGAATGGGTCGGCTCCACTGGGTTATCCCACAGATAACTGACTTGAAGTACTAGTTTGCTGTTACGTTTCGTACGGTGAGTGACTTGGTCATAAAAAAAAGTTTCGAACTGTGAGGTCCATGGTTCGGTTTCCGCATAGACAATGCTTTGTGTGGGGTTTTCGTTAGGAAACAAGAATTGCCACGATTAGATATACGACAATTAGATCATCCTCTACATATATATTATTGAAAATATGATACAATTGACAGTGTAGATGTTTTTGTTGGTTAATTAAAATTACAATATATTTCGTATTTCCTCCTCACCAAATATCCTGAAAAACTAAACAATATTCAACATATTTCGTGGCGTCTTCTCATTTCAGTGTCGGTCCGATTTAACTGTCAGTTCCCATCGTGGATGACATTCTCTCACACATGGCACACGCTGGACTTCAGCAGCAATTACACGTTCTATCAGCGGAACGCAACTCTCCGCATCACCAACCAGACCGGAGCTGATATTAAAGTTTACTGCGTCAACGTCAAGGCCAGCTCACCGAGCGGCAACTCCGTCGCTTTAGTTGCGCATTGGCAGCATCATTGGTGAGTGTGGTTAAAATGCTTAGAAATACCATTACATTTATATAAGTAGGTTGATCATATTTTGCTGGTGGGAGAATACTTGTATTTGCTGGTGGGAGGATACTTTCTCTTCCCTTGGCCGTTTGGCAGGCCGGCATGATTTTGCCGACCTACGATGGACACATTGTTTATCGTTGGTCGACACTATTCTTGGATTGCGCTACACTTACCATCAGGTGTAGCGTAGTCACTTTGCCGAGCCAGGATAAAAAAAAATTCAAGAGGCCGTCTGGGTTATTAGTCCAAATTCTGGATGTTGTTGCAACTGTTTATAGGCAGGCGTGACATTTACCATCAGGCAAGAGTCTCTCCAATCGGGTACTAAAAAATCTATAAAAATTAATTCCCTACTTTTCAAATAACTCTTATATTGGGAATACCAGTAAATTACGCCAGATAGGCATTATAGCCAATAGAATACCTTCTTCTACCTTTACATTTATATAGTTGCCACAAAGTTAACAGTAACGGTATGAAGAATTCTAAGACAACCTAAATATATAAAACTCAAAGGTGACTGACTGACATAGTGATCTATCAACGCACAGCCCAAACCACTGGAGGGATCGGGCTGAAATTTGGCATGCAGGTAGATGTTATGACGTAGGCATCCGCTAAGAAAGGATTTTGATAAATTCTACCCCCAAGGGGATAAAATAGGGCATGAAAGTTTGTATGAAACTCTGTCAATTTTAAACGTTCACGCGGGCGGAGCCGCGAGCAAAAGCTAGTTATACATACAACCAAATTATTGACAACTTTGTTAACAGCGCGTCCCGCTACGTGTGCGTGGTGCTGTATCGTCGCGACACATACATCGCGGAGCTGCAGCGAGGCGCGCCCACCTCCAAGCCTGACGAAGCGTGCTCGCCCCACCACTTTGACGCCGTCACTGCACCATACGTCACTTTAGTCGGTAAGTTCAGTAGGAATTTTAACTGCTTTACCAGGTTTTTTTTATAGCATAGATCGGCAAACGAGCAAGTGGGTCACGTGATGGTAAGTGATCTCCACCGTCCATGTATGCCCACAATATCAGAAGAATTATGGGCGCGTTGCCGACCTTGAAGGAAAGGGATAATTAGGAATTGGGAAGGGGTGGGGTATTTGGGCCTCCGGATATCTCACTCACCGAACGAAACGCAGCAGCAAGCCGCTACTTTACGTCGGTTTTCTGTGAGACAGTGGTAATGACCCGGTTGAGCCGCCCCATTCATGCTGTAGATAAAACTGTCTACAGCGTGGCTCTGCCACTCATAAAAGGTTGCTCTTCTGTAGGTCATTTTAGTCGCTAATTTAAGTAGGAACTCTAACTGCTTTGAAAGGTTGCTCTTCAGTAAGTCATTTAAGAAGGTAAGTTCAATATAATAGCCTAAGATCCGGCCGTAGAATCTCTACGTTCATGGCGTAGATGCTCAAGCTCAAATTTCTACATTCATTTTCGAATAGGACATACATTGATCATAGGGTGCCAGTCAAAAAGTGCCCGCATATTTTTTTTTTTTTTTTAAATATAATTACATTTTGGTAAAAAATTTCGTTCATGGTGTAGTTAAATAAAGCATTGTTCCTATTACACAGCTATGTATGTAGAGAATTCAAAAAACCATAGTTGCCGTACAAAAAAGTATTATCTGTTTACACCTGGCTGCCAAGTAGTTGCGGCCGAGTAGGCAACGGCACCCATGGTTTTTTGAATTCTCTACATACATAGCTGTGTAATAGGAACAATGCTTTATTTAACTACACCATGAACGAAATTTTTTCCCAAAATGTAATTATATTTAAAAAAAAAAAAATTATGCGGGCACTTTTTGACTGGCACCCTATGATCAATATATTGTCCTATTCGAAAATGAATGTAGAAATTTGAGCTTGAGCATCAACGCCATGAACGTAGAGATTCTACGGCCGGATCTCGTGCTATAAAGTAGAATTGCTATAACAGATTCTTCTTCTATAGTCACTTTAGTCGGTAAGTTCAGTCAAAAATGAAACTGCTTTAATAGGTTGCTGTATAAACTATATTTAAAATACTATTTTCTCATTTCAGCCAGCAATCCAGAATCAAAAGATTGTCCGTATTCAGGCAAATATATAATACAGAACAACCGTCACAGACGAAGCGTCAGATCAGAACGAGACAGAAGGAAGCGGGACAAGATAATGGAACATAATCGTAGAGTTAATGGAAGTAGGCTGTTTAATTTTAGCGTAGGAAATATGTCGAGCGCTCCCATGTTGAGGAGTCGGAGACAAGTGGAGGAAGTGAGCTGCGTGGTCAACGGCTACAACAGGCTTGAAGTCGGCTGCAACTCACCTAAGAACATGGAATTTTACTCAACTTGTGGCAATAAGGAAGTTGTTACTGGTAAGTTATTTGCAGCTAAGCTTTTCCGTAGGTACATTTTGCATTATGTGGATTAATATCCTATACCTAAGGCTGCCGAGCGCAGGCCAATGCCATCGAAAACTTTGTAATTCAAGTATTGGTGTGGTGTTGTTTCTGTTTACATCATGCAAGGTGTGCCTCGTATTCGAGAGGCCATCTGGGTTGGTACCACCGCTTTGTCTATTTCAGCCGCCAAGCAACAGTGTGTAAGCACTGTTGTGTTTCGGTTTGAAGGACATTGAAGCCAGCGAAATTACTGGGCATTATGAGACTTAACATAATGATTTCTTACGTTTACGCGAATGTTACTCATTGAAATAAAACTAATTTAAACGGATTTTATCGCGGTTTTTTATTAATTTTGATCCCGACGTTTCGAAGACTTTTCAGCCTTCGTGGTCACGGGGAGGACTGAGGTGTAGGTTGTCCAAAAATGTTAATGTTACAGTATCTACCTTCAATTTACAATTATAAAAATCTTTATGGTTTGGTCCATAAAGATTTTTTTTTGATCCCGAAACGTCGGGATCAAAATTAATAAAAAACCGCGATAAAATCCGTTTAAATTAGTTTTATTTCAATGAGACTTAACATCTTATATCTCGGGGTGACGAGCGCAGGTCAATGCCATGCAGTGCTTTACAATTCAAAGTTCTATGCGGTGTTGCTTCTGTTTATGAGCAGGCGTGGCGCTTACCTTCAGGCGAGTATGTATGCGAGGCGTGTATTTCTGTGATCGTGATATTGTTTTATTTTATTTTATTTATGGCTCTTGCAGTACTATGCATTTAGCCAGTGTCAAGTACAATTCATTCTCAAGTTATTTTTACAAGAACGATGAAACACGGGTGCGGTCGATTTCAAGGTCTTGTCGGAGTTTTGGTGTTAACTCCTTTCAGTACCATTCTTAATTCACTTATTTCAATGTTTCCATACACTGTTCATCACCGTCAATGTTTATTGAACAAATCCACACCATTTTTATACAACAAACACAACTCTAAACTAGTATATGAAATAAATTAAAATAAGCGATGAACTGCACTGTCAGAATTCCCGCCAAAACTCCGTGATATTGTTGCAGCGTACACATGCCACGGCGGTTGGTATGAGGACGGCGCGTCATTTGTAGTGACGACCCCGCTACGCCGCGACAGCGCGGCGGCGCGTCGCCACTGCTTCGTGTCGCGCGAGTCCCGCCGGTCGCTGCGGCTCGAGCGCTCGCCCGACAACTGCGAGCGCGCCGCCACGCGACCAGACCTCGTGCTCGACGCTGTGCCTACTGGTAAACATGTTTCTTCTTTTTTATTGATGGCTTCGCATTATTATGCATTTCGCCAATGACAAGTATAATTTATTCTCAAGTCTTCACAAGAACGATGAAATATTTGTGTGGACATCTTCAAGGTCTTGTTAGGGTTTTGGTGTAAATTCCTTTCAGTACAAAGCTAAATTCACTTATTTCAATATTTCCATACACTGTTTATCACCGTCAATGTTTATTGCACAAATCCATACCACGTTTATACAACAAACACAACTTTAAACCCGTTTTTGATATAGATTAAAATAAGCGATGAACCGCACTGTAAGAATTCAAGCCAAAACCCGTAAACATATTTTATCTTAGGCTTCTGTATTCTTAAAAGCACCAACGGAAACCTACGTCGTCTGTTAGTCTTTTTGTCCGTCTGTCCTACAATTAAGAGGACTACAATCTTTTGAACCGTACTAGATAACCGACTGGAACATTCAAATGTTTTTTTATTCTGGCACGGCAAAGACTACACTGGACCTAATGTTGAGTCAGAAGTTGAAGTTTGAAGTTACTGGATATATACGGACTGATCCCGGAACGCGACTCGCCTGGCAAGCCACTATGGCGGGTTTTTTTATCATGTCTACGGTGATCGCTACAAAGTCGGATACAAAAACATTAGGTACCCATCCACTGCCCCATGGAAGCAATCAAAACAAATTATTTTCTAAAGAAATCTGTAATTAAAAATCACATTGTTTTCTTTTTCAGGAGAGTGTCAAGACCAGTCGAACGCACAACAAGCCCTAAGGATACCAGCGCAGTTGGTTTTATCTCTCCCAATCATTATTCATTATATCATACCAAGATGATTCATAGTGTAAACGCATTATTTATTAGTCTCTTCGACCGCTACCCTTGTAATTATAGTTTTAATATAATAGTATGCTTAGAAACAAAATAGGCGAAACATTTATATTAAGTCTTCATAAAAATCATGCTATTGTTTTTATTTGTGTTGTATAGTTTAGTTATAATTTGTTTACAGGTATAAATAGTTAAATCAAAATATCTCATAATGTAATAGATAGATCAATAGCTTCAGTTATTCAATATTTTAAATGCAATTAATGCTAATAATTTCCTTGGATTCGTAAGCACTTTATAAGTGGATTCTATTATGGCACAAAATGTGATATCACATTATTGTAATACTTGATTTTTAAGTAATTTTAAAATATTGAAAATTATTTTAACTGGACAGTAGTTAAAAGCCAATATAGGTAAAGGTACTGCACGGACTTAGAGCGCTAAAAAGAAGTGGGGGGAGATAATCGTATGTCTCTGAGGATTCTTAACCCTTGACAAACATAATATAATGACATTCTCTGACTTGAATCATATCGAATTGATCCAAAGTAACATCGAAACATCTTGACCGCTAGTGCGCCTCTGGCCATAATTAGGTTCTGTTTTGTTTTTATACGTAAAATAAGTTCGAAATCTTACTTCTGCCGGACCATTAAGCTGTGGAATAGTTTGCCGGCACACGTGTTCCCTCCTTCCTATAATATGGGGTCCTTTAAACGGAGTGTGAAGAAGCAGTTAGGCAGGCCGGCATGATCGTGCCGACCTACGATAGACACATTGTTTGTCATTGGTCATCACTATTCCTGCAGTGCGCTACACTTACCATTAGGTGTGGCGTAGTCACTTTGCCGAGCCAGGATAAAAAAAATGACTACTGAGAAATATTTTTAAAATATCTGTCCAGTTAAAATAAATCAATATGACGCTAAACGAACAACGACTCGACGTATTAGAAAATAATATGTAGATACCTATTCCAGATATATATAATATTACTACTACTACACTACTAATAAAGATCAGCACAGTTTATCTTTTATTCAAAGAATATTTTAGTATGCGAAATAGTCGAAGTCCGTATGGAAGGACTTCTATTATTAACTCTTCTGCTATTCTTGAATTATTTATAACAATTGTATGTAAATAATTATGCCTTTATTTCAAGATCTTGATGGAGTTAACTAGGTACTGTGTCATTTTCTTTGAGTCTTATTCCTTACAGACAAAAAACTCAACGTTTAGTTTTTTTTATTTGCTTGAATGACGAAGGGTTCAAGTCACTCGCCTGATGGTAAGAGACGTAAGATTTGAAATCTTATAATGCCCAGTAATATCACTGTATTCAATGTCTTTCAAACCGAAACACAATAATGCTTAAAACGATGTTTAACTTTAAACTGGGTTCTATCTACATAATATACTACAGTAGCATTATAACCTATATTTATTTGGTGATATAGACTAAGTTTTAGTTTAGACACCATTTTGTAATAAGACCTTTGTAATAAGAATTGATTTGTAACTGTCTTATTACAAAACGTATTCTAATTTGAAACTAGGTTTCTAACAACTAGTTACTACGGTAACCCGTACAAACTGGCCAAAATAAACCTAGTTTTCTTTCATTTGATGGAACTAGATTTTTTTCGTTATTTTTTATATGTGCCATGTCCAACCAAATTAAATAAATCAGCGAATTATCTCAATTACAGTCAGTATGACCAAAATGCCTTTCTTTTCATAGTTTAGTAGAAATAGTGAATAAAGCGAACTATAACTTTAATACAGAATGTAAGTACATATATCCATTTTTCTATGGCCAGTAAACATTTGTCGCCACCATTCCTAAATAGATGCTACTTACGACTTAATCACCAAATAAATATGACACTTTCACATTCCAAAGTCCACACTCCGATGTCTAACATTTTAAATAACAAGAAATAAATACTAGTTACTTTAAAAACAGCTGTTGTCTTAGGCCGACTTGCACAATGATCACAATGATCAATGAAATCAGATAAAAGTAAAAAAACGTAGTGGACATTTGTTTACTTATGTCAAATTATTAATACGAATTGACATTTTGTAGACAGGTTTAGTGGCTAAACACGATTTAGAATCGTTGTGCAAGTCAGCTTTAAACATTAATTGGTGTTAAACCTTACTAGAACATTGTGAAATAGGCCCTTTAAGGTAGTACCTAAGTATTAGAAGATGGCTTCGTAAGTTCGAAATGTTTGATAGTGTTGATGCGAATGGTTGTGAAAACAGATGTTTCTTGTTACAACAGTTTTATACTTAGTGAAATTTCTATATGTGTTGTAGGATAGACAAAATTATTCTGGTATTACTGAGATCTGAAATGAATTATATCAATACTGTAAAACTTAATATAATCTATGTTTTCTGATTAAACCAGAATAACCGGTATAATTTTGATTATCATTTGTCTATTACACACGTCTTATAAGAAAAGCGCCACAATTTATACCCCTGAAATATCTGTTTGCAATATATAACGGTTGACTTTTATAGCAAATAGCAAACTTGATAGCACTTTAGATGTCCATTATCATTACTATTTAATATTATCTCCCCTACCAAACGATATTTGTTTACATAATTATCAATTCTCTACACTATTGTTAGCACGTTATCATATTTCTCTTGTACCTATATAAACTAAAATACGTACATATTGGGTGAATCGAGCCTTTATTTATTTTAATTTCTATATAATGTGTATTTGACGTCGTATCTAATTCCAACAAATATATATACCTACAGAAAAAAGTTTAGTTTCAGCGAAACTATCATCGCATCGCATCAATTTAAAACAATGTAAAATAAGGCGTCAACATAAGCGTATAAGATTTTAATTTCTGGGATTCACCCTTGTTATGTCAACACAAATTTGTTGGAATCAATGAGGCTTAGATTATGTACAAAATCAATGTAAACATTTTATGTAGTTAGAATAATTTTAGCCATGTTTGAGCTTAATTTAGTATTTTATCACTGTCTTATCTGTTATTTAAATAGTATACATAAGATTTCGGTGTTTAAATAAATGACATTTTGTATATTTTGATATAATTTGCCTTGAAAATGTACCTATAATGTAACTTTTAACTTTACGAACTTACAACTATGCACAATTAACTCCCCAGCATAAAAAGCTGTGTTCACTATTCTTCTGTACGGAAATTACAGAAATTTCAGTTAATTTCATCCTGTCTATTTGTTTCAACAGACGCTCGGATATAAAAGAATAATCTTAATATTTATATATAATGATAACATATTTTATTATCACGAATATGTTAAATAAAAATCTCGGGCATCAGTAATTCAATTTCAATTTAATATTTGTTTCCATTATCATTTCCTTTTTAATTTAAATTCATAGATAATATTACGCATGATGCAACACATGTGTTGTTGATATCTCATAAGCTTAATTTGTAAACGCGTTAAGAAGGTATTTCTTAGAAAACATGTACTATTTACCTGTCAGCTGTAAAATCTAAGCTGTACTGTATACTTCTCTTCTTTCTACCTGGCATTATACCTGGCTTAATGCCAGTCTCCGCCTTCCCATCATGATCCGACTGTGGATTTGGTATTATGTAGAATATGTTGCGCACAGCCCGCAACGGTAATTAATTTTATGCCTCAACTGTTATTCAGCAGACTGTACCGCGTGCTGGCGAGGTTGTCTTTGGGCGTACGATATGATGACCCACATAAACTCCTTTTATATTATGATACAATATATCTAATGAATATTTTAAAACAACTATTATTTTTTGTGTACAGATCATATTATAAGTTATTAAAAACTGCCGAGTGTCTGATGTTAAACCTACCTTTTATTTTGTCCTTTATATCCAATTAAAACATGATTATCTTACTAATAATGACGGGATAAAATTCACCGAACGTAAATGAGGTCGTAATGTTTGTTACAAGGCGCACCATGTAATGGTTGCTTCTATAACTTTGAAGTTGTTACAAATATATTTCGTGAGAAAGCAACGTTTTCTCAAATCAAGCAATACTACTAAGTAAGGAATAGATAAGAGTGAATTTAGATAAGTAAAAAAACGAATACTCATTTTGAGATCATTGTATAATTTAAATATGACTTAGATTATAAAAATCGCAACAGCAATAATATATTTGTATTTATAGCTATTGAGCGTTAAATTTTTATTAGTTTGTAGTATGTGAATAATGGAGCTAGAGTTGTTGTTTTATAAACTGACAGAGATTATTTGGAAACAAACTCCGTTTAAAATCAGCACGAGAATTTATTTTGTGCTGATTTGATGCGAGAACATCAGTCGTGTTTCCATTGTGTGATATAAATAGGTACATTGAAATTAAACTAAGTGTATAGTCGTCAGCATGAAATAAAATAAACAGCGAAATACAACTATGTTTTTTTATTTATTTCCGTATTTAAAATACAAATATAATCTAAACAACATGTCATAGGTACTTCATGTTAGTTAAGTGGTAAAGGATTATAATAACATTCCAAAAGTCATTTTAAACTTACTCAATAGTTAAAATAAGCATAAGCGGTAAATAATAAATACATATGTCAATAAATCATATTCATGAACGCATCGGTAGAACATGGCTGCCAATATAATAAACGTGACATATGGTATGGAGTGTAGAGGTAAGGAGTAATACATTGTGTTTTATTTTTTTTTATTTTATTTATGGCTCTTGCAGTACTATGCATTTAGCCAGTGTCAAGTACAATTCATTCTCAAGTTATTTTTACAAGAACGATGAAACACAGGTGCGGTCGATTTCAAGGTCTTGTCGGAGTTTTGGTGTTAACTCCTTTCAGTACGATTCTTAATTCACTTATTTCAATGTTTCCATACACTGTTCATCACCGTCAATGTTTATTGAACAAATCCATACCACTTTTATACAACAAACACAACTCTAAACTAGTTTATGAAATAAATTAAAATAAACGATGAACTGCACTGTCAGAATTCCCGCCAAAACTCCATACATTGTGTTTAAGAAATAATATTAAAGCATTGGTTTATGCATGGTATGTGTCACAAATATCCCTAAATACATAAAAAATTGAACTTTTATTTACGGTGCTCCTCTTCCTCTACCTAACCTTATGCGACTCGCAGTAAGGACATTGCAAAGTCCTTTATAACATATTATGTTATAGAAAGATTTGTCTTGTAGTTTTTACGAAGGTCTGCCTGCCTGACTTCAATTATATTTATGGTGTACACAAAAAAAAATAGTTTTAAACGGGGGGTGCTTACTGCTAATTTGCCGCCCTCTAGGCAAATTATTTTACAAATAAAATACTAAGAATTCTGGCACTATGGGCGTTCATGGGCGGTGGAGATCACTTACCATCAGGTGACCTACTTGTTCGTTTGTTGCCCTCTGTATGAAAATAAGACTTTTTTTATGGCATAGGCCGGCAAACGCGCAAGTGGGTCACCTCGTGAAAGTGATCTCCACCGCCCATGTACGCCCACCACCAGAAGAATCATGGGCGCGTTGCCAAACTTAAAGGAAAGGGATAATTAGGGATTGGGAAGGGGAGGGGATTTGGGCTTCCGGATATCTCACTCACCGTACGAAACGCAACTGAGAGCTGCTACTTTACGTCGGTTTTCTGTGAGACAGTGGTAACGACCCGGTCGAGCCAGCCCATCATGCTGTAGACAAAACTGGCTGCTCTACCACTCTCAAAGAAGACTTAAAGGTTTATTTTAGTAATCAAATTATAGTTTTAGAGGTTTACGGATTTATTTCAGCGAAATTGACATTTAAAATGTCATAATTTAGATTATACATAATTCTGAAGTTTCACTTCTGCCATGTGTGAATTGCACACACACACACTTTTTTGAGTATTATTTTGCTAAAGCTTCTTTCATATCTTCACTGGAAACACAAAAATACTGAAGCACCAATACGTTCACGATAAAACTCATAAATAAATTTACCTACGGGATAATTTTTCGTTAAACTTATATTTTGTAAAAAAAAATTAATGAAAACTCACATACACGAAGCGAGTTTTGTGGGCTTACCTCACACTGAGAGACTTTTCAAATTTGTTGATATTTTTTTATTTTACAATAAAACAACGGGTTGCACTCCGGGAGTGCCGGCAGAAGTGAAAACTTTAACATTAACGTTATGCATATTTGAATATTTTGGAATGGTTAGGGGATAATTTCGCACGAATTGCTTTATTTATCAGTATAAAAGTACTATCATTTATGTGGTTAAATACAATATTCATTTATTGCGCTATCGTACACAAAAATGTCAATTTATATTATATAAATAATTTAACACTCCGTCTTAAAAAAAATTCGATCAGGTCACGTGTCCTGTCGCGAGTTTAACACTTTATACCCGTCCCAAGAAAAGTGCTCAACGTCGCTAAAGAAGTTTTCACTTCAAAAACTTTAAACTGCTCTACCGTAAAATTGACGTATTGGCGCTTCAGTATTTTTGCCTTCCCAGTGAGACGAACACCGAGGCTCCCTCTCCCAGCATTCATTACCCGCAACAAGTGCCCCTTCCCGTCCTTAGATCCTGGCCTGACTGTAGAGTTCAACAGCCGCAAGTCGGCAATGACAAATTTAACAAGTTGAAAATGTATATACATATATTATATTATATCATACATGCACTCATGCCTGTTTTTTAAAGGGGTTGGCCTTTTCTTGCATATTTAAAGTTATGAGACTGCATACTTTGCGGTATATGATAGACTACTCCTTGCCTCTACGTTCCATAGATTAATAAGTAATTAAAGTGTTCGGTACATGTGCTACCAGATAAAAAACGCAGAAAATAGCACTAATACCTTGCTATTTTATTCACTGCTATATGTGCTATAAACAATATTATACTTTTGACGTGATAACGTCTTATAATTCGATAGAGCCGGCTGCACGCACGAAAAAACATGACTCATGCGTCGTTACCTCGCTAGATGTCACGTTCCATTTAAGGCTTGAAGTGCAAGCGAGAGCACGGAACGAGCGACAAAGAAGCACAATCGGCCTTTGCGTTCGGCAGCGTTCGAGATTTAAAAAAATTAAAACATAAATATTAAATCTTCCACATATCACAACAACGTGTCTGAAATGACAGGTTAGACCAGCCATCCGTCAAAGGGAACATTTTCTCCTATATCAAACACATTGAGGCGGGCTTTTTAAAACTAGATTTACGAAAAGGACATTGTTCGTCGTCCATACATAGTTGGCCTAAGAACCAAAAGGTAGGTGAATTTACTTTTTGGGTTTTAGATAATGTATATATTTGATTGAAACTATATTAAAACTACGGACACTTGAGAATTCCGAAAAATAAATAAAATACTTTCGGATTTTGAGGTTATAATTAGGCCAATAAATACTATCAAATATTAAACAAATGAAATTAAAATTTTCTTTTGAAAAATGCTACCATTCCATCAGTATTTTCTTAAGACGTTATCACGTTCAACTATCGTCAGTAAACCGACTTTACAGACAACCGATTTTATTTTTTTATAAAAATAAAATTCAATAATCTCCAAAGCAAAAGTAAAGTTCTCCTAAAAAACAACGACAGCGCATGTCACCTACTAATACATTAAACGGCGTTTGGTTTAAAAGTCACGGAATGCGAAATGCTGAATCTATTATGATTCAAAATAATTATTCTATAAAAAAATATTAAGCGATTTAGATCTAAAATATCGTTACAACCCGTTTTTTTAACAGTTGTGAACACCTCTTTAACGAGTCTTCATATCAGTACTACCAACCAAATGGAATGTTATGTCATGTGTTGGTATTGCTTGGCTTGCTTGCTTTACGCTTTCCTTACTTTGCCTGTACGCGCGTCGTCGGACATTCGGATTGTTTATCTAAAAAAACATTTGCCGCATACATATAAATCGGAATAGTAAACTCGAAGATTTGGTCTATTACTACGAAAATCAATTTAGTTGCCGACAATACAATATATGTTGTGAAAGTGACAGTAACATTCGACATAGTTTTTGTGTGATTATAATGTTATTTCGCATATTCAAGATTACCTTCAATTTGTTGTGTCGTCGACGTTGAAAATGCTTCATGCGGAGTACTATTCGCGTATGGTGGTGGACACTTGATTGTGATGATGTTTGAAGCGGGATAAACGCATCAGCAGTTATAATGCAACACGAGTGCGCCGAGGCAGTTAGGAGTAACTTCGGGAGGCGGAAGCCAAGTAAAGTGTTGAAGATAGCGGAGAGTTTTACAAACTTAGACGAAACGGCGAAGGCAGGCCGGTTCGTGCGAGGTCCATATTCAAAGGTCGGAAGGAGGTACCGCGATGGGCAGGACAGGACAAAGCGTGTTGTGTGTTGTGATGATGATTGTGATAAGGAGTCTGGTGTCAGTGAGGATTATGAGAGACAAGGTGACAGGAGAGTGACGGGCTCTTCTTGCACCGCACTAAGGACTGCTGTGGCTGCACTCTATCCATTTGATGATTTCATATTGGAGAAGATTGGCTCAGGATTCTTCTCTGAAGTATTCAAAGTAAGTAGCATAGTATCTCATAAATATTCACTAGTACTGAATTCCAATAAGTAAACTTGTTCCAAATTTAAATACATAAATGTATAAATAGTTTACTATTGAAACATATTTTTGTTACTAGAAATTTAATATCTTTTTAAACCTACTTTATGAAAACCTGTAAGAAAACAAATGTTTGAATTACAAATCAAGTTTATTGACCTCGCGGTTGAAGGTGCTGTGTGCAATGTCAAATGGTAGTTACTTATGTAAATATGCAAAGGTACTGTAAAAACATTTGAGTAACACTTGTAAACAGGTGAGAAAAATATGTTGCATTTTTTAAATAAATATATTTTTACTTTATCAAATATGCCAATACATTGCTAGTTACTTGTATTATAGTGATATGCTAATTGTCCTAGATCATTGTCCAAAATCCATTTAGAAAAATTCAGGATTTGATATTGGCAATATAAATATAATTTGTCACTATTCTTGCACTGGACTGCACTTGCCATCGGGTATAGTGTAGTCATGCCGAGAAAAAAAATGTGTTTCAAGATTTGTTAATTATCACTGTATACTCTAAATAAATTGGTTATTTTCATAATGTTTGATCAAAGATTATGATACAGCAGGTGGCAAATAAAGATCAAAATGTAGGATGAAGAATTTGAATAAATATTCTTGACAATAATTTGCATAAAATTCTTACATAAGTAAAGTTTAGCGATGGTGAACCGGCTCACCTATTCCTATAATATACTGTAGGTAAAAACACACTCTTAAACTGCAATAAAACAATTTATTTATGACCTGTTGTGAAAACTTTTTTTTAGAAAATTCCATGAGAATTTTAAGGTTTATTATATCCTACTAATATTATAAATGTGAAAGTTTGTAAGTATGGATGGATGGATGGAGGGATGTATGTTTGTTACTCTTTCACGTAAAAACTACTGAATGGATTTTAATGAAACTTTACAATAATATAGCTTATACATTAGAATAAGACATAGGCTACTTTTTATCGCGGAAAAAGCAGATCACGCAGGCGAAGCCGTGAGCAAAAGCTAGTTTTTAAATACTTTTAATAACTATATGCATCTTAAATCACTTATAGTTGACATCATTATTTACCAGTAGAATGGCTGTTTACATAACATGCCTACCCCTTTGGGCATACAAAAAGTAATTTATAATTATGGACTGGGTAACTTTTACTGAAATGTTAAATATTGAAACTGTACTGGTGATATAATAGTCACAAACATAATTGCATCTTGTCATATTCCTGATCATTCTCATATCTTGCTTTCTTCCTGGCATTATTATGGCCTAATGCCAGGGTCCATTTTGGTATTATGTGGGGTGACATTTCTCCCCCACAACCCGCAATAGGAACAAAATTTCGCCATTGCCTCGTGCATTAATCAGTATAGGGTACCACATGCCAATGAGGTTAGATTTGGGTGTGAGTTGTTGATTGGCCCTTTTACACTTCAACCTCATACCTATGTATGGTAAATTATAGTATGGTCATTGGTCATTCTTCAAGTCTC
Source organism: Amorpha juglandis (assembly GCA_949126905.1). NCBI lineage: Eukaryota > Metazoa > Arthropoda > Insecta > Lepidoptera > Sphingidae > Amorpha > Amorpha juglandis. The sequence goes on from OX421365.1 coordinate 8,952,066, forward strand.
CATTCTCTTGTAATTTCCATTAACTAATGGAGTTAAACTAGTTGATTATGCAAGCCAAACATAAATGCTCTACAAAGTTTTGTGCAAATATACATATAGCAACTGCTAAGGAATTTTTCTAACCTCCACAAAAATTGTATTCACTTTTCTAATATACCTACCCATCACTTTAGGTAAAATTGACAATAAAATTGTACTATAGAAGATACACAATGTAAACAAGATAATAACATATTGTTGAGTTTACGCAACACAGACTCTTTTAATTTGTGCACTCTAGGTTCTAATGAGTGTGATTATTGACTATTATAGTTCATGTTTTAACCATTTAAGAGCATAACTCTCCATATATTTTCTGAGATATTATCTTGGCTTTCACAACCTATTATTGATGCTTGTTTTTGTTGTTTCATGTTGAAGGATAAATGAGTTATGGATAATATGAAATCAATATAAAATAACAGTAACCCATAATTTATATCTTGTTAAATTCTGTAACTATATATTTTGAAAATATGGTAATGTGATTTGTAATTTACAACAGTCATCCTAATATTTCAATCAAACATGACCAGACAAAGATATGAAAATGACAATATCTTCAATGTATATTTCCACAATAACTCGAAATTAAATAACTGAAAGACACTGCCAAATTCAGTAAACAGTTTAAATTTTATCAGTAATTTGGCATATGTATGCCTTTTGTTTGGAATTTAAATTCACCCACAATGTGTTGGCTTTTTGCCTTCTTACAACATTCTCGATGGGATTATTGTAATTTATAACAATCGTAAATACTTAGTGTAATGAGGAAGAGATTGTGTCGTGATTATCTGATGAGAGTAAATTGATGTGTGTGTTTGTACCGGTCATTGTGTGTTTGTTTATTTGTTGCTAGCTGATGCGTGTGACTACTCCCGAAGATTCTAGATTATGGAAATAAAGGATTAACACTATCTTATCTAATACACACCGCCTTGCACGTAACTCCTATTATATCATGCCAGAAATGCAGCCCAATACAATTTGAAATTTCATTTCTTTACAAACACGATTGCTCGAATTTCGGCTACAGCCGTTACGAGTGTCTTGAATAACCAATAAGGTTTTTTGAGATCATGCATTTAAAACGCCGATAAACAATTCAGTAGGTGGGTAATTTATTTTATAAATACTTCATTGTATACCGATTACCCGTTAATTTATGTTTTCAAAGCGTTTATTCTCCATTCCTTAGTAATTAGTCGATGTTCTTTGTATAGCGTGTTATTGAAGCGTAATGTACATAAAATGTTATTGTATATTGCTAGCTTTCATCGTTGATGCGTTGCCTTCGTTTAAATATACACGTACGTTAAGTAGATAATATATGTATATTGCAATTCATAATCCGCATTTCTAAGCAACAGCGCTGCGAGTGTGTATACGGAAATAAGCTTCTGAGCTGATCTCTCTTGTAGTGTAGGTACGATATTCGCTGAGATACCGTGAGATCGCTAGTTCAATTGAAAAATCGAGATAGATGTTTTTTGTCTTGTAAACATTCACCTTTGTACCCGACTGCATAGCGACCACCGTATACATAGGGCATAACCCGCCATAGCGACTCCATCAGGCGAGTCGAATTTGGGTATCAGCTAATATACACAGTAACTTTAGGCAAGCATTATTGTGCCGACTGTCACGGAACGCAATGTCTCTCGACGGTCGACATATATTGGATTGTACTAAACATCAAATACAGTGTAGCCACTTTGCCGTATTAAAATTTAAAACAATCCTATTTCGAGTCTAAAGTTGTTCTAAATATCTGAGTTTAGCCACAGAGTTGTAAGAAAACTATCTAGTAGACGAATTCGATTTCGCATTTATAAACTTAATAAATGCTTGTCTTAAAACTGTACATCGAGTAACCTAGTTCCACCGGGGCTATACTGGGCACTTTCGTAAAATACAAGACGTGTACCCATTTTCACTTGACGTCGTACATTTTATAATCGTTCTTATCTATACAAGTACGTAATCGAGTTCGAACCGGCGACCTTCCAAGGTAATCGTTGATTAATCGAACAACTCGAAGGTCCATCTTTAATTACCTAGTACATACATGTAACGGTATGCGTCCGCGTCAGTAATAATCAGTTTACATTTCCTAATTAAATTAGCATACATACAAAATGGTAGAATTTTGTGCGATGTCTCTCACACATGTTTTCACAACCCTATGTGAGAGACATCGCATAATATATATTTTAGGTACATAATTTTTTTTACTTATATATTTTAGGTACATATTTTTTTTACTTATATATTTTAGGTAGTGTATTCTTTTTATTCGACCTGCCCTCATCCTACTAGTAGTGGAACGTGCTTTTTAACACATATTAAAACAATATTTGGCTGGTAGTTTCTACGACTGGCCGCCTACCTGACGTCAACTTATCTGGGGAATTGTTGTGAGAGCGATAGTCTCGTAGTTCCTGATACCCACGACACAAGACTCGCATCTTACTATAGGGACTATGTGTGTATTTATTTTTTTGGGTGTATTTTATACGTCGATTTATTGCAGTGGCTTGTGTTTTTTTTAATTAATGTCGAGATTTCAGTACTCATACATACGTAGGCACTCACGCCTGTAATCCCCGAAGAGGTAGGCAGAGATGTAACAGGTACACCCACATTTCGCCGAGCGTATCTCCGAGCCATGATGCGATAGAGGGCGAGCCTATCGCCATACCATAATATGTCATAATCAAATCACGTTCCAACATTAACACGACGAGTTGATTTAATCAAATCATGATTCATCCGTGTGGAAATAACAATACAGTTCTTTCTCCCTCCGCAACATACTAATTAATTGTTGAATTAATGTTACACTCAAACCATAAACAATATAGCATCCTCTTCCCTAAACACGCGATCATACTCATAACGCGCAATCACCGCATTGTTATTCAACAATAGTATGAATAAATCACGAACTGAATAATAATATAAACTATTAAACGGCGAACAATTCGCTAGATCATTCATTATTTATTGCATGAACGATTCGGTTTTCCTCGACCTTGGCATTCACCTTGACGCCATTGCCGACCGTATTACTATCAGGGATGTTACGTAAATAAATATAACCAGTTACATTTTCTAGATTAATTGGTTCAGTTCAAGACATCAGCTACTATGAGACTAACATCTTATTGTCTCGGGGTGACGAGCGCAATACATTGCCATAATATGCTTTTTAGTTCAGAGTTCATATTAGTATCGGCCCGGCTCGGCTTTAATGACGGCAACGCACCCATGATAGATATTGTGAACGTACTTAAGTACATTGCTGAGCTGGGGCCTGATTTCGGCGAAATGTACCACAGATCTATTTTACTATGTTATTTTCTATTTTATTTGATCCTTATATAACTCTGTATGATGTGTTACATAAGCCGAAATAAAACTTCTATCTATCTATCTACTTGGGCGGTGAATACCACTTACCATCATGTGACCCACTTGCTCGTTCGTCTATGCTATACAAAAGTTCAGAATGGTGTTGTTTCTGTTCTTGGGCAAGCGTGGTGCTTACCATTACCTCGTGTCCTGCTAATGTCTTATTTCAGGTGAATCTAAAAACAGATTATTATTATGTTTGTAGAATAGAAATATGAATTAGACTAGTGTGAATCGGCACCTTCTGGGTAAGCTCGCTCCATCGTCGACCTCATCTTTGTCCATGCGGCTAGATTGAGGTCAAGAGCAAACCCATCTTCAATAAAAAAAAAAAAAAAAAAAAAAAAAAAAAGTCGCCTCAATACCTATGCCGTTTTTAAAACATATGATTTCTTCTTGGTGGTTGGTGATGGTTTCTTCTTTTTGCTATTAATTTCGTATCTAAACTTTTCTGCCAGTTTTTCGATTTACCTGGAATTAGATGTTTGTTCGATATGCGAATAAGATCTCTCAGTGGAATAGTGTGGATCAAAACATTCATTTCTCGTGTACACCCATTCGAACTTCGTTTTTTTTTCTTCTTACGTACCAATGACGATGTATAGGTGAAACTAGTAGATAACACTTGCGGAAGTCATGACGGTTTTTATTTATACTCGTATCACGGTTGTTAAAGGAAATATCCCTGAAGTAGTTTTTGCGATCGAATAATGATTTGATATAAGGAAAGGTTACTTTGAGGTTCAAAGATGTGGGTTCGCGGCGTAGCGCTTATCATGAGGCGAGCGATCTTCTCGTCATTCGAAGAATAAAAATAGCTTTTCCTTGTATAAGTAGACCAATGAAGGACGCATATGTGTATTTTTTAAATTGCGTCTTAAATGTTTTTGACTATTAAAACTTTATTATTGAGATTTCTTTGAGAAGTACTGTATGTTATGGAAAGTACAGTTTTTTTTCACTTAAATAGCTGTTAAATATTGTACCTATCCTTTATTACGAATACCTTCAACCTTTAGAAGCCTTTAGAAACTTTAGAAACATGCTACTTAATAATCTTTAGATCTTATTAATAAAACTATTTCTGAGTAGAGATAACAGTGTAGGTCGCTACTTACCGTGTAATGTATGTAATATCTACATTCATTGTTTCAGTCGTTTTACCTATTTTCCTTACAAGAACTCAATATTTTTAAAACAGAACATAGTGTGATCCAGCATATTGTTGCACCATGGTGTGGTACAAACTAGCAAATTTACGAGCAACGATACTTTACTCGGTAAATTTAATATGGCTCGTGAGTAATCTCAACTTTTGTACCTATATAATGTAGATCCATTCACATATATTTCTACTTAAAAGGTGGAATTTCAAGTCACGCGGCTGAAACGTCAGTGACGCGACAGCATGATATAGCGACAAATCATAGCAATGACTTTGGTTTACGAGAAACCTGATGAAATAATCGATGTAAAAAAAAATGTGTAATATAGCTTCATTACAAGATGCGTTTCATTGCCTTTTTATTGATTGGACGACATTCGACGTTCTCGTTCTGTTATCTTTAAATACACTGACCTTGTAACATATACCGTAGTGACACTACACATACACTAGGCTATTGTACATGTTACTTAGGTTAATCAGTGCAGGTTGTGTTGAAATTGTATTGGAATTCGTTATGAAACATTTTCTATGAGCGCGTATGTCTATTGCATTCTTAGTGATACACGAATTTGTGAAACTTTCGGGGTATAAATTATTGCATGAAACATATCCCAACTTATCTAATTAGTACAGCGGTAATGATTACAGTCAGGCTTGGTTCTCTATAGGAACAAACATTTGACTAAATATATACTTTGGTTTCCAATCTCGTAGTAAGTAGCGTTTGAGATACGCACTGGAATGTAGTTGTGTTACTTTTAATCAGGAATCGCTATATTGGGATATAAAATCAAGAGACATACTACCACTGATTTCAAAAATAATATTCGTTGGAATATGCAAACAGCTGACAGCACTACACTAAATCGTCAATAGTTTTAACAGGTTCCCTGTCCCATGAATTTGATATATTTTGTACCAAGAATTATACGTTCATGAATCATATATGATTCAAATTTAGAGTCAAATTCATGCCTTTATTTGAAATGGACGTAGCAGGTAAATTCGCATTTTTAGTATCGGGACGTGTGCATTACATCCTTTAGAGTGGGAAAACCGCAGTGATTTATAAAAAAAATGGAAATAAACAAATGAAAAAAATATGAAATCTTGTTTGCGTTTATTTTATCCATCAATACTAATAAATTGCAAGAATCATTATATGATTCAATGAACGCTCAACCTAAGGTTATAACATGTCACGTTCATGAATCATATATGATACAATTGTTTTTGTTCATTTTTGAGCAAAAATAATTACGTGGGTACTTTCAAAACTTATGTCTACCCTCCAAAAATACATTTGAACAATTTACTAAAAAAAAAGAGTGGGACATATATAATGGAAAAAAATGGTTTGTATGGGGACAGGGAACCTGTTAACAAATAATACCATCGATATCATTTCACGCAGTCCACACAGACATGAAAGTTAAATACTTTGTTAAATATGTTATATCGTATTAATTATGTTACCAGTCGACAAAAGCGTCGTTACCGACTCGGTTGTCGTCTGTACAAACAGATTCGTCACGGTGGCTGTAATTGTCTGTACAAGTGGCGATGTGGATGTTTCAGCTCTGACATCATTTTGTTAATTCACCCGATGTGGCTTTTGTTTTTGAACGATGTACGGTGACATTGAGTGGCTTTGAATTGCTGGTGGATAGTAATAATTATGTAGTTGCAGAAAAGGTTAACGAATAATTGTTATTTTAGAGATTTTTTGATCTGACCGTAGACAATACCAAATTAAGTATTATAAGTAGAATTAGGAATTAAATAAGTGTAGTCTATAACTTAAATTGTTCGAAATAGGCAACTTTGCTTTAATTTGTCAATATTTAACAGATTGTTGGCATTGTCTTCAATTAGGTACCTACATTTCGTTTACTTAGACTGTGCTTACTACGCTCCTTTATTTTACGGTATGAAAGTGTTTTAATTAGGTACATATTTTAAATAATTTTGAATTATTGCTCTCTTTTACATTTCTTGTTTAAGTGCCTACACCATTCAAATTTTTTAAAACCCCTATCTGAGTCGTCTGTAAAAGCTATTTTGTCTGATCCTAAGGCTGCATGAATAATGTTTTCAGAGGATCGCCTTTATCTCATACTGATAACATTAATTACAACGTAACAGAGTTTTTGAATACCTAGGTATATAATAATAAATGTAACACTACCACTAATAATTATACACCATATTTTTATCTATCCATACATATGACGAAACTTCCGACGACATTTAAAGAGTCATAGACATTACATTATGCGAATCGAGTGTATCCAATTCAATTTTAAAATTCAGAGGACGTTTGATAAATTATCACATCTAGACTTGCTAATAAGCTAAAACGCGAATGGCAGAAATATATCGTCTTACTATATCATCAATATGTTGCATACATTTTACAGATACCATTATTATAAAATATACCTACAAAACAATACATTGTCACATTTTGATAACGTTATTGGTTAAAATGGGAAACGCAATTTGGGACGTAACATAAAAATTGAGTCAACCGTGTATTTTGGGTAGGCAGCAATTTTATTCTTTCATCTGATAGACTTATGGCAGTGCTGGCAAACGATCAAGTGAGTCACCTTAATTGCCCCACCACTCATGACCAAATAATCATGGATCCGTTGCTGACCTTTAATAAATGGTAATTGGGAAGGCGAAGGGCGGATTTAAGCCTCCGGGAATCTCAATTATCCACTTGTACGTCCGGCCTAAGAAACTATTCTTCGAGGCTTCTTACACTACCATCTCGTGATTGTTGTTGTAAACTAATTCGTCAGCTATCTAATAAACAAATGAAACACGCAAAAACTACCTGCAATTTGTTAATAACGACGGTTATATAAAATATGTCGCTATGGCTACAAACGTATCCTTGGACGTACAACCCACCTTTTTTTTTGGCTACAAAAGTATCCTTGGACGTGCAAGTGGCTAACACACGAAACGCAACGATAACAAAAGATAGTGGTACTAATCCGGCTGCGATGATCCAAAAGTGTCTACAGCGTAGATCTAGCACAGGCTTGCTAAGTATCAATCGATCAAAAAGTTCATTTTTTAGAATATATTTTAATTGTAATTAAGACATTTCTTACAACCCGATTATTTCTCACAGACGTCAATTAAGTACTGAGTTTTCTGTACTGAGTAAGGGAGTATAAATCATTTTCTTTATTCAGTAAGGGAATATAGAGCTTTAATAAACTGCTAGTGTGGTTTTATTTAATTATAAGAAATGACTTAGACAATTTAAGTAACTTGATGTCTCTAAGTGCGGCAGTAACAATTATTACTGTTAAATATTCAGTGCTCGTAAGTACTACTAAAGTTTCGTCTAGGAATCTTTTGTAGATAGTAAAATTGACAATTCCTTACACATTTAAGATTGATATTGAATATGGTTCATGATTCGTACTATAAAATGGGTAAGGAAAAAAAACGATATATAATACAATTGTTTCAAATAAGACAAAAATGTGAAATAAATTTTAATACTTAGATAGACTTAATACACACAGATATAATCAAGATCTACAGTCGAAACATAATGAAAACTTACCTGCCGACTCGCACCAAAACGTAAACAACCATTAAAGAAATCCTTGAGCGTAACACACATATGTACTACACACAGAAGTTAACTAGGCACCTCGGTGTAATGACGTCATAGGAATGTACTAACTGCATAAAAATTCAAGTACCAGGTGTGAAATATATTTTATATATTATTTATTTTATTGATGAGATTGTAAAAGTCATTAGTGAAAGACCATAATTCTATTGTTTTTTTATTACGAAAGGTTGGGATTAGTGTTTACTTGATTATTAATAAATATTTACAACACGCAGAAGCCAACTAGGCACCTCGGTGTAATGACGTCATAGGAATGTACTAACTGCATAAAAAATTCAAGTACCAGGTGTGAAATATATTTTATATATTATTTATTTTATTGATGAGATTGTAAAAGTCATTAGTGAAAGACCATAATTCTATTGTTTTTTTATTACGAAAGGTTGGGATTAGTGTTTACTTGATTATTAATAAATATTTACAACACGCAGAAGCCAACTAGGCACCTCGGTGTAATGACGTCATAGGAATGTACTAACTGCATAAAAAATTCAAGTACCCTTATAAGACCCATCGATACAAGTGATTATGACTGCGAATGTGGATGGGCACGTTTTCAAGCGAAGTTCACGGGCGCGGGTTCGCGTGCGTACCTACTAAATTGGCTACTCAAATATGTTTTGTCTCATTCTCACTTTGACAGATGACAAATGTGTGACTGACGCTAAACATATAATAATTAATCAATCAATTCAGCGTTTATCAATAAGGGGGTTAAATGTAGGTATATTTTTGGTAACAGTTCTATATCCATAAAAATAACAATAATAACAACGAAAAAAACACGAAGGAGGCGCGTGCGTAACGGTATTTAATTTACTGACCGTAATGATGCGTCGAGGGCGAGAGCGGTAGGCGGTGGGGTGTGGTGGGAGGGGACGCGCATTCCACTGAGGTGCCAAGTTGATTTCTGTGTGTTATACGTACGGGCATTTCCTTCTATAATATTTTGCGATGAATCACGCCGTCGACTTTATTTCCTATGCTAGTGTTGTTAAAGGAACTGCAGTGAGGAAATGAGCTAGGGCGTGTTGTGAGGTCTATTGTGAACCGGAGGTCGGCGGATGACCTCTAGTCCATGTACGCTAACCGTTTGTTAATGCGCAACATTTTTGGATCCGTTTTTATGGACTAACAATGATAAATAAAGGGCTGTTAGTTAAATTGTAATTAATCTTAAAACAAATGATCATACACAATTTGCTAACGTAATTAATAATACACAAGTCATATGTATGCTTAGGACCACTGCCTTGCAGCGATGTGAGTCGGGTGACTGCGTGAGGATAGATATCATTTACTAGTTTTAATCTTACGTATGCCTCGGAGGGCTCGTTATCCTCACTCTTGATTGTTACTAAGGAAACGTCAAGCCAAGCTTATAATTACCATTTTCTATTATTTTTTAATAACTTATAAAATGCTGTAATTTTTTAACAGGAATAGCGGAATTAATTTCCCATGTATGCTAAGAAACTCTGCCAATAGGCAATAGGGCTGGTCATTTGTCACATGAAATTATACGCGTATTGAAGTAGACAAAAAGAGAAGAAAACAGAGAAAAAATACAAATAAAAAGATTTAAAAAAATGCATGGTACAAAAAAAGAGATGAAAATAATGATGTAAAAAAAACAAGTAAATTAAAAAAAATGAAATAAAACATAAAAAAAAATATAAAATAAAACAAAAAGAAAGTTAAAAAGAAAAGCATAATAAGTACCTAAATGCAAAAGAAAATGCATTACGTCGGAAACAAACATTCGCTTGGTTTGTATAAAGTTTGCTTGAGGCGGCAGCATCGGTTATCTTATTTTTGAAAGCAACAGCATGAAGCATCGCATCTCAACGAATACCATTCCAAGCCGATTTTCGTTTCCGATTTCTACTTCAATATGCGTTGAACAAACCAAATTTGTTTTCGATATAATGCCATTAGATTTTAAGGAAATATACATATTACATATTGTCAATCAACTCGCATGATTTGGCATCTAGAGTATATTTAGCAGAACTTGCGGACAATGTAAAATATAAATTGTTATCATACTTTAATGAATTACTGAAATACGATTCGTGTGTATTTTAAAATAACTAATTATGCACTTCAGTATAAAGAGAAATGAATACCACTTAGATAAAAACCATTTTATGTACTGTGACCTGAAAGCTCTTTATGAAATTTGGATTTTGACTATGATACCAGTTCTATTGAATAATACTCTAGGTACCCTATAATATATTCAATAAAATCTGTAATTGGTATATATGTATACCAATTACAGGCTTTATTAAAATTTCACTAAATATTCGGTGACACATACGACATAACTGTCGATTCTTTTTGAATCAGTCAAACTATAGTTCAGGCCACTTCTCACGAAACAAAGGGAACTTTCGGTCAATTTCCGACGCTGGACCAATGCAAGTTGGTAGATATTTTTTTTATGATTCGTAGCTAGTCACGTCAGAGTTTTCAAGCATTATAATAATTCTTGAAAATTCTTACTGTAATAACCAAGCTATTTAAGACACCTACATAAATAAATTTATCAGGTCTAAATTCGCCATTCTTATTCCAGAAATTTTCATTTTCGATGACCTTTGTTGTATTTAATTTTGGTGTAATTGAGATATCCTCACAATGAAATGACTTGCAAAGTGGGGATATATTTACATTTCTGGACGGGGTATGACGATTACTCTAAAGGCAATGTGATAACAATGTGAAATAATAAAAGTTATCAAACTTTTCTCTTTAATCATATCAAAATAAGACTTGACATATGGCTTGTCTTTGACACATGATAAGGCCATTTGAATCATCTTCATTGTATAGGTTTTGTTATGAAATGTTAAATTTGTTATATTTATAATTGTGAACAAAAATGACCTATTTGCAACTTTGAGAGCACAATAAAATGTGGATGGAATTTTAATGGAACCTACGTAAAGTGAATTTACCGGCGCAAAATATTTGAGAACTGTATCCAAAATTGTATGTCAGAGTTGCAAATGGTTATTACGGATGTGTGTATTGATAATAATAGTTAAAGAAGTGAAGAAGATTATAATATTCCTAAGTATCAACATAAAAGACTTTTATTTTACTACATTGCCATCTTCAGCTAAAACCAGCCATGATTAAGAAATGTTTACTTTGGAAAGAACAAGACGAAAAACATAAAAAAGATTTTCATGTCTTTTGGGATAGATATACGAACAAAAGATTAATTTTTAGATTAAATAATTGTCAAGTAGAAATTGCCTTATTTCATTGTGCCTTTAGGACAGGCTTTAAAGCCATAATTATTTCAAAAAAATTACTCAAGGTATATTTCAACTTGGTAATTTTGAACCTTGCTTGTGAATAGCTTAGTATTGTTAATTTAAACTGTACGTCTTGTATAGAGACCGACATTTATGACCGTTTCCATTTGCTTACTGGCAGTAAATTTTTGACATATTTTGTGTGGAAGATTTGTCGAAATACTATTGACAATAAGAAAATCTATATAATATGTTAATAGAATATAGGGAACGGTCAATTATAGTTACCATTTCTGATCTCACGCTAAGCTGTCGGTCTCTATCATCTCTATAATCTGGAAGCAAACGTAAAGCCAACTTATAAACAAGGTAATATGTTAACAAATTTCATACCGATGACTTGAAAATTCTCAGCTATTAGATTGGTTATTAGCAATAAATACATAAATTTACTTAGTTTTCAAAATAGATATCGTCCCATTTAAAAAGAGTTTATTCATAACTTGTCAACAAACCGGCTTTATAGCTACAGAATGATGGACTAATTGAATCATACTGTAATGGCCAGTCTTTTACCAGAGTTTCAAGATCATTATAAGGTTTCTGGCGTGACTTTACGGCTTGTGCTATTTATTAATAGGATTAATGAGTTCTCCGGGCATTTTTTTGACACTCATCGCGAATATTATCTTGTACAGAGAATAGAAACCATATCGCTGTATGGGGCATGATATTAACTAATCCAAAACGACCCACATCTACCCGTACATCTACTTGCAACAATTTGTAGTTCATCATATACATTTAGAAAAAAATAACAATATTTGTTCTACTCCATTATGCATCACCTCATTCATCAAATGTTATCTTGACAGATCTGTCAAACGGCATAACGCTCTTAATCATAGCTCGTGTGTTTTTTTTTTATAATATACCTACTTTGCTCCTTACATCCGCCGCAAATGTAATGGTGCTGCCACACCGATGTTATAAAATGTTTACAAACATTTTCTAACATTAAATCTAACATTTTATAACATTTCTTAACATTTTATAACATTTCTTAACATTTTCTAACATTTCTGAACATTCTTCTTTGACGGCTTCTTTGACGGCGCCGCTCTCAAAAGTACCGCCGCCTGCGGTTATAAAATGTTAAGAAATGTTACAAAATGTTACAAATTGTTAAGAAATGTTTACTAAATGATGCTGCCACACCGGTGTTATAAAATGTTATATAACATTTTCTAACACCGGTGTGGCAGCACCATAATGTACAGTTTTATTTTTTGCGCTTAATGGATGCTGTGTTATTTACCTTTTTTGCATTGATGAATATCTAGATCACCTTTAAATGTAGACATATCACGATCAATCGCTTTGTAAATTGTTATCTGTTCTTACATATTTTGATGCTGATGTTCATAGCTAATATTTGTCTGTGTTTTATGTAACTCTACACACATTAATATCATTTGAAAGCTCGAAATATAAGAATCTACCATCTTATTAGGTTTTTTATATCGCTATAAAACGAGGCTTTGGGTTATCTGTAATATGTTTATGTTTTATATATCTTTCCTTATCAAGACTACGTAATTTATCAACATAGAATTTTTTCAATCCAGACATTTTACCCACATGTTCTACAGTCCTAGCTATATGAACCTAACCCAATATAATGTGTCAATTCTAATTATAAAGTTAGAACAAGCGAGGAAGCTATGTGGGACAGGATATAACCTTAGTTGTATGTGAGCGCAAGGTGTCGCGCACAAATTGCCGCGTCATACGCGCAACACTGCTGCTGTTAAACTCGGGTAACAAGTGATGCACCACGGAGTGCTAGTCTCTGACGTAGGCAGACTATTGTTTTCTTAATTGTAGCACGTATAAAGTTTATTTATAAATTATTGTACCCTTTTTCGTTGTAAAATATTGATGGCCGTTTTTTTAGTACATTTATTATACGAAATACTTGATCCGTGTTAGATATTATAACAGGGACATATGATCCAATATTAATATTTGTGTCATCGACTTGAATTACCGTATGAGTTCAATCACCGCGAGTTAATATTAAGTGCATCGAATTCGTATAAATGTATTTTTTTTTATAAAAGAAAGACCGCTTGAAATTTTTCATTATACACTTCATTCGTCACTTACATACACTGTTTCTCTGTATATCAGGCATTCCTCGTATATAGCGTGGCGAGGCTGTGGAATATATACCAGCATTGTTAAAACCTACTAGTGAAATCTGAAACCTGATACAAATATTAGCGGATAGTACAAATATTTGTATGTCTGTCGTTTCACAGCGCATAATCACACGGGTCACGGAAAGAAAAACTATTATATAATTTCCAATTACGTCTGCCACCTGACCCACTATAGCATAATATAATACAATAGATCTTAAATATGGTACGACTCTTTCACAATTATTAAACAAATCTTGTAGTGATATTATGTCATATTTTATAGGTCACTTAACTTTAGGCAGGAGGTTTGTCGTGCTAGTTATTTTTTCTTCGCCACCAGTTCGCGGCTAAGCTACACCGTCTTCCTTCTTGGCACCGTTATCATACCCCAAACACCGTAATAAAAACTATCAACCAGTATTTTAAACGACAAAGATGCTGTGGCGAGTAAGTAAATTAATGTAATTCAGTTTACGCGGTGTTTACATACCGCCCACTAAAAACAATATTTACACGACATTAACTTTCCATAGTTTTCTGATCGCAATATACAATCGTCATAAATAATTATATACACACTGTGGCAATCGACGTCAAGAGCTCACTGGAAAGTAGGGATTTAAGGAAATCTTTAAATTATAGTCGTCCGTGACAAGTGAAAGAATAAATAACACGAAACTAATGATCGTGGCATAGATCTTGTAACTTTGATATATAGATAACTGCTGTCCCTCGCGGTTTCATCTGCATGTTACTGCCCTGCTCCCATGGGTCATAGCGTGATATACATATAAACCTTCCTCATGAATCACTCTATCTATTGCTTAAAACCGCATTAAAATCCGTTGAATAGTTTAAAAGATCTAAGCGAATAGACAGCGGAAGCGACTTCATTTTATACTATGTAAAGATATAGTACGTATTTTTAGCCTAGGAATTTTCCTGTTAATTATAACAATATCTATTTATTATAACTATATCCGCCTACAAGGTGGACAGACGACCTGATAAAGGTCGCAGGAAGTCGTTGGATGCAGGCCACTTCCAACAGGTCGGTCTGGAGATCTTCAGGGGAAGCCTATGTTCAGCTGTGGACGTCCTGTGGCTGATGATGATGATGGTGATGATATAACAATACTAGCTGTCCCGCGCGGCTCCGCCCGCGTGATCTGTATTTTCCGGGATAAAAGTAGCCTAACAGTGGCGCCATCTGTCAGCAATGTGTCACGCACCGACGCCATCTACTTAAAATATTGGTTTGTAGTACATGCTATGTATCAGAGATGGCGCTGTATTTAAAAAATGATTTTCCCTATTTTCCCGCTTTTCTATTGAAATTTTTCCTAGATTTTCGTTGCTATAAACCTCACGGAGCCCGAGACCTTTCCAACGAATGCAAAACCGTGGAAATCGGTTCGTGCGTTCTGGAGTTATATCGTCAGGAAGGAAAACCCGACTTATTTTTATATAATAACAATATAAATAATCGAAACCACGTTCCCAAGGTTGCGTCACGTAACATGAATATCATTTTACTAGTTTGGCGCTGTAGGCATGCACTTGACCGAGCACAATTTCCAATTCTCGCGTACTATGTGCTAATTTGCGGATATACGTCTAGTGGTTCGTTAGAGCTCGCACGCGAAACCCTACTTAGCAACTGGTAGTTTTCTTGTTAGTAAACATGGATACTAATGACCCCAACTGAGTGTTTCATATTGAAAACAAAAGGATCGATTCCAGCGGATTAGAAATGTTAATTATGTTGGTTGTTTTTTTTTATCGACATTATTACGTATTAGTAATTGTAAAATGTATTCAATAGTATTCATCTTCGGTTGACCAGTAGGACGCTGTCCTGTCCATCCTGGACAATTATCATATAATAATAATGTCGTCTTTTAGCAATAACGATTAAACTATCATTATAATTATACTAGGGAAATAATATTACTCTAACTTATTACTTAACGAGCGGACCAATATAATTGTAAATTACGCTAATAAATATCAAGGTATTTAAGTTTTAAATTAACGAAACTGATTGATATGTTAATGTTCAATTGGTAACATGTGATCAATTAAAAATGCAGTAAGGTTAACGTAAAATGGTATGGTATTTTATTAACGTAACATTTATTATACCCAATGTCACAGCATCCTAATAAAAAAAAATATTATTTATATATTTTGGTCGTTTTATTTTTTTATATATGGTATAATAGTCGATTGTCAATGGTTGTGTACAAAATAATAGGTTCATGTAGAGAAGAATATCTTGGAGATCTTGTCTATGTTAAACATTCACCCCCCTGCGAAATAAAATATATTCATACATTTTTTTATTGACTCCCTATTTGTCAGAGTTGAATCGCGTATGCGATACGACTGCTTTCCTGAGATCTCGGCTTCGATCCCCGGGTCCGGTAAAAGTGTTATTAGGTTTTTCTATAACGAAATACTTAGTATCGGACCAGAGCGGAATCTGGAATCATGCCCGGTACGACGATAGGCTCGCTCCCTATTATATCATGGGACGCATATATGCTCAGCGAAATATGGATGTACTGGTTACACTTCTGCCTACCCCTTCGGGAATTACAGGCGTGGGTGCATATATAACTTCCTCAGTACTTATTTATATGATATAATAATATCATACTTACATGACATGACATAGTGGTTGAGACTTGTAAGGTAACGAAAATTATATACTATTTCGCAGCGAAATGTGATCTTGTAATTCTCTTAACAGTAAATAATTCAGAATATTATTATGCAATATATATAAGGTATAAATCGGAATGAACAAATGTGAACTACGTGTACATTCCACTCGTCCATGATGTTGTTTACCAACTCCGCGCGGCGCCACGCCGTTCCTTAGCCGCGTGATCCGCTTGAATTTATGGATGGACGTTTAGCGGGAAATTCCACTAGACTTCTCCCTAACGTTTGAGTTTCGACCTACCATTTAAAAAATACATTCGACGTTGCAATAAAACATTCAGGAAGCCATAAAACAAATATATATCGCAATGAAGAGCTAAAGCATTTCGCCGCTGAGGCGCGCGCCCTGTAGTTTGTAATTATGCCGGTTCGATGGCGGTTTCACTTAATTTTCCCACAACGGCAAACAGATATAATACGTATTACGTGTATTGACTGCCCTCGTGGAGCAACGGGCGAGTAGCCGGCTGCGAATCGAGAGGCCGAGTGTTCGATTCCAGCATCAAGACAAATGTTTGTATGTACCACAAATACTTGTTTCGCGTCTAGGTGTTGTGGAACCGCAAGTCTCTTGTAGTTCCTATACCCACGATACAAGTAAACCTAGTGTGGAGGAGGTGTTTTAGTGGACGACTCGGACGACTTTCGAATAATACTAATAATAATACCATCCCTGAAAAAGTGACGATGGCGGGACTCCTTCATTGGTAAAGGGAAATTATTAAAATACGCGATCGAACTTCACCACACTCGTAACTATTTCGTATTAGACATTTGAAATATTTCACCAATAAAAACTTCATTTGCAAACTCCATTCATAAAAGCCAAGTGGGACGCGTTTTTGCATACTTTTTTTTGGGTTAATGTTGTTTGCTGATATCAGATGGTGGCCTTGGTAGCAAGGCTGGTTGTGTCCTATCGCCCGGTTTCGATAACTCTTCACGCAACAAATGCAATAAACCTGCATAGCTCTGAAGTCGTTGGCCTCGCAAGGTTGCGGTCTAAAAAAGCGCCTCCGGAATAAGTGCCTATTTTGTTTACATAACTGATAGCTACTCATTTCAAATTTGGAATTTGTTAATTACAACTCTGGGGTTTAATAATAAGGTTATTTTATAAACCTACGTCATTGTCTGTGCTGTGTAAATCATATGTATTTATTAAATTAGTAATTTTGGACGTTAAATAACTCTAAAAGCAAAATTACATCTTGGTTGCACAAATGCGCAAGACCATTTTTATCAATATTATGTCGCAGAATCGAGCTAGCAATTTTCAAAATATATTAGGTCCTTACATATGAAATTGGCGTTTTGTATGGGAGGAACAAAAAGTCGAATATTTTTTAATATACATAATATATTTAATTAATCAAAGTATGAACCATTATTTTCTATGCACTTTTGCCATCTCATAGGTAGTTCATTGATACCTTTACAAAAAAAACCAGTCGGACGGGAATCAATAAAATCTTTGAAGGCGATTTGGACTGCCCCATCCGAGTTGAATTTTTTCCCTTGCAAGAAGTTATCCAAATTTCGAAAAAAATGGTAATCTGTTGGAGCAAGGTCCGGGGAGTACGGAGGAAATCTTAGACTTTCCAATTGAAGCTCTTCTAATTTAGTAGCCGTCTGTTGCGCAGTGTGTGGTCTAGCGTTGTCGTGAAGCAGCAGTGGCGTGGAGCGATTGACCAGCCTAGGTTGTTTAGCCGCTAGCTTTTCCATCATGGTTTGCAATTGCTGACAATAGACATCAGCCTTAATAGTCTGGCCAGATTTGAGAAAACTGTAATGAACAATACCGGCACTAGTCCACCAAACGCTTACAAGTAACTTTTTTGGGGTTAATTTTCGCTTGGGGCAGGATTTGGCTGGCTGGCAAGGATCCAACCATTGCGCTGAGCGCTTCCGATTATCGTAAAGAACCCATTTTTCATCACAGGTAATGATTCGGTTTAAAATACCTTCATTATTGTGCCGGTTTAGTAATGTAACGCAGCAGTCGACGCGCGTTTGCCGGTTTGCTTCAGTCAATTCGTGAGGTACCCACCATTCAAGCTTTTTAATCTTCCCAGTTGGCTTCAAGTGAAACAACGCCACCATGTCGGTCCGAGTACAAGAACAGAGTACGAAGGCTATTCCACTACAGAGAGGCGTGAGACAGGGAGATGTTATTTCCCCGAAACTGTTCACTGCCGCGCTGGAAGATGTCTTCAAGCTCTTGAACTGGAAAGGATTCGGCATCAACATAAATGGCGAGTACATGACTCACCTCCGCTTTGCCGACGATATCGTGGTCCTTGCGGAATCGCTGGAGGACCTGAATACAATGCTCGAAGACCTCAACAGAGTTTCTCAACGGGTGGGCCTCAGGATGAACATGGACAAGACGAAGGTCATGTCGAATGTCCATGTTATGCCCACCCCGATTACTGTTGGAAGCTCATCTCTCGAAGTTGTCGACGAATATCTCTATCTAGGACAGGTAGTCCAACTAGGCAGGTCCAACTTCGAGGGAGAGGTCAATCGTCGAATCCAGCTCGGCTGGGCAGCGTTCGGGAAACTTGGCAAGGTCTTCTCGTCCAAAATACCTCAGTGCCTGAAGACTAAAGTCTTCGATCAATGTGTGTTACCAGTGATGACATACGGCACTGAGACGTGGCCTCTGAATATGGGCCGTATAAGACGGCTCACAGTCACTCAGCGAGCTATGGAGAGAGCTATGCTCGGTGTTTCTCTACGTGATCAAATCAGAAATGAGGAGATCCGTAGAAGAACGAAAGTCACCGACATAGCCCAGCGGATTAGCAAGCTGAAATGGCAGTGGGCAGGCCACATAGCTCGCAGAACCGATAACCGATGGGGCAGAAAGGTTATGGAATGGAGGCCACGTACTGGCAAGCGCAGCGTTGGACGTCCACCTACAAGGTGGACAGACGACCTGATAAAGGTCGCAGGAAGTCGCTGGATGCAGGCCGCTTCCAACAGGTCGGTCTGGAAATCTTTGGGGGAGGCCTATGTTCAGCAGTGGACGTCTTGTGGCTGATGATGATGATGATGATGAATTAAAACAGTTTTATCACTAACATCGCAGCCTGCAGCTAACTCGGACGTGGTTTGCGATGGATCCGCTTCCACAATAGCCTTCAACTCTTCATTATCAACTTGAGTCTCAGGCCGTCCACGGGGCTTGTTCTGCAGGTCGAAATTTCCAGAACGAAAACGTTGGAACCAAAAACGAACTGTGTTTTCTTTTGCAACACGACCGCCATACACATCATTCACCCTTCGAGTTGTTTCCGCAGCACTAGTGCCACGGCGGAACTCGTACTCGTAAATAATGCGATATTTTAAGTTTTCCATTTTGTAAAATGAGTGACGCAAACAGAAAAAAACAGAAGAAAAAAAACAAATGAATGACGATCATCGAAGCACAAATACATGAGTCTATAGCTGTACAAATTTGAATTTGGAATTCCTTACCAAAGAGGAGAAATTTGTGATTAAAGTGGCCAGTACGAAAAACGCCAATTTCATATGTAAGGACCTAATATATAGGTATATTCGCGGGCTATTGCTCACTTTCCACCACAAGAGGTTCGTATTTAGATTTTTCACGTCTCATCCAGGTGCGCGACATATTCTAAATGTGTCTTGTCTGGCTATCTTCCACTTGGCGCATTCCTCCGATATATTATCTCCATAAAACATTCGGTTAATTTGAGTAGACGACAAATTTGATGCGAAGTTATGTATGAATATGATATGTATTTTGTCAACATCATTACGTTGTTGTGCTAATTCAGTGACATAACTAAGAGCGTGTTTATTATATTATCATACGATAACATCACTTACTCACAAATAGAATATCTACGAAAATGTTTAATGAAGTAACTTATGTTGCTGATTTTATTCCGACTTATTTATTACATATCGTCGATGAAGTACCAATACCTCCTAACTGACAATTTAGTCCAAAATTACTTTTTTATTTCAACAGACGTAAACATAAACCACATCCCTTAGTAACTAATAAAAAAGGTAATGTATTGGAAACTATATACTATCAATAGTTGATCAAAATAAATAAAACCTTATTTTAAACAGTTTTTGTAAAATAAAACCTTATTTTAAACAGTCTGGTGTAAAATTAGATTCTCAACACTTAGGAGGTATTGGTACTTCATCGACGATATGAATTTCATACGGTGATGGTTTAATAGTTATTCTTTAAAAAGTAGTCATTATGTAATAAAACCGACAATTCCAATTTCAAAAGTGTATAGGGGTCAAATACGTTTTGTTTATCCTCTGACCGCTGATTGCTGAGACAGCTATAAATCATGAACTGCGCAGTAATAGGTAAACGCGTTGCGTGATAAATTTGTATTAATCATTTTTGTCATGACTCATGATAATAATATAAGTTTGTTAATATTTGTAATTAAATTTTTATAAGTTATTTTGTAACATCTATCTCTGAATAATAAAGTTTGGATACTATTCGTTGGATTTACTTTCCGGAATTTCCTGCATCTATTTAAATATTACGTAAAATATTAAATAATTATGATTACATATGTACATATTTAAATAACTGTACTTATTTAATTACATCGGATGCTAAGCGTTCTGCTTAAATAAATGTAGGAAATTACACAAGTTATAACCGGTCTTCCTTTCCTTTACATATTTTTTCATCTCATCACTTTTAGCGCATTTGTCTTCCTAGCATAGGCACGATATCATATAACGAAGTAGCTACTTATCCTTAAGTCAAAATCTTGCAATTGCTCCGACTTGAAGTCCCTAAGCAACATAAGACGTAAAACTGATAGCTTTTGTAGACAATTAAACATCACGTCAAGCGATACGAAGGTTTCATATAGCTTAATTATTTTATGCACAACGTGAAAAAATATGTTAGAATATCTTAATATACACTTGTCTGCTTTACGTACGACATTTTTATTATTGCTTTAAGTTTTTTAAACGTCTTGGCATAACCTATGTCATATTACAAAGTTTAATATTTAAAAACACATTCAAGTCTTATGTACCATAATGCAATGTTACGGACTAGATGATAATCTCTATAGTAGTATTTTGAACGATTTCTCGCATAGTAAAACGTAACGACCGGTCTACAGTGGTGCAACAGTTAAACACATTCATGTAACTTAATTAGATAACGCATCTAAAAGCAGGCGTAATGTTTACCGCGAAGTTTCACTCGTTCATTTTCCCATCTGTTCTCAACATCTTCACAATAGAATAAACAACTGTGCTCGTGTGCCGAACACTACTTCAGGTACTCGATTAAACTTGTAATAACTCCGTACACTTTGTTCGTTAAAGAAACGAGGTGTAAGCTGAAGAACTGATTTGTTACTTTACGTTGCAATTTTTTATTATACATTGCTAATCATTTGGTGAGAATTTGGAAACTAATACCTAGTTTTGTGTTCGCAGTTTCGTAGTATCGGTTAGAATTGCTTTGGTAAGAAAGAAGACACTGAAATTAACTAGAGCGTTTCCACTTGAAATTCTTGATATCTGTTATATTTGATATTGCTTTATGTTCCTTTGAATACACCTCAATATAAGTTGAAACATAAAAATTATCTAGTTATAATTGGTAGTTTGACCCTTATTACGGGAGCCGGCTGCGACACGAAACCTATCTCAACTTAGTCGATGACTATTATCTACTTAATGCAAATTAAGATGCACTACACAAGTCAGTAGATAAACAGTTCTATTTAATTTAAACTCGAATGTATTTCGAATACGATGAATAATGTTCCACAGTAAATAATTACCGGATCGAATACGAGTAGTAACACACTTTAACTTTCTTAATGGGGAGACCATGACTACGCATGATGTTCGAATGCATATCTCAAAAGAATGGTCATCGTGCACCACACATCTACGTTGGAAAGTCAATGATGGAAATCTCACCAGTGAAAGTAGATATCAACCGGGCATTGAGTATTTCCTACGCTGTTTCCCTGATCGTTTCGGTGATGACTTTAAACTATGAAGATTGTGCAAAATGGATGCTAAATGAATAATGTTACATGTAAAAGAATTATTCAACTTTGTTACGCCGACATTACGAATGGCGTGTAGTCAGTATCTTTGTTGTAGTTGTTTACGTTCAACTCGACTTGCGGACGTTGACTCGTAGTTTGCTAGTTAATTTCGCAAAAATCTGTATGTAATTCAATGCATCAGTGAATTTGCAGAAATAGCAGATTTCAACGGTTAGCTGGCTGCATGCATTGACACAATGATATTTGTTAGTAACCGAGCGTACGTTTTTGTTGTAAGAGAATAGAGAAAAAGTCCAGATAGAAATGGATTACTTACTTACTTAATATCTTATCGAACAAAAGGATTTTTCAAAGTGTTGTTTTGTGTAGAACTAATTCATAAGTACATTTATGACGGACTATTGAATTTCTGTAACTTCCGTATAACCTTATTAGGTGTCTTATAATGAGGTTATACTACAACTTAGTCTTATACACTATAATAATTACCAACAATTTTTATTCCGATTTGATTAGGCGTTATTGCGTAATGTTTTAGTTTCTCCATTTTTCCTGTGGCCACATTTAATAAGGCGTTCAAATTCAATATTGGCCATCATCATTTATCATGTGTTTAACGACCTTGTTTCCGAATACAGTACCCTATAAACTTTAAACATTCTATCGCCACTGAAAATTGAGTACTAGTATTTGACAACTTACCGTTTGGTATTTGGGCGTTTTCTATTTATTTTCCATACGAAAAATGTCATCGAGCCGCGTCGCTTAAATATCGCCCGTGGTCTGGAGTGCACACAATTATCTAAATTGATGTGTGCTCAGCACTTGCATGGAGCCCATCAAACGGTCCCGCTGGCTCGGTCACCGCTAATTCAATCAATTCTACGCGCAACCGTCTGTAGACATCAGTAACAGTTGTGTCCAACATAACTGCTTCTTGTGTCTTGTATTTTAAAAAAAGTTGTGCAGAGTAACTTTCATCCGTGTTTTGGGATGAGTTAGTGACATTCTGCTAGATGGACGGATGTCCTTATTTTATGTCAAGTCCTGATCGCACTTGACCGATTTGTTGTCATTTGCTATAAAAAAAAGCGCTGGATTGTAGATTGATAGCGCTAGGCACTATATTTAAAAATGAGCGCCAAACCTTGCAAAAAAGCACTATATCTCTAGCACTGTTCGAATGTAGTAAGAGTTGGCACGTTTTATCTGATACTGAAGTTCTGCAGTGTGTAGAAGCAATATATTGTGTAGCGATTTAATTAGAACCTCATGAGCGGGTGTCGAGTGTATTTTAGACATAGTATTAACTTGTATAGAATTAACATGGAACCAATACTTTACGAAAACCAAATGTAACATAATATTTTAGTTTCATTGAGATTATGATTCGGCATGTGCGTGCGAAATTATTACACTAAACTGAGTGTTAGAAATGAAACTTAACTATATAAACATTATTATCTAATACCTTCCTACCTACGTAAAGCAAAGTAATAATGACTTAAATGTTTTTATACTTCCTCTAATCCCGGACGTCGCAATCACAAGGCGATGTGATGTCGGCCTGACTATCGCCTGAACTGTCGTTAATTACTGTTGAAGCTCATTAAATGTTAATGCCAGTTTAATTCACACCATTAAAAGCGTTACGTAAAATCTTTTGTATTATAATGAAACTAGAACCAATTAATTTTGTGATATCTTTGTAACTAAACTAAAATTAAGTCATTTATATTCAGGTCTTTTTACACAAGACTCAGCCTGATCGTATCTCGGTTTTAAATTAGATGACGAATTATAAATTTCGTACAAAAATTGAATAATTTTAAAATAAATAAGTGGACTACTTTAATATCGATAGTAAATTGGAGATTACTGGAAAAAACCCAATATACATGTATAATAACCCATGTATAATATGGAAAAATAATAAAAATCTTTATTGTACATCAAATAAAGTGATACAACATAAACCCATTCCTGACCCAGAAACTATCATAGATGTATATTGTTAATTATTGTATTTGCCAGTTTGAACAGTTTACGGGCGAATCCGAGGTATGGCGGGTTCAGTTTAGAAAGGGTTGGTCGCATGTTCATTTATATCAATCATACGGTATTCAACTGTTATTAAACAACAGTTTATGTTCTTTTTTTATGGAAAAAAGGGGGCAAACGAGCAGGAGGCTCACCTGATGGAAAGTGAATGAATGAATGTTCGAAGTACATACAGCTCAAGAAGTCCCCACTTATCCTATTAACTATGAAGTGTTGTATAAAATTGACAAAAAGCTAAGTATTTGCTTATCCGTGAGAACTGTTCAAACAATACCTCATAAAAGACTCCATCGTTCCATCACGTGATTATTATATTTTATACAGGTACCTAACTTATGTAAATTGGCTATTTAAATGTTAAAAATCTTGCATTTTTAACCGACTATTTTACAATAAGCAAAATATGTTGTGTAATGGGTTTATCATCTGCCATTGCATCGGTTTCCTCGGTTGCTTTATCAGTTTTGTCATTTTTATTTAACTGAACTCTTTTATCTCTTTTCTTTAGATCACGTACAAATCCATCAAGATCGATCTCACGCTGCTGAATCTAAATGGTTTTTAAGAAAGGTGTTTAGTATGTTTACCAAAGAAAGGACATGGTAATTTAGGTTTACATGATTTTGAATGTTAAATTTAAACGACAACAAGCTAACTTAGCATGTTAATGAAATCTGTTGGTCTCAGTCTTTTACTTCTAATCCAAAAGAAATGAATTCAAATTAAAAATAAATGAACCGTAAAAACCGCACTGCGGTCACGTAAATTATTGTTTTCTATAAACATTTATGGATATTCATCAATTTCGTCGACTTACTGGCCACAAACTTAAAATGTATATATTTATTTTAAAGTTGTAGGTATTATTCGTTTCCGGTCCCACAGTTACGGTAAATAAAATATGGTGATACCAATTACAGACTTTTGCAGCTAAAATATTAAGGAAATAAATACCCTACTTTTATTTTTTTTAATAAAGCTTGTTTGACCTAAAGAAATATAATAATTTCATCCATTCACACGTTTCACATAAGTTAAACTGCAACTTCATTTCGTCTGCTTCCGTGTGCTTTTGCTCGACCGGAATACCGGTCATATTAAAATTCCACATCTGGCGTCTAACAACAATTTTTGACCTGAAACAAGTTGTGCAACAATTATATAATTGAATAGTTAAACGGATAATAATCCGGCAAACGAAAATTACGCCACATCCCGCGATGTTGGCTCACACGAAAAAATTCACATTGACACGTGGGACCCGACACGGCGTATGAAAACTTTCACGCTACTTTCGCTGGGTAATTAAACTTTGCTATAGAACAATAGAAAATATGCAAGAAACAGATCTCGATTCTATTGGCATTAATTGTCGATCGGATCGTCCACGCTTTCTATACGTTGTGTACGTAAACTCGATAGGTTTTCCCACTGTAAAACATGTGCCATTATTCGAGATCAGATGGTACGGGTGCATGTGACAAAAACAAACAACATGCGTGCGCAACAATGGTAATTTTTTGCTTAAGGTTCCGTCGGTAGAAAGTGATTTAGACTTGTTTTAATTTGCTAGATATGATGGTTATTTAACTGACTTTAATAGTGCTGTTTATTACATATAAATTAATTTTATAATTTCAAATTGATGAAGATTGATAATTCTTTTGTATTCGTTCATTCATGTTTACTCTCATCGATGTCTCATTTTTGCAGGGGGTGAATCCTAAGGGGATGATATCGAAGATGATAGATTAAAACTTCAACATTTATGTACCATTTTTGTATGATTCTTTCTCTAAAAGTATTAAAATAAAAACTATTTGTCAAAAGATTAAAAAGAAAAAAAATCTGGAATTAAAATTAAATAAATAAATAAATACACCCAACAGTCACATACATAGTTCTGACCCCACAGTAAGATACGAGTCTTGTGTCGTGGGTATCAGGAACTACGAGAGACTTTCGGTCTCACAACACCCGGACCCCGAAACAAATAAATATGGATCACACAAACATTTGTCTCGGTGCGGGGATCGAACCCGCGACCTCTCGCTTCACAGCCGGCTACTGGCCCGCTGCGCCACGGAGGCTGTCAATTAAAGTTTTGTAAATTTTGAGTGTGTGGTATTAGTCATTGACAATTAAACTGCAACACCATCGCATAATAATTTTTTAACTTAAATTATAGTTTTTTTAGTCTTATGTAGGTTTAATTTTTTAGCTAAAAAGTTTTAAGGTAAACCTGTTCATATGTATTCTAAACAGTTGCGCACCAACAGAAATATACAGCCCATTGTTTAAGTTAAAGAACTAGGTTTCAAATAACGAAAAATAAACTTGCAATGGAAGAATATTAAAATTCTCGTACTCGTGCGGCCCGGGCTCCCAGTAAACATGTTTATTAAAATAAAAGTTGTTATTGAGTTACATAAGCAGTGATAGCTCACCGGGAGCGGTAAGGACTGTCGAGACGGAAGTCGCAGGTTCGAAACTCACTCTCAGACTTTTCTAACGTGAGTATTCATTGTTAATTATAGCTTGTTTTAACTGTGAAGGAAACCTGCATACCTGAAAAGTTCTCCATGAGAATTTCAAGGGTATGTGAATTCTGCTATCCCACATTTAGCCAGCTTTGTGGACTAAGACCTAACCACTCTTATTAAGTAGAAAAAGCCCGTCTCCAGCAGTGGGACAGTATAATATAGGGCTTTTATTATAATTAAGCTACAGTAACCATTTTCAAACATAGTCATCCTGTCTCCGCGTCACTTGGTCATTACAACATAACTAAAAATAAATAAAATATGTATAGATTAGGAAGTTATACAATATTTATAGGGAAAGTACAAAAATGGCTTTACACGAGTTTTTGTGAACGTCATAACATTATTATGTCCGTAACTTTTACTGTGGGTGCGTAATGTGACTGTAGAAACCCGTTGTCCAAGTGAAAATCACAACGACGATGACCACACATGAACGTATGTATATGTTTCGGTTAATTTTAATACAACTGGATGTTATGTAAAACCCATACATTACAGTGATAAATACTACCAAATTAATGTCATATTTAAGAAATATCTTGACCATAAATTACGTGATTTTCGGCTACCGTAAAGCGATTGGGTTTTGTAAATACGGGCCGGTGGCCGCTTGCGGTTTCGCTCGTTTGATGTTTATATTGATGTCTTAAGACTATGTTCTCAAATATCGACTAAGGAAATGAACGTATTTCTATACCTCGATATCTGTTTTTACTCATTTATTATTATACTAGCTTTTGCTCGCGGCTCCGCCCGCGTGATCTGCTTTTTCCGGGATAAAAAGTAGCCATTGTCCTATTCTGATGTATAAGCTATATTATTGTAAAGTTTCATTAAAATCCATTCAGTAGTTTTTACGTGAAAGAGTAACAAACATACATCCATCCATACTTACAAACTTTCGCATTTATAATATTAGTAGGATTTTTAGCAATTTTACTTTTGCAATATAACAAGGACTTTCTTCGTGGCTCTGCAACTCACTTCGCATCCGATTATCGTCTTTCCAATCCATTATATACCCTCCTAGCTACACGTGATTTTTATGCACGGCTTACACAGACAGATATTTCTTTACTATGTGTTATTAAATGTATGAAGCAAGACTGTAAACGATACGACGGGAGACTTTCACGCATGTTCAAATTGGAATACACTTTCATCATGTACGAATATGGAAAGTATTATTTCTAATGATACGTTTCCTTCCGATTTGTTGCCTTGATCCGATCGTTTGGACCGATGATGATGCACTTATCGCGTTTCGTACATACAAATAGAGATTGTATCGTCATTCTTACATAATTATAAAAGAGCATGATAACGAGATAAATAAAGAGTTTTCTTTTTCAAAATCCAAGATTCTGGTTATTGGATTACAGTTCATCATAAAATAATGAGGGAAGTTTATCGTCGCTCTTAGTGGCTACAGAAAATGACACATCAGATGTTACTTTGACATTAAGAATTAGGTAGTTTTCTGATAAAACTTGAAAAAGCAATCTTATATAGGCGATTTTTGCATGCAGTTCTAACTTAAATCTCAAAAGTATGTCAAGTTCCAAAAACTACAAACACGCACTTTTATTCCACATTATTATCAAGGATACAATGTAAAACAAATCTAAACTGAGTGTTACAATAAAAATGATATGAAACTCACTAAATGTCACCATGATTCAGTAAAAAAACTATGATAGAAGTATCCTCATTTAAATTGTAATGATTACTGGGAAAAGAGCACGACAGCATTTAAATAAACTTAAACGAGCTATTTATTCTTATTCCTTTAACATTATTCACAAGCATAGTTAGTAAGCAAAATGAATACCGAAGAAGCCACACCTAAGAATTGGTACTCGTATAACAAGAGATCCCCCCTAAAAAATCTTGATTTTTGAAACGGATAGCACTAAGGCTAAGGCAATCGTTAAGCCGCGCTTTGAGGTACGGGGCCGAGGCAGCGAGACAGTAGTTCGTGTCGCTAATCAGGCGATAGTGAAAAATCCGCTCTGTATGAAATTGGACGTCGAAATGCCATATCTCGGTCGTATAACTCAAAACGTATACCAAGTTTAAAATATATTACAAAGTGGATTTGTCGCTGTCGCCGGGTCCACGGTCTCACTCCTCGGTTGTACACCTCAAAACAGGCCTTTAATCTTTAATCGTTGTGAACGATAGTCCATAAGTAGCTCTGCAATATTTGCCCAACCGGTAAGCAGCCACGTCCAATCGATCCGATCACGGAACATTTCTTACAGGCTTGCCATTTGAATTAATTTATTTTTGTTTATCGGCCTAAATAAAAAAAATGCAATGAAAACGTCAGATATGTAGTGACCGTTGTTGATTCACAGAAAAATGCCTATTTATTCGTGTGAGGTTAGACGACGTGCATTGTGAACTTTAAAGAATAAAAGAATTCCATTAATTTCTCAGCCGTGGTACATGAAAAGTTACTCAAATTCAGTCAGGAAGATAATACAATATGTGAAGATCCTAAATCTTATTGACCGAAGTTTACGTCTCTATTCTCGATTCAAGCGAGAAGGACCGGCCATTGCTGTCAAAATCACTTATGAATGGGTACATGTGGGTGCGTGTACGTGATATAATTGCCGTACTCAATGCCACGCCAACTACTGATTACCACAGATACTATACATATTTAACGTAATAAATCAAGCTTTCACCGTGATTACACTTTAGTAACATTTGTAGCCTTTTTAAGGCATTATATTTAGAGCACATGTTGTGTTCACACCAAGAAAGGTAGTACACTCTTGCAAGTGAGCGAAAAATCCTTTTCTTAGTTTTCCTTTTGGTCTTACGTGGGTGACTCACATAAGTTTACACCTACACAAACTTTTAGATCTGACATAGGTATTATGTTTCCTAACGTACATCCTACGTAAACAATACATTTACGGTAAATAAATGACAATTCCATTTACGTTAGTAATTTTTTTGTACGTAAACTTACTTACATTTAAATATTACAAACATAATTTAGGCTTACGAACGATAATAGTTTATTTATGCAAATAAGTAACGTATTCAATAAAATCTAATTGTTTTTATTGAATTATTATACTGTCGCTTTTTTGCGCATTTATATTTTGATATATGATAAATGGTGGTTAGACAAGTCTTCAACCCTGAGCCCGTTCCCATACAGACTGAACTGAAGGTCAAAAAATCAATTAAAAATAGAAACAACCTTTAGGCGACTTTACTTTTGATTAATAACAGTATAGGTACCATTAAATGATTTTCACGGAACATAAAACATATTTACATCATACACACAAATTAAAATACGCCAATTACAACAGTCGTATCGAAGATTTACGACGTTGTTCTTGATAACTATTATAAATACGTAAAAACCAGTAACATGGCCTTCGATACCAGGTACTGTCGCCTAGTATACTAGTTAATACTAGTACGGTAGACAAACAATAAGAGATCTACGGCGCGGCGGCGCTTAAGCGGTGCGCGGGCCGTTGCCCCCTAGCCGCGGGTTAAAGTACAAAGTTTCATAAAAAAGCGTGTTAAAAAAAGTGTTTTGCGAACATCCCTTACTACTGAAGTAATTTCAATAACAGTTATAGGTAATAAATTTGTAATTTATAACAATTATTCAATGAAATATTTAAGGACGTTTTAATTTTTACAATATTTATTTATTTTGTTCTAAACTCGTATCAAAATAACACAACAATACAACCAGCGCCACCTTTATTGCATTTAAGCTACAAGTTGACAAGAAAAAATCATGAGATGGCGCCACTGGCACATTTACATCGCGCTGTCAAGATTTTATCCGACGTTTTGAAGTAGGTCAAAATCACGTTCAAAGACAAGTTACAGACAAACCTACCAACATACCAACATACATACGTCTGAAGCTAATAAAAGCGTGTTAATAAACCGATTTACGTTATACATGGTTATAATCGTAATGTGTATTTTTAATTGGTACGAGTGACAACATAATTACAAATTATATAGCAAAAAATAAAAATAAAGTTGATTAAAGAATATTATAAGAAGTTGCCTCTTATTAGATTTATCTGTTTTATAGGAAACATATAATTATGTGGCTTAGCTACCACTTTATAGAACTGCCATTTCATAGAATAGAGTTCTATGAAATGGCAGTTCTATAAAGTGGTACCTTATCTTAACCTAATACCTTAAGATAATGATTAAGATTCTTTTTGTGCTTAGTTGCTGAGCACAAAGCATTTTCCGTACTCCGTAAATGCGAGAGAGGAACACCACATGCTTTTTTTTTGTTAGTGAAATGCCGCATGTAACCGTCTAGTCGACCTTGAACCTTTCTAATTACAACATGAAAAAATAATTGACGTGTGGAAACCGCAAATTTGCAAGCTAGGTTCAGTTATCACCTCACTGTTCTGGATACATTTTACCATATATCTCTTCTGCTTTTTAACTTGTCTATTTCGCGAGTGAATGAACTCTCGCCGAACGGAGACTGCGGCCCAATTTTGATATTGATAAGATAATGTCAAGATAATGGCGTGTAGATATTTGCAAACACGGTTTTCCCGTTTTACATCGTCTTAATTATGTTTCGAAATATTACGATGTTTGGATTTCTTAATGGAATATAAAAAATAAATGCTAGTGTTGATAAATAAAATTTAAATATCTAATAAGGAAATTGAAATAATTTGAATCGTGAAGAAATATCTACGCGTCAATCTTAAACAAAATAAGAATAAATCTATTTGCAGTGTTTACTATACAGTCGTTACGTCGTAATTGTTAGTACAGTATTCTTTGCTAATATTATATTAAACTACAGGAGACGTGGTGCGGCGCGGCGCGCGGCGTGTCGTGCTATATAGCCCATCGAAAATAATTAAATATGGACAAATAACACAGTTATTATTTTGTTTCTTACAGTAAAAACGCAACAATGTTATATAATTTATTTATTTTACTTTCTATGCTAAACAGAGAGGATGGTAATCATTTAAAGCCGCAATTTTGTCTTGCACGGAATTTCTTTAGAAAATCTTAGATATCTATGTGCAGATTACGCTCTATACCGGATGTTTAAGTAGAAAATAATATAAAATTTTATACACACATGGAAAGTTTGAACGTCTATACGGATTTTTTCTTTCTGCCTGGCATATCCGCATTCCCCGAGTTGACGATGGTTTTGTTATTATGTGGGGCGACCCGCCGCGGTCTGACGCCCATAACCCGCAACGGGGACCAAGTTTCGCCATTGCCTTGTCGGGTTATCAGCAGAGTGTACCACGTGCAGGTGAGATTCGCTAAAATGTTGGCAGCCCACTTACATTAAAATAAAACATATTATGATTATCTAACGCCGGTGTTTAATAACTTCATAGCTAACGCTAAGTGTTTAGATACGTAATTGTAACACATTTTTTAAAGTACTAACTGTATTACGACCGCTCGCATTTGCTAATAAAAATGGTGATCATTAGCTTTATTTTGTTGTATTGTGCAACGAAAACAGTGTGTCCGTGTTTCATTTTTTTTTTGTTGGGCCGTGATTGTACCGGTTATACGATATTGTTACTAGAAAGTTTTTTCTCTTATTATTTACTTTCGATCATATGCGCGATTATGCGAACAACTTATTATAAAAATAATACATGCGATAACCTGCGATAAGTATTAATTATATTTTTTATATATCTTACTGAGGACGGCAATTACCAGTTTGCTAAAATTGGATTACATCTCAGCGACAAGTACTTATATATTATTTATATACTCAGTAACAGTAGAATTCAAAACGATAACTAATTGTCAATTTAAGTTAATTGACGCCTATGAGTGCGTCAGTTACAGATTTTGAATTTGTTGAAAATTATGCTCCACAATGGTCAGTTATCTATATATTATCTAATAATGTCATTGGAGAGACAGACAAAATAAAAAATTATAGTCGGAACAGCGCTATAATATGTTTTACTTCCGGCAATAAATTGTACAGAATATACGAATTCTATACAACATAGTAATATATTCTTGGCTAGTACAAAGATTTAGAGAGCATTAAAGTGCAGCGTGGTGGCCCCCAGTTTCGCTACGTGGCCGACGGCCCTCCAATCCAGATGGGAGGTCACCGAACCCCGGACAAAGCCGCCGGAGATTCCTTACACCTTTTTACCGGTAATTTATTACTATCCCTTCGAATGCTAGGGTCTAGTGCTTCGTCTAGACGAATCGGTACAATATTGTAAAAACTTGTAAAACGTAATACCGTATTGATATTTAAATAATAAAAAAAAAAATATTGTATTGAATTGATAGACTTCAAGCACTTATTGGCCTTCTGGAAATGTCCTAACCCACCCTTCCCAAATTAATTTCACTGTACTTCTATGCACCCATGATTCTTCTATTGCCTATGTAAGTGTTCACGGACGATAGAGAGATGGAAATTAGTTGGCTTCTGCTATCAAAAATACAGTTTAACGCTCTGTTAAGTGGTTACCATCGAGATAAATATATGTAGTTTATATGCATTTGCACACAGTATAAGTACATACTGCTGATACTGAATAATATTTATTTTATCATCATGATAAAGCCCGAAGAACGCCGGATGACTGAAGACCCAGAACAAAAATAATGAAAATTAATTTCAAGCTCAGTGTAATTGTGGCAGAAACACCCGTCTAAAATACCCAACCTTGCCTATGCATAGTATAAGTTTGTAAGGAAATAAAATAAAAAGACACATCAGCAAGCGTCTGCGCTTGCACGCCTGTACAATACAGTTGTCCGCGGACCGCGACTCGGCGACACGACGGTATGCAACGAACAGGTTCTGCACCAGGAATGCACCATCTAACCCGGCTACCCACGCACTACAAATTGAGACATATCAATCGGTGTCTCGTGCCGCATGATGATTTATCACACCGATAGCATCTTCGCAATGGTCACGCAACACCGAAATAATTACAACGAGTACGTTATCTGCCTGAGTATAAGTGGGTACAATTAATTGATACTTTTTGTAGTTATAAAAAGTTAATTCACGTCGCTGTGCGATAATTGAAGTATATTATAAATTGATATCCATGATCTTGACATAACTTTGTTTTCGCTTGTCACGTAGAAGAGTTTATTATATTTTTTAAAAAACACGATAAAATATCGTCTGTATCGCCATTCGACTTCGGGTAAATTTGCGAACATTTTAGACAAGAATGCTATAAAATTAAATTATGCGTTGCAAAATATGTAAAAATATCGCCACAATAAATTATTTTAAAACTGGTATGCCATTCTACATTCAGGATGACACAATCAGCATCACGACCTTGATATTTAATAGATTTGAACGACGTTTTTGAATATATCCACGAGTATTAATTAGCCGTAAATCAGAACGATGCGAATATTATTAAATCATAAAAGTCATTCGACATTCACTCGATATATTAAAAACTTGCAACTTGTTTCCCAGTCGAAGATTTTTATTTATTAAATACATTCGTTGCATACGTTAGTTTAGTATCAAAGGGGAAATAGCGCCTTCGGAAATTTAGTTTCGGATAAGTCTTGGTATCCTTGTTCCTTGTTACTAAGTCATGCAGTGGGAATAGAGAAGTGTCCTGTATTCTGTTGTAGATTACGGAGCGAGCTTATTTTTCTTATGTCGCTCAATAAAACTTTAAATCACTCGCATTTGTGTTGGTTCCATTTTTAACTTTCCACCCACTTCTCGTAAATGATTGACCAGTAGAGAATACTATTTCAGTATTTCTATTAATGGAGTACCCTGTAGGTTTACTACTACCCACCGAGTATTATCCTGAAATGTTTTTAAGTCGTGCAGTCGTAGGTTGCAGTGTGTTAATAATAGTCCCCATAATTTTCCATATTTTTATAATTGAATTAGTTTGGGTTAGTTATAATGGAATTATTATGGCGACTTACGGTCTCACAACGCTGGGTGTTGGATCACACAAATATTTTTCTTGGTGCGGGAATCGAATCGGCAGCTTATCATTTCACAGCCGGTTACTTACCCACTGCGCAACGGAGGCGACTGAATTAATTGTATGTTCAAAACAATAATGACTTATCAACACAAAAAAGATTATTTTGATCAATCGACTAGATCGTCGCAATCGCTGGCAATAATTATGCTAATGTACAACAATTACCATGCTAATGTCCCTTGTTATTACTACCATGAATATTAATTAGTTACGGATCAAATTATAATTAAGCAAACTAGAGAATTAGCTTTATCATTTTCTATTAATAACAAAGTATCGCTATCCAAATTAATTTCAGATTGGCCAATAATCATGATCAACAAAAGATATAAAATAATAATAGTTCAGATAAAATATTTTCGCAACAGAAATTTGTTGTAGATTAGAAAAAATCTCAAATGAATGAAGAAACGAGGAATGTCCAATTGAATTGAAGTAACTTCATACTAAAAAAGCCAACTAAACTATTCATTTGAGAAATGAGTGTGAAGCGACGCACCCCATGCATTCAGCAGGTCATTAATTAAGGCTATCAGCGCAAAAGTGGTGTAACCCACAATTGTTTTATATTATTATGTAACGAATAATGTATACGGTTTTGGTGTAAAATACATTATTTTTCATAATAAAAATAATGCATTTTACACCAAAACAGTATCTAACAAAAATTGTGGGTTACACCACTTTTGCGCTGGTAGCCTTAATTAATCTTGCGGGAGTCGCCCGCGCCCTGTCAGGTAGCACCCGCACGCAAGTCGCGCCGCGGCGAGGCGACCAGGCGGGCGACATTCCACCCGCGACGAAATCGAGAGTGGTACGCAATCGCTCACCGAGTGGGACTACCGGAATTGGCCATGCTGCCTATGCGGCGCTTTCGAGGTTTTGTCTACACAAATAATCATGGTGAACATCACAAACAGAGAATATCTTTTTCTTTAGATATACGCTTAATTACTATCGCTTGCTCGATTTGTTGAATGATTTGTTGAGTCTTAATTTTTACATATATTATAAATACAGATAGGTATATAAATATTACACACATAAATAGATGCGCATAGCCAATTGCACTTAGTCGGTATATGGATATATGTATGACCGCTTAGTAGTATTTCAACTGAGCGTCTCCGCGTTCGGAAGGCACGTAAAAAGTCGGTCGTACTGATGATAGTCCTTATGCCAAGTCCGAGGCCATCGAACGTCTTGAAAACTTTGACATTTGGTAGGTCGCGGACCATTCGCTATAGATATAGACATAGAGTATGACTGTCACTCAATTAATGAGACAGTCTTATAAACTAGTAGTCTCACTAATACATAATATAGTTTACTTTGTTCGCAATAATATTCTGTGTAAATGTAATATATTACAAGGTGGCAGGTCCCTCGTATGCGAGAGGCCGTCTGGGTTGGTACCACCGCTTTGTTTATTTCTACCGCCAAGCAATAGTGTGTAAACACTGTTGTGTTTCGGTTTCAAGTACATTGAAGCCAGTGAAATTACTGGGCATTATGAGACTTAACATCTTATGTCTCGGGGTGACAAGCGCAGTTCAGTGCCATGCAGTGCTTTTACTTCAAACTTCTGTGTGGTGTTGCATCTGTTTATGGGCAGGCGTGGCGCTTACCATCAGGCGAGCGCCTTGCTCGTCTCGTCGTTCAATCAAATGCAGCGGCAGACGTGATCATTTACCCTCAGGTGACCCGCTTCCTCTGTTGCCCTCAGAAAAAAACCATTACTTCTTAGTAACGTTTTGACTTTTAGGTACTGATGGGTTGTAATAACGCACTCTATATCGTTTCGAATCAAAATTGATGTATTTATAGTAACATTACCTCTATCAAGGCCCGCACAAGTTCGATTGGTTCAAATCACAAGTTCCTCGGCATTAGGTGAAGCGGCCACTTCCGGTGCAATCAAGAACATCTGTACAGCACAAGCTACAGTCGAGATCGACTAATATCTATTACGTGTAGACTGGTTTGTGACCTTATTTATAATGTTGATAGTGTATTCATGTTTTGATGTGTGATAATTTGTTTGCATGTATAATTGTTACGCGCAGATATTTAATTAGTCACAAAATGCGAATTGCTTATTGATAGAAATAAAACGTTACGTTGTTTGTCTTTAGTCGACACTATTCCTGGATTGCTCTACACTTACCATGTGTCAGGTCAGGTGTGGTGTAGTCATTTTGACGAGCCAGGATAAAAAAAAAAAAGTTACCGTATTATATTTTCATACAACTTTGGTTGAATCCATTTTTATAGTATAAGTCCGGAAAACGAGCAAGTGGAAGATGGTAAGTGATCTCCACCGTCCAAGTACGCCGATGTATGTTGCCAACTTTAAGGGAAAGGGATGATAAAGGGATTGATAAGTGGAGGGGGAATTAGACCTCCGGATATCTCACTCATCGTACGAAACGCAGCAGCAAGCCGCTACTTCACTTTGGCTTTCTGTGAGACAGTTGTAACGACCCGGTCGAGCTGGCCCATTTATGCTGTAGACAAAACTGTCTACAGTATGGCTCTACCTATCTGTCATAAATGCATCTATACCCACTCTGGAGAGATGACTAATTCATAAGTACGTGGTAGTTAAGTACA
The DNA here is from genome assembly GCA_949126905.1 of Amorpha juglandis. Classification (NCBI taxonomy): domain Eukaryota; kingdom Metazoa; phylum Arthropoda; class Insecta; order Lepidoptera; family Sphingidae; genus Amorpha; species Amorpha juglandis. The sequence goes on from OX421365.1 coordinate 8,989,881, forward strand.
TACATTATTAATGAAGATTCCATGTTACCGGGCGGGTTTATTTTCGGCGCGGACTTTCTTCGTACTGATTAAAGTTAATGAACTCAATTGTAGTACGGAATCTGGCGTTTTTTAAACACACCGCGACCGAATTTGCGCCAAGGCTGACTTTTGACTGATTATATAAATTATTTCTGATATTTATAAAAAGAGGACAGTCAATTACAAGATGACAATGTGGATAAACACGTAATAATAATTATTATAGAACGTTTTAATGTTTAATTCATTAAAGAGTGTTCTGAGGATCCAATTAATATAAAATTAGTTGTTCGTTCTATGAATTATGTATATGGAACAAGGTATTCGGCGAAACAAATACACAGACATGAAATAAGTTAATATATAATGTTTTTATTATACAAGTAAATTCACAATCAAATTATTTATTGTAATTAGTTTTCTCGAATGGGTTTTACTTACGCAGTTAATTAGAAAATAAATTAATGGTTATGTTTAGTATATTCAGTATTACCATTAAAGTAATGTACTGCGGCGATCTGCTATTAAACACTGTCAAAAGCATGTTATGCAAATTTGAAGACAATTTTTATCATATTGTATTATTTCATCGAAGTAATTTTTCAACACGTTTATTTATTTATATATTTTACGTTAATACAATGACGCTTTATTTCACTTGTTACGTAAAAGTTTTCAACAATCGTTGTGTGAATGAAATGTTTCACTAAGGGTCCGTCGCGTTGTTTCAACCGTTTGTTATTGTGACAGCAATCAAATTGGCATTGGTTCCTTCTAAACACTGTTACAAACTATTGAAACATCCCACGCTAAGCGGTGTTAAAACAACAACAAATAGTTCAACTAAAAATATTCACGGCCCTTAACCAGGCAACTCATAGGCGTGTGCTAATGACGAGTAATATGGTTGCTGTTTCCGCGTGTACGATGTGATGATATTATAACGATCAACAAGCCAATAGTAAAGAAAAGAAAAGAGTAAAGAGTAGTAGAAATAGCAAAGAAAAGAGTAAAGAGCTGAGAGATGAAGTCGGTCCTGAGCCTCGGTTCACGTTCGAGACTTCTTAACATACATACATACATAAAGACTATGAGTTATAGCGGTGTGCATGAAAATGGATTTTATCTATTATGTAGATTTTGTAATTTGCTTTAATATGTATGTAATATTTCAAAATTACGTCCGACATGGTACGGCGGCACCATTTTCACACTTGACCTGTCGTACTCAGTGTCGTTTCCGCATATCATTTAGCATTAATACTCGGAATGTATTACGTATCATTTGACTGATGATGTGTTTTATGCTGTTCGATGTGGGATTACCATTTTTCACTGATACTCCGTCATCAGATCTTATACTATATTTGTATGGGACCAACCTCGAAGTAGTTATCTTAATTGTGTCCGAAGCAAATAGCCCGAATAACGTTATTGGGATGTTCCTCCTTATAACAAGCCCACAGGGATACACCCGCAGGCTAATTGGAATATACGAGCCATCCCCAATTTGTTAGTCCATTTGATTTCAATTCGCTGTTTCGGTATGTTTTATTGAACAATTGGATACACATAATATGTATCATGTTTTTTTTATTAGCCTACCAAGGCAGACGAGCTGACAGCCCGCCAGATGGTAAGTGGTTACCGTCGCCCATAGACATTAGCAATGACAGGGACACAGCCAAGCCGCTGCCTACCGTGAAAGTTCCTTTTTAAGCCTTGTTTGAAGAAGGAAATGTCATAACGCTGAGGAAACACCGCGGAGAGAAGGTCATTCCGAAGTCAGACGTGTATTCATTGAAAGATTACACTAATGAAAATACACTGTGTAATGTATGTCGCTACACTATTTAATTACGCGAATTTGAATATTTTTGAGTAATGCTGATGGACGGATTCGCTAGCGTGATAAAATGACATCACAAAACTTCCTATTTGTACAAATTTCTTAAATATATGTTTAATATCTTCCGCATATTACACACGTTTACGGCACAGTTCCGTCGATGTTCGAGTAAACAAAACAGGTCATCTCGATAATTGCTCCACGCACCGGCACAGACTTTATGTAACGATATTACATGATGGGCTGAAGTAACGTGTTACATTAGATATTTGGACTGTTTGCAATCCTTTATCCAAAATACAGTACGGTACGTGCTGGATTATAATGGAATCAATAACTAACTGTTGATCTTAAGAAAAGTTTCTGCGCAAATAATAATCTATCAAAAATAAACTAGCTGAACATATTCATCGTAAATATTGAATTATCCAAAATATTGAAGATAAATAATTGTAGCCGTATAGACCACGCCGCCTTTTCGCCAGAAAAACCTTTTTAAGCCACATTCGTGGTATGTCTTGGCTTAAGATTCAATTTTATTTATTAAGTTACGTTACGAATTATAGGTAATTATAGCCATGTATTATTCCCATTTAAGTCGTTGGTCATCGAAGTTCTTCAACAAAAGGTTTCGAATAATTCGTATTCCATTTGAACACTAATTTAAAACAAAAACTATAACGAAGATACAGCGATATATTATATACGTGCCTATTGGATGTATGTATTTATTCAGAGATGCATGTTATATTACCATTTTATGACAAAACTTGGCAATTAAGTTTGAAAGCAAGAGGAGTCGTAGCACTGATATACGCGGAAATAAAAATCCATTTATTATGTAGTCCAATAGATAAAACTAAAAGTAATCCAATTTATACGAATCTAATTTATCGGATTTTATATTAATCTAATTTCGTACGCGTGAACCGAGACTGGCAAATGTCGGTCGACACGTGAAATGTTGTCAGTTTTGCTTTTGAGGTATGTTGTGGTATTGTTTAATACAGTTTAGTATACCATAATAAAGATGCTATAGAATGAGAAGATCATAACATTGTCAAGATGTTCACATTTAAATCTTCATGTCGCTAAGCATTCCTGCGATTCCAGTATGGGAATACCTATGGGTGGACAGAAAATAAACATTACTTTGGACATTAATCTAAAGAAGAGAGAATGAACCAAACCCAATTGGGCAAGCATGGACCCGTAAACCCTAGTCTAGTGTAAGATGCGGGTAGAAGTAACATGTAAAAAAACATTGGTCACAACCTTACAAAGAAAAAATGCTTTAATTGTTCTATTTTTTTAATCGCCCGCCGTTTCTGACAATTAAACAGAGCATCAATAATACCAAATCGATATATCAATCAATCAGTCCGCATAGAGGAAACACTCAATAAAATTTAATTGATGGATATTATCAATTAACTAACAACGTATGTGCGTAATTGCTCAACGAGGGTTTCGTAGTACTTTAATAGCTGGCGCCGCTGTACTGAGGCAATGATAGGTGTGGTAGCTATTAGAAACTACTAAAGAGTTCTTTCATATCTGTATCTCTATTTTTTTATTTTGGCGTTTAAATATCATTGTAAAGCTTGTAATCACGACTTACACATGCTGCCAAATTATCTGATCTGTTGAATGAATTGCTTGACAATTTTGAATGCTGAATTTATAAACGGTTTATAATCTATCCTGGGGGGTTTAACATATGCAGACGATATATCTCGCGTGCAAGAGATAAAACTATAGATGACAAAATATTATATCTCATATAAAAGTGTCAACAATCGATAAAATTACGTCATTATGTTAGGTAGGGTTCGTAAATAAAATACCACAGAGATGTTTAAAGTAGTATTTTCTCTACTTTATATATAATGAGTTTTTATGCAACCATATTAGCTTGGACAGACAGAGATAACTTGTTAAAACTGATTTTACACGACAAACCGAGTCGACCCAAACCATCTCGTGTCGTATACGTTAATCCCCCCTGGATAGAAATTCAGGCGAACGTTAAAATTTAAAGCGAAAATCGCAAGAACTGACATAATTTCGAACCAAGTAAACTACAAAATTATCTATGTTAGCATGTATTTTATCCCAAACCCGCTTTATCTACTTCATGTTTTCATCCGTATAATACCAAACAAACGGCGCCTAACCCGACGCAGATATATTACGATCCTCACATGGATTACTACAGAGGCGTGAATCATCCTACGTAATCGTTTGTATAAATCGTGAATCAGTCATTACAATTCGGGCCACGCGAAAGGGACGCACGTAATATGACGGCATTAGTTATAAAAAATCACTAAGTACGCTAACAGCCAAATCCGTGGTTTTGATGACTAATCTATGACGTAATTAAAAAAGGATTTTATAGTAATGCAATGCAATTATCTTTATTCAGAAATAGTTAGTATTCCTTTCAATAAGAAATTTTATTTTTCACGTGAACAATTTGAAGAGGTAGAATTAAGCACTAAACGTCATCGTAACAGTTTAGCGACAATAACCCCTAGCCATTACGAATTGCTCACGCTCCCTATTTGCCGATATAGGTAATAAAAAGCGGAATAACAAATGAAGGAGGAAAGCGAGTCGGAAGTCGCGTGTTCCAAACATGTAGAAAGTGCAAGTTGGCATAAAATTTACAGCCCGTGGCGATACCATAACACTGTACGTTAACGTTAAATGTTAATTGAAATAAACAATTGCTAGTACGCTTTCTACATAACATAACCCCATGTAGTAATCACTCAGCGACTAGCGACAACACACGCGACGGCTGTGGAACTTCATTAGATTGGCGTGTCTGAGTGGTGCAGAATGGCCGCGCTAATGCCCCTTAAAAGGTGGGCGTCTTATATTGGTAACGAGATATTCTTTGATTAACACGTGATGCCATGTTGCAACCAGCGTTGATTCAATAGCAATATGAATATTCAAAGAAACTACGACTTTTACATATTTATAAACGAAATATAAAGAGGTCGAAACGTGACGTAGTAACCAGTTTTATCTATCATGTATGGGTCAGCAAAATCTCGTTATAAAGGATTAAAAAGTGTCACACGGAAAACTAATTAATATTTGTGATTCACATTAGGATTTTACCATATTTGAATATCAAATCCCGAGTGCCCATAAAATTATCGTAGTTGTAAACTATACTGCTAGCAGAACAACAAAAATGTTTTATTAATATGGTTGTGCTATCCAAATTCCTTCTGTTATCGTGAATGTCATAGACTTTGAGTGATATTAAACTTATCGTTATCATAAACTATGAACTTGATAAATACTTAATCCACAATATAGTGATTATATCTGTCGATACACGATGTGAGGGAAAACAAAGGATAATAATGTGGGACATGTGTACGTTTTAATGATGAAGCTATTTTTGGCATTCGATGTGGGTGATATTTTGCATGGAAGTGTAAGTCATTTATTAAAGTTAAACGTTATTGTGTTTAGTTTAATACGATAATAAATGTTATCGATGCCTCACTAGTTATTGGTCATTATCTAATACAAAGAAATTGAAAGATTTATTTATCGTGCCGCGCATTAAAAGGCATTAGTCATGATGCGTTGATTATAGTGTGTTTTATGTAATATTTAACAGAATTATATACGAGGTAATGTACACACACACTAGTAAGTTAAAACACGGGAACAAAATGTCACGAGCAAAATGTTACTCCTGAACATTGTTTATTAATATTTATGTAGTTTTATTGTAACAAATCAAATGTACAGATAAATAGATAAATACACTCCAATAGTCAAACGTAGTCCTAACCCCACAGTACAATAGATACGAGTCTTGAACGAGAGACTTTCGATCTTACAACACCCAGACCCGAAAAAAATATTTGTGGATCACACATCGAACCCGTAGCCTCTCGTTTCATAGCCGGATACTCACCCGCTGCGCCACTAAGACTGTCGGATGTCTACATTAAAAGCCTGTTCCACAATGTGCTATTAAATTTTAACGCGCAGATACGGCAAGCAAGCAGCCAATTTAAGAATTACGTACTAATTTGACATACTGTGCTCCATAATTAATGACAGTGTGATTATTGTCTTATACTATATTTAATAAGTAACGTTTACTTGGATACTGTGAAACGAACACTAAATATAATCTGAGTATTACTCCAAAAACTACTTTTTTGGGGATAAAGCATTTATTTATTTATTTATTTATAACTTTATTGTACATCACAACATAAAGTATTAATAATACACAAAAGACATCTAAAAATAATAAAAAGAAGTACAATTGGCGGCCTTATTGCTAACGGCAATTTCTTCCAGGCAACCTTTGCTGTTACCGAGATCTAAATGTCTTTTTAAAACCCTTATTTTTTCACAAATTATAAGTGCATATTGCTTACTATATAATCAAGCTAATTGACTATACAATGTAATGATTAAATAACACTTACATAAAATAAAACTTACATAACAGATGATTTGGCATTAGAGAAACAGAATTTACGATTTCAACTTTTATTGCTATCATTCGTCACAACCTGTTGTTCCAGTTTCCTAATTATACCTAAAATGAGCATCTTAATTCGTTCAAGATCAAGTTAGAATTGTTCATAGAAGGTATTTCAACGTTATTATACTTTAATACGATATTCTTTAAATTTAATTCGACCTTTACAATATATCGGAATAAATTTAAAGAATAAAATATATTCATTATAAATTATAGTGTAATAGGAAAACGCTGTACTGAAGATTATGTTTCAAATAATGTAGAAAACAAAAACCATGAGCATTAAATCTATTCAATCAATAGTAAACTCTTATTAGATTTTAAAACACAGCACAAGTAAATAAATAAATACACCCAACAGGCACATATAGTCCTGACCTCACACTAATCTGTATGTGGATATCAGGAACTGCGGGGAACTTACGGTCCCGCAACAATCAGACCCGAAACTAATATTTTTGGATCATACAAATATTGGTCTCGGTGCGGGAATCGGACCCACGACCTGTCGCTTCGCAGCCGGCTGCTCGCCCGTTGCACGTCGGAGGCTGTACCTCTATTAAAATAAGAAGATTTAATAACTCACGTTTAACTTAATTATGTAAAATAAATATCAAAAGCTTTGAAGGAGAAAAAGTATAACTAGTCTAGAATGCATAGTCGGTAATAAAAATAGACCAAACATGCGGCTTGACAGGTGCATCGCTGAGACAAATAACTGGAACCATTCTATTACTAGACCGCGTTTAGATTCCGACGTGCTAGGCAATTACAGACAGCATCCTTAACGCACTATACATATATGCGTGGGCGAAAAAGATGTATTTTAAATAGTTTACCAATATATTTTTTTATAAGTTTTTTAAAGGTTTTTGAAGTTATACTTCTTTAGGCGCGTTATGAAAAAATGATGAGAGTGAAATAAAAAAATAAATAAATAAATATAAATAAATAAATATAAATATATATATATATATATAATTATATATAGATGCTGTTTTTATTTTATAATTTGGAACATGGTGCCGTAAAAAAAGTACCAGGTTCGCATAAACGCGAAGAGAGTAGAATGTCCATTTTTCATGGCGAGTAGCCGTAATTAATAAACAAATGACGATTTGGACAAAGAAAAACTCTTTAGGTTTTTTCTTATTCGGAACATGTTGCCGTAAAAAGTACCAGGCTCGCATAAACGCGAAGAGAGTAGAATGTACTTCTATCATGTCGAGTGGATATGTTGATATAAATTAAAATACTTTTATTTAATATAATTAACACTAAATATTATTAAATTATTAATGTTAAATACTTATTATTGGTTATTTAATGATGCCAAAGAAGTATAACTTCTCACGCGCGTACATAAGTACACGCACCCATATTTTTTTATTTTTTTATATCGGGGCACGGCAAAGTTATTGCACTCGACCTGATGGTAAGCGTAGTGCAATCCAAAAAACGAGCGACCACCAACAAACAATGAGGTTATCGGTGGTCACCAGAGTCATGCCGACCTAAATAAATGCTTATTTCCTCCGGAGAGAGGGCTGATCCTGGAACGCGGTCGACACAAAGCGTGTGGATCACTATGGCAGGTTTTAACACCATGTGTACGGTGGTCGCTATCCGAGCGGATATGAATCCTACCACCAACAAACCCTATCAACCCTACTAGACTGCAGCCACGCAAACAAACAAAAAAACACGAAAAATATCGATGTTATACCTACCAGTTACAATTATTTACTATTTTCCAGTAAATAAGGTTACCGTTATGTCTAAAATACAAAGTTCCGGAAAAAGCCCCTTATTGATATTATTATACCTACTACTATACTATAGAACCTACTTTTAAACTTTTGAATTTAAACTTTAAATTCTGAATTAAAAGCTAGTTATGTTTACTGTTAAATACAACCACAGACTATGATATTAAATCACGTGAAATAATAACGAGTGCTCCAAATATCTAGCTAAGTGTGGAGACGCGGACTGGTCGTACGGACAGATACGTGGATCGTTCGCAACGCGCCGCCTCTTGCAACACTTCAAATGTGCTAGTGATGGCTAGAACATTCGTCATTGCGAATACAGACCTAATTCGTATTCGTGTTGATATTTATATTGAGTGTGTTTTGTTTTTACGAACATACAGCAATAGACGTAATAGTATGTTTTTTGAACAAACGTATGTTATCTTTATACAAAATTTGTCATACCTATTGAAATTTGTTATAAAAATATTGCGTCACTATTGAAATATTCATATTAGGTGGTGGTTCCCTCATATGCAAAAAGCCGTCTGAGTAGGTGCCACTACTTTGCATACTTCTACCGCCAGCAGTGGGTAAGACCGGTTTGAAGTACATTAAAGGCAGTACAATTACTGAGCATTATCAGACATAACAACTTATGTGTCAGGATGACGAACGCAGCCCAGTTATATGCAGTGTTTTGTCATTCAATGTTCTGGGAAGTGTAGTTTCAATTCAGGCAATTTAAACATAAACCAACGCATCACAAAGATTTTTCGAAGGTATGTGAAGTCTGCCAACCCGCATTAGGCCAGCGTGGTGGACTAAGGCCTAATCCCTCTCATTCAGTAGAGGAGGCCCGTGCCCAGCAGTGGGACGTGTATAATACAGGGCTGATAAAAAAGAAACATCACATACTCGTATGCATTTAACTTCGTGGTCGCAAATATTCGCACATCCGTACACCACGCAGCACGCTCGAGCCGTCTGTGTAAAAACACATCGCGTTCGACTCCGCTGCCTCCGCCGTTCTACTTGTATACAAAAACACAAGAATAAAGGACGCCTGATAAGAATGAGGAAACGCTCCGCTCGAAATTGTTATTTTTATCTGTCGATAAATATGCAACCTGTGGCAACAGACGACCGGCAACGCACCTGCTCGTGAACGGATCTGTATAAGTTTTAAAGAGGGTCACGCTGACACGTGCGATTATTATTGTTTATGAACGTGTGCAACGCGTACACTTCGCCGATGAATATTGCAGTCACGTAGTCGTGGTCCTCAAGTGTTCTATTAATTGTGGTTATCGGAAACAACTAATAATTGGACCTAAGGCCTCAGTCAAAACCAAACACAAAAAGAAAGAAGTCGATTAAAAATTGAACAAGGAATTTCAATAAACGTATTAAAATAGTTGACTAGACCAAACTCCAATCATTTTCACACTTCCGCATTGTTAACAATCGACTTAAAGCTGACCCGAAACTCTCCACCGTTCACTAAAAAACAATACAACTATCTTGATAAATCATGGACAAAAGTGATCACAACAAAAATCTAAAAGATCAATCAAATTAGTTCAGATCTCACTTATTCAAAGAGCAAGAAACAGTCACGAGCGGTTCGGGTAAAAAAATGTCAATCTACGAAATCGTACACTGTACGAAAAGACAACTCGATTTCTGTTGTTACATCTCTATTATGAATAAGCACTATGTTATTTTGTTTAGTAACGGTACAGTACGATGGTACTTGGGACGTATGCAGCACATGAAGCTCCGCAAACAATGACAATTACATATGAAAGAACAATTAGAAAAAATTGTATACCATTATTGCAGGAACCGTAGTGACCTATTGCTGGGACTATAAATGTATCGAAACTAAGTGCCGCTACTTCTGCTTAAAATACTGCTGAAGATTTCGTTCCTGAAATGAATAATATTTCAGTAAAATCAGAAAAGAAAAACTGTTCCAAATTAATTCGGTTACAAAATATAGAACTAGTGCCGCGGCCGTCATAACCGATGATAATCCGATGATAACAAAATTCAAGTAAGGTCCAATGTGTAAAACGTCTTATCAAAACGCTTCTAATTTCCAAATTGCAATTTTGGAAAATACATTGTATTTTAAGTATAAAAAATCTGAGCCAATCCTTGCATTTCTCCAATTGTCATAGATGTTATGTAATATAGAATACGGTTTCCGGTTGTAGTAACGTGGTCGCGTGCTCCGGGACACGGAGCCACGAGTGGTTGCGCAACTAAGTTCGGAAACGCACCGTATCGCGTCGCGTCTACAGGAACACGATATTCGTCTCTGTACCTACTATGTGATGCGTGTTCACTATCTTGTACTGTGATCATTGAGGTTGTTATCACTCTGGTGTCACTACCAATCATTTATTAGGTACTGATGTGGTATAGCTTTTTACATTTAGATGTTATTAAGCATTATATTATGTAAATTTAGGCGATAGAAACAATGTCAATTTGATAAATTGAAAATACAAAACACTTCACAATTTTAAACATCACGAGGTGGTTTCATGTCAGACAAACAAAAGTCGAATAAACGTCACCGAATGAGTTACATCATTCACAATAGGTGTGTTTACAAGACTAACAATAGACAGAGTAAGTAGTGCAGTACCAGAAATAAACGAATCCCCATCGTGGACTATATATAGAACACTTGGCACCTGCAATACACTTGCACACGATAAAGTAATGTAATTCACTAGCACGCATTCTGGAAATAATTCCAGACAGAGGTGGAAGATTGATGTATGAATAAAAAGTAAACGCTTGTTTTGAGGTACGCAACAAAGACAAGAAGACCGCGAATCTGGCAATAACAAGAGGTTCGGTTTTTATGAACTTGTATAGAAAAGTTCCCGCGTATCGTCCCGCGTCACGGTGTCTCGTCTCGATCCCAAACCTCAAAAAATGCCTATAAAATTGCTAACAAATCGGACGGTTAGCTGTCGTAGCCTGTAGTAAGCTAGTGCCTCGGACGCACACCTCAGCACATAGTACTTTATATTAAAAACTAGAGTATGTACCTTAAAAACTAAAGTATGTAAAGTAGTAAAACTCGTACGTCAAGCAGTAATGGGTGCATTTTGTCGGATATAATTTTATTGTCATGTGACTAAAATCCAAATCTAGCGAAATCAAGCACTGGGAACATTATTTTTATGTTTATAATTTGCATCAATAACCAGTCTTAAGAATGAAGTTTTTCTTGGAATTCTTATGAATAAAATATTGGTGGAAATACCATTAAAAGTAATATCGTTCTACAACCTTTGTTGTATAAGAGGTCTAACCCTGCATTCGTAGAAGAAACCCGTGCCCAGCAATAAGAGCTGATATTGTTTTGTTGTATAACAGAAATTCCTGTTGGTTTTGTTGACAACAGACACACGTTAGTTTATTCATCATTGTTTTATAAATACTTACAATTCAAGAACAGAACGATCCTTTAATCAATCTTTAACTCTAAATTCACCAGCTTTCACTTCTTATGCTGAGTTCATATTAACTCGGCGGTACTTTTTACTTATGATGAAATGTCATTCGGGCCCCCAACAGTGGTCCAATCTCGACAGGTCATCGGCGGCGCAATTGTTTTCCTTTTACCAACTCGCATTCTTATTTCATTTCTTATACATCACTTTCATTTCCGAATACTTAGCTTGAGCCGTAACCTATAAATAACTTAAAATCGCAATAATTTGTTAAAATATTATACAATGTATTCTTTACATTATGGGGACATTGTAGTTAATTTCATTATGAATGTATGTGAGTTTCCTTTTTAAGGTTCCAGGGCCAAATAGCAGAAAATTCATGTCCATCCGTATGTCACAGCTATTTTACTCGGAGACTATTGGCACTTTATGAATGAAAGGCTAGGTTACAGGTTTTTTGTAATATGGTATATTTTTGTTAACGCTACGAAAACCTTACCTGTGCGTGGTCCGACGCGCACTTGGCTGCTTTTTATAACTTTATCTAGTGTTTCAGTTATATTTCACTTCTAAACGTATGAGCTGAGTTTGGCATTTTTCTCAACGGTTTTTGGTTGTAGTAGTCGATTAGATACATTAATCTTTGGTTTGGTGGACCTTTAAATGAAGTTTCCGAAATAGAAGAAATCGTACGCTTCATTATGATTCCAATCCATATTATTTACGTAAATTGTAAACTCTCTCAAACGTCTGTCTCGGAAGCCCTCCGGTGCCGCTTATAAATCAACACTTTGCATATGTTAATTAAAAATGTGGCACTCTTGGTATCATTCGAACTATTAAAAGTGAATAGTATAATCTGTACTTAATAATACTATGTCATTGAGTGATGTGTGGTGTGTCAGGCGGGGTAATTTGCCAACTGTCATATCATGATAGTTGAGGTCAGTTTTTTTTGCATGTTTTATTTATTTTCATACAACCTCTGCTTGTCCTCTCTGAAATCTGTGAATCAAAATATTTTTTTAGAGGTGACTTTGTGTTGGTACCAAATAATACTTTTATTTTATGAATGTACGCGTCAACAAAATCATCTGATTATATCTTTCTAATTATAATAATTATACCCAAGAAAATGATTCAAGCCACTTGTCATATGTAAATTTAACGTATTTTTCTTTAATTTCGAATGACGAAACGAGTAGATTGCTCTCCCGATGGTAAACGCCACGTATCCATAAACAGAAGCAAAACAGAACTTTGAAGTACAAAGCACTGTATGGCACTGGACTGCGTCGATCACCCCGAGACATAATTTGTTAAATCTCATAATGCCCAGTGGGCTTTAATGTCCTTGAAACCTAAACAACAGTGCTTAAATACTGCTACTCAAAGCGGTGCTACCAACCCTAACGCTGTCTCGCATACAAGATACCTCTCCTATACCTTGTATGTATACAAGGCCTGTTGGCAGGGCAATAAATTGAACCATTTCTGTAACTTTTTGTCTTAATTTTTTGTTTTAATAATAATAATCTTTATATTAAATAAATGTTTTACCTCTGTGTATAAACGCCTTGCTTTTGTCTTTACCGATTAAGATCATGTTCACACTATATACTTTTTTTTATCGTGCTGATGGTTCATAATACAACGCTACGACCCATGGAATCGGAACAGTGCCATGTAGACATGAAACCGCGAGAGACAGCTATTAACTTATAAAATGATATCAAGTTTGTTGAATTAAATTCATATATTTTGTTATAAAACATTGTGTCAAATTATTTTCCTGTGCGACCCACTTACAAACAACAAACAAACACATGTTTCCTATAACATTATGAATAAACTGTCGCCTAGGGAAACTGTTCCGACCTACTTATTCTTGACATGTTATTTTATAAGTATAATAATATATAATAATTTGCACAGTTTAGTTCAGTTGGATGTTTACAAGAGTTTACAAAATATGTTTCGTACTGGTACACACTGTACGTGTGTTGGCAAAAATTGTTTTTAATCGTGAACGCATGGGGTCAGTTGATGTTAGTGTTACCATGAGGTGAGGGTTTTTCCAGATAGGTTAGAATATGGGGTAAAATAACAAATCTTTATTGAATGTATATTCCATTCTGAATATAATTAAAGGCAAAGGAATGGGAAGCTATTTTAAAAAAAAAAAATGACAATTTAGTTTTTTTTGGAAATAAGATTAATTTTTATTGACAGGGCTTTGTGCTATACTGCTAAATAACAATCGTTTGACGTTTGATATCTATCTATATATATAAAAATGAATCGCTGTGCGTGTGTCTCGCCAAAACTCGAGACTGGCTGTACCGATTTGGCTAATTCTGATCTTGAAATATTTGTGGAAGTTCAGGGAAGGTTTACCCGGTGAGAAAAAATGAGTAACATAAATAATAAGCAAAGGAAAACACTAAAAACGACAACTTAATTTTCCAGTACAAACTGTTCCTGGGTATGAAACACTTGATGTCTTTTTGATGTGGAACATCTATAAGCGCAGGTATAAACCGGATTGTTGGCGTTGCGAATCTTGCCGTGATGACGGGTCGGACAGGACAGGACAGGGACAGGACAGGGACGGGACAGGGACGGGACAGGGACGGGGACGGGACAGGGACAAAGACAGGGACGGGACAGGGACGGGACAGGGACGGGACAGAACAGGACAGGACTTGGACAGGACAGGGACAGGACAGAACAGGACAAGACAGGACAGGGACAGGGACAGGCAGGACAGGGACAGGACAGGCACAGGACAGGGACAAAACAGGGACAGGACAAGGACAGGACAGGGACAGGACAGGGGCAGGACAGGGACAGGACAGTGACAGGACAGGGACAGGATAGGACAGGACAGGCCAGGCCAGGACAGGGACAGGACAGAGGCAGGACAGGACAGGACAGGACAGGACAGGACAGGGACAGGGACAGGGACAGGGACAGGGCAGGGACAGGACAGGGACAGGACAGGGACAGGACAGGGACAGGGCCGGGACTGGGCAGGGCCAGGAGAGGGACAGGATGGCGACAGGACGGGGACAGGACGGGGACAGGACGGGGACAGGACAGGGACAGGACAAATTTTACACAAATATATGTAGGTGATACGAAGTCCACCGGGTCATCTAGTATAATATATAAAGCGAACGAATGAATCCATTTATCAAATAAAATATAAGACAGCTAAATTTCAAAATTATCACGCTGTCAATAAATATTGCGATTAGCAGAGTGTATGTCAAATTGCTACTTCCAAATTAGCTGTTGCATTATCTAAGAGATAATATTTTAACGGACATTGTGAAACAGGATGTAAAAATAAAAACCTTAATAACAGCTGTTATTTGTATCATATCTTGTGCTATTCCGTCACATAGATCCGGGACTTAATATTTATCATGTTTTTGGCCCTTTCATAATCCAGTAATATTGTTGTCTTTGTTTGGTAAAACTAGAGGTAGGTATACATACTAAACAATCCTGCTGATCGGAGCGACTCTAACATCTATTCAATTATAAAACAACCAATTTATTTGTAAACTCATGGAGTGTCTAGTTAATATCCTGTACTCGCATTGCAAATGTGGGTTAACATCTAAAATAGAACGTCGTCGGTCGTCCGGTTAGCTCATGGAGATTGGAAAACTCTTTTCTTTTGTATGTGATTTAGCGCCGATTTTTTAACGCCTGAATAAATTTAAAAATAACGCATAAGATAGCCAATTAAAGAATAACGAAGTAGACATACGCTTCTCCGTACATATATTGATAGCTTGATAATTTTGAAATTTTAAATAAGAAGTTTTGTTAAAACAAAAAAAAATATTTATTACATAGACCTAAATGTACTTTACTTGTAGTGAACTACAAGCATGTATTTTGCAACATTACTCGTACCATGACATATTTCAGCAATTTAGCTAACATTCGCAGTTTCAGTATCTTATGTGTAATGGTTACATTTCTTCAGTTTGACATTCTCTTTATATGTATGTTTAGATTGCAAGAATATTATATTAATTAGATTTGTTCACGATAACAGATTTATTATGATTTCAAACTATATTATGCATGAGTTGGCTGAACATTAATTACATTTAAAAATCTTGTTTCATTTAATTCCATAGTATCATGGTAGATTTATGTTTTCTCTTTCTTCATATTTGTTTATATCCTAAATATGTAAATATGATACAGATAAAAGCTATTATTAAGAGCATATATCAAAATGATAAGTTGTGTAATTTTGTTTCATAGTTTGTAACAAGTTTCTACATTCAGTAATAAATGTATTTACATAACAAATAATCTGTATATTGCCTAATAATTGTAATCGAAACGATATGTTAAAGTGAAGGATAATTTACATTTATAGCAGGGTTCGAGGATATATATCAATGGATATATATCATGATATATATCCGATATATATCAAGCTGGGTTTTGTGATATATATCAATATTTTTTTTATATTATATTGCAATACAAAAATGGTTTAAAAAATTAATGTTATTAAGTAAATTTTAGAGTTTGTTACTGTATTTCGACTTCCCAAATATAGATGGCGTGGGAGTAGTGTTAAAAAATACCCCCTAATGGTAAGTTCTAATCCATAAATGGCAACACTTCTGCCCTAAAAGAAGATTTTATGGTTTTTAGTTGATTTTGCCTTATCCAAACACGATTTTTTATTTTATAAGTTTAGTATGTGTATGTAACACACATGCAAACAGTATTCATAAATAATACAATAAAATAATAATATGGCTTTCATACAAAATGGATATATATCAAACTTGATATATATCGGATATATATCATAAATATCCGATATTTTGATATTTATAATAAATATCGGATATTTTCGAACCCTGATTTATAGTGAAAGGTATGGAAAAATCTCACGTTTTCTAGTAATAAGTATTTATAATAAATATGAAAAGTTCAATCGAATATTATACTAGTGCTGTAGAAAAAGTTGTTAATATTACGCAATATGGAGGGAGGTTAACAGAAAACATTGATTCCTAGGCGGACTTGTTGATTAATTGAAATGTTATTTTACGGTGATCACTTAAAAACTTTTTGCCGCAATGAGAGAAATCAATTAAGTTTAAGTATTGATGAGTTATTTGTGATAATTCGATTTAATGTCATTATATTAAAACTAAGTTAACAACTAATTTTATCGCGGTTTTTTATTTTAGTTTTGGTTCCTACGTTTTGACAGTTTTTCAGCCTTCGTGGTCACAGGGTGGAGAAATTAGTTTTATTTCAATGTGTAATATTCACGTCAACATACGAAATCGATTATTTTTCACAGTTTCGATTGTTATTGTTGAAGTATGCATTTTTTTTAAATTAAACATTACTAATAAATTGCTTCATACAAACAATTTATTAAGTTTAGTTTGTGACAAATCCTTGTAATAGGTACAAATCAAGATTCCATCCGTCGCGTTGGGGTCCCATATGAGATGCGACTCCCGACGACACGACGCGACGCCTCAACACGCGTCTGTAGAAAGCGATGTAATGGCGGGCACGTTACGCGTTCACATTTCACCTGGGATCAATTAAAATTTCAAACTACTTTAAAGTAATTCGAATCGTATACGACGAATGAATAAGGCGCCACCGGTATTTCTAAATGTGTTAGAAATTCCTAGAAAGCATGCATATTATTATTTTAATACCATTTAATTTTTAATACGCTGTAATTCTTCTTCTTTTTAATTTATGGCTTCGCTTTACTATGCATTTCGCCATTATGACAAGTATAAATTATTCTCAAGTCTTGACAAGAACGATGAAATATCAGTGTGGACGTTTTCAAGGCCTTGTTAGAGGTTTGACGTGAATTCCTTCCAGTGCGATGCCTAATTCACTTATTTGAATGTTTCCATACCCTGTTCATCACCGTCAATGTTTATTGCACAAACCCACACCACTTTTATACAACAGACACAACTATTAACTAGTTTTTGAATAATAAAAAAATAAGCGATGAACCGCACTGTCAGAATTCCCGCCAAAACTCGCTGTAGTTTCGTTATAAATTAAATATGTGTAATATTTTGACTGACAATATTAATTCAACAGATTTATGGGTATTGTTATTGTGGTATACATTAATATATTTAAAAGATGAGACCGTATCTCCGGTAGCGTAATGTAGGAGTGTGGTAATGACAAAAACTCAGTCAATCATTTGAAGATCGCGGTCGCCTTCTTGGTTAGTTAACCTTAGCCAAATAGTTAACAAATGACAATAAAAAGAGCTTTTTCATGATATAAGTGTGGTCGTTATTGGTTGCTTGGGACAGGTCCATACATTTTTGTCCTTTGTCGTTTACGCATATAACAAAAGAGTAATTTCTTCTGTTTTTTTTTAATTGAACGCGTATCCATTAAAACG
This sequence comes from Amorpha juglandis, assembly GCA_949126905.1. Taxonomy (NCBI): domain Eukaryota; kingdom Metazoa; phylum Arthropoda; class Insecta; order Lepidoptera; family Sphingidae; genus Amorpha; species Amorpha juglandis. The sequence goes on from OX421365.1 coordinate 9,007,975, forward strand.
TTTTTACGTGTAGTTTATACTAAAAACTACTTATGGATTACGCTGCAGATTTGAATACTAGTTGAGCAAAATATGAAATATCAAATTTTTTGCCCAGAAAAGGGATGGAGCCGCGAGCAAACGGTAGTAAACAGCAAGGTAGACCTGCGTCTACAAACTTACCGTGCGTCTCAGACGAAATATTGTAATTGATACGAGTCATAAAATTCGTCTACCACGCACCGATGCGTGCCCATCAGCCGTCTGTCGGAGCAGGTGGTTATACGGCAGGCGGCAAACCACACAACGCGCACCAGACACGGGTCGGGTGGGCCGCACTGTGCCGTCAACACTTGAATTGCCAAACCTAATTTTCAGGACTTCTTAGTAAAACTATTTACACATTTTTCTTGACAGCCTCCGTGGCGCAGCGGGCGAGTAGCCGGCTGTGAAGCGAGAGGCCGCGGGTTCGATCCCCGCACCGAGACAAATGTTTGTGTGATCCACAAATATTTCTCTCTGGGTCTGGATGTTGTGAGACCGAAAGTATCTCGTAGTTCCTGATACCCACGACACAAAACTCGTATCTTACTGTGGGATCAGGACTATGTATGTGACTGTTGGGTGTATTTATTTATTTATTATTTTTCTTAAAAATGTAATAGCAACCGTTAATCCTTCATTGCGTTATATTCCTTAATTAAAGTAGTTGTGTGTTGAGATTGGTCGAGAGACCAGCGTGTGACGTTTTCTAATACAAATTGGAGACGACGAGGTGGATCGAGTCGTTTTTGAATTCTTTTATTTTAAGCGGGCAGGGCCCCGAATCTGCTAATTTATATGAGTTGTCATGACAACCATACTATCCATTACCGTTGTGACGAAAGTACGTAATCTATTAAACTCACAATGATCGGTCAAGGGGCTCTTGGTAAAATAGTGTTTGGAATTGTGGTAGAAGGGCGATCGGTATTGCTGGTAGTATATAAGACATTTACCAAGGTAAAAACTACCACTAAATTTAAAAACACTGTTTATATAATTAAAGTCTAGTTTCAGTTTTAGTTTTCAATAGAGTTGTAGTGGTACTCGCATCTGATAACACTAAGCGTTTTTTTATTTCATTGAATGACGAGACGAGTATGGCGCTCGCCTGATGGTGAGAGCTACGCCGGCCCATAAACAGAGGCAACACCACACCGGACTTTGAACTATAAAGCACTGTATGGCATGGGATTGCGCTCGGCACCCCGAGTCATAATATGTTACGTCTCATGATACCCAGTAATAGATTTTAATCAACAAAAAGCTGAATTTATAGCTATTTTTATACCCTATATAAAATATGTTAAAAATACCCCATATAAATATACGAAAGCTATTAATTAATTAGGTTAATCATCTCCCACGACGCTCATTATCATGCTAACGACCAGAAAGACCATTTATAAATAGGTATTTGCGTGAAACTTCGTTTGCTTTAACATTAGCGTTCCCGCAGGATAGTAGCATTTTTGAAAAAACTAAGCCCTTTGTGATAACTTAGAAGATGTAAAGCAACACTAATTCTTACTCATGCGAAACATCCTGAGATCAATCACAAAATTAGTTTTTGTCTTCAGCTCAAAACTTAAACGAATATTGACTAAAATGTTATTGTTTTTAGATGTGAATAGCAATGTCTGAAAGCATTCACCTCCCTGAAGAATCGAAATGATAAATTCTACCTCTACGTACATAATCTATCTTAATCTTTATATATATAATTCTTCTGTGAGTGTGTATGTTCCTGAACTTCTCTTAAACGACTGGACCGATTTTGATGAAATTTTTTGTGTGTGTTCAAGGGGATTCGAGAATGGTTTAGATTCACAATTTTGTCCGCTGGACAATGTTTTTTTTATTAATTTTTAATTTATTAGTAGTTGTTGATTTTGCTGTTCCTGGGTATGAAACACTTGATGTCTTTTTGATGTGAAACTTCTATAAGCGCAGGTATAAACCGGTTTGTTGGTATATATACTAGACAGGACAGGGACAAGCCAAGACAGGGACAGGACAGGGACAGGACAGGGACAGGACAGGGACAGGACAGGGACAGGACAGGGGCAGGACAGGGACAGGGACAGGGACAGGGACAGGGACAGGGACAGGGACGGGGACGGGGACGGGGACGGGGACGGGGACGGGGACAGGGACGGGGACAGGGACGGGGACAGGGACGGGGACAGGGACGGGGACAGGGACGGGGACAGGGACGGGGACGGGGACAGGGACGGGGACAGGGACGGGGACAGGGACGGGGACAGGGACGGGGACGGGGACAGGGACGGGGACAGGGACAGGGACAGGGACGGGGACAGGGACGGGGACAGGACGGGGACAGGGACGGGGACAGGGACGGGGACAGGGACGGGGACGGGGACAGGGACGGGGACAGGGACAGGGACGGGGACAGGGACGGGGACAGGGACGGGGACAGGGACTGGGACAGGGACAGGGACAGGGACAGGGACAGGGACGGGGACAGGGACGGGGACAGGGACGGGGACAGGGACGGGGACAGGGACGGGGACAGGGACGGGACGGGGACGGGACGGGGACAGGGACGGGGACGGGACGGGGACAGGGACGGGGACAGGGACGGGGACAGGGACGGGCCAGGGACGGGGACAGGGACGGGGACAGGGACAGAGACCGGGACGGAGACCGGGACGGGGACAAGACAAGAACAGGACACATTTTACACAAATATATGTAGGTGATACGAAGTTCACCGGGTCATCTAGTCTATATATATAAAAATGAATCGCTGTGCGTGTGTCTCGCAAAAACTCGAGACTGGCTGTACCGATTTGGCTAATTCTGATCTTGAAATATTTGTGGAAGTTCAGGGAAGGTTTACCCGGTGAGAAAAAATGAGTAACATAAATAATAAGTAAAGGAAAACACAAAAAACGAGAACTTAATTTTCCAATACAAACTGTTCTTGGGTATGAAACACTTGATGTCTTTTTGATGTGAAACATCTATTACGCGCAGGTATAAACCGGATTGTTGGCGTTGCGAAGCGTTGGCGTTGGACAGTGACAGGACAGTGACAGGACAGTGACAGGACAGTGACAGGACAGTGACAGGACAGGGCAGGACAGTGACAGGACAGTGACAGGACAGTGACAGGACAGTGACAGGACAGTGACAGGACAGGACAGTGACAGGACAGTGACAGGACAGTGACAGGACAGTGACAGGACAGTGACAGGACAGTGACAGGACAGTGACAGGACAGTGACAGGACAGTGACAGGACAGTGACAGGACAGTGACAGGACAGTGACAGGACAGTGACAGGACAGTGACAGGACAGTGACAGGACAGTGACAGGACAGTGGCAGGACAGTGGCAGGACAGTGGCAGGACAGTGGCAGGACAGTGACAGGACAGTGACAGGACAGTGACAGGACAGTGACAGGACAGTGACAGGACAGTGGCAGGACAGTGGCAGGACAGTGACAGGACAGTGACAGGACAGTGACAGGACAGTGGCAGGACAGTGACAGGACAGTGGCAGGACAGTGGTAGGACGGTGACAGGACGGTGACAGGACGGTGACAGGGACAGGGGCAGGACAGTGACAGGACAGTGACAGGACAGTGACAGGACAGTGACAGGACAGTGACAGGACAGTGACAGGACAGTGACAGGACAGTGACAGGACAGTGACAGGACAGTGACAGGACAGTGACAGGACAGTGACAGGACAGTGACAGGACAGTGACAGGACAGTGACAGGACAGTGACAGGACAGTGACAGGACAGTGACAGGACAGTGACAGGACAGTGACAGGACAGTGACAGGACAGTGACAGGACAGTGACAGGACAGTGACAGGACAGTGACAGGACAGTGACAGGACAGTGACAGGACAGTGACAGGACAGTGACAGGACAGTGACAGGACAGTGACAGGACAGTGACAGGACAGTGACAGGACAGTGACAGGACAGTGACAGGACAGTGACAGGACAGTGACAGGACAGTGACAGGACAGTGACAGGACAGTGACAGGACAGTGACAGGACAGTGACAGGACAGTGACAGGACAGTGACAGGACAGTGACAGGACAGTGACAGGACAGTGGCAGGACAGTGGCAGGACAGTGGCAGGACAGTGGCAGGACAGTGACAGGACAGTGACAGGACAGTGACAGGACAGTGACAGGACAGTGGCAGGACAGTGGCAGGACAGTGACAGGACAGTGACAGGACAGTGACAGGACAGGGAGAGGACAAATTTTACACAAATATAATATGTAGGTGATACGAAGTTCACCGGGTCATCTAGTATAATATATAATCAAGCCAACACTGAGTACACAGAGGGCGGCATTGTGTAAGGTTTTGTATATCAGTGACCGCATAGTCGTCAATGTCATGTATGTACGCGACGCGCCTTGCCGGCCGCGCCGCGCTGCGCCGGTCGACACACGCCACCACCAACTAAGTGGCACAAGGTTAATAGGATTTCGATATATCGAACTCGCGGATCCCCCATTTCTTGAAAGGAATTTTGCACGAGTAATGAAAAATTGGTTTGCTGTCTGCGAGATTTGAAATATTAACAAATATACTGAGGATTCTTAGTGTTATTTTGATCCAAAATGTTGTTGAATTTGATTTTTTTAATAAACCTATTTCTCTTTTTTAGTATCAATTTCTATTACTTTTACATCATCGTAATCTGCAGTGGCGTATTATTGTAAATGAACTTTTACCGTACGCACAGATCTCTAGTTTTCACATGGCGTGGCGCGGTGCGTACATGGCAACATAATTTAGCCAGTTCCCCAGGTACCTATGCTAGTTGTTGGACGGCCGGTGGCGAGTGGCGAGTGGCGACAGATGGCACGGGCGCCCACACGGCGCCACCGCGCGTGTCTTCACTTGTGTTTGTAAACTGTGACGCGGGTGTGTTAGCGGATAGCGATAAAATTAAATTAAACTGGTGCTTAAGATTGATGAGTAAATTCCTACAAACAATATAACTCTGAAATAGGATCTAACAGGTTGTGGGATGATGACTACGTCAGCAATGTATTGCTATTTAAAAAAAATATTTGATATCAAACAGGGTTCGAGGATATATATCAATGGATATATATCATGATATATATCCGATATATATCCGATATATATCAAGCTGGGTTTGACGATATATATCAATATTTTTTTATATCATATTGCAATACAAAAATGGTTGAAAAAATTAATGTTATTAAGTAATTTTTAGAGTTTGTTACTGTATTTCTACTTCCCAAATATAGATGGCGTGGGAGTAGTGTTAAAACATACTCCCTAATGGTAATTTCTAATCCATAAATGCCAACACTTCTGCCCTAAAAGAAGAGTTTATAGTTTTTAGTTGGTTTTGCCTTATCCAAACATGAGTTTTTTATTTTATAATTTTAGTATGTGTATGTAACACATATGCAAACAGTATTCATAAATAATACAATAAAATAATAATATGGCTTTCATACAAAATGGATATATATCAAACTTGATATATATCGGATATATATCATAAATCTCCGATATTTTGATATTTATAATAAATATCGGATATTTTCGAATCCTGATATCAAAATAGTAACACTATAAGTTGGATATTTATTCGAACACGGCCTACCTTAATTTATTCGTTCGTACAAAGTGTAACCGAGAGGGCTTCCTCTAGGAAACATAAAGACTACTTTTATAACCGACTTCAAAAAGGAGGCGATTCTCAATTTACGCTGTACATTTTGGTCGTCTTTGACTTCATTTAAGCCGTCTGTTGAGCGTTATATTAAACTTTTCTTGACATTAAAAAGTGCCTACGCTGTGGATTTTATGACTTTATCATTTTCTCTTCCCACACAATCGCATACACTACGGCCGCACATCAAACGCACGATCGAGGACGAGTTTTTAACGTTGCAGTGTATGTTTCGCGCGTGTGGGTTGATTTACGTTCAATTCGAGACGCCGCGATGCGCCGTCCCGCACGCCGACGCATCGAGCTCGAGACACATCTACTAGTGGACCAGATACCAAACCTTGGGACCAGCATAAACATTAAGTTCTCTTATAGCAAACGCCATCCGTACAAATGTTGGTATCTGTCAGCACCTATGAAAACTCTATGCTGTCTGCCTCGCTATGTGCTATTCCTAGTGTCATTTTTCGGCGCCAATTATGCCATTATTATAAGAGAAAAGTGTATAAAGTTAATACGTTTCCAATATAATACGCTAAGAGTGCACCACGAAAAGTACGGATTACGCTATACTCGGACATCCAACAATCACACACATAGTCCTGACCCCACACTAGGTTAAACCTGTATCGTGGGTATCAGAAACTACGAGGGACTTGCGGTCCCACAATCCCCAGACCAGAAATACGTATTTGTGGATCACACAAACATCTGTCTTGGTGCGAGAATTGAACCCGCGGCCTCTCGCTTCACAGCAGGCTACTCACCCATTGTGCTACGGAGGCTGTCAACGTCAACTGTCACGCTTTATACAATTACGGGCGTCTTTACTAATGGCTGTCAACCTTCTAACATTTTATTTTTTATAGCAGACGCCGTGTAGCTGGCAAACGTATAAGTGGGTCACTTGAATGTGATCTCAACCCGCACTGATCATATGTAATAATACCTGATGAATGATAGATGCGTTGCCGACCATGAAGGAAAGGTATAGTTATAGTATAGGAATGGGAGAAGGATTTGGGTCTCCGGATATCTCGCTCGTAATTGTGCTGCCACACCGGTGTTAGAAAATGTTATATAACATTTTATAACAGCGGTGTGGCAGCATAATTTAGTAAACATTTCTTAACAATTTGTAACATTTTGTAACATTTTTTAACCGCGGGCGGCGGTACTTTTGAGAGCGGCGCCGTCAAAGAAGGGCCGATGTCATGTTTTCAAATGTTAGAAAATGTTTTTGTTAACATTTTATAACATCGGTGTGGCAGCACCATAACATCAAGCGGTTACTACACGTCAGTTTTCTACAGTGGTAACAACCTGTTGACCATTCATGCTGTAGACAGAACTGTTTACAGCGTGGCTCTATCACTTAAACTCCCAACTATTATATTTTGATTGGAACAATAAAACTTCAAGCACTTGAAAATAATTTTATATTCAGTCGTCTTTAATAATTATGCGTCAATGCAAACATTACCCCGAGAAATGTGTACGATAAGAGCAATAAACGTCTTTCATGTTCTCATATGTTTCACAACGGCGCGGTACTGTCACAGTACTGTACAGTGAACACAACACGCTGTTTATCATACCGAGATAACTGCTGCAGTCACCTGTCGCGTCGTGTGGGCGAACTGTTTACACTGCACCCTTTATTACCCGACGAAAAATAAATTAAGAGGTTCGGATAAAGACGTCTGTTCACGCATAAATATGGACCGATTGGGATGATTATTTTTGTGTTCGATGGTTTACTCCCAGGTTGGTCCCATTTAATTTTGAAAGCGATAAACCTAATAATTAAATGAAAAAATTTGAGATAGTGGTATCAATTATTGAATATTAAATTGAATTAGCGCCGAATCAAAAAGGTTAAATTTTATTGTCAGATGTTGTTTTTTTTTTTGTTTTATATCGATATGCGTCGGATATTTGGACCATCATGCAGGCTCTGGTAATTGGTGCAATGCATTGATTTAAGATACTAACCTAATATTTTAGTTATCTAGAATGTATAGACCTATTCAATTACCAACACGGCTTCACTAATTTTGTTAATTACACTTTGATGCGTGAAACTCGAAAAGCCACTAAACCAATTATATCCAGTACAGCTGTGCTGACGTTTTTTGTCTACAGGCTAATGGTTTATTTTTAACCACCAAATAGTTACGGATAAAATTTTAAAAGGTTCCACTGATAACGTTTGCGCTGTGGCCAAACATTTCAATAGTACAATGCGCACTATTCAATCAATGGGCACATTCTGAAGGCACGGTTGACATTGTGAACGTATGAACCCGGCAGCGAGTTGAATGAGTTTGAAAACATGCCATATGTTATGGCTATTTATATCCCATGTATAAATAGAAGGGTTTTCACTTTTTATAGACGCATATAGAATGCTTCCGCGAGACACGTTTGAGCATCAAGCAGTTCCACATCCAGACTTTACTTGTTCGGCGATTGCGAATGATTGAAAACATCTTTTGTTTATATTGCCATAATGATTAGCTAAATCCTCTATAAGATGTGTAAGTCAGCGGTATTGCGAAAGACATCTTGGTTTAAAACGTAAAATTGCTCCTATGAGTTTGTTTTCGTTGATACACACGTAACAGTATGTATAATTGTGTTAAATGTATTTTAAATGAAATGATAAACGGCGTTCTGGTTAACAATGGTTTGTATGGAAACAAGTGATTTTCTGTGCATCATCGCTGGGCGCACGTGATACGTAACCGACGCAAGACTGACAGCCACGTACTCTGAATATGAATTCCTTGCAGCCAATTGAACTTACCTCAATATCGCTGCGACGACTTTCGATAGTCATATAATTTTAGCTTTGTTTTTCAAATGAACATTTGCGCCAATATTATGGTTCTTTTATCGCTTATTCAAGAAACGACAAAATTTTAGACAGAGACCTGTCAATTTAAGACAATAGATTAGTGACGGAGTGATAAACAATTGCAGATGGATAAGTCGGGCTGAAGACCAAGGTCATTCAGATGCCTTACAGAGAATTAATAGCGAACACTTAAAATACGAGTATTCATTAAGGTGTATCGAGAGTCATATAACAATAAAGGCGTGTAAGTGCAATTAGGTAATGTGACAAAAAATGGGAATGTCTCGACAAATTGTATTATTCGTCCCTTTCGTCGACAAAATTTGTAGGGGGAATAACTAAACGATTTGCCGGCGATATATGTACAACTTTGTATTGTTAGTATGGAACACAAACTGTTCAAGAACAATTTGCACTAATCCGATTTTTTTATCTACGCAAAATAAGATGCCTTTGACCTGACTACAAACCACTTGGACGGCTTCAGTATTACACACTTTAATCCGATTTGAGGAGATTTCATATTATGTATTTTCATTGGATATAAAGATTTAGCCGATGTTGTTTGGATTACTTAGGGATTTAAAACGAACATTGTTTATAAGACATTAACGTATTAGATGGTTTCACAAAGTATTCCGCACGTGAGTTGGAATTATTAAGAAATTTTCAAATCTTCACTTGGTATAATTAAATAAATTACCTAATTCATGACAAATTGTGAAATTCAACTCAGTTACGCGGACAAATGCATCCTTTTTTAAATCTAAAATTAGTGATTTCCCCTACATCATTTCACGTTCTCTTTTCCTAGTACATTAGTACTAATTCTGTTATCTTCTTCCCCTGCCCTTATCCCACTTGCAATAGAGTCGGCGCAACATGATTATTAACACATGGTAAAGAAATATTTTGTCTGTAGGTTTTACAACCAGTGCAGCTGCGTGCCTGAGGTCTACCCCTCTGAGGAGAGTGTTCATTCTATTGTACATCTTACTAAATCAAACTATGTCTAAATTTTTCTCTAAATAAAATTGACTGAGAGGCCAATCTACGCACATGAAGAAACTAACGGAAGTTTATATAAGTAAGTGTTCCTTGGTTTGCCTTGGAACCGTAAAATTAAAACAAGTAATAAATACGTCTTGGAATGGTATTATTACAAAATCTTTAAGTTGTTACAAGTGATAAGGCATTACATTAAACATAATTTTCAGTGTCCATGGTTGAAGTGCTATTTGTCCTGAGACAAATATTTGTATAACCTAGAATCGTTTGCCTCGAATCTAAACGTATACAATATCGTCTTAACGTCTTAAAATGCGTGTGTGTATTTAGTATCAAACACCTGTGACCACAAATACTAGTGTACACGTTGGATTATTTCTCACTACCGTTTATTCGCGATTTCCTCTGCACGAATAAATATAGAAAATAAAGTATAATTATATAGGTCTTATTCCGATTTAATACGATAAATTTTACACATTAAGTTTACATAACAAGTATATCCGACGAAAATAGTTTAATATTGGCAACATTATTTTTGGAAGACAATCAGATTCATCATAAAGGTATTATTTACTTCACATATATATCATTATCAGTCTGTGTTCCACTTCTGGACATAGGGCTCTCCTAAAGGATGGCATTTAGACGGTTCCCCTGATCTACTCATTCGACATACATAGATGAATATACTTACAAATAAATTATTCAAAACTATTGGTACCACAGAAAAAGACTTTAATAACTCAGCAAAGGGCCCGTGTGACCCACTATTAAATTAAATAATAACATTATTATTATATTAGTCAACGAATATCAAAGAGACAGGTCGTGATGTGATGTCCCCTCTTATCTCTTTACTTTACAAACGTAGGCTTGTCCATTTTCATGGATCGAGATAACGCGTTGCACAGTATGACGGATGGGAGGGCCACTGGGCGCTATTATGTAAAATGTGAAAGTATTACTCGTCAAATTTGGAAGATCAACTTTTCAATACTCACGATGGAATGCGCGACCATTTAAATCGGAAAGAGTATGCGCACATAGAAGGCCAGTGATGATGCCCGATAGAATTAGAGCAAACACTCCATTTGCGACGTAGATTTCTCTGTGAAATTAAACAGCAATTTTCAAGATGCGTTTCATTGACAGATTTTTTTTCATTTGAGCACGTAGTTGTTAATGCTAATAGTTTTACATGACTACTTGACAATAAATGCTACAGGTAAAACTCATTTTGTCCAAGGTTTTTGGTGTTATAATATAATGTAAAGGAGAGACGAAAAAGTTTAAATTGTGTTTTTTTTTTTTTTTTTATCCTGGCTCGGCAAAGTGACTACGCTACACCTGATGGTAAGTGTAGCGCAATCCAAGAATATTGTCGACCAACGATAAACAATGTGTCCATCGTTGGTCGGCAAGATCATGCCAGCCTGCCAAAGGGCCAAGGGGGAGGGGAAGGAAAAAGGGATGGGAAAAGGGGGACGATCAGGGGGCAAGCCCCCTGGGGAGAACCGTGTGCCGAAACGAAAGAGAAAAATTAATCATTGGACTGTATTATCCTTTTGTATATTATTTCCTTAAGGATAACCAAAGCTAAATTGTAACAATGACATTGGTTTCCAAAAAAATTAATAATCGTTGAGTAAGATTTTATCTGTAATATAGCTCCCAGACGATACTTTCGAACGTTATTTAAGTGAACAGATGTAAATTTGTTGGCGTTCGTAACAACCTTTTCACACTTTCGCAAGTGATAGTGTCCCGTAGTCATTAATACTTTATGTAATATGAATGTATTAACTTGTTCATATTTACCAGAATGAAATTAAAAAATAAATAATTTGAAGTTTTAATAAAACAATGATAACCAACATTACTTCATCAAACGAAAAAATACTGGGCGTTTTTATATCAATGTAATGTGATTTACATTTACAATGATCCACACTGTTAAAAAAAATCGGGTATGTATCCTGCATCACGGTTGAATTGTTCCTAATTACTAGCTATAATGGAAACGGGAAACCGTACAGTTGCGCGAAACTGTTATTATTTTGAAATCTTATTATATAGCACGTGATTGATGGTCGGCCAGCGCAAGCTAGAAACGACTTGTTTTGTTCCAATACTGGAATAAAACTTTAAGATGAGGGAAGTGTTGTTTTGAGTGGTAGAGCCACGCTGTAGACAGTTTTATCTACAACATGAATGGGCCGGGTCGTTACCACTGTCTCACAGAAAACCGACGTAAAGTAGCGGCTCGCCAAATTTCCCTCCCGTTCCCAATCCCTAATTATCCCTTTCCTTTAAGATCGGCAACGTGCCTATGATACTTTTAGTATTGTACATGGACGGTGGAGATCACTTACCATCAGGTGACCCACTTGTTCGTTTGCCAGTTTATGCTATAAAAAAAAAAGTGTGTTACTGACAGATCATGATAACGCTAAACACTGCCCTTTGCACTTGATATAAATTTGCACTTTACACGTAAATTTATCCTGAATGCTATAAACTATTGACTAAAAGTATTTCTAAAGATGCCAACTAAAATTGACAGTGGTGCCGCATTGCAGTTATTTTTATAAATCAAAGGCAGTTATTGAACTCAAACAACCTTGACATTGGAATCTAATGTGTACGATAAATCGTGTTCTAGTCTTTGGCCAAACTGGAATGGATTTTGTTCTATAACTTTTACGTATAAGTTTTAAGTTATCGAGACCGATCGAAAGGATTATATTAATTAAATACATACAAGGGCTTTTTTTAATTCATCCAACAGTCACACATAGTTCTGAACCCGCACTAGGTTAAACTTGTATCGTAAGTATCAGGAACTACGAAGGAGAACACCCAAACCCGAAAGAAATATTTATGAATCACAGAAACATTTCAGATTTTGATCTCAGTGCGGGAATCGGACTCGCGGTCTCTCTTTTCACAGCTGGGTACTTGCCCGCTGCGCCACGGAGGCGGGCAAAGGTTGATTTTAAGAAACTAGCTAAATCCAATCCCCTCCTTAAAATATTGTTTGGCATCTACCAAAAGCGAGGAGCACGGCCTCAACGTACACCTGCTAAGATAAAAAGCTACATAGTTTGATATAGGGTTACTGCCTCTGGTGGTGCAGCTGAAAATCTCACCTGTTACCTGCATTCATAAATTAATTGTTAATTATACAACGCGCTACAGGAATATGTGGTTATATTTAAGGGTCGTTACATACACCTGACCGTGAGTGTTTATGTACAAGATCTTATCAAAATCAAGACATCCTAAAATTAGTGCTAGTTTCAATCTCTTGTTTATTAAGATCGATCACATCCCTATAAATTAAGTGAAGTGCGTGAGTGAGAATGACAATGCTGGAGTGAGACGAAAGCTCCGCTGTTTATCGCTTAGTGTTGTCCAAAATTACAAGCCGAATAACGAAATGTTGACACATATTCTGTAAAAAAGAAAATACTTTATTTATGTCCTAGCAATGTAATCGGATTTTGAACTACTGGGCCGGGGTGTAATACTCATATCATTTACTAGCCGTCGCTTAAATATGACCACACTTTTTGAAACACTTTGTAGATAAACTCTACATACTATTTTACACAGTATTTCGATTTACTGAGCTGTGAGACTTGGGTCCACGCGATGGGTCAAATACCGTTCGTTAAAAAAGAATATAATATTAATAATATATTCAAAACCGAAATCTTTAACAACGCTGTAATCCTAAAATTAATAATGTACTTCTTGTTTATAATCTTACTACAATGGTAGAACGAGTCATAACAGCATAAATCATTCACAATGATCTGCCAAAAAAAACATAATCTATGAATGAAAACTCAATAGAGCCGCAGTTTAAAAAAACTAAAAACAAACACTGCGTTCATTTCATAACATAACGTGCGTGTTATCAAACATTGGTGCGAGTGGCGACCTTGGTAGCCGTTTGGCCCGGTACCAAATGCCGATGCCCGATCACTTTGCCGCACTTTCTAATAATTTTCATTTACGATGACAATTACGTCCGCGCGTTACATTGCTGTCCATTATGCCGGGAATGTGTCTTCGCGTTAATCTTTGTTTTTAAGTGTTGTTTTACAAAGCACTGTATGGCACCAAACTGCTGTCGTCACGCTGAGGCATAACGTGTTAAGGCTTATAATGCCTAGTAGTTTCATTGGCTTCAATGTCCTTCAAACCGAAACACAACAGTGCTTACACGCTGCAGCTTGGTCGCAGAAATAGACAAACAGGTGGCACCAACCCAGAGATCTTCTCGCATATGAGGAAGCACCACCAATTACCTACCACTTAAAGGAACAAAGTCAAAAGTTTAATTTAATAACAACCCCCGTAATGTTCAGTGCGACTTCAGGTGGTTACTATAGTAATTCTAACTGTAAGAAATCAAATTATTTTAATACAACCATTATTTATGTCTGAAATGTTTATGTAGTTTATTTCTGGATAACATTAAAATTTTACTATAATGATGAATAAGTTATTTAAAGAACATTCAGCCAACGCTCTCTCGATTGCTAATGCCAAATGTTCACATAATAATATACATTGCATTTGTATTACGCACATGCACTCGTAGTAATTATCTTACTCTCATAGTAACCGATTAGTGTACTCACAACATTGACATCACGAAGTTTCATAATATAGTGTTGATTAACTCAACGACAGATCCATTATCTGTTATGTCGAGTGTAGGGCTGCCAGATTGGAGCGTGTTTGGATTTTTTAACATTAACGCGATATATTTTGTACTTCATTTAGCATAAATCCTATATTTCAAATGAGCAATTCTTTTATGATTTTTGTTTCTCGGAAACAGCAGTTGCCAAATTTGGGTGAAATAGTTGTATTTGAATAATTGATTGCTTTCATTTTCAATTTTATCTAAATACGTGTTGTTGTTTTCCTAATGTTATAATTTTTTATTTATTATTCCGTAAATGAATCTCCATCAGATGAATTTTGAAAGATGAAAGACAAAATTAACATCGCTTTTTACACAAGTCTTTTCTGATGTACCTATTATTAGACTTAGATTAACTAAACAAAATAATCTTTAATAACACGAAACTGTATGTAGGTATTCACATAATAATGTAATTTAAGTATCAAAAGCTACTTGGCATTTCCTTTTTCTGACAACCCTATACTCGCAGTGTTATTGTTGCAATTAAAATTTGGTGATAACCGGTTTATTGACGCCATTGCGAGGTTTTTTTTTACATGTCGCTAAAATAATTTGGTTTAACTTTCATATACCTAAGTTATTATATTAAAACTGATTTTGTATGAACAATAAGATTTGTCGGATAATTCAAGTAACATTGTTACCTAAATAAATGCAGGTGCCGCCGGTCGCTAACCCAAAAAGGTTTTAAGATATTTATTTCTCTACAAGAATTACATTCACTTATGTATTTAGAGAAATACAATTATATTTTATACGGTTACATGCTACGTAAAGCGCACACGAGATGTCGATATTGCGGCCTTTAGTAGATAATTAATAGTATTTTATTACTATTATTCGAATTGCTAATTGACTAAACTCAAAATATATAAGACAGGTAGACAAATATAATTGCGCCCCCATTAAATATCGCACATCGTTGATAGATATCAATAGGAATTGTAATTGCCAAGTAAACCCATAAATAAAATCCAGGTTGATAGAAATGATCCGGACTACACGTATGCGTATATAATTAAATCATTGGAATGCAGTGCCAACAGCTAGCTGATCCATGCAATTTGAGCTGTAACATAAATTTAACTAACATTCGAAATAAGTGGCGGTTGAGTGTAAAATGGTATAAATTATTATAAATCATCGGAACATCAACTGTGACTCGCCTACGCTACCTATGTATTACCTAGATATTTAAAATGTAAGAAATATAATTTATTTACATGATACAATATATATTATGTGTCGTTTGAATCATAAGTAAAGGTTTAAGTTTAGTAATCTACGACATCTACCAACTTTTGCAGGTAACGGTATTGTCTAGTTTTGTCAATGTTTTTTATATATGCGTCTGTGTGAGATCGTGTAACATTTGAACGACATGACCGACCGACCATACCCTAACCACAGTATTATTATCATACCCTAACCGTTAAAAACCCCGACGTCAATGATAAAACTATCTGTAACTTTTAAACAAGTGAACAGATTTTCTACAAATATGTATGTAGATTTGAAACAAAATAAAACAGCGTTCAATTCATTCGTTTCTTGGCACTACCTACGGTAGTCTTGACCACACATTACGTTAAACCTGTATCGTGGGTATCAGGAACTACGAGGAACTTGTGGTCCCACAACACCCAGACCCGAAACAAATATCTGGATTACACAAACATTTGTCTCTGTGCGGGAATCGAACCGGTGACCTATCGTTTTACAGCCGGGGCTACTCGCCCGACTTAGATTTTTTTTTTTTTTTTTTTTTTATAGCATAGGCCGGCAAACGAGCAAGTGGGTCACCTGATGGTAAGTGATCTCCACCGCCCATGTACGCCCACCACCAGAAGAGTCATGGGCGCGTTGCCGACCTTAAAGGAAAGGGATAATTAGGGATTGGGAAGGGGAGGGGATTTGGGCTTCCGGTTATCTCACTCACCGTACGAAACGCAGCAGCAAGCCGCTACTTTACGTCGGTTTTCTGTGAGACAGTGGTAACGATCCGGACGAGCCAGCCCATTCATGCTGTAGACAAAACTGTCTACAGCGTGGCTCTACCACTCAAACTTAAAAATAACAATATATTTAAATAATATAAAAAATGCCACACTCACTGATTAAGCGCGTATCTCAAAAAAAAGCTTTAGAATCATGAAATTTTGGTCATATAATCCTTTATGTAATGGAGGGGCGTTAAAAAGGATTTTTGAAAGTTTTAATTTTAAATGGGGAAAAAGTACTTCACGCGAGCGGAGCCGCAGGTAACAGTTAGTTTTACATAATATTTATCTTTGATGTAGAGGCAGATGTTGAAGAACGATTCCACGCACCTGCCCCGGAGTGCCCCCACACTTAATTAAATGCATTATGCACGCGGCATGACGTCTGAATATATCACTGGCACATGATCTCAATGTGTCGGCCTAGTTAATGTATTTTAATTGCATTCTAACAAACTTGTGTCAACTATAGTTTATGATAATATCCTAATTTTAGTTACGGAATTTTGCTTATATTATAAAAAAAAAAAATATTACTATGAAATATTGAGCTTTACACATAACTTTAGCGTTTTATTTTTATTATGAAGTGGCAAGAATTCGGTAAAACTAACCTTGTTGGAATCTTTTTACTGGCTAAAGAAGTTGGTCATGAGGGACAGAGACTGACAGTTAAAATTTATGCTCGATTCTAATTTTTAACACGCTTTTATTAGCTTCATACGTATGTTTGTATGTTAGTTTGTAATGGAAACTTTGAACATGATTATGACCTCGATAATATCTTAAAAAGCACCCCACGCTTCTTTTTACAATAAAATACATATTTTTCTTCAAATTTCTTAAAATATATTTTCTATTTTTCTATTTTTTAGTTGGATTTTCGATAAAAGCGTGTTTTTTAGTTATTTTATTTAATAACAAAATATACATTTATATATTCTTACCAATATTAATGTCAATAACGACGTTTAACTTTTTAGGTGTTAATTAACTCGGCTCGCGTAATGTGTGTACGTATATATTTTGAAACAAGCACCGAGCGATTACTTCATCACAATTACAGTGCCCTAAAATGCTCGGTTATAATTGGTCATGTCATGTGTGTGCGCAATTCGATACCCACTTTATGCCGGCGTGATGATATCTTCGTTAATTAAGCTGTGGACTTTTCATACTAAGTTTTGTTTATATCCTGGCGAGGCAAACGGACTGCACTGGACCTGATGTTAAGTACAGTACAGGCCAAATTCACAAGGTGGTAGGTCCCTCGTATGCGAGAGGCCGTCTGGGTGCTACCATAGCTTTGTCTATTTCTGCCGCCAAGCAACAGTGTGTAAGTGTGTAAATGTTTCGGTTTGAAGAACATTGAAGCCAGTGAAATTACTGGGCATTATGAGACTTAACATCTTATGTCTCGGGTTGACGAGCGCAGTTCAATGCCATACAGCGCTTTATAATTCAAAGTTCTGTGTGGTGTTGCTTCTGTTTATGGGCAGGCGTGGCTGTTACCATCAGGCGAGCGCCTTGCTCGTTTCGTCATTCATCAAATAAAAAATATATGTCGGAGTGATTAAAATAAGACACTGATTTGACAACCGACGCTTAATAAATATTTTAATAAAATAGCGTTATTCCGCGTCAATTGTCGGTACCGCCATATAATCATATCAGATAATTATTTCAGATAATCATTAATCACTATCATCAGCCACCTAACTCACCATTATTATCTAAGTAAAACCAGCCTAATAAATAAACACTACCGTACAATCCCTTATTTTTAATAATAATATGATATCGGAGTCAGACACATTTCAATTCAGTAGTGGATAGTGTGTTGGGTATTAAAACACTGCAATGTTATCCAAAACAAAGTTGGTCGGGGCGGATCAGACAAAACACTGCGTTTGTTTACACCGGGCCCGTTGTTTGGGTCGCCCACGGGCCACGCCGCGCCGCGCCGGTCGCCTACGGTGGCGGGAGCGTGGGCGTCTGGCGCCGTCGACGCCTCCGCCCATCGTGCCCAGGTTGCGTCATATATCTTACAACTCCGCATAACTTTAATGCGGTGTGGGCTTCGGATTTGATAATTACTGGATTTACTGGCAAGTAGAATGATTAAACATCGTGTTAGATTTTAGCGGCTGTACGCGAAACCTGTATTAAAACGTAATGCAATATAAATCATTGGTTGTTTATGATGGCTAATAACTAAGCTGCGGACGAAGAATGGAATTTTTAAGATCAGACTGATGAAACTGTGAATTATCAATAAAAATATTACGAATAAGAACTCGTAAAATATACTATGTTGTCCAAAAACATAACGAAATGTGGAATTAAGTAAATGTGCAAGTGGCAAGACCGTTAATGTTTACTAGGTGCGTAGGGCCGTCTCGGTAGGTACCATTGCTTTGCCTATTTCTACAGCCAAACAATAATGTAAAGCGCTGTTGCGTTCCGATTTAAAAGTCATTGAAGCCGATAAAATAATTGGGCACTATGATACTTAACATGTTGTATCGGGCTAATGAGCGCAGTCCAGTGTCATGCAGTGCCTTGTAATTCAAAATTCTGTGTAGAGTAGCTTCTGTTTATGGGCAGGCGTTGCGCTTACCATCAGGCGGGCGAACTGCTCTTCTCATAATTTAAAATAATAAAAAATATAAAGAAAAAAACATAAGATAATTTTATATCTATAGTACATCTGGATACACACGATACATGGTCATTACCATTACAAGTAGCAATTTGACTTAAGTGTATATCATCAACAAGTGGAAGTCCGTTATACCCTTATGGGAAACAAACGTGACTGTATTATTCTAGGCCACCAGCTTAGCAAAATGCTGAACTGGACCACATTTGGTGCAAAATAATACTAACTGCCCAGTGGTTTCACAGACGGAAATGTCATTCAAACCGAAATACAAGAATACTGCTTGCAATGCTGCACAATGCTGTTTGCTTGTCGGGAAAAATATACAAAGCAATTGTACGTAAACAGATGGTCTTTTCCATACAAGGGTCATATTGGCTAGTAAAATAGACCACCATCACCTGAGTATCGCCTCAATGAGGCAGCGTACTGAGTGAGAAGGCGGCGAGGGCTTCAAACCCGAAGTCGGGCAATGACAGATTTTCAATTCCGAAAAAGTTACACATGAGCTGCTGCCGGTATTGGAATTTGTGCCCAATATCGCGATAGGCTTAAGCCGGGACGGGACTGATTTCCGTACAACGAACTGTGGATGCACTAGTTGCACATATACCTATTCCCTTGGGTATACAAGCTTGAGCTTAGGTATATAATTGAAATGATTTCTTAAAACCTGTGCTATATAACCATAAATAAATCTTGTCTCACTTGATAATAAACCTTGTCTAATTTCATGCTCGAGTTTACCTATAAAATTGACACCTGATGGTAAATGATCTCCACCGCCTATGAGCAATCCATAATACAAGTGGAATTATGAATTCATTGCCGACCTTAAAGGAAAAGTATAATATAAAGGAAATAGAAAGGGGGGGATTGGGACCTCCGGATATCTCACTCACCCTACGAAACGCAACAGCAATCTGCTAGTTCACGTCGATTTTCTGTGAGACAGCGTTAAAAACCCGCTCAAGCCGACCCATTCATGCTGTGGGCAAAAATGTCTAACGAGGCTCTTCCACTTACAAACAATGGTAGAAGCCCCGGGTTATTTTTTAAATTAAACTTTTTACCAATTATATAAAATTATTATAGTTAGCTAATATCCGTAAAATACTTCTCACAAACTTAATAACAGTTCAAGATGATGGTAAAACCACTTTCATACCTAAATTATATGAATGAAGCAGTCTTGAAACGCATCCCTTTTATAATTTCCAACCGAATAATTTCTCACACGTTCGTTTAATGTATGCGTTCACAGTTCTCAAATCATTAACACCGGATGCGGAGTACGGACCCGGCATGGCACTTGATATTTACGATATGAAAGAACACTGTTGTAGGCGCGATTGTGTTCGGAGTTATCCAACCTTGGAATAATGAATGATGGAAAGAAGTCAACTGTTAGGCATAGAAAGAAACTATTGATACAGGATAGTTGTAGATCATCAAGAAACTCTTTTGTTTCTTCGTTCGCAAATTTTAAACCATTTTATAAAATAATTTCAATAAGTGTGTCAGTTCAAACACATACAAAAACAAGGCTAATGTAAATTTATAACATCTCCAATGTAAACCCAAAGCGTAAATAGCACAAGAGTGCATTGCCGGATTCGTTTCGAGATACATTTTAAGAAAGAATGAGATCAAAATATGGGGCCCCATGGTTTGATATCTATACTAATAATAAAGCTGTAGAGTTTGATTGTTTGATTGTTTGATTGTTTGTTTGTTTGTTTGTTTGTTTGTTTGTTTGAACGCGCTAATCTCAGGAATTACTGGTTCGAATTAAAAAATTATTTTTGTGTTGGATAGCCCATTTATCGAGGAAGGCTTTAGGATATATAACATTACGCTGCGACCATTAGAAGCGAAGCATCAGTGAAAAATGTTGCAAAAACGGGGAAAATTATTCATATTTGAAGGCTTCCGTTGCTAAGCTACCAAAATAATATTATTTGAAGGCTTCCGTTGTCAAATCAAAATCAAATCTATACTAATATTATAAAGCTGTAGAGTTTGATTGTTTGTTTGTTTATTTGATCACGTGGGCGGAGCCGCGAGCAAAAGCTAGTAATATATAAAATCTAAAGTCAGATCAAAATGGGCATGTGAAGCGAGTTTAGCTCGGGTTTGACACGGCTCTGCCCCGGGTCGGAGCGGACACTCTGTTCATGATAATATGGTGGGTGCGGCACTGCAAAAGTGTTTTGACTTTGACCAATTGGCCAACGAGGAAGCACAAATTAACCAAACACTGTAGAAGAAACCTATTACTAGCATTAACATAATCATGAAAAATTCTGTTGCTCCGATTACATTCTTACAACCAGTCTACATTTGTAATACAAGAGAATTCAAGAAATGTGCAAAAGTTTATAACTTTGAGCAAATCAATTAACCAGCACGCACCGCGGCCGCCGCGTGGCTCAGCCATATCTCGGATTTCACACCACGCGGCCGCGCATCAATGATCGCCGCTTCGTTGGCTGTCGGTTATGTTAAATGAAATGCTCCATTGATCGCTGACAGCATGACACCCAGATGTTTAGATTTAATTTCTAGATTCGAAAGTAAAATCTTAATGAAATTTGTTGTTGCCAGCTGATTATATACTCAAACGAACAATTTAAAATTAAGATTTTCTAAAGTGGTTTTATCTAGTCTAAACAACATGATATTATCTAGATAAATAAAAACAATGTTTTTTTTGTTTTATGATCCTCTATGCGCTCCTAAACCATTCATCCGATTTTCTTGAATCACTATTTTCCTTTCATGGCATTGCATCGCATGCTGGGTACTTATAGGTATAAAAATATAAATTATTAACAGGCGAAAATCGCCACATAAATTGCTAAAAGTAAAACATGACTTCGTTCACATTACAATTTATAATTCCCCTACTGATATTAAAACCGGTTCTGAAAAACTAAACTGAATAATAAAACAACAAGAATTAATTTATTTATTAGAACACTGTCTGTTTTAGCGGTTTTGAGGCATTTAGAACACAAGTAAGTGTGGAGCACCGTACATACGTTTAGCAATTGCAAAAATTCAACATCCACGCACATCGCCGTTGTAAATTGCCAAACATTGTAAAAAGTCGGTGTTTTGCATTGACAATGTCGATAGTTGGACGCTGGTTTCGTCAGAGCGGTGGGCTGAGGATGTTGCGTCAGAGGCGACCTGCTCGTTGTGGGGCCCACGTTTGGCCCAATTTCAGTCTCGGAATAACGATCTTGGACCTTCATTATGTTTTTGATAAAGTAATTCTTCGATAAACAGAGAATTTGTAATTGTATTTGAACAGTAGTTGAAAATGTCTGCGAAACATTGCTGAGTGACTGTTGCATGAATAGGTATCTGTAATCTCTCCTAGAAGAGTATTACTAGTATGTACGTTAATAATAGCGGCGAGTTTTACTTTATTCAAATTAGAGTTTACATTTCACTGCCGATTAAATTTCTTTATGATAATGCTAGTTTGGCTTAACAGCTATGAAATTTATGTTTCCAGCATTAACAAGCAAATAAATGTAGCATTGATAGCTGTATTTTAGTCTACAGCATGAATGAACTGGCTCTAACTGTGCAGTACTTGCCACCAAGAAAACGAATGTTTAGTTGTAGTATATTGTTGCATTTTATACTATGAGTGGACCACCACGCAGTGGAGTGCGCCACCGACTGAGGCAGTACATATAAACATTTAGCAATAAAATGCTGGTGGGAGGATACTTGTATCCGACCGGATATCGACCACCGTACACTGGTGCTTAAACCTGCCATAGTGGCCCACCTTGTGTAGGTCGCGTTCCAGGGTCAGCCAGTGTATATCCAGTTCTCCCCAGGGGGCTTGCCCCCTGATCCTAACCCTTTTCCCATCCCTTTTCCTTCCCCTCCCCCTTGGCCCTATGGCAGGCCGGCATGATCTTGCCGACCTACGATGGACACATTGTTTATCGTTGGTCGACACTATTCTTGGATTGCGCTACACTTACCATCAGGTGTAGCGTAGTCACTTTGCCGAGCCAGGATAAAATAAAAAATTTAGCAATAAAATACATATATACGTTAATTCCACACAGACGGGATAGGACGTAGGCCGTTGTTTTTATGAATGGTACACATCAGGTCCCTGTCACGGCCAAGGTTTTATCCCATTATGTAATAGCCTTAATATACTTATCGTGCACCTAAACACAATTAAAATTTACTATCGGGACAATCATGCATTGTTCAAAACAAGGAAATCCTTGTACAAAACATTTCTTTCTGTAACAAACAAAATCAGATGTCAATTTTGCAAAATCCTTCTCGTTTTTTGCCTCACGTCTCGCCAATTGTACGTATTAGGTAATTTTACTCACCCATTGTTCTGGGTTTATTGTTCCGTAACAATTTGTGAAATATTAATTGTTTCATTAAAAAATAGTTGTAAAGAAATAAATGTTCTTAAATGTATGTGTGTAGTTAGATGAATTTTCTGAACGTATATCCACATTTATTTAATATATTTGTTTCCCTTTTTCAGGTAAGTGTTGAGAGATTTGCACGGACTGTTCACTGTACAACATTCGTAAGTCTACATTAGGTATAGTGTTTTTTTTTATTATTTGTGTTTATTGGTTTATTTTGCTCTGGTTCTATAGTAACACCGAAAAGACTAGACTTTGACTTTGACTGACTGACTGACTGAGACTTTGTAGAGCAGGATCAGCCTGTATTTTTATTGCAATATCGGTCTTACGGGTGTGTTAGACCAACACAACCAAAACAAGTTAGACATCGAACGCTAAAAAACGGGTAAAGTTTCTAATAGTTTGTCAGTCTGTTCTTATGTAGCATTTTAACCAATTCATAATTTGACTAACAAGTCACGTCCACCACCTTTCCCTTTACGAAAAAAATCTGTATTATCGTCACTCCCAAATACCGCAGAGGTTTTTATACAGTTTGTATTATTCGATACTTAATTATTTTTAATTTTCAACACGAGGCACCGACACTAACGGAACTGCCTAAATTTCCTCGTTGATTTTAAATAATTAAGAGCAAAACGAATGCGACAGTTTAAATTCCCCAGACAAAAATGATGCATGACAAGACGTTCAGTCCAATTATAAAAGCCCATTAGCGAGAGTTGAAGGACATCATATCGTCTGTCAAGCACTAAACTGCCATAAGTAGCTTTTTATTAATTTTGATATTTTTGTGTTATTTTATCGAAAGACTAAATAAGATAGTTTGTTATACGAAGAAAACCTATCGAAGTTTGACAGGTTTTCTGCAGGTGACAACGGGAAGAAAAGGCATATGAGTGAGACATTCAGTTATCCCTCTGTAAATTAGAATGTCAAAATATTTTTTTTAAAATAGTAGAGTGTCATGAAACAGAACTTTTTGTACTCTTTTATGAGATTCGTAATTTAGCTTTACAGTCTAATAATTGAAAAGATATTTGTTTATATCACTGGAATGGTCATGGTGATTTGTCCTTACAAGCACTCAAGTACCTACAACCCAACAGTACGTAACCAAAGGTGGTGGCGAGTAAGACGATGTCTATAATTTCAAAAGTATGAGTACAAAGTAATAATATGTTTATTGCTAGTTTGTTGAAAGCAATACAACCCATAAATTAATTCGCACGCAATGTTTTATGGGCAATTACATCGATATTGAAGTTTTATTGTACCATAAAGTAGCTGATTTTGTCTTACTATGAATTTTAAGGTTTGTCGTAACAAGGTCTGAAGTTTGCTGTAGGAGTATTTAGTTAGAATTTTAATCGACAAATAAAACCAGTGTTACCTATTTAATCCTTCTTTTCATCTTTTCCATCGTTCTGATGTGATTTCTATTAGAATTCTGAATTAGTCTGCATTGCTGCTATGCAGCATATGCATGTAGCGCTATTATATATAGTTATGAACCATCGTCTCTACAAAACAAATATATGGTGCGAATATGACCTCCATCGGCAAATTTATTCAAAAGTTACAGGGTAAGACATAGACAATAAGGTTCAACCTCTGCTCCCCTCCCTTTGCGAGTGGAATATTACAAAAATCTGTACCAAAATTCATCAAAATCGGTTCAGCGATTTAAGCGTGAAAGCGTAATAAAAAACTCACTTTCCCATTTACAATATTAGTTAGGATATTTTTACTCAATGTCAGTTTCATATACTATTCCAAAAAAAAGTGTTATACAAAATTCAACCCCCTTTTACTCCCTTAATGTGAATTTCCAAAAATGCTTAGTTGGTCTCTACATTATACAAACTATCGTCTGTTAAGTAGATTTTCGAGATTTCGTGATTAATCAATTAATGAGTATGAGTGAGTGAGTGAGTGAGTGAGCCTCCGGATATCTCATTCACTGTACGGAACGAAACAGCATACAGCAACTTTACGTTGGTTTTCTTTGAGACAGGGGTAAAAACCCAATCGGGCCGGCAATTCATGATGTAGACAAAACTGTCTACAGTCTGTCTACTGGTGTTGCAGGTGTTCATGGGCGGCAGTGATCACTTTCCATCAGGTGAGCCTCCTGCCCATTTGCCCCCTTTTTCCATAAAAAAAACCTACAGCCTAATCCTACCACTTCTGAATATTGCAATTAAGTTAGTGTGTAGAAATCAGCACATTGTGTGTTACTCGACGGACGCAACAGGAAGACGCCGCCCTGGCGTCCCGACGCCCGCTCGGCCCGTTCCGCTTCACACGCTCCTGTACGGATTACGTGGCCCCTTATAAATAGTTCCTTAAACCCGACGGAATTCGAAATATGGGCATTCTTTGTGTGTGATCTCGCTTCTCTTTTTTTTGTCTCGCAACACACGTGACTAATGATGAGTTGCTGGTTTTTGAGCAAGAAATACTTTTAGAATTTTTATTTAATTCATTGACGTAAATATACAAGTAATATCGTATTAAAGACGCAAAAACGTTATTACTAAATTTGAATAGTGTCTAATAAAAAAAAGTCAATGTTACATAAAATGTACATAGGTCTTGATCCCAATTTTACAATGTGGTTGGTTGAATCATTATTCCGCAACATTGGCATAATAACAAGATTATAAAGCATGGATAATAATACGTTTGAATACAAAACGTTTTATGAGACTTCAGCAATTTATCTGTACAATAGTTCGAGTGATGCGCGTAATTTGTAGACGACGCGACGCGGTGACAAGTTCCGCAATATGTAACGTCTAGGAAATAAAAGTAAGATGAATGATCTCAATACAGATTCCTCTCTGTCTGGAGGTGTGAAATATTAGAATGAAAATAGCCGTGATAACTTTTCTATCTGGTTTTCTTTTTCACGTCGCTTTGGGCTTTTACATTCTTAATAACAGTGTACAATTGAATATGTATTTGATTTTAATGGAATTGTTTATTCATGTAGAGAATTAAAGTAGCGCTTATGACAAGCAGCAATAGCTCAGCGGGCAGTGATACGGACTGTCGAGACAAAAATCGCAGGTTCAAAACCGGCGTCAAGAGCATTCACTTCTGAGTTTTCTAAGCTACGTATAAATTAATTGTTAATTATCGCTTGCTTTAACGGTAAAAGAAACATTGTGAGGAAATCTACATACAAATATATTTGATATAAATATGTATCTGCTTAAAAATATATACCATCGATTTTCCAATAAAAAAACACCACCCTATTATCATAACTCCGTTTGTAGATGAATGAAAATATTGTTAAACTAGTTTTTGCCTGCAGTCGCGCCTGCGGGGAAGGTTTCCTGTCGTACCCAGTTACAAAAGTAGACTATGTCGCTCTTCGACACATAAACAACCTCTATGCAAAAATCATGCCAACCTATTAATCTTATCACGTTGCTGGGTGATAGAAGGACAAACCAACAGACTCAGTTTCGCATTTATAATATGTATACCTTACATACAACCGATATCAATAGAGTTTGCAGGCCAATGCTATCGAACAATCTCGCAGCACTATACGGCTAGTATTAAAAGGACATTTACCTCTGCGTTCGTCAATTCATATACAAATAGTGATGTATCATATAGCATATTTTTATTAGCTGAGTCATAAGCGACAATCCAGACGATTGTGTTGTATGGACTCTTTATGCGATAGCGGCGATTCAAATTATTGCGTATTCATTGGTGTTATTAATATGAATTCTATATTTAGATTTTAAATACAAAGTGCGTGTATGTTGTCCTTCAACTTGTTTACGCATAATGTAAGGGCATTACTGTTATTGTTCATATACATGGCAGCGTTCGTGACACAGTGGGTGGGTGGCCACGGGTGCGAGTTCCTCACCGAGACAAATGCGATTGCAATTGATGCACAAATATTTGTTTCGGGTCTGAGTGTTGTGGGACCGCAAGTACTACGTAGTTCCTGATACCCGCGCTACTGGTTAAGCTGGGGACAGGACTAAGTGGGTGACTGTTGGGTGTATTTATTTTAATATTAGTCTTCCACCTGCCCTTATCCCACCCGCAGTGGGGTCGGTTAAACAAAAATATTTGGCTTTTAGTTACGACCGGCCGCCTAACTTTAACCCCTTTGGGGATTTATTGTATTATTAATATAACATAATATATAATAAAATGTACATACCGAAATTCGAACCTACTTCCCTGAACCGGTAGAACGAGCTTATCGTTTATGAATCGAAATAAATACAATCCGAAGTAAATTATGGAATATAAAAACTCTCACGATTATTGCCCAACCAACGAATTGAATAACTATTGGATTAGTAAACTTACCGTGTAAGTTGTTGTTAGAACAAGAAGAGGATGGCGGTCCATAACATTAATTTGTTCCGTTATTGGAATCGAATATTACAACCACTTGTTTGTCATAAAATGGCTCAATACTCGTAAAATCCATCGTAAAATAAATAAATGTCATAGTATAATAAATCAATTGTCTGATATCTTTAAACATAGTCCACCTTCTTTCATGATGTTCATCAAATAAAAAACAAAAATACAAAAAAAGAATATAACCAAGTCCGTAATTATGTATACAATATAAACCAGCACAATTATTAAAGGTAAATTAGCATAGGTACATATTACCTTAATTAGTGAAATGAAATAAAATAGTTTGTTAATCATGTAGGCAATTGAAATAGCGCTTATGACAAGTCAGTACAAAAGTAAAAGAAACTTATATATAAAAATCAGTATCAACTAATATAACATGGCATACATAGCATCATCAAAATACACTCGGCCATTACACTAAATCGATTTATTTATATATTAGTGTTACGATTGTATGCTTTGAATCGATCCTACCAGGTTGCGTCGTGGGAATCTGACTATAGTTTTTTACCCGTTTTTCCACGGCGGAAAGCGAAACTTTGTTTTATTTCGCAAGTCTTGACGGGTAAACTGGCCGCTGCGCCAAAAACCATTAAAAAGCCTTATCACTACATGACCACTCGTTCAAAACAAACAAATGAAAGCGAACGATTTACAGTATAGTTTATTGCATAAAGAATGATTCGCTTCCCTTTCGATATTACATTTACGTAATAAGAGCTCCTCGGATCGTGTCCCGGACCACCTCTCAATGCGTTATTGTTCATTGTTTACCATCGTTCTGGACATTTCTATAAACAATATTGTTTACAGTCGCCGAAGCGGCTGTCCACGAGATTGTTGTGAAGTAATTATCATTGCGAATTGTTGAATGTTTAAATGCAGAATGCGAATGGCTTTCTCGGACAAAATTAGGTCTGAGATGCTTGTTTAATCGTGATATATTTGTAGTTTTAAAATATAAAAAAGAAATAAATGACGACAGTGTTGGAAGTCGTCTTTTTTCTTTTCGTGATTTTTATAATGGTTGTTCACTTATAGCTTATATTAATTGAAATAAAATCCTCATTTTCAATGTAAGTAAGACACCAAGCAATTATTACCGGCATTCGAGCGATCTTTATATTAATTAAGCATATTTAAAAAACCTAATTACATGAACCGGTCAGAACAAGAAACCTACATACCAAACATTCTAGGTCAAAATACTTGTCTAAATATATTTGTCTCATTACAAAAAAGCACTCGAACGCTTCGTCACTTCCATTAGGCCGGGTTCACACGGTGATACTTTTTTTTTTCAAGATAATATCTCAGCGAATACTACTAACCTATTATAAGACAGACGAACCAATTGATTTACTATTCTAGATGTGTAAGTTTGGATTTTTGTGAGTTTGTGTAATGGGAACGTTTGGGGAGTGAATCACCCTTTAACGGCTGAACGATTTTGTATGAAATTTGGCACACAAATAAATCATGACCTGAATTAGGACACAGGCTTTTTGTCCCCAAAATAGGCCGATCACGCGGGCGAAGCCGTGAGCAAAAACTAATAGACTTTAAACCCGTTTATACGACGAGACCGTATGTACTGAAAATAAACATATAATGTTGTTGTTTCGACTCACTGGACTTTTTATAAACCGAATGAATTGAAACATAAAGTCAATTCACGTTTACTCACGCGTATAATCTAGCAGCAAGATGATCGCTTTCGCTGTAAGACCACTGCAACTGTGCGTGTGCTGGGATTGCGTGGGTAAATGCCTCGGTTGAGGTCAACGGAAAATCAGATCAAACAACTTTATGTCTTTTAATTGAAACAAGAAATGATCTGATTACAGAGCTTCCGCTTGGCGGATACGTTCTTCTTGCTTGCGTGACCGTTTTTCTCTTTTCCGGGCGTAGCCTGAACGTTATTCTTGCTTCTGGGCGTAGCCTGGACGTTATTCTTGCTTCTGGGCGTAGCCTGGACGTTATTCTTGCTTCTGGGCGTAGCCTGGACGTTATTCTTGCTTCTGGGCGTAGCCTGGGCGTTTTTCTTGCTTGATTCTTCTTTTTTCTTCTTTCTTCTTTTTAGTTGTGACCCGAGGGAGCTGGAGCGGCGAACTGGCTTCGCTGGGCCGGCAACCCGTAATTTATTCGATTGCCGGCCCTCGTCCCTCACTCCTCTGACCCTTCCCCTCTAGGCGATCGACCAATAAGGAGACGGGATTCTATATCCTTTATTATGTACCTTATTTACTATCTTATATACTATGTTATAACGATATAACTACACATGCTACTATCTTATGGCTAAAGGGATAAAAAACTGTATATTTTATTAAAGTCAAAATATAGAAAAACATTGAAAACAATAATTAAAAACTATTACGCTTAAAACTAACTATATACAGGACGAAATGTGCAAAATAACGAGGCTCTCTTTAAGGTATTGCCGCGCGCCACTTAAGTAAAATGTATATAAGGAAGAGGCGCTCCCTACGGCATTACCCGAAGTTACCTAATGTCATCATAAAATCGAGCTGATCCTGCACATTTCTCCCGCCGTGCATCGCCCGCCGCTGCGATGCATTTTAGGTCGGTGCAGGATCACTCGGCAACAGCACGATGATCTTCTTAGCTGGACGCCGGAGCACGCCGTTTCTTGTCTCGATGTCCACGGTGCGCGTGATGCCGTCTGGTCCAGGATAAGATGCGCTGATGCGTCCGCGCACCCACATGTTGCGAGGGAGGTTGCCGTCCACGATCTGCACCAAGTCTCCGACTTGAGGCTCCGGTCCTCTTCCGTGAGGGTCTCTTCTGTTCCTCAGCTCCGGCAGGTACTCCTTCAGCCATCGTGCCCAGAACATGTCGGCTAGGCGTTGTGAGGTACGCCAGCTGGCACGCAGGTTCAGGTCTTGATCTTCGAACTGGCCCGGCGCTGAGACTCGTCCCGGTCCGCCCATGAGGAAGTGGTTGGGCGTGAGGGCTTCTGGATCTTGAGGGTCCACGGATACGTGTGTCAGAGGTCTGCTGTTGACGGTGAATTCAACCTCCGCGAGCAAAGTGTGTAGAACCTCTTCTGACGGATGCCTCTCATGTAGCACGGTCCCGAGTGCCGTCTTCACAGAGCGCACCATGCGCTCCCATGCTCCGCCCATGAACGGTGCTCCGGGTGGTATGAAGCGCCAGTCGATTGCTTGCTTGGACGCCTCTTGCTCGGTGGCCGCGATGACAGCTTGACGAAGCTCCTTGTCCGCGCCGTGGAAGCTGGTGCCGTTATCCGACCATAGTTGTGTCGGACAACCTCGTCGTGCAATCATTCTTCTCAGCGCCATGATCGCAGAAGATGCGCTGAGCGACGATACCAACTCCAGGTGGATGGCGCGCGTAGTGAGGCAGGTAAATAGTGCGACGTACCGCTTCTGATGAGTGCGGCCTACAGTGATGCTTAGCGGCCCGAAGTAGTCCAATCCCGTGTACGTGAAGGGTCGCTGATGGTGTGCAAGACGACAAGGTGGGAGGTCGCCTGTGCTGGGTTGTGGTGGAGTAGCGGTTCTGACGCGGCATTGTAGGCACTGTCGCACGATGCTCTTGGCCGTAGGACGTAAGCGGAGGACCCAGTGCCGTGTCCGGCACTCGTTGACCAGTGCTTCCACGCCGGCGTGATGCAGCTGCCGATGTATGTGCTTGATCCACAACCTTACTGCTGGATGGTCACCATCTAGTACTAATGGGTGCTTCATGTCTTCGGATACTTCGAGCGCGGCCCCTATTCTGCTTCTCAGCTTAATGTATCCCTCAGAGAGGTTTACACTAAGCGCGTAGAGCCGGCTGTCTCTTGATACGGTGTTTCCTTTCTTGAGCGCCTGTAGCTCTTCGGGAAAGGAATCTTCTTGGCTCACTTGTAGGATGAGGGCTTCTGCACGGCGTTGCAGTCGAGCGGGGATCGGCAGAAACGTATCTTCTGTTGTTGAAGTAGGCGTTTTCTTAGGCGCGGGCGTCTTGGCCTTCTGGTTGCGCCATGTCGGGTCCGGGTTCGAATTCTGTTTCGTTCTCTTGTAGTTCACCTTTTGTGTTGCTTTTTGCTGGAACATTTCCACGGCTTGTAGTGTTCGTGCCGTGGCCCGCAGATATCTCGTCCATTGTGAGAATCGGTTGACGTCTGGTAGGGCCTCCTTGAGCCGTGGAGGTTGTTTCTTGGCGATGTGGCACAGTCGTTCTTCACCCGTCGCAGTGATGACGTCCCTGTCATCCGGTGGCCACATCTCCGGTTCCTGCAGCAAAAACTCTGGCCCGGTGAACCAACGGTGGTCCGACCCGAAGTCGTCCGGCACGTTGCGAGTCGCGTCGTCGGCCACGTTGAGCTTTGTTGGTATCCACCGCCACTCGTTTGTGTGACTGTGCTCTTCTATCGCGGCGACACGATGAGCGACGTATGCCTTGTACGATCTTGACCCGGTGCGAATCCATGCTAGTGTTGTGCGACTGTCTGTCCAATAGACCGTCGCCTCGGGTTTTCTGTGATGTTCCTGCTTCACGGCGGCTGCCATACGCGCGCCGAGTACTGCTGCCTGCAACTCCAGTCTTGGGATCGATGTCACTTTCAGAGGGGCTACCTTGGCTTTGGCAGCGATGAGCGTGACCTTGACGTGTCCTCCGGCATCCGCGGCGCGCCAGTACAGTGCCGTCGCGTACGCGGACTCACTCGCGTCGGTGAAGACATGTAATTGCAGGGATATCGCCGAGCTGTAGACTGGGTAGCACCTCGGCACCGATACTGACCTTAGATTCTTGAGGTTGGTGATCCACCTGGCCCAACTCGCGGCCAAGTCTGGTTCTATTGGCTCGTCCCACTCAGTGCCGTGT
This sequence comes from Amorpha juglandis, assembly GCA_949126905.1. NCBI lineage: Eukaryota > Metazoa > Arthropoda > Insecta > Lepidoptera > Sphingidae > Amorpha > Amorpha juglandis. The sequence goes on from OX421365.1 coordinate 9,040,669, forward strand.
CTCCAAACCTCCTGTAAAATTTGTTTCGCCGCTATGGTTATTGGCGAGACTAACCCGAGCGGGTCAAATAGTGACATTACTATTTTTAGGGCTTGTCGCTTCGTCGGCCTTTCGCTGTGTAGGACGTTCTGAGGTATGCGTCCCAAGTCTAAATTGAAGGCAAGACGATCTTCAGTGGGTTTCCATATGAGGCCGAGTACCCTCTCGATCTTGGTATCTTCCTCCAAGGCTACGCTATTTTCTTGTTCGATATTTTCGCCGAGTTCTTCTAGTAGAGCCGTCGAATTCGATGACCATTTGCGAAGTTCAAAATGTGCGTTCCGGTGGATCTCCCGTACCTGTTGTGTTATCTTCGTCGCCTCTTCCAGTGTCTTGAAGCTGTCGAGGTAATCGTCCATGTAATGCTTCGTCTTGATTGCGTCGACGGCTTCCGGGTACTTGTGGCGATGTTCTTCCGCGTTGCGATTCATCACGTAGATAGCGGTCGAGGGTGAGCTGGATGCCCCGAAAATCAGCGACTTCATGCGATACTGTCGCGGCGGGTGTTCGTCGCGTCTGTCCCCTCTCCACAGGTACCGGAGCGCGTCGCGATCCTCTTCTCGCAGCTCCACTTGCATGAACATTTCGCTTATGTCGGCGGTTACTGCGATTGGATGTTGACGAAACTTCATTATGACACTTGGCAGCGGCTGTAGGAGGTCCGGACCGGTGAGCAGCTGGTCATTCAAAGATGTACCTCTGGTCTTGGCGGCGGCGTCGTGTACCACTCGTAACTTGCCAGGCTTCATTGGGTTGAACACGGCGAAATGAGGTAAGTACCAAGTCTTACGTGTTGTCGTAGGAGGAGCCGGTTCAGCGTAACCCTTGGTTACCAATGCCTCCATCTGTTCATTGTACTTTACCTTGAGCTCGGGATTCTGATCTAGCTTCTTCTCAATGGTGAGAAGTCTTCTTAATGTGTTGTCGTAATTATTTGGCATGACAACATCTTCCTTCTTCCACAACAATGCAGTTCTATAACGGCCATCTGAGTTCTGTTTTGTGTGTTGCTCCAATATACGAAGCGCTTGCTCCCCCGGGTCACTATTGGGTCGTCTTGGGTCGACGTACAAATTGTCGAGCGTGATGAACTTCTTCACCATCTCTGTGAGTTCGCCGTCCATTGCGCTGTGGTTGATGAAGTTTACACGATGTCCCAGTGTTCGCGTATGACTTCCATGCACCACCCATCCGAGCGGGGTCAGCGATGCGACTAGTTGATTCCTCTTCCCGGTTCTGACTTCCGTAGCGAGCAATAAATGCCAGTTGTCCTGGCCTATCAGGATCTTTGGTGTCGCGTCGCTAGGGCGTAGTTCCGATATTATGTCCTTGAGGTGTTCGCAGTTGTCGATCGCCGCCTTCGGGATGTGTTGCGCTGTCAGCCGGAGGTTTTCTACAGTGCGCGCTTGGATTCTATCTTCCTGTTGATTTGTCCCTTTTATCGTGAAGGTGACTCGACGGGACTTGAGTTCGCTTCCTGTTTCCCCGTCGTAGGTAGTGATACTCAGGGGCTCATCCGGACCGTCGGCTCCTATCTTCCTGGCCAGTTCCGCGTCGACGATGGTTATCGTCGAACCGTCGTCCAATAGGGCCAACGCGTCCGCAGCTCCCGCCGGTCCGGAAATAGTGACTGGGATAATCTTGAGGAAGGACACCTTCGGAGCGCATGCCATGTTTACTTGTTCTTCATTCTTCACTTCTTCGTTACTATTCTTCTTTGTTGAGTGAAGAAGTTTGTTGTGGAGATGTACACAGCCGTCGATCTCGCATTTCTTGGGCTTACAGCTGTGTTGTTTCGATCTATGTCGCAGGCACCGGAAACATAGGTGATGCTTCTTCGCTATGTCCCATCTTACATTGATGTCTGCGTCCTTAAACTGCTTACATTCCGCAATACTATGCTCCTTGTTGCATAGTCCGCAAGCTGGCTTATTATTTTCGGCGACCGCGTTCACCCTTTGTCGACGTTGTCCCGGTGTGTTCGGTTTGGTTGGAGTTCGGTCGACGACTGGTTCCGGTGGGGCGAACGGGCTGCAATACTCCGCTTCCTTCGTTATGAAGCGGCTAAATTTAATTAGGTCTGGATCCGACTTCGGTTGCGCGGATGCAAACACGTACCATTGTCTTCTCAACGTTGGTGTAAGTTTTTCGACTATGTTTCTTGTAAGTTCCGGGTTGTACAAGTAGAAGGCACAGTCGAGGGCTTGTAGTGTTCCTACAATGTTTTCTATTCTCGTGGCGAAGGTGCATAGTTCACGCGGCGATTCGGTGAGGCGCGGCAAAGTTCTGAGTCGTTCTATTTCCGCTATTGCAATGGAGTCCGGTCGCCCGAATCGCGTCTCCAGTGACTTCATAACATGGTTCGGGTCCGCGATGGAAATCAACAACCCTTGAACCGCTTCCTTCGCCAATCCTTTGAGGCTTCTACGTAGTCTTGACATGTTTTCCAATGATGAGAAGTGATGCGCCGTCTCGATGTAGGCGGCTCTATAGGTCAACCAGTCTTGATGTGCACCATTAAATATTGGTAGTTCACTGTACCTTATTGGCTGCCTGTTCTGTGCAGACTGGACTGCGCATGTAATCGCGGAGGCCAACTCTTGAATCTCCGTCGATCTTCGCTGAATGGCTATCGCTTCATTAAGTTCTTGACGCGGGACGTCTGAAGCGAAGGGTCTCCAAGGCGCGTGGCTGGCGGCTTGGTTTGCTGTTGGCGGCTGTGCTTCCCCGAAGTTCTGCATGGGCGGGTGCACAACCGGGTTCTGGTGCCACGGTGGCGCGACCGGTGGCGTGGGCGGCGGCGCAGCTCCGAAGTTCTGGCCTCCCGATGCGGCGGTGATCGGTGGCGGAGGTAGCTGCGCTGTCGAGTTCTGGAGTTCGCCAGGTGTCACCATGCGCAGGGGTGGCGGGAGTGCGGCGGTGATTCCCGCCGGTGCAGGCGCCGGGGTGTCCCATGACGCGGCAGTGGTCACTGGGACGGCAGGATCGGCCGGCGGCTGAGGTTCATGTTGCGCTTCTGGCTGGTAGTCGATGGCTAACAGTTGACTGCTTTCCAGCCAACTGTGGACCCGTTGCTCCTGTTCAGCCTCGGTGACGGCGGAGTTCGTGTCTGAGTCCGACTCTGCTTCTATTTCGGCTATACGGGCGGCGGCTAATTCCACCTTGAGTCGGGCGAGTTCGGCCCGTGCGGCGGCCAGACGCGATGATCTTGTTGATTTCTTCGATACAGTCTTGCTTCGGCGTACTGTCGCAGACTTCGTGCTAGTTGCGCGAGTGGGCTCGACCGTGGTAGCGGGTGCGGGCGACCGAATGTTCGTGGTACCGGGCGTGTTCGTGGTACCGGGCGTGTTCGTGGTACCGGGCGTGTGCGTGGGTACGCGCATGACGCCGTCCGCGCGCGTGGCGTCGATTGTGGTAGCGGGCGCACGCGGGAGATCGGTCGCGGCATCCGGGATGCGCGAGACACCTGTCGCGCGCGAGGTGTCGGTCGCGGTCGCGGTCGCGGACGTACGCGAGAGGTCGGTCGTAACCGTGACGTCCGTAGTTGTGGCCGAGGTCCCGGTAACGAGCGTGGCGGCACTAGACTGGCCTGTAGCGCTCGTCCCGGTACCCGACGCACTCGTGGCGTCCGTCACGGTAGCGCTTGAGACTGTTGCCGAAGCGGCTCTGCGTCCAGTTGACCTGGTTACAGGCATCTCCCACGATAATCCGACTCCGAAGGACCAACGATGTGCGTGTGCTGGGATTGCGTGGGTAAATGCCTCGGTTGAGGTCAACGGAAAATCAGATCAAACAACTTTATGTCTTTTAATTGAAACAAGAAATGATCTGATTACAGAGCTTCCGCTTGGCGGATACGTTCTTCTTGCTTGCGTGACCGTTTTTCTCTTTTCCGGGCGTAGCCTGAACGTTATTCTTGCTTCTGGGCGTAGCCTGGACGTTATTCTTGCTTCTGGGCGTAGCCTGGACGTTATTCTTGCTTCTGGGCGTAGCCTGGACGTTATTCTTGCTTCTGGGCGTAGCCTGGGCGTTTTTCTTGCTTGATTCTTCTTTTTTCTTCTTTCTTCTTTTTAGTTGTGACCCGAGGGAGCTGGAGCGGCGAACTGGCTTCGCTGGGCCGGCAACCCGTAATTTATTCGATTGCCGGCCCTCGTCCCTCACTCCTCTGACCCTTCCCCTCTAGGCGATCGACCAATAAGGAGACGGGATTCTATATCCTTTATTATGTACCTTATTTACTATCTTATATACTATGTTATAACGATATAACTACACATGCTACTATCTTATGGCTAAAGGGATAAAAAACTGTATATTTTATTAAAGTCAAAATATAGAAAAACATTGAAAACAATAATTAAAAACTATTACGCTTAAAACTAACTATATACAGGACGAAATGTGCAAAATAACGAGGCTCTCTTTAAGGTATTGCCGCGCGCCACTTAAGTAAAATGTATATAAGGAAGAGGCGCTCCCTACGGCATTACCCGAAGTTACCTAATGTCATCATAAAATCGAGATGATCCGGCACAGCAACTGTCCAATTTTAAACAAAATTAAATGATATCCTACCGTGTGAATTTCCCCACAATTTTTAAGACAGCTGGAAAATGTTAAAACCTGCCATAGTATATTAATTCCAGCCTTCAAACTTTTCACGCTCTTTGGCCACACGTGATGTCCAAATAATAAATGAATAATCAAAACAAAACACGGTTTTATTATGTGTACGATAACGTTAAAATGTCAATAGACCGCGCCCACTCATTCTGTAGCTGTGATATTTTTAAAACGCCACGGTACATTCATTTCAATGGGCTAATATTGATATTAACCGGTGAATTTAGTAGCCAATTTGTTGGCTCGTTATTTTTTATGTAAATTGCGTTGGGCTTCAGTGCTAATAAATAATAGTACTTATTATAATATTCATTTAAACGGGTCTTAATCGCGTGGTATTTGAAGGTATCGGTCAACCCATGACCACGGCCGATATAACTCATTCGAAACGTCGGGAAAGAAATATATAATAAGTATTTATATCTTCAAATACGCCGCGTATAAGACCTTACACGGATCTATAATATCATAAATCATATGTGAATAAAATTGCATATGTGTTGATAAAGAATCATTATCAAAACACGAACTGGGCAGTACCAAAATTCCCCTTGCCACCAACATGACAAGTAACGTGCACATTAAAAAAAACACACGCAGAAAGCCTGTCTTCTATCAGTCATTGTCGGCCCACTTTCGACAATGTGTTTTTAGACCGGCCAACATTGCTAATGATACAAAATTTTCGCCACGACATTTCAAACCGCTACAATTATTGTTGCCAAATATTTTTAGCCCATTAATCGGCTTTGTGCGTTTTGATAAATTGTTACAAGCCATAAGCTTGGGTAATTTGGTGATTAATTGATCCATATATTTACTAGTACGTAACTAATCCACTATGTAAGAGGCTCTTTGTTTTGTTTATCATATACTACGTAGTTAGGTAGAGAAACTTTAGTCTTGGGTTCAGATCCCACGGGTGATCACAATTTGTTTGTTGGTTTTCGACATCCCACATGAATTACCCCGAGATAGGAATATGTGCTCAGTATGCCGATAGGCATGTATCGTATATTATCATGGGACGGAAATAAGCACGGCGAACCGTGGGTTCACTAAATGCGTCTCTGGCTAACCCTTCGGTGATAGAAGCGTGATAGCTTATGGTTATACTTGCTTCTTGACAGCTCAGTATTATAAATTCAGTTAACAATTGCATGCAAATACGCTGTAACATTACAGCCCACAACAAGTAACAAAATTATTATCTCAATTTTATCTTGATGGGGGTTTATATGTTATTGCGTATTTACAGCCAACTATAGTAATTCCGTATGTTTGATGACCGCGTTTAATTGTTGATCTAAGTTGTCAAATGAATATAATTATTTAGACAACTACTAATAATATTCAGCCATCGTTGACTCATGGCTGGCCATAATACTTGCTTAGTTGTGTTGCTTTTAGTCACTTCAGATCAACGGATCGAAATAACCAACCCGAAGGTACAATGTCTGTCAGTAATGATAATAAAATACTATCCGTAGCTGAAATACTCGTATTGTGATTATCAAACGAGGGAAGAATTATATAGATGAGGATTTATAATGAAATAAGCCACAGTCAGCGAAATTACATACCATTTTCTTATTGTGTCGGGTAGAGTATGAGTAGAGAATAGAGGTAACTAATAATAGATTTATCACACACAAAGCTAATATAGAACATAATCGTGTTTATCTATTGAAATAAGATACCACCGTATTATCGTATAGTAAAAATAAGTATGATTAATTATTTACACATAACTTAGAATTCCCAGTAGATTTGTTTAATTCCGGCTAGAACCACAAAAGCGTCGTGATCGCATCAGCCGGGTTGAATCTAGACACATTGCGGGATTATAGTTGTCCAGCTAACTTACGACCTACCGAGCTCAGTCTGCTATTTAACAATGGATAGATAGATAGGTACACGCGAAGGCTATAGCCTAACTCAAATGCATCTACTTCAACATAATTGTCACACAAAACTATCGTAACTTCTCGCTTACTCGCCGATAGCTGTTTACCTTTCCAAAACCGAATGCATCATTGAACAGGCACTTAAAACGTACCAGTTAAACCGAAAGATCGCTGTTTATTGTAAACATTATAGCGGGTTCACACGGTTCGATTAGCCGACTTCAAAAAGGGAGGATGTTCTCAACTCGGGGCTTTTTTCCTCTATGTGAATACATCGACTTTTCCGCTTATTATTATTGTAGACGGATAGAGTTTAATTGCGTTGTGGTTGGTGGATTTTAATAAGTTTGGTTAAGATCTGATGACGGAGTATAGAGTAAAAAATTAACTCCTCGACTGATAAAGACATACTCCTCGCGATTGTGTTATTGTATAGTGGAATTTACATCCTGAACAAAACTATACCAAAAGTATAGATAGTTAGATGTATACTAGAAATGCAAAAATAAAATGAGTTTAAACAAAACTAAAAAACTCACTTAAAAATTACACTGAAATGTCTAAATCATATTTTCTAGAAGTATTTTCAGAGTCTGTGCAGTTTCATTTAACCGACAGCGGCACCGACCGACCGACGGCATTGACTTTAAAAAAATTGCCTGCGATTTGAATCGTCTGAGCAGACTTTTCATCGAATTTATCAAAAAATATCATATAGCTTTTGCTTCAAGTCAGTTGATCAACTAAAAACGGATCGTACGAACCCGTCTCTAAACGACTAAAAAAAGCGTAAACACATGCGTTCGAAGGTGACTGACCCATTTTAACAACATCAGAGTAAACAAGAATCGACGGCGATACATCGAGCGGCCGCTGCCCACGCGTCGCCTGTCACTGTGAACGCGCGCAAATCGCTTGTTCGCGAGATTTTAATGTGCAGATCTCGACCGGCCTTGATACAGATACCAGCACAGTTAGTGATCCGCTCGTTCACTATCGCTCTGTTACCGTTCTGAAATTAACCCCCGCGGATATGGCGGAGTAGCTAACGGAAGGCGCGACGGCAAAACAAAACCGCATCTAGGCTTATGATGTCGCACGTTCGACAAAATTGCTTATTTACGGCTAACACGATTGGTGTTTAACGTGTATGTGTGTTTGTCGCTTTATTCCTTGATCGGATTGTACGCATTACGGATATATATGATGATTCTTCTGGAATCATGGGAGTTCATGGACAGTGGAGATCACCTACCATGTGATGACGCACTCGCTTGTTTGCCGGCTATCCTATAAATATAGATTAAGCATAGACCACACTAACACTCGTTGAATATGGCGCCTGTGTGTCCGCTACATAGTTTATTTTTAAATGGCATCATGGTAATGCCAAAAATTCTTCAAAGCTAATTACACACATCATCTACAACCTTAATTATCTTGATCTATCGCATTATTAAGCTACACCAACACCGGGCTGGATGCAAGTTTATTTTCTCCTAATATCGCACGCACTCTATCACGTCAATGTTTGCGTTTTGAACTATAAATGTGCCACCGGTGGCCGCGATCATTGCCGGTGAATCTCTACCGTTTCTTATCCTTTTCACACCTGTTACAATTGCCCCAGGTGTGAGAGAGATAGTATGCAGATTAAAGTGATAGCTCGGGATGCCACGAATTCCGAGTGTCACGTAAGTGCTTTTATATAATCCCAACGTGTTTGTCCATTCCCTCACGCTCGTCTCTGAGCTAAGCGAGGTATGGGACGCCCAAGTTGTTCTTTTTACGTAGATGTCTACTCGATGGTTGGAGGGATGACGGATTAACTTATATGAATGTGTGTTTCTCATCATGCATCTTGATTGTATTGGTCTCTATTAGATCATCATCATGTTCGTATTTTTTATATAGACGAAGATTTCCGAAATGCATAACGTCAATGATGTGGATACTCTAATAAATAGATTTCATTCTTCGTTTTATATCGTATTTATTATCCAAATACTTCCCTGCCACAAAAGTCTCATAAGCAAATGCAATGATACAAATTCCATTCGCAAGCCCATACTTCTAAGCTTTATTACATAACATGATATGCGCCAACGCGGACGTGGAGAACCGCGGCGAATCCATTACGGTGCTCGCGCGCATCATCCTCAGTTATATGGAATGCGTGTCTATTGGCTTGCGGTGGGGACGTGGGGTCGCGTGCCTAGTGCCTACTGCAACGGGACCACAGAGATGAATGTATTGATGGCGTTATTGATACGGTTCGTTTGGCCCCGTTTCTTTAATGTCTGAAAAGGCGATTAAAGAGTTCAATGATTGCTTGGAAAGTCGCACGAGTATAGTTTTCATGTTAATTTAGTCTTGTACGTGTATAGGTGTAGCTCATTGTAGACGTCGCATGTTACACTACATTGTGTTAACATTTAGCGTAAGTTTTTGCGCTACGCACCGATGCGCTCTATGATATATGTAATCTATGCGCACTCCGATGACAACCTCAATCTACATAGTGAAAATTGGCACGGTTGGTTGCATACAGGTTGTAGTACTTATGTGATTTATTATATTTTGAGAGGTCTTTTAATTTAAGAGATATTTTTATATTTGGATCTAGTTATATCTCATGCCACCTTCGACTGAGAATCTGATACTCTTATGAGATTTCTAAATCACATATTCTATGTTGGAACCCACGCCACGCCAGTGCACACGACTGTTATAACTCATAAACTCATTCATTCTTAAATTGGAAGAACTACATTTACCTACATTTATTAATTAATTATACGTTTCCTTACTGTGCCGTTATTCATTAAATTGATCCATAATATTATTATCCCGTTCCGGAATATAAAAGGAGGAAAATATGGTTTGTGTTATGTTCATTAATATATTCGAGTACAATATATTATTTTCATTAATGTACATGTTATCCCCAACTAGTCACTATAACATGAGGAAATAATGTATGTTTTATCTTCAGGAAAATTATGATTAACTCTTGTATTATTGACACAATTTACACTGGCTGTTTTCAAATTACTGATAAGAGTTTTGTTTGTTTATTTTCTTATATGAGCTGTTCAAGAATCAAGACGTGCAACCGTCATTGTATTGCATGTGTTTTTAATGAAACATCTAAAGTGTTTGTTCACTGTATCGGTTGCACATCTCTGTGAGGCAAAACGTTGTGGGAACGCGGACGCTTATGAAGATTCGCAACATCTGACTTGAGTGACTTGTGAAAAAATATTATTTATTCTTACTTGTCGATTACGATATTCAATCGTAAGTTAGTATCAAGACTCTCTTGAGTCTTTACTTTGAGTCTTTTCAGTCCTCGAAGCCAAGAGGCTGGTCGACGAACCATTTTCAGAAGTCGTCGTTTTTCATCCACATTTTTAAGCAATACGGCATTTATGGTGATTTCTATACATTACAAAATACAATTGTACTGTCTATAGAAAAGTCAGCAGGAGTCGGCCTCACCGAAACTGTCGTCCAAATGCTGAATAAGGGACGACTCAGGGTACCTTCCCTTATAACAACGAGGAAGCATAACGACACTAATGAAGACAAAATGAAGCGAAAGTGGTGTATCAGAATCGTGTAAAGTGTAAATCCATTGTCATTATACATATATGTAAACCACAGACAAATTCAATCACGAAAAACCACTAAACGACCTGCAAGCAAAACCGAAGTCTCATAGACTAAAGCACGCGAGGCGCGTGCGACGAAACTCTAATCGTGCTAGAGAGATCCGAAACGATTTTAGGAAAAATTTTATGTAACTGAGGCACGCAAGATCGCTTGCATAATGGGCACGAGAGCGGGCACCGTTCGCGCCCAACTTCTACCGCTACATGCGAGATGCCGATAATCAAATTAATTGCGCCCGTAAACACGACCGATGAGTTATTAACGGACCTTCGAGTTTGGTTGGCTAAGACGAGAGTGATTTTGTCGGAAGTTTTAATATGAAATGTGGAAATCTTGTCACTGCTGGAATTTGTTATTAATGTAAGGGGGACATTAATGAAATATGATAGTATTAGTGAAAAAAATACTATATGTACAATTTGTTGTAGTATGAAAATAATAACGTAGATCCACCAGGAGTTTGACATGTATCTTAAGTAAATGTCGCCGATTAATAATTTTATAAAACCTTATCATATACTGTATAAATGTGTTCATTAGCCACTAATTACAGTGTTTGGTTTTATGGGACACGCTAAGTCACTAATCGTACTATAATACTCTTACTACTATCATACTATAATTTTTAATCGTTTACTGGTGTGACATCAAGTCCATGATGAAATAAACCACTTGCACACAACTTATAAAGTGAGTTTACCCACCTTTTGGCTACTACAGACTAACCGATTCCCCGTAATTTTGTAGACAACCTGTAGAAAAGTTTATCCGCTCTTACTTTTTTATTTCTCGAACAATCACTAGAATGGCACGCTCCTCAGACCGCTAGATTTGTAGGCCATACTCGAGCGGCATTGCTAATTTTTAAAAACCATTTTGCGGGATAAAAAATATATCACGATATATTCATGTTTATACCTGCACCAGGTTCTAACGACCGCGTGCCTTCATAGAGACGTCTCAGTTTCGACACGTTTGCATAGATAATAAAAGCTGTAAGTAGTGGCAACTATATGCAAAGTGTGGGTGGTGTGGTTGGTTTATAAAGAATTCGTGCACAAATTTGAAAAATACTGTACTAAGATTTAAATAAGGACTTACGTCGTATGTCAAGCAATAACCGTTAATTCATTAATAACATAACATATAAAAAAACAATGTGGATTAAGTGTAGGTGAGATCATGTATGTAGGTGTACATAATTACTAAAAATAAAGTTGTGTATAGAATACAAAGAAATTCCACAGGTCATTTGTTTGAAAATACCATCCATGACTCTACATAATTCTAACTAACTAAAGCAGTTTTAGCAAAACAACAAGTAATAAAAATAAGTCAGTGGGTCTAGTGTCTGCGCGTGATGCGCGTTTGTAATTTTATTTTATTTTTGTACAAAGCATGTAATTGTATAAAATATAAATAGCCTTTTTATATTTTTGAAGAGCAAGAAATTGTCTTAAACAACCAATTTTTGATTTAGCTGCTGCAACCGATAAATCAAGCTTGGGAAAACGAACATTTCGGTTGTATTTTTTATTAGCTCTAGTTTATAATTTATAAATATTAATGCTTTATTTTTAAATGTTTTTATATTTTTATAGCAGTCATTCATTAATTACGCAACCAAACAAAGATAATTAAAACTAAAATAAATCTTACTTCCTCATCACTAAAATTATAAATTTAAATTACCAAATCACAAACAATCCGCAATCCAATCAGAATAGTCACTATTCATAAAAAATAATGATTTTCATATAAGCGTACAGATGTGCAACGGTTGATTAGAATGACAAAATACCAGACGTTCCATGAAACAAATAAAATGGCAACTGACAAGTTGTTTAATATTCGGCTTCATTCGCAGACTTTATTATAAAGGCCTGTTTTGAGGTGCGCGACCAACACAAGAAAGCGCGAAGCGAAGAAATTTTAAGTTATACGTTATACTGTCTCGGACAGAAAGCGACGCGCGTCTTTTCCACTGTCCACACAATTTCATATATAGGGATATGTCGCGATCGCCTGACTCGCGTCACGCGTCGCTCTCTCCTTGTCTCAGTCGCGCACCTTAAAACAGGCCTTATGGTTTTCCATTTCATCAAAGTATGTGCTTTTCCGCCAAACGCATTTCGTAGCGTTCGTTGATTGATTGACTTAAAAGGCAGCAAACAGACCGACTGTTATGTTTGTAATAGCTAAAAGCTACTGCAATTTGAGATTTCGTCCCGTGATATTTATTATTTTTTTCTTTGCTAATACATACGACTACTAGCTAGCTGGCAAAAAGCTTAAAATCTTCGAATGTTTATATGCATTAAACATAGTCTTGAATTGTAATTACCGATCGTGTTCACTTCACTTGAGGATAATAATCATTGAAACCATATTCCCAAATATGTTATCTATTTAGATTCATGCAAAATTAAACACAAATTGCTAGTGTTAAAACAAATCAATGTTTTCAAACCAATGTTAACCTCAATTATCGATTTAGACATTACTCCGACAAATTATGACAAACTATAATAAGCTGTGTACACCGCTGGTGATGAAGCACATTATCAATAACAATATCATAGAAACAACGACTATTGTAAAACAATATGTTATTCGTCTGTGTAAATCTTACGAAATGTAGTTTATTTTTAGATGTCTACGTATGGAAAAGAAACAGTTTTATTGCAAACAATTTTATCATTGATCTCGAGGCTATGACGGCAATGTGTTAATATCTGATAGACGGCCCGTCGTAAACCCATAAGTCAAAAATTGAAGACATGAACGACTCCAATTCTTTGAATTAAATTTACAAAATCAATATAACATTAAAGCTATCTTTACTAATACGAATAATCTGACAGAGCTGTCCTACAGGGAAGAATTCACATAGATGGTAATAAAACGCTTGACAAGGTGCATAAAAAGTGCAGCGACGCCGGCGCCTCGGCGGCCGTCGGTATTTTTAGTCATGCTCAGAAATAAACTATGTGTGTCGCATCCAACTCCCGAGCAACGCCGTCGGCTCAGAAGGGTCATCTTTGCACAAACTGGGACTTTAGACGTTATATAGGTTATCGATTTTGAACAACCTTAGCGAATTACATCCAATATCAATCGTCATCAAATTTATATGAGTCCAAATCGTTATCGTCATCAAATTTATATGAGTCCATATAGTAATAAAGCTAAACTCTACCATTTATATAAAAATAAATACGATCGCAATTGGCGGAAAAAAAATATTGGCGGAATGTTACGTACGTAAAAAAACGCGCCAAATTGAGAACACCACCTTTTTTGGATTTAGAGTTAAGAGGTGGAAATAGAACTGATTTCGCTTAATATTATATAATTATAGTTAAAAGCATTTCGTAACTGTAATTTTAGCACCCGGCCCTCTTTTTTGGCCACAAAAAAAGTGAAAATCCGATCTTGTCCGAAATTCTAAATAATTGCTGTTATGTGGGCATATAATAAATAATTAATTGTTGTTCGACTATCTTCGTTTCATAACACACAACATGGTGTCCGGTGCGAGGTGGTCCTGAAGTTATAGTTTTATGCAACAGCTGGGCTCGCATACAATGTGCTGTAATTAAAAATGAGTCATGATAAACATTGTATGATCCCGTATGATTGTTGCAGATGGATTCCCGGAACGGTTCTTTTTAGAATGTCTAGAGTTAAACGGAAGCTTGTTAGTTACTGCTAATATATGACTACATCCTACTACAAGACGGCATAACAATCGCGGCTGCGCCCCGATGTTGTTTTTAAAATATTCATTCGTCCTTTTTTTTATTTCGAATTTCGATAAAATCTAATTTTTCTGTGTTTCCCATGCCTGCCGGCATGCAACTCGGTCGACTAGGCTAACACTTTTTACCAGCCCTGTATTACACACTATTACTTATGTATGTGGAGAGTATACGAAAATTGTCATAGTTTTTAAAAACTATAAAATCATGTACTAGGCCTACAGCTCCAAAGCCATTAAAATGTTTTACACTACGCAGACACGAGTAACTGCAAACACAATTTGCGAAGGTGGCGTAGTGGCAAGAGTAACGGATGCACCCACCCACATGTCAGATAACATCCACTGCAACATAATAGTAACTGGGACAGTGCGATTTACGTCGCACGGGATACTCAATAAGGCACAGAAATAGTAACTGCTATTTGTTTTTTTCTTAAAGGTACCTAAGTCATATCTGTCTGGAAATACCGCAGGTGAATGCAGATTTCACAAAGGCACTGTACGGGGAAGAAAACTCCGAGTAAAGCGCACTGTTATGAAACGTCATCCATCCAGATGATAAGGATGAAATCCCACCTTTTGGCGCGAGAACACACCCCATGGTACAATAGATAAAAGAATATACAAAGAGAAGCAACATCTCTTCGCAGAGTCAATGAGTCATGTCGATCGGAAAGAACTCGACAATCGACGATTCGAGCCGCACGACGTTGGATACGGTTAAGTGGAATGAGTTGGTATTGGGGTGCACCCGCCCGCAAATGAGAACAGTACTCCATATGAGGGACATTTTGGGACCGCAAGTCCATCGTAGTTGCTGATACCCACGATACAGGTTTAACCTAGTGTAGGGTTAGGACTATCTGTGTTACTGTTGAGTGTATTCTTTTTAATTACAAATCTAAACATTGACCGTCGCCTCGGACTAAAATCCGAAATAGAACACATAATTACACGGACCACTTTTAAAATTAACTCGTCGTACAGAGCGTTTCCACCAAATTACAAATTTTTATTTATGAAAGTTAACGGCCAGAAATGAGTGCAAATTTCGTGTTCTGGGTCCATATAAGTCATCACCATCACTTCCCATTTATACCACTTCGTATTGATATTATATAACGTGATATATTAACGTGGATGTTTATGAACATGGATATTTGTTAAGAGTTAAATTGAAAACAGGCACACAGGACTCGAATTAAGGCGTAGCATAATTTTTATCGCTGTAGTACGTTTTATTCTAAATAACGTTAATATCGTCATTTTAATATCCGTATTCACAAAAAACACTCAAATAAGCTTCTTTACCAAACGTCAAATTCCGTGTATATTGTACATTGGTCTGTTTTTATTTAGCGCCAAAAACTAACCAATGACGGTTTGGGAAATCATCACTATGCGTTCGCGCTCACTATGCGGCCTCATAATATAATATTGCACAAACAGAAAATTGACGAAATGTAAAAACGGAACTCCAAAAATAATTTAATATGTTCTTTGTACGTCGCTGCGTTACCGCGTCACATAGACATTAGACACTTGTTGAAAGCTTGTTAAAAAATCTTTACAAGCTGACACGACGAGTACCTAGTTCAAGTATTTAGAACATGTAAACAAAGTTTCATTTTGAAAAATGATTTCTTGTTCGATATAATAGTTGCTGGGGATTTAAATGAAAATTAAGTGCGCGCGATAAAACTCGCTCTTGTCGGATTTAATTGACAAATTGCTCTAATTCCAATGAAATTATTTTCGGTAGTGAATCTGGGGCGTAAAGTGGGTGTTGATTGCCTTAGGCATGTTTTTATTTTGTATGTCGTTAATTTTAAGGGCATAGACAACATCACGATTGTATTTTTTTATTGGAATAAAAAAATAGAGCATTAGAATGCTTCATACACTCGTAACCAAAAATACCGTCATTGTTCATTAAAAGACACCGTTTGTAACATTATTAGTCTTTAATAATTGATCAAAGCAAAATCTTCGATCTATATGACATCCATGTATAGCGTGGACGTGCAACGGACGGGCTCGACTAACAGCAAACACCAGTATCATATTATCTCACCAGGATTTTATTTCCTAAACATGCATACGAATTATGCAGATACAGCTTTAAATAGAGCCGTCTTAGAGAGTTGAAATTGTCACCTAGTAACGTTATATTGTTTAGCTGTGATTAAGATTTCAATAGCTATAAATACATATTATGTTATCGGTGACAATCTATTAACTTGCTTTTTAGTAGGATAGGTTAATTATTAAAAAGTATATTATACTGAACTGGTTATATAATTTAACGAACTTTCAAGGAGTTTTCAGCTTCAGGCGGATGTATTTGTTTTGTTAATAAAATGTCTACATGGAGAGGTCAACTGTAATTTACCTTCTATTATATCCAATGGTTTTTTTAAACTTCTTGCATTACCTGAATGAACAGTTTTCAAACTAAGAAAGCCTGTCAAAATTAATGGCGTAAACAAACTTATAATAACAAATATGTTTATATACCTACTACAAATATCAGAAATTGTATGTCTTCAACCGTATATTATATGGTGATCGCACTCATAACGTTCGGTTAGTCACGATCGAATCGTTCCAAACAGTTGAAACGTGTCCCGCGTGGTCACACGTTGAATTTGAACCTATTGTTACCCGAAATCATTCTCATTTGTAAGTAAATTTCAGTTTTTTGTATTCAAAACACGCGCTCCAGTAATCCAGTAACGTAGACGGCTGCTTTGTATGGACTCAAAGTATTATGAAGATTAAATTTTGTTGCTACCTATGAAGATGGCGCCTTTGTCTATTTTAAGTTCGGGATATTACTCTTCTTGGATGCTACTAGCACGGAATGATTTTATGTGATTATATCGGACACACCTCTTGACTACAATAATTTCATAATACTGGAATTCATTTTGAACTAATGTTCAATATTCTAACCCATCAAGACTGTCGTTAAGTCGATGGCTAATCTTTAATATTATTTTCAAGACCAACATGGGCTTCTGACTTGGCTTAACAACTATGCCATTTGGCCTCAATCTTAATTCCCAAAATACGGTGGTCTCTAAGGATCGGTGGGGTTCAAGTGCTTGTATTCACCAACTAGTTTTAGTCGCTCCGGATTGGGTTCTTAGTTTTTATATATCTAGAATGGATCTTTATTGTTTATGTTGTTATCACATGAAAATGTATTTAGCAACTTTTAGAAATGGGTGCTCTAAGCTTTTCAGGCTGTATACGCATCCTTTTGCTATTAATTAAATTAAATAAGTTTGATTGCTTGACTCATCCATTTGCTTTTACATTTAAAGGTGAAGTGTAAATGCTACATAAGTAGAAACTATTTTCGCAGACTCCTCCGCTATCGCTACATCAAAATAAAATGTAAATTCCAATTCGACTTGCATTTTAAGGCGTACAGAATTTTAAAACAAGCCAACAATACGATTCTCGGGTTACAAAGACGTTCTGAGAAACTCCGCAACCGCGTCTCAGCATCTATTTGTTTATATAACACTAGCGGTTACCCGTGGATTTCGTGTGGTATTAATATTCCAATTTTAAATATGAAAATTTAAATACACTGACGGTACCGACACATATAACGTTGTCATTACTTTTTTTTTTATTTGATTGAATGACGAGGCGAGCAAGGCGCTCGTCTGATGGTAAGCGCCACGCCTGCTCATAAACAGAAGCAACACCACACAGAACTATGAATTACAAAGCACTGCATGACACTGAACTGCGCATTTCATTGGCTGCAATGCCCTCCAAACCGAAACACAACAGTGCTTACATACTGTTGCTTGGCGGCAGAAATAGACAAAACGGTGGTTAGTACCACCGGCCGTTTGAGTTGGTACCTAGACGGCCTCTCGCATACGAGGGACCTTGTAAAATTATTTATATATTATTAATTTCATTTGAAGTTATTTTAAGGTAAGGGACTTTAATACTTAATAATTTAAACAGGCAAAAGGCAAAAATTTTATTGTTTTATTTATTTATTGATTGGCACTTCATATTCATATATAGGCGGACTTAATGCCAGGGGCATTCTCTACCAGACAACC
Source organism: Amorpha juglandis (assembly GCA_949126905.1). NCBI lineage: Eukaryota > Metazoa > Arthropoda > Insecta > Lepidoptera > Sphingidae > Amorpha > Amorpha juglandis. Next base: position 9,058,770 of record OX421365.1, read on the forward strand.
TTAGGATGGTGCAGAGATAGACAAGGTAGGTGCATCAAGAATAAGAAAGGAATATTAAAAAATATAGCGAAATACATATTGTCATTACATACAAATAACAAGTGAATATATAATATTGTCACTACTGATCTTCTGCCGTTACTGCTGTCGCGTCAGGTGACACGGTTTTAATTCTAAATAGCCCGTATAGAAATTGAGTCTCTGGCTTATACAAACATTTTTTTGTCATATCAATTGCATAATTCATTCGCAACAACGCATCCGATTAAAGATAACTTCTCAAATTGCAGTCGTATATCCCGCTTGATTGGCGACCGTGCGAAAGCGGAGATAGAATCTCCATTGTCCATATTTGCAGTGTGCATTACGGAGCGCGGCCGCGCCGAGGTCAAAGTGGACCCTTATTACGTGCCGGCCCGCTTGTATCCAACAGCGATTATGGAGAACTGAGGATGTTCGCTTCAAATGCGGACTGCGGCATTCGTGTTCCTCAAAAGTTCCGGCAAATCCATTTTAGGAATTGTGTTGTCCATTTGAGAACTTGTTTTCGGCCTATTAAGTTGAAAAGAGTAGGGTCTGGGCATAAGTACTTACACCATCTATATTAGAGCCTCGACGATATAAAATCTGTGGACCGGTTACATCTTCATGTGCATGATTTTGATTATCTGCTGAGATATGATTCCTACAAGGCCTCAAAGGTGGATTTTAATCCATAACATTTCTGAAGCTATTTCCAACGTACTTAAAATCGACATCAATGATATTTTAACCCATTCAGCATAATACTTTGGTGCCGCAATTTCCATGTTATCATCCGACCTGAGTTACACAGACATCACAAAATATTTCAAGAGATGGTCTTGTCTCTTGATCCATCAATCTATCATCAGTATGTAGTTTGTTATGATTTATATGCTCTTTGTGTTGCTGATTATTATTATGTGATATCATTCTCGCTTGGTCTTGGGGCAGCTTGCAAAGGCTGAGGAATCGTGAGATCCTGGGTCAAAATTTCAGGTCGGGCAAGCACAATTTGTGTTTGGGTTTTTGATTCGATATCACAAATAAGTTGCCTGAAATGGGAGTTTAGGTAAGGTATAACGATAATTAAAATGGCGACTGGATCGCCCCTCATCACATCATGCGACGAATATCAGCTCGGCGAACCGTGGGTGAAGCACTATTTGCACCTTCTCCTTCGGAGATACAGGCATAAGCTTATGTTATGTTATACAAAAACAGATAAAGCCGGGCAGAAAGAAAGATTCTTATTTAGCATTGTCTGCAACAATCTCGGGTGAAGCAGCATGTCCGCATTCATTTCTTAACCAAATACCAAGTGCTCACATAAAAATGACATTAAGTTTCGTCACATATTTTACTACGCTCGACAACCTAAACATCTCAAATTGCCTCACATAACTGTTACATCACAGACTTGTATAAATCTGCCAAATCTATTGAATTCTACACGTGTCGCATGTGTTGAACAATAATCGCAACTTTCGCATTACATAAATGCATTGCATCCGCCTACAGAAAAACAGCAACTAGAGACATCTGCATTCCGAAACTCGGAGCATTCATCTGCAGTGTACGCGCGTCGGACGTAAATATCGCAATCGAGACGATATCGAAGTGGAGCGTCCGTTAGAGAGCCGATACCACCGGTCTCCATTCACAATGCACATTCAGATATGCACTCGGTTATGGTATAGAACTACTTGGATTCCCGCCAGTGGTGTTAACTTAAATTGTTCAACTGTCGCTGATATTGGGTAATTAATTGTCGAGGCAGTATTGGTCGAGAACCCACAACTACTAATAATATTAACCACAAAATTGATTTAGACTTTCGTAGATTAAAACAACTGAGATACGTTTCGTTACAACCAAATGAAAAAAATCGTACATATAATCCAACGAGATCACTCTCTAGTACAAATCATCGTTCTGTTTTTTTTTATTTCCATACGTCCGAATTATTCACGGTCAATAGCAAAAGTTCATATAAGTTAACTATTTTTAGTCCTTTCCTTAATGCCCTGTAATGAACTTCTAGTTCAAGTATGAGCATACATAACAAGCACACATTATTATCTCCTATATTATTATCTTCTTTCACACACAACATTATCTTGTCATGCACGCATAAGCCACGCTATCCGATGTTACATTTTGCATGGGCAAATAACAATAATGTTCGTTGGTTTCATTGTTATTGTGACACAACTGTATAGCAAAATTCTCATCTCACAGTGTCCAATATTCCTCGTGTTATCTAGTGCTAGTGAAACATCTAGTGGCCATAATATAATTGGCCGTTAATTTTCTTTTCATAATAGAAATATGAAATACATGTAACAAGTAATATCTGATTTTCAAAAATCCGATTACGTGATTATAGGTATTCGTCTCGTTTATTAACGTCACATAACTTAATAAATATCATTTGAATCAACTTAGGCTGATAAGTTATTGTTTGAGTTGTCGATACGATAATTCAAACATGACTTGTCTGGGAATGAAAATTGCGTTTAGTATGGCGATAAGCTGGCACCCTATTGGTACAGCACAAGTGACGCCTCTACCAGCTATCCTTTCAGTGATACGGAGGTGAGCTCATGTATGTATGTGCAGAACTGGTTTTGTAGTCAGCTAGCCAATCCACCTTCTCACAACCGACATACCGTCCTCGCCGCCGAGGACCGCGCCGCGTTCCCCGCAACGCCCCCGACCCTAGTACCGGCCCGCGAGCCGATGTTAATGATGATTGATAATCATCAAATAGAGTCCTAAAATATAGTCCCCTAAACCCCAATCGCAGATGTCTCTGCCCTCTCCGGTGACCGTCCTGAGCCGAGGTTCGTACCCCAAAGGGGGTGCCCTCAGCGGTGGTCACCTAGTCAAGGGCTGAGAGCGCCTGAAAGCGCTCGCCCGAAAGTCCGGTGAAGCTGTATACAGCCGACTCTCGTCAGGCTTACAGCAAGCGTCAACACAAAAAAAAAAAAAAAAAAAAAAAAAAAAAAAAAATCCACCTTCTCTACTCAGATTTGTAAACCTGCGAGGACTGACGAAACATAATATTATCACGCGACATTTCTGCCAGTTATGTCCGTAACCTAAATCGCTGATTATGCCACTGCTGTATTGTTCTATCGCTACCATCAGCAAGGACCATTCATTTGTGAATATTATTAACGTGATAAACACATAGTTTATGTTTCTATGGATTCTATTACAGTTTGATACGCAGGTTGGCAGATCCCACTAAGTAAACGATAAATTACAATTACGAAAAGATTTATATACTATGGTAGTATTGAAAAAAACAGTACAAAAATTGTATGCATTAATTAAATTGTAAATGATGTTCTACAATAAAGTTCCTTAGTTTAGAATTTCGCAGTAGTAGTAAATATTTTTTTTAACATTACCGCCAGACCGCCTACAAATAATTGGCTTTGCTCCAAAATTATTTTGTTACCATTTTATTACCATTTTTACTTTTGCCAGTTAACCTAGTTTGAAACTGTTTGATTGTTCCTTCTCTTCTATCGTAACTTACTGTACATGCCTATAATATATGTATCATTATTTAAACTATAAAATGTTTCTCATCAACGAATACACTTAAAACCACTAAATTTACAACAATACAATTGATTTTACAATTGTGGAGCAAAATCTTTCCTGTCATCTTCAAAGTCAATCTTTTTGAACGTAATATTATTGATATTAGTTGACATTAGTTTGTCGATTTGATGAGTAAAAAAGGAATTGAACTCTTTTTTTCAACAATATGTCAGAAAATATAGTCTTTAAGACGAAGCTTATTAGTAGTTGGAGCAACCCTATGTCAATGTAACCCAATGTCTACTCGCACTTAATTTCTTAAGTTTAATGCGTTTGTATACAAAAAAATATATTTTCCCCACATCCCAACCACGTCAACCATAAATATAGACAACGCAAATTGCCTTTTAACATGGAGTCGCGTTAACAATGCTAAAGAGCGTTTATTTATTTACATCGAACGAGAATGCTCGCGCTTTTGTTCGCTTTTATTTCTGTTTTACCTTTGTTTATTAGCTGCATAAATACGGAGGAAAAGAGGATTTAAAATAGTAATGACGAGAGGATTTGCATCGATTATTCTATTTTATTGATAGATTGTTTCAATTCGATAATTGTGACGCGTGATCAGCATTCATGATTAATTCCATCCAGTTCGTCATTTATATTTTTTTTCCTATAAGCGTTAATGACTTTACGAGCTGGTCGCTCGTCTAATGGTACATGGTCACGCCTATATACAGAAGTAACATCAATCAAAACTTCGAAGAGGTTGCTGGTTATGTACTTATTTTTTTTTAGTTTTAATTCATAGGGCATTCCTTGCTACCTGTAGATAAAACGAGTATGTTAGACTTTGAGTACATCTTTTTGGGTTTGAATTACAGCGTGTTGGATCATTACCGGTTTTACCAAAGCAATAGTAGAAAAGTTTATATCAGTTGTAATAATGTTTAAAATGTGAATACGAAGCATTAGATCACTTAAATTTTAATATTCTTAACTCAATTCTTGTTGTTTTATAATCTACGAGAAATTTGCAAACTATGTAAACCTATGCTTTTCAGAGATCAATAAATCATTCCATCGTATAGAACTTAAGATAGATGTGGGCAGCATCCCCTTACAACGCTAGCTTGGATAAGAGAGATTATCGCCAAATCCATTCATAGTCGCAAAATAATATCATATATTTTTGTGTAGTGTAACGCGTCCGACAGCACCCCGATCACTCTTATTTCTCTTCATGAAGGCGATAAGGCTATTTTTAAACGACCGTATGTCAGAGTTTGATGCAGTGCGGATTTTTATCTTATCGCATTCAGGTAATAATAATGGCTTAAAGACTAGTACGCAGTTTAAAATCTTTTGTATATCTTATGACAACGAGAGTTTTATGCACTTTTATAGGACGCGCCCGACACCTATCATTGTGATATCTTTCGAAAATGGTTCTCTGGTCAAGTCAATTCCTTCAGGTTCCGTAGCATTGTGTACAATAAATTTATATGGACCTATACTCGGAGGGACTGGAGGTTACGGGTTATATGGTACATTTGCCGTCACCTCAGTAAGACTTGGCTCTATTGGCGTACCTTTTACGGTCCTCAAACCGATCTTCAGTTAATACAAACCTTTAAGAGAAGTGCGTTTAACATCACCCTCGACCCTCTCGGGCTTAAAATTCTTTGTTCCTTGATTCAACTGTAAAAGGCCGAAATCCTACACTTACAAGAATTAAGAGACCAGTTGAAAGCTGGTTTTATAAAACTACTTAACAACGCCATCTGTAATTTCATCAGCATCATCATTATTGTTAAAAGCACTCTCCGCACTTATGTGGTCTTTCTTCTATACCGAGAAGTTTATTTACATAAGGATTACCATCAAATACGCAAATAATCTTAACATGCGCACTGCAGATTTTTATCTTATGACACGGGTGTGTGTAGTGTGTACACTCAGTTAATGTATATGCATGTGTGTAAGTGTGTGAAGATTGCACTGCCGTAATAACTTTATATTTGTAACTAGCTTTACGAGCATCCATGCATTTGCGCCGTTTATAATTTATTTTTACATTACCTGCTAGGGATGCCTGTGTCGGAATAAATATCGAGTAGAATATCTTTATTATTTGAGTAAGTTAAAACTCAATAATTATGTTGGAAAAATGTTGTCGTGTTACAAAATAGCCTAATTAAAGCCCCGGAAAAAAATTAAGCATCCAATCAGCAAAGATATTATGTTCTTGAAACCTGACAACCCTATGCAGTGCGGCGTAACATAGCAACTTAGTTCTCGGAGGGAATATTGTTAAGAATCTCGTATTACGATTTTTATCAGTGGGCTGTAATATTTTTTGTTATACTTTGTAGTTTAATGACCGGTAAAAAAAAGATTGCAAGCTAAGTTTTTGTTGTGCTACAGTGTTGCATATTTTACATTGTATGATCGTTGACTTCATGTTTTGGATTACAATTTAATTTATTTTCATCTACCAATGCATTTTCAAGAGAGGCTAAATATAAAACCAAATGATTACTGGCTTAGGGCAGCATAAATTTTCTGACTTGGATGTATCCCACGGTCATTCTTGTCAGTGTGGTATAACCTGTAAAGGATACAAATATTTTTTCATTTAGGTAATATAAAATGTTCACATTATTGTTTGTTTGAAAAAACCCTAACTCAAAACGTAGAACTTCGCATCCGTCTCGTTATCCCTTTTACACTAAAGGCTCATCATCAGTTCGTTAGCGAGGTCGTGTCAAGTGGCCCGGCGATACAGGCCGACTGCCATTCGAAGCGCTGCTCTATCACCCTGACAAATCTGCCAATTTGAATCTTAGTATCAGGGAAAAGGGATTGTAGTCGCATGACCGGGAATCGGCTGAAGCGTTGCTGACTGGGAAGAAAGTCAATACACGATCTCGTAGGCGTCGAGTGCTATTAGTGCCACTTGGGATTAAAAAAAACTCTTTGGTTACTGAATTAGGTGTGTGTTTGTTTTTCGCGTGTTTACCATTCTACGGCGCTGCTATTACGCGTTCAGTTTACAGATAGGCCGGCACGGCGCGGCGCGGAGCTGTGATCGGAATCCGCGATTAGTCGCGCTCGCAATTTGTGACGAGACCGTTGACATCTCAAAACGCTCTCTTTGCACGCTCACTTTGTTAAGGTTCCAAGTAAAAATGAAGCGAATTTAATAAATGTTTTTCCATAAGGTATTTTATAATGTTACTGAGCATGACGTGAATAAAAAAATCATACCAGTCAATGGCTGCGCGGACATCTTACTCTAATGTTGACAACCTCCGTCATCCGTCAAGAAAATAATATATCCCTTGCAGAATACTATATCTGATTTCCATTTCAGTTATTAATAAGAATTGTGTATTTTTGTAAAGACAAAGTTACTGTTAACACGCTTTCATTAGACGCCTGTAATAATTCTGTTTGTAATCCTTTCCAAACGTGACGAATACTAGATCGATTTAGTTTTTAATTTTATGGCCTTCTATGTTCTTTGATCTCTACCCTGCGATATAAATTGGCTTTAACCAAGTACCTACCTTAATAGCTATGCAATAAATTGCATCGTTTATGACGGATGATGTCACATGCAAAAATTAACAGAATAATAAGTTTTAATCGCTTGCATATTATCGAGTTGAAAGGTTATCGTGTATCCGTTATTCAGTAGAAAAATTAAATACATAAAAAAGATGAAGAACGCCCGTGACCCGAAGACCTCTGTCATCATCATGCAATAGATATACAACCTGTTAATAATAAATAGTGTTTACTTTCTAACGCCTTGACTATATTTGTAACTTATATTACTTAAACTACCTTATGTAAATAACGTAAGTGGACTTACGAAGAAATAACCAATGCAAACGGCATTATCTTAAATTGCCCAGTGAAAAGTCATTAAATGACGTAAGATTTAAGTTAATAAACATATTATGTCTGATCTAGAAGTTGGTCCAGGTGTAAACATATATTCAGAGTCGCTTACATAAATCATGCGTCAGCCCGTAAGTAAAACTTACAAATTAATTCAGGCCTTAGAAATAAAATTTTAAGTCGGTTAAATATATTCTATATCGAAATCATTGCATGACACAGCAATTATATATCAAGGCTCAAATAAAATATTGCGTAAATTATATTCTAAACAGAGGTAAAATAATTTAGTTTCACACCTAAATTACTCAGATGGCTTTAGAAAATAAGAAATTCAGTGCGGTTTATCATTCTTACCCTGTTGCTGTTGCTAAGTAATTTATATTGTATGACGCTATAAATATTATAATAGCTCATAATTACGCGCGCAAATTGTTCTTATATGGCTATAATTTAATGTTAAAACAATAGAAGACACAAAAACACAACAAACGCGAATTGAAACGAAAATAATGCTAAAAACAGGAAACATAAAATTATAACTGTCCAATTTGAATTTTTATTCATTATCTTAACAACTAAATAGCTAGCTAGACTTCCTTATCATTCGCCTTGGCATGCGATAATGTTAGGTCGTAAACACAATGCCTAATGTTGAATTAACGCTTATCTAGATTATTTAGTGCACATAAACACCGATAATGTATACCGATGGAATCTAGCTCACTCTACTTATATTATGTTTTTTTTTGCATTGAGAAAGTAACATAAATAATAATAATAAACATGTTTAGTTCCAAAATTAGATCTATCTATCTATTGCTATCTATATGCCAAAATTACATTAAGACTATCTTATAAATAAACACGGAATTTACAAGTAAAAAATAACATATTTGCAGGTCTCATTGGAATTCGGGCCTGTGCCGCTGCCGGTCAACTGAAATTGTACCAAACCGACTCCAAAGAGACCTGAAATAAAAAAAAGAGTGTTATTTTCTGAAGCCAGTTTTTAAGTTTTGTTAAAACTTATACTACCATCTGACACAAAACCCGCAACGGGAACGAAGTTTCTTCATTGCTTCGTCCGTTAATTAGCAGTGTTCCACGCGCAGGTGAGGTTGGCTTTAGGTGTAAGATTTTGATAGTCCATTTACACTCATGCTACGTAAAGAAAAAAAAAATGCCTTAGGCAATTTTTTTATCTAATCACAACTATACCAATCACTATAATAGCTGAACACACTTACCGTACATAGTAAGAAAACAATCGCAGACTGGCTTTACTTATTTATATTCCACACGTAATTATACGTGTTGCGTTTTATTTTCACTTAGCTATCTGGTTTCATAGCGACGCGAGTTGAGGACGTAAAGCGCAATAAAGCTAGCTCGGTACGGTTAAATCGAGCGGTAGTCTACAAATCTAGATATACTGTCTAGTCTGGAACACAGCGTGGCCTAGATGCCGCCGCCGCCGCCGGCTTCCCAACCAAACGCATTGTTTACATTCTTGTGCGATTGTGCGCGCGTTGTCAATTACTCGTCAGCCGTCAGTCGTCACGCATGCGTACGACTTTTAATTGCTCGCCTGTAGACTGGCTAATTTGGTTAGATTTATATCATACTAGCTTTTCCTCGCGGCTCCGCCCGCGTGATCTACCCTGTCTCTATACCAATTTTCAACAAAATCCGTTCAGAATTTTCGGTGTGATTGATGAATATCAAGAGTCCTGTTTTATCCCAAGGGATCATTTAATCGAGATAAAAAGTATCCTATCACCCAAGTCAGCTCATACCCTGTCTGTATACCAAATTTCATCAAAATCCGTTCAGTAGTTTCAGCGTGATTGACGGACAAACATCCAAACAAACAAACTTTCACATTTATAATATTAGTGTGATTTAAGTATGTTTATAATAAGACAGTAGAGTATGTCTGTAGATGGGCTAATAATTCATTCGCGCATCACGTATAAACCGGTGTTAGGATTTCGATGCAGATTTCAGTAAGTAGTAAGCTAAACTTAAAGAATTTATAAAGTAAAATTAATAAAATATGGAGTTCACTACGACATTCCTAAACAATCGTATTGGTAACTGTACCAGCTCGTTAGTTTACAGATTACTATTCATTTAATTCAATGCAGGTCAACGCTGTGTTCAATTTAATTGGATAACGTTTAATTATAAGGACCGTACGGAATAGAAATGGTAATTAGCAAGCGAATCCTGGATCAGGAGGGTCAGGCACTCTACCCTAAAAACGAAATGCTTGACCGAAATTTCCTTTGAAATTTTATGTAAGCGACTATTGTTTTTTGAGTTCCATGCCCGAAGTGGGCCAACGGAACCCACTACGCCTGCATCATACAAGTGAGTTTGCCCTAACTTCAAAAGAGAAAAGATCACTTTTAACCTGAAAATTCCACAAAATATGTTTTATTATGCCGGATATAACAACAAATAATAAAAAAGAAACACAAGCATTGTTTAAGGTGACTTGCACAGAACCGTCGTTGCATGAGGCCAGCTTGCACATGGCCGGTATTTTTTTTATTTACTTTTTATTTTAGCGGTATCGTTTATTAAAGCCTACTTTTTTATAGCATAGGCCGAGCCGGCAAACAAGCAAGTGATTCGCCCGGTGGTAAGTGATCTCCACGGCCTAAATTATTAAATATTTTATTCGACGATGTCATCACAAAGGTAATGTATCGCACACATATCTCGCTCTAAAAATCATAATAGGCGAGCCCTTGATTCTGTGACGACACTTCACTTATTACTACACCGCACGCGACGCCACGCCACTTTGCAATTAAATTAATTCTACTTTTAGTCAAACGGCTGGCACGATGCTCGCTCAGCATTTTCACTAATACGATTTATGTCTGTCTAGGCTTTCGCTTGAACCTGGGCTGACGCAGGACGTTTCAGCGATAATCATTTGCACCATCTATTTATTGTGATAGAGGAAATATACGATTTATTTGTAAGTGATTATAAAATAAAAGCAATTCTTATGAAATCGCAGGATGGTTCTCATAAATTTATGTAACGTAAATAGCTAAGCTTTGGTTAGCTTAAGTATTATAGTTTTTATCTGTTACTTTACAAACAGTATTGAATATGTTATCACCGTAAGTGATCTCCACGGCCTAAATTTTTAAATATTTTATTCGACGATGTCATCACAAAGGTAATGTATCGCACACATATCTCGCTCTAAAAATCATAATAGGCGAGCCCTTGATTCTGTGACGACACTTCACTTATTACTACATCGCACGCGACGCCACGCCACTTTGCAATTAAATTAATTCTACTTTTAGTCAAACGGCTGGCACGATGCTCGTTCAGCATTTTCACTAATACGTTTTATGTCTGTCTGGGCTTTCGTTTGAACCTGGGCTGACGCAAGACGTTTCAGCTATAATCATTTGCACCATCTATTTATTGTGATGAAGGAAATATACGGTTCATTTGTAAGTAATGATAAAATGAAAGAAATTCTTATGAGATGCAGGTGGTTCTCATAAATTTATGTAACATAAATAGCTAAGCTTTGGTTAGCTTAAGTATTATAGTTTTTATCTGTTACTTAACAAACAGTATTGAATATGTTATCACCCGTTTTCGCTTGTTGGCTTTCATCGGCGTAGCAATGTGTTAGCCAGATAGGGCCTGACCGACCCCAGAATCTTGGTGATCCAGCTGACCGCACCTCCGATATGGCTTCATATTTTATCTACATCTTTGTTAGTCTGCGCGGACGGGTGCCATTGTAGTGCCGACAAACTTATAGAATAAAATTTTAACCATTTCGTCTTGTATAATAACACAATTTTTATCCCTCTTTATATAAAATGTATCATCATATTTTTTTATCATAAATTCCGTTAGAACATAGCTTAATCTGAAATTGAACACAGTCCTAACACAAGTTTTCTTGTTTCAGGTGACACACAAAACGTCCGGCAAAGTGATGGTGTTGAAGATGAACCAGCAGCGCGCCAACCGGCCGAACATGCTGCGGGAGGTGCAGCTCATGAACAAACTGAAACACCCCAACATACTCGGGTGAGAACACACATTAATTTTTCTCTATAAAGTTTTTTAATTTTATTTATTTAATTCCCAAAAAATATTTTTACATACTAGGTTTTGGTCCCCTGGCACCCAAACTGGGTTTAACCTGTGTTTTGGGCGACAGTGTTCCTGCGCAAGTATAATATTGACTTAGATATATTAGTGACATGATTTGGGATTTATATCTATATAAAAGTTGTGTTCCGTTATAGCTACGACGATGCATGGGCTCGGTCAGTCAGATTGTAAACACTCACAGAAACTGAAATTGGGAGATTTTGTTGCTTTGGGTATAGTCGGTGAGATTCCCGGAGATCTGATTACTCAGTTAATTCAGATCATTTCTTTCTTCACGTTGAATATTCCATTGGCATTGTAGGTAAAACAAAACCTTAACGTCTACAAGACGAGACATGCGGCGCACTAAACAGTGAAGTGCGTTGATGAACAGCTAGTAACAATTTTAAATAAATTTCTAACAATTTCAATCAAGCATTAATATTTATACCACAATTACCTTGACGTTTAAATACCTACACGCGTATTAGAAACGAAGGTGTCATTAAAAACAAGTCCCAATTAGTAAAACGAATTTCGACTAATCAAATAAAATTAAAAGTGAATAATATTTCAAACTTAATCTATGTGGAAAAGTTGATATTTCATCAGGAAATGTGTAAGAAGAAACAACTTAATGAGACGAATTATATGAATTTCTCGGCAAATTTAGATGAGTAGACAAGGTATGAGTTTCGACGGTGCCCATAAAACCCAATGAAATCGAACTGAAAACGGCGATCATAAAATAAATTAACATAATATTGTTCCACTTTGTACGGCTACGTAGTAATAGTAAGTACTTTTTGGTGGCGAAGCGTCCGCGTTGCTGTCGCCTGATTATATTACGACATATTTTTACAATATGAATTATTAATATAGAAAAATGCATAACTTTCGAAATAAATTAATATGCCAATATTATGTGTAATAGACACACTCATTAAACGAAAACATGCAAATTTATGCGAAGATTTTTCTTTAAAATACTCTGGCTTTACTAGGATTGCGTCAGGGAAATGCAGTTGCTCCTATTGCCGAATTGGATTAAAATTTGCTTCAAAAACTATACCACTACACATGTATCATAAGAAATAAACTCCAGATATGGAAACGAGAGATTTGTAATCACTGAAAAGTTTTCCATATCCAAGCATTTGGTGCATATTGATGCGTATATTCTCTTTCGTTATAAACTTAATGGTATCCTACATAACAGTCAGCCCACACATGCTGTTCCCGACTGACGTCACCGTAGTATGCCCACAACAGATCCATTGATAATTAATTGCGAATGATGACGTCAATGGATCATGCGCCAGAGTTGACTGCACCGAGCTTCGAGATGATTGAGAATGATGCCTATATTTAGAACTAGCATGCGGTTTAGGTACGAAGTGATACATTACTATCGTTCTGTTTATATGTGCGGTGACGCCTAGTGCTACTCTCAATAACGAAGCATTCAATAACGAAGATTTTGTAAGACCATCCGAGTTACATCGAGTGAATGCATCGAACCTTGGAAGATCACGCAACTGATAGCTGTCAATATCTTACTTCAAGAGCCTTAACAATACTAAAGTAATGAAACAGTCCACTAGTCCAATATCTCTAGACAAACTCTCAAACTAACGTAGCGCAATGTTGACTCACCAGATAATAATTGGAGTAAAATTACGAATATCTATTAGGCAATGTTTAAGCAATTTTTATACAGCAGTATTTCTCGTAAATATTTCCAGTCTGACTCACAGAATGAATGATTAATTAAATATGCACTACCTATAATTGCGATTTTCGTAAAGCAGCCTCGAGATTATACCGAAATTGTTCAATATTTTATGTATAGATATTGAAATGAATATAACTAATATATATTGAAAATTTATTTGTACTCCTATGGAAAATCTTACTGCTGACATGACCTAGTAAACATGAACTTCAAATAAAGTTTAACTTGATTTAAGGAATGAACGAATGACACTTCACGGCGTAGTAAGGTTGATTTTTTTTTTACTAAGTACACAATAATTATTATCCCACTAAAACAATGAAAACGGGGCACTACTCTAATACCGATAAGTAATAAAAACTCCATCTCCTATATAGCCTTTCGCAGGGTACTTACTGATAGCAATATATATACTGACTTCAAACTAAATTCTCATAGGCGTAGGCAATTGGTATCCTTGGTATCCTACAACGATAGTTCTAGAATAAAATTTCACATCGAAATAAAACATAAACCTAAATAAAAACGTATTATCAAACACACAATAAAAGTTGTTAAATAAATGTGTCGTCGCATTAGAAACACAAAGATAATGTTGTTTTATAAGACTTTATACTTTTATTTGGCAGCTGGACTAAACCGCATGAAACAGTTTCGTCAACGTACATAATAAAATTCCGTGTGCCAAAATTTTCAATGCGGTGAAATTAATTAGTGCGGTCTTATGGTAGAATACATAACATAGGCTAACGACTCCATTTCCGAAGAGTTAGGCAGAGGTTCAACTAGTGCTGCATCCACGTTTCGCTGAGCTGATTTCCATCCAATGATATGTGATAGAGGGAGAGCCTACTACAAATTCTAAATTTACAGGGCACATATTCAAATAAAAACTCAAATTAGACCTCCTCCCTCCTACGCTATTGCCTATAAGAATACTCTCTATAACATGATGATATGAAATTTTATCAAAATATGTATGCTGTATAAAATATTATACTACATAAGTAATACAATTTTGCTATATTCGATGTCCACCAGGTAGTTGGAAATGAGTATCGCTACAGGAACACTTCATATTAAAATGTTTCTTAATCTGATGTCATAAATTTTTCTAGTGCAACTCAAAGGCTCGCTTCATGATGTAAATTAAATTTTATCCGCCAGATAACGCATTAAACGCTCTGTTTAGGAAATATCGATTTGATAGACATATACCATATATAATTTGTAATTCTTCATATTTTTGTCTGTTAAATAATGTTTATTCGGACATTGTGAAATAGGCCTTAATTCTTGTAAGTCGTTATATTCAAGTACGGTAAATGAAATATAATTTTATAATTTTGTCAGTTAAACGTAAACTGACGACTGTGATACATATTTTAATTCACTCCAAACACAAGTTGAATGAATTAATTAATGGAAATACTTGAGACCAATGAATGAACGATTCAAATGGCACCACCATTGATCGTGTGCGTCAATGGAAACTATCCATTTAAATTTTTACGATGTATTTATCATTACTGCATTATGGGATTTAATCCCATAATAAACTTCACGTCACGTTGCTTACTACACGCAGAACAAAGAATCATCTGCCTTCTTTTAGACTACGAGGTGTTTTTAGTGTTTTGGGTTCATGGGTTTTACGGCCTTCTAGTTTTCATATCAGACTATTGTCATGTTTTACGGATAGAACAAAACTTGTTTTATATTTAAATAATATACTGTTGCAGAATATGAAATAATAATTAACATAAATGCGAAGTTTACTATCTTCCGTCCATAGTACATCGTCAGTCATGATTTCCGATTTTTTTTCATAACACATCGGTGAATCATTGAGGTATTCACAAAAGGTTGTTGTTAATTCACGCCTTTTTGTAATACCTCTGTGTGCATGCGTCGCGTGGTCGAACACCCAAATATAATGGTAGGGCTGTCAGTTACTAGAAAAATATGAACAAAAAATATTTTATGCTCTTAGTACCTATTGTCGTGTAGGCAGTACTAAAAAATCGAGAAATCGATTCCAACTACGGGAAAATATTTTATGCGATTAATATTACATTAATTCATTCCAAAATACATACAGAACAGTATAGGTAAAGAGAAACGAACAAACAAACAAATATTCATCTTTATATAATAGATAATATAGTATTTGAGTGGTAGAGCCACGCTGTAGATAGTTTTGTCTACAGCATGAATGGGCTGGCTCGACCGGGTCGTTACCACTGTCTCACAGAAAACCGACGTAAAGTAGCGGCTCGCTGCTGCGTTTCGTACGGTGAGTGAGATATCCGGAAGCCCAAATCCCCGCCCCTTTACAATCCCTAATTATCCCTTTCCTTTAAAGTCGGCAACGCGCCCATGATTCTTCTAGTGGTGGGCGTACTGGGCGGTGGAGATCACTTTCCATCAGGTGACCCACTTGCTCGTTTGCCGGCCTATGCTATAAAAATAATAATATAGAAACCTAAAATGACAAATTAAAGGAAATTACATACATATTTTATCTAGTATTCAAATAGATAGTACTAGCAAGCTATTCAGCATGAAGTTCGACCGAAGTGCCGATTGCCAACCCTGCGGCCGCCCTTCTACCCGTTCTGTTTGTTGACACAACGAACAAAAGCCGATTCCTGAACTACATTGTTCACTTGACGTGCCGATGTAATGGGTCAACCCAACAGCAGCTCTATTTGAGTTGTTTTTATTAGAACCGATCACGATGTATATTTTTTTCCATTTAATTTTATCAGTCAATGCAAGAGTTACAGAATAGCACTACATGATTATACAGGGTTATTTTTAAAACACTGACAACCTCGCAGGACTAGATTCCTAAGGTCATTTGCTACTACTTTTGTTCTACGACTTTTCATAATTTGTTAGATTTTATTCTCATACAAAAATAAGTATGAATTTAATTTCCGTCTTGAATGTTACCTACGCTCTGCGCGCATCGCAGATTACGTAATACATGCGGGCGCGCGCGTCAGTTCAATGATCCTTAACGCCGGCCGCGCCGTATCGATCGATAATACCTACACCCAGCCGTCAGCTGATTTCACTATTGCACGCTGATTCCACTATTTAAATACGCCTCCATTAAACAATAAAAAGTAAAGAAACCAAACTACCAATATTAAATTGGTTTAATTAAACTTTAGAAAACGACAAATAAATATTTTGTTACGTAATCGTAACATATTTTAGATGTTTAAATACTGTATTTGTTTTTAATTGTTTAATGTAGCTAGTCCTAAGCCTGGTAAAGTATGAAGGGATTGTGGACTCAGTGTAGGTATGTACATACTGGCTACAAACCCCGCGAGCAATAGAAATTAACTAGATTATTATTATTAGCAGCGCACGCGTGCGCGAGCGTCGGGTCGTTCGTTTATGACTGAAACGTAGACGTACGAACAAAAAAACTACACAACAAAAACTTGTAAAATCATATGTCCAAACTCGTAGAACAAAAGTTGTTCCTTATGGGGTCAGCTATATGGCCCTGCGAGGTTGTCAGTGTTTTAAAAATAACCCTGTATAATTATCATGTAAGGGATTACAACCTGTTTCAAATGTCAGTCCTTACTCCTGCCCATAAATTAAAAATGTAATAAGAAAATAAACGTGTTTGTTTTAACCGTGCTTATAATTCGCACGTAGGCAGTGGTCAATGCATACATTTGTTATGTCCTTGACCCAATGAATTTCGCGGCAGCGTCCATTGTGCTTTAAATAATTCGTGTCGTATGACAGTGGCATTATGTCAATTTGGATTTTCATTTTAGTAAACAAAGGTGAACTTGAGTATTTGGAGATATTACTTATTATATAAATAATAATAATGATACTAGCCCTGTATTATATAAGTCCCATTGCTGGGCACAGGCCTTCTCTACTGAATGAGAGGGGTTAGGCCTTAGTCCACCACGCTGGCCTAATGCGGCTTAGCAGACTTCACATACACATCTTATCGAGTTCTCAGGTATGTAGGTGTCCTCACGATCACTTCACCACTTCACCGCTAAAGCAAGGGATAATTAACAATTAATTACCCCACGACATAAGTTGTTAAATCTCATATTGTCTAGTAAATTCACTGGGTTCAACACAACCGTGCTTACACACTGCTACTGGCGGCAGTAATAGACAAAGCCGGTAGAAAATAGTGGTACCAACCCAGGAGTTCTCTCGCATAGAAGGAGCCTTATAAAAATATTTGTGGGTCACACAAACATTTGTCTCGGTGCGAAGATCAAACCCGCAGCTTATCGTTTCATAGTCTGCTACACCCCGCTGCGCCACGGAGCTATTATTAACATTAACATTACTAGCATCTTGTAATTCTGTTGTTATACAAAATAAGTTCCTATCTTAGCATTTTCTACTATGATCACCAACAACTGGAATATAATCCATCACTTTCTTAACCTGTCTCCGTCGTCCAAAATCGCGAATTCACGTAACGTTTTATTATGTAATCCGATGCACCGAACAATGGGACCCACTGTCCTTTATTTCGCCGTTTCCTGTCCACTTATCTTTACTTTTTAACAACAATGCACCCACTGTTTGCAATTGTCTGTGGTGATTTTTGCTCTTTCATTCATCTCCGGTGCTCCAGTTCCGATTATTTTTTCATTTGATGAGTTAAACGAATGTATAATATTCTTTTATTGTCTAAAAATATATAGAACAACAGACAACCCATTATATGTATGTATCGTATTATAAATCTTTGCAATGAGCCAACATTCTAAAACACATTCACACGCCAATAAAAATGATGTTGCTTCCATACCAAAATGTTAATTCGATGCAGCAACTATGGCAGAGTTGTTTGAATTGCATGCAAAAATACATAATTGGCCAGTTTTAAGGTTGCGCAACATCTCCGGATTTTATTATTACAATAAAAAATTTGCATTGCGGTTCGAACATACATATTTAATTTTGAATGAACTGAGATTCTGCTGGGATTCTGGGCGCCTCAATATCACATTTTTTTTTAATAGATGTTTAATCTATTAGCTAAATTAACACGCACCGAAAAATAATACGCCGAAGAGACAGTCCCAATGTTCTTGAAGAACGAATCTATGTTGGAATTGACGCTCTAGAACTGTTAATTTAATTAAACTAGAAACGGACGAATCAAGAACGTCCGAAATGAAAACGAAAATTACTTTATCGAATGCCATCCCACAAAGTTAGCCTTCACAAAAAAGCATTTCAGAATCAGAAATGTTAAAAAGCCTAATATTACGAGGCAATAAAAGATCTATTTTGTTCATCTCGCATCAAGACCTCTCACCAATTATCTATTTACGTTTATATTTTTTATTATCGATGGATTGCGCTGCGATCACACTAGAGGCCTTGGCATCTCTTATTCTGCGTGTTGACACATTTTTAATAGCTTTGTAATTGATGTACATATATTTTTTTATGTCTATAGTTTTTCGCAATATTTCTATTCTTTCATGTTGAAAGGTTTCGCGTTCTTCATAACTATTAACTATAATTTCAACAAGCCATGTTTTATTGCGACATTAACAAATGCAATATAATAAGCATGGTATTGGATGGAAAAACATATTACACAGGTATCCCGTAATGAAACATTTCCCTGGAATTTACAGTAATGCATACAGTGTTGCTGTATCCATTTTTTCAATGCCGGGACGTAACTGAAAGACGGTACTCTAAATAAATGTGTGTATATACGCATATTTTTGTGATCGTTGTTATTTTTCGAGTAAAATTGACTGTCACTGTAAGTTAGGTGAAAAAGCGGACTTATCGACATCCAGAATGCCGACGAGGCGGGTTCTGATAGGGCCAAAAAACGGAGCGTCCCGCCAAAAGACTGACATCTGGCAATACTAGATTATTAGGTTATTAATAACATTTCTATTGCAAACTAATTTAATTTGTTTATAAAGCATAGGCCAGCAAACGAGCAAGTGAGGTCACCTGATGGTAAGTGATATCCACCGCCTTCAAACCCATAGTACTAGAATAAACATAGATGCGTTGCCGACTCTTAAAGAAAAAGATAATTAAGCTATTGAGAAAGGGAGGGGAATTAGGGATATCTCAGTCGCCATACGAAACGCAGCAGCCAGCCGCTGTGAGACAGTGGTAACAACTCGGGCGAGCCGCCCCAATCATGTTGTAGATTAAATTGTTGACAAATGAATTTAATGTATCAATTATCTATACATACGTATGATAAATATTTGCCCTGACTGATTGATTTATCCACGCAGAGCCTAAAGCACTGGGGCTACAAACTTGACATTTCGGCAGTTGATGCCGTTTATATTGGAAGAAGGTATGTAAGTCTGCCGATCCGCACCAGGCCAGCGTGGTGGACTAAGGCCTTAACCCTCTCATTCTGTGCTCAAAGGTGGGACATGTATAATACAGGGCTATGTAATTTTATATTCATAAAAGTTTCATTCGCAACATACAACGACGCAGTTTCTTCTTCAAATTTTGTATTTATAGAGTGCCAATATTTTTGAAAACTTTAAATTTATAAAGACGAATTAAATTGCCATTCTACGTGAATAGCGGTACCTCGTGGTACAAAGTCAACCGCGATCACATATACCTATTAATATTTATAACGTAGGTACCTACAACATTGATATCTCACGAGTGCGTTCTCTCCGCACTATAAATAGACCGCGTTATCTGTGTTTGGCGCTCAGTTTGCACATCCTCAATCGACTTTTCCCATAATGGGAGAGCTAATTTTAAAACCAGATCAAATGCTCCGATACAATCTGACAAACAAGGCATGTCGTCTTTGTAAGCGGTCGCGACTCGAGTCTTTTATCGTCAGCGTATTGAGAATTATTATTACGAAGCTCACTGTTTGGTTTCAATTAACTTTGAATCGGATTTTTTTGATCGTATTACCTTGACTTTGTATGGTGGTTTTTACATTTGTACTTGGCAAGAAGTTAAATTGTTTTGCATAATTATTAATTATTTGGCGAAGTTGAAATCAACCTACGTTTTTTGCGATAGTCTCGCAAATTTCCATCAGAATCTACTTATGCACACCAGACTATCACTTGTAATATGTAAGAAGTGATAACGTCGTCTACCGATCGTCCTTGATATTTAAATATATTATCTGAGAATCGAGATCAATATCTATGTGTGAATTTTTCTAATACCTATTTAGCAGTAGTCGAGATGAGAGCGCGATCGTTTACTAAGCAATGTGCGACGCATGCATTCCTTGAATTCATATATTCAATTCTAGTCGATTATTTGTACACGCTTAGGCACAATAATATAGTAGTAACTCCAACCACTTGGAGCTATGTACAAAGTACAAACACATTAACCTTTGCAGAATAACAACACTTTAATTGCAGCTAATAGTGCGTCAATATTATATTGTAATTATTGGCGACTGGTAGTATATGTGACGAGAACAAGGAGATGAATGGATTTTTTGGAAATGTTTTTCCAAAACTTGAAGTGCGTCTGTGCTTAAATAAGTGTACCTAGATGATCATGTAACATGATCTATAATTTATAGAGATTTTTTCGTTGCGCTGAATATTCTTTTCATCATCATCACTCAGTATAAAGATATACTGAGTTTTGAACATGTGGCTTCAGACTGTCCTTGTAAAGGGAAACCTTTCGGGCACCCCTCTCGGACTAATTTGATTGAAACCAATAATTTTAAATAGCGTTTCAAAGGGTAATTGAATAATGGAGAGAACATAAAGTTACCCGAAATTGAACTTAAAATACATCATATTAATTAAATAACTTCGGTTCGTTCGTATAAACATTTTTAATTTAATGAAACTTCGTGGAACATACGTCTGTGTTTTGACGCGATATATTTCCAATGTAACTGTCAAACGGCGAAAAGGTTTTTTGCGAAAACATCTCGTAATAACTTTCGAGTGAAGCATTGCACTATAATGGATTATAAACTATTATATTAGTGGTGTGTTTGCACTCGGTCGTAAGTATCTATAATGCCGATCAAAAACCATCATATTGAATTACCTAGTACTACTGTAGTAAACACAATTATCGAATTATTCTTAATTACTTCTTCACGTATATAAATCGATTTGAAATTAATTTGTAATGAACAGATCAGCCTAATGACTCGTCTAAAACTTACAAAATCATTCGGCGCTAATGATGAATCCGACTGATGTTGAATTAAATACATAATTAACGATTCGTGTGGCCTCGTACTGTGAATGTTTAAACACTACTAAACAGTTTTTAATGTGATGGATGCGTGATGCAACGTTATCCGATAGGACGTGTCTCGTTTGGCCCTGTTAATATATCATCTTATTGACCCGCTATTAGTGACTATATAAAAAATTGTTTTTAATCGGTGTTATGTAATATAGAAAAAGGAAGGGCTTGATTAGGAATGTTTATAGGAAGCAATAATTATATGCAGTATGTAATATTTATATGTTTTCAATTAAAAGTTTTGAAATGTCATTGAGAACTGTTTAAGTAAAAAATAAATATGTGAGACAGTAAGAGTGACAATTGCAATTCGAAAGAGCATTTCTGCATTATTAGTAGTGCAGTATCTTATTGATTTTTGGCGAAACTTCTGTCCGCTTATAATTCTAATGGGAATTATTTTCTAGAAGTCTTGTACTTAATTTCTTGTCAGTTCTAATAGTATGTTGTTACATTGTCAGTTTCATGGGTGTGTGCGTGCACGAAGGCCAGCTGCACGCGCTGACGGAGTACATGGAGGGTGGTTCGCTGGAGCAGGTGCTGCTGGGCCGGCCGCCGGAGCCGCTGCCGCAGCCGCTGCGCATCTCGCTCGCGGCGGATGTGGCCGACGGCATGAAGTACCTGCACTCGCTCGGCGTCTTCCATAGGGACCTTACTACCAAGGTACCAAGCATACATTTCACAATTATTCTGTTGTCGATTAATTAAAAAAGTTTCAGTTGATCATTATCATCATCATCAGCCACAAGACGTTCACTGCTGAACATAGGCCTCCCCCAAAGATTTCCAGACCGACCTGTTGGAAGCGGCCTGCATCCAGCGACATCCTGCGACCTTTATCAGGTCGTCATTCCACCTTGTATGTGGACGTCCAACGCTGCGCTTGCCAGTACGTGGCCTCCATTCCAGAACCTTCCGTTGATATTTTTAATTAAAACGTTTCATGAGAATCCAGTATTGATATAGATACATGCTTAATGAAATATTATATTGTTTCCAGAACGTATTGTTAAGAAAATACGGCGACGGAGATTACATGGCCGTCGTCGCTGACTTCGGTCTTGCCGCAAAAATACCTCATCCTGTGTGAGTACCACCACTTACATCGCGATCTATATTTATTAGTGTTGTTACCCTGGCCACCGTCATAGCGCATCATTGGATGGCATCTAGGGTAAGATTCCAATATTGCACACTTTGAAGATCGAAAAAATATCTGGGTGGTTGTCACCCGACTATTTGTCAGGGGTTAAAAAGAATTGATAACCATGTAAGCAAACTGTAAATTCACGAGAAGGCATTATTTCAATTCTTAAAAGAGGTAATGGTAGACAAAATCAATGGGCGTTGGACAATTAAGCCGTAGCGTCGGTAGATAGCGACGAATGGACGTGCACGCGAGGTGGCGTGCCGGCTGCGGCGCGGTCAGACCAACAACAGTGTTTCACGCACGTCCCCGTATTCAAGAACACTCTGGCTGAGCTCTATGCTATGTTTAGATTTCAGTATAAGTGATTACTTCTTTTTTTTTGCCGCCAAATACGGACCAATCACGTATACAGAAATGGCCACTATGCGTTCGCCCTCGCTATAAGACCTTAGTTAATGAATACAGGGTTTACATCCAGACCCATCTTATGTCTCGGGGTGACGAGCGCAGTTCAGTGCTATGCAGTGCTTTGTAATTCAAAGTTCTGTGTGGTGTTGCTTCTGTTTATGAGCGGGCGTGATGCTTACCATTACCGCCTTGCTCGTCTCGTCTTTCAATCAAATAAAAGTAGTGTAGATTTTCTAGCATGTAATGTTTAATTGTGGTGTTACAGTAACGGGTACCGGTTGCCGAGCGTCGGCTCTCCGTGGTGGATGTCGCCGGAGTGCCTGCGCGGCCGCTGGTACGACAACCGCTCCGACATATTCTCCTACGGGATCATACTGTGCCAACTTATAGCCAGGGTGAGGTTTTTTTTTTGTTTAATATTGTCTGGAAGAATGCCACCACGGGCCATTGCTACTCAAATGTAATTCAAAGTTGTGATTGACACATTGTCAACACGATTCCTGTGTTTGCAATCATAGCGAGAAATTACTTGTCACAACATCTATGGTCGAATAAAAAAAAAAGTATTAAAAACTTTTCAATACAAAATTAAAACAGACTCAAATAACTAAAAAACTAACAATAAAACACATTATATTGCCTCGGTGATACTTGTAATTCAATTGTTAATTATCGATAGATACCACCGACTCAAATTGTTTAGTTTTTGTTAAATCGCTTTTGTTTTACTATTTCTTGTTAAAAAATTATGAAAATGGCTGCCTAAATCAGTGATAAAAACGTTTTTTATTTATCCCCGATTTCAGCCTATTATTTCTTTAAATATAAATTAGCCAACCACCACAGTAAACCCTGTCGAATACAAAAATAATCATCCAAATCACTCCATATTTAGCGGAGTTATGCATGAACATACATAAAAAATATATACAGACGAATTGAGAAGCTTTGTTTTTTCTTTTGAGGCGGTTAAAAAATGAAATTGTGTTTATTTTATTTTTATTTATGGCTCTTGCAGTACTATGCATTTAGCCAGTGTCAAGTACAATTCATTCTCAAGTTATTTTTACAAGAACGATGAAACACGGGTGCTGTCGATTTCAAGGTCTTGTCGGAGTTTTGGTGTTAACTCATTTCAGTACGATTCTTAATTCACTTATTTCAATGTTTCCATACACTGTTTGTTCATCACCGTCAATGTTTATTGAACAAATCCATACCACTTTTATACAACAAACACAACTCTAAACTAGTTGTATGAAATAAATTAAAATAAGCGATGAACTGCACTGTCAGAATTCCCGCCAAAACTCATGTAATTGTGTTACGCAGGTGGACGCCGACCCGGACGTGCTGCCCCGCACGGACAATTTCGGCCTCAACTACATGGCGTTCGTGGAGCTCTGCGACGAGTCCACCGTGCCCGAGTTCCTCAGGCTCGCCTTCAACTGCTGCATTGTAAGTAACTGCCGTAACTGGCAACTGAATCACGACGCGAACAGGCCGCTCGTCTGATGGAAACAGCAGCATCACCGTTCAGTTACTTGAAGGGTTAACTGCACTGCGCCATCCTTCCAATTTTTTCTTACCGTGCCGTGTATATGTAGATTGATGGTGACAAAAAACTCCCTTGCCCAAATCTTCGTTTTCTTTCATCAAAGGTTGACAAACGGTGGCAATGATATTATAGATGTTCACGAGCGGTCATGCAAGTTTCCATCAGGTGACACGCTCGCTCGTTTACCTCGCGTTCGTAACGACATGATTATTTTTTTTTGTTTTCAGTACGAGCCAAAAGCGCGTCCACTATTCCCTGAAATAGTGTGCAAGCTGGCCGAGGTGAAGGAGGGCCTCGACGACGCCGCATGGTGCTCGCATCCGGCCAACAACAACTACGAGAGGTAACGTCGATTATCGATATATTTTTATTGTTTTTTTTCTAACGTATCATTGCTGAGTGCGGCCACTACAAATCATGATGTACTTCATTGATTTTCAGTGAAGAAGCGGATTCGTCAGGGCCGCGTTCGTGCCCCGGATTGTACGCGTGGCGTCGCCCTCACCGGTACAAATCCGAGGGCAGCCCGCGACCGCGCGACCATCAGCAGCGTGAGTGACGTTCTCATGTCTGTCATTGACATCACTAAGTGTTTACTGTTTTATTGATTAAAATATGTTTATTAACGCTTATAGTTCAACACCGACGGTCGCTTTCCGAGTTGGAGTGGTGCGCGGCCAACGGTGCGGAGACACCTCAGAGCACGGCGGTGACGCGCGCGGCCGGCCCGCACCGCTCCGCCTCCGCACTGCCGCCGCCCTCGCGCCTCGCGCGCGCGCCCCCGCCGCCGCGCCTCGCGCGCCTGCACCGCCTCGCGCACATCATGCTGCTGCGGGACGCGCACGCCGCGCCGCACCCCGCGCGACGACCTCTAGACACCTTCCGCGGCGTCAAGAAGATCCTCGAGCCGGCACAGTCACGCGCCGGCGGCTTCTCCTCCTGCGCCGAGCTGCCCTCGCCGCTCGTGCGCACCGACGCACCACTCGACGCGCCGCTCTCCGACGAGGAGCCGCGCGCCGCCTCGCTACCCTCCTCGCCGGCGCTCAGCCGCCGCGGCAGTTTCGACGCGCCGTCGCTCCCGACGCCGCGCCCGCCGCGCCTGCCGCTGCCGCGGGTGCGCTCCTGCGAGAGCGGCATCTTCTCGGTCGCCAACGAAGAGCTGTGTCCGCGCCGCGCCGGCGGCTGTCTGTACGGCGCGATGTGTCCGTGCTCGCTCGTCGGCTGCCACCGTTGCTGGTGGTGGCGACGCGACTCGTCCGACCGCTCCGACGAACTCGACGGTGAACCGGACGGCGACGCGGCCGACGAAGGCGAGGCGCGCGTGCGCATGTGCGCCGTGTGCCTGCGCGCGTACGACCGAGCGCTCGACTTGCGCGCCTCGCGTCGCCCGCCACTCGACGACTCGGCGCTGTCGACCGCGACGGCCGGCTCGCTGCGCAGCCTCGAAGATGGCGAGGAGCGCGCCGAGTCGCCGGCCTCACCGTTCCTGTGCGGCAAGCCGGACGCGAGCCGGCCAGAGTCGGACGCGTCGGACGCGGCCGAGGCGGCGGAGCGTGCACGCGAGTACCACATCTTGAGCCGGTGCTGCTGCGCCGAGGAAGAGGAGAACGGTACGGCGGGCCGCGGTCCGCTGGCGCACCTGCTGACGCCGGGCGGCAAGCGCACGTCCAGCGTGTACACCGACAGCTCGGAGGACGTCGCGTCGTTGGCCGGCTCGGACAGTCTGTACTGCGACGACCGCCACCCGCGACACGCACGCTCCGCACAGATCTCTAAGATCGTGGAGTACTTCGAGCGGAAGGGCGCAGATTTCAAGTGCGAGCGAGCGTTGAAGGGTCACGGGCGGTACAAGCGGGGCGGCGGCGGGTGCGGGCGCGCCGAGTTCCTGGTGGACGTGAAGCACCGCCGCGAGCCTGAAGACGGCGCGGGCTCTGGCCGCCGATGCCTCGCACAGCAGCGCCTGATGATATGCGAGGGCGCCGTCAAGTCGAAGCTGCCGCTCTTCGACAAAAAATCATAACGATAAATCCACCGAAATCGCCTTCGTCGACCGAGCCCGCGCCGACTGCGATCGGTTGACATTCCATTGTTAACTGACTAGAAGCGATTTCGTTTAAGCCAAATGAGGGTATGTGTGTGACTTCCGAGTGTGGTGATTATAAATATATAGATACAAATGTACAGAAGTGAACGATTCGATTATACATATTCATATAGAGAATATAACCGCGATTATATATTATACAAAAAATAATTATAATATAAATAATTCTTCAAGGCTCGTGCCAATGTTTTGTCAAGTTAATGGAATTAAAATTTCCAAATATTAAAGAATTGTAATAATGGTTGATTCTTTTTGAAGTGAAACTTCTTTATCGGCGTTAGAAAAATAAAATCGTCACATTTTTCCGTTACGCGGCACGCGTCACATTTTTGACTTTGACTGGATTTTGACCAGAGTTTGACTGGACTTGACAGGACTTTCATCGTACTTTGACCGGGCTTTGACCGGACTCTGACCGGGCTTTAACCGGGTTTTGACCGGACTTTGACCCGACTTTGACCGGATTTTGACCGGGCTTTGACCGGCCTCTGACCGGACTTTGACCGGGCTTTGTCCGGGCTTTGACCGAACTTTGACCATACTTTGACCCGACTTTGACCGGATTTTGACCGGACTTTGACCCGACTTTGAGCTGACTGACCGGACTTTCACCGGGCTTTGACCGGACTCTGACCGGACTTTGACCGGACTTTTGACCGGACTTTGACCTAACTTTGACCGGACTTTGACTGGGCTCTGACCGGACTTTGACCCGACTTTGACTGGGCTTTGACCGGCCTTTTTTTTGTATTCATGTCTATAATAATAAAAGCCTTTTGTTTAAACTTTATCTAATTTACGTTTATGTAACCAATTTCTGTAAAGTTGCATATGGTAGATCATTTTTCGAAAAATAAAGTCATAAAGAAGTTTCACTTCCTACGTGTGTACACTAGTACACGCACACATTTTTTTTCTGTAATGTCAAGGCAATAACCTAATATTGCGTACGCATTTTATGTGAATGTTGAGTATAAGAAAAAGTACATTAACATAGAAATGTAAGTAGATGACACAAGTGCACCTACTTCACGTGTGGAAATCGAAACGAAATCCTAGAACGTTTTCCTGAGCACAAAATATTGTAATCTGTATTCGAGGTTACCGCAGTAATATATCAATCGAACACATAAAAATACCTTGTCACACTGAAAAGTATAGTAAAAAAGTGATACCATGGTGTTTCGCATCACTTAATAGATCTGGTGACGTCACAGCAGGTGAACAAGAAAATTGACTGATATGCAGAAAGATCCAACCCTGATTGAATAGTTACGTGAATAGGATCCTTAGATTATTTTCGAGTAACTACGACATATGGCACGCCTGGTATCACTTGGCTACGACTTGCGTAATCTACTTAAAACTATATCAGTGACGCAGAGACTATCCATTTTTCTGGAAATAGTTCGCCCTGGACTTTATTTAAAAAATAATATGTAGGGAAATGATCGCGCGTGGTGGTGGGTTATTGCCTTTATTGGTCATTCCAAATGTGGTACATAATCAGGATATGTTATTGTTTCAATTCATTAATATTTTTATGTACCATAATGAATGCAATGTAGTATGACAAATAAGCAAATTATTATTGCTGCCAACCCTAGGTACCCTGATACATAGTAAATATGGTGAAAAACCCGCCATAGTGGCCATTCAGGCGAGTAGCGTCGTTGACATTAATTTTCTACGATAAACGAATGATTGCCACAGAAATATGTGCATAATAAAAAAAACATTAAGGTGTGAAATAATAATTCAATAACAAGGGTACACATAATTTGTGACGTCACAATACATGATTGCCTGCAGCTATTACCGGTATGCGTTCATTAAGGTATGTAGTTTTTTTTCACTTACGAAATCATATTAGTCAATTTACTAATACTTTTATTGGACTAAATAAAAAATGCAATTTATCGTGTTTTTTGAGATTATAAGAGGTTGTATGAAAATTAGTAAAGATGGTTAATGAAGGGTAAAAGTGACTTTTGCTGGCACTCGCTTTTAAAATTACGTGTAACAGTGGTTCTTATTTTCTCAGAATGATTTTTTTTCGATCTATTACTATGTGACGTCAAATGTTGTTGAGAATGTATCTGGTACATATTTGAGTATTTGCATACCGACCACCGTACACATGGCGAGAGTTTCTGCGAGTCCCGTTCCGAGGATTAGCCGATGTACATACAACGTGATAGAGAATATGTGGTCATATTTCAGGGTACATACACCTGACTGTGGCCGATCCACATCGAGATATTCTAAAATTTCACACAAATTTTATTACCATCAATAAGATCGTTCAAATCCATATAAATTAAGTGGAGTGCGTGAGCGAAAATAACAATGCTAGAGTGAGACAAAAACTAAGCCTTTTATCATTTAGTGTTGTCCAAAGTTGCAAGTCGAATATCGACATGTTAATAATTCGATAACCACACCTTTCTATATCACGTTGTATATTTAGTTATTACAGCCGGCATTATAGGGTAATTGACTCGATAATTTTTATTATTTTAATTATTAAGCTATGTTCCCCAAGTTTTAATGTCAAAAGAATGATATCCATCAAGTCAAAAGTAAATAAGTTGGAAGCCATTTAAATCTGCTGGAAGGGGTAATTGTCAAATGATGGAAAAAGGATGCACGACGTGTCATGTTACGTCACAAGACAGATTATACCATTACGATGCACGCGTGCGAGGGAGATCGTGAGATACTCCACTACGCGCACACCTTTGCTCGTACCAATATTTAAAACATGAACTGCAGCCAGACTTCTTAATCAATTTTAATTCTGTTTTCGCAAGATTTTTTTTTACTATCGATTACATATAAAATAATATATAAAATTGAGCATTGTCAAATACCCTATTCTTGCGACCGTCCAGAGGAACGTCTCTTAGCAATGAAAATTATATTCTCTGTACTGTACTTACCATCAGGTACTGTGTTATTCATATTCCCGTGCCAGAGTAAAAAAGGATATAAAAAAATTGGCGGGTGCCTCGAAAGCCTTCATTTATAGAATCAAATACAGTAAATTCTAGTAATCACTGATCTAATGAATATAAAAAGCGAGTGCGTTCAAAATAGACTATTTTGTGGCCGTATGGTCCTACTTAGTGCAGTGGCCTACCCTTACGAGGGCTTTTTAGTCGACTTTAGTCCACATTATTGTATAAAACATTTATTATATGTATAATAATACAAATATTTTCTATGGGTCCGAGTATGTACATATTATAATGATTATGGATGATGAACGGAAATCAATTCTGATTGCGATGTAACTTCGCATGAACACTAGGTTGTGAGTATCGAAATATACGCGATATCGGTGTTGTAAACAAAATGCTTTCAGAATTATACCGTTTTATTAAGTTTACATAATTTATATAATACACAGTATTATTTGCTCACGTACTTGCCAGTTCGTGTTAATTCTGTAAATAATATGTTTACGTTACATTTATGTCATAATAATATAATTTTTGGTAGCATTTTTATGACTTTGGCAACTTTTATGTATACTATAGGTACTGATTATTTTACTTATGTTAATGAGGTTTGATAAAGTTTAGTGCATAATTCAACACAAACATTTGATTTCGAATCGGCAAAGTCAACTTATATATTGCGTTTATATGAATATAAAATACTTATATTACCTATTTACTTTATTGAAAATGTTATAGCATTTTGTATACTGTATATTGCGGACTGAACTCGTTCCGAATGTATGGTAATAGATAACAGGTGACTAGTCCATAAAAAAGTGTTATTTCGAATCCGTCGATAATAAATACTGTGTAAGTTCCCGACGTAAACTCGTTGAATTAAATTATTTTCAAATTTTATCTCGTGTACTTTAATTTAATTTTCCACAGCTAGAATATGCTAATTCTATAATAATTCGTCTAGTGTGAATGACGTACCTTACCACTCGATTTTGTGTGAAGTGAGATGCAAAATCGAATAGTGGGGCGCATCATTTTATATTGGTCGATCTATACAACCCTTTCTGTTTTCGTGATGTACCTATTTGTGTCTGTTAACCACATAGCGGGGGTTCTTTCAAACCATCTATAATCCATAATCCTAAATACGTTGGTAAGAAGCAATGTTTCTCATTATCTCAAAGGTTTAATTAATAATAATTTGTTTTAATTTTAAGGTTTATTTTTTTTCAGTACCATTGCTTCTTACGAACGCTTAGCATTACAGACGGTTTGACACAACATTTAAGGGTTCAGTTCACTTTTTCAATAATTTTCTTCGTATTTCCATAAACTTCAATGCGATACACTAGACGAAATTTGGAAATCGTTTAGTTTCATATTGTGTCGAAAATAAATGTGTATAAAATTATACTTAGATGGCATAGAAGATGTAAAATTGTACTCTAAGCATCTGAGATTTCATTGAACATATAAAAAATCGTAACGTACAAATTTGTGTCAAAATCATAATGGCTTGACGTCGTTTATTTTGACCTCTGGCAACAATTATTATTTAAAAAACTGTGAGGCATTACATATAAAAAAGTTAAAATAATTCAACAGCATTAAATTAATAAAATAAAATTGCATCACATCATATATTATTCATTTAATTACTTAAATGTAATGGTAAATAAAAACTGAATACTCCATTTTGTCTTGGAAAAATAGTTGACACTACCATTAGCGTCCATATTCAAAAATCTAATAAATCACTTCATACTTTTGGGAGACAATTAATCAATGCTACGATATGAGTTATACGCCTCGCAATCTTCGTTTATAATGAGACATTCGAATTTGCGAAGATAATCCAATATAGTGCCGCTTAATCATTAGAGTTTTTGTAGACATTTGTCTACAGCATGAATGGACCGGATCGTTGATACAGTCTCGCAAAAAACCGACGTAAAATAGCGGCTTGCTGCTGCGTTTCGTACGGTGAGTGATATATCCGGAAGACCAAATCCCCTCCCTTTCCTAATCCCTTTCCTTTGGGGTCGACAACGCGCCTATTATTCTTTAGGTATTGTGGCCGTATATGGACGGTGGAGATCACTTGCCATCAGGTGGCCCACTTGCTCGCTTACCGGTCTGTGCTATATAAAAAAATTAAGAAAGTACTTATTTTTCTCACATTCGACATTGTCGCATATTAGTGTTTCAATAAATCATAAAAATTGCCGAAGCGCATAACTTGAATCGTATTAATGCTTATTATATTTAAGCCCATCTTAAGCCGATTTTCCAATTTCTGAATAAATGTTAACCGCCTGATAGCGCATACTGCCACTTAATTATTTGATATACGCTTCCCCGTTTTGTATTAACTACGTGGTAATTTATATTTTACCGTCTTAGATTTACATGGCAATTGAAAAATCTGCCTTATGTAAGATAAATTTCCTCAATGACATAAGTATTTAACATAATCCGATGTTACCACAAAAGAAATTGAACCACGCGCCGAGTCAAAATAACCGACGTCAAACTAGAATCATCAATTAATAAAAATATTTTTGTAAATACAGTATTTCACGTATGTATTTAATAATATTATTATCTATATCATTTAATTATAACTAAAGTTACACGTTGTCAGGGTATAAAACGATGGTGTAAAATTGTTTATAGGTACCTACATAACATAGGATGGTCATCATTCGCTAATCTCTGAAGTGAGTGAATGAGATAGGATGTTGTTGGGTATATGTAGGGTGATTATTGTAGCTTACAAATATAGGACGAATTGATCGAAATGTTCGGTCTTTTATTGGTTTATAATATAAAACTGAGACGGTTTTAAGTAACGTTTTGTATAAAAAAAAGTAATGCAATATGTATATGTAATGCACTGGTGTTAATGTATTTTTGTTGATTTATATATATAAGCACCTATAATATAAATTTTCATTATACGTTACGCCACATATACATATTTTTGTTAAGTCTTCAATTAACCTCGATTTCGGAAACAATTAGTTCACATAGTAGATACTTAAAACCGCCTTCAGCCCTCTATGATATAAAATTAGTGCCAAAAAAGATAAACATCATCTTAAACACAGTGGCGGGTTTTAATTTTTTATACAGTCCAGACCGTTTGCAACAACTGACATATTCTGTGAAGCCAGAAAATCAATATTTAACTGCAAATATATGTCGTAAAAACAATGACGTCACTAAATTCTGATCAATCAGAGTCAGTCCTGGTATCTTGCGGTGGTTTGTTCAGTGACGTTCGGCATCTTTCGAGTCCAGTTCCAATGAAGTGGCCAAACAGTGCCAACAAAATTCGGATTTATCTTGAATCAAATAAGCTTGAAGCTTTGTTTATTTTATGTCAAGCCGTCTAAGAGTAAATTAGGATTGAATTGTTAGATTTTGTACTTTTCTCTTCCAAAGTTTCGATTGGTTTGCGAAATTAATCTTGGTACACACGCCTCGCATCCCGCATCCATCCATGCATACTAACTATAATTATAGTTCAATTAAACGGCGCGGGTTGAGATGAACTAAACCTAACCCACAAAACCTACACCTATACACGACCTCGCATACTGTTTATTCGCCACGTCGCGGGCGTGTACACAAACAGATTAGGCGCCGTCCGTGGGTCGGCTTCCGCTAAAGCGCATCGTTTGACAGGACCATTGGCCAGTGACCATATTCAAGGCGAGGACAGACCCTCATTCTATTCAAATTAATAAAAACAATAGACAACGCACGTTGTACTCATACAAATATAATGAAGTTGTTATAAGCGGTCAACTTTAGCAAAGAGCAATTACGTGTCCGTCCAATTATAGTTTTGCTTATTACATATCTTCCATTGTAAACGCCATTGTTTTCATTAGCAAGAAGCGAAATGTTTGATCAAATTTTAACCGTATATTATATGAACACCCTATTCGCAACTGTAAACTCTATTAAAACTGTTTGGGCATTCTTTGGCCGGATGTTAGTTGAGTAGCTTTAATGGAAACAATTGCGTTTGCACTATTTGCAACAGTGTAGAACCCTCGTTAATCGATGGACATTTAAGACTGATAACTACTTAGCAGCTTAACGCAATCATTTATACATAGTTAAACATTATTGTTTAGGATTCAATAAATAGGCGAACGAGCGAACACCTAGATTTTTCTTTTATTTGTACCCCATTCCTCAATGTACAAAATATTTCGGTAGATACCGTTCAACGGGGTGAATGAGGATGAAATTATTGATCAACGAAACTGCTATCTCAAGCGGAGTAGTTTTTGTAGTTTTTGTCCAAAATATAAGAATGGTGGTTTATTTTTTCAGTTGATAACAACTGTTGTCAGTTCATACGTGTAAAGCGGTCATCCAATTTTGTTCCTAATTACCCCGTTTTACTGTATACTTCAGTTCCTTAGTGTAGTGTATATGTTACTAGACATATCAAATGTATAGGTAAGTACATTATGTAAGTGAACAGCAGAACGTAATACACAACTGTGTCGCACTGCAGCGATCCAGGGTTTTTGATAAGGCGCGGGGAAGAGCAATAATATTTCTCCTAAATTTACGGGAGCGACTGATTTTGCTTGAGTTAGGTTTTACTTCGCCCATGCGGAGGCCACTCCTGCCTTGCCTTCCTTGCCCCACATTATTGGAGCGGGGCCTCGTGTTGCATTAGATATATTTGCATAGATGCTTACTCAGTGCAAATATTTATCATCATTATCTCCATATTTTGAGTTGTTACACTTTGGAACTGCTGAGGTCACAATTTCACTGAAGGAAGCAAAGAATTGATCAGGTTCTGATTTATTGCACTCTATGTTTGTGAGCCAACGGTGATCAAATCAAATACCAACGTACAGTACGTCATTCGTTGGCCACAATAATAGTTAAGCGTGGACTGTACAATCCGTTATTATTATTTCTTTACTTGCCTGATTAAGGAAACGAGCAGGTTAATCGCCTGGTGATAAGCGCCCATAAACAAACATAACACCGCTCAAAACTGAATTACAAAGCACCACATGGCACTGGACTGCACTTGTCAGGCTGAGATAAGTTGTTGTTGTCTCATTTTGCCCAGTCCTTTTACTGACTTCAATATAAGGATATTGAAGTCAGTTAAAGGTTTGCCTTCAAACTGAATCACTATTGTGATTCGGTTTGAAGGCAAACCGAATCACAATAGTGCTTACATACTGCTTGGAAGCAGGGATAGACAAAGTGAAAATTGTTGTAAAAGGTGAATACTTCACTTTAATATGTCATTTATATTGAGTTCCATCCTAATATTAAAATCTGTTATGCCATGAACTATTTTTTGTTGCAATAACTTCAGCCAACGGATGGTGCAACTTGTAATCAAACAACATAGAATAAATAATCAGAATATGATCGTCATTTTTGCTGTCACCACTTATGATAAAAGTTGTCAGACACAATCAAAGTTGGAATCGTATCAGCAACTGCCGCGCCGACGGCATCGCGCCTAAGAGGCCAGAAGTTTTACAAGTTACTAAATGTTTAATTATTCGTATTTACATATTTTTGTACGCGTAATATTTATCCCGAGTCGTCTGGCAACACTATGAAAGAGGCGATTCCGCGCGCGAGGCTGGGAATCCCCGTATTGTTAATTTTGGTGTGTTTAGTCATCAATTAACATTATTTCGTAATAATAATAATTACTCGTAGCTTTACTTACTGGATGAAGTAAGGCGTTTGCCAATCTGTGTCTGTATATTATCCCACCCACCGCGCATTGTCAATAAGCATGTATTAATATTTTTAATATAGACGAAGATCGTCAAAGCACATACCTAACTTCAATCGTAAAATGTACTTACATACCAAGTTATACCAACTTACTACTAGTGGCTGATGTGATAGTGTCACAAAATGGATTCTATAAACTAATCCCTACAAATTGGTGATATTGATTCACAACGTGGAAGGTCTCCTATGCGAGAGTCCGCCTGGATTGGTACCACCGCTTTATCTAATTCTGCCGCCAAGTAATGTGTAAGCACTGTTGTGTTTAAATTGAAATTAATATTTTAAATTGTGTTTAATTGAAGCCACTGAAATTACTGGGCAATATTAGTTCAGTGCCATGTAGTATTTCATAATTCGAAAACAAAAACCCTGTTCTTTCACTAACGCACCGGCCACTCGTCAATCTGTTGTTTAATTGGTGTAGAATTTTCTTAATTGCAGATTTCGTTACGTTAGAATTTCGATTCTGATAATGCAGTTAAAAGGAACAACAGGGTTTTTCTTACATATATTGTTGATATATTAGGCACTTGCGTTTAATGACTAAATACAAAATCATGAGATTTTTCCACAAAATAGCTACCTACTATACCTACTTGTTGTGGCTTCCTCTACTGAAATTTCAGTCCCCGAATATTGAGAATAAACCATCAACACGACAAAGACAAGTAAATAATTTGTCCTATTAGTCTAAAATGTCACTCTGATGAACTCATTTTATTCAGTCAATCACCAAGAACAAGACAAACATGAATTTATTTATAAAAGTGTAACTAACACAAATGTATAAACAAGTTATAAGGAGGCCACACTTCCTGCCTAATTACGATAGGCACGGATAGCGAGAAGAGATAAATATTATCTCTGATATACTAAGCCACGCTTTATTCTTTTAATATTAAATTCACCCAACAGACATACAAACAGTGCTGATCTCACACT
The DNA here is from genome assembly GCA_949126905.1 of Amorpha juglandis. NCBI lineage: Eukaryota > Metazoa > Arthropoda > Insecta > Lepidoptera > Sphingidae > Amorpha > Amorpha juglandis. The sequence goes on from OX421365.1 coordinate 9,095,352, forward strand.
AGGTTCACCTGTATCGTGGGTATCACGAACAACGAGGAACTTATGGTCCTGCTACATCTAGATCCCAAATAATTATTTGTAAGTCACACAAATAATTGGTGCTGTAATCAAACCCGCGGCGTCATTTAACAACCGGGTACTCGCAGGTAATCTCCCGCTATAATATACTCACCTAAATGTTACCATATCAATAATCTATGCCTATTTTATAAGGGTAGGTACCTACTGTAGTTTTGTATAGTCTCCTTTCCTAGTGGGAAGTGATAGGACTGTCTAGATGGAAGTTGCAGTTCAAAACTCGGCCCAAAGGCACACACCTCTAACTTTTAAGTTATGTATATATACATTGTTAATTATCACTCGCTCTAATGGCGAAGGAAACCCCAATAAAAACGTGCATACGTGAGAAATCTCCATAATTTTTTTTGAATGTAAGGTCTTTTTTTTGGCGCGGGGAAAAGCGTTTTCTCGCTTCTATCCCGCCTCCCCCGGGGCGGTTATGTTGGTTATGTTGGGCTCTGCCGGCCTTACGACCCAGCGTCGAGCCGCCCGGGAGAGATGGAAAACATCCGGGCGGCCACTGGGCCGAGTCCCTACACTATGTAAAGTCTACCAACCCGCTTTAGGTTAACGTGATGGACTTGTAGCCTATCCCTCTCATTAGAGAAGGCCCGTTTGTACCTAAATTGGTTCCTAAAGTGGTGTGGTCAAATTTAAACAAGGTATAGTGTACGATACAAGTATTTACCCCCCCGCAATAACAAGTCCGAAAGCATCGATATGACATAAATAAAGCATTTTTTTAGTACCAAATTCGATTGCATTGTAATAAAACATTTTACGTCCGTTTCCTGTGAGACGCTTATAACAACTCGGTCGAGCCGGCCCATTCATGCTGTAGACAAAACTGTCTACAGCGAGGCTCTACCACTCACTTAGAAAAAAGGAAGCATTTACGCTTAATCTTCGTGTGGTAGCTTTGCAATAAAAAACAAAATAATTATGCTAATACGTAGATTTATTATCAAAAGCAACGTGACTCGATGACTCATTAGTTATTAGACAATAAAGTATATAAACACACGGTACAAAGTAAACAAACTACGGAACTCCCGTAACATATTCACTGCACAATGCACATGATAGGTACCTCAGACGATACTATAGGTGATTTATTTCAATGATAAATACGATTTAAATCTGTGTTAAATACCCACTATGATAAAAGTTAATCTAATCGTAAATCTAACATACAATATTAATGACTTATTTTAATACAGTAATAAAACTTTCAGTCGACGCTTGTATCTCCCGAAGAGTTGCGCAGATCATATGCAAATAGTAGGATATACCCACGGTTCGCCCAAATTACTTTATATCCCATGATGATCATGTATAAAACTATATATTATGTGGCGCGCTTTTGCCTAACGGACTCTAAATCTTCGATACTGGGAACTCACGTGATTTTTCGACTCGAAATCTCAAACACAAATTACGACTGCCCGACCTAGGATTCGAACTCAAAACGTCACCGATTTCGAAGCATAAGTATGTTACGAGTTGCCACTAGATCAGAGTTGCCAACCGGCCTGTTTTCCCAGGACATGATCAGGTTTTTAGTGTCCTGGATAGTTTTTAAGCAGCGTCGTGAGTTTTTAAAGCGCCCTGAAGTTCGCGCATCAATTTGCAATCAGTACTTTAAAAACTAAAGTGTTTGTTTTATATTTTAATAACATACTTTCAAATCATATAACTTTATTCGAAAACTTTTAAAAATATGATTAGCATTTCATTTAACCTATTTCCACTGCATAGTAATTTAACCTAGGTTCTCTATTACTGCGTCCTGTTTTTTAAACTGAATTTTCCTGGTTTGTCCCACATTAAATCCTAGTTTTTGAGATTCGGGGTTGGAAGCCCTACACTACACCAATGAGACGATATTTAAATGATATATAACGTTAGTCAATAAAATTATAAATCTCTGGTCTTCGATCGAGATTTTAAGTACCAAGTACCTACATAGCTACTAGACGTCAAAGTATCAAGTGAATTGTTATAGTGTACGGAAACGGATGCTTACTGTATTGAGCAGATTCAAAATCGGCAACGTCGCCCATCGCATCGTGATGTATAACGCGCCGAGCTTTCCGACGTTGTGACGTCTAGGCTTGGGTAATATCGGCTTAGTGCTTTATAGAATCGTATCAGTTTTCGATAACAGATAGTGAAACCGTATATTTAAGTAAGTATAATAATAATAAATGTCTAAATATCTAGATCTGGCACACTAGGTTACTAACATTTATTGGACCCAACAATTATTGTCCCGATAGTCGTTTCTGCCCATGGGTTGATACCGAAGAGCCTCGACCAACATCTTCAGAGGTTGGTTTGACCGCATCTTGCTCTTGATCCAACGTCGTTGGTCGTTGGATCAAGAGCAAGATGCAGAAAGCGGTGTTATTAGACACGGCACGCATTGGGAGGAGGTTTCGCTCTTTGGGCTCCTAACCGCCGGTGGCTTGGGTTCTAGGCCTCGCCATTGGAGGGTGATGTTTTTTTTATATTTTTAAATGTTTTTTTTTGTTGTAAATTTAATATTTAAAAAGGTAAAAAACGATAAAAATTAAATATTCAAGATTTAAAATAAAGAGTTCTGTACATACATTATAATACAAATTACATACGATATTTTATCACATCTACAATTCGGACGGATTAAAATGAGCACGGAACTTTGATGGAACCGGGGAATCCCGCTTCTGTGATTTAATTTACTTTTATTCATCATGATCGCTCTAGCGAATGGCAACACCATCTGTACCAGCCAGTTGCCTTGCAGTGATTCCCCGTGTTATATTTTGTGCTCGGATTATTCACGACGAATATTCAGCGAGTATCAATGCTTTCATATAAAGAATATTGTCCAATATTGTAACCAACGATTTGTAACATGTAGAGTACATTCTTTCTGTTCAGCGTTATCCCGACTTGATGCCAGGATCCGCCTTCCCATCATGATTTGACAGTGGATTTCGTATTATTTGGGACCACCCGCCGTCTGACCTCCACAAACCATAACGGGAAGCAAGTTTCGCCATTGCGCATGCATAATGTACTATGTATGTATCTAATGTTTGTAAGGTTGGCTTTGAGCCTAAGAATTTGGAGATCCACTAACAACCCAAACTTTAATTGTTGACTGATGGTAGGATATTTATATCCACCCGGATAGCGACTACCGTACAAATGATTTTAATAGTGACCCACACATCTTGAGTGGATCGCGTTCCTGGATCAGCCAGTGTATATCCGGTTCTCCCGAGGGACTTACACCCATTTCCTATACCCTTCCCTTCACGAATCCCTTAACCCTGGTATGAGATACTGCAGGGGTTGCCAGTATCCCATTAGTAGGGACCCCTGTAGTTCATCCCAAAGGGTTGACAAAAACTTAAATTGTAGAATACAAAACTATTTTATTCTTGCCGAAAAGTTTTACATTATTTTTTTCGGTAACTTTAGAGCCATTTGAATTTAAATATTTAAAGGGGGCGCCGAAATTTGCTTGCGCACCGGTTGGAAGGAACTCCATAGCACCCAACAATCACACACATAGTCCTAACCTGACACTAGGTTAAACCTAGCGGTATCAGGAACTACGAGGCACTTTTGGTCACACAACACCTAGACCATCCATCGTCCATATCGGACAGGTTAAGGCTACGTCCAGCTACGTTCACGATCCTAGGAGAAATTGTCTCACGTTACGAGCCGGCACACATTGAAAGGTGATACAGCATGGCGCTGCAATGCAACGCGCAACGGTGTTGCAGTTCGGCGCCACGCCGCAACACAACGCTTTTATAAGTGTTACCCGTGTGGCACACGGTAACACGCTTCGAGAGCTACCAAAACTTCGCAGTTATGGTGCTGCCACACCGATGTTATAAAATGTTATATACCATTTTCTAACATTTGTTAACAAACATTTTCTAACATTTTATCACAATGTTAGATAATGTTAGTAAATGTTTAATGTTAGAAAATGTTATATAACATTTTATAACACCGGTGTGGCAGCACCATTACGTTCTGATTTCTGAAGGCTCTGTGGGATACCAGAGCCCTAACAAATCACTGGATAGCAGTATATAACTTAAGCATTAAATACATAATATGAAAGTAAAACGACACAGCCACAGATAAATATGTATAATTGGACGTTCCGATACTTAATTAACAATCGCAAGAACTGTTCTTATTCTCCGGCACCGCCAACTTCTGAAAAAAAACGTAGTCAATTTGTATAAACTAGAAATTTGTATTTATCCTGCTACAAAAAAAATACTGTTTGAAGAAGCAGCGGGGAGTGGTACGGACTGTAGACGCGAAAGTCGCAGGTTCGAAACCACCCCCAAGAGTATGCACGTCTGACTTCTCTAAGTTACGTATTAAAGCAACAGCAAAGGAAACATGCTTTAACGGGGAAGAAAAGATCATGAGGAAATCTGCATACCTAGGAATTATTCATAAGAATTTCGAAGTAGGGTAGGTACGTGAAGTCTGTGAACCCGCGTTAGGCCAACGTGATTGACTAAAGACTAACTCCTATCATTCGTAGATGGGGCCCGTGCCCAGCAGTGGGGCAGTATGATACAGAGCTGACATGAATAGGTATATTCTCTTCCATCTTCCCATATCCAACTCGCAGTGGGGTCGTGCTTTGCATTCTTTTTAACAATTGTGTTAAAAAGCATGTTACATGTTACAGAAACATTTCTAGTTTTTCCGACCAACTGCCTGCCTGGCAACACCCACCACTGGGTAGAAAATATTTATGGATCACACAAACATTTGTCTCGGTGCGGGAATCGAACCCGCGACTTCTTGCCTCACTTCCGGCTAATCGTCCACTGCGCCACGGAGGCTGTCCATCAATTAGTATGTATATTATATTGAAATATAAATAATAATTATAATATTGAAGTATTAATTATTGTAACTGATTATTTGTATTGATCTGTCTAAACATGATGGGTGAAAAATGCGCCTGATGATAAGCGGCCCATATACAGAAGCAATACCAATCAGAAATGTGTACAATCGAATTATGAAGTAGTGGACTGCGCTCGTCACCCCGAGACGAGCGCATTAAGATAATACCCAATAATTTCACGACCTTCAAACCTGAACACAGCAGTGCTTACACCCAGCCGCTTGGCGATAGAAATAAACCTGGCACGATGGTACCTACCCAGACGGCCTCTCGCATACGAGGGAACTATCATTTGTGTAGTTTTTACCAAAATTATTAGGACATATTATACCTTTTTTTATTGATTACCTTTTTTTTCTCATTAGCTTTGACACTGCCGTAAGAACCAACGCTTTTCGTTGCACAGTTTGGAGTCTTGAAATTGTTTTTCCTTCCCAACCAAGAGCCACAGTTATTATATAACAGAGCGATTAAAGCCATGGCAAGTGCTGACCCGCCTACAATTGGCAACCAAGATGCTATCCCACCGATTCGTTCAGCAATACTTGATCTCGAAGTGGCGCTAGGCGTCGGAGGCGAGGTGGCCTGTGATGCTTTCTCCTTTTTACGATCTTCTTTCTCCTCAGCGCTAAAATATGAACAAAACGATAATACTATTATCGTTATTCCTCAGCTGGGCTCATAGCAATTTCGGTAAAAAAATTAGAATAAGTTCACGTTTGTATCCCAGAATAGTGCAGCCACTGTTCGCCGAGCTTATTTCTATCCCATTATGTAATACAGTACGAGCCTTAAACAAACCGTGTCAGCACTGTCAGGCGCGAATCCCAATCCCAATCAACGAGCGTGCGATCTTTCGAAACGAATACTGGAACATGTCTTGTGATTGTTCTATCTGGGATTTGAACCCAAAACTTCACCGGTTTCTCAACTAAAAAGAATGGAGTGTATCGTGTACAGCTATTAAGTGTACCAAGATACTACCGATACTATCGAGTATAGTAGATAATAATAAATATTATGACATCTATGACAAATAGCACCTTCTATATACACTCGCCACTACGGAGAGTTCAGATCTCTGGCTACTGACAAGAGGTATATACGAGAAATGAGTTTGATTCGATCCGTTGGTTGTTGGTTAGTCAAATAAACTAATCCGTACACCTATTGACATACAAGTCAATAGATAAATAAAAATGAATACGTCAATAATATACTTCGTTGTAGGCATATACCAAGTAGCTAACGTAATGTTTGTATTCTTTTATTTTTGTTTGTATTGTAACACAATTTGGATATAAAGCAATCGTAAAGAGTAATACTCACCAATCACACATATTAAATATCTACTGCTCTTTGAAAAGTATATGGTTAGACTTCTTCATTTTGAACGGATTTGTTTTCTTTATAGCAGAAAAAAAAAATTGAAACCCTCTTTATGTACAATATTGTCCATTAATCTCGCAGCTATTCGCGGCTAGCCATTTTTATTATCATTCTGACTTTGTTCTTTGTTTTTGATAGAGTTAATGTCATCTCGTGTCATATTCTTTTTATGTCCTTTGGTATAAAAAGTTTAGCTATCGATACTATATTGTCCTTATGATTGTCCTGATGAGTGTAGTTGACACTGTAAAAAAATGCGTGTACGCTGTACAGTTTTGTCTGCAGCATGAATGGGCCGTCTCATCATGGTTGTTACTACGGTCTCACACAAAATCGACCTAAAGTAGCGGCTTGCTGCTGCGTTTCGTACGTTGAGTGAGATATCTGGAGGCCCAAATTTCCCCTCCCCTTCCCTGATTCTTCTAGTATTGTGAGAGTTAATGGGCGGTGATCAGGTGACCCACTTGTGAGTTTGTAGGCCTATGCTATTAAAAAAGATAGACGATGTAAAAATATAAAAATCTGTATCGACATTTTTTTTTCACTTTTGTGATAAAAATCAATCAACCAGCCTATGTAAGGAATAAATATATTTACTGACCTGCATAAAAAACTATAATTATATTTTAATTAATGTTATTCAGTAAATATGCTAATGCTTCCGCAGGTCGATAAAAAATGATCAACACAGTGTCGCAATACTGATCTACACTTTATAATTTTAAATATATAGGTACAAGAACTTTTGAATTTCAAGGGTTACCTGACCGCATTCACCTTATGAAAATAAAGTAAAATAGTTGTAATATAAAAGTACAACGTCCGTGGCGAAGCGGGCAAGTAGTCAGCTGTGAAGCCACAAATATTTTTTTTCGAGTCTGGGTGTATTTTTTCCAATAAATACAGCATACAGCCATGCAGCCGGTCGTAATAACTACAAGCCAAATCATTCTTGGTATAACATAAGTTAAAAAGCATGTTGCGTCGACCCCACTGCGTTTGGGATATGTATGGGCAGGTGACAGAAGTAATATAAAATAACCCAGTGAAATAGCGGAGTTGGATGCATTCATTAATTAGGGATTGAAGACCCATACAGATTCGGCGAACACGGTTCGCTGACGTAGATCCGCAGAGGTGGATTAAAATCCGGACCCAACACCAGGGTTGGATTTTGTACTATAATTATAGTATTTGTACTATAATTTCACCCTTTGTACTATATACTATCCACATCTAAGGATAGTACGCTAAAGTACTATAATTTAAAGTTTTTTCCCGAATGCATAGTTTTACGCCATATGAATATTTCGACGGTGCGTGTATCCGACCGAATTCTGATCTTGCGATGTTTTCTGTGTCGATGGCTGGGGATTCCCCGATTATGTGATGATGTCCTAGATTGTTTAGTACTTCCACATTCAAATGCCGACTGCGAATATTCAGTAAAGTGAACCTTACCAAGAAATACGAAACAAACTGGCAATACAATCCATAGACGCTATATTATTGTCTTGTGACGCTATCAAAAGCGGTAGCAAAAGTGGGAATTGTACTGATTTTATTCCTACAGAGGATATTTTGATGAGATTAAATGCCAAGGATGAAGATCTAGCTAATAGTAATATTCAAGAACTGATAAACTTAGAAGATGAGTATATTTTGCCATACCTGGTGTTGATTTTAATGACTACATAATAAGTTAAATTAAAAATAATGAAAGTGTACTATAATTTTGTTATAAATACTATCCTTTTCATTTTTTTGTACTATCTTTTTCAGCGTACCTAAATCCAACCCTGCCCAACACCAAAAAACCACGGACCTATCCATCTCTACTAGACAATTGTAATAATTCAATTATTTTTCGAAGTCACAGTTGTCAGGGCATAAGACTTTACGAACTAAATGTCACGGGACATCCAAGATCCGGAGCCATCAACAAACTCAGCACTGTTATATATTTTACCTAGTGAGACTACTACTAACTAACTGAAGAACTAGTAGCACTTTTATAAACGGTAAACAACTGATAAAAAGAAAAAAGTATAACACACGGGATCTACTCCTCCTTCCGTGCATGTACAGACATACGGTGCGTTTACTTGCTGATTAATCCGGTTCTTGAGCGTACGTTGGGAGCAGCTGAAGAACATTTTGTAGAGCAGTGTCAATATTCCGGCGCCAACGGTGACGCCCGCCGCCAGCGACACCCACCGCTCGCGGTTGCTCATCAAGAGTAAAGCTGCCGGGTTTTATAAATGATACCTACGTAATTTTTACATATTTGAACCACAAGACTGTACCAAAGATTACCTGTCATAATCAAAGATTCTATAGACCCTTCGATTAATATCAACTCGTCAAAGAGGATAATACCAAATGCTATTAAACCTAAAATATTAAATATTATAATAAATTATTTTACTTGACTGCTCTATTGGCGCATTATTAGGATTTAAGGCAACCGGATTTAGACAGGACCATGACAGGACTTTGACGGACTTTGACAGGACCATGACAGGACTTTGACGGACTTTGACAGGACCATGACAGGACTTTGAGAGGGCTTTGAGAGGACTTTGAGCGGATTTTGACCGGACTTCTGCCGAGCGTCCCGAAACGCACACTTTTTTTTTTGTATTCATGTCTATCATAATAAAAGCCGTTTGTTTAAACTTTATCTAATTTAACTTTATTTAAACAATTTCTGTAAAGTTGCATATAGTAGATCATTTTTCGAAAAATAAGGTCATAAAGAAGTTTCACCTCTTACGTGTGTACACTAGTACACGAACACATTTTTTTTTAGATTTTTATATTTCTTTTTTTTATATGTGGGTGCGAATGTCATGTATGTCGGGTATACTCAGAGAGTATCTACATTATATAACTGAAAGGTATACTCATGGCTATTTACTCAAAAGGCCAATCCAAGAATTTCTTTACATTATACTCGCATAATTCTGTAAAAAATAATGTCTGGATATTAAAAGAGGCAATAACCCATGAGTTTGTTTCGACATTTTTTTTATGGCTAGCCACGATATGCCAATGTAAATACACCACTATATTTTAAATACCAAAGAAAAAAATCGGTTGTCTGTAAAGTCGGTTTACTGACGATAGTTGAACGTGATAACGTCTTAAGAAAATACTGATGGAATGGTAGCATTTTTCAAAAGAAAATTTTAATTTCATTTGTTTAATATTTGATAGTATTTATTGGCCTAATTATAACCTCAAAATCCGAAAGTATTTTATTCATTTTTCGGAATTCTCAAGTGTCCGTATTTTTAATATAGTTTCAATCAAATATATATACATTATCTAAAACCCAAAAAGTAAATTCACCTACCTTTTGGTTCTTAGGCCAACTATGTATGGACGACGAACAATGTCCTTTTCGTAAATCTAGTTTTAAAAAGCCCGCCTCAATGTGTTTGATATAGGAGAAAATGTTCCCTTTGACGGATGGCTGGTCTAACCTGTCATTTCAGACACGTTGTTGTGATATTATGTGGAAGATTTAATATTTATGTTTTAATTTTTTTAAATCTCGAACGCTGCCGAACGCAAAGGCCGATTGTGCTTCTTTGTCGCTCGTTCCGCGCTCTCGCTTGCACTTCAAGCCTTAAATGGAACGTGACATCTAGCGAGGTAACGACGCATGAGTCATGTTTTTTCGTGCGTGCAGCCGGCTCTATCGAATTATAAGACGTTATCACGTCAAAAAATGAGCTGATAGCCGCGAATGTTACTAATGTGTTGGTGAATCTATTTTTTAAATTGTTTATGACAAAAAAGTTACTATAACTTTTTTATCGTAGTTTATCCAATTTGTGCAAAAAATGATGGCTACTCTATTGTACTGTAACCCTGCCGCCGTCGCCGTGGCAACAGAGTGACGCGCGCGCCGGCCATGTCGCACCCCTGCCCCCGCGCTCTTCTATCGCACCTAACAAGTTACTATACGGAAAGTTGTAACAATAAATTATAATTTAATGTTTTTTGTTCTAAAATTTTTGATATTTTTGTTTAATTTTTTTATGTGATATTTGGGTTAGGTAAATGATACTGATACCCCTATTTTCTTCTATAATTTAAAAATAGTAGTGTATAATCTAGTTTAAAAAATTATTAACATGTGATATTGAAGCTATATAATATATAGCTATATATATAGCTCTCAGAACCGATAACCGATGGGGCAGAAAGTTTCTGGAATGGAGGCCACGTACTGGCAAGCGCAGCGTTGGATGTCCGCCTACAAGGTGGACAGACGGCTTGAGAAGGTCGCGGGAAGTCGCTGGAGGCAGGCCGCTTCCAACAGGTCGGTCTGGAAATCTTTGGGGGAGGCCTATGTTTAGCAGTGGACGTCCTGTGGCTGATGATGATGATGATGATATTGTGATAATTATGATCCAATTGACAGAATAAATGATTTTATTTGCGTCGTGTTTCACTCACCTACTGCGCCACGGTGGCTGTTAAAATTGGTATGAATATGCAATAAATGCCCGAACATCTAAGCCTAATTCCTCAGAAAATGAAACATGTTGGTACCCACACACATCAACTTATAAAAAAGTCGATGCCCACACATTATAATGTTGTAAATAACAGGGTTATTAGTATGATGAGAAGTGCATCATTTAAAAGTCGTAATAGGTAATGCACTGTACGTTGACTGGTGGTAGGATATTCATATTCGCCCGAATAGCGACCACCGTACACATGGTGTTAAAACCTGCCATATATAGGTTCTCCCGAGGAGCTTGCGACATGACTTGATGGTTGGTTGGGGCGGGTATAGGGTACATCCTTGTACCCCTGTGCCTGCATCGGTCATCCGCCTGTCGTTGCAGGTCCCTCGATTTGCTACTTCCCTCTCCGAAGAGGGAAGTGGCATTTATACAGGCAGGCATGATTCTGCTAACCACCGATGAACTTATTATATGTCGGTGGTCGGTGGTTTTTTGGACTGCACTACGTTTACCATCAGGTGTAATGCAGTCACTTTGCCGTGCTCGGATAAATAAAAAACCTTAGCTTAGCCCTTCGAAAATCTTCGTATATCTTGAGAAACGTTGAGAGCGATGATGATGATTTAATATAGAGCGATTACATCACATTTTCTCCTTAAGTACCTGACAAGGTCCGAAGACTGGATATTGTTTGCATATTCGTATTCTTCAAAACCCGAATCGAGGTACGGTTTCTGTTTTCCGCTATAAGTTGTCCATTATCGTCGTGTCTCGTACTTCGTCATCACATCTTATACTAAAACTGTAGCTTAGTATTTGTACATAAACTCAGTCGGAAACAATTTTACCTGACACATTCATTAAAGAAAGGTTTTTTTTACTGTAAAATAAGACTGATGAAAGTACTAAAAAAGAACACAGTATATAGACGAAAAAAACTTTTATTACATAAAAATACTCACAAATTACAAAATACTCTTAAAACGTATATAAAATTCATTAAGATAAATTCTGACAAATAATTAAATAATACATTTTATTTTATAAAATGTATGTAAATACGTCATGTTAGCATGACAAATATTTATCTATCTATAAGTAATATGAATGATATGATAAATATGAATATGTCACCTGCTAATTTTTATTTCTGTTATGGGTATAGGCAATAGCAGCAATTCATGGCAGCCACGAGACAAAACTATGTATCAAAACTATGTTTTATCGAAGGTAACTTACGTGTTGTATATAATTTGTAAGTTAATTAAACATTAGGCATGAATTATATTTGTAAATTTTAATCACGTAACTTAACTTCGTAAGTGAGTTAGGAATAAAAAAAAACTAAAAAACACGCTTTTATAGAAAGTCTAACTAAAAAATAGAAAATAAATTTGAAGAAAACAATGTATTTTATTGTAAAAAAAAGCGTGGGACACACAGAACTTTGAATTACAAAGCACTGCATGACACTGAACTGCGCTCGTCACTCTGAGACATGTGTGTCATGTGTGATATATTAAGTCATATAATGCCCACTAATTTCACTGGCTTCAATGTCCTTCAAACCGAAACACAAAAGTGCTTACTATTATTACTTATTACTATTGCTTGGCGGCAGAAATAGACAAAGAGGTGGTACCAACCCAGGTGGCCTCTCGCATATGAGGGACCTACCACCTTGTAGATTAGCTGGTGGGAGGATACTTATATCCGACCGGATAGCGACCACCGTACATTGGTGCTAAAACCTGCCATAGTGGCCCACCTTGTGTGGGTCGCGTTCCAGGGTCAGCCAGTGTATATCCGGTTCTCCCCAGGGGGCTTGACCCCTGATCCTAACCCTTTTCCCATCCCTGTTTCCTTCCTCTTCCCCTTGGTCCTTTGGCAGGCCGGCATGATCTTGCCGACCTACGATGGACACATTGTTTATCGTTGGTCGACACTATTCTTGGATTGCGCTACACTTACCATCAGGTGTAGCGTAGTCACTTTGCCGAGCCAGGATAAAAAAAAAAAGATGTTCGTATCAACCAAAAATGCGATATAACGAACACCTATTATTTTTTATGCTAGAAATACATAATATAAATATATCCAGCTGAGACATTCGCGTTACATTACAATCCGTTTATGTCAATGTGGACATAAACAAAGCGCTGTCATGTCAGCGCCTTCAGTGGTGGTTAATGCTATAAATTATATTTTACGTTATGAAAAATGTTGTACATATTATCATGAAGTGGCCACGCATTTAGTGTTGGCCAGGACAGGTCATCATGATATGATCGATAAATAGTGTAATGCAGTGTTCCCAACCTTTTTAGGCCATATTAACATTTTATTGTTAAATTTGTCACCGATATCTAGCATTGCATTTAAATAACCTAAAGCGAAAGGGTTAAAGTTGTGTTGAGTCCATTTTTAAATTGCCCCCCTTAACTATCAAATTGCCCCCTGTGGGGCGTGGGCCCCACATTGGGAAACACTGGTGTAATGTATCTCACCAGGTTGGGTTACAGTTAAAACTAACAAAAAACACATGACCGCACACACTCCGTCAAACCTACTGTCAAAATGATCACCACAAATCGGTGAGCAAACCATTATCGGCGTCAAACATAAATCTCACCTTAACAAAAAAGAAAAATGCATATTATTATTGTCAGTCTTTATACTCCCGTCCGATTTAATAATAATGTCTAATATTATAATAATGGTCTAGTGGACTAGTGGTGGTGGTAGTGACTAAGGCTGTGAACCGTGAGGTCTTGAGTTCAATTCCCAGGTCGGACAATCACAATCTATGTTTGAGTTTTCATTCGAAACATTACACATGAATTGCTCGGGACTGGAATTTGTATTTGGCGAACCGATGTAGCGATAGGCTCGCCCCCAATCACATTGTGAGAAGAAAATAAGCTAAGCGAAATGTGAGTGCAGAACTACATAGTTGCACCTCTGCCTACCCCTTGGGAGATAAGGGTGTGATTTATGTGTATTTTGTATTATATAAATGTTTTATTATTACATTCTATCGCAGAAACTTGCGCTACCTCATGTATAATAAGAATATTCGTAAAAGGGATTGTGATCAAAGATGCAAATACTTTTCGTTGTATGCTTTAAACTCTTGCGGTGTCAACAAAAATTTGGCAACAAGTTTGTAATTAACAGGCTGCTCCAGTATATCTAATAGTGGCGCCAACTTTTTCTGGTAGACGTTCAATAGATTATCATCAATATTACCAATAAGATTGTTGCTTTTGTTCCAAAAATATGGTATATTTTTGGCGACGAGTGCTGCATGAAGTTTTTGAACCATATGTTTAAACAATTTCGCCGGATCACTTCTCCAAAACATCTTATCCTGTTTTGTTATTTCCCAAAAGAATATGGCCTTGATGTAGTAACTGGCAATTTTCGTCATTCCTAACGCATCACGCATTTTCTTTATCTGTAATAAATTTCGTTAATTAAATTGATGCAGATTGCAGACTTACTCCCATATTCATAAACTCTACAATGAATTGTTTAAGGCGTCGTCCACAGTGTGGGACTATAAAAAATGGACCAGTCAAATACAGGGCTGATATACTTATAGACAATTTTAGGTAGAACAAAAGCTAGTACGCAATAAAAATAACCGTTTATATTGTCGTATTCCAGGGCTAATTAGTGTTTACCTAGTCTAACTATGGTAGGTATGTAAATTCCAGCACAATAACTCAATCGCGACGAGTGTGCTGTTGTCCGTTGAAGAGTTCAATTTTTTTTTAGTCCATACTCCATCTTCAGATCTTCAAATTTATATGCGACAACAATGTAGTCAAATTCTATCGAATCGTTTTTTGGCGGAGAAATCGACGTGCATAAATAAAAAAAGCAAATAATAGATAAACTCATCGAATTAAAAATCTCCACCTTTTTTGCAGTTGGTTAAAAACAGATGCAATTAGAATACGAACAAATATTTATAAAAGTATTTACTCACCAGTCGTATAACCTGCTTCAGATTGCTATTGTTGTACATGAGGTCCCTCTCCTGGTAGTGCAAAGCGATACGCCATGATCGCTGCTCGCCTTGTTTAGTTGCCGCTGATTTATTCGGTTTACCCACCACCATCCAGATATCTTTTTTGCAGCTTTCCGGTATACGCTGGTATGCCTTACTAACGGGCCATCGATCTTCAGGGAATTTTAAAGTGGGAACCAAATCAGCACTAAATTTAAATCCAATCGCACTGTTCTCTATAATCAGAGTCATGGCAGGTCCAGCTTGAGATCTCTTGATGACATACTCTATTCCATCAACAGTGTAAACAGATAGCCCGTTTTTTGTTTCAAATGTATTTAATGCTTTGTTGACAACGCTCTTGAACCAATCAAGAAATTTGCTTTGAAGTAAGTAATGCGAGTCATCCTTCCACTTAAACGCAGTTTTATTGATTAACCATTCCGTGCCGTCTCTCATAGGAAGGTTTTTGAACTGCGGGCCCATTTTCAATTGCACGAAACCGGGGTTTATGGGCTCAATGACCACGTCGCTCAAGTCAGGGTTGGTAGGGTTTACTTTCATGTTGAGGGAAAGCCCAATAACAATATCGACGTCAAAATCATTCGGTTTTTGTAAAAGAAGATTGTCATAATGGCTGCCAGCAAATTTTACCTACAACGGAAAAAAATTACTTTCGCTTAAAAAAACTTAGTCGATCTGTAGATAGTCACGTCGCGGCGCGGCATCGCGTGGTTATGTGACAAGAATGATGGGAGATGCCTAGAGGGTAGGTGAAGTATATTCTAGCTTCTGCTCGGGGGTTCGGCTCGATAATGCGATAAAACGGGTTTTTGAGAAGAAGCCGCGAAAGTATACAGTGTCATTTTGACACCCTATACTTAGATGAAACCATGTGTAGTGTTCGTTAATATAAGTACTTTGAGCTAAGACATTTTCTTATTAAAGGCAAAATAAAAAAATAATATTTCCTAACAAATTAAATGCCATTAACATTCGATTAATTTTAAACAGTCTATATACGCGCGCACACACATATACAAATCAACATACACACCCGTCATCGAATGAATGAGACACACACACATACATTACCATTAAGCCTGCAATACATGTTGGACGAGCTTAGGCCAACACGAGTGTAGGTAAATTAATACAAGGCAAGCGCTAGTGCCTAGACGTTCGGCAAGTTTATCGAAAACCAATCGAGTAGCCGGCTGTGAAGCGAGAGGCCGCGGGTTCGATCCCCGCTCCGAGACAAATGTTTATGTGAACCACAAATATTTGTTTCCCGAAACAAACCCAGACCCCGGTCTGGGTGTTGTGAGGCCAAAAGTCTCTCGTAGTTGCTGATAGCCACGATACTATCCTAATACCCAATATACTATCTATACGTTCGTATTAGTCATCACTCGGCAACGCTCGTCCAACATGTATTGCGGGCTTTATACCGTTAAGGTCAATATACCCGCTTTATAAAAACGCCAAGCGTACAGAAGGCAAACGGCTCAAAATAGTAATTTAGGAATTGAAATAAATATTAGATTACCCTATGAAATGTAATAAAATCCTAAGTAAAATCGAATCTTATAACTTTTATAATGATTATTTGTTTTTAGTCAAATTTGTGTTACCTATTTATAGGTATGTGCATTTCCCAAACACATTTTTTTTACGTTTTGTCATTATCATTGAACGAAGTAATACTGTCGCAACTTTTTCAGTGAATGTGTAGAGAGCGTCTTTGTGAGTCTGAGACGTATTTTCATATGTATGGAGTTGCCCTTCTTAAGCGTTTGTGTTTTATAATAACATCGTCAGCTGTGACATTTTATTCAATAGAGTTAAGTGCAAAAACCGTACAGCGTGATTTAAAAGGCTCAAAACTTAAATCACGTTTTTTGGCAAAACTACTACAAGCTCAAGCCTCATGTTTGGTACAAGGTAAGCAGAGGCGATGACGAATATGTGGTTTCATTTAGTAACAGGGTGTCAAAATAACACTGTATAGTAAACAAATGGCATTAAAAATACTTTTTTAAGTATATACGTCGGATGAATTCATTGCTCGCATCCAGTCGATATGGCGACATTAAACCTTTAGCATGCCAGAATAATATCTGGGTCTGCATGCTTTGATTGTTTGATAAACGTCATACAAACCCCAGATATGTAATAAATGATTGAATATAGGCACATTATTATTGAAAATCTGTGTCACCAATGCAACTTAAATAAGTAAAAGAGACACTGACATAGGTGTAACTCACCTGCATATATGGACCAACGGTCAAAATTAATAAACAATGTCAAACTACTTAGGGTCTATTTCAAAGTGTTCTAGTAAGATTTAAACACCAATTAATACATATGCGAGCTGTTTTTTAACATACCTAGCAGACATTCTTCTGTCAGTATATACAACTGTTACAGAAAGGTGTAGGCAAATGTAAGCAACGAAACAAAATATTCTTAAAATCAAATAAGACATATTTATACTTAAATTTGTAAATACACCAATTGATCAAAAGAAACAATCCATACCTAACTTATTGTCCAACTTATACCTAGTTTTATACTAAAAATACAGTAATATTAAAATAAACGATTAGCTATATGATATTCCCAAATCTAACCTCGTAATACTTCATGATGTGGATACATTATTTTATGAGTGATTATTATTATTTATCAAGTTAATTTCTGCTAAAAGCACAAGTTATACTTGGTGTTTCTAATAATATGTCCACCACTATATGTCAGAGTGTGACCTTTGTGTTTGCACATATCATATTTTATTCATTATGTAGCTGTATATAGGGGTTGTGAATCAGGTGCTCAAGCCCATAATAACACAATCCATTTTACTTTTTACATGGTTCATATTGGTTAGTCTCCAGTACATATAGTATACCCAGCAATTTCAGTAAGATTAATTATTGCTTAAGGTGTATGGTTACAATTTGTGGATTTTTTTTATGATTATCGACTTTTGTCACTGAATGTACCATTAAAATATCTTTTGAGTTCATGCATTATGGACTTATTTTTAGTAATACTCTTTATATGAGCCATTAATTTTTGTAGCTTTGACATTTGGGGCATTAGCAATTTTACTTAGTGAACTGTTATTTTTGTGTTCCAATGTACAATATTCACTTCTATATCATTATCAATCATTGATACCAACCATACTTTGATATTTGTTATAATAAGGGTCCACTTCTTTCATCTTCTTATTCAAAGGCAAGAATATGGCTTGAAAGACATTGTAGTAGCGTTCAAATGCCTCTTCGTCTAGCTTAATGTACCTCTTGTAAATATCCGAAAGTAATGAGTTCAAATTAGTTATACAGGCAGCTGGTAATTCTTTATTGGTTTTAACTGCAACATTGTCTCTAAAACAAACACATACATACAAAAAAATTAACTGACTTGCGTTATTTTCAAAAAAACACAATAATAGCTCAAACAATTTGAATATTTTGTTTTCGTTGTTGTTTGTTCGCCAGTTTTGTTCAGTATTCAACTGGGGTGGAAACCTAGGTTTTTAGGTTAGGAGGAAAAAATAGGAAAAACCAACAGGAACAGCTGAAAAATCAAGAATATTGAAATTGGTATTTACAGCTGCTCTATGCATAAATTCAATTTATTTCATGCAATGGCATGGAATTTCACACAACCGTGCAATCCACATTTGTTATGTTTCTAAACAGAAATAAGGTAATGGATTTTGAGAAAAGATTTGGTTAAACTGAATTAGGATTGATATTCACTAATAAACAGTTACACTTGCAATATTAGTTTAACAATACCCAGTTCACTGTGCAGTAAATGTGCTGTGCATAAATTACACAATATTTATTTATATTTATAATTTCATACCATTTTTCTCCATAAAAATATTTTTCCCCCATGATTTTCATACCCCTTACTAGAAATAAAATGTACTATAAATATTTTAATCCCAGCCATAATCTATCTGCCTATTCCTTCATATTGGTCCACTCTTTTTTGCGTTATTCTCGAAGCATCGAACAAACAATGAGGCAGTAAAAAAGTTATGAGTTAAGATACTACCATAACTACTGTACCTGGGTATAGTCAATTTCTCCATATAATTTGTCAGTGATGATATATTCATTATTGCAGGTGACGTTTTCTGAGGCACTTTAACTTTCTGGGCAGTTGTTTTATTCTGCTGCGCTTCTTGTTTGACCAAATTCGTGCCATTTTCGGTTAGTTTATCTGTTAATCTAGGCTGCACTGCCGATATGCCTCTGATCACTGCGGCCGCTGAATCAAGTTGCGTCGAGCTGACAGCTATAGGCGGACTCGGAACCTCCGAATTCGCCGTTGAAGACGTTGAAGCACCCATTGAAACGGAAACGAATTATGAACCCACTAAACAATACACGTCGTCGTTTTAAACGCTCTGAACTAATAATCAAGGTTAACGCTTGTGCACCCAAGTATTTATAAACTTTGAAATGATAACACTGACGTGGAACAGCTCTGACAGGACAATTCACAAAAAAAAAATGGACTTCCCCGGGTATTTGTACTCAGTGTCGCCAACTGTTTGAAAACTTTCCCCCTAAAGCAATTTCAAAACCCACTAAATTCAAAGTAAAACCCCCTGACGGTGACACAAGTATATCATTTTCAATATAATGAAATAAATTAGAATAGTTATTCAGTAATATTAAATAACACAATTGTATTTTTAAATCCTACATGTAAATTCAATTATTTTATATTTTATTTCATTTATTTACCAGCTTAAGGTCTTTGTTTTTATCAGGAATAAATAATATATTTCTTATAATTTTCTTATAAACTTTGATAGAATAGAAGTATGGAGTATGGAGAGTAGTACAATTAAAAAAAAATTCAATTAAAATTGTATCCCTAAAAATACCCCCAAAAAATTATTCTCCCTAAAAAACTCCCTGTCGGGATTTTTTCTCCCTAAATTTAGGGAGAAAACCCCCAAGTTGGCATCGCTGTTTGTACTCGTGCATGTGAAATTCACATGCACGAGTACAAATACCCGGGGAAGTCCATTTTTTTGAAGTGATAACTTCTTATGGGAGGGTGAACCGAAACGTTCCGTAACGCGAGCGGTCCATCGACCAGCCAGCGTTAGCCGACCTCCCTGGAACATCGATAATTTCGAAGTCCCAGGTGGCGTCAAACAGTGACCAGTCAGCTTGGACCGGACTTTGACCGGACTTCAACCGGACTTAAACCGGGCTTTGACCGGACTTTAACCGGACTTTGACCGGGCTATGACCGGAGTTTGACCGGACTTTGACAGGTCTAAGTCCGGACTTAGACCGGACTTCGACCGGTATTTGACCGGACTTCGACCGGACTTTGACCGGACTTTGAACGTACTTTAACCGGACTTTGATAGGGCTTTGACCGGATTATGACAAACTTCGACAGGGCTTTAACCAGACTTCGACCGGACTTTAACCGGGGTTTGACCGGATTTTGACAAGACTTTGACTGGATTTTAACCGGATTTTGGCACCACTTTGTCCGGACTTCGACCGGACTTTAACCGGACTTCGACCGGACTTTGATAGGGCTTTGACCGGATTTTGACAAACTTTGACAGGTCTTTGACCGGTACTTGACCGGACTTCGACTGGATTTTAACCGGACTTTGATAGGACTTTGACCGGGTTTTGACCGGATTTTGACAAGACAGACAGGACGTTGACTGGACTTTAACCGGATTTTGGCAGGACTTTGACCGGACTTTGACCGGGCTTTGACCGGATTTTGACAGGGTTTTGACTGGACTTTGACTGGATTTTGACAGGACTTTGACCGGACTTTACCCGGTCTTCGGCCGGACTTTGATAGGGCTTTGACCGGATTTTGACAAACTTTGACAGGACTTTGACTGCACTTTGACAGGACTACGGTCGGAATTTGACCGGACTTTGACAGAAGTTTGACAGGGCTTTGACATGACTTTGACCGGACTTCGTAGCGTAACGTAAGCTTCTTCGTGGCGTCGGCGCCACTCTGGCTTCCCTTTCTCTCAGGCATATGGCAGCAGTAGGCAGGCTCCTCCGCTCTTACTTTAACCCACATTAGTTTAAGTTATCACTTCTGTCGAGCGTCCCGAGACGCACACTTTTTTTTTTTTGTTTAATTTTTCCTTACTGGAACCGGCTAAGGTCGTAGACCATGCTGCCAAGTCTTCATTCATTTAATTTCATAAGTAAATTATAACTAATGTAAGAACGATGAAACACGGGTGCGGTCGATTTCAAGGTCCTGTCGGAGTCCAGGTGCTAACTCCTTTCAGTACGATTCTTAATTCACTTATTTCAATGATTCCATACACTGTTAATCACCGTCGATGTTTAATGAACAAAACCACACCACTTTTATACAACAAACACAACTCTAAACTAGTTTATGAATAAATTTAAATGCATGAGTGGTAGAGCCACGCTGTAGACAGTTTTGTCTACAGCATGATTGGACCGGCTCAACCGGGTCATTACCACTGTCTCACAGAAAACCGACGTAAAGTAGCGGCTTGCTGCTGCGTTTCGTACGGTGAGTGAGATATCCGTAAGCCCAAACCCCTCCCCTTCCCAATCCCTAATTATCCCTTTCCTTTAAGGTCGGCAACGTGCCCATGATTCTTCTGGTTGTGGGCGTACATGGGCGGTGGAGATCACTTTCCTACCATCAGGTGACCCACTTGCTCGTTTGGCGGCCTATGCTATAAAAAAAAATATTGTACTTTTTTTTCAAATACCGATTTTGGGTATACACCGATTTTAGCTGGCAACTCTACCGATCTCGCTCTATGACGTTCGAGACCACTGTTTGAAGTTTGAACCCCAGATTTAATCGAATAGTTTTAATTTTGTCATGTCGCCATCCAAATATAGCCATGGAAATTGATATTTTTGACATTTCGTCATTTTTTAAAGTCTGTTTTTAAGTTTTATTAAAACTCATTTTATTTTTAAATTTTCAGTGTTAAGTACCTATAGCTATGGTATGTAAATTCCAACTCATTAACACACTCGCGACGATTGAGCTGTTGTACTTTGAGTTTCATTTTTTTACTCCGTACTCCATCATCAGATCTTAAGCAAATTCATATGGGTCCAGATCGCAGCTAAACTCGTCGTATCGTTTCTACATACATACCTTCTTACCTTCCCTATTTTAAGCCTTTAGGTTTAGGGGATTAAGGTTTAAAAATCCTTTCTTAGTGCTCATTTACGTCAATAAAGGAATCTATATGCCAAATTCCATCCTTCTAGAACCAGCGTTTTCGGCTGTGCGTTGATCAGTCAGTTTCTTTTTTTATATAGATTAAAGTTTAGTAAAACTAAAACACAGCCCTTATATATTTATTTCCTCATTAAAAACGGTGTACAAACTAGCAAGAGAATTTTCTGGAAATTTATAACATTTTGATATATACAATAGGAAAAATCCATATTACCACAATGTGGTAAGATACTGATACTTAGGCGTTTAACAGTAGAAGGAAATTCACAAAATCCTTTGAATAGGCTAAAAAGGAATCAATTCTCGCAATGTCCAAAGACTTCAAAGTTCTACTAGACTTGGAAGTAGTAGGTAAAATGGCGCCATATAACGCGGGAGTTTGAGAGCTAAAGACTCCGAGCGGGAGAGGGGAGCTACTGCAGTAATATCGAGTGGCGGTTAATTAACCGTAATTTAGTGTGCAATTTCTATGAATCGTGCAGCCGGTCTAGTAGTATACATTGAAGTCTTAATGTCCGAATACTAATGTAATAAACCAATTAATGTAACATTTCATTGCCAGATTGTGGTAGGTATTACATACTACTAAGCCATAATTTGCAAATCTTCTAAACCATTTTTATATTTACAAACAAACATACATCATACCTACTAAAGTCTCGAAACAATCACGACTGTGCAATAACAATATTTGAACATACAACAAATCCAATAATGCCACTTTAATCATCAATCATGAGGATCTTGCGTCTTCTGTTGACGAACAAAAAGATACACGTTGAATTGAGTCTCCTCCACTTTTATGTCGGTTAAACAGAAGGCTAAAAGCAGTAATACAAGCGTTTCATGAACCACAATACGAGAAATAACAATCGGGTTTACATCATGGATAAGCCCAACACATTTAATTTTTACAAAATAAAATTTAATACTATTGGAAAAATACATATTATCTCATAAAAGTAATTTTAAACATTGCCCCGCTTACATGTAAAACATTTTTTTATGAGTGCGTTACCAGAAAATGATTACTATTTTTCCTTATAAGTCAAATTAATGAAGTTTAAAAGAGATAAACACTGATTAGGTTAAGACTGATTAAAAATACAAACTCCATATTTTTGTGACCATCTGTAAATAACAAGCATTTTTGTTATAGCAAGTTAATGTGTAAGAATTTTTATCTGGTCTAAAACTGAAACATCTTGTGAATATTATAAAATATAGTTTCAGTACATAGATAGTATATTGAAATGAAAGCGTTTATTTACTTGAATCAACACTTTTTTATGATTTCTTATGTAACTTAACTCTACTGTAGTGTAGTATACTATACTATTCACATAATTTCCTTGTTGTGTTATGTTACAGAGGCAATTGCGTATAATAATATGCACCTTTATAAAATCATAATATTATATTGAAGAAAATATGCGTCAAATATTTTCGAATCGTTCGAAAGCAATATCTTTTTAACCATACGTTTTAACGTATTTTAAAACTTTAAATTGTATTTACTAATGATCTTATAAGAAAGTAGGCATGCATATGCGCGTCACGAGTACAACGCACGACGGAAGAGATAGCAGATACAGACCCATTGCATCGATTTAGCATCGCTGCTGCATGATGCTGCATTGAGTGGTAGAGCCACGCTGTAGACAGTTTTGTCTACAGCATGAATCGGCTGGCTCGACCGGGTCGTTACCACTGTCTCAAAGAAAACCGACGTAAAGTAGCGGCTTGCTGCTGCGTTTCGTACGGTGAGTGAGATATCCGGAAGCCCAAATCCCCTTCCCTTCCCAATCCCTAATTATCCCTTTCCTTTAAGGTCGGCAACGTGCCCATGATTCTTCTGGACCACTTGCTCGTTTGCCGGCCTATGCTATATAAAAAAAAAAGATGCATCAATGCAAAGTAACACGCGATTACATCTAGAAACCATCACGGGAAGGCCAAGGACGGCATACTCAAAGGCCACCGCCACTCTGGATGGCGATTGCATTGAGATGCGTAGCACGGCAATTTTGTGAGCGTATCGCTCGCCTTTGTATCGACGCAAACAGTAAAAAAAATGTGATACCTTATGAATGTTCTATTTGTTTTTCTTCAACACAAATAGAAAATCTTTGTGACATTTAGTGAAACATGCGAAACTGTTAATGTTCTAATTACAAGTCCCCAACATTTATTTTCGTAATGCATTGTTAAATAAAAGACATCGGGTGTGGGCGTTGCAGTAAATAAGTTATTGAACGTGTTTTTTTTTATAAATCACCTGAAAATGTATCACTAAACTCCCCTTCTGTCACCCGTCAGCGTCACCCTCGAACACGCTTCCTGGCTAAGGCCTTTCCCTTTCGCTTTATGCATGTGAATGTATAGCGTTAGCAATTTTTGGGAGGGCCGCTTGTAGTAAATCAATAAAAATACCTGCTAAAACGAAAATATTTGACACACAATTGTTTAAGTTTAATAATCTATTAAATATTAATACTAAACAAACATAGTATGTCGATTATGAGACGCAGCGACGCGGTCCGCCTTATGCGCATTTAATTTACAACAATTTACCAAGTAGAATTATGTAATAATGTTAATATTACAAACGTAATGTGCAGTCGAAGCGGGCACCTTATTACACATCTAGTGACTTTTCTATATTTAACAAAATCATTATTGGGTCACTCATTTTGTTCAACCTCTGTACATTTTAAGTTATTATTGGTGTTGATGTAATTTGATTCTAATATAATATACTAATTTGGGAACTTGGCCCCTAAAAGGTTTAGTGGAGCTGTAAAGATCAAGTAGGTAAATAAAAAATATTTTACCTATACCCTCAGGTCAGGTTAGGTATGCCTTTTTAACAGGTTCTTTTAGTTACAGTGCACTGAACAAAATAAATTACCCCATGTATTGTATACTCAATAAACTTAAATTCCGTAGCTAACAATAAGAGATAGTTATATTTATATTACATATAACGCTAATATTATCAAGGAATCTAAATATTCTAACACGTTCACTACATCCAGCATATATAACATCAAATGTACAGGTGTGAGAAATGAAACATTAAACAAACAAGGCTATTATAATAAAACTGATATGTTCTGTAATATACCACATATTATACTCTGTACACAAGTTGCTATATTCTGGATGTGAGCGTATACAATGTGTGGCGAAATTGTCACAGACATGACATGTGTGTTCTAAACAAATAAATATATGAATATTACATACGCTTTTGCAATAAAAACAGACCCATAATCATGTTATATATTATATTATTAATGAAGATTTATAAAAAAATATAAAAGCAATAATTTGTATCCAAAATTACATTTCCCAGCTTTCCACTCTAAAACGACGATATGGGCCACAATATTGGCCCTAAATCATAATATATAATATAATATAAAGGGTTGCATTTTTGTGAAACTCTGATACAGCAGTGACATTGTTTTATATTATTTACAATAATTTCGAACTTAGAGATAAAATATTGTGTTATTTAGGCGCTAAGACTAATATTTCAAGAGAGCAACACAATTTATTAATTTAAGAACTTTTTAGTTCTACAATATTACTTGATATACAAGAGCAATTCTCGGGTTTTGTTGCAAAAACGTGTATTATTGAAAATAAATTACGTACTCAAATCACAGGTTGGCACTCTTATAAAATAAATACAGCCGTTTGTCATGTCAACAAGCCAAAATCGCCCCACAATTAGATAGTGCATAACTCAAGCTATCACGATATTAATGAGACTATACTTTGATCAAAATGAATTACATTAAATATTATACAAGTTGCTTTTGCAATAGAAGTACAAGTGTTAGTTTGTCCTAATTCTTTACAATAGGGGCACTCCAAGCCACATATTTACTATCATATCTGGCAAATATGACATAAACAAAATATATATATACAGGGTTAATTTTAAAACACCAGCAACCTCGCAGGACCAGATAGCTGACCCCATACGGAACAACTTTTGTTCTACGAGTTTGGATATAACTCAATATATTTAAAAAAAAATGATTTTACAAGTTTTTGTTGTGTCGTGTTTTTCTTCGTAGACTGCGGCGCGGCGCGGCGTGCGCGCGCGTCTCAAAGGCGCCGCTCAACTGCTCGAGCGTTGACCTTCAAAGGCGCTAGCCCGGTTCCCCACGCTTCGCGTGTTTGCTTACGTAATCTGCGATGCGCGTAGGTAACATTCAAGACGGAAATTAAATGAATACTTATTTTTGTATGAAAATAAAATCTAACAAATTATCAAAAGTCGTAGAACAAAAGTAGTAGCTTATAACCTTAGGTATCTACCCCTGCGAGGTTGCTGGTGTTTTAAAAATAACCCTGTATATATGTATGCGTAGTATATATCTCGGCTTTCGCGGATTTCTCCAGATTTGCTAGCTATTTCCACAATTAATTGCACATTGTGAAAAATCGTAAAAAAAAAAAAAAAGTGTGCGTCTCAGGACGCTCGACAGAAGTGATAACTTAAACTAATGTGGGTTAGGGTGAGAGCGGAGGAGCCTGCCTACTCCTGCCTTATGCGTGAGAGAAAGGGAAGCCAGAGTGGCGCCGTAACGCGTTACGTTACGAAGTCCGGTCAAAGTCATGTCAAAGCCCTGTCAAACTTCTGTCAAAGTCCTGTAAAAGTCCGGTCAAAGTGCTGTCAAAGTCCGGTCAAGGTCCTGTCAAAGTTTGTCAAAATCCGGTCAAAGCCCTATCAAAGTCCTGTCAAAGTCCAGTTAAAGTCCGGTCAAAGTCCAGTCAAAGCCTTGTCAAAATCCGGTCAAAGCCCTATCAAAGTCCGGTCGAAGTCCGGTTAAAGTCCGGTCAAAGTCCGGTCAAAGTCCGGTCGAAGTCCGGTCAAATACCAGTCAAAGTCCTGTCAAAATCCGGTCAAAGTCCAGTCGAAGCCCTGTCAAAGTCCGGTCAAAGGCCTGCTAAAATCCGGTCAAAGGCCTGCTAAAATCCGGTTAAAGTCCAGTCAAAGTAATGTCAGTCTTGTAAAAATCCGGTCAAAGCCCTATCAAAGTCCGGTCGAAGTCCGGTTAAAGTCCGGTCAAAGTCCAGTCGAAGTCCGGTCAAATACCAGTCAAAGTCCTGTCAAAATCCGGTCAAAGTCCAGTCGAAGTCTGGTCAAATACCGGTCAAAGTCCTGCTAAAATCCGGTTAAAGTCCAGTCAAAGTAATGTCAGTCTTGTAAAAATCCGGTCAAAGTCCGGTCGAAGTCCGGTTAAAGTCCAGTCGAAATCCGGTCAAAGTCCTGTCAAAATACGGTCAAAGTCCTGTCAAAGTTTGTCAAAATCCGGTCAAAGCCCTATCAAAGTCCGGTCGAAGTCCGGTTCAAGTCCGGTCAAAGTCCGGTCGAAGTCCGGTCAAATACCGGTCAAAGTCCTGTCAAAATCCGGCCAAAGTCCTGTCAAAGTTCGGTCAAATACCGGTCAAAGTCCTGCCAAAATCCGGTTAAAGTCCAGTCAAAATCTTGTCAAAATCTTGTCAAAATCCGGTCAAAGCCCGGTCAAAGTTCTGTCAAAGTCCGGTCAAATACCAGTCAAAGTCCTATCAAAATCCGGTCAAAGTCCAGTCGAAGCCCTGTCAAATACCGGTCAAAGGCCTGCCAAAATCCGGTTAAAGTCCAGTCAAAGTAATGTCAGTCTTGTAAAAATCCGGTCAAAGTCCTATCAAAGTCCGGTCGAAGTCCGGTTAAAGTCCAGTCGAAATCCGGTCAAAGTCCTGTCAAAATACGGTCAAAATCCTGTCAAAGTTTGTCAAAATCCGGTCAAAGCCCTATCAAAGTCCGGTCGAAGTCCGGTTCAAGTGCGGTCAAAGTCCGGTCAAAGTCCGGTCAAATACCGGTCAAATACCGGTCAAAGTCCTGTCATAATCCGGTCAAAGCCCTATCAAAGTCCGGTCGAAGTCCGGTTAAAGTCCGGTCAAAGTCCGGTCTAAGTCCGGCCAAAGACCTATCAAAGTCCGGTCAAACTCCGGTCATAGTCCGGTTGAAGTCCGGTCCAAGCTGACTGGTCGCTGTGTGACGCCACCTGGGACTTCGAAATAAATCGATCGGTCGATGGACCGCTCGCGTTACGGAACGTTTCGATTCACCCTCCCATAAGAAGTTATCACTTCAAAAATCCGATTCAAAGTATTACAATTTGTCAATGATTGCCAAATATGATATCTATGCTAGGAATTGCACCACAAGGCCTTGCGTTACAGCGAGGCAAGGTGGCGGTGCGACGTCCTGTCTATAGAAACCTCAGCTGTGCAGATTGTCAGATCTCTTGTCCAGTAGACCTACTGTTAATCTTAAAAATATCCGGATATATTGATTTTCTAAAGAATTCTATTGTGCCTGTTATCCTGATATTCAATTGCAACTGACAAATCTGGTGTCATACGCATCACTAGGCCTGCCATCACTGGGGTGTTACCCGTACATTTTGAGATGTCCTCCCAAGCATAAACTAGATAGGATATAGTCCCAGTCGCCCCCACATGGATTGCCCCCAGGTGGCAATTGGGAAAAAAAATCCCAGTTGCCACCGGGTGGCGACTGGGATCTTATTGCCCCCACTTCAAATCGCTGTTCATTGCGGCGTGGATCGCCAAACCTCATCGCTGTCTGTCTTATGGCTGCGATTGACGGGGTTGGCGGTCACATTTCTAAGATAGTTTTATTAGTAGATAAATAAATAATTAATTAATTATTTAATTTTAATTTGTTTCGGTGAGGTTTGGCGTTCCACGCCGCAATGAACAGCGATTTGAAGTGGGGGCAATAAGATCCCAGTCGCCACCCGGTGGCAACTGGGAATTTTTTTCCCAATTGCCACCTGGGGGCAATCCATGTGGGGGCGACTGGGACTATACCCTAGACTAGATAGCCTTGCAAACCAAAAAATCCAGGAAAATTAAATTCCCGATATTAGAGATAAAATTCACGTCCCAGATTTTTATACACAAGACGCCGTCGCACCGCTTCCGTGTGGCCTCACTCTTATAAAATATCTCCATATAGATATTCATTGTTGAGACCAATCTGCGTGATTGCTTCACATTTAGTGCACCACCTCAATGTCTCGTGAATGTTAATTAGGCGCCATGTAAAGTTTATTGTAGTTCATTATGAAAACTGTTCAACATCTCATTGTAACCGTAAATCAATATATAACGCGAGCCATCTTCCCATACAAAGCGATACGTAGCTTACAACATATTTTATTTTATCACTCCCATTCAAGAGCTTTTTTTTTTATTTGCATCTAGTCAAAACATTTTGCGGTTCGTGTAAAAAGACGAGATTTTCATTAATTACATCCAAATGTCACAGCCGATATATTAATTGTTTTTATTTTTTCATAAATAAAAAAATCATTACAGCATACAAT
Source organism: Amorpha juglandis (assembly GCA_949126905.1). NCBI lineage: Eukaryota > Metazoa > Arthropoda > Insecta > Lepidoptera > Sphingidae > Amorpha > Amorpha juglandis. Next base: position 9,124,944 of record OX421365.1, read on the forward strand.
GTTGTATTTTATAAATATACAAAATTTACATCCTTAATAAAATTAAACAAGTAAACTTAAAAGTCTCATAAAACAAATAAATAAAACTATTAACTGGAACCGCAGAAATATTTACTCGTGGAATACATTCACATATTATTTTAACTATTTATTCCGACTGTCATCATAAAAAAATCTTCATTCGACAAACACTCGAAAAACCACTACTGAGTCTACGGTAACTACTCCATACAATGACGTCTCGGACCGTCTCAAATAGACAAACGTTAGTTGAAATTTCTACGAATCACTCACAGATTTAAGATTTAAATTCTATCCACCTTACAAAAATAATCGTTGCATATGCATTGAAATATATTATGTACTACATAATTAACGCTTATCTAAGTAGGTGTTCCTGCGGTAGTGGAGCGGTGCGGGAGGGGCGTGTTGTCGGGTGTATTCTATACATCCCCTGTGTATCGCGACTGTGCTATAAATCATATTTCATTTGCTGGTGGTAGGATATTCATATCCGCCCGGATAGCGACCACCGTACACATGGTGTTAAAACCTGCCATAGTGATCCACATGCCAAAGAGGGAAGGAGCATTTATACGGGGCGGCATGACTGATGACCACCGATAAACTCATTGTTTGTTGGTGGTCGCTGGTTTTTTGGATTGCACTACGCTTACCATCAGGTGTAGTGCAGTTAGTTTGCCATGCTCGAATAAAAAAGATTAAAAAATTATCACCATGAATGGAGAGGTGATGACGCCTTCCGTATCGCCCCACTACCGCAGGAACCTACTCAGTACCTCTGTAGCGTGCTAGAAGATTGGTGCACCACGCCTTGCGATACAGCACCGCAACTGCCTTACTCCGTCCGTACATTGTCACGTTATCGCTTTTTTTCGACAATTGACATAATTTGTGCACGTTTAGTGGTGCTGCCACTCCGCCGTTATAAAATGTCATAAAATGTTTACAAAACATTATTAAACATTTGTTAACAAAAATTTGATACATTTTATCAAAATGTTAGAAAATGTTTGTAAACATTTTATAACACCGGTGTGGCAGCACCATAGCACAAGGCAACTTTTTTCTACAATTTATTTAATCTCAAATTGTATCCTCTCGCAGTGATCGACTGGAGGAGTTGCGGTGACCTATCGCGACGCATCGCCAATTGTCCATTCGAATGTGTCAGTACATAATTATAGTTCAATATAGTATGTCTGTATTAGTGTTTTGTCTTGTTGACTGACATATTACTATGTTAAGATCAGAGTAAGCAAAACAAAACACTAATGACATACATATACAACGTTTATTAATAAAGCCGTACGTGTCCAACGAGGTTAAGTAAACATATGGGATGTTAAATAAAATACGTGTTGTTACGTGTCATGCATGGTATGTGGTATGTGGCGTAGTTCAGTGTGAGTGGCGACATTAACGCGCGCTCCCCGACTTACTGTGCGCGATGAGCCACTGCAGCGTGATGTCGATGTTGTCCTTCTCCTTGCAAGAGATCGAGTAGCAGCAGATCTCGCGGTCCTGGATTGCTGACAGATTCCTGACAAAACATAATCATCAGCGTATTAAGGTTTGGCACGTAAAGAGGCCGACGGTAACTTATTACTAATCAAATCAAAATGACATGGTTGAGCTGAAACTTCAACTGTTCATCCATCGTCTATCCTCTATCCATCTTCTCCCACCACCGAACTCGCCTTATCTCAATGAAAACAATAGCCGCGTCGAGGGTTAGGTCGGCCAAGTAATGAAGTATATTTAGTGTGTTATGTACTGACATCCTCTCGATGAGGCCGTGTTCGTCGAGCGCGTGCGGCAGGTCGCGCTTGTTGCCCAGCACCAGCACGGGGATGCCGGTCAGCTGCTGCTTCTCCAGCAGGCTGTGCAACTCGTTGCGGGACGCCTCGATCTTGTCGGGATCAGCCGCGTCCACCATGTATCTGCAAACAATATAAAACAGGTTTATTGCCCGTTTTAACTCCGATGGCCTGAATAAAAGATCTGTTATGCTGTAAGGCCGCGGACTCGAAGTCAGCGGGTGCGGGGCGGCGGCGGCGGCGGGTGCGGCGGCGGCGGCGGGTGCGGCGGACACCCGGTTTCGAAGTCAGCGGGCAGATCGCGCGGCGCTAGAGCGGCGTAGTGTTGTACTATGAGAAATTAGTGTCTGTTCGCGAACGAAATTGATGTAAATATGATGTTCCATATAAAAAACCATTGAAATAATTTGCTCCACCACGTCGGCGGGCATTTTTGAAAATACACAGCACTACGTCAATGCTGACGCGCAGTTGCCGCTCGATTGGCGCGCGCCGCTCGTACGTCGCTCCTCGCGCCCGCGCCGCGCCGCTCGTACGTCGCTCCTCGCGCCCGCGCCGCGCCGCTGCTTTCGAGATAGGGTCCATTTAAATCTATGCATTTGAACGCGCCGCACCCGCGCCGCGCCGCTTGCCGCTGACTTCGAGTCCGCGGCCTAACAGTTGAAATAAAGGTATGAAAAATTCTTCGGTAATCTTAAACACAATACGAAATGCAACAACAAGCTGCCACTTCCCGACAGTTTTCTGTGAGACAGTAGTACTACTCCATTCAAGCTGTAGACAAAATTGTCGACAGTACAGCGAAGCTCTAATTACAACACAATTTTTCGCACGTTAACAAATTCAAATCCAGATATAAACAATAGAAAACATTCATTCGGAGAAACTGATAAACAATCATATAAAAATAAAGTATAAAATAGCTCGATTACATACCGCACGTTGATACAATTACAATACGTATATCGGTTGTGTTGTGAAAGTCAAATTAGCTGAACAAATCGCCCGCATTACTTATCATATCGACAAATGAAATTCAGTACCGAGAGTCGTGTTATGAGTACATCCCACTATACCATGCGAGGACATGTAACGATATACAGGGTTAATTTTAAAACACCAGCAACCTCGCAGGACCAGATAGCTGACCCCATACGGAACAACTTTTGTTCTACGAGTTTGGATATAACTCAATATATTAAAAAAAAATGATTTTACAAGTTTTTGTTGTGTCGTGTTTTTCTTCGTAGACTGCGGCGCGGCGCGGCGTGCGCGCGCGACATCAAACGCGCCGCTCAGCTGCTCGGGCGTTGACCTTCAAAGGAGCTAGCCCGGTTCCCCACGCTTCGCGTATTTGTTTACGTAATCTGCGATGCGCGTTGTAACGTTCAAGACGGAAATGAAATGAATACTTATTTTTGTATGAAAATAAAATCTAACAAATTATCAAAAGTCGTAGAAAAAAAGTAGTAGCTTATAACCTTAGGAATCTACCCCTGCTGTTGCAGGTGTTTTAAAAATAACCCTGTAGTTTTGTCGCGATATTTTAGGTAAAGCTTTGACCCAGTAAAATAAAATCCTCTATACAAAAAGCCTGATTGAATAGCTATTAACTGGTATTTATAGCATTAAATATACTAAAACAACTAAAAGTTATCTTTATTATAATATAACTATGCAGAACGTCGTTAAAGGTTAATCTTGATAGTTAACATTTAGGATTGTAAAACGTTGACTGCGGTGAAACATACCCGCTATGTTTTTACGCGTTACATAAATCTATACACGAGTGCGGCCTCCACACCCGTGTAACTGCGGCGTTAGTCGCCACAAAAATGTTTTCTCCGCTAAGCACATGGCATGTGTTAAGGGCATGCCCCCAGCAAAACGCCGCGCGATCGATGTTTTTAGAGGCTATCTAGTCGTTACTTAAAATAAATATTGATTAAAAAAATATACAATATATTTCTACAATCTGTCAGCTTTACTTTGTTCGATTCAAATTCATGTTAATGCTGATATATATTTTTAAATTGTCGTTATAAATGAACCATAAAAATGGGAAAAATGCAAAGATTCCGTGGGTCTCCTTTTAAAGTACAGAATGTTTTCAAATGAGATTAACATCACTAGATAGGCAATTTAATAACGAATATTTTGCCCGTTTTAAATTTTCGAAAAGACCAAAACATGATTTTTTAAATCAATTATTCGCTAAATACGTGCATATTCTGCTACTTTAAAAGGAGACGCACAGAATCTTTGCATTTTTCTCATTTTTATGGTTCATTTATAACGACAATTTAAAAATATATATCAGCATTAACATGAATTTGAATCGAACAAAGTAAAGCTGACAGATTGTAGAAATATTTTGTATATTTTTTTAATCAATATTTATTTTAAGTAATGACTAGATAGCCTCTAAAAACATCGATCGCGCGGCGTTTTGCTGGTGGCATGGCCTTAAGCCGCATGCTCACAGTGTCCAGTCGTTCATTTCAACGCGTGCGCCGTCGCATATAAGGAATTCTTGTTCACTACGCGGGTAAATAAAACACGCCTAGTGTGTTACGAAGTTGGTAGTAGGTAAACATTAATTGGTACCTAATTCAATATTGCTTTATTATTATTTGAGAAAAATATGTTGTAATGTAGGCATTAATAGTGAAAAGTACATACACGATAGCATTGACACCTCTGCAATATCGCTCCCACATGGACCGGAATCTGGGCTGACCTCCGATATCCCATACCTAAGAACAAACATACATGTACTTTTAGGGCCTGTTTCAAAACGTATATTCGTTTAAAAATTTCGTAAATTAACGCATTACGCAGGCAGTTTAGGAAGTAACAATTTGACATACACTTTCGCCATAGGATTGATGCGTGAACTTGTTAATGTATACGCAATAGAAAATAATACAAAAAGAAACCCTACAGGTCATTTAACTCGCTTATTTATATTATTTTAATCAACAAGTTGCGTTCCCCCCTAAATCTATTATGGAAAGAGTTATGTAAATCAAGTCAAAAATAAATAAGTTAGAAGCCATTCAACAGATGTTGGAGGGGGTGGGATCATGCCCTCCCCAGATTTAAATAGCAGATATAAATAGTAGATTGGCTTACTATTGACAATAGTGTTTTGACAGATCTTCCATACGATATGTATCAAAAAATTACTGTCAATAAGCAATGCTGTACGTTTTTACGTCTCTAACGGTGTGTAACGGTGTCATCGTGAGGAAACCTGCATACCTGAGAACTCGATAAGATACAATACAATACAAAAACTCTTTATTGTATAACCAATAATCACATAAAATAATTTAGCATAAGACTACTTAACGGTTTTACAATGGGCGGTCTTGTCGCTACGAGCGATCTCTGCCAGACAACCTTTGGATGGACACAAGCTGAAGTAAAAGAAGTCACGGTGGTGTACAATAAAAAGATAGAGAAAGAGAGAGTGAGAGACAGGGATATAGTAATAGCAATGAATTAAATAAAATAAATGTATAGTAAACTAAAATACATACTAATACATGTATAAAATATCAAATATATATAGTAATACATATAACTAATATTACAGAAAAACAATGTGGTAACGAAAAGACAAAATAGTATTTTAGATTTAGATTTTTCGAAGGTATGTGAAGTCTGTCAATCCGCATTAGGCCAGCGTGGTGAACTAAGGGCTAATGTAATGTAATGGGAGGGCATTCAATTGAGGAGGCCCGTGCCTAGCAGTGGGACGTATATAATACAAGGCTAGTAAAAAAAGCAAAGCTGTCAGTACATAGAATACTGGGCACGGCAATTAGTTGATTACCTTAATAGTAACATTTCCTTTGGTGATTTTGCGCATATTGAAGCCAACTGTTGGTATCATATCTTCGCTGAACTGTCCCGACTGTAAAGAAACATTGCTAAATAAATAAATGTGTTGATGTCCAATATTAATCTAAGGCTCTCTCTCTCTTTACGCCTACAGCAAGGCCTTTATAAATCAAATGTATTTTTTATTTATCCGAGCTCGGCAAAGTGACTGCACAACACCTGATGGTAAGCGAAGTGCAGTCCAAAAAAACAAGCAATGAATTTATCAGTGGTCACCAGAGTCATGCCGTCATGTATAAATGCGGAATTCTCACTTCGAAGAGGGAAGAAGCAAATCGAGGGGCCTGCGACAGGATAGGCGGATGACGGATGCAGGCACAGTATAACAAGGATGTATACCCATCCCAACCAACCATCAACTCATATCGCAAACCCCTCGGGAGAACCGGATATACACAGGCTGATCCTGTCCTGGAACGTGATCCACACAAGGCGTGTGGATCACTATGGCAGGTTTACCACCATGTGTATAGTGGTCGCTATCCGGGCGGATATGAATATCCTACCACCAGCCAATATATACAGGGTTAATTTTAAAACACCAGCAACCTCGCAGGACCAGATAGCTGACCTCATACGGAACAACTTTTGTTCTACGAGTTTGGATATAACTCAATATATTTAAAAAAAAATGATTTTAAAAGTTTTTGTTGTGTCGTGTTTTTCTTCGTAGAGTGCGGCGCGGCGCGGCATGCGCGCGCGACATCAAACGCGCCGCTCAGCTGCTCGGGCGTTGACCTTCATAGGAGCTAGCCCGGTTCCCCACGCTTCGCGTATTTGTTTACGTAATCTGCGATGCGCGTTGTTAATATTCAAGACGGAAATTAAATGAATACTTATTTTTGTATGAAAATAAAATCTAACAAATTATCAAAAGTCGTAGAACAAAAGTAGTAGCTTATAACCTTAGGAATCTACCCCAGCGAGGTTGCTGGTGTTTTAAAAATAACCCTGTATAGAAATATAACAAATCAAATATAACAAAGTTTTATCATCATAGCTAGAGCCAAAAGCCTGCGCCATCTATTTATTGTTACGTTACGTTACATTAAAAGTATACAACGAACTATTTTAATTGGTCCTTCACACATACTTAGTAGTCAATATTTAAGGAAAATAATGAGCGTGTATTCGTCCCATGTGCCATCGAACGCTACCGCTCGTCAGTGGCTTGTGTAACTTTTTCTTTATCTGTCATTTGTTATTGGATATTAAATTGAAATATTTTGAATTAAATATAATATAAATGCTGCATTTACATATTTGTATAGACTATTAGATACTTAAATAAAAACTGCTTGCTAAAAACAATATATTAGTAAATGGCACGTAAATGCAACCAGATATAACAACTTACATAAAAATAATAAAAGAAAAAAAATATACACAAGTTGTTGCTCAGAACATTCATGTTTGTTTTTATAACATATTTTAAGATGACCTAGACACAAATACCTAATTCATTATGAAACGTGCACTTAACTGCATTTTGAAGATGACAGAGATTTGTTTAAAATATGACTAGTATGAATATTATTTTGTAAATCAATGGATAAACATCTATAGACTCGGCACTCAAATACAGAACAACAAAACGTTACTAAATATGATGTAGGTTGAACCTATCACTTATAAATTGCAACGAACCACTCATTCACTACACAGCTGAGGTTGCATCGAATCAAAAATAGAAAATGACATGCACAAGTATTTTACATATATATTACTTGATTTGTCTATAAATGTAGATTTTATACGAAATATCATAAACATAAGAGTATTTGAAAATACCATGTTCTAAAATATAAATAAGTAAATATTTGCTTACAAAACTTGAAAATAATTTCATTTAATAATCGATTCTGTGAACACCAAATTGACAAGTCATTACCTTATAAGGCAAAATTTACATAGATACATGAACTTACTGCTGAGGACGCCGCGCAGCGAAACTGCTAGTTCAGTATAGTACGTGAACAATAAATCATGACTCCTTAAATACATCAAAGAGTTTCATTTAAATAAATACAGTCTACTATGGTTCCCAATTTATTATCAAAATTAACAATAGCTACATACTCTTTAGATTTTTTACAATAAAACAATTCCAAGCCTTTATGTCATCTAAATATGCAGAAATTTAATAATGAAATATATTTCGCTTAGTAGGTTTAGCAAAGAAACAAACTGAAATGTTGTTAATAAAATATGTGTTAGTACCGATATGTTATGTTCTTAGTTCTGACTAGGGTTTTATTTTCCCAGCTTTTCCAGGTCCTGGACCAGAAAAAAGTTACACTTAATTTTTTGTATAAAATACTGTACATATCTGTACGTAAAAGGTGAAAGACCTTAAGTCCATTTTTAGCCGTTTTCATGTATTAACAGACTCCAATAAAAAATACTCGAATTTATACAATGGTAAAAGACATTAAGTCCTAACATCTTCTCATTTAGAATTAGCAAATTTAATAAGATATTAAATCCCTGATTGATTAATAGTAAACAGTTGTGTTCTTTAATATTTTTCACCATTCAATTATTTTTGTTATTTAAATATAAATAAATAGAAATAATATAGATGAAATATAGATAAATAGATAAAATTGTTCAAGATTTTTATCTGAAAACGATCCGACATTTACTTTTTTCTAGAGGCTCATTTTATTACTTACATGACGTTCACGTTATCATTAATCGAGTCTACTGTAAAGTTTATAGATTGTGACTTAAGGTCTTTCACCTTTCACCTACAGATATATACTATAAGTTGTTATAGTATATACAGGGTTAATTTTAAAACACCAGCAACCTCGCAGGACCAGATAGCTGACCCCATACGGAACAACTTTTGTTCTACGAGTTTGTATATAACTCAATATATTTAAAAAAAAATGATTTTACAAGTTTTTGTTGTGTCGTATTTTTCTTCGTAGCGTTCGGCGTGCGCGCGCGACTCAAAGAAGCCGCTCAGCTGGCTCGGGCGATGACCTTCAACGCTAGCCCGGTTCCCCACGCTTCGCGTGTTTGCTTACGTAATCTGCGATGCGTGTAGGTAACATTCAAGACGGAAATTAAATGAATACTTATTTTTGTATGAAAATAAAATCTAACAAATTATCAAAAGTCGTAGAACAAAAGTAGTAGCTTATAACCTTAGGTATCTACCCCTGCGAGGTTGCTGGTGTTTTAAAAATAACCCTGTATACAACACACATAATAAACATATGGATTAAACACCTACCAAAAACATAAAACACTCAAATATGTTTTTAGAAAGGCGTCAATTACGAATCTCTAAGCATCTGCAATTGTTTAGGTTTCGTCAAACTTTATAATCGCTCTGAATTCGTGCATTTCTAGCTGGACGACGACAAGCACTAGTTCTGTGTCAATCAATCATTTTCAATGATCAGTTGGTTCAAGTATTGGTTTGGGCCAGGACCCTCTTTATTTCAATCAATCAATCATTCATTTGGTTGATTGAAATAATGCAATCCAATGATTAAAATAATAGTATGGTTCACGTCGATCGTTAATACAGTCTGTCGATCGGCGATCCATAAAACAACCAATCATCGGGATCCGGATCATTCAAATGAATGATTGCAAGCATCAAAACATAAACGATCGAATCGATCGTGATTGATACGGAAGTAACACGCACCCACGCATTGTCCGCGCTTGTCGCGGCAACGCGCCCGCCGCTTGTGCTCCTCTAAGTTCCGATGATACATACCTTATTTTGCGTAGAGCGCAATGGAACGCGCCCACATTCAGAGCAGCCATAAAGATTTACGAAAACTACAATGACTCATTGTCAATGACTAGTAACAACTTACTTTAGTAAGTAACATGACAAGTTCTACATTATCAATAAAATCAAGCACACAAAAAAATATCAACATACGGTCTGAACGATTGCTGTATCCAAAATCTCTGTTTTATTATTTTTTCATACTGTTAGCATGGATTATTATTGAAGGTATCATTGAAGGTTTTCACTAGATACTTCCAAGATTATATTTGTATTATATTCATATTGGAGATGTCAGATGTCAGATTGGGGATGTGGGAAATATCCAATGTTGTGAAAAATGTGTCCCCTCCTTTAACTTTTAAACTACAGGGTGTAAATTACTGAAAATAATTGAGGTAGTATATCCTTATAGGTACTGGTTATGGTTTTAGAAATATTAGATATTATTAGTTACACCATTTTTTTTCTAGGGATTGCAAACTATAACTTAATTTTTCACAGTGTCTTTGAGAGACACAAAATTATTTTTGTAGTTGCCTTATAAAGAGATTTCAAAACAGAAGGAGGTTCTCAATATGTTGTTTTTTCTTTTTATGTATGGATATTGATTTCACTGCTAATTGTGGACCAATTCTATTGGAAAAATTTACATTTGATTGAGTTTAGCTGCAATGTGGTCATATATAAATTTGGTTAAGATCAGATGATGGAGCACGGAATAAAAAATTAAACCACCTCAACGGATAACAGCATACTCATCACAATTGTATTATTGTATTGGAATGTACATTCCATAGCTGTAAAATATTCCAATAAAATAAGATTTTACATAATTTAAAAACTAACTTTCATATTGTCCAATTTTGTTTGACTAGCATTGGTATAAGTACCAACTCCAAAGATACCTCTAAAAATTGTTATTTGTGACTTTTTCAGTGTTATAATATATATATGAAGTTGGTTTATAAGGTGTTTTAACCCTTTTCTTTGGTATCTTGTATTTAACTAAAGCTATGATTGATTTTGATTACAAAATCCTTCAGTGTCCGTTGTCCGACATGCACTTGGCCAGTTTTCTAAAATATGATTACCAAAATTGTGAAAGTTTAAATCAGATCCTATGATTATTTGCTGGTAGAATGAAGTGGCTCAAACAATTATTATAAAAAAAATATTATTTTTCAAAAATGGCAATAGTCTAAATAGTTCTGTCTGATCAACATCAACAAAGACTTATCTGAAAAGAGGCCGATGTGCCTCAATTAATGTATATTGAAAAATCTCTACACAATAGTACTTAACTCACAATTAGCGATAAAAAGTTGGTCTCTATATTTTGTACATATGTCCAAAACGTCACCAAATAACGGGACATAGGAAAAGTGACCGAGGAAAATGTTTATACAAAAAAATGTTTTCGTCTAATACTTACGGCAATGACGTTAACAAAAGTTGTTTTGCCTGAGTACTGCAGTCCGACCAGTGTGAGCTCCATCTCCTCTTTCCAGAATAGGCTTTTAATCCAATCAAGGATACGATGGATCAAAGCAATCATTTTTAAAGACAAATAAACTGTATTTTAACACCGTAAGTAAAAAATGTACGCCTCTTCTGAAAATCTGCTGCACAATTTGATTGACATATTTCATTTGCGTTTTATTGCCATTATTAAAAACACGTAACATCATTTCTTTAAAAGTTAATAAAATACACCACTTTTCGGAAATCATTTTGTAGGTATAAATTTAAATATTTTAAACGCTGATGCTTATTATAGTTATTTTATGTTGCTAAAAATAGTGTAGAGTTTTCATTTAAAAAAAAATAATTAAACGCAACGTCACGAAGTAACCGAACGGATCCTATAAAATGTTGCCAGTATTAAGTACTACACCAACTTTCTGACCCAGCAGAAATAAATACACACACTGGTTTAGATGTCGGGGCCCGCGCCCGAGTGTTAAATCGCCCACATCATAAATTATTATTGTCTAGCCATTTTATGAAAATGCACTCATTTGAGCATAGAATACCGCTACCCAAGCTACCGCTTCATTTGAGTATCAAGCTTTTATCTCATTCTGATTTTTAATATACTGCAAATTGTCAAACTTTTGGCGTAAACACAAGCCAGTTCTAGTTTGCAATCTTATGAAAAGTCACTATTGGCAGCAGTGATTTGGCCAGGCACTTTATGATGTGGACATTTCTACGATTGAGCCTTGACATCTACACTAAAAAGTTACAAATAGCGGTCTACGGAAAATGTTTACTGATGCTGGTACTGGCAAAATTTACTGCTGCGGCGAGCAGTATGACCGTTTGTGGAAGTTTTCTGCAATTTTGGCAGGTTTTGCCCTTTATCATGTGGCACGGTTACTGTAGATATTTTGGGAAATTTATCAGTTTTAAATATAATAAGTAATATTCCCTTGTGAACTTTACTAACCCAGGAATTCACCCATGCTACAAAGGCTGTTGGCAGCATTAAATTTTACGTTCGTAAGATCTCTAGATTTTCGGAACATTTATCTTTGGTAAACTTCAGCTCGAGGTCAAATTCTGCTTCATCCAAGGCACCAAAGCACGATGAGTTGAAATTAATTAACCGTGTCTTCATCTTATTACTGAGTTAAGCTTACAAAACCTTCTAATTGAAACTACAAAAGATGTGGGCATCAAGTACCTGTAAACGCAAGCTAAATAGTTAGTGCAGTAGATGTGACCTATTTTTTTTAACCAACGAAAAAAAGTGAAGAAGTTCATAATTATTTCATCTACATATATATGTTCCCGCGCACATAACTCCACAAGTATAGACTGATTTAAACGATTCTTATTGTGATTCTTATTCAATAGGGTTTACATTGTTGTTGTCCCACATTTAAATTTGATGAAAAAATCCACAACTGACGGCATTCAATCGAGGTTTAGAGACTTAATTCCTGAACACTGAAACGCTACTTAAGGGCCTACTTATTTCATACAATTGTGACAATTAAGAGGGTGTTAACATATTGTATAACACAGTCATATATTATGCTTAAGGTGCGTTTTAGTGTACGGACGTTAAACTACAACATCTATGAACCGGTTTTAATGATTCTTTCAGTTTCTTTCTTTTTCCCAGCTTAATGGCAGAGTCCGACTTCCTACATCATTAAGGTGATGATTCTTTCACTTAAAATAATAAAATAAAACTTTATGCCAAAAATTGTATTATTACCGATTACCGATAAAAAAATGAAAGGAAATAATGAAACTAAACTATTTTGAAACAGTTACCAATGGTTTACCACTGAAGAGCATTAGCAGTTAGACCAGTCTTAGATTGGAAGCTTAATAAAGGATAAAGTGATAAACCTGAGCAACGGCCCGACGAGACGCGACGGCACATTATGGCTGCAATTATTAAAAAAAATGTAATCATTAGGCGCAGAGCTAGGAGCACAGATTACTACGGAAGCTACCGCTTCCTAGGAGTAACAATGTAGAGTGCACACTGCACATAATGCATTAAAATCGGTACGTATTTATTATAGAAAAAGAGGCACACAAGTTAGCACTTGCGTTTAATGCTCGTTTATAAACGCTCGTAGTTCAGTACCACAAAAAGCCATACACAAAACTTTACTACTATATTATTTTAAACTTGTCATTCTTGGGGTGAAAACCGAAATCTACCGCGGGTGCCACCCGTGCTAGCTACACCACACTACACCGTCATCATAGAGGTCACGTGCGAACAAGCGTGGCTCCGTCGCGGCGCAAGCGATGTCACGGTGATGTTCCAGCCACAGACCAATAAGGCTGAGGCTACATTAGGCACTGACCCGACCTAAGCTACGATACGTCACAACAAATAGTTCATGGCTACACGGTACGCCAAATATTACTAGCATTATTTGATTTATTTTTGCGATAGGAATACTAATAGTGTAATCACGGCATCGGCTACGTCAACCCAACAGCGAAATTGAAGCGAATTTACCAGAACATTTCTTACTTGTGCGACTAGTTCAATACATATACGTGTGACTGCACGCGCATAGCACAATTTGATCGCTGGAGGAAGCGCCCGTTCCAAATCGATTCTCTTCTGAGATCCTATAATGCGCTTAGCCACATCATAGCTGGATTTTCGCTTATAATGTAGCCTATATTGTTTATCTTGTTTTGCCCTAACAATCGCAACCTACTGTAGCTTCAGCCTAAAAAGCACGGCCGGCGATCGCCCATCCCTCCCCGCAATTAAGGTAGTTCACAATGTAAACAATTCGCGCCATTCACTTCAGGAATATCCTCGTTTTAGGCCCAATAGAGCACACATACAATATATATTTTAAAGGTATGTAAAGGTGAAATATTTTAAAATATGGATTCGAATTTGCCCAAACACACAGTAGGTAACCGTGGTCTCAACCGTGCCATTGCGTGGCGTAGTCCATAATTTGACGCAGCACTGTGTCAACTGTGTGCGCTCAGCAAACTGTCACATGACTTACACCGGCCGGCGCGGCGCGCGGCGAATAGGAATACATCGTTCGGAATCAGAATGGCTGCGTAGCGTTCGGAGTGCAGACGTTTGTTCCGACATCATCCTACATGCTGTTAGATACGAAACAAACGTTATATTATTATATTCGTTCGGCTCTTTTGTTGAAAATGAGTTATGAAGACCTCACATAAGTGTTTGTGATAGTGATGAATACTGTTTGAGCGGAAAATGTGACAGAACCAATATATTTTGTATACATTTATCATATTATAGTGATTGTGCTGATTGCAGTGTTATTTTTCGTTGTTGTGTCACAAACTGAATAATATGGAAACACGAAATTACTGGGAGGAAAATGGAAATACTGTCAAATACGACAAGTAAGTATTGCATTACTGTACCTGATTTGAATTACATTATTTTCTCTGTCTGAATTGAGAGGCTACATCGGGAATTAGCGAAATACTTATTTCATCGTAAGATTTACCTACTTACCTAGCAAAAGTTTTTAACGCTTCTACAGATAAATGTTATTAGGCGCTATAGTTATAGCCCTTGACGTGTGGTACCTCAGTTCTCACAGCTTATATCATGCGGTATGCCTGATCTCGGAAAATCTTGAAATAGCAATGATTATGAACAAATAATCAGTAAAGTGTTTGAAACTTTTTTTTTTGTAAATATATAGGTCAAAATGTGATAGGTAAGAAACCACCATTAGCGAAGGATGAACATAATAAAAGTATGTCGACGTTAAATCCCGTTTTACCTGGATACCTAACTAAGTACCTATTTACTTTTTCTACCGGGCGAATGCTTCTGAATGTCAATTAATCATTCACTTAATGGAAACAAAAAATCCTCATTATTTTGCCAATGTAAGCCAGTAGGACTCGTATTAGATATTTGTCTCTGGAAACCACAATGTCTAAAGTAGTTTATACTGCGTAGTTACATATATGTACTTATAAATGTTTCATCTGTGTCTGCGGTCCTCAGTTCACACGAGGGTTTTTATTTCCCGGTTTTCCCGCATTCTCGAAAAAAATCACGTATCCGGTAATAGTAAATTATAACAAAGTTATACGTACTTCATGAATTAGCATAAACAAGAGACCTTTAAAAGTCTTATATAGAACTTCTCAAGTGCGCAGATTTCCTCACGGTTATTCCTTCACCATCAAAGCAAGTGATCACATTACCTTGCATATACATACGTCACTTAGAAAAGTCAAATATGCATGCTCTTGGAGTTGGTTGTGAACCTGCGACTTTCGTCTCGACGGTCCGTTCCACTGCCCTAAGCCATCGTTGCACTGATTATAATTATTTAGATATAACTCGTAGTAATAAGTGTGTGATGGCTTTAAATGGTTTTCTGCTTAGTTTATTTACGAATCCTTTCCCGAATTCTCGAGGTTTACCGACACAATATTCTTGGGACGAGCACTTTACATTTTTCCGGGAACTTGGGAAAAGATCCTAGCCCACTTAAAAGGTACATGTTTTTGGTGTGGACTTATGTTGGTAGCCCGAATCGAGTGTGCTGTTTTTATCTTCACCGGACTTTTGGGTGAGCGCTTTGGACGCTCTTAATAAAAGGTACATTATAAAGGTATACTTATTATTTGTAAAAAATATTTTATTAAATCGATTATACCGTAGTCGTTGTACCGTAGTAGTAAACGTTGAAGTCAAGGGGAACGTACTTACCTACTAGATACGTATTATCTTTTAGTAAAATTTGATTTTATTAAAGTTGCGGTGTTACGTTCATATAATTAAATAGTGTATTGATAACCTATTCGCTGAAATGGTCATATTTTAGCTGAAATAATTATTTTACCTACTTAAATTCATCCCACGAAATAAAATAAATAAATACGAAAATACACCATAAATAAATGGTGCGACCACCATTTTTTTATCCTGGCACGACAGTGACTACACTGAACTTGATGTTCAGTACTGTGCAGTCCAAATATAATGTCGACGGTTTAGCTCTAGAGTCTAGACACATTGTATTCCTCGACAGTCGACAGAATTGTGCCGGCCTGAAGATCCTGGATATACACTGGCTGAACCCGCAACGCGTCTCGCCTAAACGAGATGCTATGGCAGGTTTTTTACCGTGTGCACGGTGGTCGCTATACAGTCGAGTACAAAAATATCTGGTACCCGCGCACCACCTTAAACAAAATGTGCCTATAAAATGTACAATGTCTTTCAGAAACGTCAATGAACTATATTTCTCGCTGTAATATAATAAGTATTTAATTATATCTACACTCAAGGCTAATTTAATGCTTTATATTCAGAAACTGAGTATAGAAAATGCTTTATGAAAAAAATCATGACATCTCTGAGTTCATCAGTAAATTAAACTATTTAAAATGTAAATAAAATAAAGATAATTAAATAACTGATACTACATTGATTCAAACAAAATTACTTTTATGTCGTGTACTACGTGTCCATGATTTTCGGAATAACTGCTTTTTATCCTGGTATGTCTAAGTGACAACACTGCACCTGATGGTATGCATCATTGTATGTAATTATGTATAGGGCAGTCCTAATCAGGGTTCGAGGATATATATCAATGGATATATATCAAGATATATATCCGATATATATCCGATATATATCAAACTGTTTTTGACGATATATATCAATGGATATACTTATCAAATGTTTTATAATATATTGCAATACAAAAATGGTTTAATAAATTAATATTAAGTATTTTTTTGCGTTTGTTACTGTATTTCTACTTCCCAAATGTAGATGGCTTGGGAGTAGAGTTAAAACATACTCCCTAATGGTAAGTTCTAATCCATTAATGGCAACACTTCTGCCGTAAAATAAGATTTTATGTTTTTTACTTAATGAAAGTAGATTATGCAATATGCAAACAAAAAATAATACAATAAAATAATAATACGACTTTCATACAAAATGGATATATATCAAACTTGATATATATCGGATATATATCATAAATATCCGATATTTTGATATTTATAATAAATATCGGATATTTTCGAACCCTGGTCCTAATACAGGGTTACTTTTAAAACACCAACAACCTCGCAGGACTAGATAGCTAAAGTAGATAACAAAAATTGTTCCTTATGGGGTTAGCTATCTAGTCCTGCGAGGTTGCTGGTGTTTTAAAAGTAACCCCGTGTATTATCAACCGTCGGGAAAGTGTTGCGGGATACGTCGTTTAACGGTCGCCAGAATTATTCCAGCCTAAAGCTACTGTAAAATGGAAATACACTGATTGCCCCCAGAACGTGACTCACTCGAATGGTTCACTCTAGCGTTATATAAAATTGCGTTATATTTTCTAAATCGATCGACTAGGAATAGTGTAGAATGTAGATAAGTTTGTTATGTCATACTCATATCACTGAACTACATTCCTCCACGTATAGGTTTCCGAACTTTCTCAAGATTAACCTTGAGAATAGGAACGAGTTGGTAAAAACTTGATAAAACACAAATAGGTAGATGCCATGTAATACTATATTGTTTTGTATGTATGTGCTTTTGTATGTTACTAGTTGTCCCTGGCCGTTTCACCTGCGGTCATAGTATTTATTAAACAAAAGTTATCTCTTAATTAGGATCTGGATTTATTCATTTTTAAACTCGCTTTTTAAGACTACGACGCGCCATATACATGTCAACGATTTTAATTTTTC
Source organism: Amorpha juglandis (assembly GCA_949126905.1). Lineage (NCBI taxonomy): Eukaryota > Metazoa > Arthropoda > Insecta > Lepidoptera > Sphingidae > Amorpha > Amorpha juglandis. Next base: position 9,142,662 of record OX421365.1, read on the forward strand.
TTTCTCAAACAAAATTCTAAAAAGCAACATGACGTCGTAGTCTCGCATTATCTATGAGCTTGTCCTCGTGCACTCTTACTAGTGTTACGACATCGCGGTGGATTTGTTTCGTAATTGTAACATTATACGTGCACACCTAATTATAATTTGTGTACCTGAAGTCCCTAAAGCCAACGATTTGTCAATAATAAACGTTCGAATGACTAAAATGAATGTGTATTATCGTCGATACTCGATTGCGGCGAAAGCGCAGCGAAAATAACAACTCTCGGCGCGGTGGAGTGCGAACAGTGAACACGTGACGCGCTGGAGCGGCGCGGGTGTCGGGCAATCCGCGAGGGGGGAGGTGGGTGCACGCGCCTTGCCGCGTCCTCCACACGCCGCGGAAAACGTGACCGTCGGCGCACACACACCCACAGACCGGTCTACACACCGCGGCACGCGTGTTACATTACAGAGCAGCGGGCACACAGCCACATGCTCACGTGCTTATCGCCTGAATGTTATTATACTCAACTCACAAGACACAACCGATCGCTCGTCGCGCCTACTAGCAGCTAGCTGCACCAGCAATGTATTGTGTTGAATAGAGATTTTATTAGTGATGTTGATGATAATCGTTTATATCCACCATCTATTATTCGATGTCGGCTCGTCAAGGCACGAGACGAGCAAGGCGCTCGCCTGATGGTAAGCGCCACGCCTGCTCATAAACAGAAACAACACCACACAGAACTTTGAATTACAAACCACTACATGGCACTGAACTGCGCTCGACACCCCGAGACATAATATGTTAAGTCTTATAATGCCCAGTAACTTCACAGGCTTCAGTGTCCTTCAAACTGAAACACAACAGAGCTTACACGCTGTTACTTGGCGGCGGAAATAGACAAAGCGGTGGTACCAACCCAGACGGCCTATCACATACGAGGGACCTACCACCTTGTGAAAGATTTTTATTTATTACAATCAAGATAAACTCTTAATTATAATATTTTTTCATAGCATCAGCTGGTGCTTACATCAGTAAGCATAAACCCTACAAAATTTACCAAATGTTATAAAAATATATTAGGAAGAATAATATAGGTTCAAATCGAATTTAAACAAATAAGTAGAGATGTAAGTGTCTTATTTTGAACGCTTATTTACAGTATTTTAACAATTGTGTGTTTGGTCACTGTTTAGCTTAGTTCATATGACTAATGAAAGACAGAGACAAAACACGCAACAGTAATATGCTGACGATACGCGATTATAAAAAAGACCCTTAGTTTTCACGCAATAAGTAAAAATTAAGTAGCATGTATTTGAATTCCAACCCAAGGCATATATGGAAAACCCCCTCTTTAGAGTTTTTATAATAAGGTGGTACACCGTACAAGGTGGTAGATCCCTCGTATGCGAGAGGCCGTCTGAGTTGGTACCACCGCTTTGTCTATTTCTGCCGCCAGGTAACAGTGTTTAAGCACTGTTGTGTTTCGGTTTGAAGGACATTGAAGACAGTGAAATTACTGGACATTATGAGAATTAACATCTTATGTCTCGGGGCAACGAGCGTAGTTCAGCGCCTTGCAGTGATTTGTAATTCAAAGTTCTTTGTGGTGTTGCTTCTGTTTATGGGCAGGCCGTGGCGCTTACCATCAGGTGAGCGCCTTGCTGGTCTCGTCATTCAATAAAAAAAAAACACGGCATGATAAGGCATTTAGTGTGTATTCTGTAGACGCTTGACGTCTTGATGTGGTGACGTCGAGAATGGACTTCATCTTAAAGTATGCATGCTCATGATTTTCGGCATGCGAATCAAGCTTTAGCTTCCCTCCTATAAATCTGTCATGGTTAAGAATGAGGCTGTAGAGTTGGATCCTGAGAGGGCTGATCCTGTTCGTGCAGCCGCCGACGCTGCGCGAGGGGCTAGTAAAACGCATGTATCAGTTTTTCTATCTACGCACAATATAGAGTTTTGCTTGGGTAGTAAATCTACGTTCCTCGTTGGCGAGCGATTACAGCATTGCACTCTTGCATTGCTCTGGCATGTTTCTATTAAAGGTCCCGAAACGTTTCTATAGTGCTGATGGAGACAACAATGGAGTTTTATCTGGTAAAATCCGGAAAACCTTGCTTACCGCTGATGGCAGCATTGGTTCCCCAAGAGATTTTTCCACATATAAGGAAACCTCTACACAAATTAATGTTTGTCTCTAGTCTGTGATCTGATGGCTGAGTGGAACTTATGCCCTAACCAGTTTATGAGTAAATTCTATTGTGGAAATACATTTACGAAGTGTAATTTGTGATGGATAATTATAATTAAAACGGATATTTTAATATGCAGAAGATGTGTAACAATAAGTTCGTTTCTTATTGTATCAACATTGTGTAGAGTACAATATTATCTAATATACCTTTATACCCCTTTTGTTTATTGCTCTACGTAACAAGTAGGTAACCAGCAATTGCTTGGTTTCTACTTACCAAACCCTAATTAATACAACAGTATAATTTGTGGGATTCGGTACGTAACTACCTATGTGTGTAAATTCAATTTAGTTTAATAGGTTTCTACACCGCTAATTGTTTATATAATACTGCAAACACAATTCAATTAACTAACAATTAATATACCTTCAGATTAGAATTTATACCATTATGTGTACGGTCACTGATGATAATTGATAATAAAATTGTAAGCTCAGGAAGCACAGATAGACGGTTTTATTGCCTCATCGATTCTAGGAGCAGCGCACCTAGTGGAAGGGTACCGGGTCATTTTGGTACCCGACTGGGTAATAAACACCGTACATGGTGAAAAACCCGCCATAGTGGCACGTTCATTGAGTCGCTACCAACGATCAGTCATGTTACTTAGTTACTGAGTAACTGCTGCCGACTATTATGGAACGCAATGTTTCATGACGGTCGACATTACTATATTTGGACTGTATAGGATGGTCCAGTAGGTATAGTCGTCTTATCGTATCAGAAATCTAAGAAATAAAAAAAAAAACAAAAAATTATGCTCAAATATTTTATGTGGGGTTATTAGAGTGCTATATCACCCTGGGGAAAGAGGACAAGCATATTCATGTGGTACATGTTTAGAGTATGAGCTCTAAGCCCACATATATTGGCCGTGTTAGTAGATGTTTATACTATACATCACATAAGCTCACGCCTGTATCCCCGAAGGTGTAGTCTGAGGTGCGATTAGTGCTGTTCCTACGGTTCAGGAATAAAATTTAAATTTCGATTTAAAAAATGACACGAGTTGTCCCTACTACCGCTACGGGGATACAAGAGTGACCTTATATTTGTGTATGAATAATGACTAATGACTATAAATACCATTCTTCGCATAGCTGGCACTCAATCAATTTCAATCAAATAGGCAACGACTCTCCTTGGCCTTACTTAAGGTAGAGTAAGATTTCAGGTAACGTATAACACGCCTTTGCTGATAATCTGATGTATGATCAGATTATATCAGCAAAGGCGTTATATTATGAGTCTGATGTATAATCTAGCGCCAAAATTTATTTATCGCAGTATTATATTATACCTATAGATTCGTGCCGCCCTCCCAAGGAGAGGAGGACAATGCGCCTAGTGAGGCAACTTTGCTAAGCCTCCGATCGGTTCAAAGCCATCGAAAGGAAAGTGACCAAGCTAATCTATCAGCTATATTGTCACATTAATCATATAAGAAAGAAGATATCATTGTGCGATAACTACTTTCACGTGACCTTCATTATCATGTGATAAGAAAACTCACGTTTTTAAACACGAACGCCTTGAAACCTTGCATCAGAATGATTTATCACCAAAAATACAAACTGTGCAAGCTAGTAGGTAGTAGCTTTATCCGTTAGTACATATTCCATAGTAGGACGGAGTTTTATGCGATATAATTAATGACTCTATAATTACATCTATTCGTCTCAGCGTATTGGATGTACAATATACATTATTAATGAGTATTTTACCTGAGTACATAGTATTGGGAAGAGGATCTTATTATTGGGATTTGGGCCTCCGGAAACCTGACTCACCGAATGAAGCGCAACAACAAGAATCGTTGCACTCACGTCAGCGTTCGGACAGGTGTGTGAGACAACTAACTTGATCGAACCATTGAAGAATGGACATTCATGCTGAAGACAAAACTGTCTTTATCGTAGCCATACAACTCTCATACAAGTATATGACGTCGGTTAGTTGGGGAGTAGATGATTATTATACATTCATGTAGACTATTATTGTGGTATCGTTCATTATTCTATGCAGTCCATTCTCACATCGCCGAGTAAGCATTCTTCAAGTCTATTGAATATGCATATTGCTGACTCGATGTTGAGTCTAGCGTATTATTTACCAGCACAGTGCCTGGCTAACTCATTGACGTCATTTAAACGTGTCGTGTTGTTTTAATTGACCTAATTTATTCCAAGCAATAATACGAGTACACCGGTTTCCACTTTGTTAGAGAAATATGCGATAAACGCCCGTCCTTTTAGTTCCGGCAAGTCGCACAAAAAAAGTACTTATTCTAATGGATTCTTATGTGGTAATATTAAGCCATCATCATTACATCTCGTAATTTACGAAATACCCGAAAAATACTGAAGCGCTTAATTTTAGCTGTAGCATTGTACTTGGCTTCAGTCTATAACCCTCGATAAAAAAAGAGAAGTTTTATGAGTTTAACCCTTAGTTATATTTTAATTGAAAGTTAGTATTATTGATATGAGCCTTGTCTATGTTAGAAGAAAATCTGTTCAGTCATTTTAAATTTTCAGATCAAAATCGATGCGGTACGAAATAAAATACACCATATCCAATGAAATGATCGTGCAATAAGGAATGTTTCCCGAGGTCGCACTTCAGACGGATGCAATTCCAATCTAGTATTAAAAATACAGATTAGAAATTTTAAAGTCACTTAACATGCCAGCTACTTTGACTATATCAATAATTTACCATACATAACTATTTTTTTACGAGTATTTGTTACATTGCGTGACTGCAGTAGAGTGTGCAGATATGCTGTCGGACTTCGACCTCGTGGTTTATGTTGTGTTATGGCTAAGAGCGTGAGTGTTATACATAACTATGTCGCACGTTTATACGAAGTGCTGATAAGTCACGTGTGTGTTAACAGTAAACTACTCATACAAATGGATAACGACCACCGGACACGTGGTGAAACACCCACCACAGTGGCTCGTTCAAGCAAGTTACATTCCGGGATCACCCAGTACATATCCAGTACTTTAGGCCGGCTTAATTTTACCGACCGTCGGTGGACGCAATGTCTTGACGGTCGACATTATATTTCGGTTGCATTGTACTTAATTAACATCAGTTCCAGTGACTCCAGTGCAGTCCCCAATTTCGGTATTTGACAAGTTTTTTTTATTTAAACAATAAGTTATAATTACACTAGCTGTCCCGCGCGGCTCCGCCCGCGTGATCTGTATTTTCCGGGATAAAAGTAGCCTAACAGTGGCGCCATCTGTCAGCAATGTGTCACGCACCGACGCCATCTACTTAAAATATTGGTTTGTAGTACATGCTATGTATCAGAGATGGCGCTGTATTTAAAAAATGATTTTCCCTATTTTCCCGCTTTTCTATTGAAATTTTTCCTATATTTTCGTTGCTATAAACCTCACGGAGCCCGAGACCTTTCCAACGAATGCAAAACCGTGGAAATCGGTTCGTGCGTTCTGGAGTTATATCGTCAGGAAGGAAAACCCGACTTATTTTTATATAATAGATATATGAATTATAATCATATAATTATAGCTTATCGAGTCAAAAATAATAAAGTTAGAAGCTATTTAAATCTGCTGTAAAGGGTAGAATTGTCAAATGACGGAAAACGGACGCACAACATAGTATGTTATGGTGCTGCCACACCGGTGCTATAAAATGTTATATAACATTTTCTAACATTAAACATTTACTAACATTATCTAACATTGTGATAAAATGTTTGTTCACAAATGTTAGAAATGTTATATAACATATTATAACAGCAGTGTGGCAGCACCATTTAGTAAACATTTCTTAACAATTTGTAACATTTTGTAACATTTTTTAACCGCGGGCGGCGGTACTTTTGAGAGCGGCGCCGTCAAAGAAGTCGTCAAAGAAGAAGGGCCGATGTCATGTTTTCAAATGTAAGAAAATGTTTGCAAACATTTTCCGTCGGTGTGGGACCACTTAAAACATCTAACAATTCCTAACAAAATGTAACAATTTTAATGTTAGAAAATGTTTGTAAATATTTTATAACATCGGTGTGGCAGCACCATTACATCACAAGGCAGGTTACGCCTGTAGGGTGCACGCGTGGGTACGGTAGGGTGTGCGCCATTTATTCCTTCACTAAAAGTGCTATACTTTTTTCACAAGAAAAGAAACAGCCTTTTTGTTCAGTTTCGGTCGCTTTGGATAAATATATTTTTATACACTAGACTCTGCGCTTTGTTCAAAAGTTGTTCTATAAAACAAATATACATAAACTTCGGCCCCTTTAAAGGCATATGTGCGCAGCAGCCTAAACGGTTTTATTAGAAAACGTATTTTAACGTTAAATTCGATTTATATTAGCCAGTTTGTATGGGTTACCATAGTAACTGGTTGTTAGAAACCTAGTTTAAAGTTAGTTATCATTGTTTACGCTCACACCGAAAATGTCTGAATGTCAAGAACTGACATATAAATACGTACTGACATGGAATTTTGAATAATACGATCACTCTGTGTTATTACTGTAAAGCAGTGTTTCCCAACCTTTTTTAGGCCATTCCCCACCTTAACATTTTTTTTGTTAAATTTGTCACCGATATCTAGCATTGCATTTAAATAACCCAAAGCGAAAGGGTTAAAAGTCGTGTTGAGCCCATTTTTAAATTGCCCCACCCCCCTTAACTATAAAATTGCCCCCCTGTGGGGAGTGGGCCCCACGTTGGGAAACACTGCTCTAAAGGCACAATACTGAATAAACATCTTTGACGAGAGGCGTACATATTTCGATATGTATATTCGGTAAACTGGTGCAATGGGTATAAACCTATAGTGTGTACTACTGGTTAACATAGATTTTTATGTGAAAAATCAAGGAAATCGTGTAGTAGGTAAGTAATTCGTAAATTATTATGATGATTGATTTCTTTATATTCACTTCCGCCGTCAATAAAGTATGGTTTTAGATTCATGAAGCAATATATTTTCATAATATCTAAACACTGAATATTTTCGACGACACGTGAAGCATATTTTTATGTCTTTTAGACTTGCTAAAGTGATAAAAACATATTTTTGTATTCCTATAACATAGGCAGTATATCTTTACATTGTCTACGTTTTAGCTTAGCTCTAGTTTGCCATTCAAATAGAAACGGTACGAGTGGTAAAGGCCCAAACCTTATAAATAGCAACTGAAACGGGTAAAGTAAGCGCGAATGTAATGTTTCTAAAAATTGCAATAAAGCCGTATTTTGTTTGGTAACTTTTGTCCGCCATGTTCGATCAGCTCGAGGCGTATTATCGCTCTTACATCATTGTGCGGCTCGGCGCGGCGCGGCGGTTAGAACGTTCTACTATTTAGCTTGCGCAACGACCTCGTGGGGTGCAACGTGACCGTCGCTTTGGCTACACGTGGCACACCATGCTGGGGTCGAGACGCGCGCGCCCGAATTTGCCGATAAACGATTAGTGAAACCTGTTACGTATTGTCGCACGTTTTGTTTTGTGTTGAGAATAGCCCCATTGTTTAGGGCGGGCGTTAAATCCGCCATTTTGATTATAATCACTATAGTGTATTGTTGCCATTAGGAACTTATTTAAAATGAAATAAGTACATACATACTTTGTTAACAATATTACGTACTGTTTTAAATTAAACAATGGTCATTGGTCATACATAAGAATATAATATTAGGTATAGCATGTAACAAAAGCTCTTTAACCAGCATAAATACAAGGAAGTTATATGTAGTTGACCCTTTTTAATTTTGATTGACTTTTGTAGTTGTAGGAGATTATTAGATTTAATTTATGAATTTGTGTTAGTCCCCAAAAAAAGTGGTTTTGTAAGTTGGACTCATTAGTATGGCTGCTGTGTGCGTGTGTGTGTGCGTGCGCGTGTTGTGTGTATCATTTATTGGATTTACATTCCCAATGACATTCTGTGGAGCAATAATGTGTAATGTTTTTATTATCAATCAGCGGCCGGAATATTCCTCGATGTCTGTCGACGTCCGAGAAACTCGCGTGTAGGGCTGCGAGGTCATAAAAATAAAAGAATATTTTTTATGTCCAGGCATTTCGAAACAAGTTGGATATGGTTAGGCTTCTTATACAGGATTATTTTTAAAACACCAGCAATCTCGCAGGGGTAGATTCCTAAGCTTATAAGCTACTACTTTTGTTCTACGACTTTTGATAATTTGTTAGATTTTATTTTCATACAAAAATAAGTATTAATTTAATCGTCTTGAATGTTACAACGCGCATCGCAGATTACGTAAACAAACACGCGAAGCGTGGGGAACCGGGCGAGCGGTCAACGCCCGAGCAGCTGAGCGGCGCCTTTGATGTCGCGCGCGCACGCCGCGCCGCCCGCAGTCTACGAAGAAAAACACGACACAACAAAAACTTGTAAAATCATTTTTTTTTAAATATATTGAGTTATATCCAAACTCGTAGAACAAAAGTTGTTCCGTATGGGGTCAGCTATCTGGTCCTGCGAGATTGCTGGTGTTTTAAAATTAACTCTGTATAAATAAAAGACAAGGAGTTAGGAGCTGTAAACTATCTTGATTGCGGCATCAGGTCAAGGTTACTATATTGTAGTAGCGTTCTGCCACTACCAAGTCGGTCGGGCGAGTGGAACTTTCTATTGTAAAATATATGTAACTATATGATTATTAATATTCAACAATAGGTTAGGTGACTTGTTTTTTGAAGTGAAACTTCTTTAGAATCGTTGATCTGAAACTCGATGAAACGAAAATGCGTCACGAGAAAGACAGACATATTCATAAATATTTAGCCTGCGCGAGCATGAGATAGATTACAAGTATGCTATCACGTGTCTGCGCCTGCGTACAACGAAGCATCGGAAAATGTGTCATAAACAACGTGGTGTATTATTCACGTGTTTTATTTTTTTGCATTTGCTTATTAAAATTCGTTGGTTAATTAATTTATTTTAATAATTCTGAAGTATCATTTCACACTTTTTTTATTATTATTTATATCAATAAGTTATATTACGCGGAACCTAATGCAAAAAGAATATCATTAATCCGTCTTTATAGAAATAAATTAAAAGCCATTCAAATCTGATGGAGAGAGCTTTACTCATATAACCCATACCTTGACGTCACTGTGTAAAATGGCCATTGAGGTCCAGGCGTGCGAGCGAGACAGTGAGATGTCCCTATTACGTGCACACATTTGTTCATACCAATGTTTAAAATATGAACTGCGGCCTCATTTTTTATCCAATTTTAATTCTGTTTTTGCAAAACAGTTCATTTTTCGTATTTTTGTCGGTTTTATATGAAATAACGCATCAAATTAGACTCAATCAAATATCGTACTAACAGGTTTATAGTAACTTACAATGCATCTTGATCAGGGTTCGAAAATATCCGATATTTATTATAAATATCAAAATATCGGATATTTATGATATATATCCGATATATATCAAGTTTGATATATATCCATTTTGTATGAAAGCCATATTATTATTTTATTGTATTATTTATGAATACTGTTTGCATATTGCAAAATCTACTTTTAGATAAGACATAATCAGCTAAAAACCATAAAATCTTCTTTTAGGACAGGAGTTTTGCCATTAATGGATGAGCACTTACCATTAGGGAGTATGTTTTAACTCTACTCCCACGCAATCTACATTTGGGAAGTAGATATACAGTAACAAATGCTAAAAATTACTTAATGTCAATTTATTTAACCATTTTTGTATTGCAATATATTATAAAACATTTGACATATAATATATTCATTGATATATATCATGAAACTCAGTCTGATATATATCCGATATATATCGGATATATATCTTGATATATATCCATTGATATATATCCTCGAACCCTGATCTTGATATTAGTAATTAAAATTGTAGGTTTATGTTTTGTACATAATATGATCACTACTCGTTAGACGTGTCAGTAGGCAGTATTATTTATTGATAGCCTGAGACTTGGGCCTACCACAACACGAATCAATGCTTGTGCCCTTCAGCCGACGCACGTACACTCATAATTATAGAACAAACGTGACCTTGTGACAGTTTCATGGAAATCAATGCTTGCACAATGTTGATTTATATTTAGGATTATATATTATTTTGTTTTACATAGGCTTTGTTTTTATTGCATGCTAACTTTTGCCGGCAGCTTTGCTTGGATCATTATCTTTAATTAGCTGTACCCAGGGGACCAAAACTACACCCATTTTTTTGACAGAAGCCTTATGTACAACAACAACTCCTAAAGTTGGTTCCGTGGAGAAGTTACTAAGGTTCCGCGAATTAATTACATATTTTGTCATTAAATTGTAGCAATTGTCTGATCTGATTCAAAAAATATCCCAGCACATTGAATATGTATTCATACATATAGCTTAAATGGCATTTGTTGAGTGTTCCGTAGCTTTTAAACTTTGGGAACTGCTGATGTACAACACCTAATTAATACATAACATTGTCATATCAATCAAAAAATCCAATATGTAATAGTTACAACACTGATTGGTACCTATAGGTATGCCGTATTCTGATGACAAAGGAGGAAGTAACGCTCGCTTGCTCGTTTGCCGGCTTAAAAATATCATAGATATAATAATCGGTTGTCCCGAGTTCCCGTTATTGGGAAATTGTGAGAAAGTGAATTCGACTCCCCCCGACAATTAGGTTTCGGTAAACGGGGGACATTTTACCTGGTTTCAGGAAAGCAAAAAAAAAACAGTGAATCCTAAATAAGACTACCTGTCGCGTTACTGTGTACACTCACGTTATGTTTCTCGTTGTTATTGCTCGTAAATTTTAAATATAAACACTTTCTAATTCGCATTCGTGTTTGATGACATCACTAAGAGGCGGAGGTGGAATGAGTGCACTGTGAAGCCTGTGGTGCTGCCGGCCCCCACCGAGTCAGTATTGCTAACTTTTTGTACAAAAAAGTAGTGATGTTGATAATCGATTATCAGTAATGAGTTAGTTTAAAAATCAGTCATAGTAATATGTGCTAGTAATCGCGAATTCCAGAACAGAAAATTGAAATTACTGGACACGGGACAATGCAGTCCATTCCGGGACAAATCCGGATTTCCCGGACGTCTGACAACCCTAGCTATAATGGGTGCAAAAGTAATAATTTATAAAAAATCACGACTGAGGCAACATTGCATATTATATGGCATATTATAGCAATTTCATCTGTGATCACAATGAAAGAATATGTTTTAGTTACATATTCGATTACTTAAAATGATTGGTTATCAAGTTCACTAAAATCGTGTTTACAAGGTTGAAGTTGAATCATAGATTATAAACAAATGTATAAAAATAGATTTAACAATACACATAGATTTAACATACACTGTTCATTTTATAGACGAACACGGAACGTGTCAAGTCACGTGTATATTTTTTATTCTTATCACTCACTTTAACGGAAAGAAAACATAGTGAGGATTCTTCCAATACCTGAAAAAATATAAAAAGAGTTTTTGGTAGAAATTATGATAGTTCGATCACCTATTTCTGTTCTGTGGGACGATCACCTTAGAAAATATTATTGTTATATAAAAGTGGTGTTGATTTGTGCAAAACACATTAACGATGGTGAAAAGTGTATAGAAATATTTAAATGAGTTTTGATGTTCTTTTGTTTTTGAAATCTGTTACACTTGTGTTTCATCGTTCTATATTAAAGACTTGTTATTAGTATTATATGGAATGATTATCAGTGCGAAGTAATGAATAAAAAAAAAATGAATTTCGAAGCGATGTGAGACAACCATCCCGTATAACCAACCGGCGTCCGGTTTCAGGGCAAAAAGACTGATCGGATAAGTGGGAACGGGCTCTTAGGCCACCGTACCAGGCATTGGTATATCTGCTATGTAAATACATTTATTATTTTTCGGAGGTCCGTGCCTAGCAGTAGGATATTATTTAATGCGGGACATATATTATTATTATAATGTTGCGACAGTAAGAATAAAAAGAAGCTAAGAATGATAAACATTAATTCAACACAGGTCACAAACAACAAGGTTGGCAACATTAAGGTGCATCCACATTTGTACTACTTCTACACAATTGTCTATGGCCATCTCACGTACTTGGTACGCTGAATGTGGACGAGACGTGTGATTATGAGAGACAACATTAAGATGTCTCGAGGTGACGAGCGTCAACTTCTGCTTTCAATTCAAAGTTCTGTGTGGTGTTGCTTCTGTTTATGGGCAGGCGTGTCGCATCAGGCGAGTGCCTTGCTCGTCTCATCATTTAATAAAACAAAAAAAAACCATCCACCCTATCGCATTGTTACGCGTATCTGGAAGGTCACGGAGCTGAGTTGCAGTGTGTCGAAATGTCACAAATATAAACGTACTTTTAGGCGCGCTATCTGGCGACCGCGCCGCCGCGCCGCGCCGCGCCGCACCGCACGTGTCGGCCCACGCCGGGCCGCGCCGCTTCTGCGCTATAAATAGGTACTCGTGTTTACAAAAGGTGGGGAAACACGCGCGACTCAGATTGTCTGTCAGGTCATCAGGTGTGGTCGTGATCCGTGATATTTATTAGTATTATATTTTAACCGACCTTAAAATAGGAGGAGGATCTCAAATTCTAAGTTTTTTTTCTTTCTTCCTAGTGTTATCCTAGCTTATTACTCCGCCTTCCTACTTAGATACTTCCACTTCATCCGGTATTGAGCATCTTCCGTAGTGAGACAGCTATAATTTCTTCTTATAATACGTTAAGTCAGTGCTTTTGAGACATTCATACGATCGTATCCCTGGCATGGTGTGGCACAGGCCTTGCAACTGACGAACTCCTATGGTTTCCTTAAAAACGACCTAATTTTGTATGTTCACTTAATATATTAACTTGTAAATAACATCCATGTCTGTTATGTTCATATTACAGGTTTATACTTGTTACCTAAGCACTAAAGTAAGCATTAGCTAAAGTATTTGATAAAAACATGCGTGTTACATATAAATTTTTGCAAGGGTTCAAGAAAAGACACGTGGTGCGAGCAAATGCGCGCAAAGTTCGTTATTATGTTGATTTATGTAAGTAATTGAATAACACAGAAACACTCGTGGGCAGAAGCAATTATAATTTAAATAAAACAGTTCAATTTATGGATTATTTCACAGCCTTGGAAGCGTTAATATTAATTAAAGTATATTAGAGCAAAAAATTTATTTATCACGTTGTTAGTATAGGTGAATGGAGATACATTTAAATTAATATAATATGTATAACATATTAATTTAAATGCTTGTTTCTTTTACTTCAATTTCATCATAAATGTCCACCCCGTGACCACGAGAGCTGAAAAGTCTTCGAAACGTCTGGATCAGAATTAAAATAAAAAACCGCGATAAAATCCGTTTAAATTAGTTTTATTTCAATGAGTAAACGTAAAACATTCGCGTAAACGTAAGAAATCATTACTTACTTTTCTTTTTTTTTCTTGGTTTGATCGTATTCCCAAGGCGAACGGAATATTTGAAACATATTGTAATTAACACTTCCATGCAACACCTCAGTATAAGCAGCTTGCAGATTAGTAAATAATCAGTACCTACGAGTTTGTTTGTCACGTTTTGCTCAAGTCACGTGCGCTCGCCAATGGCGGCTTAGATGTGAATGAACTTTCTATCGCGCTGTGAAAATTGTATTTATAATAAGAGTTATTTTCAATTTTAGTATGCAGATTGTTTATTTGCGATAATATTGGTTATGCAATAATGGAACATGCCCTGTTACATCTATATACCACGATGATAATGTTTAGAATTGTTTTAGTTTTTATAGGATCTCCGTATCTCAAAATGAAAGAGCAGGACCCTGTCTGTCCATACGGTATACATTTCGTTCACTGCATAGAATTGTTACAATTAAAGTATATCTTAACTCGTACAAATAAGCGTAACACAATCTTCCACCTGCCATCCTACAACACATGATACAGTAAAGTTTAGCTGGTAGTTTTTGGGATTAAGCTGGATGCGGGAATGGGGTTGCTAAGCCCTAAAATAAAAAGAGCCAAACTCGGCGCTGTATCAGGTCGGACATATTGCCTTCGAAGCCGGACATAGTATCTTTTTTATAGCTAAAACATACATACTTTATAAAGCCGGATGTCACTTTTATAATAAAGAAGACGGTTAGGTTTATATTAAAGTTGTTTATTAATGATTGTTTACTGATAAATCACAGGGTATTTTCCATTTTAATTAAAACAATCAGCCTTAAATAGCTAATACCCTTTGGTACCCATAGAACCATTTTACTCTAGCGCGCTTATACCTATGACATTGGCAGTTTGGATTGTTGTCTTCTGTACTTTCTAAGTAAATAAATTATACAAGTAAATCTGATAAACACAATAAACATAACATTTTAATTAGTGAAATAAAAAATATTATTATTATATTATGTTATACCGTCATATGGGTAAAACAAAATCATTTTCACTAAAATTAAAATATACATATAAAAGCGATACGAAGGTCAAGCCGAAGGAATTATATACTCCTTACTCATTCGTTTGAAAGTGGCAATTTATTACCATTCGTATAAGCCAATTGGAAAATACCGATGACCACTTTTCTTTAGTTCGGAATCGCAATTTTTTTTTATCCTGGCTCGACAAAGTGACTACGCTACACCTGATGGTAAGTGTAGCGCAATCCAAGAATAGTGTCGACCAACGATAAACAATGTGTCCATCGTAGGTCGGCAAGATCATGGCGGCCTGCCCAAGGGCCAAGGGGGAGGGGAAGGAAAAAGGGTTAGGATCAGGGGGCAAGCTCCCTGGGGAGAACCGGATATACACTGGCTGACACTGGAACGCGACCTACACAAGGTGGGCCACTATGGCAGGTTTTAGCAATTATTAGTTATCGCAACACCCTTCGTGATAGCGGTGCGGCGCGGGCCCTGTGATAGAGTGCCGTTGGCATGCTTTGTGTACGGAACTCTAGAAAGTATTTTAAACCAGTGTATATTCCAAGCTTAATGCATCTGGGATCTAACGTTGGACGAATGTAGTGGATTTAAAGCCGTCATTAACTGAATTATCTATTATACTCAAGAAATGAACGATAACGAAAACTAGTTCATCATATGTGCCCATAACCCTGTTTATTAAACTTTTATTTTATGTAGTCAACAAAAGGCGCTGGTTTAGTTTAAATATAATAACTTTAGAAATCAATACGTCAACTCGTGTCTTTCGTTGCCTGTCCAAAATATATTACTAAAATTCTTCAGTCAATCCACTAATTGTTAGGTATACTATGGGTGTAGCATTAATTGCACCTCTGTTTTCCCTTTCGGGGATTCAGGCGTGAATTTCTGTATGTATGTCGGTATATACAGGGTTATTTTTAAAACACCAGCAACCTCGCAGGGGTGGATTCCTAAGGTTATAAGCTACTACTTTTGTTCTACGACTTTTGATAATTTGTTAGATTTCATTTTCATACAAAAATAAGTATTCATTTAATTTCCGTCTTGAATGTTGTTACAACGCGCGTCGCACATTACGTAAACAAATACGCGAAGCGTGGGGAACCGGGCTAGCGCCTACGACCTTGACCGCGCGAGCAGCTGACCGCCCTTTGGAGTCGCGCGCGCACGCCGCGCCGCGCCGCAATCTAGGAAGAAAAATACGACACAACAAAAACTTATAAAATCATTTTTTTTTAAATATATTGAGTTATATCCAAACTCGTAGAACAAAAGTTGTTCCGTATGGGGTCAGGTATCTGGTCCTGCGAGGTTGCTGGTGTTTTAAAATTAACCCTGTATATGGCATTGCACAAAAGTCGATATAATTACGTATGTAAGTATATTACGTATCATGTATATTTTTCCGACATTTATAAATATGTTTAGAACTCGTATTATTGTCGCGTGTCACATTTCTTCTCGCCTTCGTTCTAATTATCGCGCAGTATCACGACCGCAAGAGACTTCACAATTACTCACTAAATCACTACGCAACAGCCAACAACACTTTTAATATGACCCACACAATAACCTCCGCACAGGCCACACATGAGAGTTATTTTATTGGGAAAATTCTAACGCCCTCCGGAAGGCGCAATGCGCATTTTAGGACCCTATAAACCATAGTGAAACTTGGATAAGTGGCATCTGAAGGGACCTACATTTTTTTATCACTTATAGATCTTTTTATTTACCCAGTTTCCCAAATAGGCAGGTTAACATGACAGTTATCTTATTTATAAACCCACCATGAGTCTAACCCCTTGGCAAAAAAACGTGTTATAACTTGCCTACACCTGATGAATTGTCCCACTTATACGGGCTATTGAGCTCCAAAGTTCCAATTAAAGAGGTAAACATCGAAAAAATCTGAAACAAGTCTCAGTTACAAAGATTTGAAAATTCCCAGTAACAGAGGAATTTCAATGCAAAAGTGTCGGGACCTCATTGTAATTATCAATAACAGAGAATTCTCACTTATCCAGGGCCCACTTATTCAGGTTTCACTGTATAACAGAGCCTACGCCGCACAGTCGACGCGTCTGTATCTGTCTTGTCTTTTTTCTACCTTTTAAAAGACTACCTTCTGAACTATAATAGTCAGCTAAAATGTTCATAGAATATGTTGTTATCGCGAACATCTTAATAAATAATAAAAAGAACAAAAAGGAAAAATGTAAGCAGGGTCGGTACGCACATACATGTCTGATATGATAGAATAAAAAAAAAAACACGCTACATGCGCGCAAACAGTAACAGTAATGCTTCCACGTACAAAATACAGGAATTACCACATCATGTCGGTGTTTTATGAGACATTTTGTCGAGCATTCGTGCTAAGACAAAACTCAATGACTTTAAATATCTTTTATTGATATAAACCCAGATATTAGCAAAAAAGCGCTATTTAGCTAAAAAAAATAATTAGGCGTAGCGTATTAGGTTATAGGTACGTGTTTTATGAATTGTGACTTTTTGCGATGTGTTTAAAATGTCGAAGGAAAGGACGCTAATTGCAGGTTTAACTTTATTAAGGCTTCATTTCGACGATGAATCAGTATATGATTAGCCCTATACTATTTATTTAGTACTTAACAAAAATAATTCAATTCCACTTATAAATTCGATATAACAAAGTTGTAAACCTATTATACATTGTCGCGGGCGTCATGGAAAAATACCGAAGTGTCAAAACTTCCATTATGCATTAATTTTGTATGTATGTGCATACAGCGGACGCGGACGGCGCGAGTCGGGGAACACGTGCGGCGTGTACGGTGACCAACTTGCGCGAAAGTGTACGGGATTTGAATTAAATTTACATTGCATCATTCATTGTCACTATTGTGTGCCTGTTTCGCTTTTAACCATGAATATATTTGTTTAGGGATGTAGGAAGTGGTACGCGCTGTTATACATCTTGTTATTGAATCAAATATAATTAATATCATTAAGTATTTGACATATAAATCCAAAACGTAAACTCGCATCCACGCAACGGATGTTTATAGGCCGATATAATGATAGTGGTCAAGGTGTGGTCTGGCCTTTCTTCAAGATTAAAAAAATACACATTCAGTCTGATCACGTGAGCAAACAATGTGACCAGACAAAATATAATCCAATAACAATTATTTTAATGTTTAATTGAATATTCTTAAAATATTGGAAATTGTTCAGTAATTTAACTACTCATTTGTTTTCAATATACACTACGTATAAAATAATGTCTATACGTCAGCTGAATTTACTACAGTACGACAATTTATAAGTTGGCGAGATGAGAGGCGCTATACATGGGTACATTTTAATTTTTACCTTATGACAGATTATTCTATACATTTTAAATTAGTTCCAAAACTTAGATACTTCGGCCAACTTATAATTATATACCGGTAATTTAGAAAGTAATCGAGTATTTAAGGCCAAGGACTTTTAGTAAAAAATGACGAAAACAGTTCATAACACGAAAACTACAAAAAATCACAGTACCAAAATAGAAATGTTTCTTTTGATGATATCCCGTATCTCAAAAACTATACAACCTAGCTTCATCATCATCATCATCATCAGCCACAAGACGTCCACTGCTGAACATAGGCCTCCCCCAAAGATTTCCAGACCAACCCGCTGGAAGCGGCCTGCATCCAGCGACATCCTGCGACCTTTATCAGGTCGTCTGTCCACCTTGTAGGTGGACGTCCAACGCTGCGCTTGCCAGTACGTGGCCTCCATTCCAGAACCTTTCTGCCCCATCGGTTATCGATTATTCAGTCACTCAGCGAGCTATGGAGAGAGCTATGCTCGGTGTTTCTCTACGTGATCAAATCAGGAATGAGGAGATTCGTAGAAGAACGAAAGTCACCGACATAGCCCAGCGGATTAGCAGGCTGAAGTGGCAGTGGGCAGGCCACATAGCTCGCAGAACCAACCTAGCTTATAGAAACAAATTTTCGTTGGAAATAAGTGTATTTTAGGTTATACTTCTTGATTTTTTTTCAAAATTTCTGACGTAGAGTAAAAAGTGGATGGGGGAAACATTTTTCTCGATTTTGGACACGCATATCTCACAAACCAGTGGCTTATATAAAAAGCCATTTTAGCATATTCCATATTATTTTTAAAGACTTACCCAATGACACACACATGCCTAAAATAAATGCAAAAAATCACTCTTAGTTTAGTTAGTTACATGTATGGAGATTCACACCAAAATATTTTTTCATAATTTCCTTACACTTTTGTGTAGCGGTTCATAGAATACATTTAAATAATAATACTAGTCCTGTATTATACACGTCCCACCGCCGCTGAGCACGGGCCTCCTCTACTCAATAAGAGAGGGGGTTTGGCATTACCCTGGCCTAATGCGGGTTGGCAGAACTTCTCGTTTTAAACCCAAGAGAAAATTATATGATTTTGCATTTATTGCGTCGTATTAAGCTATTCTTAATATGTAACTATTTAATATGTTATACTTGTAAAACACAAACACCTATAACATAATTCATTATCATCCAGTCACGTGAATGATAATGATTCAACAAGAAAACGTGATGTGCGTTGGCGCACGTGTTTCTGAGAGCCGACATACATTATTATAGATTTCTAGTGGGTACCTAATACGAAAAATAGCTCACAGATGTTTGGCTTCGTTCGCTAAATATATATTTATTTGACTAGCTTCCAAAGACCCAAGGTGTGTTCGACGGATTGTGAGATAAAATGAGGTAGGTTGTGTCACGACCTTCAATGAGTATGGTAATTATCATTTAATTTATTCGTTCTCGTAAAAAATAGTAGAATATAGGAGGGGGTATTGTTGTTGGATAAGGTACTTATTGTAAGGACTAATGAGGTTCGACACTTCGGTGACGAAACTGCACCGAGTTGGTAGGATGAAGTTAGCGTATTTAAAAATACTGAACATTTTTTTTATTAGCCTGAATGACGAAACGAGCAGGTCGCTCGCCTCATGGTGAGCGTTCACGCTTGCCAACACGCTTTTAAACAGACGCAACACCATACAGAACTCTGAATAACAAAACATTGCATGGTACTGGATTGCGCTCGTCACCACAAGACATAATTCTTATAATGCCCAATAATTTCACTGACTACCATATTCGTTAAATCGAAACACAACACTGCTATTTGACGGCGGCAATAGACATAGCGGTGGTAGCAACCCAGACGTCCTCTGGCATACGGGGGACCTACCACCTAATAAATTTATTTGCATTATTATTTAAAACGTTTTAATAAAATATAATGATTTAAATAACTTTCGGAAAAAAAAGACTGATGAATCAGCAATAAGGGTTAAAAAGTGGACAAAAAAATGTAATCCACATTTTGTCTTTTTATTCAAATTATGCATTTTACGACAATTCAATTCGGATTAGAGCCGCTATACATTCGACATCGATTGGTAAACTCGAGACGTCATCCTACGATCGCACGAGCACGACTCCGGAGAGTCCACACTCTACAAGCATGAGCAGAACAGTACACAACGTGCGGCGCTCGGCAGAACTCGTGTGCGAGTCGCGTATTTATGTGATCAAGTTCTGTGATTGATTGTGATGAACGTGCTGTTGACTCCGTACGCGAAGACGGAAAGCGATCAGCTGCTTGTCGGCATTCGGTAGTGAGTTTGTATAATAATATATAATCATATTTATATCTATAGCTATCGGGCGTTCAGACTAGCATGGATTTGGTTGGTTTTTAAATCTGGTTAGTCGATATTTTTCCATAATAAAACTACATCTGTTAACAACCATCCGCATTTGTCCGGACATGGCCGGCTTTTTGGCGAATCGTCCGAACTTTATCTAGACTTTTAAAAATTAAAAATGGGAACAGCAATCGCATTGGATAATTTCAACGAAACGTAATCATATTTTGTGGTAATTACAAGTAATACTTCAGCCTTCAATTTTATCAAATTGCTTAATCCTCTTTCGCAGAAAATACCCAAGGCACTTTCGTTTTTATGGACTTATTTTTGACAGGATTCTTTCAGATTTCGAGAAATTGTGTCTATTACTTGTAGGTATTGGACGCGAGGCTCTATACTTCAGCCGATTCAATGTAACAGTTTCTTAGTAAACACTTCACAGAGTACTACAATTTACTAGTACAAAGCGTATATTTGTTTACTTGGAACAAAATTATAGATAATTATTTTCCTTAATAAACTTGCTAGATAAGAGGCGAAACACGTGATGAAATTCTAAATATAAGTCATAATGTATAAATGAATAATTGATGTTGGTACTTAAGAATATATCTGAGATTAATAGACACCAAGTGACTGATCACCATGAAAGTTGGCACATATAGGTATGTATTTTTTCATGGGGATTTTTTTATACTATCAACTTTGTTGTAAACTTATTCGCCACTAGATGATGATAAAAATAATTATAGGTTCGATGAACGAAAGAGTTCCCCAAATCAAATGTACAAAGATATACTCAATTAAAATTATTTTCTTTTTTAGTAATATTTAAAATTTATTACTGATAACCAAAAACCAGAACACGTACACCTTTATATTATACTGTCTCAGTTCAGCACAGAAGCGAATAATATAATCGGTTAGTATTTAGCTATTATTATCAATACCATTCCGAACTTTCGGTTTTTGTACCAATATAAGCATGGGTCTTACTGAAATTGAACAATTTTTAACTGGCTTAATATAGTATTGATAAGATTGAAGGTTAATAAGCAAATAAATTGTAAACTATAAAAAATACGGCACCGCCCGAAAATTTTGGTCGGATCTGAAAAATGATAACATTTTATGGATTCAATATTAGTATTTAGAATGTTTTGCTATTCGAAAAATTATGCAAAATATCTAAAACACTGCAACTCTTCCACCAATTATTTACAATGATTCAGTAATCACTCTGTGTCCCGCAGTAAAAGATCTAGGGTTATATATAGACTCAACCTTCAGTTGGCAGGCACATGTAACCTCTGTTAGCCAACGAGTCACTGGCACCCTTCGCGCTCTTTATCGTCTGAAGAACTTTCTCCCGTGTAAAACCAAGATGATGCTTGTACAGACCTTAATCTTCCCTATCCTCGACTATGGTGACGTGTGCTATTTTGATCTGAATGCAGATCTCCTCAACAAACTTGACCGTCTTCTTAATAACTGCATTCGATTCATTTTCAATCTCAGGAAGTACGACCATGTATCTTCTTACCGCTCCCAACTCAAATGGTTACCTATCCGCCAGCGCCGTAATCTCCGCGCCCTTACTACACTATTTTCTATTCTCACCTCTCCTAATGCCCCCTCTTACTTAACTTCCAAGTTTCAATACCTTGGATCTAAGCATGACAGAAACCTTCGTTCTACAGGCAGTCTTCTTCTTCATTGTCTCCCTCACAATTCTGACTTCATCCACTCCTCCTTCACTATCCAATCTACACTTCTTTGGAATGCGCTCCCCCTCGAAATCAGGACGTGCACTAATAGGTTCACTTTTAAAACAAAAGTTCGGATGCTCATGGCTGATGGTATAGGAAGATCTGAAGTTTAGCAGATTCATCGCTTAATATATATCGCGTGTATATATATGTATATATATTTATTATCATGTATATATATTTATTTATATGACATGTATTTATATATTATATATTTATTTATATTTTTAGTTTATACATTTAAGTATTATCGTATATATCTGTAGATATATGTATTAAAATCTGATATTATATTAATTTCTTTTATAACTTTTATACATCCACATTGTCTCGTCTCTGCACCACCCGTAGGTTGACTGTTAGAGAATGCCTGTGGCATTAAGTCCGCCTTTATACATGTTTTGTATAAAAAGTTTAAATAAAATAAAAATAAATAAATAAAACCGATTAATTGTCGCAAACTGCGACATCTCTATTGGTTCATTTCACTCGTCTTGCTTGACATGGCACATCTCACCAGTGCAGCGTAGCGGTCGCGACCTAGACTTACAAAAAAGCGTAATCGCGTATCGTCGTGTCATTCCAGTTACAAAAAGTCATCGTGATTTAGTCACGTCAAAACAAGTACTCTAATCACTACACACGTTTCTTTCGGAAGTTCTTTGTGTTCGTTTGTTGTTACCTTAGTTTTGACCGATAAATTATAAAAGGAAAACATATTTCATATTTCGTTTGATTGACAATAAGCTTTTGAAACATATATTATTATTAACTTTTATATAATTAAATATATTATGTATTTGTAATAAAATATAATTATGTTTAATTAAATATGTATTAGTGTTGTTTAATTATTGTTTTTCGACAAAGCTTCAAATATGTTGTGATCTTGTACCCGGAGTATCTCATCTGGGTATCCCAGTCACAAAATTAAACCACTAATAAAATGCGTATAATTTTATTCTAAGCAATACATGGTTACTTTACATGTAGTAAAAAAATGTAAAATGTGATAAAAACCTTATATCTATTATAAACTATATTGTTTGTGAGTTTGTTTGCCCATGCATCATACTATTCCTCTGATTATAACGGAATGGTGGTGAGTTGTGCAATTCCAGCGGTTAGTGTAAAAAAATATCAAATAAAAAGAAAATATATGTATGTAAAATAAAAATAAACAAAGAGAATGAGGTATTGCGACGCATGTCGGGTAAAGCAAGTATTTTAAAAATATGATATTATTGTAATATGACAGAAGGAAACCAATGTTGCATATTGTGTCGAAATCATATGGAATCCACGATGAAACGTAGGCCATATCACACAGGGCGACACGTGACGCTATTATCATATTGTTGTGTTCAGTGTATACGTGTGCTGGGGCAAAAACGCGTTTATCACTCAGAGGATATCTTAAACATGCCTTATTTACACAATTGTAACTTGTTAGGGTATTTAGGGCTTGTTTTATAATATCCGTTTAAATTGTGTCCGCCAACGAATAAATTTAAATCCATGGCACACGATAACGCGAGTCGAACGACGGCGTTCCGGAGTACGACTTGTGCCCTCTAGGCTTGCGGGAATTCCCGGTAATCTTCTCCATTATCTAGTGCCTGTACTGACAACTCAATTCCCGGGTCTTCATCTTTAACCGCCAATTCTGGACATATTTAGTCGGAAAATAATTAATTCCATAGAGTTTAGCTTCATGTGGTCCTTTACAAATTTGGTGATCGAGTACGGAGTAGAAAATGAAACTCCTCAACGTAAAACAGCTAACTCGTCGCAATTGTATTATTGTGTTGGAATTTACATATCATGGCTGTACCTAACACCGACAATTGAAAAATTAAATAAATAAAAAAAATGGGTGCGTGTACTTATGTACGCGCGTGAGAAGTTATACTTCTTTGGCATCATTAAAAAATAGTTTTTAATTGCATGCAAATAATTGATTACAATAATAATAAGTATTTAACATTAATAATTTAATAATATTTAGTGTTAATTATATTAAATAAAAGTATTTTAATTTATATCAATAAATAATACATACGGATAGTTAACCTCAATTATATTGGAGCACTTGAAAAAGTATATAAGCACAATTTTTTTCACTAATATTCACAAATAGTAAGTAATATCAATCAAAATATTCAATTTAAATCACTACTGAATATAATTTATTAGCACATATATAATTCGCACTTGTATGAAACTCAAACACGTGTTGTGAATGTATAAACTAGAGACATGTTGATAAATATTATAAATATGAAAACAGTGATCAGAGGTGACGAGCGTACCAACATGCGCGACTAATATCGAGGTTCAATTCCTATTTTGTTGGTAGCTTTTTTTTCGAGACTTAATGAGCGGTTAAGCAGACGGCTTCATACTGTTAATTTTGTGTCACAGGTGCGCGCGCATCTTAAAATTTCACTCTCATCATTTTTTCATAACGCGCCTAACTTCATACTGTTAATTTTGTGTCACAGGTGCGCGCGCATCTTAAAATTTCACTCTCATCATTTTTTCATAACGCGCCTAACTTCATACTGTTAATTTTGTGTCAAAGGTGCGCGCGCATCTTAAAATTTCACTCTCATCATTTTTTCTTAACGCGCCTAAAGAAGTATAACTTCAAAAAACTTAAAAATCGACGTCATAAAAATAACACTAAAATGTCAAAAACAACAATTTCTTGGTATCGAAGCCTGTGTCGCGGCCGGTTAAGTAAAATTGCACCGATTCCAAAGATATATAGAAATTGTTATTTTTGACTTTCCAGTGTTATTTTTTTTTAAGTAGGTTTTGTTAAAACTTATTTTATTTCAAAATATTCGAGTCGTTTTGGCTGCCGCTCAAACCATTGATCAATCATCAAGGCGTATTCGAACATGCACGATTGCGCCATTCAGCCGCAGGTTGGTACTCGGCTCTACTAATTTACCAACTTGCTCCGCTTGAATAGGTCAGTTCGTCTAGGTGGTCACCACTGTATCTCACAAAAAAACAACCTGAAGAGACAGCGAAGTGTTACGTTTCGAACGGGAGGTCAGATATCCGGGGGCCCAAATTGTCTGTCTGATGAGTCTGAGGTCTGGGCGAGCTCGTGCATGGTCCAAAAAGCGCTGACTTGATGTATTGGGGGAAATATGCGAGCCAGGTCTAATGAGACCTGGCGAGACCTGGCTGAGTAACGGTGGCTTACTCTAAATCAGTCGAATCCAATAAAAAACAGTAAAAGTTTTAGATCATGATAAATTTTTCTCATAAGTGCCTGGCAAGGTCCAGAAAACCGGACATTGTTTGCATATTTGTAATTCTTCTTCCACCTGCCTTTATCCCACTCGTAGTGAGGTGGTGCAACATGCTTTTTAACATGTTACAGAAAGATCTGGCTTGTAGTTTTTACGACCGCCTGCCTGACACCAACGTCTTTTGGGAAAAACACACCCAAACCCTAAACAAATATTTGTGGATCGTACAAACATTTAGGTGGAGAGCATGACACAGCCGTGAATGTAACTATAAATGTTATTTACGTAGTCACGTCATACAGATCTAAGTTTCAGATAAAGTTATTCAGTACATGCGTTTAAATAAAATCAGTCTCAAGGACGTTTCAAATATGCAATATGTAGAATTATTTACGACCATGGTACAAAAAACTGCATAGTGTTTTAAAATAGGTTTGTCACGTGTATTTTTTTGTGCCTCTATCAGAACTTCTTTAAGTGGTAGAGCAACACTGTAGACATTTTTGTCTTCAGCATGAATGCTCCGTCTCATTGTTACCATTATCTCACAGTAAACTGACGTGGCAGTTTACTGTTACGATGAGATTTCTGGACGCCCAATTCCCTCTCCCCTTCCTTTTCCTTTAAGGTAACGCATCTATGATTCTTCTCGAATTATGGGTATTCATGGGCGGTAGCTATTACTTGCCACTTGCCTGTCGACTTGTCGTCGACCTCTGCCATATAGAACTTCTGGCCGACATAATCTTGCCGATCGTTGAGGGGCTTACTGTCTGTTGAGGGTATACATTATATTTGGACTGCACAGTACTTGATATCAAGTCTTGTGTAGTCGCTTTGCCGTGCCAAGATAAAAAAGACGCAGATAGATGCACTATTTATAGTCTTAGTTCCCAAAGTGGTCCAGGTAGACCCCCAGGAGTCCATGGGTGAATCGACGGGTGTCTACGTTAGCGTGACAAAAAATGGACGTTCACAATTATTCGTAAGCGGGGAACCGTGAAAATTTATCTGCCTGCGATAGTGAAGAACTAAACATTGGCTTGACTTCACCTGTCAATGTAGGCAGATAATATTTTAAGAAACTCAGCGACTGTTACTTGTAAAAACTTGCATATTCCATATTCAGTACAACGTGTCGAGACTTGCAAAGCTCCGCAGGGGGTCCATTGGAACCAACTAAATTTTGAGTGTTCTATGAGAAAAAAATATCTGGGAACCTCTGATCTGTAGCATTGCAGGAGATGAGAATATGATTTAGGAAATATGAATAATGTAATTTCACTTTTCCCCAAAGTCACATATCAAGTAGATACCCCACACCAAACTAGGTTAACCTGTAAAGTGGGTATCAGGAATAACGAAGAATTTGCGATCCAGACCCGACACAAATATGTTTGGATCACACAAACATTTATCTCTTTGCGGGTATCGAACCCACAGGTTCTTATTTTACAGCCAGCTTGTGCTGCGCCACGGAGGCTGTAATATAAACAATAGGTACTAACTACGAGCCGACAAGTAGGTAAAGTTAATATGAAATTATTTTCAATTGATTTTAAACTTACTTTCTAACTTCTCCGCAGCGGAGTTGTGACGAACAATAACTATAACTTTAATATGGGGGTTCACGTTTCCAAACATGTGTGTAGACTACTTATATGAGCACCGAATGTGTTACACGTGCAAATATGTTATACAAGGTTATACGACGTCTGAAATTTTTCTATATAGATTATGGAATATTATTAGATAGTAGGTACTGGATGTTTGAGAATTTTCCATAAGAATTTCGAAGGTGTGTGAGGTCGCATTAGGCCAGATTGGTGGAGTAACTAACTCCTAATTTGTAAAGGATACCCGTACCCAACAGTTGGATAGTATATGATGAGGGGCTGATTATTATTAGGTACATAATAATATATTACCTATGTACTGTAAATCATCATTCTTCACTTTGTTCGTAACGTGGTAACTTAAATTGCGATTAAGTTAGGTAACTAGAACTCGTAATAAAGGACTAGCTTCGACAAATTATATTTGCGTTTATGTACGGTGGGTATATATTTATTTCCACAAAAAGCTCATCGCAGTTGCTGTGATACCCAAAACAGACTCAATATTTTTTCGGTATAAATTATTTACATACATACATAATCTTGTATCACTTTTATCCCCGAAGAGGGAGGCAGAGGTTCAATTAGTGCTGCACCCACGTTTCCCCGAGCTTATTTCAGTCCCATGATATAAATAGATTACTTATTTTTATCATGCTCATATGTAGTTAAGTACCTATAGTACAAATTAAATCAATCGGATTATCAAAAAAATAGTTAAATTCAATACTTATAATGCTGCGGTAGCAACTATTTAAATAATACCGCATGAAATATGAATTTATAGTTTTTTATTTGGTTTTCGATAACCTTGTACAGTTGGGACACGTTTCTATGTCACATGCGCGATGTGCATGAATTATTAATTGTATTATGTGCATATTAATATTCAATTGACCACAATATTAATAGAGACACCGATTTTAATTTCTCACTCATTCCTATCCTTCCGAGATTCAGAAAAACATAATAAACCCGATTATATTGAGAAAACTATATTTAATTACTTATGAAACGTTTGTAGATTTCGTAGGCAGTATGATGTTTAGAGGATTACCTCGTAAACACAGCCCGCGGTAAATCTTATTTATTATCTCAATATTAATATTAGTTGTATCATATTTTTCCAGCTACAACTCTAACGATGGGTTCGGCCGAGTGGCGGGAGAGCAGCTCAATTTCGCGGCGCCCTCCGAGGACGAGGCCGAGTACCCGCCTGGCGCTTACCTCAAGAAGGGGAAGGTCTCGAGGGCAAGTCATGCTGAATATGCCCGATTTTTCACTTCACTCATTCTCATATATCTACTAGAACAGTTGCACGAATTAAGCAATAATATTTTATTAGTATAATACCGAAGAACGAGCTACTGGCAAGTGGTAAGGCAAGGGCTTTAAGGCAAGGTGTTCATGGGCGGCGGTGATCACTTTCTATTAGGTGAGCCTCCTGCCCGTTTGCCCCCTTTTTTCCATAAAAAAAAGGGAACCCGGGTGGTAAGTGATTTCTACTGCTACACCATAAACCCACAATACGAGGGGAACCGTTACCTTGGCCGCACATGATCAGAAAACGTCTGCTAGAAAACTTAACCTTTGCCGGATGGTACTCTGTGCATACATTTTGAACTAGATCTCCCTATGTAAATCCCAACATTGCAACATTTTGAGCATGTAAGCAATATAGCTATTAATTTTCAATACTAGTAGGTAAGTCACTAAACAAAAAGTAATAAGTTTGAGTACGTATACAGCAAGATCCGATGTCGCATCGTATCATCGAGAAGCGTCGCCGCGACCGCATGAACAACTGTCTCGCGGACCTGTCGCGACTGATCCCGCCGGAGTACCTGAAGAAGGGCCGCGGCAGGGTCGAGAAGACCGAGATCATCGAGATGGCAATCCGCCACCTCAAATACCTGCAGGAGCGTGTCAATGGTTTGTACAGACATCAACTTCATGTATATCTTTCGATATATTTTATGTTCTAATTGTTACTAGAAGATTATTGTCATAGGAATTTTTTTTAAACAAATAGACAAATAGTTCTTCTTCGTAGTGTTCCTTTTTTAACCCCCGACGAAAAAGAGGGGAATTTCAGCAGTTTAAAATTACAGTTTTTTTGTTTATTTTACGTCACGGGTTTTTTACGGTTGGTTTATTATATATTCTCGATCAGCTTTTTGTATATCTCCTTATAGGTTCTGGACTAGGATAAAGTATTTTAAATTATTATCCATAAAGTTTATGGCTGATTTATAAAATTTACATTCAAAGTCCTAGCATAACGATTTATTTCATAATCAACTGCTAAACTGAGACAAATTAATACCCAACCCTAATTTAGGATGTGTTATTCAATAAGTTTCTTTAATTTTGCCATGTTTTGGCCATTCTCCCCGTAAAGTAAGGTCCGGACTACCAATGACGTAGTTTTCTTCAGAAATTTAAATGTTTTAAGATTGATGTTGGAATTAAAATGGGTATTCACCCTATATTACTAATTCATTTATATTATGTTGTTATGAACAAAAACACTTCCTGCATAATCTCAGAATAATTAAAGTTGTTTCGATCTTGAGCCGTCAAGAGCATATTTTGTAAACTTACACATTCATTAAAATTTTAACGAGGAATCGATCAAAGAAATTCCATTTTTAACACCTACCTATTTGCATAACTAAGCAAGGGGTTGTTTTGAACTAAATATTCGGAATGAGCTAATTGCGAATGAGCTAGTTGTTACTAATTATCTATTCTTATATTCAATGGTATACTAATATGTAGTAAATATGTTATCTATTAAGTATCATGTTTGTTAATTTAAATTAGTTTTTTTTTATCCCTATGTAACCAAATGTAAAAAAAAAAAATCTATTCTTTTTGCCCAAAAACCATATTGCGTGCCTACTCTAACTAAAATTATGAACACATGACGTGAATAATAAATTAGAATTATATTGCCTTCTGATTCTTATTATTGTACCATTGCTTATATTATAAAAAGTAAGATTTTATATTTTCGCACAATATCGTATTACATTCTCTGCAATGCTTGTCACAAGATATTATGTACCTATGTATAAATATCGAATCTGTTAATGGACTTCTGCAATAATTTTAAGCCCCATTTAGATGGAAATAGACACACACGGGAAATTATCAGAAAATTCTTTTTTACGTAGCCGCGTCATACTGTTCGAAAAATGAATCGTCTGACGCTGTGACGGGAATTATGGTTCAATATGTATAACAATATAAAAAAAAGACTCCGTAACCAGCACGAGTAATTAATGTGAATATTTTTGTTTAGTGCACACAAATGCTGATAATTCTTTGCTTTATACGTAGCTGTATACACACAGCTTTGCAAACAATGTCATATATATAGACTAACAATATTATTTTATAAAACATTCCTACAGTATTCACATATAAACGTCAGTACTTATTATGAAGCATATTATTATGAGTAATCTGACCTCAATGGTAAGTACCAATTTACTGAGGAAATCGTACACAGACAGCCAGACAGACGCGACGCGGACAGATTATGGATTACTTATAAACTTTCTTAAACAATGATTAGTTAAACATTATTTTCGTCTCTTTCTAGCCACATCATAAATCACTATGTCAAAGAAATGACTAGAGTGTTTGACTAATCACTGCTTTAGTAACTTTTATAATTTGTAAGGCCCTCTATAAATATCATACTATATATACTACATAGCGCATATTAGCAATATTTTAAAATAAACTTATTTTATGAAAAATTTTAGAAGATATTCAATAGTAGGTCGTAGTTAAAACTTAGTTTGAAATGAACTGGTCGGCGTAAACATTGGCCGGCTAGTCGTTATGATTGTTATTTAAATATGGATGCGTCCAGGTGCATGCGGTGCAGGCGTCGTTGCAGCTAAAATATCAGTACAAACTAGTAAGTGACACTAAATTTAATCAATGTTGATATTCAATTTTATAATCTAACTGAATGAATCAAACTGTCTTGGAGCTATTATTATACGTATTAACAGTACACTAGAGTTCATGATTCAGTAAAAGAATCTATAGGCAACTCATACAATCAACTCGTTTATTCAATGTCAAAAATATACCTGTCGGACGTCGACTAA
The DNA here is from genome assembly GCA_949126905.1 of Amorpha juglandis. Lineage (NCBI taxonomy): Eukaryota > Metazoa > Arthropoda > Insecta > Lepidoptera > Sphingidae > Amorpha > Amorpha juglandis. Next base: position 9,173,938 of record OX421365.1, read on the forward strand.
AAATTGGTCACGCCACAATATGTGACAAGTGACAAAGACAAATGTGGATATAGAAAGAAGAAAATACGGAAGGGTTGAACTGACGATTCAACACCTACCACCAACAAGATTTGAACACCTGCCGGTTGCAGGTCGCTCACACGTGGAGAGTCGAAGCGTAGACGAGATACACTCTCGTTTCCATCTACTTTTTAGTATGCGACTTACGAATATTTTGGTTAAGTTACGAATAATATGGCTCTTATAAAAAAAAAATATTTTTAGTAAATGTGAGGCAATAATATACCATTTTCATTTGGAACGATAATATAGGTACAATTTACATAAATTTCAAAACTAACATCATTATTATACAAAGTTTACAAATTTGCTCGTAAGATGGCAGACTTGTCGCATGGAAACTGAAGAATGCTAACGTTTTTGGGAGTCCCCCACCAGAAGATGCACTCCATCTTCGCGTGGGTTATGTTTTAGCTGCCGAACGCCAAGCGGGTGAAGACTACAGGGCGGGATACCAGGAGGCGGTCGCCGAAGCGGTCAGGTTCCTGGTCGAAGTGCAGGGGTATGGACCTGGCGACGGACTCTGCGTCTCCATGGCATCACATCTGCAGAGACACTGTGAAGTTGTCACTAAAGGTTGGATTTTTTTTCTCCATAGTATGGATGGAAATATGCAAAATTGGATTAAAGTAGATAAAATTCCATACTTTGTAAAAAAACATAAATGGAACATTTCGCATGCACGATTATGCAAAATATAACATTAAATTATTGATTTAATTAATGAATTTAGCATAATAAAATGAATATCCAATTTTTACTGATGTGGGTTGAAATGTTATTGCATATATGAGGTCACTCAATGCCTCGTGACTGAATTGAGTGAATTATTCTCAAATTCGATGTTCTTTTTGAAAAATATGATTGAATTTAAGACATATATTATTATATGGCAATACGAACAAGGGGTGGTGAGTGATCTCTGCCGCCTATGAATACCACAATACCAGTACAATCATGGGTGCATTTCCGACTTTTAAGAAAGGAACGTGGGTTGGGAAGCATGGGGTGCGGAAAATCTCACTTACAGTACATAACGCAACCAACTTGCTACTTATAAAGCAGGAGGACATTCAGCCTTTTTTCTACTAATACATTCGAAATCCATTGATCGGGCCTGTCTCTATTCACAGAATACCAATTATCAATAAGTAATGGATTGGATCAAAAGATTAGCCTCGTGCAAATGGTCCATTAGATATTGTGTAACAGTATTTAAATATAAGCCACCATTGTATTGTATGTAATTGGAAAAACATCGTATTCTACAAAGTGGTAGAGCCTCCATGTAGATAGTTTTATCAAAATACCAATTGTCTAGTTCAATCTGGTTGTTAACAATGTCACACAGAAAACCGACGTGGCCTTGCTGTTGGATTTCGTGCTATTTGTAAAATATGTGTTGTATGTCCCAAATTTTCTTTCTAATCATTTCATTATCCCTTACTCCATGATTATTTTGGTATTGTGGATGTTCATAGGCGGTGACTACCTTTACTATCAAATCATCAACTACTATGGATATGTCTCATATATACAGTCCATTATATAAGTCCCCCCCGTGACCACGAAGGCTGAAATGTCATCGAAACGTCGGGATCAAAATTAATAAAAAACCGCGATAAAATTCGTTTAAATTAGTTTTATTTCAATATAAGAAGTTAATTGTAATACATGAAACGTTACGTCGTCTTCCATATACTGATGTGGTGTGAATTGTTCCAGGCGAGCCCCTACTGCACGACAAGCCGCGGTCGCACCTCGGCTCGTCATCGGAGACGGCCAGCTCGTCGAGCAGCTCGCACGGGTTCGCGGTGAAGGCGCCGGTGATCGCGCAGGCGCCGCCACCAGCGCCGCCGACCTTCGCGCACGAACACTACGACGACAGGCAACCAGAACCGACCTACCCCATGGATTGTGATAGGAGTAAGTTTACACTTTATAGCTTTTTTATTAGCTTGGATTAGGACGAGCAGGTCCCTCGCTTGATAGTGAACGCCTTTCCATAAATAGAAGCAACACCATATAGAACTTTGAATTACAAAGTACTGCATGGTATTGGATTGCGCTCGTCATCTCAAGATGTTAATCGTCATAATTCCCAGTAATTTCATTAGCTTATAGAAGAAACACAACAGTACTTACATAAATATTATAAACAAAGCGATGGACCCAGACGGCTTCTCGCAAACGGGAAACCTTCCACCTCCCACCCTCCTACTCCCACCTAGAAAATAGTTTATTAGATATCTTAGAAGACTAAATAGTAGATAGAGTCAATGAGCATTACGTGGTGTGACGCTTGATGGCGCAAGTCATTTTAAATTAAAGTACAATATGCGCGAAATAACTTGGTCGGACTGATGTCAGTCAGTTTAGTGTGAGTGAGTGTGTGTCAGTGACTTCGACTCACAATGACACTGACGCTGAAGTCACTTTCTATACGACTTAAGTCGGGTCTATAGATCTCGGCCTAACTTTGATATGTTCCTAAAACTGTTATTTTTGTGTAATTTCCAGTATCAGGCAGTCAGATATCCGGGACGACGGAGAGCGACGCTCTGCCGGACGCGGAGCCGTTGCCGCTGGACGGACGGCGCAAATGTGAACTGACATTACGCACAGTCAGGAAACCAGAACACGTTGAAGATTATCTACACTCCTACAAGTTCAAGAACTCCATCGAAAGGCGATTCTCTAGGTCGCAGGATGAGGTATGTTTCATAGATAATATTTGTGAGCATAATGAAGGACAGTTTTTTTTTATCCGACATGGTAAAGTGAATGCGCCACTGATGGTAAGCGCAGTGCAATCCAAAAAACCAAAGAGCACCGACAAACAATGAGTTAATCGGTGGTCACCAAATTCTTGCCGGCCTGCAAATTCTGGCACTTCTTCACACTCCGAAGAGGGAAAAAGCAAATCGAGGGGCCTGTGGCAAGACAGGCGGATGAGCTCTTACACATCAAGGGACGGAAATACGCTTGGTGAAATGTGGGTGAACTGGTTACATTTCTCCCTACCCCTTACAGGCGTGAGTGCGTAGTATTTTTTTATGGGCATACTTATACAAGGGTGTAAGGGAAACGCATCGGAAAAATAAGACAGGTAGTAGTGCTGATGATTACGGACATGATACCACTAAATAAATCGCGAAATAAAACTGCCTATAGCTGAATTTCTATACTTTTTGCTGGTGGGAGGATACTTGTATCCGACCGGATAGCGACCACCGTACACTGGTGCTAAAACCTGCCATAGTGGCCCACCTTGTGTGGGTCGCGTTCCAGGGTCAGCCAGTGTATATCCGGTTCTCCCCAGGGGGCTTGCCCCCTGATCCTCACCCTTTTCCCATCCCTTTTTCCTTCCCTTCCCCCTTAGCCCTTTGGCAGGCCGGCATGATCTTGCCGACCAACGATGGACACATTGTTTATCGTTGGTCGACAATATTCTTGGATTGCGCTACACTTACCATCAGGTGTAGCGTAGTCACTTTGCCGAGCCAGGATAAAAAAAAAAAAAAAAAAAAAACTTCTTCCAGAAATGTATATAAATATCTACCTACTTTTCAATTATCTCTATTCCATTTGGTCTGACAGGTCCAAACAAAGGAATTATATGTAAAGTGGGTAGAAATTTGTTTACATTTCTGGAAAAGATTTGTGATCATAGACTTTATTTTAAAACTTGATAGTTTGTTGTCCAGGCAGCGGAGATGGCGTCCCGCGGCATGCACATGCACGTACACCCGCACGGCAAGGTGTACTCACACAAGCGGCGACGCGCTGCCAAGCCCGCGCCATCCATCTCCACCTCCGCCTCCGGATCTACTGAGGAGGCGCGCGACACCTCGCCACAGGTACCGTGATCCGTGCAGGTGTACTCACACAAGCGGCGACGCGCTGCCAAGCCCGCGCCATCCATCTCCACCTCCGCCTCCGGATCTACTGAGGAGGCGCGCGACACCTCGCCACAGGTACCGTGATCCGTGCAGGTGTACTCACACAAGCGGCGACGCGCTGCCAAGCCCGCGCCATCCATCTCCACCTCCGCCTCCGGATCTACTGAGGAGGCGCGCGACACCTCGCCACAGGTACCGTGATCCGTGCAGGTGTACTCACACAAGCGGCGACGCGCTGCCAAGCCCGCGCCATCCATCTCCACCTCCGCCTCCGGATCTACTGAGGAGGCGCGCGACACCTCGCCACAGGTACCGTGATCCGTGCAGGTGTACTCACACAAGCGGCGACGCGCTGCCAAGCCCGCGCCATCCATCTCCACCTCCGCCTCCGGATCTACTGAGGAGGCGCGCGACACCTCGCCACAGGTACCGTGATCCGTGCAGGTGTACTCACACAAGCGGCGACGCGCTGCCAAGCCCGCGCCATCCATCTCCACCTCCGCCTCCGGATCTACTGAGGAGGCGCGCGACACCTCGCCACAGGTACCGTGATCCGTGCAGGTGTACTCACACAAGCGGCGACGCGCTGCCAAGCCCGCGCCATCCATCTCCACCTCCGCCTCCGGATCTACTGAGGAGGCGCGCGACACCTCGCCACAGGTACCGTGATCCGTGCAGGTGTACTCACACAAGCGGCGACGCGCTGCCAAGCCCGCGCCATCCATCTCCACCTCCGCCTCCGGATCTACTGAGGAGGCGCGCGACACCTCGCCACAGGTACCGTGATCCGTGCAGGTGTACTCACACAAGCGGCGACGCGCTGCCAAGCCCGCGCCATCCATCTCCACCTCCGCCTCCGGATCTACTGAGGAGGCGCGCGACACCTCGCCACAGGTACCGTGATCCGTGCAGGTGTACTCACACAAGCGGCGACGCGCTGCCAAGCCCGCGCCATCCATCTCCACCTCCGCCTCCGGATCTACTGAGGAGGCGCGCGACACCTCGCCACAGGTACCGTGATCCGTGCAGGTGTACTCACACAAGCGGCGACGCGCTGCCAAGCCCGCGCCATCCATCTCCACCTCCGCCTCCGGATCTACTGAGGAGGCGCGCGACACCTCGCCACAGGTACCGTGATCCGTGCAGGTGTACTCACACAAGCGGCGACGCGCTGCCAAGCCCGCGCCATCCATCTCCACCTCCGCCTCCGGATCTACTGAGGAGGCGCGCGACACCTCGCCACAGGTACCGTGATCCGTGCAGGTGTACTCACACAAGCGGCGACGCGCTGCCAAGCCCGCGCCATCCATCTCCACCTCCGCCTCCGGATCTACTGAGGAGGCGCGCGACACCTCGCCACAGGTACCGTGATCCGTGCAGGTGTACTCACACAAGCGGCGACGCGCTGCCAAGCCCGCGCCATCCATCTCCACCTCCGCCTCCGGATCTACTGAGGAGGCGCGCGACACCTCGCCACAGGTACCGTGATCCGTGCAGGTGTACTCACACAAGCGGCGACGCGCTGCCAAGCCCGCGCCATCCATCTCCACCTCCGCCTCCGGATCTACTGAGGAGGCGCGCGACACCTCGCCACAGGTACCGTGATCCGTGCAGGTGTACTCACACAAGCGGCGACGCGCTGCCAAGCCCGCGCCATCCATCTCCACCTCCGCCTCCGGATCTACTGAGGAGGCGCGCGACACCTCGCCACAGGTACCGTGATCCGTGCAGGTGTACTCACACAAGCGGCGACGTGCTTATATATGTGTAGCGGGGATATCTTCAGTTTGCAGAGACGAGTGAACAGTTCGAGTTTGTGGACCCATTCATCCTTATGTCCACTAGGATTAAGTAGTGCACAGTATAAACGTGCAGACACAGCTTCATTAACACGCGTATCTGAAGCTTGAAGCGCCATTTCCATGGTTCAAATAACGTGTTCCAGTGTTAGGTATACATAAAATAACATTATTGTTTCATTTTAAATTACATTAATTAATATTTATTAATTTTTGATTTTTTAACATTACTATTTTGATGTTTTAACTAAACTAAACATCAAAAATTAATACTAATTGGTTGTTTTTTTATTGTTAGGACACGTCGAGCGATTCTCCTCATCACCATCACTATGAAAAACCGACGCCGCCTCCACAATACGTGCCAATTTTCGCTTTGAACGCCCTTGGTAAACATTATAATTATTCATTTTATTTCAACAGTAAAGTATAAGCTCACGCCTGCACCGCCGAGGAGGAAGGCAAAGGTGGACAAATAGTGTCGTCACGGTTCACCGAGTTTATTTCCATGCCTATGCGTCGTAATATAGGGCGATGCCATCGCAATATCGGGTAAAATTTCTAATCCTGGGCAACCTATGTGTGATTTTTTTTAAATGATACATTCAAATACAAGTAGTCATTGCTTGATGCATTTGAACATAGGGCCTTATATCGGTATATTTAGAAGTAAAATTGTGTCTCACAACAAGGGATTTTGACAGCTGACAGGAAGATATCATGAGCGGGGTTCCTAGTGAGTAAGCGAGATAGTAATTTTGAGTTACGGTCAATTGAGGGTCAAAATTTTGTGACGCAAATTCTATGTACCGGTCAGCCGGTCTAGTAGTATACCTACATTGAAATCATTGTATACGTACTAATAAGCTACGGCTCATCCGAGGCTTGGCTCGCGCTATCACGGGTTGGTTTGTTTCTATATGACTCAAATTATAAATATGTTTTTTTATCAATAAGTAACTACAGTATATTACTGTTTATTTCGATTTGGGTGTTGTGGGCTAAGTCCCTCGTGAGGTGAGGTCTATGTGTGTGACTGTTGGGAGTATTTATTTATTATTATTAATTTTGATTATTCCGTTACAATGTAGTGTATGTTGTTGTTGTGTTGTGAAGGTAAGTACTACGTGCCGCTGAGCGTGGAGTACGCGTGCCTGGCGCGACAGCTCGGCGCCTACGACGCGCTCGACGCACGCGCGGTGCACCTCGCCGCGCCGCTGCACCCCGTCACCATACACGTCAACTTCCAGCCGTGTCTCAACTACCACGTCAAGCGCGAGCCGCACGACCGCGACCGAAACCGCGACCGCGACCGCGACCGCGACCGCGACCACGACTGGCGAGCCGTCTGAACGTGCAACACAACGACTAGGTGCTTACTTCTAGTCACACACTGCTCACTACAGACACTATCACGTTCACGGAACATCAGTTGCACGGCTGCGGGATTCGACATGGTGCCGGAAAAAGTTCAACTTGTGATTTTAAAAAAACAATGATGTTTAAGTGACTGTAAAACAGTGAAATTATTTAGAATTAGCAGCTGTAAAGCTCGTCACACGTGTAGAACATTTTGATATACCTATTTTGCCTACAATTCAAGTGACCACACGTTGATATAATTTATATAGTCTGACATCTAGCGACACATTATGTTTTAGCCTTACAATTGTTCTGAGATATACATTGTAGCAACGTGGGCGACGAGCTTTAATTTATACATAATACATGGGTGGTTTATAAAAGGTATGAATGATATGGGCAGACTACATATACCTACACTACATGGATTTGATTAAATATTTTGTTATAAATGTAAGTAAATAATCTTTATATATATATATATATATATATATATATATATATATATATATATATATTAGGGTGGGTCAAAAAAATCGACTATTTTTTTTTTTACAAGTGCAACGGAAAAATGGGTTCCTAGACACCTTAAAAAAATTCCCACCAAATATGAGCTCTTAATTTTGAAAGGAACATCCTCCGCATCGCAGTTTTTTATTTTTTTTTCAGTCCAATAGAAAAAAAATCATATCTATCTATTAATTGACTGTACAAAAAAATGTTTCGAATAAATTTTGTAGGAAATTTGATGCTCTACAAAAAAGGTGTCCTATATTTTTTTCGTAAACCTCGCCATTTGAAAGATATAAAGTATTTAATTTTGATTATTTTATGATAAATTTCATTTTTGTTTATGAATTTTATAACTCGACAATAAATGACTTTTACGAAATGCGAAATACCAATTTTTGTTGGAAATTAACTGCTCTATAAAAATGGTTTCTTATGTTTTGGCGATAAAATTAACCGTTTAAAAGATATTCATCATCAAACTTTCATGTGTACGGATCTTAAAAGGTTTTGATTAGATATTCGAAAAATTTCAATTTAATTTATAAATTTCATTGCTTGTCATTAATATAAGTATTATTTGAGTTTTATTTTCAAAATTATCAAAATTTTTCTTCAATTATTCTAAACATTTTAGTTTTAATCATTAGAAATCACGATCCTAGGGAAAATTTCATCTCTTGAGAATTTTTGTTTCGTATTTTATTTCATCTGTTTGAATTGTGAACTAGCACCACCTACTTTTTATTTCATCGTTATGTTGTCGTTGGTTTGTATACATTTATTTCTACAGCATTTTTAGTGTTTCCAAAATTTATGGTCTTGTATATGTGATCGAATGATTAATTATTTACAAATATTGTGGTTACTACGTGAATTAACTTGATATTTATCGAAAATATGGATAAAGAAATTCATTTGATCGGAAAACTTGTGCAAAAACTTTCAGAACGTAAGTTACCAACAGTGAAAGAGGTTATGAGTGTTTGGTGGTGCTAGTTCACAATTCAAACAGATGAAATAAAATACGAAACAAAAATTCTCTAGAGATGAAATTTTCCCTAGGATCGTGATTTCTAATGATTAAAACTAAAATGTTTAGAATAATTGAAGAAAAATTTTGATAATTTTGAAAATAAAACTCAAATAATACTTATATTAATGACAAGCAATGAAATTTATAAATTAAATTGAAATTTTTCGAATATCTAATCAAAACCTTTTAAGATCCGTACACATGAAAGTTTGATGATGAATATCTTTTAAACGGTTAATTTTATCGCCAAAACATAAGAAACCATTTTTATAGAGCAGTTAATTTCCAACAAAAATTGGTATTTCGCATTTCGTAAAAGTCATTTATTGTCGAGTTATAAAATTCATAAACAAAAATGAAATTTATCATAAAATAATCAAAATTAAATACTTTATATCTTTCAAATGGCGAGGTTTACGAAAAAAATATAAGACACCTTTTTTGTAGAGCATCAAATTTCCTACAAAATTTATTCGAAACATTTTTTTGTACAGTCAATTAATAGAGAGGTATGAATTTTTTTCTATTCGACTGAAAAAAAAATAAAAAACTGCGATGCGGAGGATGTTCCTTTCAAAATTAAGAGCTCATATTTGGTGGGAATTTTTTTAAGGTGTCTAGGAACCCATTTTTCCGTTGCACTTGTAAAAAAAAAAATAGTCGATTTTTTTGACCCACCCTAATATATATATATATTGGGCGTTTATATTAAATACGTACAGTTACTATATGACGTTTAGTGTTGGTTGCACGGTCCGTCAGATAGATAGTGTAACAAGCAATGGGTGACGATCATATCTAGATGTTGACATTTTAATAGTAAATAAAAAGCAGATAGCTCATCAGAGAGTAGTACGGGCAGTCGAGGCGGAACCGCAGAGTCGAAACCAGATCCAACAGCATACAACGTGTATAATAAAAGACTAGTATTAGTATTACCATTAATAGTACCAACCTACAATTATACAATAAAACAAATGATACAACCTGTCTATAACGTGAACCATTGCTTGATACAATAGCTAAGCGTGGGATGGTGCAATTGACCTAGATTTTCTGGTCGAATTAAATTACAGAATTTTTCTCAGTAACTGTATGTAAATAATTATATCAAGATTAATATGTACCTAATAAATCAAAGACATTGTAGTTAATCTATCCAACCGTCAGTGGCCAACTGACGAAGAAATAACATAAAACGCGCATATTAGACTATCCACACGTGTGTAGGCAGTGGCGTAGCTAGCACGGGTGGCACCTGAGGCGGGATTGATTTGGGTGTCAGCCCAAGGATGAAAACTTTAAATATTATATTTTTAATGTATTTTAACCGTATTCAAAAAAGGAGGAGCTTCTTAATTTTTGAGTATTTATTTTGGGTTATACATATTACCACCCCAAAACCGGTGACACCCGGTGACCGCCTGTCCCGCTTTTGGCTACACTACTGTGTGTAGGTACCAACAGTTTACAGTACAAATATACCTACCGTAGAAAGTTGCAGATTAATGATGCCTGAACTCGTGTAAACCAGTGAGTGAGCGCCAGATAATACTGCGCAACCAAAATCGGAAGTAATCGTTATCCTCTCCATAAGGTACATATTTGTATACATATATGTGCATACCTATTACGTATACCGAGAACTTTTCTTCGCAAGTAGCGCCCTTAAACACGTGCAGACTTATCAGACGTGCACTCTAGGGTGCGTCTCGTCTGTGGCTCAGTTCGCGATATCACGTGTCGTTTATCTGCACCGAATGGGTCAATGTACGAGTCGTTTTATTTGCATATTTTACAAAATAAACATGCATTTTATCGCCGTGTTAGCGGAGTTTATAACCCAGTAATAGTTGAAATATGGGTCACCATAAAAATAATGTTTTGGAAGTCTGGAAGATGTAAAAAAATTGTTGAATGCAAATACGCAATAATATTTTAACCCACATCAAATAATAATTGAGATATTAATTTTATTTTGCTAAATTCTTTACCTTAAACCAATAATTAAATGTTCTATTTCGCATGAGCGAAAGGAAATGATTCATTTATGATTAAATTAATAAAATTAATACGTAATTTAACATATTAAATTTAGTAAAATAAAATCAATATATAAATTTTAATTTAATGTGGGCTGAAACTTTATTGCTTATTTGCATCAGTTGTAGTAGTAGTGCCATTTAACGTGACGATTTGAACGCGAGAGTTTATATTCGAAGTGGACGATGTTTTCAGTGTTCTTAGTTACGGCTGTGATATGTAACGATGTAGTCATGATTGTTAGATTGTAAATAACGCCCGGTCATTGGCATATGAGAGTGCGGTGAACTGTACATAGCCTTTTATATTAGGAACATTATTTTAATGTTGTTTCTTCATTTTAACTTTTATTTGGCTTGCCATAAAATTATTACTTTATCAATTCTATTGAATCACTAAATAATATTCAATTTGTATGAAAATAAACCGGTAGATACTTTTAACACTGATAACGATATTATAAACATACACGCCTATATCTCCGAAGAGGTAGGCTGTGGTAAAACTAATGCGCTTGCATTTCGGCGAGCCTCTATCCGTTCCATTTTGTGATAGGTAGCGAAACTATTGCCATATCAAGCACGAATTCCAATTATTTTATTTTACGGATAACTTCGTGGTTTGTACCCCGGGACCAGGTCCTTTCTGATTTCTCAGCTTAAGTATGCTGCCTCTAGTAGAGCGATTAAGATATTAACAGACTTAATTATAAAACTGGAGATATCCCTGGTATGACAATAAGCTCGCCATCTATATTTTATGGCGGAAAAGTTGTTTGTTACAGCGAATGCACTTGTTACACCATTGCTGCTTAATTTTCTGTGAATATCTGCGTGAAGATTAGTTTAATATCGGTCATCCACAGACTGTCTAATCACTAAACAAAACTTACTTCTGACAATGGAGAGTCAATGAAGTCGGTCAAAAATAACAATATCTAGAAGTCTTTTTGGAGTTGGTGTGCGAGGTTTATTTTAATTAACATTCAGATGTTTTTTCTACAAGTCCAAAGTATCTTGCTTATATTTTTTCCATATCCCTAAAAACATTGAAAATTTAAATTATGTTTAAAAAGAAAATGATTATCATTAATCAAGTTATAACTGAAATTTAATTTTCTATTGTAATCCTATTCGTTAATCATTACAATAACCGGGCGTTAATATTTTTTGAAACAATAATTTAAATTAAAGCGGTAACATTTAGTTTACCGTTTTTTGCATTATTCATTTACACGACTCCTAATTGTGTATGGGTAATCGAAATATTGTTTCAAAGATATAAAAATATGTTCTAAGATAAGAAGTTACACAGGGAAAGATGGAATGTTACGTGGTGTGGGGTCCGTTTCATACGGACAGGACAAAGACTGAGGAACTTATTCATAAAGGTTACATTTTTATATGACTGTTAAAAACATTGGATTCTTGCCCTGACCATTGAGAAAATATATTGTAATACCTACATACTTCAATATGGTTACCTCGTTACAGCATATTTTGCTTGCGTAAAATGCAAGGCAGCTAGCAGAATCTGGAGTATACAAATTAATATAATTGTTTTTTTATTCCATAAAAGGGGTTGTTACCGAATTATCAAAAGAATTCATTGTGAAGTTGTTAAGTGTCAAATTTTACGTAAAGTTATTTGAGGTGTTAACATTAAGATATAGTCTGTTAAATGTATACTTGATATTTTGTACATAAACTAATGTTTACATGTTTAAGATAAATAAATGTTACAATATTTTACGTACCCAGTTGTATCATTTGGAAACGGGAAATAAGGAAAGAGGAAAAGGCGCATTCAAACGAAGATTTTTATGTAATTAATTATCATAACATCTTTTATTCTATATTATTATTTTAATTTTACATGCTTAGTTCAAACATTAAGAAAGAAATAATAATATTTAACATCTGGATAATATACAGTTTCTACTAGTTTAAGATTAACTTAACCTTACAAAAAATCATATAATTGCAAAATATTCCATTGTTACATTGGATATCTTACGTAAAACACAGAGTAGAAGGGGGAAGGTGGGGTGCAATCACGAGGGGTCCAAAGAATATAAAAAATACAATAAAACTAGTAATATGGCAAATGATAGAGAGTGCGCTTTTTGTTCACCATAACAAAATATAGCTTTCACTTACATAATAATATATAGACTATAATTATGTACATAGAAAATTCTCTACTGGTTGATAATTATATATGAATGATTTATCACAAAGATTTTTCCATCTAATATACTACTACAGACACATTTAGCGTTAAAGCGTGTCGGGCTGAGCAGTGTTGCCGCATATTATATTATTCATTATTATCGATGCATTCAATCAGCTGCCGGACTCTTAAACGTAACTTATTTGCGATCTAAATATATGACTCACACTAATTTCTATGGTAGATTGTAAGTTGTATTGCGTACGTGGTACGACTGCTGAGATCTGTGGTTCGATCGCCGGGTCAGGTAAGTGATATTGGTTATTCTAGCACGAAATACAATGTCAATGTCAGCCCGGAGCCTAGAATTACGCCCGGCATGGTGATAGGCTCGCTTCTATCCTAATAAGAAGTCCAGCGGGTCAAGTAGGGATTTATGGAGCTCTTGCCCAGAAATGTAAGTGGTACTTTGCAATTATAGTATATTAACATTCTCTTTGTCCAGCAGCTAACATAAAAGTGCACGATATATATTTTAAGTAATACATAATAGCAACAGTTCTCAGCGCACCACACTCCAACAACAAGACAATAAGCGACAAATATACACTTCTATTTAAAATGAGAAATATTTACACAACACTTTCCTTCAAGAATCTTCCTAGTCCGGCTGCGAAGATGTTCTATGCCAACAGTGGCTTAAAAACACATCAAAAAACAGTACCAACTTTCTCATATTATACACAATACAAAAATATTATAAAATCGTGGCTATAAATAAAATGTGTTAAACCATCTGTATGCATATATACTTTACTAAAAACTATGCATTTGCCTTGTAGGCGAATTATTGCAACAAATTGACTATACACTAAGTTACATTATGATTATGCATACAAGACTAACTTTCAATTAAGTAAGTAGTTTGTCCCTGAGTTTGATGGACCACAGAACCGTAAATAAGACACTTTTTGTGAATAATCACAACATATAGACACAAAAAACTTATTCACTAGGGTAATGAGTGAACAAATGGAGAAGAAATTTATATTGAATACAAATTTCGGATCGTGCAAAATTACCACAAGACTTACAACATTAGATTGCTTACAAGTTATTGCTTTCATAATATGAAAAGGTATTTATTAGATTTATTTATTTACGTCATGAATGGTATATTTGACAGACATTTTCTGGTTCACAACCCTTACATTCTGTGGACAATCACACTCAGAATCACCCACATTGAAACAAGGTGATTCACAAGACGAGATTTATTTTAAATAAGATGGCTCAAGTTAACATTTTCATTCACGATATATAAAAAATATAAGCAGCCAGTGATAATCACTTCCCATTTTTAGAATTTAAGCAAAAGCACACAAATCTGTATAATTTAGGATTCCGCCATGATATTGTGCAGAATCGATAGTTTTTGAGCAATGTTTGACGGATGGAGCGTGAAAAGACTGAGACACAACACGTAGTCAAACTACTATCACAATTTATATTGCAAACGCACTAAACAATTCGTTAAATACAATCAAAGGCTCGGGAATGAGACCATACATACTGAACCAAGATAAACTGATAATGTTAAAATAATTGGATTATTCTGCTTGATTTAAGGATCGATTTTTCTAATAAATGTTATCTACCAGCTAACGCATTTAACAGCCAATTTAATAAGGACCAATTTAACATAACATGTAGAGTCCAATCGGAATAACCGTTCCAGAAAAGTAAACGAATATCTATCTACCCACTTTTCAATGATCTCTATTATATTTGATCTACAATTAGATATAGTTATTAGATTAGCATATTAGATACAGCCGTTAATACAGCTCATAACTTAAGGTTAAATATTTATTTACACTTTTGGAACAGGTAAATTATAAGTAAAAAAAAAATCGACCCTAATTTGAAGTAATGAAATGAAATAAAATTTCAACTAAATAACCTAAGATACAATCAAGCTGCATTTAAAACATCAGCATCATATGGTTTCCTTGGGAGAATGTAGATAAGGGGCAAAGGTAGTGTTGCAATGTAGGTCCCATTCCTAATTCCTTAAAAGTTTAGGCCAAATATCGATAATTAAGCGAGCGTGAATCTATTATTCTGCTGTATTTAGATCTAGCTGTTAAATAAACAGATTATGAAATTCAGTAGAGAAACATGGCCACAAACTATTTACGTTCAATATCAGAGAAAGAAAATAATGCAATTGGTCAAAGCTTTTTTCCAACATTTATTTGTTTTGATCAAATGTATCAGATATTTGATTATAGAATTTGAAATTAAAACGATGGTAGAAAAAAATTTGATCAATTATAGGGATATTTGATAAATGGCATACCATATGAAAAGAAGCAAAAATGCGCATCGAATTGAATAATCGAACGTCCATTGTTGAATTGCTTGTTTGCAGTACATCCTAAGGCAAACTGATAATAATTTTTATGGCGGGAAGTACAAGTGAAATCACAACGAAATACAAATAGGCACAATAAATATTAAATAAACTCCTTCTGTCACTTCAATATTATAATTCATAATGCTGTTAAAGCATAAACTCAGATCTGCTGTTAGTCGCAACCAGTTATGATTTAGGACTGAACACTACGCATGGAATTACTGCATGACAATCCCACGGGCCTATATCGAACATTCTAGAGCGTCAAATATTGCGCTGCAAAATTGTGTGATGTATATAGTTTTAAATATATAGATATGTCTGCTTTCATAGTACTAATTAATTGAATGGTATATAAAACATTTACAAACTATTATGTATCTTTATAATTTTAAAGGAATTGTATATTGTTATTTTTGTGATGTGTATCAAGATTGTGTCGTCACTCCCGCATGTTTATCATTATTACACATCATATTAGTCATTAATTATGTTAATTTGTTTGCTTCAATATTTAAAATACATAGTAATAATTAAAACCCTTTAAGGTAAATTCATAAAAATTCTCCACGTTGTGACAATCTGGAGAGAAATTTACCCTCGTTACAATTGCGTATTAAAGACTCTAAAAGTATTATGCAATATTGACTTATTTAGTTTTCATCAATTACTTGCAATAATTTTCGTTAATAAGCACAATATATGCGCTTTTTTTCAAATTTATAATAATCAAATTGCATTTTCTTTAATTCTTCTCACTTTTAAATTATATTTTATTGTGGCAATAAACTTGATAATTAACAGATACTAAGACCAGCTGCAGCTCCCTCAAACGTACACAGTCCCTCATTGAGTTGATTCATCTTCATGCGAAAATAAAGCATAATACTTCGACTATGTCATTAACACGAAGGTGTAAGTCGCTCAAACATATGAATAATGTATAACAAACAGAATATTTTGCAATGGCGTGTTTTACAGTACATTATTATATCACTGGGTGTCGGGTGGATGTACCCTATCGGTTTAGCCCGAGCTTGTTCACAACTTTCACTTCGTTGTTAGTATGCGCGTGCAACCATTCGTTTATGTGGAAAACTGCAAACAATCGAGACAAGAATCAATACTATTCGACGGGGTATTATATTAAATTGGGGTATGTCTTAAATCATTGATAATAGTCTCAGTTGTACTTTTTTTTTAACACTTGTATCATTAGTTATTCATATGTCATATCGTTTTACATAAAAATAAACGTAAATATAATAATATGTGGACTGGGAAAGGGAAGTGTAAATTGTTTTTATTGGTCGATAAAAAACGATTGACGTAGGTAAATAAACAAAAGCAATCGTCATATTGACTGAATCAACCAATAGAGACGCATGTATTATGTGCTGGTTGAGCGTGGATATAATGTGGCGTCTTAGAGGCTTGTCTGACTTTTACCTTTGTTTTATATGGCCCTTGATTTTAAAATAAAGTTACTAGTTTAAGTCTTCTAAATCTAAAATAAATTGTTTAACCAATGAAATCTATTTGAATTGTGCCCATTTCATACGAGAAAATTCATAAGTAATTTTTAAATAACTTCTGTAACAATAATAATTATTATAATCATTATTGACACTTATGTGTAGTCATGTTTTGGCATGAAAATGTTTGAACTCCATCGAAATCAGTTTCTATAGTTATTCAAAAAAGATTCTCTAGTTGATTTTTTCCAGTTTTTTCACATAGGTATATGCTGTACACTTGTAACAACCAATTATTTTAAGGACATACAGAAAACTTTATATACACAATCTGGCAATCTTAAAGTACCCAATATTCGTTTATTTATTAAATTTCACAACATAATGTTTCACACGCGTGTCAAGACGTTAGTAGGTTAATTAACATTTTTTTAAACATTTCTATGAAGAATACTATACGTTGTTAGCTAGCGATTGTACTGAGACAACATAACATAGCTGTGGTGGAATATATGATGCTACAATAATTAAGTTTCCACATAGAACGATTTAATTAAGATACTGTAATAAACTAGCAGAAATAGGGGCATTGGAAGCGACTCGCGGTTTTAGTAAATCTAAATATGATTGGGGTCTAAAGTGATCGCCATAAGAATCGAAAGCTGCAACTAAAAGGCATCGAATATTACCAAACATTAATGTATGCCAGGATAGACAAATGTAATCAAAACCTGTGCCATCTCAAATGCCAGCACTGAAGCAATAATTACATCTCATACAACGAAGTCCCTACAGCGTTACCCAGCTGCCAAGTTTGTGATGGTGGAATCATTTAGTACACGCTCCACTTAATGTGTAATAAGATAACCTCTAGAATATGGTTAATCGTTTTACCGTACATCTCTAATACCTACAAGTGAAACGTACTAAGAACTATCATTAGACCTAGGTACCTATGGAGAGCCCTCTGACCCCCTTTAAACACTAGAAAAAAACATAAAACAATAAAAACAACTATAATTTACTTAACATTATGCGTACAAAAATTCTAGCCATCATTCCCTAAACGCATTATCGATAAATCGTTAATAAATAAATATATCGATAAGGTATAGATAAACATTGTACATATATAAAAAAATCCTCTCATACCATTATACATATACCATACCGAGCGCGCCGCCTAACTTAACTCTCCTATATACAATATTTACAAAGGGAAATAAAAACAATTTGTACTTGCAGAGAAACCGTGAAAAATTAAAAACGTACAATTGAAAAGGGAAAATTTACAATGTACCTACGAGCTAGGTAGTCGTTACAAAAGTATCATTAATTCTATATTTACAAAGACGTAGCCACGAACCGGCCGTGCTTCTACCTGTCGCACCGCTTCGGAACCGCTGACCCATCTGAGAACAAACATAACATCAGTTAACTAATCAATTAATCATATATTGCCACATTACATAAATAACAAAAAAAATTACATAAAATATTTTCACTCCTCGATCAGCACGTTTTAAAGTTACAAAGGCAACTTTAATTTTCGTACCTCAACGATTTTAACCATAACACCCTATATATAAAAAAATACGACAATCACGGAGAGTAAATGTAAAACGCTATCAGCGAAAACAAGAGCGGAAGCCATATGTGGTGTACTATACTGGAATTGACTATGTACCCCATCGAGTTTACAGTTTACCCCATTGAGTTTACAGTTTACCCCATCGATGCGAGTATGCGGCTCGTTCGCAGGTAGTGTTGAATGTATTGTTACCGGCGACCATGAGGACAGGAGCCCGTTTGCCCCACGTATGGCGAGCCGTACCGGAGTTATCCGCGGACGGGCGCGTCTCCTCGTCGTCGGGTAGCGCGAGCCCAAATTCCCGCCTCAGTCGCGAGCTCAGGTTCTCTCGTTGCCTCTCCGAAGCCGTCGGTTGCGCGTCGAATACGCCTGCGCAAATGGACTATTGTCAGATTTCGATATAAAATTGCGTATTTAATAAAAATTTTGAAAAAATGAGAAATTCGTAATCTGACAGGCTCACTGCAACTACACTTTTTTTTAGCGAAGGCCGGCGAACGAGTGAGTCACCTCATGGTAAGTGGTCTGCACCGCTCATGAACTTCCACAACACCACTCATTGGCTAAGTGTCAACAAAATCTGTGCCATTGTCGATTCTAGTTTACAGGAAAAAAAAAAATGGCCAAAAGTTATGCATTATTCAGTTTAACTATCGAAAAACGATTTGATCATATTTGCAAGCCGTGAGTGATATTGCATTTCTCGACTATATGACCAGCTTTTTAAGACAGTGGGGGCATCAGAGCAAGTGGGTCACCTGATGGTAAGTGATCACTGCCGCCTATGGACACCATCAATACGGCTACGGCTTGTTGAGGACTACAAGAAGCGATTAAGAAATAAGTAAAGGCAAAAAAAATGGTAGTTTATACAAAGTATTACACATTGTATTCATTTCAAAATACAAGAAATATAAACCGATCGAAGGACAAAAGTCAAATATATTAAACAAACAGGGATTCATCGCGCATTGGTGTTATACCGCGGCAGAAGGCTAAAAATAAGTGGGACCGATTCGACTCGATCATTAATAACAAATTGCCAAGCAATTAGCGACTTTATTACACTAATTATGAGATTAATAAGTGTGTTTATGAGACAATGTGGCATCGTGAACATTATCTCACTACATCGGCATGTGTGGATATGCAAAAAACGTAGTTTATGAATATATTTTGTATTGTTCGCGGCGCGGCGCGATACGACGTGTTGTGTTTGCACTTGTGCCGTCAAGGCCATTCGAGCAATGATTTCAGTCGTTGCCGGTGGCTGTTTATGTGCCGAATGAGATTATATTGCTTGTTTTTTTTCTTTTGTACTCGCGAGTTGTTTGGATTAAATAAAATTGTTGCACAATTCTCGTAAAATACAAATTAATAATATTAGGTAATACTAATAATAACATGTCAAGGGAGAGTGGTTAGGAATAAATCGCTAGAAACTAAAAACACTTAATAATCCCAGCGTTTTCATAATTTTTTTTTCTTGATAGACGAGAGAGCAGGTGGTTTTGCTGTTGAGAGGATACTTGTATCCGACCGGATAGCGACCACCGCACACTGGTGCTAAAACCTGTCATAGTGGCCCACCTTGTGTGAGTCGCGTTCCAGGTTCAGCCAGTGTATATCCGGTTTTCCCCAGGGGGCTTGCCCCCTGATCCTAACCCTTTTCCCATCCCTTCCCCTCCCCCTTGGCCCTTTGGCAGGCCGGCATGATCTTGCCGACCTACGACGGACACATTGTTTGTCGTTGGTCGACACTATTCTTGGATTGCGCTACACTTACCATCAGGTGTAGCGTAGTCACTTTGCCGAGCCAGGATAAAAAAAAAATGGTCGTTCGCCTGCTGGTTAGCGCCACGCCTCTCCATAAACAGAAGCTACACCGCACAGGCGTTTAAATTATAAAGTATTGCATGGCACTGGAGTGCGCTCGTCACCCCGAGACACAAGATGTTAAGTCTCATAATACTCAGTGATTTCACTGACTAAATTGTCCATCAAACCGAAACAATAGTGCTTACACATTGTTACCTGATGGCAGAAATGGACAGGGCGGTGGTATCGACCCTAACGATCTCTCGCATACGAGGGGCCTACCACCTTGTAAAGTTAGCATTTTTATGACTAAGTACATACAGTAATAGAATAAAAATGTGCCAAGATGAATTGTTCGTACTAATTTAATAAAATAATTAGTACTCAGTTTTGTAGTTCTAAGAGTGAATACACAAATGACCGAATCTGCCTACAGCATACTTTGAAATACTAAAATATTAATAGATATTAAAATAGCCAAAGGAAAACTACAATAAATATTGACTTTTGTTTAAGATAATTAGGAAACTAGCTCCGGTATTATTCGTGGCATCGTCTTTTTTTGGCTGTCTAAAGTTCCAAGAAAATTTAGGAACATGTAAAAATATGAACCTACTCTGTAAGCGGCGACAACCTAGCGGGGAGTTGAAGGGAATAAATAACACACACCTCCATTTCTCTTATGTGTTCGGATATTTATTACACATTATAGCCATATGACTTTATGAGTAAGATTGTAAGACTGCTCCGCTCCGGTAAGTCGTACCATGATGTTATATAGCTATCAACCATCATCTCGACAAAGTAAATATATGGTGTGAATTTGACCTAATCAATCTACCTATCTTTCAAGTTATATGGTAACACACAGATATGTGCATCAGCGATTATTTATATAATAAATATGAACTTAATAATGTTGTTAAATTTATATCCACAAGGGTTCCTTTAAAAGGATACATTAATACTATGTGTATAAAATAAATGTTGGTGGCCTTGTTATTATCCGGTTTAAGAACGGGATTGTTTTTCTCCATTGTGTTTGTGCAAATGTCATGATGGAAGTCGTAAACCTTCTTCTAAACATAAACAGTGAGAGTATGTTGTCTATTGTACAAATAATTATAATAACTGAAATATTGATGAGAGATACACAGCGAGATCTGATGGAAAGAAGGCTTCGATAAGATATTGATGTTGTACGACAAAATTAACTGTTTACTACAAGGACTACTACTATTCATATCCGCCCGGATAGTGACCACCGTACACATGGTGTTAAAACCTGCCATAGTGATCCACATACCCTGTGTGGATCGCTTTCCAGGATCATCCAGTGTATATCTGGTTCTCCCGAGGGGCGTGCGACATAGCATTTATACAGGCCGGCATGATTCTGGTGACCACCGATAAACTCATTGTTTGTTGGAGATCACTAGCTTTTTGGACTGCACTAGGCTTACCATCAGGTGTAGTGTAGGCACTTTGTCGTGCTCGGATAAAAAAAAGAGTATAATTTGGTTGTCGTAGATACAATTTGTTTTGAGTAGGTATGAAGAAAATATTTTTTATTCCTAGATTGTAGAATTGAAACATGAATATTCCATATGAAACAACTTTTCAAATGAAATAACCACGCTTCGGATAAAAAGGTGGTGTTTTGCTTAACTAATGGTGCTGCCACACCGGTGTTAGAAAATGTTATATAACATTTTATAACACCGGTGTGGCAGCATCATTTAGTAAACATTCCTTAACAATTTGTAACATTTTGTAACATTTCTTAACATTTTATAACCGCAGGCGGCGGTACTTTTGAGAGCGGCGCCGTCAAAGAAGCCGTCAAAGAAGAATGTTCAGAAATGTTAGAAAATGTTAAGAAATGTTATAAAATGTTAAGAAATGTTATAAAATGTTAGATTTAATGTTAGAAAATGTTTGTAAACATTTTATAACATCGGTGTGGCAGCACCATAACATGCTGATCGATTAAATTGGTCTAAGATCCCGCGGAACATTGACCTTCACCCATCTGTTTACCGGATGAAAATAATATTTTAGGGTATAAATGGTGTTGCTGAACACATACCAATAGGGTTGCCTAAAAAAATATGGTCAAGGATAGGTTTTGAGAATTAAAAAAAAAAATAAGAAGATATTATTTCACTGACTTGCTCACCAAATAACTGAACCTTCAATGAAAACCTACAATGTATACTACCTGCAAAAGCTAGGAGCTAGATGAGCGCAATTACCACTTTTTAGTTACCTGTTTGCACACGGCAACCAGGTAGTAGTGGCCAGAAAAAGGTAGGCAACCTATTTTTTTACAGATAGTATATGTCGGAGTACAGACACTGAATTGACCTATTTAAATAACGTTATTTTACGTCAATTGACGGTACCGCCACTCATATTGATAATTTGAGGGTGGTTTGTGTTGTTTACCAAGTAATTTTACTTTCGAAGTGGGGATAATGAAAATCCCTCTATATAAGATGGCGTCTTGCCATTTCAAGATTAGTCTAGTTCCGTCCGTGAGCAAGAACACATTGTAACGCCGGTAGTAGCTTCAAAGAGTGAATAAACGATAAAGTGATAACCCTGTGTCGTTATTATTGAGACTTATCACACGCTGTACACCTTGACCACATCGAGTAAAGACTAAGGGTTGTACAAACCCTCTTGCGTGATGCATCTACATGGAGCTCGCCGCGTCATATACATTGTACACTTTTCATTGAAGGTTAAATTTTTTTGGTAAGCAAGTCAGGGAAATTATAAAAAAAAATTTTTTTTTAAATGTTAGTTAATCATATCCTTGACCATATATTTTTAGGCAACCCTATTGGTACGTGATCAGCAACATATTTTACACCCTAAAATGTTATTTTGATCCGGTAAACAGATGGGTGAAGGTCAATGTTCCCCGGGATCTTGTACTAAATATAATTCATCTAAATTACAGTGAAACAATGATTAAAAAGATGTGAAGGACATATTAATTTAGAGGTACAAAGTATTATCCAACATGTATGAGTGGCAAGTTGACAGTTTGGTAGCATAAAGTTATTTCAATTTATTTCTATTCACATAGTTTGTTTTGAGGTATATGGTTAAAACCGTTTAATAAATAAAGAAGGCAATATAGGTCTCAAGGAAAAATATAGTTTTGACCAGTGCTTACCATCAGATAGGTTGATTGCTATAGGAAGTTTTTTTTATAGCATATGCCGGCAAACGAACAAGTGGGTCACCTGATGGTAAGTTATCTCCACCGCCCATGTACGCCCACAATATTAGAAGAATCATGGACGCGTTGCCGACTTTAAAGGAAAGGGATAATTAGGGATTGGGAAGAGGAGGGGGATTTGGGCCTCCGGATATCTCACTCACTGTACGAAACGCAGCACCAAGCCGCTACTTTACGTCGGTTTTCTGCGAGAGGTAACGACCCGGTCGAGTCGGCCCATTCATGCCGTAGACAAAACTGTCTACAGCGTGGCTCTACCACTCTAATCTGGTATTCCTCAACTTTCGCACACATATATCAAAAACCTGCATCAATGTCGATATTAGTAGCGCTCCGTCCTTCTTTTTTTCTAAGTCGATGGTTTTGACCAGTGCTTACCATCAGATAGGTCGATGAGTTGATTGCTATAGGATGTGATGAGAGTGTACCCAAGTTACCTTTGGGAAGGTGGTCGGCGGCGAGCTCCTTGTGCAGGCGCTGCTCGAGGTCGTCGACGGCGGCGGCGGCGGCCGCGTCCAGCCGCTGCGGCGACAGCGACGCGCCGCCCGACGAAGACGACCACTCGGGCCCCGCCTCGCATCCCTCGCCCGTCTCGCATCCCTCGCCGCAAGCCTCGCCCGGCTCACCCGCCTCACCAGCCTCACCCGCGCCCGCCTCCTCGGCCGCCGGGCCCTTCAGCCGCTTACGATACTCGCTTATAGAGAGCTGCACATACAAACGACAACATTCACTACTGTTCATTCACCAGTCTAATATACAATATAGACAGGTACATGTTAAACCAGTGTTTCCCAACGTGCGGCCCACGCCCCACAGGGGGGCATTTGATAGTTAAGGGGGGAAATTTAAAAATGGACTCGATACAGTCAATTAGGGTAACTTTGACAGATCAAAACTATATTTTATAGCTAACTTTTACTCATGGTAAATATGAGACAAAATAGTTAGCATAATCAGTGATCTCAGGTTGGTTTTCATACTCTCAAATTATTTATGGCCTATAAAAATAATAAATTATATAAAAAACAGGCAATTTTGTTGTGTGTCAAAGTTATATCCCCTATATGGGTAACTTTGATACAGATGTTAGTTATCACAGGAATCATAAGTTTCAAACATTTTATGGCTTCATGGTAGCATTGTTTTATATTTATAACAAATGTCAGATGCAATGGAGTCATAGTTAAGCCTATAAAACCATAAAGTTATAGTTCTATCTTTATTTAATGATAGCAGCACGATTCGCGAGTTATCTGAAAGTTTTCCACTAAAAAAATACAACAGTTGAGCGCGGTACCTTTTCGAAAGATTTTAACATTAATTTCGTTTAAGAGCTTCGTTTTTTTTCGAAGAGTTCATTTACGAAGTTTGTTGTGTACACACATTGCATAAATTCAATGTTATTGCACTTAACGTTGTCAACGTAAAAATTAAAAAGTAGTTGGCGATTTGACTGTCAAAGTTACCATTGTTAATCAAAGTTACCCCGATTGACTGTACGACTTTAACCTTTTTGCTTTGGGTTATTTAAATGCAATGCTAGATATCGGTGACAAATTTAACAAAAAAATTTTAAGGTGGGGCATGGCCTAAAAAAGGTTGGGAAACACTGTGTTAAACTAAAACACATTGTAACTCTCAACCGACTGTAGATTACCTATTATGAATATCGGGCTTGTAATACACGACAGCGAAGTTTTAACTGGGTCACTTATTTGATACACACGTACCCTCTTATCTGCTGCTACACTACATTTGCGACATGTTTGATATTATTGTAACTAACTAAAGTGTATGGTATTTACTGTTCTTTAGCTGGTGAATATTTTTTAATAATTCCACCATTTTTCATTATCCGAAATTAAATAAATAAAGCCTTGAAATAAATAAATTGGTTTGGATGATAACTTTAAAATTGGGATTCCAAATATGTATTTAGTTAAAAACACCTAAGTGGGCCGTTGAATAACTAAGCGGAATAGTTTGTGAATAAACTGACTGTGACATACGGACGGCCATGACAAAATTAAAGGTTCCTTGACTTGCTACTTGCTACAAAACATGTCTGTGACATACATACACAGATGCACAGACAGGCCAGCCACTGAGATAGTTCTATTAGCTCATCTTATTCAGAAACATCCAACAATATAACATCTGAATTTCAAATGCACAGAATAATGCGGATAATATGACTGCTGGCGAGGTCACACAAAGGTACGCTTTTCAAAAAGACTCCCATTAGCACCGGCCAGCTAAAAAACATTAAGTAAATAACCATTAATACGAGACACGTCACGTTGTGCCTCGGGTTCTTTTTTGTTTTCATAAATCCCACGTTAAGACAAGAAATGGAAATGAAAGCTACCAGGAATGAAGCATAACATTTGCTTTATGAATTAAATGTAAGTTCAGAATTGTCGTAAAGTGTTTTTGCTTCATTTTGTCATGTATCCATAGACTACTTAAATAATTATACGTGTTTATAATTATTGAATCAATTTACGTATACTGATTTACAGTATTTAATTTAAAAAGCGTTGCAAGAGGTTTCTATTTTGGCCGGACGTCTCGCTTTTGAAATCTGAAATTTAATGCCCCGCCCGCGATGCTCAAATTTGATCTATTTTTGTAAATTTTCATGTAGCTATACAATACATTCTATTACATGTTGATACAACATATTATAATCAAACATTCTGAAAACTTTACATTGATTCGACATGAATGCGAAATGTTACGACTTTTCGAGTCTTGTAAAATCACTGCTTTGCGCATACACCTGTCATTCAATGGTATGATGCCCTCGCAATCTCAGAAGTCTGCAGAATGTATGTAAATCGAATCCATTACAAAATCTATACTTATAAAATAACATGTCCTGACTGACTGACTGATTCATCATCGCCGAGCGCAAACTATCAAGGCTACAAGCATGAAATTCGGACTGTATATTCATTTTGTTATGTAGGCACCCACTAAGAAAGAATTTTAGAAAATTCCACCCCAAAGGGGTCAAAATATGTATGATAATATGTATGAAAGTACGTCATTTTGAAAGTTACATAAACAAAATTTTGTATTTCGGTTATTGACGTAAAACAAATAAATAGGTGTTTCAGGAATTTTGGAAATTTTAGTTAATAAGAGATGAAAATGGGGGTGAAAGTTAATGCGAAAGTGAGTTTGTTAGTTACGCTTTCACGCCTAAATCACTGAACCGATTTTGATGAATTTATCTATAGAGACAGATGGGACCCTGAAGACGGTTACAGGCTACTTTTATCCCGGGAAATGCTGTTCACGCGGGCGGAGCCGCGAGCAAAAGCTAGAATTGAATAAAATCAAATACATAACAAGCTCTAACAGCGAGGGAGATAAAGTGAGCTAAACAATTCCGCAAGTAATCATCAGTCAATGAACTCGACGGCGGCGTGGCGGACTGAACCCTGGATCGCAACAACCGCACATCGAGTAAATTAACTACAATAGTAATGTTGGAGCATTCTTAGCGAAGCTTGTTGTGCAACAATCTCCTCTCTGTTCAGCATATTATGACGGCATGCTTGCTTTTATCCATAGATCGTAAATAGAAGTCATGTGTTTTTTTAGGTAACTTAACTTTAATTTAGACTACCGATTATCAGTACAAAAATGCAATACTGATACATATATCCATATCAAAATAAGAATAAAACTTTATCGAAGCAACAATTAGTTTTAAATTTAGCGATAATTTGTTAGATGTTTCCAGTCCAGTATAAAAAAAATACTAAGTATTATCTAACAGTTAAAAACCCTCGACGTCAATTAAGTAAGTATTAATTAAGTATGTTTTAATGGCACATTTTATATAAGTAAACTAATTATTCGATTGATGTCGGGTAAACAAAGGGGGTCGTTAACAAATTTATGTGCGATTGATTTTAAGAATACATTTTTAAGTGTTATTATATATAATGACACTTAAAAATGTATAGTGTTATTATTATATATTATATACAAATATTTATGGAATAAGTTATGTGGCCTCAAGTTGATACCTCCGAAATATCAACAAATGTATTACTAGTTCCATTTGGTGCGAAATAGTGTAACAATTTTTATAAAATAAAGTTTTTTTACCCGATTTCTAGATACAAAAAATAGAATAATCCTACAATAAATCATCTCGGCTAAACCAGCTTTCAAAGAAAAAACCGCATTCAAGGCGATCCATTAGTTTAGACGCTACGATGCCACATATATATACACACACATACTTGCCCACAGACATAAATGAGTAGAACTTTTAACATCTCTCTTTTTCCAGAGGGCTTAAAATAAACACTAGAAATTAAAAACCCAAAGATGCATATCGTCGATGAAGTACCAATACCTCCTAAATGTTGAGAATCTAATTTTACACCAGACTGTTTAAAATAAGGTTTTATTTTACAAAAACTGTTTAAAATTAGGTTTTATTTATTTTGATCAACTATTGATAGTAAATAGTTTCCAATACATTACCTTTTTATTAGTTACTAAGGGATGTGGTTTATGTTTACGTCTATTGAAATAAAAAACTAATTTTGGACTAAATTGTCAGTTAGGAGGTATTGGTACTTCATCGACGATATAAGTTTTCGGAGCGATTCACACGCCGTTACACGCAAACATTGGTAAAGACGTAAACTTTAAACAAACTATGTTTAGAAAAGTGCATTCAGTACTCCTCATCCAAATATCACAGCCGCCGGAGCATTATAAAAAAAAACACATTAAATTAATTCAAGCCAGATCGCACCGTAAATCAATTTGACCTTACTTAGCTTGATATAATTTGACCCTTATCTATCCTGAGGCCTTGGTTTGGATTTACTTTAAGTATACACGTTGCTGCCCAAAATTCATTGATAAAAATATTATGCACCAAAACCGATATAAAAGTAAAAAGCTAAAAATAAAACTAAACAACAATTTTGAGTTGGTAGTATCAATCAATGACCATTAAATAAATAAATAAATACACCCAACAGTCACACACATAGTCCTGACCCCAGAGTAAGATAAGAGTTTTGTGTCGTGGGTATCAGGAACTACGAGAGACTTTCGGTCTCACAACACCCAGACCCCGAAACAAACATTTGTGGATCACACAAACATTTGTCTCGGTGCGGGGATCGAACCCGCGGCCTCTCGCTTGACAGCCGGCTACTCGCCCGCTGCGCCACGGAGGCGCAAACCATTAAACGGCAATAGCAGAGACTCAAAATTGTTTAGTATTATTTTTAGTGTTACTTTATTTTTTTTTATTCGTGTATACGCAAAAAAAATATCGACAACATTTTATATGGGAGTTCGCCATTGTTCTTTCGAGTTTATGCAATTTTAATAGTTTAAAATACTATACAAGTACCCAATACCACGAAAGCCACCGTGGCGCAGTGGGTGAATAGCCAGCTGTGAAGCGAGAGGCTGTGGGTTCGATACCGATACAAATATTTGTGTGGTCAACAAACATTTGTTACAGGTCTGGGGTGTGTTTTCCCCAGAGGGGTTGACGTCAGGCAGGCGGCCGGTCGTAAAAATTATAAGCCAAATCTTTGTGTAACATGTGTTAAAAAACATGTCGCAAGTATGATAAGGGCAAGATAAAAATACAAGTACCCATTAATGGTTGCGCTACCATAAGCCAACGCGTTTCCAATTGTCATCAAATCTTAGCCAAATTTATATCGGACTACCCTCAAGTTAAACCCACTGAAACTGACTATAAAAAGAATCATCAAATCAGTCTTCTTTTGGCGGAGATGTCGATTTTAACACAGGACGACATTAAAAAAAACAGAAGTACATTAAAAAAATAACTGATAAACTCCTTTTAAGTCGGTTAAACAGAATAATACCGCTCAAGACGCTCGCTAGGAGTAGGTAATGAAAATGAAAAGTGACTCACCTTCCTTCTCACTGGTTTTGGCTTTTCAATAGGCGGAGGATTCAGTCTGGGGTCGTTGGTCCTAACGCAGTAAGGCTTGGTGACGGGCTTGGCAGACGACGAGGCCGCCAACAGCCCGCATTTGTTAGAACTCTTCAGCACCCCCGACAATATCACACTATTATTAGAGTCCATATTGTTAACACGAGTCAGTATCTCCTGAACGCTTTTAAGCTCATCCACGGGCGTGATACTGTCCTTGTCGAACAAACTATTATCTAAACTTGTAGTCCTATCTATTGCACTCTTTATTATAGACATGTTCGGCACGTTCTCATTTATTTGACTGTCCATGTTGAACGACTGAGACATGTTGCTAAATATACCGGAGAACAGTCCAGTGGAACTGAAACGCGACGAAAACGGTAGCGTCGTGTTCTCAAGCACAGACGGCCGATCCGTAGAAAAGGGTTTATCTTCTTTTGCGGCCGGAGAAGCCGGCCGTATCGACTTGGCTGGCTTCATGGGCCCTTCTGGTAAGGGTATCGTCTCTGGTGGCGGGATTATGGGCATAGGACATGGCTCTTCAGGCAGAGGTATGTTTTCCGGTGCAGGCAAGGGAATTGATTCCCCTGGGGGCAACGGTATATTCTCAGGGGAAATGTGGAACTTGACATCGTCGTGTACAGAGTTGCTCATGTCCTCGTGTAAGTCCCCGTTTATTTCTGGCGACTTCGAACCATTGTCGTTCTCAGTCCGCAGCTGAATACTGATTTGGTCATCGACCATATTGAGATCGAAGTTCAAATTGACTTTCTTCCGTTTCTCTTTTGGCTTTTTGTTTCTGCTTTTCAGGATTAGTATGTTTTCTGTGTGAAACGAGTGAATTTTTTTCTGTATGTCGTCCATCTCATCACGTTGCGGGGACGAGCTCCCACTCGTATCGGCAGACTGGCAACTATTAGGTTTCTCATTTGGACTGTCTATCCTTTTAATATCTAGGTTTACATCAATTGATGATGAATCTTGTATCTTCGGTTGTGGTATCGTGGTATCAATCTCCATGGGAACAACTTTATTATAATTATTGCTCTCCTCGATTTCTACATTGTTATTGGTTGATTTAATAATGCTATCTGCTCTGATTATTTCTGGAGGAATTTCGTCTTCAGGTGTGGGTACTCCAATTATCCTCCTAATATTTTCACTGTCGTGTGGCCCTTTCAAATTAACATTCAATACGTCATTATCCATGTTGCACTGATCATCCGAGCCTTGCCCGCTGTCCGATCTCGTCCTATCCCTACCATATATACTGTCCATAATATTTCTCACTTTGTATTGCCGCGTCATGGAGGGATCGTCTTTGATTGGAGAATCTTCTGAAGTCAGTACTGGCGACGTTTCTTCATTACACTGAACAACCAAACATAAATTATAATCCTTGTTCTAAAATCATAAAACTATAGAATAGAATAAACAAACATAATAAACAATATCCATTAGAAAAACATAGTTAAGACAACATATTTCAACATAGTTAGGAACCATCTCCATTAAATGCGCTATCCGCATGCGTGCGCGCGCGCACACACACATACAGACAAAAACAGAGGGACAGAGAGATAGACAAAGGGATCAATTTTACTTTTAACTCTACGTTCTTTTTTATCAAGGATAAAACCTAACGAAACTTACAGGCACTATAGTGTTCTGCTCGCACGAGAGTGACTCTCTCGCTAATCTTCGTTTTTTCAGCGGGGTAACCATTTCGTTAGGCGGTGACTCTGAAACAAAGACATCTATATTTAGACGTAGCAATATGTTCCCTTATATCTAACACAGATGTTAAACAATCGCAATATGTACAGACCCGCAGACGGCGAATCGCTTTCCTCGCTGATGGCCTGTCGAAGCCATCGTTTCTTGGCACTGTGTTGTGGCATGATTGAAGGAACCACTTCAGGTACCTCCGCCGGCGGCGTGCTTCTGGTGATTCGTTTAGCTTTCTTCGGTGGTCTGTTGCGGTCACGACCCGGAGTCCTTGGCGGGGATGTACGAGCGTCTTCATCGTGATCTATATCGTGCCCCCCGCTAAGGTCTCCAATCATAGTAGACGCAACTCTCACTAAGTTTTCTAACGACGGAGCCGATACTAGTGAAGGTCTGTATGGTGAACGGTAAGGAGATGGCGTTCGTTCAGGGGATCTCCCGATCCATTCAGTTGCCATAGTTTTCTTCGTCTTGGGTAATTTGAAGGCGGACTCAACGCAACCGACGGCAGCTTCGACTAATAAACATGCAGAACTCAAACCAAGATCCTGTGGACAATAGTGTAAATAAGAACTAGTATGAAAAATCCCATGTCCGACGCAAACACAATTACATATGGGTGATTCTACAAAAATTGGGTAACTCAATGTCACCAGCCAATATATACAAAGTCTTATTATATTGTATAAAAATAACAATTTATTTTAAAACAATGAAGTCCTTTATTTGGTCACCCAATTTCACTTCTTCATTTTAAATACAAGTTAATAAAAAAACAAAATTAATACTCAAAACGTCAGTCCGTTGGCATGTCACAATCCCGAAAACCAACAATCAAGTGACTATCCATTAAACATTATCATTGATTTAGGAAAACTTACTAATTTACTACAATCTGTGATGTACATAGTATTATATACTACAACTTTCATAATGCAATGTTCTCCATTTTATTTAATAAAAAATATATGTATTTTATTGTAAAAAAACGTGGGGTGCTTTTTAAGACATTATCAAAATGATGATCCTTCTACTCATATCTATCAATAAAATATTTTTATAACTATTGACACCATGCACCCCACGCTTTTTTTACAATAAAATACATATTTTTTCTTATTTACACTATTCTTAATTTATATATATTTTTAAATTTTGTACACTATTCCTAATTCGAATTCATTAAAATTTATTTTTTATTTTTTAGTTGGATTTTATGTAAAAGCGTGTTTTTTAGTTTTTTTAAACTATTATTTATTTTTAATTTTTTAGTTTGATTTTCTATAAAAAGGTGTATTTTAATTTTTTTTACCATTTTTTGAAGTGAAACTTCTTTCGCATCTTTGTGATTGGAAAATTCGCTGAAACGTTAAAATGTCACGAAGGAGGTAGGAAAGAAACAAGTTTTACGAATGGCTTGTTTAACAAGCCATTTGCAAAACTGTACCCGATCAATCGGACAACACCCATAGTTCATACAAAGCGTCGGAGGTAATGATTCGCTGGAGAATCTTGACATCGCGATGTATATGTGCCAGTGGCGCCATCTCTTAATTTTTTTCTTGTTTTATTTTAATGTGTCATGTAGACTATAATCCAATGTTCTATTATATTGCTGCCACTAATTGTAAATAATATAAAAAAGCGTGTTAAAAAAAGTGTTTTGCGAACATCCCTTACTACTGAAGTAATTTCAATAACAGTTATAGGTAATAAATTTGTAATTTATAACAATTATTCAATGAAATATTTAAGGACGTTTTAATTTTTACAATATTTATTTATTTTGTTCTAAACTCGTATCAAAATAACACAACAATACAACCAGCGCCACCTTTATTGCATTTAAGCTACAAGTTGACAAGAAAAAATCATGAGATGGCGCCACTGGACATTTACATCGCGCTGTCAAGATTTTATCCGACGTTTTGAAGTAGGTCAAAATCACGTTCAAAGACAAGTTACAGACAAACATACCAACATACCAACATACATACGTCTGAAGCTAATAAAAGCGTGTTAAAAAAATAAGAAACTTTGTGTTTAGTTTCTTTCGTCAGTCCGTTGTGTGTTCTTTAAATTTAAAATTCGCCGAGAATATCACCGAGTCAAAGTCAAATCCCTGTTTAAGTTTTAATGTTGCTAATGAAGTTAGTTGCGGACCGCACAATTTGACGGCCGCCATAATAGTACCAGTGTTTGGGTTGTGTTTGTTGTCTATACACGTGCGAAGCCAGTCAAAATGTCAGTGAGTCGTTATTTTCTTGTTAATCTGAGGTTTATTTTCATTTATACATAGTTAACTATGATTTGTTAAAATTAAGTTTGTTGATATTCGAAATTATCAAAAAAAACATTAGTTCTGATTATAACCTCAAATTATGTCTATTTCGTCAATCCGTTGGCGTCAGTCCTTTGTCAGATATCGCGCCATGACTGACGTGTCTCCATAGCACTGATGTTTTTTGAAGTGATAACTTCTTATGGGAGGGTGAACCGAAACGTTCCGTAACGCGAGCGGTCCATCGACCAGCCAGCGTTAGCTGACCTCCCTGGAACATCGATAATTTCGAAGTCCCAGATGGCGCCACACAGTGACCAGTCGGCTTGGAGCGGACTTTCACAAGACTTTGACCGGACTATTAAGGCAATAAAAAAAAATAAAAAAAACTTTGAAACGACTTTTACCGGACTTTGACAGGCATTAGACCGGACTTTGACTAGACTTTGACTGGACTTTGACAGGACATTGACACGGCTTTGATAGGACTTTGACACGACTTTTACCGGACTTTGACAGGACTTTGGCAGTCAAATTCAGAAAATTTTAAATATCTCACAATCTACTTAAAAAAGTGACTGGCCCGATTTGGAACAATATAATCATTAGATTAGCCATCATATAGACCCGAATTTGTAATGATTTGATTGAATAACTATAGTAAACAAAATATCCTCAAAAGTTACCCAACTTTTGTATAATCACCCATATATATCATAAAACATGAAATGGATACATTTTTTAAAGAAAGCAATATTCATTTAAAAATATATTTGTGTATTTTTTTTGTTGTATAACATATAATAAGTGATAGTGGGAGGGTACTTTATACATATTTGTAACGCACATATAAAAAAAACCTCGCCATAGTGGCTTGTTTTGGCGAGTCCGGGGACGGCTGATTATGTATACCCCATTACTCGAGTCTGGGGTAATTTTGCCGAGGAACAATACTCAACAGGTCCACATTATGTTGTAACTGCCTTGTACTTACTATCAGGCGCAGTCTAGTCACTTGGACGTGCAAACACAAAAAAGAAAATATGTAAGCGGAAAAAGAAATAAAAACAGAAAAAATGCAATGAAATAGAACAATATTTTCAAACCCCTGAGCGTGACAGTAGCACCTATATCGGGATTATACAGTTTGACATGTGTAATGTTACATCTAGCACGCACCTCGGGCACAGCATCGTTGACCTTATCGAGATGCACTGGTGTATGGTCTGTATGGTGCGTATGTGAGAGGGATGCGGGCGCGGGCGAGGGTTGCGGAGGCGGCGGGGAGAGGCCGCGCGGCGCTTCCTCTCCTGACGTCACCAGGTCGCTGTCGGCCGAGTTCAGGCGCCGCCGGTTCGACTGCGACGAGGTGCGAGCGCGACCCTTGCGTCTGTTCAAATAATGTACGGTCAGTCGCAGGGTTCGAGGATATATATCAATGGATATATATCAAGATATATATCCGATATATATTGATATTAAGTAATTTTTAGCGTTTGTTACTGTATTTCTACTTCCCAAATGTAGATGGCGTGGAAGTAGAGTTAAAACATACTCCCTAATGGTAAGTTCTAGTCCATTAATGGCAACACTTCTGTCCTAAAAGAAGATTTATGTTTTTTAGTTGATTATGTCTTATCTAAAAGTAGATTTTGCAATATGCAAACAGTTTTCATAAATAATACAATAAAATAATAATATGGCTTTCATACAAAATGGATATATATCAAACTTGATATATATCGGATATATATCATAAATATCCGATATTTTGATATTTATTATAAATATCGGATATTTTCGAACCCTGGTCAGTCGGAATCACCACATACCAAAAATACAGTTTTGTTAGTTCAGCGGTTGTCAAACCTTTAAAGCTACGGAACACTCCACAAATCCCTTTTATTTTATTCAACCCTGCATATTACATGATAACAAATGAATGGCACTGTAATTTATGTCGCAAATATTCTTCAATAGATGTACCGCAAATATTATTGATAGATCAAGCATATCTATATTTTATCTCAAAATATTGTAAGCATTTAATTTGTGTATGAGTTCATCTTCGTTGTGGTGGAGTATATTGTAAATAAATCATGTAAATCAGACATTTGCCGCAATTCAATGAAAATGTAACTTGTGTGACTTGTCCATAGAACCCACATTACGAATCACTGTAATGGTTCACATTAGTCAATTGTCAAAAGACATTATGATCTTGGTGGGCAGTAAAATAAATAAGATTATTGAACAAAAATCACAAACTTTTTGTGTGTGGAGCAAATAACTTGAAATCACTTTTAGTTTATTTAATAACTAAATTAGCCTGATCCAATCTAACCTGATTAAATTTTCATGGGAAATATAAAATTTCTCTCTCTAGTACAAAATTCGAAAGTACTTACTTTTTCCTTTTCTTGTTAACACTATTGATGTCATCGTCATCATCCTTATCTAAAGAATTGGGATGAGGATCGGATTCTCTTCTCTTCTGCCTCTCTTTGACTTCTTGTTTCCGTTGTTCTGCTTTCTCCATTCGCTCGATAGCCTTCATTATGGCCTCCATTTTACGTTCCTCACGCGTCTGAAATTGTTATAAAATATGTAAAATACATTCACTTTTATAAATAAAATATACTTTTAGAATAGACATACCATCTTCTTCTTCTCTTTTTCTTTAGTGGTAGTTTGCACTTTGTCCTGTGAGTCATCAGTTTTATCATCTAATGAATCTTGATTGACGCAAGTAGTTCTGCTGGACCTCGACGATCTATCGTGGCATGCAGATTTGGCAGTAACTTCTTTGCATGTCTGCTTGTCTTCCTCTTTTAATTCTTCTTTCAAAATATCATCTTCAATTTTTTCATGTCTTTCATCATCAGAAAATAAAGGTTCACTCTCGATTTTTGGCTCAAACACTTTCTCTTCTTCTTTGGGAATAATTGGTTCAGGTATTAGTTCAGGTTCAGGTTCAGGTTCAGGATCAGGATCGGGAACCTCTTCTTTGACTGGTTCCTCTGGAATCGGTTCAGTTTTTACAAAGTCAGGCTCATCAATATCCTCTGGCCTCATTTCTTCCTTTGCAGTTAAATCAAATTCTGGTTTTGGTTCTTCAATTATAGGTTCAATTTTGATTGGTTCGTCGAAATTAAGTGCCATGACCGCAGATTTAACAGGAGACATTGGAGGGTATTCATGCTTGATAGGTGACTTTTTCTCTGACTTTACAGCCATTAGTAAAGGTGTAATTTCTTTAGTGGGCGTCACTAAGGGGGCAAGGGGCGGCGAAACTGGCGAAGATGAGCTGAAACATCTCGTTCTACTTCTCTTCTCTCTAGGAGGGTAGTCAATACTTTTTCGGCTCGCGAGCGTATTCAGCCCGTTAACTTTACAATGTTTAGGATTGCCACAAGCACAAGGTTGCTTGCCTCCCTCACTATCGTGACAAACAGTGATCTCTGTGTCTGATTGGATAACACCAATAGTAACTAAGTATACATGTAGAGTCCCTTTGACGATGCAATGCTGGAGTTCAGCATTGGGTTTACAAGACCTTCTAACAAACCTCGCTTCATTCCCGTATGTTCTCGTATCAATGCATATTTGAGTGTTGTCTTTGGGTAATCTATAGAAAAATACAAATGGTCCAGGTTTTTGGCTGCCGGCTCTTGCCGAATTTTGAAGTTGCGGCCTGTGTTGATTAGACAGCATATATTTTCCCCTCAATTCAATTACAGGTGTGTTTTCTTTCAAATCTTTAGTGGCTATAAGAATTTTTCCACCAGCGTGGGGCACCGTAGTGCACAAATGTGCGTTCATAGCATACGCCATATTGGGCGTACTGCCTAACTTACTACTATATTTCATTATTTTAGCTCTCAATTCTGGACTATAGTGATTTGTTACAGCCGACTCATATGAATCTTGCCAATGCGATTGATTGGACAAACTAGAATTATATTTGTTTCTATTTAACATAATTTCCTTCTTTCGTTTAACTCGTTTTTCTGATAATTTTCTCTTAGCACCTTTCCTTACAACTTCTGGTTTCTTTGACCTTTTTGGGCCTCTTTTGGGTAATGTTAAAGATGGTTGGGGTAGAGGTGGTAGCACTGGTAGATTTGAATTATATGTGGTTACACTAGAACCACTTGTATTTGTGTAAGTAGTTACTGTAAGTAATCGCTTTCTCCTCTGTCCCGGTAGGCGGCCGCCTTCTGAAGAATCCGAGTCTGATGCGCCTAAAGCACTTAATTCTTCCCTTTTTCTTAATTGTATGGCACGAGCATGACGGCGGTCTATTGGTCGTGGCTGGCAAAGTTCGCACATGTATGCATCAGGTATATTTTGCCTATCAATGCCCATGCAGTCAACATGTTGCCATTCAGCGCAACGATCGCAGCAAATCATATAACCGTCGTCATGTGTAAAGTCACATATACACCTCGTTTTCCCTTCCTCTTCGCCCTCAGGAGCGGTTTCCGTATCGCTGCCACCTCTGTTGCCTTCCCTCCTGTCGCCGTCAATAGACGAAATTACTGAAGCGGCATCGTCATCTGGAGGTGGTGGTGCCGATTGTGGCTTTAAGGACAGTGGTGTACCTTGCATAGAAGTAACAGGCAGAGGAGTACCCACTGAACTAGTAGGTAATGTTACAGGTAGCTCGTATGATGCAGTTGACATAATGACAGGTGAGGTCCTCTTTAGGGGACTCATAGGCGACGTGGTCACAGTTGGCGAGACAATAGATGTAGGCGGTGCGGTAGAAACTGGTGTGGTTGGCGCAGAGGTGGAAGGCTGTTTTTGGGCAGGCAATGAATACGTGTGATCCAGCATAACGAAAGCCAGCGGTTGGAATGCATAGCGACGTAGCTCCTCAGAAAGATTTGGCCTCTCCTCCATTCCAATAATGTCATCTGCTGTCAATAATGTTGACTTGTCGCCGCTGAAAAAAGATTAGATTCATATTAATTACATCATTAAAATAAAAACAGAAAATAAAATAATTTGTGAAAACTTACAAAACTATTCGTTTTTGATTAACCGGTTTTATATCCAATGGTTCTTCAATAGAAATAGGTGGTGTTAAAGTTGACAAATTATGATGTGGTATAATCGGTGTAGGACTTTGTTGTAGCATCAGCTTTGGTTGTGATAGGGATTGTAGTATTTGTGCAGTTAATTGCTGATTTGCAGAAACCTGCGATACTGTTGAAATCTGATTATCAGCAGTGCCATATGTTTGGACATATCGTAAATTCGGAGTGGCACCCGATTGGACATAATGTGGAGCTTTTGGTAAACTTGTGTTTAGTGGAGCTGTGGAAATCAAGACAGGACCACATGGTGACTGAAGAACCAAGCGTTCACCTTTTGCAGGGAATTTTGTCAGTGACATTGACTGATTTTTTTGAGTTGGACTACCAACTTTCTGTATTATCTTAGAGGTATTCGAGTCAACGACTCCAAAAGTTGGCTGTTGACTTTTATACGTGACACTGGCGACAGGCCAAGTCTTCGCTTCAGATTTCTGGGCTGACCCTGCCTGTTGGATTATTTTAATTGGCCTGGATTGATTTTTTTGTCCTGAAGTTGTGTTTTTAGATCCCTTTAATGTGTTCACTTTTCTCCCAGAGTGTACAGACATTTTGTTAGGTCCAGACACAACTCTAGACAGAATATGGCATTGAGTATTGCCTGACGAAACAGCAACCATAGTGTTTAAGTTAGCACCATTGTTAACCTTATTCAATGTCTTATTCAAATTTGTGCTTTTCGTAAATGTATGACTATATGACACATTCTTAATTGGACTGCTGTTTATCACACTCGATGACAGAGTCGAGCACCCAATCAGAGATTGACTCTTTGGTGGCTTAGAGCATAGAACAGAGTTGTTTGAATGCTTCTGAGACACAACATTGGTATTCAGTTTGTATACATGGTTCTGTGTGGCATATACAGGTGTGGTTACCTCTTTACCTTGTGTTATATACTGTTGTGAATAAGTAGGATTCTTCGGGATAGATATATTGCTTAATATTTGGACTTTGGATGTTTTTGGACGACCCATATAACTGGTCTCTGTAACAATATTTGCTCTTCTTCCTGTTTGATGTGCTTCATTAACATAGCTCTCACTGGTAATTATAATTTGTGACAAACCAGCTTGTGATCTATCATCCTCTGTTTTGCTGTCTGTTGCTGTGTTCGTTGTGAGTATTGTAGGCAACCACAATGTCTGGTTGCCAGTAACATCTTGTGTCATATTCTGTATGGCCGTTATATTGCCAACTGCCGCATCTACATTAATAGTAAAATTTTGTGGTAACTTTGTAACATTCTGAACAATTGCAGCATTTAGCGGTGCCTGTATGAGAGTAGTAGAGTTCTCAACATAGTTGCCATCACTAGAATCATCTGCTTCCTGTAATATGGGGTATGCTATACGCCCCATTGTTTCTAAACTCGTCTCTTCAATTCTCACTAAACCAGATAGGGAGTCCACTGCCATTTCTGTGTTGCACCTTTTCTCTGCAATGTGATATTCAATTTCTTTATCTACTTTGTGTACTGAATGGATAATGCTATCAATATTTGTTGAGTCAGGCTCTGGGTCGCCTTCCGTAGGAGACAATGGTAAAGCCCTCAAAACAGGAGTCCTTACACTTGGTAAGCTCATAATATTATTATCTGTTAATTTATGTTCCAAAACATTTTCATAAGGATTTTCACTGGAGGTGGCCGGCCCGTAATCCTGTAACAAAATATTTACAAAAATTAATCACTAGGTAACAAAAATTGTAACCTTATTTTATTTGTTAATAATTATGTAACTGTTCTCTGTAAATAATATGTATGTTGAATTACTTACATACAGATTGAATCTATATTATATCAGTACAGTGAAGTAATAAACTTGCTTATGCTGTTGATATAGTGTCAACATATTTTTTTGTGTGGGATGTTACAGACAAGATATTCTAGAAATATCCTGATGTACAAAATGACTAGATTCAACGGTAGTCAGCTTTATCGAATGAATGTATTATCATTAATCAACATAAATATTACAAGTAGTTAAATATTACCCTCATATCAACCATCCTCATGTGACCAAATTTATGACAGTAACTGGCTTGCTAAAGAACATGAAAATAATGTATACTTACCCAACAATTCTGAAATACTAAATACCAAATGTAAGGTTATCAATGAATACACTTTTAATTTCAAAGGTTTCTTTATTAAACAAATTAAGACCCTAGAAGCGTTTACAGTGCAATTATCTTTAATATTATGGCGATTGTGAAGTATATCTGAGCAAACATGACAGAAAAAATGTAAACATTCACCTAACATCACTTCTGTATACATTTACCATAGTTAGTGGACACAACTTCAGACTGAGACACAAGTACTGTGCACAATCAATGAAAATAACACTAGCAAACTTGACACGAAGGGTTTGTGATGGTTTTGATAAACAAAATATTTATGAAAGTATACAACATTTATATAATCAAGTTATATGACTAGGTAGTTAGGTTTGGTAACTGTGAGAGGTGTTTTATGAAAGTAGAACCTTTTTACTCACTTGCCGGGCCACTGGTTCGTATTCTGATGAACTTGACATGCTGTATACACTATCATCTTGGGTCAGACCCGAGATGACGGCTTGGAGAGCTCCTCAGCCTCCAAAATTATTTCATGTGACTGCAATCGAAAATCGATTCTTTACCCATATATCTTCGAAATCGTCAGGTATATGCACGGTGCATACCATAATGTTCTTGGTAAAATATTTTTAGTCCACAAATAGGATATGACTGTCGAGGTCATTGTTCCACAAAACAATTTGAAAGTCACTTTATTTCGTTTCCTACGAGAAAATATAACGAATCACACTAAAATAATGCATCATTAACGCTACTACATAGAAATAAAAGCATAAAATATATGAATAGGTTAATTCACTGCCGCCATTATTGTTGCACGGAAATTGAAATGTCTCCTTATAAACATCAAAAAAAGTAAACACTAACCTAATATACCAAATACTATGAAAGTAAATGAATAATTCCACTTGCAGCAACAATTAAAGCCTTCACGAGTCGGCCAGACCCGCTTAGCAACAAAGAGTTGAAAATGTAAGTACATACAAAAATGAGGTTTGTATATTTATAACTGTTCAATAAAACAATAATGACATAAGTATGGAATACTCATATACAATTAACGCTTGCTATCATATATAAATTGAATATTTACTGAAATTGACAACATCACAAAAGCCAAGTACTATGAAATCCAGATGTAAACACTTTTCGAGAAAATACTAATTTATACTTGTACTAACCTCTGCTTAGACAAATTAATAATTCCTAAAACGTAGCGAAACTATTTCCGTCCAATAATTGCATAGCACATAAGAAATAGGCCTCAAAGTTCGAAACTACGACCAAAACATTCACAAGACTCGAAGATGGCGGCCATTGCATTTTCTTGATGCAAAACAACGGGGTTTCACGGAACATGTCGAAGTAATAAGTACTTCCGGTCAAAAGATTTTTTTTATCTTAGTATAATTTTTAAGATAGTGAACTTAAAATAATGAGAATTAGAAATTAATAATTTAATTTTTAATTGAGTAAACGAATATCTCTAAGTTTAAATTAAATGTATAAAGCAAGTAATAATGTTAAAGTACTGCAGTTGATTTTAGTTTCGTCTGGATTTGTCTATGTACGAAATTTTCTCTTCTATGTAAAAATTCATAGACAAAATCAGTGAATCATAGACACCATTTTTTATTTTTATAAAGCATGCCACTCAATATGAATCGATTCATTTAATAGCCTTCTTCTTCTTTTTTATTTATGGCTTTCGCATTATTATGCATTTTGCCAGTATCAAGTATAATTTATTCTCAAGTAATTTTTACAAGAACGATGAAACGCGGGTGCGGTCTATTTCAAGGTCTTGCCGGAGTTTTGGTGTTAACTCCTTTCAGTACGATGCTTAATTCACTTATTTCAAAATTTCCATACACTGTTCATCACCGTCAATGTTTATTGAACAAAGCCACACCACTTTTATATAATAAACACAACTCTAAACTAGTTTATGAAATAAATTAAAATAAGCCATGAACTACACTGTCAGAATTCCCACCAAAACTCATATTTAATAGCCATTTCGTCTTTTATCAAAGTAGTTATTCTTCATTAAATAATACCTGTGTAGAATTATAATAAAAAATTACGGGTTGCACTCCGGGAGTGCCGACAGAAGTGAAAACTTACCAAACAAGATGCGAGAATACAAAATTACGGCAACATGTCCACTCGACATGATCAAAGTACATTCTACTCTCTTCGCGTTTATGCAAGCCTGGTACTTTTTACGGCAACATGTTCCAAATAAGAAACAACCTAAAAAGTTTTTCTTTGTCCAAATCGACATTTGTTTATTAATTACGGCTACTCGCCATGAAAAATGGACATTCTACTCTCTTCGCGTTTATGTGAACCTGGTACGTTTTTTTCATTTTATCAATATCAAAAACAAAATTACGGTAACATGTCTATTCACCATGAAAAAAACAAAGTGTGCGTCCCGGGACGCCCGACAGAAGTGATAACTTAAACTAATGTGGGTTAAAGTGAGAGCGGAAGAGCCTGCCACAGTCGTGTCAAAGTCGTGTCGAAGTCGTGTTAAAGTCGTGTCGAAGTCGTGTCAAAGTCGTGTCAAAGTCGTGTCAAAGACGTGTCAAAGTCGTGTCAATGTCGTGTCAAAGTCCGGTCCAAGCCGACTGGTCACTGTGTGACGCAACCTGGGACTTCGTAATTATCGATGTTCCAGGGAGGTCGGCTAACGTTGGCTGGTTGATGGACCGCTCGCGTTACGGAACGTTTCGGTTCACCCTCCCATAAGAAGTTATCACTTCAAAAAACGAACACAGTCCGATCAAAGTCCTGTGAAAGTCCGGTCCAATCCGACTGGTCACTGTGTGACGCCACCTGGGACTTCGAAATTATCGAAGTTCCAGGGAAGTCGGCTAGCGCTGCCTGGTCAACAGCTGCGCGTGACGTCTCGCGGAAGGTTCTCGAATATTCTGGAACCTTCCACTCGCCGCCGCTCGCGTTACGGAACGTTTCGGTTCACCCTCCCATAAGAAGTTATCACTTCAAAAATACTAGCTTACGATTTTAATGCTTTATGTGCAAAATCTCTCTATATTATTGCTCCAAGATTGTTGATGTAACATATCATCACATTTTTAATTTCATATTTATTTACATCCATTTACTATAGCAAGCTTATGGTCTTACTCGGATTACTTACGATTGGTAGATTGGGGATTTTTAGAGCAAAATAATTGTTGGTGAAATTTTGGGAAAATGAAGTACACCGGGAAATTGATATGGAAAAGAAAATATGGAGAAAATTTGATATTGACTGATAGGGTTTGTGTTTAATTTTCATTATTATGATTACGTTTTCATTATTATTTAGATATTTGATGCATAGTAACATCGATGTTTTCACTTACTCGTATATCATCGATTGGCATTAGACGATTATAATCGATCCCTACTGCGAAGTGCGAATGCAACAGAGCGCATGCGTAGCCCATGAAGTAGTACTTCTTCTTCTTTTTATTTATGGCTTTCGCAGTATTATGCATTTAGCCAGTGTCAAGTATAATTTATTCTCAAGTTATTTATACAAGAACGATGAAACACGGGTGCGGTCGATTTCAAGGTCTTGTCGGAGTTTTGGTGTTAACTCCTTTCAGTACGATGCTTAATTCACTTATTTCAATGTTTCCATACACTGTTCATCACCGTCAATGTTTATTGAACAAATCCACACCACTTTTATACAACAAACACAACTATAAACAAGTTTATGAAATAAATTTAAATAAGCGACAAAAGTGGTGTAAATTTGTGCAATAAACATTAACGGTGATGAACAGTGTACAGAAACATTGAAATAAGCGAATTAAGTATCGCACTGGAAGGAAAACACACCAAAACTCCAACAAGACCTTGAAAATCTTCACACCGATATTTCATCGTTCTTGTGAAGACTTGGGAATAAATTATACTTGTCATTGGCGAAATGCGTAATAATGCGAAGCCATAAATAAAAAAGAAGAAGAGTTTTGGCGGGAATTTTGACAGTGCAGTTCGTCTTTTATTTTAATTTATTTCCTATACATACTAGTTTTACGTTTTGTTTGTAATAGGAAAGTGGTGTACATTTATGCAATTAACTTGATTTATACATTTTGACGGTGATGAGCAGTGTACGGATGTATTGAAATAAATGAATTAAACATCATACTGAAAGGAATTAACATTAAAACTCCAACAAAATCTAATAACGACCGCACTCGTGTTTCATCGTTCTTGGGAAAAGGGAATATAATAAAATGTCTAATACTAGTATATCAATTATAGCATATAGATCCTGATAGATATCATAGACTGGCATCAAGGACAATATGATATGTAGGTAAGAATTTGTATATACGTTTGAAGAACTTGTATCCATGGACAAG
Organism: Amorpha juglandis; assembly: GCA_949126905.1. Classification (NCBI taxonomy): domain Eukaryota; kingdom Metazoa; phylum Arthropoda; class Insecta; order Lepidoptera; family Sphingidae; genus Amorpha; species Amorpha juglandis. The sequence goes on from OX421365.1 coordinate 9,218,924, forward strand.
AATAAATAAAATAATAAAAAAAGGTTATTAAGGGAAAATTGAGAGTTTTGGCGGGAATTCTGATAGTGCAGTTCATCGCTTATTTTAATTTATTTCATAAACTTGTTTAGAGTTGTGTTGGTTGTATAAAAGTGGTGTTGATTTGTTCAATACACATTGACGGTGATAAACAGTGTATGGAAACATTGAAAAAGTGAATTAAGCATCGTACTGAAATGAGTTAACACCAAAACTCCAACAAGACCTTGAAATCGACCGCACCCGTGTTTCATTGTTCTTGTAAAAATTACTTGAGAATAAATTATACTTGATATTGGCAAAATGCATAAAATGCGAAAGCCATAAATAAAAAAGAAGAAGAAGGCTATTAAATGAATCGATTCATATTGAATGGCATGCTTTATAAAAATAAAAAATGGTGTCTATGATTCGTTCGCTCGTTATTTTCGTTATTAAATTACCTATCTAGTGAATAGTGATGTTAATCTCATATGACAACAATCTGTACTTTAAAAGGAGACGCAGGGAATCTTTGCATTTTTCTCATTTTTATGGTTCATTTATAACGACAATTAAAAAAAAATATATCAACATTAACATGAATTTCAATCGAATAAAGTGAAGCTGACAGATTGTTAGAATATATTGTATATTTTTTTAATCAATATTTATTTTAAGTAATGACTAGATAGCCTCTAAAAATCTCGATCGCGCGGCGTTTTTCTGGGGGTATGGCCTTAATAAGCGTGTTCGAAAGTGCAAAATATTGATTTATATCGAATCGTAAATTTTTAAAATTATTATTTAAAATTGTGAGATATTAAGAAAAAAATATCGATTTTTCGGCTTGAAATTTTGTTCACATTTCATGGCATCTATTTTTAGATATGGTTTCGATATTTAATAAAAAAATATCAATAGATAATATGTCGGATCGTAATCTATACTTATAAAATAACATGTCCTGACTGACTGACTGATTCATCATCGCCGAGCGTTAACTATCAAGGCTACAAGCATGAAATTCGGACTGTATATTCATTTTGTTTTATAGGCACCCACTAAGAAAGGATTTTAGAAAATTCTACCCCACAGGGGTCAAAATAGGGGATGATAATATGTATGAAAGTCCGTCATTTTGAAAGATACCTAAACAAAATTTTGTATTTCGGTTATTGACGTAAAACAAATGAATACGTGTTTCAGGAATTTTGGAAATTTTAGTAAATAAGAGATGAAAAGGTGGGTGAAAGTTAATGCGAAAGTGAGTTTGTTTGTTACGCTTTCACGCCTAAATCACTGAACCGATTTTGATGAATTTATCTACAGGGATAGATGGGACCCTGGAGACGGTTACAGGCTACTTTCATCCCGGAAAATGCTGTTCACGCGGGCGGAGCCGCGAGCAAAAGCTAGTATCGTACATCGGCAACAAGAGTATCACAACACAAAAAAGTGTAATTTTTGGGAAATCGTATATGACTTTAATTTTGTATAAAAATTACATTTAAAACGAATACGATACTCTCGTTGCCGATGTGCAATACATTGCCAAAAATATTGACATAACGAAAAAAGGTATTGATTATCCACATCCCTAGTGCTTAATAAGACATGCTCGTATTTGAGGTTATGTTTGGAATAGCTCACCCGTATGCTTTTCCGTAGTATTCGAAACTAGATTAGATATATAGCTAAAATTAGAATATAAATATTATTATATTGCAGCAGCACGATGAGCGATTTTGTACTAAACGATAGTGATACGGAAGTGGATTCAGATGAGGAGGTGAGCTTCATATTTATATTTTAATAAATTAGTGTATATTTTTTTTGCTTCATCATTAATGACTTCTGGATTATTCTAGTTGCAAGAAGCTTTTGCTAAGGGCTTAATAAAGCCAGGCCTCAATGAGGAAATCGAAAAAGTCGAAAAGAAATACGTCAATAACGTAGCTGATTTGAAAACAAAATTAAAAGAATTCAAATTGAAATTGCCATGGGTGGAGTCTTTAGACCTGGTGACAACGGTGGCACCTATGGCACCTGATGTTGCTTTACAAATACAGGAAACTGCGCAAAGGAGAAAGTAAGTTAAGAGACAAGTTACGACACCGTAAATATTTAATTTCTTGTCATAGACTTTGTTGTTTTTGCTAATCATAATAATGAGTCAAAGGTTAAAATATGTCGTATTGATATTTATTTTTAGTTACTGCTATTTAATACTTAATATTGTCATAATCCTTAATCTAATAATAGAATAGAAAGTTAATTGTTGTAATAAATATAAATCTAGAATCTTTTAACCAAACTATAAATTATTCATGGAAACAAAAGGAATACCAAAATATTCTGTGAATACCCTTTAACATGGTGTTATTTTAACTGATTTAATTTTTTCATAACCATACATACAATATACACACTCCCATCTATATCTTGTGAGGGTAGGCAGAGGCCAGAGGCTTTCGAGTACCAACAACTATGATCCTGACACACCTTCACTTCTTCCACATTCATTCATCTTTTAATATATTTTCGCCAGTTGAGGTTAATTCGTAACATGCCTTTTTCGGAGAAGATCATTTATTTGCTTGGTATACTTTTATTTGACCACCCTTTTCTGACCCTCCCATTCACATTTGCATGATAAATACTTTTTATAAGTCATCTTTCATTCCTCCTCTCCATATTAGCTTACTCTTTGCTATCCTAGTCACCACATCATTCTTCATCATATAAGGGATCACCCTTATCTCATTATTCTGAAGCACATTTACACTGCATTTATTCGACTTTCATGCTTCTTCTGCCAAGCCTGGCTTCTTGCAAGGTAGGTGCCTCATATGCGAGAGGCTGTCTGGATTGGTACAACCTCTTTGTATATTTCTACCAAGCAAGTGTACTAGCACTGTTGTGTTTCTGTTTGAAGGACATTGAAGCCAGTGAAATTACTGGGCATTATGACACTTAACATGTTATGTCTCGGAGTGACGTGTGCAGTATTTCACTCTAGTAAAATATTTTGTCCATTGTTGTAGTTAATACATTGTTTCAGAAATGTAAAAGAGAACAACAAAGGTAATAAGGTATATGATCCTGCAGAAGATCCTGTACTAAATGAGTTTAAACGTGAAAATCTCATTCACCGTCAAGCACAGGCAGCTGTTGTTGAGGGTATAAAGAAACTAAAAGAGCTTGGACTGCCTACAAGAAGGTAACATTTATTAGTTTAATATGTAACATCGAATCAATCAAAGTCCCCTACAAATCAACTTATATGTAATCAAAATCAATTGAAGTTGTGTTTCAACATCAAATTAACAATTGATAGCATGATGCACCCTGGATGCTGGCTACTTTAGTGAAACATTTTTTTTCCAACACTTGCATTTGACGCCTTTTAAATTGCCATCCGGAGCGCGTATCCAGGTACCTCCTCCCCCCTGAATATGGGCCTTAGGAAGTTATACTTGTTGTTTCAGACCAGATGACTACTTTGCAGAGATGGCTAAAACTGATGAGCACATGCAAAAGGTTCGCAAGAACCTCATGGCGAAGCAGGCGGCTCAGGCGCGCATCGAGAAAGTACGACAACTGAGAGATCAAAAGAAGATAGCCAAACGTGTACAGGTAAATACAAGTTAATTATAGTTTAAAAATCTTTGTCTAGTGATAATAATTACAATGATTTTTATTGATGACATTAATATTGAAGTGTGAATTAATATATTCTTATTGTTGACTAAGGCTTAATAACCTGCTCTTGTGCAATAGAGGCGGAGGCCTATGCCCTGTATTGGGATGTGTATAATACAGGGCTTATTTATTATTATTGAAGTGATAACTTATGGGAGGGTGAACCGAAACGTTCCGTAACGCGAGCGGTCCATCGACCAGCCAGCGTTAGCCGACCTCCCTGGAACATCGATAATTTCGAAGTCCCAGGTGGCGCCACACAGTGACCAGTCGGCTTGGACCGGACTTTGACACGACTTTGAAACGACTATGACACGACTTTGACACGACTTCACACGAGTTTGACACGACTTTGAAACGACTTTGACACGACTTTGACACGACTTCAACACGACTTCGACACGACTTTGACACGACTTTGACACGACTTTGGCAGTAGGCAGGCTCCTCCGCTCTCACTTTAACCCACATTAGTTTAAGTTATCACTTCTGTCGAGCGTCCCGGGACGCACACTTTTTTTTATTCTTATTGTGGTCTAATTAACTGAGAAATGAATTATTTCAGATCGACACAAAACTAAAACAAGCATCCGAAAAGAAACAAATGTTGGAACAATTGAAACGCGTCAGAAAAGGAAAATCATCCGATTTAGATTTCTTAGATGACAACAAAAATAAAAATAACAAAGGAAAAGGTGGTCCACAAAACAAGATTTCCAAAAAACGAGCATTGAAAGATAAGAAATTCGGTTTTGGTGGCAAAAAGAAAGGTTCTAAACTGAATACAAGAGAATCATCTCATAATATGGATGGCTTCAATAGTTCATCGAAGAAAAGACCAGTTAACATTAAGAATAAATCATTTAAACCAAACAACAAGAAAAAAAATCAAAGACCCGGTAAATCCAAGAGGAAAAACGCTAAGAGATGATAAAATTTAACAATTACCATAATAATTATAATAAATTACTTTACTATACTGTATATTTTGATTTAATTTCTTATAAATTTATTTCGTCGACGATTAAGACGGTGGCCACTTTTTTCAATTCTAAATTGGATGATGGGTTTATGGGATTCACCAGATATCAATTTTGAACTCAATCGGACCTAAAACAAGGAATAACATAATGGCGAACACTTTTGTCGTACATATACACTACGCATGTAACCTCGAAGGGGTAGCCAGAGTCTTAACCAGTACACCTACATTTCGCCGAACTTCAGTCCAACAGTCCCACGATGTCATAGGGAGCGAGCCTATCGTCATACTGGGCACAACTCCAGACTCTGGGCTGATACTAAGCATTTCGCGATAGAAAAACATAATATCAGTTTTGCACGACCCGGGGATCGAACCCCACGCCTCAGCATGGCTGTCTTACCACATACGCATTACAACTGCGCCATTGTAGCGGCGTTCTCCAGATATCAATTTTCTAGTCACCGGCCGTAAAACTGAATTGGCGGTCATTTTTTTCAGTTGAACGGTATTGTTTCGGTAGAACAGACATTTCACTTTGAGTGAAAGATGCTAAATGAAAGACAGACATTTACAACTACATATTTCTTTCACTAGAATGACCTGCGTGGCGCAGTGGATGAGTAGACTGAAGCGAGAGGCTGTAGGTTTAATTCCCACAAATACTTGTTTCGGGTCTGGGTGTCTGAGTGGGGGAGTCACGACTATCTTTCATGTAGAAACATGTGGTGAAAAATGTTTTACCTAATTCTTTGTGAGTATTTCTATTCTATTCCCACGAATGCACTCTCATACACACAAAGCGGCAGGGGTAAAAACAAATACTTAAATATTAATTGTATTTCATTCTTACACATGGTCTTATTTATAAAGTTTCTAAGTAATGATTAGTTAAACAATGTTTTCGTCTCTTTTAAGTTTTTTTTATGAATCGCGCTGACAGAAAGACAAAACAGTTTTTAACTAATCAATGCATAAGAAACGTTTACAAGTAAGGCCCATATTGTAGGGGATGTAAATCTTAAAAAAAAACAGTTATGGTAATTTATAAAATGTTTATTTCCATTTACTATCTACCACTTGCGACCTTTCCCCTTTTTCTTCTGCTGTTGCTTGCGTTGCCACGCGCTTTCCGTCTGCTTGGGTTCGACGCGAGGGCTTTTGGCCGATGCAACCGACGACGGAGTAGTTTGCTGCTTACTCATGTCACTTTAAAATAAAAAGAAATATTATTATTGTTACTTTTACTGTGGTACACTTCAAGAATTGAACATTTAAAAAAAGAATATAAAATAAACTAGTAAAAACAAATAAGTACGAATGGCGGTCTATCGATGTCGGCAATTTTTTTTTAAACAACCTTTGGATGGATTGGATGAATTTATCGTATATTGTATTATAAAGTAATCTGTTTTACTTCCTAATTACTCACACAAGTATGTGTGCGTAAGAATGAACTGAAACATCTATACGTATTTACGTACTATTGATCGGTGGCGGTGGTAGACATGCCTTGGCTGCCCTTGATGACGTCACGCCTTACGCCGCGACGCTTCCTATACGCCGTGCGCTCGTATTTCGGCAACCATCTGCGTAAACGTAAAATGAGTTATTAATCATAATATCATGTATATTATAATTGACAATTGATATTCATTACAAGTATATTGGAAAATTTGATAGATGAAATTGAAACAATTTTAAATCTTCACATTGTGGCAGTAAAAGTGTTGGTTATTTTTGGAGACTGATTTCTGTTTAGACCCTTAGTTCCCAAAGTGGCCCAGGTGGACCCCCTAGTGGTCCACGGGAGACTCGACGGCGGTCTACGTTGGCGTGACAAAAAAAAGGCTCACAATTCGTAAGCCACGGGGGCCACGAAAATTTATCAGCTATTGATAGTGAAGAACTAAAATGTTGGCTTGACTTCACCTATCAATGTAGGCAGATAATATTTTAAGAAGCTCAGCGATTGTTACTTGTAAAAACTTGCATATTCCATATTCAGTTTTGGGAATATGGTAGAAATGTAGCTGCAGGGGAGGGGGTTCACCGGAACCAGCTAAATATTGAAAGTGGTCTACGAGAAAAAAGTCTGGGAACCATTGAATTTAACTAATTAAAAAAATCAAGTCATCCCACCTATTCTGGCGACTGCTGCGGGACTTAATGTGTCCTGACGGTCGACGAACAGTCTTTTATATCTAGATTAAACTGTACTTACTATCAGGTACTGTGTGGCTTGCTGTGTAAGGATAAAAATAACTTGCCTACAATTCAAATCCCTACAATTTTCCAATGGTGGTCAAGACTTGTATAAAGATTATAGTTGACTAACCTCTCTGGATCCGGAGGCTTGGAGAGATCTGCGCTAGCCGGCAGCTTCGTCTTACGTCTGCGCTTCTGTTTCTTCTTCTGAAGCAACTCTGAGCCGGGCGTTCTGTGTCACAAACAAATGTTTATAAAACGCTTGTGGGCACATAATATGTATGACATGCACACGTCACGTATAAATGTAATTGTGTTTAATTAATAAAGTCAGTTGTCAGTCGAGATTCGCTGGTTTTATTCCTTTCTCGAGTACGCACACTACAAACCTCATAATATATAGTCGCCTTACACGATAATCTGAATCTATACATATATAATGGTCAGAGTCTGTCTTAATATGTTTGCGCGTCCCACAGAAACTGCTGAACGAATTTCGATGCAGGTTTTATTGTTATGTTAAGGTCCAATAAGCATTAGGTATAAAAAGTTAAAGAAACCACGGGATCCATGTGGCCACGGTTACTTGTTAATACCAGAAATATACTGTTTTCTTAAAATATAATTTGTTTATGCTAATTTCCGCAATCGCTGCATGAATTTCAATGCCCGTTCTATTACTTTAAGCAAAGCTAAATTATAAAAAAAATGCTCAATTGTTTTATTATCCTATATAAAGATTATCATGATGGTGTAATAATAATCACGATGGTTCATTTGCAATGTTATTGTACTGGAGATTTGAAGAGTAAGTGGGAAAATAATGGCATTAGAAGGTGATAGGTTTGCCCTTCAAAATAAGTAAAGTGGGATATGTATTACTCACCCGGGCGATTGTTCCTGTTTGCTCTGAACAGTTTTCTTAACAACTTTGGCTCCCATCATCCACTTAGACGACTCCAGAGCGTCGATGTCAATTTTACTCTAAAATCATCAAACCACATGGTTACTATAATGTTTGTATTCATATTTTTTAATTGCAGCTTTTTAAATATTTGGTATCTTTAAGGAGTTTTAAATAATATTTTATTTGGGAACAAACCATAATGGTATGGTGTTGATAGATTTAATATGGGTATTGTGGATGTATCTGTATTGTAAGTATTTAGAACCATACTAAAAAATCCTATTATCTTTACATAATTAACATATTATGTTTTATATCGTTATAAATTTTCCACACAGTTTACAAATCGTTATTATGCCAGAGCAGATTGAGTAGTGTGTGTTGTCGCGTTATATTGAATGTTGCTTAATAGGGGCACCCGAAGGGAGCACACATACAAAGTCTAAATACAGTCTGTGCAGTGTTCTGTGCAATACTTTCATAATCGTTAGTAATAAATGTGAATAACAATAATAATGTGAGTAGTTTTGTTTATATAGTAAGTGTTGTGTAAGTACGCGCGCGCGTGTGTGTGTGCGTGCGTGCGTGTGCGTGTGTGTGCTTGTCGTGCGTGCGTGTCCGCGGGCGCGAGTGCCTTCACGAGGCGGGCGGCGTGCGTGTGTGTGTGTGTGTGTGTATGGTGGTGCACTCACGTCCATGTGGTGTATCGGCGGCAGTCCGGCGGCGAGGAGCGTGGCGCGCGCGGGGTCGGCGGGCGCGAGTGCCTTCACGAGGCGGGCGAGGGCGCGCTTGTCGTGCGGAGCGGCGCGTGCGAGCGCCTCGTGTGCGTGCGCGGCGGCGGCGGGGCGGCCGGCGCGGGCGTGCGCTCCCGCAGCGCCGCGCCACACGCTCCGCAGGGACACCACGCTCGCCTGCACACACCATGCATTTTTTTTAATTAATAACATTAATCAGTCAGCTCGCTCTTCTAATGGTAAGCGTCATGCCTACCCATAAACAGGAGCAACACCAATCAGAACTTCGAATAATAAAGTACTGCATGTCATTGAACTGCACTTAGACTGAGACATAAGATGACAAGCATAATGTTTTCTTCACCATTCTTCCTCCACCTGTCCTTGTCCTACTTACATTGGGGTCGACACATAATGCTTTTAACACAATATGTTACACAAAGATAAGGCATGTCTAATCAGCTGCCTGCCTGCGGTCAATCCCTCTAAGAAATATTTTCTTCACCATTAGAACAAGCGATAATTAACTATGAATACACACACATATTTGAAAAATCATAACCGAGTTGAATACTTTACCGACCCTTGAGATAATGAGAAACGAGCTAAACAAGGTGGGAAAAGGTGATGGGCCTACCACAGTATCCAGCAATTATAATATGGCTGATGTTTTTAATTATAAAACTGTAAAGTGTATTAATGACATTTATTTAGAGTAGGTAAATAACAAAAAAAAATTAAAAGTCAATTTAGATTACACTACACTTACCATCAAGTGTAATGAAGTTACTTTGCCAAGCTATAGGAGTACATCCTTATGTACCTGTGCCTGCATCGGTTATCCGCCTATCTTATCGCAGATACCTCAATTTGCTTCTTCGGGGTGTGAAGAAGCATTTATACAGGCTGGCATGACTCTGGTGACCATCGATAAACTCATTGTTTGTCAGTGGCCGCTTGTTTTTTTTAGACTGTACTTCGCTTTACCATCAGGTGTAGTGGAGTCAATTTGCCGTGCTCGGATAAAAATAGCTAGAATAATGGAATTTTACCTCATCATCCTTGTAATGTTCATAGACATCTGTGAAGAGTTGAGAGGCTCTGGCCAGTTCATTGTCGGCACTCAACAGGGTACACAGCACGCCGACCACTCCCGGACGGTATTTAAACTCACTATCTTCTAGAAGTTTCACTGCTGCTTTTCTATCACCCTGAGAAAATAAAAAAATACAATACATTATAATATTTAAAAAAAAAACAGGCACCTTAGTTATTGTTATTCCCATTTTAATTTTGATCTATACTTCGATTGTTGCCACATTAATAGTCACTTTCATATTGAGGTATAACTCACGCCGAAATATCCAAAAGTGTAGGCAGAGTGTAGAAAGATTACCAAAAGTCGATTTATTGCTGTAACATACTTACATGCGACAGTAAAATCTGTACGGCAGCCAATAGTAAATTGCCACCGTATTTGAGCAACAGCGCCACGGCTTGGTCCTTTTTCCCTTCTTTAGCCAATGACGAGGCTTCGATCACGGCGGCGCGGCGTTCGTCGCCGAACTCCTTCACTAGCTTCACGCAGCATTGCTTGCAGAAATCGGGCTATGCGGGGACAAAAATACGAAATTAGTGATTATTACTTCTAGTAGGTAACGTTTATGTAGCAGGTGCCGCCAATCTTCTGTACCCACAATAGCAGGAGAATCATGTGCATGTCGTAAAAGAATGGGCGGAAGGGCAGGCAGGATTTGAGCCTGAGTAAATCGCGTTCATCGTACGAAATGCAACAGTAAACTACTATTTAATTTTTTTTGAAACAATGATGAGACAGTGGGCCGAATTGCCTAACCACTTCCATTTTTTTGAGACAGTGGTGTGACAGTGGGCCGAATGGGCCAGGTTATTACCACTAGAAATTCATGCTATAACCAAAAGTGCCTACAGGGTGGCTCTACCACATGGAAAATCTATAAACTAATTTAAGTCTGGGGATTTTTTTTTAAAGCATAGACCGACAAACGAGCAAGTGGGTCACCTGATGGTAAGTGATCTCCACCGCCCATGTACGCCTACAATATTAGAAGAATCATAGGCATCATAGGCGCGTTGCCAACCTTAAAGGGATAATTAAGGAATTGGGAAAGGGGGGGATTTGGGCCTCCGGATATCTCACTCACAGTACGAAACGCAACAGCAACCCGTCTCTTTACGTTGGTTTGCTGTGAGACAGTGGTAACCTGGCCGAGCCGGCCCATTCATGCTGTAGACAAAACTGTCTACAGCGTGGCTCTACCAGATTATTTACTTATGGTGCTGCCACACCGGTGTTAGAAAATGTTATATAACATTTTATAACAGCGGTGTGGCAGCATTATTTAGTAAACATTTCTTAACAATTTGTAACATTTTTTAACCGCGGGCGGCGGTACTTTTGAGAGCGGCGCCGTCAAAGAAGCCGTAAAAGAAGCCGTCAAAGAAGGGCCGATGTCATGTTTTCAAATGTTATAAAATGTTAGAAAATGTTTTTGTTAACATTTTATAACATCGGTGTGGCAGCACCATTACTCATATAGATTTGGCAGATACATATTAAATTGAACATGGTTGTATAATCTGATGTTGAGGTGAAATGGTTTTACTAATACATATTTTTTAGTTAAGTATCTTATAAATTATAACATTTGGACTATCACTATCCCATCTGCATGTTTCAACAATTTGAACCAATGGAAAAGGTGGCAGGAATATAGAAGATATACATACCTGATTAGAATATATGGCCAGTAAAGCCTGGTTGTAGGCAATGGCTGAACGCTGCCTCGAGTTCAGTTTGTGTTCCAAGCCGTCTGCGGTTGCTGCCTTCATGCGTTTGCGGGAATCGAAAACATTCCCGTCTCTGTAAGTAAAATATTGGATAAATAATTATTTTTATGGATGCAATAACATGTTAACCCACATTGAGTAAAAATTTAAACGTTGATTTTATTTTGCAAAATTTATTGAATTTATGTAGGGTACATTCCGTATTCTATAGAAACGTACCATTATGCAAAATAGATCTTTAACCCTCTTTATCGCGCCTTAACACCGGTGTAACGTTCGAAACAAAAAAATATTTGAAGCTAACTATACATTATTTTCGAAACTACAGCTGCTCAAATCATTACAAGTATCACTGTTATCTAGTGTAAATTTAAATAGCCAACGACAACGTATTCAATAACCAGTCAGTGTCAAAACGGCGCTTGGTTAACAAGCTTTAAGCAGACATGTGGTAAGTTTTAATTTATATCTTTAGTTATTGCGATTAACTTGCACATGCTTTGTAAAAAATCTATTACCAATGAACCTAGTGTCCTATCCATAATAACACAAATGTTTGATAATCATTGCATCTCTAATTATTTGCTTAGGTTTGTGGACGTATCGTATTTGTAACGTTGCGAAATACTCAACCAACTGCTATCAATTAACTATGTAACACGGGTGATACATTGCACAGCAACAAAAAATTAGACAGACATCAACTGCCCCCAAATCGTCAAACAGTATAATTCAACGTGGGTGGGATCGACCTTGCCGATACCTTGTTGATGGCCCTATACCAGAATAATTTTAAAACAAAGAAGTTTTTTATAGCCCTACTTACACAATTGCTAGATAATTTTGTAAACAATCCCTGGTTGTTGCACCGAAGACTCACCACTCAACAAGGAATAATAAGTATTCCGCTGAAAAATTCGGAGTGTAAATTTAAGGAATTTCTCAAAAAAAGTAGAAAAAATCTTACTATTCCCAGGCCTGCTGAAGCGGTTAGCTTCGACACTACTGGACATTTTCCGATTTTTAGGGAACGAGCGTGATGCAAATACTGCAAAACAGGTATAACTAACGTAAACCGTAAATGTTATGTTTTTTATTGAAATAAAGAGCTATGCTGGCTGAATTTTGTTTTATTTTTATTGATGAGATACATTCACGTAGAAGCGCAACGTAACATAAGAGATACGTAGTTTCTGGTCACAATTTGTCTCACTGTTTCGCAACGTAACATATTTGTAACATGCCTTTAAAAAAAATGTAATATCGCTAGATTTTTTTCACTATTTTTTTAGGCATCTATAATCCCTAATTATCCAATATTTTCAAAAAAATCCAGAATAAATACGATTTTTTTCTTTTGAGCGTTAAAGGGTTAAACTATTGATTTAAATCAATGAATTTAGCAAAATAAAATTGACATATTATACATTTTACCATTACCACAACCCTCGCATGCGAGAGACCGTCTGGGTTGGTACCACCGCTTTGTCTATTTCTGCCACCAACAGTGTGTAAGCACAGTTGTGTTTTGGTTTGAAGCCAGTGAAATTACTGGGCATTATGAGACTTAACATTTTTATCTTGGGGTGACGAGCGCAGTTCAGTGACATGCAGTACTTTGTAATTCAAAGTTCTGTGTGGTTTAGCTTCTGTTTATGGGCAGCCGTGGCTCTTACCATCAGGCGAGCGCTTTCCTCGTGTCGTCATTCAATCAAATAAAAATAAATAAATACAAATTCAAGTTAACAATGCTTCGCTACTCTTTTGTTTCCATTGTAAACAATATTTTGGATAATGTTATCTTACCTGTTGATGACAACTATGTTGTTGCTGGCGATCGCGATCAATGCCTGATCACTCGGCTTGTCTTTCAATACATTCTGATAGATAGTGGCCGCTTCTTTTTCTTTGCCCATTTGTTGAAGGCAGTATGCTTGTTGGACCCTGTACGGTTAACAAATTTTATAATATTAAACCTTAAATCATTTATAGGTTACGTAATTACATTTAATAATACTGCTTCGGTGGCACAGTTGTATTGCGTACGCGGGGCTGGAATTTGATGATATGCTCACTCCTTATCACATCATGGGATGGATATAAGCTTGGGGTATCATGGGTGTACAAGTTTCGTCTCTACCTACCACTTTAGATGATACAGATGCGAGTTCATATATTTAAAAAAATCGCAATTCGTAACCCATTGTTCTACAAACACATACTATGTCTGATATCTTTTATAGTATTATAATGTGGAGTATATTTTACCTTATAATTGCAGCTTCTTCCTTAGCCTCCTCCTCGGTGCCCCCATCATCAATCACACTCTCAGAACATGCTTGTTCAGCTCTTTTCAAAATACCGAGGGCTTCATTGTACTTGCCTCGCATGGCCATTGTACTGCCAGCATTGTAGGCGAGTTCGTATGTATTGTCGTCGAATTGAGGTAGCTCTGATGACTGCGGATAGATACAATGTTTTATCAAATAAATCTGTTACCTATTTGATGTAAACATAACAAACTTATAAGCTATTCAAAATGTAGATTTTTTTAAATTACACATTATTTTTTTCATTCATATATTATGTAATATACGACAAATATTTGCTTTTATATTTTAGTATTGTCATTTATTTTTCAGGCTGGCAATTGCCCTCTTATTGATTGTGCCTGTATTTTGATTTCTAGTTACTTTGTAGGTAAAAAAAATACAATGAAAACTTACGGGGTTAAGTGCTGCCAGGTTAGCCACAACGGCAGCCATGTTTGCTTTCCTCTCATCTTCGTATTCATCAGTGGTGTTCTTCACTAAATCACGGTACAGGTTGTAGCATTCCTGGTATTGTTCTAGTCTGTACAATACTTGAGCCCTGAGAAACAAATTATTGCTCTTGTACGTCAATTTTCATAAGATTATCATGAAATATTATGTGATTCTATGCAATCCAAATAAGAATAGGGACATCTGTCTAATTTTTCCTTCATTAAATTATCTTTAAAATCAATTTTTGTAATACCAGTACTCATTAATAAATACTGCATAAAATATACTATGTATGTAATCTTGTTTCCTATAAAAACATACTTTTGCAATGAGGTCCACTTTCCTATTCTTATTTAGACCACATATTAAATTCTTTATATCTGTATTTACTATTTCATAAGTAATGAAAAGCCGTACAACAACAAGCAATAGTCACCTCAATTCCTTCAAGGCTGGTGTCAGTTCAGGAGCCTTGTCAATAGTCTGCAACGCATCCTTTGGTAAGTTGAGACGATACTGAGTGTATGCCTTCTCAAAATGCAAGTCGGTGGTGAGTGCTGCATTTTTAGAGCTTGTAAGGGCAGTGAGGGCCTCCTTGAAGTTGTGTAACTGAATGTGGCAGATCACCTTGCAGTGGAACGCTTTTTGCTCAGTGGGAGCTATTTGAAGTACTGTGTAAAGTTTTAATACATTAAATTATAATGTACACACATAACAGATATTTTGTTAATTATATGCAGTATACCTGCATATGGGGTGACTAATGAAAACCCTGCATTATTGTCATACTATATAATATTTTTAGAACTAGAAATATTTTATGTTCATCAGTAAAAATATATGTATTTACTGATTACTAGAATTAACTATTATTTATAACAATTGTTTTCTCAAAAGCAAATTTGTTATAGAGAAAATCAGTATTTCTAATATATATCATTCTATAAAGGTAAAATTATAAAAGAACATTCGGAATATGTTTATGTCTAGGGGGGTTTTATATAGACATCTGTGTGATATCTCATAAGACGGTAATGTGCACAGAAAGCATTTTTGTATTAAATATTAGGTGAAGTTCACCGAGAATTTATGGAAATATCTTAAGAAACCCTTGCCAGATGTAATAAACATAGTGAACAAGAATAATCAGGAAATATTAATTACAAAAATGAGGACCTAACTTTGCATGCAACTTTGACAACTTACAATAATATAAGAACAAATTTATTATATTGATAGGTTACTTACTTTTTGTCGATGCTTTTAACGCTCTATCATAGTCACCATTTTGGCAAAATTTATTTAATTCGATATAAGCCTGAACAAGGTTACTTTCCTTGTTGGCTGACATTTTTTTGACAACAGGGCAAAAGCAGTGTGACCAGATTACATTTACATTGAATACCAAAGTCCTCTCGAAAAAATTCCAACTGACACCTATTAATGATCAATAAAATACCAACTTTGAAAATGAACAATTAATAAAACATTTTATTATAACCGAAACAAAGACAATAAAAATCAAGATACGGGAATAATACAAACTTTTTTTCTTAATTTATTCTTGTACATAGACAATTTCTTCAGACGCATATTATGTAAATTAATATTACATTACTAGATGACCCGGTGAACTTCGTATCACCTACATATTATATTTGTGTAAAATGTGGTCAAAACTTAATACAAATGTTTCATTTACATTAAATGCAATTAAGTGAGGTACTGCACCATTGCACGTGAGGTAGCCCGTCGCACATTTAATTGACTTCGACGACCTAAGTCAGGTCGTCTTCCACCTCCCCCCGGTGGGACAGTCCTGTCCCTGTCCTGTCCTGTCCTGTCCCTGTTCTGTCCTGTCCCAGTCCTGTCCTGTCCCTGCCCTGTCCCTGTCCCAGTCCTGTCCCTTTCCGGTCCTGTCCCTGTCCTGTCCTGTCCCTGTCCCTGTCCCTGTCCCTGTCCCTGTCCCTGTCCCTGTCCCTGTCCCTGTCCCTGTCCCTGTCCCTGTCCCTGTCCCTGTCCCTGTCCCTGTCCCTGTCCCTGTCCCTGTCCTGTCCTATCCTATCCTATCCTGTCCTATCCTGTCCCTGTCCTGTCCTGTCCTGTCCCTGACCTGTCCCTGACCTGTCCCTGACCTGTCCCTGTCCTGTCCTGTCCCTGTCCCTGTCCCTGTCCCTGTCCTGTCCTGTCCTGTCCCTGTCCCTGTCCCTGTCCCTGTCCCTGTCCCTGTCCCTGTCCCTGTCCCTGTCCTATCCTGTTCTGTCCCTGTCCCTGTCCTGTCCTGTCCCTGTCCTGTCTTGTCCTGTCCCTGTCCTGTCCCTGACCTGTCCCTGTCCTGTCCCTGACCTGTCCTGTCCTGTCCTGTCCCCGTCCCCGTCCCCGTCCCCGTCCCCGTCCCCGTCCCCGTCCGCGTCCCCGTCCCCGTCCCCGTCCCCGTCCCCGTCCCCGTCCCCGTCCCCGTCCCCGTCCCCGTCCCCGTCCCCGTCCCCGTCCCCGTCCCCGTCCCCGTCCCCGTCCTGTCCCTGTCTTGTCCCTGTCACTGTCCTGTCCTATCCTGTCCTTGTCCTGTCCCTGTCCTGCCCCTGTCCTGTCCCTGTCCTGTCCTATCCTGCCCCTGTCCTGTCCCTGTCCTGTCTAGTATAGCGTGGCGACCCGTCATCACGGCAAGCTTCGCAACGCCAACAATCCGGTTTATACCTGCGCTTATAGATGTTTCACATCAAAAAGACTTCAAGTGTTTCATACCCAGGAACAGTTTGTACTGGAAAATTAAGTTGTCGTTTTTAGTGTTTTCCTTTACTTATTATTTATGTTACTCATTTTTTCTCACCGGGTAAACCTTCCCTGAATTTCCACAAATATTTCAAGATCAGAATTAGCCAAATCGGTACAGCCAGTCTCGAGTTTTAGCGAGACACACGCACAGCGATTCATTTTTATATACAGTGTAATTTTGACACCCTATACTTAAATGAAACCATGTGTAGTGTTCGTTAATACAAGTACTTTGAGCTAAGACACTTTCTTATTAAAGGCAAAATAAAAAAATAATATTTCCTAACAAATGAAATGCCGTTAACATTAGATTAATTTTAAACAGTCTGTATACGCGCGCACACACATATAAAAATCAACATACACACCCGTCATCGAATGAACGAGACACACACACATACATTACCATTAAGCTAGCAATACATGTTGGACGAGATAAGGCCAACACGAGTGTAGGTAAATTAATACAAGGCAAGCGCTAGTGCCTAGACGTTCGGCAAGTTTATCGAAAACCAATCGAGTAGCCGGCTGTGAAGCGAGAGGCCGCGGGTTCGATCCCTGCACCGAGATAAATGGTTATGTGAACCACAAATATTTGTTTCCCGAAACAAACCCAGACCCTGGGCTGGGTGTTGTGAGACCAAAAGTCTCTCGTAGTTGCTGATACCCACGATACTATCCTGATACCCAAAAATACTATCTATACGTTGGTGTTAGTCATCACTCGGCAACACACGTCCAACATGTATTGCGGGCTTTATACCGTCGAGGTCAATGTGCCCGCTTTATAAAAACGACAAGCGTACAGAAGGCAAACGGCTCAAAATAGTAATTTAGGAATTGAAATAAATATTAGATTACCCTATGAAATGTAATAAAATCCTAAGTAAAATCGAATCTTGTAACTTTTATAATGATTATTTGTTTTTAGTCAAATTTGTGTTACCTATTTATAGGTATGTGCATTTCCCAAACACATTTTTTTTACGTTTTGTCATTATCAATGAACTAAGTAATACTGTCGCAACTTTTTCAGTGAATCTGTCGAGAGCGTCTTTGTGAATCTGAGACGTATTTTCATATGTATGAAGTTGCCCTTCTTAAGCGTTTGTGTTTTATAATTACATCGTCAGCTGTGACATTTTATTCAATAGAGTTAAGTGCAAAAACCGTACAGCGTGATTTAAAAGGCTCAAAACTTAAATGACGTTTTTTGGCAAAACTACTACAAGCTCAAGCCTCATGTTTAGTACAGGGTAAGCAGAGGCGATGACGAATATGTGGTTTCATTTAGTAACAGGGTGTCAAAATAACACTGTATATAGATTGTCCTTTGAGTCCATCTTAAATATATGATATTCTTTATATTTACAAGAAAGATGAAACGATTTCAAGGTCTTGCCGGAGTTTTAGTGTTAATTCCTTTTAGTACAATGCAAAATTCACAAATTTCAACGTTTTCATTCACTGTTCATTACCATTAAAGATGTTTGATGGAAATAACCACATGAAATTAATTATGGATTCCGTCATAGTATTTTTATTGCACATTTCTTTTAAATAAAGAAGAAACTGGTGAAATTAAATTATATAGAATACCGCTGTAATGAAATATTTGATTGGTTCCTAGTTTTCTTTATTCCGCACCCATTATCACTACATTTAGGCATCTTCTTAACCATCTGAATTTATTATTGTTTAAAAACTTGATCAGCAATTGACGGAGAAATCGATTTTTATGTGATAAACATAAAACGCACCGACTTGAGAACCTCAGCCTTTTTTGAAGTCGGTTATAATAAATACTCGGAAAATTGGGAAACTTCTCCTTTTTTGATATCGGTTAAAATAAATTAAAAGTATCATATTAAAGTCTTTATGCTTGGGATAACCCGTGCTAGCTATGCCACTAAAGAGGATACTATACATATACTAGAATTTTTAATTTCAGATGCAAATTGTAAACAAAGGTGTGGCCATTGTAAAATAGTGGTTTACAAATAGAAACTTACAAATTATGGCAGTAACACAGTTAAAATTACATTGAACACTTATATTGTTAATGTTTAGATGTGAAAAACACTTTGAATGGATAACTTGCGGAAAATAACTATCACATACAGAATTATTATTGTCGGAAGGCTTTGTGGTAAATTGGTGTTTCATAACGGTGGCAACAATGCAGGGGTTGAATAGCTTTGGAACCTTTTTATAATATTTACGAAAATATTGAATGAAAAATGGTTTTAGGATAGGTTAATAATTTATAGGTAGGTAGAGGTCTCGCAAAACTTCTTGGTTGCTCTGAAGTTCGCCATTGAATTGCGCAGTAGCGAATTAACACCTATATTTTCTAGTGCGCAGCGCAACGGTTATGTTCAGGGCAACCGAGAAATTTTGCGAGACCTATACCCACTTGTATGCAGCTCTATACCGACGACAAGGCCCCTGCCAAAGTGGAGCTCTCATAATATCATCACGATGGCCACATTATGTCTTCTTATAAACTTAGACGAGCTTAAGCCTTAAGACATAACATACAATTTTGCAGCATGCTCATTTGGAACACATGCCGACATATCTATATGAAAGAAATTAATATTTTTGTTGAGTAGCATGCGAAATCGTAGTCACGAGGGAAATAAAAATATTTTTTTAAATAAATACCATCTAGCAAAATGTTTATTATTTCTGAAACAATGATGCCCGATGACATTTGTTGACATTGACATTGACGTTACTTTGTTTACAAATTGCATCTGAGATTAAAAATTCTAGTATAAGTGTAGGTAGATATAGGTTTATTTTTCTGTCACTTTAGATTAGTCCACAGAGTACATTATTATATAACTGAAATCTAATGTACAATGAAGCATTTTAAATAAATAAAACAATGTTTATTAAATGATATGATATTTGTTAGGTACCACCGCTTTGTCTACTTCTACTGCCAAACAACAATGTGTGTCAAAACTTTTGTGTTTCGGTTTGAAGGACATTGAAGATAGTGAAATTACTGGGTATTATGAGACTTAATATTCTATGTCTCGGCATGACGATGCAATCTTATGTCATTTGAAATTCAAAATTCTGTGGGCAAGCGTGACACTTACCTACTTACTTAATATATCGCTTAAAAACATAAATTAATGGACAGGGAGCCCTCGGGTAGCTGATCCACTTGACTACTATCAAGCTCATTTTCCGTGAGTAGCTTCGTTTCGATGAGACGACCAACTATTCCCTATGCGAAAATTATCTATTGTGGTAGCTAACAGAGGTAGCAAGGATAGAATATTTCGATTTGATGACCTTATGACCTCGTTATCGATACCTTTTGGAAGCCCCTCCTTCCAATAGGTATGATTACTAACCAGCTGATTTTTTTGTTTTTACTTAGTTAATATTTATATAATTTAACTGTCACATTGTCCTACAAATAAAATTATAATTTTTTGAGTATCATCAAATCGAAATATTCTATCCTTGCTACCTCTGTTAGCTACCACAATAGAGAATTTTCGCATAGGGAATAGTTGGTCGTCTCATCGAAACGAAGCTACTCACGGAAAATGAGCTTGATAGTAGTCAAGTGGATCAGCTACCCGAGGGCTCCCTGTCTATAAGGTCTTTAGACAATTTATATCAGTATCTAGGTACCATTGATATTAATTTGATGTAATGTACAGTGTGTAAGTACAATTTATTTTAATCTAAAACTCAAACAAAATACAACGTAAACTAAGTTAAATTTCGTTTCGAAATATGAAACTGAAAGAAACTCTTTTGTGGAAGTCGACAGCCGATGGCGGGCGCTTATGCCAACGTGTGTCGAACTCATCAAACTTGGACGGTCGCGATCGGCGCGGCGACGGTGTCTGCTGGATCTTATACCAACTTTATGAATGTCCGAAAAACATTTTGTTCAACGAACGCTATCGTGTTATATTCTAGACATCACATTTCCAATAAGCGTTTATTATAAAATGCATACGTATAGCGTCTTCTGACGCGAGTTAGAATTTGTTTAACAAACATTTTGTGACCTTGGCACAAGTCTCTCAACACTTCCTAGTTAATAAATTAAGTAATTATTAATTTTAGCCTAATTTAAGTATTATAGTCCAAGTTGTTCTGTCCGTCAAGAATTATTTCCTCCTTCCATGGTAGCCAGAATTATGCTCATCTGAAGTACCTAACTGGATGTACACTAGCTGACCCCGGAACGTGACTGACCGGAAATATCTATGGCGGGTATTTCACCATATTATTATGTAGGCTGGTCGCTATCCAACCGGGTATAAATTCTGGGTGTAAGGGGAAGGCTTCTGAAGTCGAAAGAGAAATGTTTAGGCGAAACAAAGACCCATTTCTCTGTGTCCATATCCTATCTAAACACGACTGTGTTTGAAAATTAACAAAATTGTGACATCGTGTAATAACCACCACTACCACCTGTCCCAGTTTTCAGTAGAGTTTCCCTTACACCCTGTGACCATGTATCCTCCCACCAGCAAAAGTTCCAGATTTTAAAAGACTGCTACCAAAAGTGAAGATAGATTTATCTAACTAGGCGGGGGGTTAAAGGGATTATGAAAGGTTTCTGGGGTGGGTTAGATCAATTAGGCAATCTCCCTGCTTAGTCCATGCTGACTGCTTTTACCAGAGTTGAAACGTTTATAACTTTATAACTCGAACTTTTAATTTAGATACCTATTTATATGGGTACGGTAGTAAAAGTTATTACAAACTTGGGCCATTGAGTAGAAATTACATAAAAAACTGACCTCTCTTCGGAAGTAGGTACTGATTTTAATAATTACTAATTCCAAAACTAAACACCAACGCTGCCATTGCAGTGTCGCGTTGGTAAATGTGCAAGAACAGAAGTAAATTCAGAGCAGCCCGGAGGCGCAGTTCAAAGATTGCAACAGAAACAATGTTAAAGTAACATCCATTGTCGTTCGCGGCACTCTGTCGCGCGGACAACTCGACTTTTAATCGCATTATGCCATTGTCGTAGAAGTTCCGGCCGAAGTTTGCATCACACCCGCTCCAAGTTTATCGTGGATGTGAAATTTCCGCAACTATTGACGTAAATATTATTTGTTCTGTATTCACCTATTATTGATCCATAAAAAGAAATATATTTATCATATTATGATTGCTGAAGTAGTACCTAGATGATAATATGGAATTTTCAGTTCATTAAACAGCATTTTAGCTCTTATTTTGTTATTTTGCGAAAAACGATTTGTTGCAGGTCGGGGTGCGGCGAGATGGTTATAGTGCGATTAATTTTATCAATCACACATTCTGATGAGCGCTGGGTCGAGTCCCTAACAATATAACGGTAAGTACATAGGTACACTCCACAACGTCAATAGCAACTAAGACCTCGATGTGGCCCTCTTTTGCACTTGATAACGGCCCTGGGTTCTCGCGACGAGAATCACCTCGATTTCTCCTGGAATCGCCCCTGCGCGATGCCGTATTCACATATCGGCTCATAAGCCTAGCGGCGCGAGAGGGATCGGGTTGATCCTAATCCCTGCTAGCATTCTCCTGTTAGATTACCCTCTCGCCTAAGAAGGCCACAGTACGCCAGGACGACTGTTACTGTGCTGAGCTCTTATCCTAAGCTGAGCATATTCCCAGAGTGTGCTGCAACCAGTTGCAAGGGTTATACACGCCCCCCTATTCGCCAAAGGTTTAATTCTAATCGGACGTTCAATGTAGGTGGTACACATATTAGTCTGAAAACCATTGATGTTTGTGACATATTGTACAAAAAGAGCTTAAAAACCTATAAGTAGTAAGATGTTTGTCGTTATGGGACTCGCTTTCCTATTAGTACTGTTGTTGGCAACAGTACTAATAAGAAGTACAGTACTAATAAAGTTAATGATACTTGGGAATTCGTTTTACTTGTTAGGTGAACTCTACGGAATTCCCGACAGCTAGTATTTCCACCAGCTTTTTATTATTTGCTTGAATGTCGGGACGAGCATTTCCTTTGCCACGAACGCAGGTACAAGTCTATTATAGTCTATATTACATTTAATTTAATGTAATTGAACTATTATCACTTCAGCAAAAGGCCCTAGCCCGGAATCAAAGATGGCAAAAGTGGGTAGCATCAACATATTTATCTGAAGAACTTGGTTCCGCAACATAAACTTGTATCTGACTTGACTCAGTATATCTGGTTCTGTTAATTCACTTTAGCTTTCGGATATCAAATCAATGCTCGTAAAATGTCATTTAATAAATTACGAGACATACCTACGCACTTCGGTCGGATTAAATTGTGTGGAGGGGATAGGGGGAGGGGTTTGTCGTATTTTATCTGAGCTCGCCTGATAAATTGCGAGAAATTCAATTTAAAAGGGTAATGTTTGTGCCCCTATTACAACGTCACTTGGGGCTCGCCTATAAACTCTGTTGGTCCACTGAACAATTGAAATATTGGATCTTTTCATACCTTGCCAGTAAAAATATTGACCTGCCGCGGCCGCGTCGCCATTATAGGGTTTTGTATTGGTTAACAGGTATGATTTTTATAAAAATGGTTCTGTTTATTGAATGTGTACTGGGTTTTATTTTTTGGGCCTTTTGATGTTCCTGGGTTCTGGTAATAATTTATTATGTTTCCGGGATTATTAAAAAAACTGTATAAAATGTTTTCTTTTGTAAATAAAAGTGCAGCATGTTATACCTAGGGTGCACAATCTACAATCATACTATAATTAAAAAAAAATAAGAACGTGTCGTTTTGTAGAATACATTTCTACATTACGAGACTAGATTACGAGAAACGACCGACCGACCAACAACAATTAAATTGGCTATTTTTGTAATACATGCATATACCACAGCGATGTGTAATTAATTGTATTCATTAAAATCTTGCATGTTATTCATCCGCTTTCTACCTTAATGTTATGACAAAAATATATAATATTAGGCACTAACCATTTCCTATTTCAGTATACCTGAATACATTTATAGTTAAAAGCGGGACGTCGTCGTAACCGCAGTCATTTAGATTTTATGAAAATATTGAAAAGAAAAGCATTTAAAGTCTCGTTTTACTGCGCGGTTTATAGTCGAAAAGCTGTAATATTGCGTGTTTATTTCGTATTGAAATTTTTGCATTGATGTTAAAACTCGTCTAACAAGGTAATTATAAATAAGCAAATCGTAAAAAAACTCATAACGTCAATGAGAAAAACATCTGTAACTTTTGAACAACTGAACAAATTTTAAAACGAATAAACCTCTTATATGAATAAACCTCTTATATGAATGAATAAACATTTCTCTAAGAAAATAAAACTGCATTAAAATCGGTTCATTGGTTTGGGCGGGATTGATGACACACAGACAGACCCCTTTCTAGGGGCTATTCTATAAAACAATACGAAGCAACGAAGTTCGAAAACGTTGACCTAATGTACCCTAGAATATCCATCACAATAATAATACATCTAATATAAAATATTTTGATTAAAATAAAAAATCCGTTAAAAACATGTTTATAAAAGGCAATATGTTTTATTATTGCAACGTTTTATTATTTTATTATTTTTTTATCACTTAAAAGTATTCCAAGAAACAACAATATACAGAAAAAAGCAATCATTTTTCACGTACGTTTTTACATGCTCGGTTGGTACCTCCGCTTTATAAGGCGATAGGTCCCACGTATGCGAGCGGTCGCATGGGTTGGTACCACCGCTTAGTTTATTTCTGCCGCTAAGCAACAGTGTCTAAGCACTGTTGTGTTTCGGTTTGAAAGACATTGAAGCCAGTGAAATTACTGGGTATTATGAGACTTAAAATCTTGTGTCTCGGGCGACGTTCGAGACGAGCGCAGTTCAATGCCATGCAGTGCTTTGTAATTCAATGTTCTGTGTGGTGTTGCTTCAAGTGTTTATGGGCAGGCGTGGCGCTTAGCATCAGGTGAGCGCCTTGCTCGTCTCCTCATTCAAGCAAATAATAAAAACGAGCCCCAAAGTATATGTGCTGAAGGGCTGTATCATGTGCTTAAATGGCCCTGCCCGTATTCAGGGTGAGTACCTACTTACCTATTACATAAGCATGTTAAACATAATTATGTTCTAACTCTAAGCTTCAGTTGATTCCTAGGTGACTAAGTACTGCACAACAAAGATTTTGTAATGATTAACCACAATAATGTTGTGCCGACCCCAATGCGAGTAGGATAAGGGCAGGTGGAAGAGATGAGGGAAGCATATTAAGGCTGCGGTTAGACGACGCGAAAATTTTTTCAGTCATAGCAAATGTATGTCTTATTAACTAGGACTTAACGTTGAAATTCTTTGTGAGTAACTAACCACGCGGCGACCACGCGGCCGCCGCGCGGTCGCCGCGCGGTTGGAGCGTTGCGAAGAATTAAACATTATGGCTTAGTCATGGTAAACATTATGGATTCGAGCGAGGCGCCCGGCCCGCGCGGCTGCTAAGCGGTGGGATTCCGTGTCATATAAATGCGCCCTAAGGGCGTACGTCGTATCTTATGTCTATATCTGACAATGTGCACTTTAGCTAAATCTAAAAACCGTAATCATAAAATCAAAATAAGATTATCCAGTTATTGTAGTTTAGTTTACCCAGTTATATTTGCGAAGGGTAACAGTCAGTTAGGCCCTACCTTATTTTGGACGCTCTATGAAATAATGTTCTTTGTGAAACACACACGGGGATAGCAGATTAGAAATTTCTGTTAAATCAAAAAAGGTTGGATCCATTTATTACAGCGAGAGACACTTTTTTCCTGACAAATTGCCTGAAAGTAATTTTAAGCCCAAGACCAGTTATTTATGTGTATTACTTTGCCTTTACGTACTTTTAGTTCTGGGTGGATTTGATGTTATCTATATTTAATGGTAATTGAACCGATGAGTGCTCAAGAACATTTTTGATGTAAATAATGCAACAAGAGCTATAATTTGGCGCGCACTTAGTATGCAACAAATCACTAAAAAACGTGGTGTGACGCAAGTCGATATAATCATGTTTTTGTCGTACAAATTATGGCCAACACTCACCTCTGTACCGTATGTGCTCTTCATACAACAAAATTTGTCAAGATTGCGATATTTTCAATACCTCAACCGCTTCTATATAACGTCACATGGCTTTGAACATACCTAGTTTATAGTATTTTGTAGTATTTATTGTTAAGTTTATTTCTATCTAAATATTTTCTTTCACTTAAATTACACTTAAAATATTATTTGGATTAAATTAAAATGAACATGTTGTATTCATCTCCAGAAGGGCATACACATTTGTGTAATCCCACTTTCATGCATGTTATTAGCTTAGCATATAAGTTATGTATAGCCCAGTTTGGTGGATCTAATAAAAAAAAAATAAAAAAAAAATGTTTTTTTAAATAACAACGAGTAAGTGAATGTTTATTACATGTAAATTGTGTGGCTTATGCAGCACTTTTGAGTGCCTGTATATTTTTCCAACTCTGCAATCTTATGTCACGTATTTTGAATTTAAAACATTATGGACAGGGAGCCCTTGGGTAGCTGATCCACTTGACTACTATCAAGCTCATTTTTAGGATAGAATATTTCGATTTGATGATACTCAAAAAATTATTATTTTATTTGTAGGACAATATGACAGTTAAATTATATAAATATTAACTAAGTAAATACAAAAAAATCAGCTGGTTAGTAATCATTCTTATGACCTCGTTATCGATACCTATTGGAAGCCCCTCCTTCCAATAGGTATGATTACTAACCAGCTGATTTTTTTGTATTTACTTAGTTAATATTTATATAATTTAACTGTCATATTGTCCTACAAATAAAATAATAATTTTTTGAGTATCATCAAATCGAAATATTCTATCCTTGCTACCTCTGTTAGCTACCACAATAGAGAATTTTCGCATAGGGAATAGTTGGTCGTCTCATCGAAACGAAGCTACTCACGGAAAATGAGCTTGATAGTAGTTAAGTGGATCAGCTACCCGAGGGCTCCCTGTCTATTATTTTATGCGCAACAGAAAATTACGCAAAAAGAACCCTTTTTTTGTTAAAACCCGGTTGGAATTGGTTTAAAAATAAGCGCGCAATTATGATTGATTAAATATTGGTATTTGGTGGGCGCGCAGTGGACATCTCCCTATTGCGCTCGCAAACATATCCTTGACCATATTTTTTTAGGCAACCCTATTGGCATGTGTTCTGCATCACATTTTATACCCTAAGATATATTTTTCATCCGCTAATTCAGATGGGTGAAGGTCGATGTTACCCGGGATCTTAGACCATTAATAAGAAGACAACAATAAGAATCAAATCAGATTATGGACATGTAGTGCGCGACGCGACGCGACGACGCGACACGCTTCGATACGCGACGCAAAGCGACGTTTGCCAGGCCCGTATTATGTAAACATAATACGGGCCTGGCAAACGTCGCAAGGGAGACGATCTAACGTTATTTTACAACACCTAATTCATAATATCGACGGAAGATACTTAAAATCGAAAATCTACGCTCGTATAGTATAATTCTAAACCCCTATTTGTTACTACAGTCAGGATGTCACTTGATCTTGGGTGCTTTTTTAAGCGTAATGCATCATTTACATCCGACTGAAGGCTGGAGGCGAACGCTGAACTAAAGTGAGCTCCATGGTCGGAGGAAATCCGCATCGCACATTGATAAATTGATCACTCAACTTGCCCTCACTCCACCCCAGGCTGTTCCTCTCATTACAGTATATTAACTGCCATCGGATGCAGGTGGATGATTTGACGCAAATTGGACAGGTGTCGGCTGCTGTATGGTGAGATGACGACGCGATCCTCAGATTCTACTCGTCGTTAGTAGTATACTAGACTTAACGAGTTTGCTTCTCGACCCGCAGCGTAGGGCTGCGTATGTGGAAGATTTTAATGTTTTATTTACTTCGTGGTCTAATGACATTTCTTCGTCTTCCCAACGGTTTTGCTGTAATAGCAGTTGTAGGAAAGGATCAATATCGAATTGTTTGCAAATTTTGTAAAAATTCCTGCTTGCTACTATGCTTCTTACTATGTATTTTGACTATTGTTTGAAGAAACTATAGGGAATTATTTTTGCAAAATTCTAAATGACAAGAGGGCTGAACAATCTATGTCACTTAAAATTTATTTCAAAAATATAGTTATAAATTAGATTAGAATTACAACATTTATTTTACATGTTCTGCCAGCCCTGTACGAAATAGGATGTCAGTAAACCACCTCACATGCTACTCGAGGACTATCGTTCGGTATTGCTTAATAAAGGCCGAGCGTATGAGATTTCAATTTTGTGGCTCCCAACGTTCAATTCATTTTTTAAATAATATGTCACTTGAACTCATCACAATTTTATGGATGTGTATATGATATGTCTGGGTATGTCGTAGATCAGTATTGTAGTCACTATGAGTTAATTTTACACCCCTAAAATATATTTATCGGCGCGGCGATCATTAATTTTGCTTTCAAGATTACACTTCAAGGCACGATATTTTTTAGCTTATTTGAAAATTATAATCAATCATAATATTTCGTGAGACGCTGTATTTCATTACTTGTAGTTTTTACAGGTACCAGTACCAGTTTAGGGAAACACACGTCACATTTTTCAAATCTAAAATCTCAAACAGTATAATAATTGTAATCGCATGATATGGAATTTGGACCCAGGATACCACCGGTTTCTCAGTTTAACACGTTCACTGCGGCTGCGCTGGATCAAAACTTACTTCCAGTGCTGTACAAGTCACATACTTCCCGTATCAAGAATGCCTGATATGCGATACGACGTCTATTTTCCCGTACGTAGTCCTGGCTTCAACCCTCCACAGAGACATGGAAAGGCCATTTTTGCTTGTTCGAATACTTGAAAAAATCACCCCCGCACGGAGTGGAAAACTAGGATTCTAGCTGCCGCACAGAGCAGAACTCAATTATAACCAAATACTTCCTGTAACGAAGTGAACGTGTTAAATACGCCCCCGAAAAAAGTAGTTTGGTATTTTTTACTTACTTACATACATACGAAAACGCGTCTGTAATCTCCGAAGGGGTTGGCAGAGGTGTAACCAGTACACCCACATTTCACCGACCTTATTTCCGTCCCACGATGTGATAAGGCCTATCGCCATACTGGGCACAATTCCAGACGAGGTGATACTGAGAATTCCGTGATAGAAATGTCCAATATCACATTTACCCGATCAGAGACCTCGGCACAGCAGCCGTACCATGTATATATTATTCACAACTGCGCCAGCGAGGCAGTGGTTTTTTATTTACATTTCTTTTTTTCTAAGTCATTATAATATTTTATTTAATTCTTTCGCCAAGCAGCAGTGTGTAAACAATGTTTTCGTTTCGGTTAAAAGGATATTGAAATCAGTGAAGTTACTGCGTATTATGAGATATCTTTGAGTGACGAGCGTACTATAGTGTCATACAATGCTTTTTAGTTCAAGTTTCTGTGTGGTCTTCTGTTTATGGGCAGGTAGACTATCAGACGAGTTATTTTATCTTTTCGTCATTCAGGGTAATAATAAAAAAAATATATTAAAGATTACTGTCAAGTAGGTATTAAAGAACCAAATCTCCAAAGCTTTTTAATTTGACTTCGTGACACACATTGTGTTAGATTGCAATTTATTTTCATTTAAAAAGTAAGATTTAT
This sequence comes from Amorpha juglandis, assembly GCA_949126905.1. NCBI lineage: Eukaryota > Metazoa > Arthropoda > Insecta > Lepidoptera > Sphingidae > Amorpha > Amorpha juglandis. Next base: position 9,248,561 of record OX421365.1, read on the forward strand.
TAAATAAAACGTGATAATCAATCTCTTTTAGCAAAATGTAATATAAAACCCGTCTTATTTTAAGAAAAAATCAAAAGCGTAAGCAATGTTTTCATTATTTTTTGACCTCTACCTTTGACCAGTTGAATAAAAAATGTACAACGCATCTGAAAGCATACATTAGGAGGATTTAAGGAGCATATTTAATGGTGCTACAGAACAAATTGCTTCTGAACCCCAATAACCTTAAGTACGATCCTGGGAAATGTAGGTGAGTTTCGGGTTTATGTACGTAAATATTTTTTGCATATTAGTTACCTAGTTGTTACGTATTGTGTGTTGTAAGTATTTATTTATTGGTACGCGCGTTTCGGGTTACTCGTTTAAACCCTTCGCCTCCTAAATTGCGCAGTTTTGGGCAATTTTTTTATAGTAACTAGGTTAGGTTAGTCACACATATAGTCCTGACTCACAGTAAGATACGAGTCTTGAGTTGTGGGTATCAGGACCTATGAGAGAATTTCGATCTCTGACCCCTTTGATCTGGATTTCATCACAACAGATAAAAAGGGCAAGATACTCTGAAATATTGTGCTACTTAACGACGAGGAAGACAAATGATATTTAGCATAAGACCATCAGGTCTTCGAAGCTATCAAAGTGCACAAATACGTATACTTACATACGCACTAACATCTGCAATTCCTGTAACTGTAATCACTTGTAATCTGTACATCCATATTTCGCCGAGTTTATTTCCGTCCCGTGATGTGATAGGCAAGCCTATATCGGGCACAATTCCAAACTTCGTGCTTATAGTGAGCATTACGTGATAGAAAAACCAAATATCACTTTTACCCGACCCGAGATTCGAACCCGAGACCTCAGCACAGTAGTCGTACCGTACACATTACAACTGCGCAACCGATGCAGTCAAATACGTAATACATCAAAACCATGTACACGCGAGTGTCGCTGCTTCTAATCAACGAGAGATAATGAATCCGCCACCTATGCACTGCATCAGACATGTGACGTTATATGTGATTAGTTACAGCGGCATGTAGCAGCGCATCACCTACTTGATATATGATTTTAATCACGAGTTCAGAAGGTTCGACGTTAACTTATTGTGCAATGCAGCGTGACTAGTGGACGGTTTTTGCGGTGGTTAGGTATAGTATCTATCCAGTTCCAGACAGGCTCCGCAGTGGGCGATTTCGAATCCCACATCGAGAAAAATGATTGTGTTATGCACAAGTTGCACCTCCTATACATTACAACTGCGCTACTTTAAGTCGAAGCATAATAACGATTACAGTACATACCGGCATTAAATACAATCACGTAACATGTTATACTTATAAAGAGAACGCAGAAAGGCCAACAGCCCTCTCCCTCAGATCACTGAATCGAAAAATAAAATAAACATCCACTTCAACCAATGAATTTCCGATTTCGCGCTCAATAATTCCGTTGCTTTTTACTTTTTGGACACAAATTCCCAATAAGTTTCCTAATAACCAATAAGTCGAAAAATCCGGTGTCGATATTCGCGGAAGTAAGGAAATTCTCATTGGAATCGAGCCTAACAGTTCAATTATAGAACTTGCACTGAGCTATGTAGGTTCTTGATCGCCTACATCTAGATTTGATTCCTTCCAACTAGACATCACAATCCGTTTACCGCATGCGACTATTGAAAATATATCTACAATAGGTACAGTTAATTATTTTTTAATTATGTTTTTTTAGAAATACAGACTTGAATATTGTTGTCGACAGCCTCCGTGGCGCAGTCGGTGACGGTGCAGTGGTCGAGTAGCCAGCTGTGAAGCGAGAGGCTGCGGGTTCGACGCCCGCACCGAGACAAATGTTTTTTTTGTATATAGTCGAGACCGGCAAACGAGCAATTGGGTCACTTGATGATAAGTGATCTTCAACGCCCATGTACACCCACAGTACTAGAAGAATCATAGGTGTGTTGCCGACCTTAAAGGGAAGGCATAATTAAGGGATTGGGAAGGGGAGGGGGATTCGGGCCTCCGGATAACAAACTCACCGTAAGAAAAGCAGCAGCAAGCCGATACTTTATGTCGGTTTCCTGTGAGACAGCAGTAACGACCAGGACGACTCATTCACTCTTAAATTTTAAGCTATCCATAAATATATTTTTTTTCGTGCCTGGGCGTGTTTTCTACCCAAAGGGGTTGACGTCAGACAGGCTGCCTGGCCGGTCATAAACACTACAAGCAAAATCTTTCTGTATCATATTGTGTTAAAAGCATATTGTAGTGCCGACCGCATTGCGAGTGTGATAAGGGCAGATGGAAGAGAGAAAGATTTGTAAATTGGTGATTTTATTTTTGGCTCTTATTTTTTTTTATGTTTTATTTTTGTTAAAAAGTTCTTATTTTACTACTACATTATATACTACATATTTGTGAAAAATTGGCTATCGTCATTTATCGCCGATATCACGCCCTTAAGGGTAAGGATTTTTGCTTGAAATTCAAGTGGGGTCAACTTGTACTCAGATCCTCCGAATGAAAAGAGTTTGATCAAAATCGGATCACTTTGTAAATATAATCAAATATAAAAAAATAAATATATAAAAATGATATAACTCTGCCGAATTTAAAACCTACTCCATTTTATTGCTAGTTAAAAAGGAGAAACTACTTCAGACAGCTTTTGAGAACTTGGGTGCCAGCCGCTTTGAATCTTTCAGCTTCGTCAATTACTGTTTCGAATCCATGTTCTTTCACGGAGTTTTCAAGGATGGAAACAAAAAGTCTAATCGAGACACAGTCACGAAAGTAAGACGCGGCGGTTGGGGAACCATTAGCACCGTTGAATCAACCAGAAAACAGTTCATAAAGAATGTGGTGTGTGTTGTCATGACCAATTATGAAATTCCTAATTAGTAGGTAATTCCTTGCACGAAAGCTCTAAATGCCATTCCAAAAGGCTTGCCATGATGTCTTCGCTACCTGTGAAACCTCACTGGAAGCGATGTATCCTTGTAATGTATTGTACATATTTAATATATTAATGATCAAAGATACAGATCAGATGTACAGATCTATATTTTTTTTTAAATCAGCTCATTGACACACGGACTAGTCCGTGCACTCACATTACTTTTCGGACAAAGGTACACCTTTGTACCATTAAATTTTATGCAGCAAGGAACACAATGGATAATTAAGAACAATAATAATTTAAATTATCCCTTTTTCATTCCTTTGATACTTATTAATGTTTGTTTGTATGACCATGAGATAGAAGAATTAGTAGGCACGTATCATAAGTATAACAAAATGAAATAAGCTGCTTTTGTTACTTTCAAAGATATACGCTTTCTATTACAAAAAACAGCCCATTAAAGTACTGCCACTGTAGAAGAACCCTAGTGGGTTAATTTGGGTGATATCGTTGGTGGAGGCACGCTTGGCACCCATCGATGTTCGCGCGATCGCACGGAAAATTGGCATCCTGCACTATTCGATTACGTATCAAGATCCCTTGCGAGGGTCCACCTTGTACTAAGTGAAAAATAAATTGAACAATATGGCAATCAGGTAGAATAGCTTTTTATAGTGATTTTCACAAATGATGGTCATAGTGCAAACTCATTGCTTCAGAATTAATTTAGACTGGATGAAATAAATCATACTTATTAGGTACGTTCATATCTAGTCCAATTTCAAAGTAAGTCGTTGTACCTATGTCGCCACTCGTAGCGTGAGGATTCTTGGGATGTTCATTCAGTTACCATTCGCAAACGAGCATGTGAGTGCATGCTAGTTTGCTGATGTTTGTTATAAAAAAGTTTGCTTATAGTAAGTAATGTGAAGCAAATTAGTAAGTAGTTATTTAGTTGGCAAAAGTCAGGCCGGTAACTAGTTTTAATACACCTGTTTTAGGTAATAGGCTACTTACTACTTTTCAACTAGGAAAATACTTTATTTCACGTGCTGGTTGGTATACAATCCTTTTGATAAACATTTTCGATGAGCTGTACCTATGACCGTGGAACATGATTATCAACAATATAAACAGTCTTTTAGCCATTTAAACATCGTTCGATTAGAAGAATGGCGAGCTGAAACAGATTTTAAAGTGGGATTTACTCAAATGAAGCGACGCGACGCGACACGATGATGCCCTGCGCTTCGATATCGTTTCCAATGTGCCGTTTCACCTATTACACCAGCTACAGTATGAATGGAACATAAACACGTCCGTGGTGCCTGTCTACTTAATTATTTTCACGATCAAAATCACGATTCAGCATTATGATTGCACGAATAGCTCTATGCATTTTTCTGCTGATACATACATTCGGGTTTATGCAATTTAAATAAATTTGCACAGACTGCAAGAAATCAACTTTATGGTACATGGCGTCCTCGCGTATTTTTGTTCATTGTAACTACTCACGCGGGTGTCATTTACATGCACTTTCTTAATAATAGTTGATGCTATTTAAAAGCTTTCCGTTAATACACATAATTTTTTTATGCTGTAGTCCTTTAGAGGTTGATTAAAATTACTTACGTAAACAATATTCCCAAATCAAACAGCCGTGGTTAAAATATTTTCATCTATTTTAATACACTGTCTGCTTGCCGGGGCTGGCTGAGTAAACAATGACTTTGGGAATTGTTCAACGCAGTCGGGCAAGTTTCCAAATTAAGGACGCCAAGGTAACAGTGATTATGACGAGTTTCCCAGTTAGTTACCTACGTGAGTATTGACTTATAGGAAGGTTCCTATTTCCCACAATGGCTTCCTATTTCAAATGGGTGAACCCAAAGATTTTGATGTTGCGATATGTTATCACAAACTTACTTGTTTATATTTTTTAAACTATGTTTTTCTTGCGGCTTTATCCGCGTGAATATTTAACCAGAACATATTATTTTGCATACAAACTTTGCTTTTTGACATGATTTTGTTATGTTTAGGGTTTTTCAATATAAAGAAAAGAGACTTGTTTTCATGACAATTAATAAATATTCGCGAATATTAATATACCACTGTAATCCATCACTAAATTGGAAGTGGTCAGCCATCACTATCAGCTATTGCTGATCACAATTAGTGTGCATAAACTCACAAACAGACAAAAACACTGTTTAAGATGTCATTAATTATATGCCTATAGATATTTTGATGTAGCAAAGCAGCATATCATTTCCTATCTTAAGGGAGTATTCTAGTCTAGAAATTTTAAAAAATCGAAATTTTTTATTTTTCAAAATTCGATAGTTTAATTATTCAAAAATATCTCCCTAAAAGGATTTTCCAAAATTCGAATTATTTTCGAAGTTACAACTATTTTAGTGACGCGACAGCTAGACTGTTTGAGCGGACGACTGTAACAATAGGCAGGTGCACGCTCGGGCTACCTGAGTATGAATAACTCTCCCTTTTTCTTATAAATGATACTAGCGAACCCAGCCCGCTTCGCTGGGCTAATGCTCAGTTTATTAAATAAACTACATAATAAACAATGTACATATTTTAATAAATCTTAAATAATTCATTCTATTATCGAAATAAGTATCTACAATCATCCGTCTTCGAGTTCATTTTCTTGAACCATTCTCTCTAGCGGGTGAAAATTGTTGAACAGACCCATTTTTATTTACAATAACAAATAATATATTTGAAGTTAGCTAATTTGCTTTTTAAATAATTTTATTTGTTTATTGACAAATAAAGATTAGTTATTCCAATTAAACGGTGCGGAAGTTAAAAGAAGGAAGAACTGCTGAAAACAGTCAATATAAAGTAGAGGAAGGTCCAATGTATGGAGCTGGGATAGCAGATTAACAGAATGTAAGTTATATGTACTATTCCATCAGTTACGCTGCCAGAAACTTTAACGTAAAACTTTAAACGTGTTTTTCTCGAAACTACTTCTTTCGATACGGTCGGCACGATATCTCAAGTTCTAATGAACCGATTTGCTTGAAGTTTATCATGAATATTCTTTAAATATATCTCTATCGCATGACGCACGAAAAACGGGAAATTTCAATTTTTTTATATGTGTAAACAATTCGAAAAGCTTAAAAATTAGGGAAAAATCGACCTCAATTTTTGAGTAGCCGCCATTTTATGAAAAAAAATTGTTTCCCTTTTTTTCTGCGTCATGCGATAATGACATTCATATTAATTAAGAATTTGTCATCTTTTTTTTTTTTCGATGACCACAAGGGTAGAAATCGTGACGACGAGGACACTGCCTTTTGTTTTCTCCTTCCACTTCAAGGACGCATAATTCCATGAATTTTTTATTTTTATTTTTTTAAATTCATTTTGTGTGCTCTTAATATACAAATAAATAAATGATAAAAAAATGGATAGTAAAAATATCAATAGCTTTTTTTTTATTCACCGTCAAAAAATGCTCGAAATTCGGGCCTCTAGACTAGAATACCCCCTTAACAACATAATCGCATATAAACTATCGATATAGTAAACTAGAAACGTCCAATAGCCTCCCGTGGCGGGCAAGAATGTTTTTGGCATTTAGATTTTTCCCATTCCTGTAACCGCGTGACCCTTGTAACTTGGGGCCCGTTGGACCAGAATCAGGTGGACAGGTGGCATTCTGGAAATATTTGCGTTGATAATTCGGAAGATAGTGGCCAAGGGTTCCGTTATTTAATTAAAAGGTGTTACCTACTGGTTGTATTGGATTTATATGTTTCTTAAAGAGTCATCCATGAATTAGAATTAGCGTCAACAGCTGAATAGGAACGCAGAGTTGAAAGAGGAGAGGAACAAAACTGAATCATAATTTTTATAAATATAAACTTATTTATAATTTTTATAAAATTTAACTCAACTTCTCTTTTTCACTATTCAAAGATGTCGTATGCCAATCACTGTCATAGTGGTTGAAATCTAACTAACTTAACACTTTAAGTCTGTATTTTTGTAACATTTAGGTCTCTGTGTGTAACCTTTCACTTATTTTCACAACTGGCTGTATAGGTGTAGGCAGAATAAGGTAAAGAGACAATTTTCTACGTTGTGACTTCAATCGGCAGTTATTCAGTAAGGATTTCAATTTCCCCATACCGAAGTAACCGCACTCCAGTTTATTAATATGAATTCTTTATTCATGGGTTCACCTGCTTCCATGACGGATTTTGCAGTCTCATGGGCCAATGGAACCCAAAAAAAATCCGTGGACCTTCGTCAGCTGTCACCGGCCAAACTCGCGCCAGAAATTTAATTTACCGCCATGTTACTTCGGGGGTTAGAATCGTAATTTAATAAGTGATTTGGTATTAGAACACTATTTTGTGTACCTACTCGTTTACCGTTGTATGAGAATCAGATAATTGCGTTGTATGCGTTATTGAATTTATTCTGGTACCTAGGAATAAGGAAGGTATGTTGTGAAGTTTTATCTAATTGTGTTTTTATTAGACTTCCACTAGCTTTGCTTCGTCGCCCTTTGTCAAAATATTTTTTATATTTCTTTATAGCTTTAATAATAATATAGCGTTGTATAGTTCGCTATGAACATAGATGCCTTATTCTGCGTCTGCACAGGTATTAATTTGGCTAGTCGGTTGTCTAGAATCGCATTGGTTATAAGATGACGTAGGTCGTGTATGCGCGAATGGATTACGAATAAAGGATCGTCTAGGACGTTGTGAAGTCATCGCTGACCGTTCGTTGGTAATCAGTTTCCCAACATTCACACCTTCGCTCCAGACTCGTCAGCGCCATTATAAAATAAGCGTGCAACATAGCTCCCTTTTCCGCTCGTCCGACGAGTCTCAATATACACTCCCTTTGACCGTGCAAAGTGGAGACGTCCGCGTAGCGTCCTCACTGACCCCGACGATGCGACCATTCTGGCCATCCGTAGGAGAGAGGAATTCATGAAAAAACACTTCACACAACCGACTTACCGTCCTCGCCGCCGAGGACCGCGCCGCGTTCCCCGCAACGCCCCCAACCCTAGTACCGGCCCGCGAGCCGATGTTAATGATGATGTTAATCATTAATTAGGTTTTAAAAGTCCCCTAAACCCCAATCGCATATGTCTCTGCCCTCTCCGGTGACCGTCCTGAGCCGAGGTTCGTACCCCAAAGGGGGTGCCCTCAGCGGTCACCTAGTCAAGGGCTGAGAGCGCCTGAAAGCGCTCGCCCGAAAGTCCGGTGAAGCTGTATACAGCCGACTCTCGTCAGGCTTACAGCAATATCAGCACAAAAAAAAAAAAAAATAGCTCCCTTTGTTTTGAGTCGTCTTTCATCGTGGCACATGCTACTATATTTACGTGTTGCCACGCACTTCATTGTCCCTGCTGGGGTGAGTGTTACTAACAACTAAATAATCGCTGCCCGTTGTATTCTGTGTATGTGGCCCATAAGTGTGCTACCACGAGTCGTTGGATCGGAAAGCAAGCCTAGCTTGCATTTCGACGTCGCGGAACTCTGATTCCAGGTTCACAGTACAGGACGGTCCACACCCGTCATGGCCTACCACGTGCCAATCCCCAACATCAACACCGTACGGGAGAGCTGACTCCCGACCACGTGCATACCACCCCTGTACCTTCTCGCGTCTGGCGAGCTGCCACCGCAGCTACCACATGTACCAACGGAAGCCAGCGTCGGCAGATTGCTCCCGCCGCGTCTGTACCACGTGTCGCCTCGTGCATCCTTATGTATCTGTTCACCCGGACACGGAGTTCTTGATAGGCCAGTGACTCTGAGTTTGCATAATATCAGTAAACGAGTATTGAGTGTAACGCGGTGATGCGAAATTATATATAGTAACCACGTATAAATCATGAGTTTTAAATGTTACCTGCTACCTAAATTTTGCGGCAGCACGGCGTCCCTAAAACGCTCTATAGGTGAAAATTATTTCAAAATTGGATCAGTAGTTCCAGAGATTTCCACCCTAAAAGAAACTTAGAGTCACATTGTTTGTCACTTGTTAAATAGTTTTTTTTAATCTTTGTTTTAACTAATCAAGTCGACTATCAAATAATTGCATTTAAATATAAGTTATTTAATTTACATATACAATTTCGACTATACTCAATACCAGAGCCCTAAACTAAGGCAATCAGTGTCTGATCTAGGAATTCACAAAATTTCCAAACTCCTTGATTGAATTTGGGCAAGTCGATCTCTGATACTTACATAAGATTTTCCTGTGGTATAAGTCTAGAGAAATAACGAAATTTTGCTGAAAAGGGGTTTTCAAGGCGTGTGGATCACTACGGCAGGTTTTAACACCATGTGGTCGCTACCCGGGCGGATAGGAATATCCCACCACCAGCAAAAATTTAAATCGCCGCCTAATTTATCTTATTTTGGGTTGTAGCAATTTTAATTCATTTATTTATATAGTTTATGCATTTCACGAAGACGCGTACGCCCCGAATTTCGAAACTTTTCGAATTTTTCGAAAATTTTCGAATTTCGACCAACTAGGGAAACCCGGTGTATAAATGCGTTTCGCACTCGGCTCATCGTAGTGATTAGATTCTCTTTACACTTGGTTTCTTTATGGGCTTTAGAAAAATGTTGACACTCTCTTCGCTTGTAACAATGATTTGTGGTGTAAAGTTCTAGATTTAAACACAATATATAGGCTAAATCGATTTAACAGCTCCTGTGTAGCGACTTATACATTTTGTGCGTAAGTCAAAGTTACTTCGTTTACTGGGTTGTTGAAGGTGAAAGGTTTTTTAGGAGCGATGTAATAGCGTAATTTTTTTCTTCTGTGACGTAGTGGGCGAGCAGCCTGATGCGAAGCGAGAGGTCGTGGGTACGAGTCCCGCACTGGGACAAATGTTTGTGTGATTGACAAATATTTATTTTAGGTTTGGGTGTTGTGAGACCGCAAGTCCCTCGTAGTTTCTTATGCCCACGATACAGATTAACCTAGTGTTGGGTCTAGACTATGAGTGACCCTGTGTATGCTATAAAAAATTGAACGCACAGCCTCTCGCTTCGTAGCTGGCTACTCGCCCGCTGCGCCACGAATAGATTACATTAAAAATATTTAATAAATCTCTAAAGCATTAATATAATAGGTGATATCACATCGCAATATATGTGTGTACCGGGATCTGTGACAAAAAGTAGTTCGAGTTTGTTCCATGGCTGACTTAATAATCTCATTGATTAAAAGCCATAGTGATGTTTTTAGGTCGATATGTCATAATGATTGCGACCGAGACGACCTGTGCTGCTCGCCATACACATTAATAAAATAAAAACTCTTACGTTGCAATTCGCCTTCATTTTGAGACTGACATTTTTGCGGAATTTTATAACCGGTGCAAACGGAATTGTTAAGAAAATGAAAGCCCATAAATAGATAGATAGTACCGAAAGCAATATGTCAAACAGATAAGAGGCTTGACTCATTAATTCCACTCAGATTTGTGTAACCGCACAATCACCAGTTCAACAACAAATCTTGAGTTTTACCAATTACCATGTAAATTTGGGAAGTTCACGAAATAATTTAACGGGCTGTAGTCGTCGGTTTCAAAACAATTTATATGTTAATTACAACAGCGTGCTCCCAATTTCACTATATGTATGAATTACTTATGTCTCTGATGAAACGTTAAAATTATTCTTATTCGTCATCAGGCTGCCTACCACCATATACTTAGTCTGCGAAAACGCAAAATAAGTTTAATATGGAAATACATAGTTAAAAGTAGTTAAAAGTGTCAAAATTTGATAAAATTATATCGTCGTGTTAAGTACATGGACAAAATACCACACAGTAAGTAAGTAAATACTATTTTCTCTACTTTATCTCTAATTTTGAAATAGCGCGTCGAGTCGTCTAACAACCATGTTACTTCGGTAGACACAGAGATAACCAGATAAAACTGGTATATCAAGGCTTAATGAGTCGACAAAATTATCTCGTGTTGCATGGTTGCACATAAGACTCGTCAAAAGAGATCAAGCGAGACAACTCGCTGAGGCTGTCAGACACAGCTTCAGCGACGTACCTTAGTATCTTGAGCTACTGTTAAAGAAAATACATTATTAAAGTTCCATATTTTTACTAGATTATATTGTCAAAGAACATTTTTGTAGAATGCAGATTGCACGGAATTTAATGGCCCAGAATGGTAATGTTGTGGTAGGTAACCATAATAGCAAACTGTGAAGATTTACCAGAAACAGATCGTTAGACAGTTTGACTACTGCTACGTACCTGTTCAATGCATACGCGAAATCTTTCTCACCATGCCTTTAATGGTCTGTGTTATAGATCTTTTATTATTCTCGGTTTTAGAACCGACTGACTTCAAAATCGATACTTGGAGCGCCTCGTAGTTACAAATGATAACTAGATCTAATGTTGGATCATAATCAAACTTAAATGCTTAAAATTCTGGGAGATTGCATAATAGCTTACCTAGATAAAATAACATTTTCCGTCTAACAAGGGCTGCTACGCGGGCGGAGGCGGAGCAAAGCTAGTTCGAATATAAATTGAAATAAGTAGGTATAGTTTATGATGCAAGCATGCTTATTTTCGTAGTAAAAAAAATGTCCCAGAGCACACGATGCGATGGTGACCCTCAATATTTCATTAGTAATTGAAATGCAGTTTAACCGAACATGAGCCGTTCGCAAGGGCTCCACCAGGCAATATTACTACTTATAAGTATACGTTAAATCGAATCTAAATCTGCAACTGAATTTAACTCGAGAGCTCGCTGAATCAGAATCGAATACCGAGAATATGGAGTTTAATCGATTCGCTTCAAGGATTCGCGGAAGATGTTGGGATCTCGAAGTTTACCCGTAGCTAATACTCATCTGGTTGTACATCCCTTATAAGATGATCTGCACTAGGATATTATCATTTTGATTATCTATTATGTGGCTGTAACTTATGCAAGATTGGAGGTCAACGCTAAATTGAATGTCCAAATATAGGTATGTATTGGGTTAGACAGTTTCGTAACGAGTACATCCGCGGCAGCCTTGGTGTCCGCGTCGTGGCTGATAAACTCCAAGAATGTCGCCCATGTTTTGAGGAAACCACAGGAGTACGTCGGTCGCAGGTGCCTGAGCCAGATCGTACCAGGGGTACGATCCCGTGGACGGCCCAAAAAGCGTTCGCTTGACGCATTGGAGGGAGACATGAGAGCCATTGGTCTCACTATAGAGGATGCTCAAGTTCGGGCGAAGTGAAGTCCTTTAAGTAGGAAGGCGGACCCTGACACTAAGCCGGGATAACGCAAGGCAGAAAGAAAGAAAAGAAAGATTGGGTTAGACAGTTTGTTCTTTAGGTCAGCGGCTCCCAAACTTTTAAAGATACGAAATACTCAACAAATCCTGTTTATTTTGAACCTTTTATTAAATAACCATTACCCGACATTCAATGATTTCTGAGGCATTTAATCTGTGTGTGAGTTCATCTTCAAAATAGGGTACATTCTCTTCAATTGAATGAATTCAGACACAGATTTTTTTTTCACGAAACCTACTTTAGGAATTTCTGCTTTAAACTACAAGTTTGTATCGGTTTTGCTAAGAAATTCTCAGGCTTGATGGTATGGTGTGAATATTGAATGGTGTTATGCAAGTCGGCAAAAAAATTACATTAATACATTATTTACATTAATTCACAGAATTGTGTTGAAACGTGTAATTTCTTAGCAATATTTCAACATATTAATAATGTAAATACTTATGTCCTTCTATTTTCTAGATAAAATACAATGATTAGATTACTAGCAGAACCTCCTTCTGCGGCGTGACGGTAAAACTAATTTAATTTTGTTCCTTTCAGTAATGTGTAAAAGCTGTAGCTTGCTCGCAATATCTGGAATAGGAATAAAATATCAATACGTAAGCAAAATAATAGATATAATCGTGTACTTAGACATAATATAATATTTTTTAAATTATTTTATTTTATAAATGTATGATACCAGCCTCGGTGGCCGAACCGCAAACCATGGCAATTGTATTGCCTCCTGCTATATTCAAGAGTAACTTCATTATAAAATATAGAAACCATTAACCAGTTACAGTAGTGTCATTGTGTGCCACGATCTGCGGTCTGCTGCCGAGCTCGGAATCTTACATTTGTATATTAATATTACAATACCTACGTCCTACACGCTAAAAAACTTGTCTGATCTGAAGTTAGTCACGAGCTACATCCAGGCTATCAATTTCAGGTTTAAGGTTCGCTGAAAGGAGGGTGATGTTACTTTAACCCGGCCAAGTACAGGTCGTAAACAGTTTATTCCAATCTAGATTAGATATGTTGACTGATATAGGTATGAAGGGATTTGATATCTAAAATTAAGCAAGAAAAAATGTACTTTCGTTACCTACGACTGGTACCTAGACTACGACTACGAGAGAGACAGTTTGGTCTACAACATGATTTATGTTGTTGATGTTCATCACTTACCATCAACTACCACCCATTTACCATTTTACCAGCCTATGCTATAGCATAATATATATTAATAAAAATGTAAGTAATTGTACTGTGGAGTATTTTTATTCTCGAACTTACAGAAACAAATGTGGCGAGGGACATCTTGTTGAACGGACCAGCTTTGAACACTAGCGTATTTTTAGTGGTCAGCCCGAAAAGTGTCACTTCCTTCTGTATTGTTTTACTGGATTGTGTCCACTTGCTTTCAAACGTGCTGTAGCTTACGAGGTCACTCTGAAATGAAACATCTGGCCCGTAATTGTTGGTTTAAGTAACCATAAGAGTAATAATTAGTATTACGAATATTTATTTGGGTTTAACCTAAAAATTAATAACCTATATTTGGTTGATTAAACAATAAGTATGATGTTAATCAGTAACAAAAAAACATAAAAACTAAAATGGGTTCACACTAACAAACAATTAAACGAGTACATAAACAATATATAAATTACGTAAGTTTTTAATTACATCATAACAATAATCATTTTTCACAATAACATCGAATAAAAAAATATTCCAGGCCTCATTGTTTATTTAGTGTGGTGCGTGAAACTTTCTCCCGGAATAATCTTGCAGTTGGCAACCTTGCTGATGTGGCACCTCCTCAGGGCCAGGAGGAAGAACTTTTGTACATGATTACTTTTTACATGGTCGGGCTTCTTTTGGAAGAACGTGTTCACTGAGGCCATGTCTGAAGCGGTGCATGCTTTGAGATCTAAATAAAATCGTTTCCCTAATCTTATTTTTAATATCCTGATGAATTTAGCATACCTTTCTAAACCTAACATATTAAGGCCGTCTGGGTTGCCGCATTGTTAGTTTTTATTTCTGCCGCCAAGTACGTTTCTTTTTAAGTAATCAAATACACAAAGAAACGTAAAGTAAAAATAACTTTATGTAATTAAGTATTTGTTATCAATAGGTACTTATTTAGTTATTGATGTGTGACAGCAAAGTGCTCTCGGAGAACCCTCCCATAACTTTTCCGTTTTCATTCTGCATAGTTACTGAGACAATCACATAAAACACGTTGGTTTTCACGAGATATCTATGTTCAAAAGGTTTGAAATTTTTCTTTGCTCCAAAAACGTATAGATAGTTTTTAATTCGAGTATCTTTTTCTTCGTCGCATTTACATAATGACTATTACATAATACAAACAGTACAAACATGTGTCGAAAAATTAAGATTAATCATAAAAAAACTAAAATAGAGTAAGTTAATATATTAGATTACAATATAAACTTGTAAATGAATTGTGACGATACTTGAACACATACCTCGGCTGTAACCTCGTTGCTGTGCCAATAGAAAAGCAAGAGCTGAATTAAACAGGCAATCAAAAACACGCAGCTGGACACAAGTGTCGGTAGATCGTCTTCAATCTGCAACAAGTACCTAACGTATTTACTTAAAATGTAAGGGGACACGAGTGCGATCAAGTAACATGGGGCAACTTTTGCGCAGAAAAAGTGTATTTTCTATTGTCATCAAACTTAAAATATTTCGAATGTACAAAGTTTTCCAACATCCAGTGTGGTGGAAATAAGGGTTGTTTCTTATCATTACTATAGGGTGCCTGTGCCCAGGATAGAGACAATATATTATTACATAGCTAATATTATCATCCTATTGTATATAAAGATGATAAAGTGTTGGCTGCCAGATTCTAAGAATACATCCCTGTCGGCATCTCTTTAGAAGCCCTTTTATAAGAAGGCTTGTAACAATTCTAAGTAGGATACACACTTACGAAGGTTCTCAGACTCCAAATATTATATTGGGTTGTCCCCATGTTGTAGATTAAGTGTTCAGTGAGTATAGAGTTAGGTACAATAAAGGATCTTGTGATATTTTAAGATATTTAGACAATTCATATTATGTCATAATTATTTGGAAAGCTACGATAAGCTAATGGAGATTGGCACGGATTGCCAAAACGAAGATAGCGACCTAACTCCCGTTTTTTCAGTCTATCTCCACCTATCGATAAGTATAAATATTGGTATTCAATGTATTAAATTAGAAATGAAAGCATCCCCTGATGGTAAGTGTTACGCCTGCCAATAAACAGGAGCAAGACTAATTAGAACTTCAAATTATGCAGTATGAATGGCACTGGACTGCGCTTGTCACCTCGTGGCAAGATTTTAATACTTATAATGCCCAGTAATTTCCTTGGCATCAATGTCCTTCAAACAAGAACACAACAGTGCTTACACAGCAATAAGTACTTGGTGGAAGAAAAAAACAAAGCGGTGGTCTACGACCTCTCGCATACCAAAAACCTAGTTCCGGTCAATCTGGGTCAATTAAAACTCGCCCATGTTACCAGAGATCAAAATACTTAGGCAGGTAGGTACCTCATAAGAATGTTATGATAGATTGAGTAGGAACTTACTTCTGCGATTTGTTTAATACACACTCCAAGGTTTACAGAAATAACCAGCAAATATATAAACATAACTGGGGATATCAAGCAGTTGAATGTTTTTTGGTACCTGAAAATGTGAACATTTAACTATAGAATTTTTCCCACACATTAAATTCCATTTAGAAGAAGAGAGTTTATCACATGGCAGAAGCAAGAATACAACTGAAGAAAAATCTCATTTATGGGGCCGCATCAAGCAATTTCGACCGCCAGAACTGAGATTGTTCTGACATGTATATTCCGGCCTACATTTATGTCGAAGGAGAAACTCTCTACGTGTAAATGGAGATTTGTGTTACACAAATATGTCTTCATATGATATAATTATCTTCATCTTACTTGACCAACGTTGTGTAAAAGCTATGGCACTCCATAATATTCCTATGACTTTCTTCATTGATCAAAGTAATCATTCTCTTGCAATACAGTCTGGATATTCTCAATTGTCCAGCGAAGAAGATCATGATAGAAACCACTAAGGTATCCCAAGCAATGACGTAAGCGCTGACTATATGACCCAGTACTGTTTGAATGCACATAGAGAAGTAATAACCAGGTGGTTCACTATCAAACGGGGTGTAGCCATCAAAGATGTACAAATATGTACTGGTGCCGTTCTCATTAAACTGATTCTTTTGATAAGGCTCAGTAAATATACTTATATTGGAGAAGAAAGCAAGCGCCCAAAAAAAGTAAGACACGTGCCGGTTCTTACGTATATACGTATTCATTATTTTATCAAGTTTCTCATCTTTCTGTGAGATTTCATTTATTTCAACTGAGGACATGAAATTTATAAGGTCTTCCCATGTTTTATAGTTCTTTTGAAAGAGACAAGATTTCATAATCCCCATATGGAAAGGAGCGTATTGCAAAATTAGTTTGAGGGAAGCAGAGTTAAATTTTATAACGCATTTTATGTACTGGCTCAAGAAGAATGCGACAGTGATAAAGAAAAGTAGTCGTTTGAATCTTGAACTTGAAGTTTTCGGATCCGGATGCCACATGCCTGTGATGCTCAACAATCTAAGATGAGGTCCGACTGATGGATATTTTGGATCTTCTAGAAATTTCAAAAAGTTCTCAGTGATGAACGCCTTTTTCTTTATTTGAATGATATCCATTTTTTACCCACTTATTCTACGACAGGAGCGTGCGTCTCAAGTATTAACAGTCGAATGGATTTTGTACATTTAACGTATTCACAGTAATTGTCGTGAGAATATTTAAATAGATATGCAGTTCGAAATATTCGTAATAATAGGTTAGCGATTATGGAATGAATAACTGTTAAATATGGCAGATATGTGATTTATACTATTTGATTATAACGTTTAACATAGAATTTAAGACTCTAGTAACATAATAATGGTATAATAGTGCGTCTGGGTTCAATTACAGGCCGGTGACAAACAAAAAAGCCCATAATTATCATTATCTACAAGAGAGTTCGAGGCCCTCGTGGCACAATTTAAAGGAGTGCAATCTGATAAATTAAGCGAGCACGTTTACGTAATTTGAGAGCACATGCAAGTAGGTACCTTTTTGGTTTTTGTACTGTAGGTACTCGCATCGTATGACCGTATTATAGTAGTAAGTAAGTAGTAGCTCTCGTCCAAATTATTACATTTGTTGTTTCCATTTGCCAACTGCATTTATCCAAGCAGTCGCAAGTCAAAGACACATGTTGCAAAGAAATAGCTCTCTATGTTCATACGTATGGCTAGTCGAGGCGTAATGAGACTAACAAGCTACTTAGCCAGCTTATATCTGATATGTGAGCTAACGACGGCAACAGCAATCCACGTCAGTTTAGTTACAAGTACCTATTTTTTAAAAGTAGAAGTCGGCAAACGAGCATGTTCGTCTTCTAATGGAAAGTGATTTCCACCGGCCATGAACACACAGAATACCAAAATATTCATGGATACGTTGTTCACCTTAAAGGAAAGGAATGGGGATTGGGAAGGGAAGGGGATTTGGGCCCTCGGTTATCTCAATAGAAGTACGAACCGCAACAGCAAGCTGCCACCTCATGGAGATTTTTTGTGAGACAGTGGTAATAATTTGGTAATTGGTTAAGCAACACATTCATGCTGTAGGCCAAGGGATTTACATTGTAGCTTGATCAGTTTCAAACTTAACTCTAATTCATTCAAAATATATAATTGTAAAAAGGAACTTCTTGAAGAAACTTATAATTTACAGAGTATCTATTAATCCTACCTAATATAGGATCCATTTATCTATTGATACATCCCGCACAAAACCTTTCGGTTCTGGCGTGAAATAGAGGCCTATTGATACCCAGCAGCTGGTGGATACAGATAGATTAGGTAGATATATACTAACCTAATTTATGTGAATATGGATTGAAAACTTGCTGAATACTCGGTGAATAAGTTTTATTTACACTTCACCGATTTTTGTAATAACCTTATACAGACACGAATAATTACAGGTTTGTGATCTGTGTTTGTGACTTTCTAGCATTGTTTTAAAAATACAGAAAGTCAGTTGATAATTTCGTTGATTCATTTTATTGATTTATTATGTACGCTTGACTACCTCGGTGGCGCAGTTGTTTGGCGTACACGGTACGACTGCTATGCTAAGGTCTCGGGTTGGACTCCCTGATCGGCTAAAAGTGATTTGATTTTTTCTATCACATGTTCAGTATTAGCCCGGAGTATGGAATTGTGCCCGGTATGGCGATAGGCTCTCCTTTAACGTCATGGGAGGGAAATAAGCTCGGCGAAATGTGGACACCTGTGCGTACCCTTCGGGGATTATAGGGGTGAGTGCATATGTATGTATGCATGCGTATGTTGTTTTAAAGTGTTTAGATTAGAAATAATGGGCAAGTAAGTACTTCTCATACAACAACTTGAAAACGTTAAATATATAGATTAATTAAATTAAAAGGTGTCATTTAGGAATCATTGGTCAAGGGCATGGCAAGGCTGACATCCGTGAATTAGTAGGTACTTACATATTTTATTGTAAGCTGATATAGTATTCGCCATACCTGCCTATTCCATAATATACCTATAATACCTATCTAATCATTTTTGAAATCACTCCTTGGACTTGAATATCCGTCAATTAGGTATACGAGAGTATGCATTTTAATAACAGCTACCACAACCGCACAATGTCTTCAGAGATTAAGTGGTTATTGGAGGCGCAGAGGATCAGCTAATTGACTAACAGCCCTGGCATATTAACGCACGTCGCACGTGCGTACGTGCATGTTGCTGTTCTGTTCTGTTCTAAACAGGGTTCGAAAATATCCGATATTTATTATAAATATCAAAATATCGGATATTTATGATATATATCCGATATATATCAAGTTGGATATATATCCATTTTGTATGAAAGCCATATTATTATTTTATTGTATTATTTATGAATACTGTTTGCATATTGCAAAATCTACTTTTAGATAAGACATAATCAACTAAAAAACATAAAATCTTCTTTTAGGACAGAAGTTTTGCCATTAATGGATTAGCACTTACCATTAGGGAGTATGTTTTAACTCTACTCCCACGCCATCTACATTTGGGAAGTAGAAATACAGTAACAAATGCTAAAAATTACTTAATATCAATTTATTTAAACATTTTTGTATTGCAATATATTAAAAAACATCTGATATATATATTCATTGATATATATCATGAAACTCAGTCTGATATATATCGGATATATATCCGATATATATCTTGATATATATCCATTGATATATATCCTCGAACCCTGGTTCTAAATGAAAATTTTGCAGGATAAAGAGCCTAGAAACATAAGAGTAAATAATATAAATAATCTAGGTGAAATTGTGCCTATTTCCGAAGTTTTAGTAAGAGTCGTTGTTGAATGCTAAGGCTGTCGTTATGTCCAGATAAGATCGGGAGCGGAAATTAAGAGGAAATTGTATTTGTTTCTTATACAGCGACGTCGTCACAATAAAGACTAGTAGGTACATTTTATCTAGTAGACGCCCGATATTCATAAAGTTTTCTGTTTAGGACACTATCAATTATGTAAAATAAATAGATTTTCATAAATAATCTACTTATGTAAGATAGGTACCTACTTTAGTGATATGGTAACCTAGGGATCAGTAGCTACCACGGGTGCCACCCGGGGCGGATTTTGGTGTCACCCCAAGAATGAAATTAATGTTAAAATGGTATTTTTAATGTGATTAACCCATGAAAAAAGGAGGAGGTACTGGTTTTTAAAGTATTCATTTTTAACCGACTTCAAGAAAAGGAGGAAGTTCTCAATTCGGCGCTTTTTATGCCTTTTTATGTGTGTACTACATGGATTTTTCCGTCAATCGAGTTTTATTAGAAAAATATTTATTCGATAGAGCTTAGCAGGAATGTAGTCAACAAATGGTAAAAATTAAATAATGGTTATACCTCCGGGAACCACTAGAAATTGACTTTTACGCTGTTTTTTTTTAAGTTCTGTTAAAAATTATTTTATTAACGATTTTGGTTCAATAGAGTTTAGTTGCGATATAGTTCTTCCCAACCATCGACTTGAAAAAAAGGAGGACTCCGCGCTACTAATATCAACAGAGAGGCAGGTTTTTTATCTATGTGTGCGAAAGTTAAGGGATACCAGATAAATGAAAATTTAGCCCATTTTTAACTAACTACAAAGAGAGTTTTGGCGGGAATTCTGACAGTGCAGTTCATCGCATATTTTAATTTATTTCATAAACTAGTTTAGAGTTGTGTTTGTTGTATAAAAGTGGTATGGATTTGTTCAATAAACATTGACGGTGATGAACAGTGTATGGAAACATTGAAATAAGTGAATTAAGAATCGTACTGAAAGGAGTTAACACCAAAACTCCGACAAGACCTTGAAATCGACCGCACCCGTGTTTCATCGTTCTTGTAAAAATAACTTGAGAATGAATTGTACTTGACACTGGCTAAATGCATAGTACTGCAAGAGCCATAAATAAAACTAACTACAAAATAAAGTTTTGTATCCGACCCATATGTATTGAATAAAGTATGTATTGAATAATTGTTACGTGTAATTGTGAGGTATGTATGTGAATAATTTCGATGTGTATGTATGAAGATTTGTGGGTGTATAATATCTACTACTGACACTAGAAGTCCAAAATAATTTAATTTTAAATATTTATTAGTATATTACTACACTAACCCTGTTTTCCAATTACAGAGCATAATGCGACTCAGTGGCGCACAATGCCGAAGTGTGCTCATTGCTAATTGGAACGTGAATTAGTTTTCTAGTGCACCAGCAGAGTGCGCTAAGTTCAGTGTTGAGAATAAAAATATAAATAGTCAATGTTTATACCTTCATCCATCCTTACATTTACTTTTTAACAGGGTCTGAATTAACTTTTGAATATTTCGAAAACACTACGATAAGACGAAAGCTTAAAAAAAATTCTCAACAATAAACAATATTAATTACTAACGATATAAATAAAATTTCGATCAATGCCAACTTAAAGAAAAAACACTTGTTAATTTTCTGTTACTGAGTTGGTATTGATTGCATGTATCACCCGAAAGCAGTACTTTTGAGAGTGCTTGATTGTGCGTAGCGTTGCTGTAGTTGAAACATTCAACGATGAGCATTATGCCGCATAATGCGCTCTAGTGCTGTAATTGGAAAACAGGGTAAGCTGCCCATGAACGGCCACAATACCCGAAGATTCTATTATTCGACTATTTTTGAGAAATTTTTATTAAAAGTTACCGATTTGATTGCTGATAAGTGCTAAGCGTGCTAATAAAACTCCATGATAGATTAAAAAATACAAGATGATGATAAAAATGTAGACGTGTACTGTGGTGCCCTCTATTGTGTAACTGCTTACCTTGATCCCGAAAGGGCGTAAATATTCGTCGGAACTCGTCGACCGCCCCGCTCCCCGCGCCTATTACGTTGTTGAAAAGGCATACAAAATATTGAATTAATATCTGCTGCTTATTTTAAAACACGCGTGGTCCACAAATCAGCAACGGATCAATTTGTGATATTTATCCATATTATGCATTTAAGGCAGATTATTGTACGCTAAAATAGTCCTCCTTTCCTCTACGTACCATAGTTCGCTCGGTGGCGAGCTGTGAGCGCGTCATAGGTACGTCAATTTAAAAATTTGACGGTTACGGATTTAATTCAAACTTCGTTTCTGTTTACGAGAATTTAAAACTGTGCCAATTTTAATGAAATGAAGACAGAAGACGCCTAGTGAGTTTTGTTAAGAGCGTTGTTATTCAAAGTGTGAATGAAGGAATTTGAACGCCGTGAAAATATAACGTGTCGTGAACGATATTAGAATTATCTGCATTCGATGGTAAACTTTCTGCGCACGGCTGTTGAAAATGGTTAAAATGGAAAAGGGTCCCGTTTCAAACGGGTTGAAACGTTCGACTACAGCCTTGGTGCCTTCGAAAAGCGGTTCAACGCAGAACATGGCTGCAAACATCAAAGTAGTAGTCAGAGTGCGTCCACCCAACGAAAAAGAGATGCAACTAAACAGTCGCGTCGTCGTGGATGTGGTGGACGACAGAATGCTGGTCTTCGACCCTAAAGAGGAGATGCGACCGTTTTTCTACCAAGGAGTGCAGCAGCCCAACAAAAATTTCCTGAAACGTGCCAATAAGGAGTTAAAATTTGTTTTTGACCATGTCTGTGGGCAGAATGCGACCAACAAGGATGTGTTTGAAACCACCACGAAGGACATGTTGTCCTCTCTCATGGAAGGTTACAACTGCTCTGTATTTGTGTATGGAGCCACTGGAGCTGGGAAGACATTCACAATGATTGGTAACAATGAGCATCCTGGAATCACCTACTTGACTATGGAACATTTGTTCTACACTATCAACTCGTTTGAAAAGGAGAGAGAGTTTGATATTGGTGTCTCTTATATTGAGGTAAAATTATATTTGTGTAAGTTATTGAAAGTTGATTATAACAGTCATTGATAAATTATAATTATGTTTGCTTCCAATGCATTCTCATAGAATTTCTACATCTGTATTCTTCTCAATCAAAATGCAGTAATGTCAACATAATTCATCAATAAATCAAAACTTATTTCATACACTCAAATATGTTTAAATAAATACACTCAATTGGGACCAAAGTTCTAATAGTTCCTGAAACAAACATGAAAACATGCAATTTCGGGACTGTTTATAGTTCATGTATAATAAATTGGCCGGGCTGAAGTTAGCTGCCTCATGCCTATGCCTTTTCTCTATCTAAGTCTCTAAAATTATATATCAGCGAAATAAAACTAATTTGGAAAAAACTGGAGTTCACCCTGTGAACATGAAGGCTGAAAAGCTTTCGAAATTGGTTTAAATTAATTTGAGTAATAATGAGTATTATTCGCGTAATCATAAGAAATCATTATATATCAGTGTTACTCAGAAAACCAACATAAATAGGGGCTTGCTGTTGGTGGAGATCACATGATCATCAGGTGACCCATTTGTTTGTTTGATGTCCTTAGCTTATTTTTATTGAAATGCAAGCCATTCTTTCTAAATAATATCAGACAAATAATATACTGTCCCATTGCTAGCACAGGCTTATACTAATGAGAAGGCTTAGGTATCAGTCTGACATGCTGGCCTCATGCAGATTGACATGTTTCACATACCTTCGAAATTCTCCTGAATAATTATTACGAACAGAGGTCTCGTCATAACGTTTCCACTATTTAAACAAATGGCAGTTACAATGAATGTGTAATTTGAAAATGTCAGTAGTGCACATCCTTAGTGCTAGTTTTAATTTATTTATAATGACATATAAATTGCTTTAATCATTATAGAGAACCCATGATTTTCATCTTGGACATTTGTACCATTCCCAGCTGGGCTATATCTGTTATTCCCTTACATGTAAGCAATCCTGACAGTCCATAACAAATTCCTAGCAGTAAAAATACTAACATTTTTTGGTCAGGTACTATGAAGGACCACATCACATAGTGATTGCCTAGTTATTGGGATCACACCCAGTCTCTTGTTTCACTGTAGCTACTCACTGGCATGTCACAAATGCTTTTTTCCTGGCATGGCAAAGTGACTACAGTGGACTTGGTGTTAGGTACAGTGCACTTTTAATATATCCTCATTTCATTTACAGGTGTACAATGAAAATGTGTATGACCTGCTGAAACCATCTAGTACCCCTCTACAACTTCGAGAAGACTCCAAGTATGGAGTGATGGTTGCGGGACTTACGCTGAACAATATAAAGACCGCAAGAGAGCTGCTTAATATGTTAGAGAATGGAAATAAGAACAGAACACAGCATCCCACTGATGCCAATGCAGAAAGCTCAAGGAGTCATGCTGTTTTTCAAGTAATTATATTTTTGACTTTGCATTGAAGGACTACACTTTATAATGTGGTAGAAAAATTACGTAATCTTCATAACCCATAGAAGCCTAATACAGGACAAACAGTTTCAGACATCACATCAGAAAATAAGTGCCTATATACACCCACTAATGTAGGCATACTCTATGTGTAGAAGTGGCAATTAATATATAGCAAATGTTAAGTTTCAATATTCATTATTAATTTTATAGAAAGTAAGTAGATAAACCATCTCTGCATTTTGTTTATGAATTGTCGTGACAGGAAATAGACCAATAAAAGTTCAGTACACCGTGCACACAAGTTGACTTCATTGCAAGAACTGTTTGCGTTGCACATAAATATGTATGAGATGTCTAAGGGGTATGTTGGCGATAATAAATGACAAAAAATATTGAAAGCAAAATGAGAACTAATAGGTTACATTCAGGGTATATGAGCATTTTAAGTATGTTTCAATTCAAAATCAAAACATATCACATAATCTTAAAATCGAACAGAAGACCTCATTAGTCCAATGTATAGAAATATCATAATTTTCTATTAGGTGTACGTGAAGATGCGGTACAAGACGAGCAGTCAGCTGCGTCTAGTGAAGTTGTCTATGATCGATTTGGCGGGAAGCGAGCGTGCCTCGGCCACCGGGTGCGTCGGCGACCGGTTCAAAGAGGGCGCCAACATCAACAAGAGTCTGCTGTCACTCGGCAATTGTATCAACAAACTCGCTGACGGCAGCAACTATATACCTTACAGGTATCCCATTTAAATTTTTTTTTACAAATTCCCAGAGACTCGCCGAGCTTCACTGCTCGGTGTCGACAAAAATGCGTGCCATTGTTGATCCTGGTGTACATAGGATAGACTCTATACCTTACCGGTTTGTTTATGACTTGATTATGTACCCCTATAAGATGCGAATCCAGGATTTCCCTGATGGGGGAGGCAGGTCCAATTTTGTTTTAATTTCCAATAGAAGTTAATGTGTCTTATGAACATTTGGGGGATATTGTTTACGGATGAGTTACTTTTATCTATGTTCCGAAAAGTACTTTAGTTTTAGTTACATAGGGAGGAGGGGGGCAATTGCAACCATGGTCATTCACTGGATCTGTGCCACTTACAGTAATGTTTAGTTCTCTTTACATAAAAAAATGGTTAATCATTTCGATGTAATAAAACATTTTGTTTCAGAGATTCGAAACTAACTCGTTTACTCAAGGACAGCCTGGGTGGCAACTGCAAGACGGTCATGATTGCTAACGTGTCGTCCTCCAGTTTGAGCTATGAGGATACCTACAACACGCTCAAATACGCCGCCAGAGCTAATAAGATACAGCTCAGTATCAAGAAAGTGAGTATAGAAAGTACTAGAAGCGCAACATGTAGTTACATAAAAGTTCGATATTTTTACGAATGTTATATATTGTGTACATTTTAAGATAGATATGTATTCTTGACAAAAACGCGAAATCTCATTACTCAATATACCTATTATAATTAGAACATCGTCGATGGAGATATGCGACTCTCGCAATACGTGAAAATAAATGAGGAACTTAAGAAGAAGGTGAAGGAATTAGAAGCGAAGCTCACCCTGTCGAATGTGAAACCTGTGCAAAGGGAACCGGATTTGGTCAAAGAGAAAGGTTTGTATGAATTTTTGCAGTATTTTTGAGTTTTGAATCTTTATTAATAGTGTCTTTTTGTGTAGTGCATATTAAAACGATCCCACCTAATTATAAATAATCATCTGATAAATCCAAATACATCTCAGATTTTAGCTAATTTCAAAAAACAGGAGGTTATCAATTCATATATACAAATATTTTAGAAGTGATAACTTCTTATGGGAGGGTGAACCAGTTCGTTCCGTCACGTGAGCAGTTGTAATGTATTAGTGAATATAGAAAATGTCACACAGAGCCGTCGCGCTCGACGCTCGTCTTGCGGTCGCGTCAAGTCGCCGCCGAACCCGGCGGGAATACAAGAGGAGCTCGGCGGGACGGGGTACGAGCGGGACGCGAATTTGTAGGAACACGTTGTGTTTTGAGCATGTCACTAGTCAAACAGACAGCAGGTGCGTGCACCCGTCACGCCCGACGCGACACCAGCGTTGTGTTCGATTGCAAAAATAGACATGGAGAAAGTAGAAAAGCTGATGAAATCGTTGGAGGACACGTTTTTTTTTGTTTGGGTATCAAAACAAGCCTGCGACATTTTGAAGTAGGTATACAACCTATCTTCATGGGATTCTCAAGTTCCCGGCAGAGTCAATGATATTCTCCATATTCGTGACGCTTTGGTTTACTTTATGCACCCATGTCCTTTTACGTCGTTTATTTGCTAACGCTAACAAAAGCAGCCCAGCTTCCACGTCTGAATCGCCCGACATTTAGTTTCAAAGTGCTCGAGGAATCACGCCGAGTAGAGTGGGTCGGCCGGCGCGACGCTAGCGGGATAATTACGCCCGCAGTGTGACATCCACGTCAGCGTCGCGTCGCCGTCCCGCCCCGTCCGCTGTTTGAACAAACCATTAATGAATTTAGGTCGTCGCGAGTGGCGCCGTCGCATATCGGAAGAGGAGCAGAGTATGGCGTCGCTGCAGAGTGCGGTGCTGCGGCTGCTGTGCCGGCAGCGCGTGCTGTCGCTGCGGCACCGGCTGCGCACGCGCGCGCTCTCGCACGTCGCCGACCTCGCGCACCGATCCTCCTGCGAGGCCATGGAACAGGTATACACTGTACATTACACACTACACGATACACTAACACACTGCATGATACACATAACACACTACACGATACACTAACACACTGCATGATACACATAACACACTACACGATACACTAACACACTGCATGATACACATAACACACTACACAATACGCACTACACGACACAATACACTACATAATACACATTACATAATGCATACTACACTACATAATACACATTACATACTACACACTACGCTACCTAAAAACACATTACATACTACACTACATAATACACATTACATACTACACACTACACTACATAATACACATTACATACTACACACTACACTACATAATACACATTACATACTACATACTACACTACATAATACACATTAAATACTACACAATACACATTATATACTACACAATACACGTTATATGCTACACAATACACACTCTCAGTATACTTTCATGAAATTTTGGTGACATTGTAGCTCTGTATAAACTAAGTCGGTGGTCTGCAAACCTGCCTCGTGAGTCACAAGAGTCCTTGGCCCCCTGAGTATGGTTCGGTAAAATCGTTTGGCAACAAATTACCAAGTTTTTAACTGAATACACCATGAAGCTGAAAATTTAATATTTTACGTTTAGCACTCTGGACAAATTTCATCCATTGTACTATTGATATTTTGATGTTTAGAATAATGAGTTTGCTGGTAAGTAAAATACAAAACTTACTTATATCTTTTTGCATGTGTAGATGTGCACAGAAGAAATACCGCGGCAAGAACGTGCGGCTGAAAGCTATACGAAACAATCAGTAAATTTAGACTCAAACGTGTTAACCGCGTGGACTAAATGGGAGGAAAGCAAAAAGCGACTGCAGATCATTTGTGAGCAAGCCTTATTAGACTACCCCGAACTTTCAGACTTTGTAGAAAACGTTCACCTTAAGAGTGAACTGCGACGAATCAAAGCTAGTGACGATCTGCGATACAAATTATTGTCAATAGAGAATGACGAAATCAACGCGTTCACGGAGTACATGAGTGAGATGCCCAACATGCTGAAAAAATTATATCTTACGCTCAAAGGTTATGACAAAGCACCACCGGCATTAACAGCGGAGTATTTAGAGATCATGAAGAAAGCGAAGGCGGCAAAGAGCATCTCATGGTCCGACAAAGACTGTGAGGGCGATGAACATTTCAAATTCATATCCACATTGGATTTGGAAAAACCATCGACGACTATAGAGTTCAAAAAAGACGATACAAATGCTACTATTGACATAATGACGGATAGTGACGATGTAACTGACGTAGAAAACCGTGAACCGATAAAATTATCTCCGAGGAAACGTAAAGGAACTCCTATGAAACTATATAACAATGAAACTATCATAATAAATGACTCTTACGAAAGTCTGGACACGACGAGAAATTTAAATTCGGCGAAAAAATTAAAGAAAGAATATGATCCGTCGGCCGATATAGAAAACTATGGTGTTCTAGACTCGAAAGATTTAAATTCAACATTTGTTTTGGCGGGAAAAATGGAAGCGATGAAAAAACTACCAGTCAAAGTGGAGGTGAAAAGTGAAAACCAACCTGTAAAGAGGTGTTTGGTCGACAGGACAAATACTATGCCAAGGACAGTTACATTCAATGACAAAGGTAATTGAATAATATACTATTTCTAATTATTTTGTACCATTGTTATGCAATATTTATATCTTATCTTTTACACACTTTATAACTTCAATCAGTCTTAAAAGAAAGTCAAACATTGAAAACTTTGCTGTCTCTAGTAGACAGCGATCTGCAATAATTTCTGATTTTTATCAAATCCTTTTCTTAATATTTTGTACCAAACCTGACAATTCCCGAGTAATCATATTATTTTCTATTACTCAATTTATAATTGCATACATTGTTCATAGTCAAACCAGTGAAACCAATAGTGGGTAAGGCAGTGCCGTTGAGAAGGCCCGCGCCTCACGTGACGCAGGTGACGCAAGTGGCGCAGGCTCCGCGCGGCGCAGGGTTCGGATCCAGTCTGTCTAGGGACGGCACGCCTTTCCACAGGAATATACAAGGTAATTCGATTATACTTGTAAGATTAAGGCCGCAGACTCGAAGTCAGCGGGCAGATCGCGCGGCGCTAGAGCGGCGTAGCGTTGTACTATGAGAAATTAGTGTCTGTTCGCGAACGAAATTGATGTGAATATGATGTTCCATATAAAAAATCATTGAAATAATTTGCTCCACCACGTCGGCGGGCATTTTTGAAAATACACAGCACTACGTCAATGCCGACGCGCAGGCGCCGCTCGACTGGCGCGCGCCGCTCGTACGTCGCTCCTCGCACCCGCGCCGCGCCGCTGCTTTCGAGACCGGGTCCATTTAAATTTATGCATTTGAACGCGCCGCACCCGCGCCGCCGCCGCTTGCCGCTAATTACCTCTTGGGCTGCGGACTTCGAGTCCGCGGCCTAAGAGGCCCTTCCCAGGGTGCGTGATTTGAAGTTACTAGCTAACTTTGAAACGCGACTCGCTTAAACGGGTCACTATGGCGGTTTTTACACCACATGATGTGTGTGTGTGTATGTCATTCCAAAATGCCTAGTGAAAGTAAAGTCTTAGCAAAAGTGAATGACAGTTTGTACTGCACCTTTTAATTTACCGATTCGCGATGAATACGAGGCGTCGCTAAGGACTCGTCTGCGTTACCGCGGACGAGCTATTTCCCACGGTGCGAGCTCATCCGTTTTAATCCGTGATATCGCGCACCATAGGAAGCGACAAGAACATATGCGTGCATGTACATGCAGATTATTTTAATGTTTGTGAAATATGTTATTATCAAATACCTTTAACTAAATAGATGCCGTAAGTAATTCATACTAATTTTTACTGCGTACACTGTTGTTACTGCAGTGCGTATGAAATCATGTTAGTGTAGTGCGCGTTGTCCAATATGACGGCAAAGTAGTATGACATACGGCGTCTATTTAGATTTGTGGTCTGGTTTTTTTTGCTTGAATTAGGTCATCAAGTTGCTATCTTTCTGTTTTCCTCTGTCGAAATATGTTTGAAAATACATAAGCACATTAAAATAATCGTTTTATTTTGCAATTAAAATCTTTTAAAATACAATTTAAAGTTATAAAAAATACGAATTCAATTCTACAAAATTCTTTCGACATGAATGGAACATAATTACGTTTATCCTAATTCAATATCTAGTGTTGGGAGTATCGGGAACTACTAGGTATTTTCAGATGCCGATCATCCAGATCCAAAATAAATATTCACGGATCATACAAACATATATTATTTTTCGGGCCCGTAATTGGGTATTAGACTCGTATTTTTTATTATTCTTATAATAATTACAATAATATAATATTTACAATTAAATAATTTACATTCCCCAAAATTTATAAATTAAATCAAGATTAAAAAAATTAGAAACTATTTAAATCTGCTGGAAGGGGTGCTAAATCTGCTGCCAATTGACGGAAAAGGATGCACGACATGGCACGTTGCGTCACAAGGCTGCTTACGCCTGATACGGTGTGCGAGTCGAGGAGAGATAGCGAGATTTTCCCACTACACGCCCCTCTTTGCTTATTCCAATATTTAAAACATTAATTGTCTGTACTCTCTCCCGAGTGAACAGCCTGGTCTTGCATCTTGATCAGTGTCACCCACATTTGTAAATGTTATATGTCACTAATATACTAATTTCCTTCCATGTCCGTGTGTTGTGTTGTGCTGTGACGTCAACTAATTGTATAACAGACTCGGTGTGTCGTGTGAAGAATAATGTCACTCAAAAGTCAGTCGGTTTTAAAGCGGTACGCGCGAGGGACCGAGTGCAGAACCATCCGTATTCGAGACCTCCGGCGATCAACTCGAGGAAATGAGAAGGGCAAAGAAAAATATTAAGTACAAACATACGCGCAATTTAATGTGAACGATCTGAAGTTAGTCACAAACGACATCGCAGCTATTATTTTTAGAGACAGAAGGGTGACGGTAGTCTTAGAGGGCGAGTGAACTGTGTCTAGTGCGAGATTTTTTGCACATTCGATCAAGTGAATGTTGACTGCGATTTGTTTAGAATTAACCCAGCGATATCTACATAGTATCAATTTAAGTCAAGTTTGTTAAATGTATACACATTCACAGTCATCATTCTCGAAAGGGAAGAAAATCTCGCACTCGGCACACTGACTAACTTCAGCCCGGACAAGTTAATTTGCGTGTTTTGTAAGTCGCGTAGAATTATTAAGCGTTTTGTATAAATGTAAAGGGTGTGAAAGGAATGCAATATATAAAATTAAATTATGGTAATTTTTTTTCGGAAAGTATTTTTTCAGTTAGGCTTTGGTGGTTAGTCTACTTATTATTATTGTATACATTGAATGCTATGAAATTCGTTCGCCTTTTTTGTTTATTGACAGCAACATTTTTTGAATTGTTGTTATTTAAAGATTCGCTGAGCGAATCTTCTTTATGACAATGTCGATAATAAAATATTGGAGTAACGTTTGGAAAGCAGAATTGACCTAGTTAAATAAGTTTTTGACCAATGAATGTTGACGCCTAAAATATATAAATTACTCGTTTGATATTCAAACATTAAATCAAACCTTTAATATGGTCCATTATTGTTTTTTTAAATTATTTTTATTAAAATAGCATTGATGACGAGACAAGCAGGTTGCTCGCCTGATTGTAATCGTCACGTCTGCATATAAACAGAAGCAACACCAATCCGAACTTCGAATTATGAAGTAGTGCATTGCATTCGACTCCGCTCGTTACCCCGAGACATCAGAGGTTTAGTCTCATAATACCCAGTATTTTTCCTGAGTCCGATGTGTGTAAATTAGAGAAGTTTGGAAAAGGAGATGTTTCAGTAATGTATTTAGCCTGGGCCAGGTCATAGTACATAGCACAAAGATATAGCCAATTTTTTTTTTACTATTTATTTCCTGTTAAAATGCCTTTCGTTTCAGTCATGTCATGGCTCTCAATAAGCTGTAAAGGTTAATGTTGTCATTCTTTAAATTGTATAAAATGAATATTTTAATTAGCTATCAAATAAATTCAACTGTATTTTTCCTAGGACAGCTTCATTTTCTCAATATAGTGTACATGAGCCGACCCAAAATGAAATATCTCCTTTGATAACAATTTAGGAACTCTGAATGTGTATGAGTTGTGATTGTTGTCGAAAACGCTTTGATACGTGACCTCGTATCGTATGTCGTGTTTCGCCACAACTTAACTCATTACAGTTCTCTATAAATTGTATAACGGATTACAATAGCGAAATGGTAATAATTTACTAGTTGTACGTTTATTTGGTTTCACAATTTATTAACATTAATATTTTGGTTTTGATATTATCGTGTGCAAAATAGATTATTTTGTGTCAGTTACGCAATGTTTTTACAATATATATTTACTTGTCTACTTTGAGCACCATTTAAGTAGTATGTAATTCAGGTTTAAAAATGCTAAACGGAAAATGAAGTTTGAAAAGTTGATTTTGTTATCGTATTTTAAAAATTAGTATAGCTACCCGAAGTTTTATTACGAAAATACAAGTAAAACAAAATAAATTAAAATTGGGTACGAAGTTATTATGCACAGTAAGTGTAGGAAATATTTTTTCCAATTAATAGACTTGTAGACTTACTGTCGCACTCAGAGACGGCATTTAATAAAATATCAAATATCATAAAATTCAATTATTTCCACATTCCGAGCCAGATAATGCATTATATTCCGTTACTGGACTTAGAAATTAAATTGACTTCTTAGACAAATAATCGATTTCTAAGGAAAGTACACTTTCTAAAGAAAACTTAAAACTTAATTGACGTCTGGTGAGTACGGCAATGAATACTTTTGCATTAATATACGTTTTGATTACCTATAATATAAGTCTTTTACAATGATATTTCAATTGGCCAAGATATTATGCTTGTTATGAAAGCTTTATAAATAACATTCGTGTTAGAATTATTATATATAACTTTTTAACTGTCTACTATGATTAGAAAATCGCTTTAAACTGTACATAATAATGTAACTTTAAAATAACATAAATATTGTCGTATTTTTTTAACAATGTTTGATAATTAATTTTAATTTTGTATAAGTGCAGGTTTTTATGGATTGGAGATTTTTTAAAGTGAATTATTGTATTTATTTTCTAACTTGTAATTGGTACATAAGTGGTTTAATAGTTTTTATATGATTACTGTAGTACAATGATTGTGTTATCTAAAAAAATTGCGTGATAAAAGTTGCATCAATACACTATATAAACT
This sequence comes from Amorpha juglandis, assembly GCA_949126905.1. NCBI lineage: Eukaryota > Metazoa > Arthropoda > Insecta > Lepidoptera > Sphingidae > Amorpha > Amorpha juglandis. Next base: position 9,281,947 of record OX421365.1, read on the forward strand.
CAAATATATAATCTCTTCAAATATATTTGAACATGTGTAATTTTTTTTTAATTTCATTTCACTACTTTTTTAAAAGTATAAACTATGAAATAAAACTAATTTAAACGGATTCCGTCGAAAATCCGTTTAAATTAGTTTTATTTCAATAAGTAACATTCGCGTAAACATAAGAAATCATTATATAAACCTTGAATTAAAAAAGTTAAATAGAAATAAAAATATAAATTATATGAGGAATGAAACACTCGACTCAATAATCAAACTTGGTAACTTTTAATTTGCGAAAACACATAGTTACATTTACTATACATAATAAATACACTTTAAAGAAACGCATCGGACCGGCTACGTGACTCGCGCCGCCACGCCATTTTCCACTCACTCGAAACGGGGTTCGCGCGGCTCGCAGATGGCGTGTCGCGGTCGGGGAGCCATCGGCAGCGCGCGATACAAAGCGCGCGAAATTTAAGCGCTCGTTACAGACTCCCCCTCTGCTCCAAACAGTGCGCCCTCGCGTTTGGAGTAGTAAAACGGAAATATGTGTTACCAAAAACATACATACTCAAATTACACAAAATATCTACTTAACGTAAAAACCTTAACATCTTTTACGCGGACGCCCCCTTCTACGCTTTTCGTGCACCGGTGCTTGAAGTTGACCGATGAAAGGGGTAAGCTGAGAAACATGATATTTGCCTAAAGCGTTACCGTTGCTATGTTCTAAACGATAAGTCGTACTGCTCAACACTTCTTTAACTATATAGGGACCATCGCGCCGAGGTATGAATTTGGGGGTTTGACCGCGACCAGTGTCATTAAACCCCTGAGTCTTTAATAGAACTAAGTCACCTACCTTATAATCAGGCGCGGGTCGGCGTTTCTCATCAGCGTACTTCTTCTGAGTGACCTGCACCTTCTCGTGCGTGTCTCTGGCATCTATCAGAACGGTTGTCAAACGTTTCAAATAGGGTGTGACGTTAGCCACGAATTTGTCGGCATCTAAGATGGCGCGCATGTCGTTTACGACATCGGCGGGTGCTCGAATTTCACGCCCGAATGTAAGCATAGCTGGTGAAAATGACGTACTGTGGGTGACAGCAGAGTTCATAGCGAACCTGATAGCAGCCAAGTGGACATCCCAAGTCGAGTGGTCCTGACCAACGTAAACGGCAAGCTGCGGCTTTAGGTCACGGTTCTTGCGCTCCACTGGATTAGCTTGGGGATGATAATAAGGGGTCAACGCTTGGTCGATCCCGAACGTGAAGCATACCTGCTGCATCACCTCGCTGATGAACTGTACACCATTGTCGCTGATAAGCCGGCGAGGAACTCCATAGCGTAAGAAAACTTCGTCAATCAAAGTTTTAGCGCAATCTAAACTAGTTGCGTTTTTCAGTGGAAACAATTCCACCCATCGAGAACAAACGTCCTCGGCGATAAGGATCCATCGGTTGCCTGACTCCGTTACAGGTAGCGGCCCGAATAGATCTACGGCGACTACTTCGAACCTTTGTGCCACAGCTGGGGTCTGTACGATACCAACTGGCTTTCGTGTGTCTGCCTTGTACCGCTGGCACGAAGGACACTCCTTGACGTAATCTGCAATGAATGCTCTCATACCTGGCCAATAGTAGCGTGCGGCAATACGCTGCAGGGTGCGTTCGACACCTTGATGACCGGCAGTCGGAGCATCATGATACTCAGACAAGATCTTGGACCTCTGACTTACCGGGACGACGAGACAAGCGTCTTCGTCTTCACTCGGTTCCGGATTGTACCTGAAAAGTACTCCATCAGACATAATGTAGCCACGATCAGCCCACGATCGTGCCCTAAGTGGTTCGTCTTCAGCTTCCAAGTCTTGTATAATTTTTCGGACGTCAGGATCTTGAAGTTGTAGTACTCTGTAGTTGGACGCATTTTCTGATGGGACGTCTACTACTGCGTGACATATATCACATTCGCTAGGAGCGTCTGTACAAGCTGGGCGTGAGAGTGTGTCGGCGATCACATTAGACTTACCAGGGGTGTACTCGATGCGCAAGTTGAATTCTTGGAGAGTAAGCGCCCACCTGGTTAAACGACCGCTCGGAGACTTGACGCTCATCAACCATCTCAATGGCTGATGGTCCGATTTGACAATAATCTCAGCACCTTCTATATAACCACGGAACTTAATGACGGCCCACACTACCGCCAGCGCCTCCCTTTCGGTAGTCGTGTAGTTCCGTTCGGCTTGTGTTAACAGACGGCTAGCATATTCTATGGGGCGCTCATCGGGCCCCTCCCCCTGCATTAGGACCGCCCCGAGACAGTAGCCACTGCTATCGGTCCTAAGTGTAAATGGCTGAGTGTGATCAGCTTGACGTAGTATAGGCGCAGACACCAAGAGTCGCTTTATATGGTCGAAAGCGGATTGCTCTTCAACGGACCAACGCCAAACGCTACCCTTCTTTAATAGTAACGTCAGCGGTCTAGCTATTTTAGCATAGTTGGGTATAAAGCGTCTAAACCAGCTCGATGTCTGAAGGAAACACTTTAAGTGCTTCAAATTTGTCGGAACAGCCATGTCACTAATGGCAGCTGTTTTATCTGGGTCCACCTGGATACCACCTGGTACAATCAAATGGCCTAAAAATTTTACAGAATGGCGAGCAAAGACACTTTTCTCGCGGTTCACTCGCAAATTGAACAGTTCTAACCTGTCGAATACGGCCTCCAGGTCTTCCAGGTGCTTGCTAAATGAATCGGAAAGGACGATAAGATCGTCAAGATAACACAAAAGGGTTATACCTTGCAAGTTGGACTTGAACCTGTCCATCAAACGCTGGAAAGTCGCTCCAGAATTTCGCAGACCCATGGGCATGCGTTTGAATCTATATGTCCCGAGAGGCGTGACAAACGCGGTTTTGTCACGGTCTTCTTCCGCCAACGGTGCTTGGAAGTATCCAGACCGTAAATCCAGAGTTGTCATAAAGCTTGCAGTTTTAGCTGCATGTAGCACGTCATCTATGCGCGGTAAGGGGTATCTATCGGGCTCTGTGACAGCATTTAGCTTCCGGTAGTCGATACAAAGCCGCGTGCTCCCATCCTTTTTAGTAACTAAAACAACGTTGGCCGCCCATGGTGACTCACATTCTTCGATCACGTCTGCTCGTAACAGCTCGTCTAACGCCTTCTCTAAAATGACCACCTTACCAGGAGACATACGATATGGCGGGGAAGCTATAGGTTCTTGTTTTTCATCTATTTTAATACGATGAGTAATAAAACTTGTAGGCTCACCTTCTGCGGCGAATCGACTAGCCTTCCTCGCGATCAGCTCGTTCAGCTGTGCGCGTTGCTCCTCAGACAGATGGACACACTCCTCAGGTCTCAGGCTCAAAGCCTTGGTGACGTCATTGCACAAAAGGTCCGCGTCACTAGTAGGTTTTAAATTATACGAGCTAACGAGGTCATACTCACGGTCAGGTGCAGTAGCGAAGCTCCACTTACCTTTGACTAAGTTGAGTACCATGCCGGCGCGCATGATGAAGTCGCGTCCTAAAAGCGTCCTTGTGTCCGCCCCCGGGATCACAATGAACGAAGCAGGAACTTCCCGATCCTGTAGTTTTACCGTAACTCTGTAGAAAAGAACACTACGCAGCTTTTCAGTACCGTCGGCCAAGCGTATGTAACGTGGCGATTCTGAAAAGCGAACACCATTTCTTTGAAATATGTGGTGAAGCAAAGGACTCGCAATGCAGTGCGTAGCCCCCGTGTCCACAATAGCGATCCCAACTTGACCTAAAATGGTAATATTTACTAAGGGATGACACTGGTCGTGGTCAAAATCATTGGACGAATATTTAGCTTCCACAATGTCGGTGGGTACATTATGGCGAGCGACCATCTGGTCGTGGTCGGAAAACAACTGGTCACTGGTACTTATATTTGTAGGATAAGATTTCACATTACCTGTGTAATAACATTCATCGAAATTAGGAATGTTACTAAAATAAGTACAATTATCAGAATAAGGCCGTTCGTCAGAATACGGACGTTTTTGAATAACGTCCGAATACGAACGCGCGCGATCGCGGTCGGCGGATATCAAAGGGTGCGACTTAACGTTTCGAACATGCATCGATGTTTCGCGAGTTAATGAATTCTTGCGTAAGCAATTGTTCCGACGAGATTTGTCACAAGTTATGGTGTTAATCGATGTGCTGTTAGGGACAACTTTTTTATTATTACATTTTTCGCATTTAGATTTAATTACACCGGGTTGTCCGCACCCGTAGCAACGCAAGGTTTGGTCGCCCCTGTAAGATTGCATCTTATTATTATAATTTCTACACTCGTCTAATAGGTGACCATAATTTTTACAATATGAACATCGCTTACGCAGTGGTTTAGGAGCATTGTTTGAAGCAGATGGGGTTTGCATAAGTTTTACCTCCGGTTCGCAAACATTGTTAGGCACGTTGCTTTGTACCTTAGTACATACTTTGGGTGTACTTACGATTTTCGAACGATTATTCACCTCTGCCAATGACTCCTCGACATGACGTAACTTAACAACTAATTCTTCGAACGAACTCGCACTTTCGCGGGTTAACCGCTTACGCACTTTGCGATCTAATAGACCGTACACGATATCCACTTTAACCGTATCACACAAATCATATGGCAGTTGGCTCATCAAGGCCCTAATCCTGCACGCAAACACATCACTGCGTTCCGGAGGGGTGTGTTCATACGCGAAAATATCACGGAACAGTTTGTAGGCGGGTTTCGCGATCCCGTACATCCCGCGGAGTTTTGCGACGGCGTCGTCCCAGTCGTGGACGTCTTTCTTGATGCCTTGCCACCAGACTGCCGCGTCTCCAGTGAGAAGCATCGGCAGGCCTCGTAGGGCGTTCTCGTCACTAACACTGGCGCAGTCTTTGAAGACCAGCACCGCATCGATAAACACCTCCAGCACCTCGGCGTTTCTCGTCGCTCCGTCGAAGCGGGCCGAACACTTGCTGAAATTGCCTTCTGACTTCATTCTGACGGCGCCACCCAGCCCGGGTGAAGCCGCGGTCGAGGCTGCGAGCATGGTTTCTAACAACTTCCGGTTAGATTCCGCTTGTGATTTGGCGAACGTTTCCATCAACTTGAATAAGTCACGTTCGAGTATCGGCGACGCTGGGGCCGGTATCGGCGCAGCCAGCATCGGCGCGATCGGCGTCGGCGCAGTTGGCGTCGGCGCGGTCGGCGTCGGCGTACATGCCGACGGCTCGACAAACGTAGCTTCGTGGGTATCCGAGTCTGAGTCCGTCGTAGGGGGTAGCTCTCTGCCGCTAGCCTGGGTCTGGCCGCGACGGGCACCAATCCTCTTGTATGGAAGAGGCATGCTTCCGCGGAAACTTCAGATTGCGATTTCTTCACGTTTAGCCCGGCGGCGTGTTTGGCCGCAAGTTGTGCGCCACTATGAGGAATGAAACACTCGACTCAATAATCAAACTTGGTAACTTTTAATTTGCGAAAACACATAGTTACATTTACTATACATAATAAATACACTTTAAAGAAACGCATCGGACCGGCTACGTGACTCGCGCCGCCACGCCATTTTCCACTCACTCGAAACGGGGTTCGCGCGGCTCGCAGATGGCGTGTCGCGGTCGGGGAGCCATCGGCAGCGCGCGATACAAAGCGCGCGAAATTTAAGCGCTCGTTACAGACTCCCCCTCTGCTCCAAACAGTGCGCCCTCGCGTTTGGAGTAGTAAAACGGAAATATGTGTTACCAAAAACATACATACTCAAATTACACAAAATATCTACTTAACGTAAAAACCTTAACATCTTTTACGCGGACGCCCCCTTCTACGCTTTTCGTGCACCGGTGCTTGAAGTTGACCGATGAAAGGGGTAAGCTGAGAAACATGATATTTGCCTAAAGCGTTACCGTTGCTATGTTCTAAACGATAAGTCGTACTGCTCAACACTTCTTTAACTATATAGGGACCATCGCGCCGAGGTATGAATTTGGGGGTTTGACCGCGACCAGTGTCATTAAACCCCTGAGTCTTTAATAGAACTAAGTCACCTACCTTATAATCAGGCGCGGGTCGGCGTTTCTCATCAGCGTACTTCTTCTGAGTGACCTGCACCTTCTCGTGCGTGTCTCTGGCATCTATCAGAACGGTTGTCAAACGTTTCAAATAGGGTGTGACGTTAGCCACGAATTTGTCGGCATCTAAGATGGCGCGCATGTCGTTTACGACATCGGCGGGTGCTCGAATTTCACGCCCGAATGTAAGCATAGCTGGTGAAAATGACGTACTGTGGGTGACAGCAGAGTTCATAGCGAACCTGATAGCAGCCAAGTGGACATCCCAAGTCGAGTGGTCCTGACCAACGTAAACGGCAAGCTGCGGCTTTAGGTCACGGTTCTTGCGCTCCACTGGATTAGCTTGGGGATGATAATAAGGGGTCAACGCTTGGTCGATCCCGAACGTGAAGCATACCTGCTGCATCACCTCGCTGATGAACTGTACACCATTGTCGCTGATAAGCCGGCGAGGAACTCCATAGCGTAAGAAAACTTCGTCAATCAAAGTTTTAGCGCAATCTAAACTAGTTGCGTTTTTCAGTGGAAACAATTCCACCCATCGAGAACAAACGTCCTCGGCGATAAGGATCCATCGGTTGCCTGACTCCGTTACAGGTAGCGGCCCGAATAGATCTACGGCGACTACTTCGAACCTTTGTGCCACAGCTGGGGTCTGTACGATACCAACTGGCTTTCGTGTGTCTGCCTTGTACCGCTGGCACGAAGGACACTCCTTGACGTAATCTGCAATGAATGCTCTCATACCTGGCCAATAGTAGCGTGCGGCAATACGCTGCAGGGTGCGTTCGACACCTTGATGACCGGCAGTCGGAGCATCATGATACTCAGACAAGATCTTGGACCTCTGACTTACCGGGACGACGAGACAAGCGTCTTCGTCTTCACTCGGTTCCGGATTGTACCTGAAAAGTACTCCATCAGACATAATGTAGCCACGATCAGCCCACGATCGTGCCCTAAGTGGTTCGTCTTCAGCTTCCAAGTCTTGTATAATTTTTCGGACGTCAGGATCTTGAAGTTGTAGTACTCTGTAGTTGGACGCATTTTCTGATGGGACGTCTACTACTGCGTGACATATATCACATTCGCTAGGAGCGTCTGTACAAGCTGGGCGTGAGAGTGTGTCGGCGATCACATTAGACTTACCAGGGGTGTACTCGATGCGCAAGTTGAATTCTTGGAGAGTAAGCGCCCACCTGGTTAAACGACCGCTCGGAGACTTGACGCTCATCAACCATCTCAATGGCTGATGGTCCGATTTGACAATAATCTCAGCACCTTCTATATAACCACGGAACTTAATGACGGCCCACACTACCGCCAGCGCCTCCCTTTCGGTAGTCGTGTAGTTCCGTTCGGCTTGTGTTAACAGACGGCTAGCATATTCTATGGGGCGCTCATCGGGCCCCTCCCCCTGCATTAGGACCGCCCCGAGACAGTAGCCACTGCTATCGGTCCTAAGTGTAAATGGCTGAGTGTGATCAGCTTGACGTAGTATAGGCGCAGACACCAAGAGTCGCTTTATATGGTCGAAAGCGGATTGCTCTTCAACGGACCAACGCCAAACGCTACCCTTCTTTAATAGTAACGTCAGCGGTCTAGCTATTTTAGCATAGTTGGGTATAAAGCGTCTAAACCAGCTCGATGTCTGAAGGAAACACTTTAAGTGCTTCAAATTTGTCGGAACAGCCATGTCACTAATGGCAGCTGTTTTATCTGGGTCCACCTGGATACCACCTGGTACAATCAAATGGCCTAAAAATTTTACAGAATGGCGAGCAAAGACACTTTTCTCGCGGTTCACTCGCAAATTGAACAGTTCTAACCTGTCGAATACGGCCTCCAGGTCTTCCAGGTGCTTGCTAAATGAATCGGAAAGGACGATAAGATCGTCAAGATAACACAAAAGGGTTATACCTTGCAAGTTGGACTTGAACCTGTCCATCAAACGCTGGAAAGTCGCTCCAGAATTTCGCAGACCCATGGGCATGCGTTTGAATCTATATGTCCCGAGAGGCGTGACAAACGCGGTTTTGTCACGGTCTTCTTCCGCCAACGGTGCTTGGAAGTATCCAGACCGTAAATCCAGAGTTGTCATAAAGCTTGCAGTTTTAGCTGCATGTAGCACGTCATCTATGCGCGGTAAGGGGTATCTATCGGGCTCTGTGACAGCATTTAGCTTCCGGTAGTCGATACAAAGCCGCGTGCTCCCATCCTTTTTAGTAACTAAAACAACGTTGGCCGCCCATGGTGACTCACATTCTTCGATCACGTCTGCTCGTAACAGCTCGTCTAACGCCTTCTCTAAAATGACCACCTTACCAGGAGACATACGATATGGCGGGGAAGCTATAGGTTCTTGTTTTTCATCTATTTTAATACGATGAGTAATAAAACTTGTAGGCTCACCTTCTGCGGCGAATCGACTAGCCTTCCTCGCGATCAGCTCGTTCAGCTGTGCGCGTTGCTCCTCAGACAGATGGACACACTCCTCAGGTCTCAGGCTCAAAGCCTTGGTGACGTCATTGCACAAAAGGTCCGCGTCACTAGTAGGTTTTAAATTATACGAGCTAACGAGGTCATACTCACGGTCAGGTGCAGTAGCGAAGCTCCACTTACCTTTGACTAAGTTGAGTACCATGCCGGCGCGCATGATGAAGTCGCGTCCTAAAAGCGTCCTTGTGTCCGCCCCCGGGATCACAATGAACGAAGCAGGAACTTCCCGATCCTGTAGTTTTACCGTAACTCTGTAGAAAAGAACACTACGCAGCTTTTCAGTACCGTCGGCCAAGCGTATGTAACGTGGCGATTCTGAAAAGCGAACACCATTTCTTTGAAATATGTGGTGAAGCAAAGGACTCGCAATGCAGTGCGTAGCCCCCGTGTCCACAATAGCGATCCCAACTTGACCTAAAATGGTAATATTTACTAAGGGATGACACTGGTCGTGGTCAAAATCATTGGACGAATATTTAGCTTCCACAATGTCGGTGGGTACATTATGGCGAGCGACCATCTGGTCGTGGTCGGAAAACAACTGGTCACTGGTACTTATATTTGTAGGATAAGATTTCACATTACCTGTGTAATAACATTCATCGAAATTAGGAATGTTACTAAAATAAGTACAATTATCAGAATAAGGCCGTTCGTCAGAATACGGACGTTTTTGAATAACGTCCGAATACGAACGCGCGCGATCGCGGTCGGCGGATATCAAAGGGTGCGACTTAACGTTTCGAACATGCATCGATGTTTCGCGAGTTAATGAATTCTTGCGTAAGCAATTGTTCCGACGAGATTTGTCACAAGTTATGGTGTTAATCGATGTGCTGTTAGGGACAACTTTTTTATTATTACATTTTTCGCATTTAGATTTAATTACACCGGGTTGTCCGCACCCGTAGCAACGCAAGGTTTGGTCGCCCCTGTAAGATTGCATCTTATTATTATAATTTCTACACTCGTCTAATAGGTGACCATAATTTTTACAATATGAACATCGCTTACGCAGTGGTTTAGGAGCATTGTTTGAAGCAGATGGGGTTTGCATAAGTTTTACCTCCGGTTCGCAAACATTGTTAGGCACGTTGCTTTGTACCTTAGTACATACTTTGGGTGTACTTACGATTTTCGAACGATTATTCACCTCTGCCAATGACTCCTCGACATGACGTAACTTAACAACTAATTCTTCGAACGAACTCGCACTTTCGCGGGTTAACCGCTTACGCACTTTGCGATCTAATAGACCGTACACGATATCCACTTTAACCGTATCACACAAATCATATGGCAGTTGGCTCATCAAGGCCCTAATCCTGCACGCAAACACATCACTGCGTTCCGGAGGGGTGTGTTCATACGCGAAAATATCACGGAACAGTTTGTAGGCGGGTTTCGCGATCCCGTACATCCCGCGGAGTTTTGCGACGGCGTCGTCCCAGTCGTGGACGTCTTTCTTGATGCCTTGCCACCAGACTGCCGCGTCTCCAGTGAGAAGCATCGGCAGGCCTCGTAGGGCGTTCTCGTCACTAACACTGGCGCAGTCTTTGAAGACCAGCACCGCATCGATAAACACCTCCAGCACCTCGGCGTTTCTCGTCGCTCCGTCGAAGCGGGCCGAACACTTGCTGAAATTGCCTTCTGACTTCATTCTGACGGCGCCACCCAGCCCGGGTGAAGCCGCGGTCGAGGCTGCGAGCATGGTTTCTAACAACTTCCGGTTAGATTCCGCTTGTGATTTGGCGAACGTTTCCATCAACTTGAATAAGTCACGTTCGAGTATCGGCGACGCTGGGGCCGGTATCGGCGCAGCCAGCATCGGCGCGATCGGCGTCGGCGCAGTTGGCGTCGGCGCGGTCGGCGTCGGCGTACATGCCGACGGCTCGACAAACGTAGCTTCGTGGGTATCCGAGTCTGAGTCCGTCGTAGGGGGTAGCTCTCTGCCGCTAGCCTGGGTCTGGCCGCGACGGGCACCAATCCTCTTGTATGGAAGAGGCATGCTTCCGCGGAAACTTCAGATTGCGATTTCTTCACGTTTAGCCCGGCGGCGTGTTTGGCCGCAAGTTGTGCGCCACTATGAGGAATGAAACACTCGACTCAATAATCAAACTTGGTAACTTTTAATTTGCGAAAACACATAGTTACATTTACTATACATAATAAATACACTTTAAAGAAACGCATCGGACCGGCTACGTGACTCGCGCCGCCACGCCATTTTCCACTCACTCGAAACGGGGTTCGCGCGGCTCGCAGATGGCGTGTCGCGGTCGGGGAGCCATCGGCAGCGCGCGATACAAAGCGCGCGAAATTTAAGCGCTCGTTACAATTATTATTTTTTTCTATGCGAAAAATATAAAAAAAACCGGAATGAATATATTTTTCATAATACGTTTGGCACGAGCCATGTACACACAATGCCACAAAAATCATGGGCACGTTGTTTTCATTTATTGACGAGCGACTTGCTCGTCTCGTTATTCAATTAAATAAAAAAAAATATGGCTTGTCGACTTTGGATTCGAAAAATCTTTGAGCTAATTTTGAACGTATGTTGCGTCAACACCGTTGAGTTATGTTATGGACATTAAGTATAAGATTCGGCCCTTTAATATAGCTTTATTGATATAGCTTTTATTATACGACTTTTATCTCGTATATTGCATATTATATTGTCATAAAATGATTGTAATTTTCTAATCATACTTTTATTTTAGTATTAAAAACGATATTACTTTTTATCATAGACATGTTTGTTACGACTGGCCGTGATATGAAGAGTAGCGCCAAACATTTTTTTATAATAAATTGATTACTTTAAGGAAACTAGATTCTAATTATGTAACTTCATTGTAAATTTTATGATTTAAAAATAATTAGCAACATATATGGAGCCTTTGCTTCATAGCGCTAAAATAATGATTGTATGAGGAGAATAATATGCGCTGTGATTTTTAATGCGTTTTAAAAAATGAACGTATACAGTCAAGTTAGTTATGGTTGCCACATCTATTGGTGTCGAGGATTAGGGAAGACTTTGTCCACCTCGCGAGGAGCTCACGAAATGTCCCTCATTTCAGGCGAGGAAACGCTTGATATCTTATTCCCTTGAACTAGGCACGGAGAAGGGAAGCGTCTTTGTTTAATATAAGATGAACAATGCATTCCGCAGACTAAACCTTACTTTCTACTCAATTAATTCAGTCATTTCCAACATTTTCCACTTTCGCGAGCTCTCATTTCGCGCAATTTTTACCGATTTAAGTTAACCGATTTATACGCTCATATATTAATTGTCAATTAAGAATTTAAATTTTGCTAATTTAATTTAGCTACGACGCAACCTCACAAGGTCTTCAAACGAAGTATATGTATATATACTACTGATGGGTTCATTACTACAAATTTGACTATCGTTTAGGAAAAAAAGTTACATTAGGTAAATCATGAACACAAAGCGGTTATTCTATATGTAATTATAGCTTTGCATTTTAAGGGTTTGAACGAAATTATACATTGCTATAAACTTCCAGTTATGTTGTTTTCTAAAATATTAATATTTCTTTAAGCTTTTCAACGATTATTGGCCTCTAAAATTCAGTATTCCTACGAGTAAAATACAATTCTGTTTTTTTTTACGAATTAGTACAAATATGGCATAAGTGTCTGGTCAGTTACTCAGGATAAAAATAAGAACATGGTCTGGAGTAACAATACTATATTAGATATTACACGTTCGTATTTCCGAAATATACGAGGATTGCCGAAGGGCATTCCCTTAATCGTAGTACTGTACATACGTAAAAAAAAAGCGATTGAAAATCACAGTGGAGCTATTACTCATGATCACGGACTTTGACTGATGTATTTTGTAACTTTGTTAATATTTGTAAGTTTTTTTATGTATGTGTGAAGATTTGATTAAATTTTATAGAACTAATTGTGTTTTGTTTTATTTTGTTTTCATAAAGCAATCATAGCATGTATCTTAGATTAGAACTGGGATTAGAAATCGCATAACAAAAACAAGAAAAAAAAAACAAAATATAGACGAAACTCCTCTGCCCCTTTTTAAAATTAGTTGATTTTTTTATACAGGTATGGCAAAATGAACTACTCTGCACCTGGTGGTAAGCGCAGTGCAGTCCAAATAATACTATAATGTGGACCGTCAAGATTGTGGCCATCGAGCGTCAGAATTAAGCCCGTTTGAAGTTCCTGGATATACCCTGGCAGATCTTGGAACGACAACATAAAAACGTATATTCTAAAATATTGATAATTATGTAGGTAGTATCAAAATATTTACGATTTTGTTATTAGAGCTTATAAAGTGATCTTTAATATTAAGAGCCAGTGTAGATAGTTGAAAGCAATTGAAACTCTTTTATAGAGTAACTAAGACGTAATTGTAGCATGTAGCTGAATATTTTTGTCATACATCGTATAGAAGCCTTGAATGGCAGTAGATATTCGTATTTAAAAGCAAGACGTTAAGCATCTCTGCAGTTTCTAAGGGACTCGATAAAAATGCCGTCAACCCACGCCAAACACGACAAAGGCTAGTGCGGGATTATGTCGCGGTGCTCTAAGCAAACCATGACATAGAAATCCTCTTATCAATTTAATAAGAATTGTACGACTACCTACGTAGAGAATATAATACGATACTGAGATAATATCTACATATCTATTGTAATTTCGTGTTCTAAGTTCTCGTGTGTCGGGGTCATTTTAACAACTAGCTGTATCGCGCGGTTTCACACTTGTTCATCTTACTGATCCGTTTACGTCAGTTGTAACGTGATGATATGTAGTTATTATCCATCGTCTCTACAAAACAAGTATGGTTATGGTATTAATATGAACTCCACCGGACAAGCTATTCAAAAGCTACATGATACGACACTACTACATGATATGATACGACTACAAAGTCAACTCATTTTGCGAGTGGAATTTAACAAAAATGTAAAACTCGTGTCTATTTTTTTTAAAGCAGGTAGTGTATTTCATAGTCTTCTGTTCCATTACGCTATGGAAAATGGCTTTGTCTCTAATACCTACAAAATGAATGTTAATCTGGTAAGATTTTTTGACGCCAATCAGCAATTTATGTGACCACTATCAGCACAGAGATCCCTGAGGAATGTTGGCTGTTGCAATATTCGGTGACTGATACAGTGATACAGTCCAAACGCTACTCAGAATATCGAATATCTAACGACTACTATAATTTTGATAGATAAAAGCGTCTTAGTATGATAGGATACATACACCTGAAAGTGAGTGTTTATGTAGGTACCAGATCATCGTTCTCTAACACTTTGTTTATCATTCATTCTAACACTGGCAAGGTCATATATGTATATTAGTTTTGTGTGAATTTGCTTTGAAAAGATACAAACATACGTACACATTAATTAAATAAAATTCATAGCACAAATAGACCTATGTGCACGCAGCCAGGGTGCCTGAGTTTAATTACGGCTGGGACAAATTGAAGGCTTTCAAACAGACCTACTCGCCTCTTGTGTTAGACTAGGGTCTATTTTATTAGGCATTCGACATTATTATTATTTTGTGCTGTGTTGTATCGATTACGAGTAAGAACTGGCGGCGTTTACTTCTGTTTTGCGATGATTGTTTTAGGTAATTATGTGTAACATGAACTAATGATTTATAGGTAGCAGCAGGCATGTTCCCGCCCTGGTTCCATGTGCCATAGCTTGATACTTATATACGTTTTTGGGTTTATACCTTCCGGAATACATTTTCTAAATGATAGTGAAAACGGGGAAAATGGCATCTAAGTCCGTTGTATAGTTTAGGAGAAATAAGCGGACAGACAGACAGACGCAAATAGTGACTTTGTTTTATACTAAGTCGATATTATATCGCTTTGAAAAGCAGGGTTTGTTATCCAAAGGTCAATTGAACGAAAATATTTTTAATAATATAGAGTTACGAGTACGTACAATCTTTCAAAAGATCTGTAAATCCAATAAGTTACCTCATAATATTAGATAATATCGCTGGATTTTCCCCGATAGTGTTGTCATTTGTGAGAGCCATTCTGAAAATTGCGGAATATGAAAAAAAAGCGGTACATGGATAAAAAGGCGGAACACTAAAGAAATACGTGTATGTATGTAACGTATTTTAAGTGGTTTAAGATATATTTAGGGCCAGTTTCGCTATGTAAGCGATCGCCATACCGGGTACAATTCCAGACTCCGGGCTGATACTTAGCATTTCGTGATAGAAAAACCCAAATATCACTTTTACTCGATTCGGGGTCGAATCCGAGACCTCAACATAGCAGACGTACCACATGCGCAATACAGCTGCGCCATCGAGGCAGTCTATGTATTATGAAATCTTAATTAAATTCAACTATTAAGCATACGCTTGTGGTTTACCTCAAAATTTGAATAAATATATATTTTTATCACTAAGAGTAAATACTACTTGCACTATAAAATGGAATGCGAATCTGTTTGTTGATCTTAATTACTTCGGTACTTACTATCTATAAACTTAAAATACTCGTCGATAATAGAATCAAGTAACGGACCCTTCAAGTACATTTTTAAAATAAGACGTCTTACCCACTTAAGACTGTTCCAAATATTTTTATACAGTTCACAAAAGGGACAGCGTAAGCCTCAAATACATGAGATACCTTGTCTGGGGAAAATGATGTTAAGTTTTTGTTCAGACTCCCGGAATAACAAGTATTGACCCAATCATGTCGACAGAGGTCGAGAATTAAGTCCCGACTTCGTTGGATGTCGAGCCATCCTATTTTATTTTGAAATGGCTTTGCAAAGTGGTACTAGGAAAAATTTCCATGAGTTAGTAGTATTTGGTAAATTTTTTCACTATACCAGTTGTACAAAACAGGACTTGGCAAGTAGGCTTGACAGTCAACTTAATTTATTTAGAAATGAATTCCATCCGTACGATAAGATCACTACTTAATAGTCTAAAATTGCTTATCATTATTCTTGTCATTAACAATGGCCGATGAATATTTTAGAAATTTTAGATTATGCTAGAAAACACTTTAAAAAGTCTTGTAATTGAGGACTATTGTCGAGTGCTGAATAATGATTGCGAAATGTTGAAAGTGATACAGTCACGATGTAGCCGACTTTGTCTAAAGTATTTATGGATAGAGCGGTAGCAGTGATTTACAGAAAATCGGCATAAAGTGCTGTACGATGAGTGCACCTAAATCCCCGTCCCTTTTCCAATCCAGTCCTTTTCTTATAGAGTCTGCAACGCATCAGTGATTCTCATCCGTGATTCTTCGTCGGTGACGATAGGCAGTGCTCACATAATGACCCACTGTGACACCTATATAGGTATCCCAAATGGATGTTTATGGACTGTGGTGGGTATTCAATAGATTTGAAAATTATAGAATAGGATGTGAGTTTCGTATTTAAGTTGTCAACAAAGAAAACCGGATATCGTAACGTAAAACGTAAGGTAAAATAATAGCATTAACGTAAATTGACCTGAACATTCGCTTTATTGTGCACCAAATTTGTGAGAGCAGGACAGTATAGCAAGAAATGGAGCCAAGACGCTAACAAAAACTTACACTCCACGCTTGCCGCAAATGAATTGATTCAGGGCAATCAATTTTTTCACACCCTTCCTCGAAAGTCGAAACGATCAGCTCATTCACTCGCGGTCTGATTAAATCGGTCAATCATTCGGTCTCACCGTTCAGTTAACTGGAAAATTGGTAATTAGGTGTTATAGGTGATAAAACGCGGGTTCGAGTGTTGCCAGGAGATAAAATTAGTACGCCTTAGGAAATGGATTTGTTCTTTCGTGTGTTTTAATTTGTAGCTAATTTGCACAAGTTGGAAGCGTTTCGGATGACATTCGTGTCCCGGGATTGAATGGGCGAGGTTTATTTGCATAAAACTAATTATCTTGTATACGAGTGTTTGCGAAGTCGGTTCGTTGACAGGCACCACGGTAATAAAGTTGTGATTACTCGTTATGCTGCCGAAAAATAATGAATGAGCACACGGAAACACCATTTACAATTTAAAATTGCATTTAAGTTGGTGATTTTATATGCTCTTTGTAGATTTAATTATATTTTAGTAAGACCACCTTATTCAAACATTTAATGGACGCGCTTTATGTTTTTTCATGTCCATGAAAACACCTCTCGGGGCATGTTGGTAAATTTTAGGATATGCTTATTTCATATTACTAACAGGAACGATGCTAGCCTTGTATGAAGGGCGAACACGAAACTTATCAGGACAGTCACACTAAGTTTTCAATACCCGTTATTTTCTTATAACTAGATAGACGTATACTTTTAAAAACACATTCGTCTTACAAAGTGTCGAAGGACATCCGTAACTAAATAACATACGTAGCTCAGTTTTCGTAGTAGATATCTACATAGTAGATGACATGAAATTAGATATGCTTAGTTCATATAATATGCTTAAGACTGTTTTCAGTTGCTTATCAATATAATAAACTGGTAATATATATGAATATATTTCTTCTATAAAACTTGTTGACTCGTACAAGCTGGTTGGCGCAACTTTCATCTTGGGATAATTTATCTTGGTTAGTGCGGCGCTATGACGTACCAGTGTTACCACTTGATGTGTCTCGTCCTCCAAATTGAAGTGGAGTATTATAGACAGTATGATTAAAAATGTTGTTTCTTGTTCTTTGGATTTTAATATGCATAATCAGTATTACACAGCTAAAGTCTTCTCGCCAAACCTGTTATACAAATGGAAACAAATACTTGTCTACCTACTTTATAAAATATGTAATTCCTTTGTTTTGACCTATCGATACACCAAAAATAATAGAGATACTGAGAAGTGGGTAGATGTAGCTTACATTTCTGGAACAGGTATAGCGATTAGACTGTATTAACATAGAGAGAATAAGCCATATCGTTTCTAATGTGGAATATAATTATGCAAGCTAGAAATATCTTTTCTACTTCCTTTGCGAAGTACGCAGAAACTCAATCGAAGTGAGAGTTCCACTCATCACTTAAACATGAGAACGCACAAATTGCACGTTGCCACTATACAAAATAAAAAAATACCTCAACTAAGTCTTCGCTCCAACTATACAAATACATGTGCGTAATTTTGGCAATAAAAGATGGTGTCATTCAAATCGCTCAATGCGAACAGGCGCAGTCCCAGCGGGGCCGTTAGCTGTGTTCACAGCCCACTGAGCGCGCCTGGTGCCCTCACTCACTTGCCCAACTGCTCCCCCTTTACTTTTTATAGATTCGGAGCCGCTAATGTCCCTGATTCCCAAATGATTTTGCTCCTTCACTGTCATTTTAATAAATATTGCATTTTTTTCAGGGTCTGTGTTGTTGTTTTTGTTCCCTTTCTGTTATAGTAATACTTTAAAAGATATTTTATTTTTTTAGGATTAAATAATAATAATTCCGTTTATATTATTAAAAAATACCGCGAATTCGTTCTTGTTTGGTAGCAATGTTACAAAGTTCGAAAATTATTATAATATACGTGTTTGATTTTATGAGATTTGATAAAGTTTGTAACAAAGTACTATGTTATAGCTAGTTTTATAGCAATTAAACATACACAATGCGTATTATTAATAAAGGCTCCCGAAGTTTTAATCAACGTTAGCTCTCTGCCAAACCAGGTTTTTTGTTTTTTTCCAAGCGTGGGAATTTATTTACTTTAGTTACTAGGAAAATACGGGCGCGAACAAAGTTGTACCAGCGTGTATCGCCTCTACCTCTCTTGTTGACTTTAATTGACAGCAGAAGTTTTTCTAAAGTCGTCTCCTCCAGGTTTAGGTGTCTTTGTGCCGAAATCCTTTTTGTTTTCACTACAATTCGCTAACGCTCTTTATCGGCTTTTTGAATTTCTTGTAAATTCTCTTTAGTATATATTATTTTCTTCTTTTATGTTGTCGTTGATAGATATGCCTCTCGTTTAGTATTTGGTTGTTTTGAATTTATTATGATTACATCAATTGAATTGGACCAGTAAGCGTTATTTAAGAAATGAAATTGTATTTTTTATATTTATTGCAACTACAGTGTACATGGATAATGAAATTTAATTCCATAATATATAAAGAAGATAAAATTATATTCAGCAATAAATACACCCATCAGCCACATTAATAGTCCTGAATCCAAAATAGGTTTAGCTATATCGTAGGTATCAGGAACTATAAGGGACTTGCTGTCCTACAACATCCAGACCCGAAACAAATATTTGTGGATTAAACAAACTCTTGACCATGGCCTCACCATGGCTCTATTCCTAGCTGGTTACTCGCTCACTGCGTCACGGAGGCTTATTATTAATTGTTAGGTAGGTACCCCTTGTATTGCAAAGTTGCCGTGGTCTGTGGATACATAGATCTCTTAACTCCCGTACTCCCGTCAGTTGTAATTCACTTAGAAGTAGCATTTTATGTTTATAAATTGGTAAAACATCAGTGGACATCGATAAGTCACCGTCGCGGCCGCAATGGCTCGCGCCTTTGTGTAAACCACCATTGTTTGACCACCACAATAGCTGACGTTGATGAGTGCAGTAGCGTAGTAAAACGCGGGGTGTTCTAAGTATAATTATTACATTATTAAATAGGGAAAAAATAAATATACATTGAAAAGAATACCAGGCATTAGCAAGTAAAAAAGAAAGTTCTGACAGATTTCCGAATGCATATGATTAATTATAAATCATATTATGTTTAAACTTCTAAATAACTGTAATTGTTACGTCTTATGGATCTAAATTAGTTAATAAAAAGATGGTATTTTTATTTTGTATTGAATTTAAAACGAGTGAATTTATTTTAAACTAGATTTTTCTCATGGCCACTCTCGCGTCGAAGTTTATCCCAGCATGTTTACGTGATAAAAACTAACTTAAATTACTCTCAAAAATACATGAATCTGCCAATGATCCGTGGTCGGTTCATTCACCGCCAGACTAAGACACAGGCCTAAGCCTGACAGACACATACATTTGAAAAACGTGTTTGGGGTTTGATGACATGCTAATAGTCATAGGAGCTTAAAAACTTTTATTTCAAAATCATAGACAGACACTTAAATATATGAGGTCTATGTTCAGTATATACTGTCCTCAGATCCACAAGGAGTTCTCTAGCCTGAGATGACACTCCCCAACGGCCGCTTTGCGGAAGGAGTTATGTACCTTCGACATCTGCTTGTCTTGAGGCCGGTCTCTGCTCGTGTACGACCGTGACCGCCGCCTTCCGCCTGGAAAACAAAGATCTGTAGACCTTGGTCCCAACACATAAAACTAACGAAAAAGCAGGTCGCCTTGAACTATACCATGCGTTAACCCCTGATCGCTTGCTGTGCCACTAGTCGCTGTAGCTTTCGCAGTAAAGCGCACTGGAGAATTGGTACTAACATGTCTGCCATAAGGGATCATGGATCCCACGATGACAGGACCTTTTACACTTATCCAATTAACATTATAAATGTGAAAGTTTGTTTGTTTGGATGTTTGTCCGTCAATCACGCTGAAATTACTGAACGGATTTTGATGAAATTTGGTATACAGACGGTATGAGCTGACTTGGGTGATAGGCTACTTTTTATCCCGGAAAAAGCAGATCACGCGGGCGGAGCCGCGAGCAAAAGCTAGTACATACATAAATGACGCGTTATTAGTTAATTACACCTGTGCAAAGCCGGGGCGCGTCGCTAGTTACTGATAAAATCAAGTGTCCGACAAAGGCTTCTAAAAGTATTGTCGTAGATTTGGTGAAATGCGGTTAAACAGATTAAATGTTTGTTATTGTTACATTTTTCACGTGAGCACACGCGAGTATCGTCCAAATATTGTTAGCAATCACTTCGTTCGTGTTGACTACATGTAAGTAAATACACAGGAACCTTCCCGAGCGTGTGTAGTTGCGAGCCGAGTGATTTGGATAAACAGGATTCCATTAACCCGACTGGATAGAATCGACGTACTATTCTTTATTACTTATTAGAAATAGATGATATGATAAATAGATCTTCTGGAGTGGTAGAGCCACGCTGTAGACAGTTTTGTCTATAGCATGAATGGGCTGGCTCGACCGGGTCGTTACCACTGTCTCACAGAAAACCGACGTAAAGTAGCGGCTTGCTGCTGCGTTTCGTACGGTGAGTGAGATATCCGGAAGCCCAAATCCCCTCCCCTTCCCAATCCCTAATTGAATAAATAAATAATAAAAAAAAAATTGTTCCTGAAGAAGATATTCACGCGGGCAGATCCATGAACAAAAACTAGTATGATATAATTGGACGACATAATAACTAATTTGATGTTATGCCACTTAGATCGAGTATGATGATGATATTGATGATGATGAGATGTGATCTTATAATAATGTAGATTCAAATATATTCAGAATCGGTGTATCGATGTTCGTAATATCGAGGTAGGGTAGTGTTTAGAAATAGACAAACGACTTCGGCTGTCTATAAGTCAGTTCACATGACTGACACCCACTGGGGCGCGAAGGAAAGCGTCAACATTAGGTATTTTGCTTATTTTTTCGATGTTTTTTCACAGAAGTCGCTTTGTTAACCCTATTTTTCTTGGGATTTGTTATTGTAAATGTGTGTATTTTATTTTGCCTAGCTTGTGACGCCGTAGGTATTCTTTAATAATGTTAATACTTTCTCTGTATACTAAGTCTTAGTGCCGGGCACGGGCCTCCTTAACCGAATGAGAAGGGTTTGGTTTTAGTCCATCTAGCTGGCTTAATGCGGGTTGGGAGACTTACGGAGTTCTTATCAAGAACTCCTCATACGGAACCATACTAAGCCTACGCAGTTTATCTTTTTATAGTTGAACAGTAAACGAGCTAGTGGATCACCTGATGGTAGGTGATGTCTCACGTCCATGAACATCCACAACACTACAAGAATCATTAATGCGTTAATGACCTTCAAAGAAAGGAATGGGGATTATAAAGTGGAGTGGCGATTTGGGTTTCGTACCAATCGTGACGGCTTCTATGAGGCAGTGGTAATCTGGTCGAGCCGGCCCATTCATGGTGTAGACAAAAGTGTCTACCGTGTGGCTCTACCACTTAATATTTCCTATATCTAACTATCCTTTGAACTGTAATAAGTAGGTAACTGGTTGAAATCTTCTTCCACCAGCTCATATCCTGCTCGCTGTGAGATCTGCAACATGCTTTTATTAACACATGTTACAGAAAGAATGTTATAGAAATAAAATTATATATATTATTATGTTATATTATGTGGCTAAAATAATACAAATACATATAAATATCAAACTTTCGTATCCTACGATGCACACGACAAATGTGTTCTAATCCGTAGGTTTTTATATAAAATCAAGTGTCATGTCAGAGTACATTGCGTATGTGCGACAAGTCTGATCTCACCGTGTTGACAACGTCAGTGCATGTAAAGGTTCGTTTTCACTGTGCAAGTCTTGCATACAAGTTTGATGCCTCATGGCACTTATACTTGCAAATTATTGGCGTTGAAAATATGTTTACTTGACCTTGACTTCACATGCAACAGTTTGTATCAAGATAAAATATTACTATGTTTTGATAGCTCTTAGAGCAAGAGACACATTGCGTTTGTTAATCGTTCACAATTCGTAAATGCGATTTAGTTAAGCGTGCAATTTGCACTTAACTCGCATTAAAAATAGACACGCAATACAGTTGTCTAATTTTGTTTCAAGTTGAAAACTACCTGTATGCAATCCTGCTGCTTGCATGCAGGTTCCCAATACTCAAGTTGCATCCAACTTGCACCGTGCATGCATGTTACTTGCGAAAAACGCGGCTTTATAAATGTAGTAAAAATTGGCACGCTTGGTTTCCACTCGGGTTGAAGTATTATGGTAAAGGTCTTTTTGCTGTCGCTGGAGTTTCAGCGGTCCCGAAATCAACATGGAAGATACCTTAAGATATTTTTTTTACCACAGCACTGACCTTATTTCATGCCATTACCCGTTATAAATTAGTATCAATCTAAGGAATTGTGGGGGTACTAAATTTATACGTTTTCTCATTAAGTGCCGATCGGGCGTCGTGTCGGTTGTCCCGCCGCGCCAGCGAAGGCTAATAAATGGACCTTAGCAACAAGTAGCCCGTCTTAGTAATAAGACCTCTTAGGTACTGCGTCACATTTATTGAGAAAATAAGAAAATGTGAATAGTCATATGAAAGAAAGAAAGAAAAATACATCATAATTAACTTTTAATAAAAATTTGATAGAGGTTTTTGTTTGTAGATTATATTTTTACGAAATGATTCATCAATCAGGCAATTATAAAAACAATAATGTACTAATATTAGATTATGTGATTTTTCTATTTGCTTTGTTTAAAATTGGAAACGAATATTGAACAACATACATACATGCAGTAAAATTAGGATCTCAAGTAAAATTTGCGACTCTTAATCTCCTATAATAATGAAGCAATCTAATGAACTCGTATAACATTAATCCGTCATTTGTAAGGACTAATCTTTTGGCGCCCCCACTCCATGCCTATGGGATAGCCGCGCCGCGCCGCGCGAGGAGCCGAGATCTTAACGACGACTCTCTAAGGCGATTGTGTCCGACTCATTAGTGATGCCTCGTCTGTGATAAATCTTTTTTGTTACATTCATGCGAATAGATGTATTTCAATATGAAAATTAAACATAATATTGTATATTAGCTTTCCATTCGCAGCTTCTACCGCGTTACATACAAACTTGTCTTCCCCATTTACTCATTACGAGCCTTTTTTAAAGCGCTGTAATACGTGTTGATGTTTAAGGGTATTATTCCTAAAGTCGATTCGAAGTATTGACCCCAGTGGAAAAAGAAATAAGGAGATTTAGGCAAATGTAGGCATGCTTGGCCTTCCTTTTCAGCTCTTTTCAGATCATTAAGGTGGCGATATCTTCCCAATAATATTGTCATGTTAAAATATTGAATGTTTGTGATTTTATGAATTCGGATGTTTGTAAATCGGATTTGGATTAAATTTGACGAACAGGTAGAACATAGGTTGGACGTGGGACATATGATACTTTTATTCCGCTAGTACGTTTCCGTGGGATATGATAAAAAAAATCACGCAGGTGGACTTGCGAACAAAAACTAGTAAAAGGCAGCGAAAAAGACCTAAAATATGTGTAGAGTGTACTTTAAAGAGTTGGTTGTTGAATTTAAAGTTCAAAGTTTTGTTAAACCGCTACTAGTCTTTTTTAAAGGTTCGTCTAACTTTGCAGCTTAATTGAGCTTGGTGATGGTCGACGGCGGGTCCAGTAACATAAGACTGGTGTCCTCTGTCGTAATTGGTTTTATGTAAATATAGAACGAGACGCGTTATTCCGCGGCTATGGCGCCGGCGACTTCATAAACTTTCATACACTACGATCTTAATCTTGTTAGGTAAATTGACTTGCAATGATTTATGTATAAGACCGACCTAATTTTTTAAGTTTCATAGAACTTCTATTACGCAACTTAAAAAATTCCACATTCACACTATAAGTGTTTCCCTTCGTTTGACGTAGCTACTCTATATACAGAATTATAACTTAAACTATGTGATTCGGCAATCTTCGCCTATTTCTAAAATATGAACGCGTCAATATGATGTTACATACATTACATTAGATTATGCACTTAGTTTTCTCTTGTGAGACTGACCGGCCCCGGAACGCCGGGCATTCATTGTATATTCGTATTAATAAAAAAAGATTAAAAAATATTGCCGAAACATTTTAATTGTGTAGATAAAACGCATAACTAAGTAAGTCCCTGTGGTATTGGAGCGCTGCGGGAGGAGTGATTTCGCGCTACACACGAGATACACTCACTAAAACGCTCCACGAATGCAAGACCACCTACTTATTTATGCGCTAGTGCGTTAGTAATGTACAATGTCGGGTTCTCATCGGCATTTATTTTACTTGCAAACAGTCTATAAAAACTAAACAATTGTATTAACGTCACGTCGTCGTCACGTTTAAAAATAAAAAAATTAAAAAGGGGGTGAAAGTAAATGCGAAAGTGAGTTTGTTTGTTACGCTTTCACGCCTAAATCACAGAACTGATTTTGATGAATTTATCTACAGACACAGATTGGACCCTCGAGACTGTTACAGGCCACTTTTATCCCGGAAAATGCTGTTCACGCGGGCGGAGTCGCGAGCAAAAGCTAGTTAGGTATAAGTTGCGTGGTTTTAAGATTAGCCGAGAGAAAAATGTATTAGTGTATTGTAGTATAACAATATTTTACCTCAACAAAACTAAAAAAGTAGATAGGACCATAAGCTTCCTTAGTGGCCAAACATAGACTTCAATTCCACAAGTAATATTTGAATTAAACCGGAGACGATTCAAACGGCTCGAGGGGACGGTGTCGCCAAAATAGGGTATCGGTCCCCGAAATGGGCTTCAGGCCTCAACACGACCCGTCTTGTACGGGTTAATTGATTTATGTATTTCATTCTCGTAGGCCCGGATTAATAGATTTGTTGCTTAAATAATAATCCGTGATGAATTTAGAATTGCCAATTGAAGTTTAGTATGGCGATCCGGTGTTATTTAGGTTTCGACAGAGCCAAGTTTTGCTGATAAATATGCTGATGATAGATGCCAAAGATAGACATACAGACGGACAAAGAGGTCAAATTTATAACACTTCTTTTTTCGGGGGTTAAAAGAGACCGAAGTATAGTATACGTTTTGATAAATGACTTTATAAAATAAATTAATGGTTACGATATAAATAAATAGAGAAAACAGTTTTCTGTTATAAAGCGTCTAAGCTTCTGAAATCCCTCTTTTTACTGACATACGAGTACACGTGTAGAAAAAAATATATTGTTTAGGTTTCATTGTGAACCCGAACACACACAATCGGTGTAGGATTTTAAAAGAAACAAAAGATTAGCTTATCTTTGTGGCTCTGTAACAAAGACTGCGTGAAACCATTAACCTTGTGCCAAAGATTTACTTCAATTACATTTGTAAATTAACCAATGAAAGAGTGAAACGCTACGTGTCGAGGTTAATGATTTGGTTTAAAGGGCTTGGTCGGTTTGAAGATGTTTTAAAAGTATTTTATTTTATTCAAGTTGGTTGAATTATTTTTGCAAACATCCAATCTACTAAGGTGGGCGATGGTCTCCTTAATTTTCATGAATAATCTGGACAACTTTCGCTCAGTCTCTGAGGAAATCATATTGGTTTTGTTCCTATAACATAAAATACACCGTATGCTGTAATAAATGGTTTTTACCGGTTACGTGAGAGATATTATTTTGCCACACACATTTCAACATTGCTAAGTCTGGTTCGCAAATTTTCTACAACCACGGAAAAAATATCAACGCTGAGTACTCAGTCACTCAATAGCGGAAAATCAACCAATCAATCTAAGTAAGGTGTACGCGTAAGCTTCAAACTGTAGTATTTATTTATTGGTACAGTTACAGACAACAGACTACATTTTACATAAAGTTACACTTATAGAAGACATGATATAAATCTGGCGTCTATTTACTACTGTACACAGCATTCAAGAGCATTTAGTCTGTTTGTTCAAACTATCGTTTGAGTGGTAGAGCCACGCTGTAGACAGTTTTGTCTACAGCATGAATGGGCTGACTCGACCGGATCGTTACCACTGTCTCACAGAAAACCGACGTAAAGTAGCGGCTTGCTGCTGCGTTTCGTATGGTGAGTGAGATATCCGGAAGCCCAAATCCCCTCCGCTTCTCAATCCCTAATTATCCCTTTCCTTTAAGGCTCGTTTGCCGGCCTACGCTATAAAAAAAAAGTCATAATGGCTCATATTTGGGATCCATCCGGAGATTTAATCTAATATCGTTCATTGAAATCAGCCGTTAAAGTGATTAGTACGGACAGACAGACGGCGTAGGCTTAGTAATAGGGCTCCGTTAGCACCTTTTGGTACGGAACCCTCTAAAGGAATGTAAAATTGAATGTTTTTTTTTTCGTTTTTTTCGTTTTTATGCGTCCGCGCATCATTCAATCGTTGAGTTCAAAAGATATACTGTTATTTTTGGAACTGTTGTGATGATTTCTGACAAAAAAAATTGATATAATTTGAGTATTATCTTGTTATGTATAGGATACTGATAAGCCTAATTACGCAAGCTGAACTGTGGGTAAAAGCTAGTATATATAATTAGATGTTTTAACTGCAAGGACCAAACTACAAGATTGGACTACCGGCCACAATGGAATGGAGTCAATAGCAGAGTTAATCAAGTCGAATTCAACTGAAACTTGAACCATTAAGGAGAGGATTAAAATGGAAATGACTTCCTTAACTCCATCTTGTTGAAGGTTCAGTTTTTGGATTGTCATTTTAAGGAGTCGTCGGACGTTGCAATTTCTTGTTTAATATAATTAATATTTTTGATATTTAGAAGAAATATGACTATCTATATGACAATATATATAAATATTTTGGTAAAGATGAATTTTAAGAGTGTATCTGGGAAACCAACATCATAGACCCAAAGCCAACCTGACCTGCACATGGTACAACACTCTACTGCTTACCGGTGGAAGCAATGGCGACACTTCGTCCCGTTGCGGATTATGGAGTTTTTACGACGGGTCGCCCACATATTAAATTCATCGTCAAATTATGATGGAAAGGCCGACACTGGCATTAAGTCCGGTTAACGCCAGGCAGAAAGAAATACCAATTTACGTTGGCTTCCGTTCACATATCGCTATTGAATTATTATTCAATGTAATGCAAAACTTTTAGATTGCTTGCTTTAAAGCCAGTTAAACCCAAAGATATATTTTCAAATAAATAAACTGTGCTCAGAACAGTAAACTCCAATAGTTCTGGACTATCCAATTTGTACCCAAGTCGTCAGTAAAAACTTTATAATCCGTCTGAAAATCGAAATACCATACTAAATGCAGTTAATAGTTAGGGTACAAAGGAGTCTTTACTTTACCAAGTTCGGTGATTAGCCGCTTTGCACGACTTCATTAAAACTTGCCTCGGCTTCTTTTAACGTCTAATCCGACGTTAAAAAGGAAAACAAACTAAAAAACAACGGAGTCCCGTAAAACCTTTCTTGCAAAAATGCTTGTCCCTTACTGGCTAATAAAGTTAATTCTTTAAAATTATAAGAGGTTTTATATGTTTTTATGTTTATTTCTTGTTGTAACGCTATTTATAACTATACCAACAATATATTATGTTACTCTTGAGCTATACTGTCCTTTACTGTGCACAATCCGGAGAGACATTCTACGTACTTCAGGGACCTTGCGTCACTCTGGCTTGATTAATATACGCATTATTGTACGATATTAGGAACAGTAGCTTTGGAGATTTATTCCGTAATTTTATTGAGTATTCATTGACATTACGACTTACGTTCCCTTATTTTTTTCGTACAACACTCCGTGTTGTGGTTCTATTATTAAAGGTCAATAAAATTTAATTTTGTGTACATACTTACCTCGTCATGGATCTAATTTTACTGCGTTTAAATTACGTGACCGCATTGAAATTAATCGATTCACGACCTCTACGCCACTCACCACTATTTAGTCAATGAAAACAATACGATGCGACTCGTGACTAACTTCTGTCCGGTCAAGTTATAGCGCGGGTACTTATTGTAAGTCGCGCACATAATAATATGCCTGTCACGTGCAGCTACATTTTTGTCAGCTTGTCGGAGGATTTTAAACATAATTGTATATAAAAGTATTGTTAAATGTCGACAGCCTCCGTGGTGCATTGGGCGATTAGCCGGCTGTGAAGCCATAGGTAGCTGGTTCAATTTCCGCATCGAGACAAATGTGTTATCCACAAATGTTCAAAAATATATTGAAATAAACATGAAAGACACGGACAGAACGAGACATCATCATCTGGTATGACAAAGTGATTACACTGCACTTGAGGGTAAGTGTCATACAGTCTAAATATAATACCGACCAAAATTATGCCGGTCAGATATCACTAGATATACACCAGCTGCCCCGGAACGCATATCACAAGAACGAGCCATTATGTCGAGGTTTAAACCACGTATAGTACGGTCACTATCCTGTCGGGAACAAATGTGTCACGCCGCAGTTTCATCTCGTTACGTAGGAGCTGACATCAAGGTGACATATACGAATCTTTTGTTATATTAATAATGTAAATTTCTAAACAATGTCAGATACCCAATTAGTAATAATAATATGTTAATCTTATTCAAATAGTGGTACTAATTAAAACTTATTAATTAAGTAAAGCAACGTGCCCGTTATTTGAAAATCTTGAAGCCCGCAAGTTACATTATCAAGTCCAACAAAGTGAGCTAACTCCAATAATTGACTTAGCGTTGCGTCTTAGGAACTTTCCTCACATTATCCTCCCGGACAGTGTCTCGGAATCTAATTCATGCACTCTAACTCTTGTAATTGTGATGTTGTACACATTCTTTAGTCTCTGTAGGTACCTTTATAGTGTTACGGTATGTACATAGATTCATAATAATTATTTTTTATACATCATCACGTAGTAACCCAGATATGATCAGAGGATAAGGTAAGCTTAGACGATTTCGGAGGATTATGTCGAATTGCGGGCGAGGGCTGCTAATCTGTTTAGCTGATTCTTCGTTGTTGGCCGCCGACACTATTATTATTAGTTTATTTCGGACATAATCCATAAAAAGTATAACATTACATAACCATACGCTGTGGAGTCTATATTCCCAGTGATTTAATACCGGGAATAATATTGGATGTAATTATATAATACAATTTTTTTATACATACCAAAATCTATTTTATCTTGTTCCCTTTCTTTATCAAAATTATTAACATTGCAAATAAAACTAACATATCTGAAAAGGGGCGTCAGGCATCAGCGTGTT
This sequence comes from Amorpha juglandis, assembly GCA_949126905.1. Taxonomy (NCBI): domain Eukaryota; kingdom Metazoa; phylum Arthropoda; class Insecta; order Lepidoptera; family Sphingidae; genus Amorpha; species Amorpha juglandis. Next base: position 9,311,523 of record OX421365.1, read on the forward strand.
CTTAATATGATAAAATCTTTTCTGTTTGTGCAATATTGTTTACTAGCTTTTGCTCGCGGCTCCGCCCGCGTGATCTGCTTTTTCCGGGATAAAAAGTATCCTATCACCCAAGTCAGCTCATACCCTGTCTGTATACCAAATTTCATCAAAATCCGTTTAGTAGTTTCAGCGTGATTGACGGACAAACATTCAAAAATCTAAACAAACAAACTTTCACATTTATAATATTAGTAGGATGTTGAAAAGCGTTTCGCTTTTTCCACATTTTTTTCATTCAACACCTGAAGGCAGACATCGGATTACTTAGAGGCACTTCTAGCTAATTGCTTTTAAACTCGCGCTGTGACTAAGGATTTGTAAGCGGTTGTTTATAAGCAAGAATTCTATTAGAAGTGTAATGGTGCTGCCACACCGGTGTTATAAAATGTTATATAACATTTTCTAACATTAAACATTTATTAACATTATCTAACATTGTGATATAATGTTAGAAAATGTTTGTTAACAAATGTTGTATAACATTTTATAACAGCGGTGTGGCAGCACCATTTAGTAAACCTTTCTTAACAATTTGTAACATTTTGAAACATTTTTGAACATTCTTTAACCGCGGGCGGCGGTACTTTTGAGAGCGGCGCCGTCAAAGAAGAAGGGCCGATGTCATCTTTTCAAATGTTATAAAATGTTAGAAAATGTTTGCAAACATTTTCCGTCGGTGTGGGAGCACTTAAAACATCTAACAATTCTTAACAAAATGTAACAATTTTAATGTTATGGTGCTGCCACACCGGTGTTATAAAATGTTATATAACATTTTCTAACATTAAACATTTATTAACATTATCTAACATTGTTATAAAATGTTAGAAAATGTTTGTTAACAAATGTTGTATAACATTTTATAACATCGGTGTGGCAGCACCATTTAGTAAACATTTCTTAACAATTTGTAACATTTTGTAACATTTTTGAACATTCTTTAACCGCGGGCGGCGGTACTTTTGAGAGCGGCGCCGTCAAAGAAACCGTCAAAGAAGAAGGGCCGATGTCATGTTTTCAAATGTTATAAAATGTTAGAAAATGTTAAAAAATGTTAGAAAATGTTAGAAAATGTTTGCAAACATTTTCCGTCGGTGTGGGAGCACTTAAAACATCTAACAATTCTTAACAAAATGTAACAATTTTAATGTTAGAAAATGTTTGTTAACATTTTATAACATCGGTGTGGCAGCACCATTAGAAAATGTTTGTTAACATTTTATAACATCGGTGTGGCAGCACCATATGGAATCTTGAGTAGAAAGTTTCTGAGTTTTTTTTATAGCATAGACCGGAAAACTAGCAAGTGGTGTTGGAATTTACATAGGTGCCATTCGTACCAATATGAATTAAAAATGAAACCGTCTTAAAAATAACATTGAAAAGTCCAAAACAAATCTTTGGGTCTCTGGACATAAACTGAAATTGCATCGACCACAAAAAGGACTACAAATTGTTATTGTTAATTTTGCTGTTTTTTTGAAGATACTTTTTCGGTTTTGTCTAATTTCTCGAGTGACTGCCTGGTTCCAGATGGTCAGACATTCATTGTACATTAATACAATTTAATTTGTAAAAATCAAACATTGCTGAAGCGCTTAATTTATGTCGTCATACTGTACCTACAAATAGAATACCTAGGTATTTCCAAAGTCACATTCCCTTGCTCTAAGAGAATCACAAATTCAATATCTGAAAACTGCTGTCAAACTTTCAGGTGGGAGCTAATAGAATAAATTTAATAATGCGTTAATAAGAAAATCAAGCGAGCCGGTCGCGCCGACAACGGCCCTCACTGAAGAATCCAGCAAGTTGCCGCTCTGGCTAATGGAATGGATTCCAGAAGCGATCGGAAGCAATCCGTGCCGGATGCCGTGCGGAATGCCGATCGGGCGGTGTAATTAAAACTGCCACGTCTTTTAACTGATCTCGCCACCTGCCCTCGTGGGCCCGGAGCTGCGATTTATTTTGTTTATATCTATGCTTTATTGTTAGTGCCATACTTTGTTTCCAATGAATGGATGGTTATTAATTAATCAGCAGAGTTTTTGATGTTGTAGTTGGAGTACAGAAATGAATTCACTGGAATCGAATGTAATTAGCGATGCTAGGAATGAAACCTTGCGTTAGCGTCTAGTAATTAGAACTAACAAAAGCTAAGCTCGATCCAGATACTATGATTTCAATTATTTCGAAAATTTAGAGCTTTGTGAATTTTACTTAGTGATGGCTTTTATATCTTAATAAAATTAGTCATACCTATAGCTGATACAGTGTTTTTTGCAGCAAACGAGCAAGTGGGTCACCTGGTGGCAAGTGATCTCTATCGGTTATGGATACTAGAAGAATTGTGAACATTCAAGGAAGGGATAATTAAGGGATCGGGAAGGATATGGCGGATTTGAGCTATAGGATATCTCATTCACTACACGAAACGCAATAGCAAGCTGCTACTTAAGTCAGTTTTCAGTGAGCAGTTGGTAACAACCCGGCCGAACTGATTAATTCATGCTGTAGACAAAGCTGCCTACAGCGTGGCTCAACCACTTGGATGCAAATATGCAGTAACATTTCAACCCACTAAATATAACTATTTTGATAAATTGATTAGATTTAAGTATGTAAAATTCCGATTATACAAAAATAATAAACATAAATTAAACATTTCCCATTTTTACTTTGCATAATTGTATTATGCAAAGTAAAAATGTAATTTATTGAATTTAGCAAAATAAAATTGACATCTCAATTTTTACTTGATGTGGGATGAAATGTTATTGCATATTTGCATCTACTTAAAGTTCGCATAAAGTTCGAAACCACGAGGGAGAATGGTAGGGTTTCCATTTAATTTAATTGCCAGCTAACGAAGCAAATATTTGAAAATAACGTAGATATTTATTTACATTTATAGAACAAGTATAGCGATTAGACTCATGACTCGTTCAAAATATTTAACATTATCGTTATAATAACTTTGGCAGCGAAATGTAAAAAAAAATTGGTGAACAAATAATACTTGGTGATGTGGTCCCGCTTTAATTTCGATGTCACTCAAACGTCACGTCAAATAATATGGAACAAGTGATTTTCATTTTTCACATAAATAAATAAATTTAACTGAACAGCTTGAGCGAATGAAAATTTGCAGTAAATTGTGCGCGTAAATAACTAATAGGCAGACTGTGTCAGTGTTTTTTTTTGTATTTAACTGACAGCAGCTGTCTAAAATGAAATTAAATGTCATATTTTGTAGTAGCGACAAGTAGGAAGTTGTAGTTTTTAAGTTTATTGACGAAAACAGTATTTTGTATGTTATTTTTTATGAACAGTAAACAGTACTATAGGATCTAGGACTGCAGGATTCATAAACAATAATAAAGTTCTCAATCAAATGGTTGGCAACATTAATTATGATATAGAAGGATGATGGATAGGTACATTTCTATGATATAATTTGGTTAATTACCATAAAGGGTTTTATACTTATGTATCAGGTCTGACTCCTAGTCATTGGGAGAGTTTTCTTCCTAGAGGAATTTGGTTCCATCGCAGTTTTGAATAGTTTCCCAAGTTTGTTCGAAGGAATCGAAATGGACCTATGTATAAATATTACAGGTATACTTAAACCTTTTTCCTTCGACAATGACCTTGACGACATGCGCATCCAGCTTTCATGATATTTATTTCTTAAATATATTAGAAACGCTCAATATGTCTCCATTAATGTCTCCAAATAGCTTCACATTTTGGACTACCATCCTATTTTAAAAAGTACATATCGTTATTGATATGATTTCGTTATTTGATAAAGATATAATAATAGGTACTGATATAAAATATATCACCGTAAAATAGATATATCGAAGATAAAGTTTCGATATATTTTTTCAGTATTTCTAAGGCTTAGGTCAGGTTTAAGATGCACAAACAGCACTAACTAATTTGTCTTCGCATTTTGAAGTAGTCAAATCAACTTAATAATATCAGCCCTGTAATATACCGTCCCACTGCTGGGCACGGGCTATCTCTACGAATGAGAAGAATTAGACTTTAATACGCCACGCTGCTGGCCTGATGCGGGTCGCTAAACTTCACACACTGTGTCGTAAGTCTTATGGAGAATTCTCAGTATGAATACAAGAATGGTTTTGTTTTTTATTTTCAGGTGGGCGTCTAATTGCGCAGTACATCTAAGGCTGGGGAGTTTTTATGTGCCATCGCTGTTAGATCAGATCAATTTTATGTGCCGTAACGTCACCGTAACGTGCCCGACACCTGTGCGCCTCGTAAATCGTTTTGTCGTATCCACCGGCCGACATTACGAAAACGATTTTATTGTTTCTTTCTTGGTCCCTTTTTTGTTGTTTTGGCAATGGACGTTTCGATGATGGACGAGGAAGCGGGATGGGAATGTTTTTCCAGAGGGTTAATAGAGTCTGCACAGTTACTTTTTTGAAGCAAATTTTTGAAACATGAAAATATTTAGGGAGCTGCGGCTGCATGCAGAAACGCCAATTTTTATTCGGTTATTTCCAGACTCAGTGCGCCAGTCAATATTTTTAACTGTGTTTGCTTGCTATGATTTTTTGGTTTAAAATGTAATAAGCCAAATCTCCGAAAGATCGTGTTGCGTACCAAAAGGCCGAAAACTCAGTTAAGCGAGCTGTAGCTAAGGTTTGGCCTTAGCTACAGCTCGCTTAACTGAGTTTTGATGATCATCTAGCGCCTCTTTATGAGAAAGCCAAAGTTCATATACGGGCTCGCTAAGGTTCGGGAGAAAATGACACTTGGACATTACCAAGTGCCGATCTGTCAGGGACTCACGCGGCGTTTTGATTTATAAGATTAGCGCGGTATAGGAGAGATGGCATTCTTCTTCTATACCTTGCTGAACATGCAGCATTCAGACGTGTTTCTCCCTGAGATGCCCCTAGTTCAGGGTATAATTGCCAGGGTACTAAATTGTTTCGCATGAATAATCGGAAAGCGGTAAGGCCCGATAGCATCCCTAACGAGACATGAAAAGCGATGGCCTCCTATGGTGTAAAGCTTCTTGCGGACTTGTTCGTCCGCATCATCTTGTTCTGACATAGGGTACTTTGACTATGGCGTGAGCGCGGGATGAGACGGGAAGGGCAAAACAAACACAGGGGAGCCGCACTGCCCACGCTACGGTCGGTGCCGCGTGAGCAAGACAAAATTAAAAATAATAACAATATATAATAATAATATAACTGGCTTATTGTAGCTCAACATCAAGATGCAGAGAAGCCTCTACCCTGCGGTAGCTGGTAGGAGGGTACCTGATAATTTTTGTACCCGACTGGGTAGCGGTCAGTGAATTACCTGCCATAGTGGCTCGTTCAGGAGTGATGCGTCCTGGGGTCAGCCAGTGTATGTCGGCTTAATTTTGCCGACCGTTGAAGGACGTAACATCTCTTGACAGTATAGACAGTAATATTATACTGTACTGTATTTAACATTAGATCTAGTATGGTTACTTTGGCGTGCCAAGATAAAAAAATACAACGGCGAAAAAAATATTTGGCCCAAAATATTAATAATATGTTCAATTCATCCCGCAGAGATATAAAGTTTTTCCCTGTTCACGTGTCCTCGTCACTTGTAAATACGTAAATAAAACTTAGGTGGAGAAATATATCTCGCATTTATTAGCAAAGTTACACGTTCCCATGTGTGTAAAGTGTACAGTTGGAGCGCGAGCGCCGACCCCCGCAACCACGTAACGCATCCCTCTGTGGCCCACAACATCAATCTAATATTGTGTTTGACAGTTTTTTTTTATATTATTATTACGAATGTACGCAGGAAGAGTACAGTGCGACAGTATAAGTAGACCAGATTAGTGGCGCTGTTCTTAAACGCATATTACATCATTGATCGATTTTCAATATTGACAGATTATTATCCTATACTTTTTAATTCGTTTTAGTTAGCCATCGTCAGCAAATAATTGTCGAACTATTTTTTTGCTTTACATTCTTAAATTAAAAATAGTTTTATATAAAAAGTATTAACATGATTTCGATTTAGTGCAAATTTTTGCGATATCCGCCACGTCTTTCGAGAAATATATATGAAGTCATTAGGTTTCGAATACAACCCGCTAGGGGTGCAGTATGGATATGCATACATATTGATGTGACAGCTATCGAAAAACTCGCAGTAGGGCTATTGATTTTTTTAAACCCCGTGTTTCATTTCTATTTCAACCTCCCAATCACATTCCAGGCAGGTGAAGATGAACGGCACCTTTATAACATCATTATTCCAAAGGACCAACAGCCATCAAATATAACTGTATAATAAAGAGTTTATGACGTTTTAAAAGATATCACTATGTAATATATTCCAGCCGTGTATTGGTTATTTAGGAGGGGCGTTGATTGTTGAACGCAGCCCGTTCGCCAGATGTCGACCTTTTGTCACCAAGAAACAATATTAATATTTTACAGGGTATTTCTTTATCATTTTGCAATGTAAAGAATCTTTATGTATGTTTTATATACGCATACTAAATACAAAGAGGTATTCAGAAATGTTAAGGTATATTTTTTTATATTCTTGCGTTGTCTGCCAATCGTTGCATTGAGTTCATGGATTTAGGCCAGTTTAATTGTTCAGTCGTTTAGTTTATATCATTTCCCGCGTCGGTAAATAATAGTATGTATTATGGCATATACAATGCAAATGCAAATGCAACTCGTTACAATGCAGGTCAAAATGCAGATTGTGTTTCTTTGATTTTTTAAATATATGAGAACCTAAGAAAGTCAGTAATGAGATGCTCACGCTTTTCATTTCACATTCGCGGGCGGATTATTAAAACCCCGACTCGACATAAACAGAGCGGGTCGGAATACTCGTGGATCACACGAGAATTAAAAAACGAAATGAAATGCTGATTATGTTATAAAAAAACTGATTTATTCCACTTTAGCTCACAGAGACCGCATTCTAAAGCCAAAAGAGCGCGACTCCCCGACGAAGGAGCGCGGTGGTACTCGCAAACTTTCAGCGTTTTAAATTAAATTATTTATGTTACCTCCCCGCGCGAATAAAATATATATTTTTTTTGTCTCTGGAATTTAATATTTTTCATTTTAACGTGTTTTATGAGACGCTCTTATTGAATTTTGTTGCCGCGTTATTTTAGATTAAGCGACGTGGCTCGCTTGCCATCCTGTGTGCGTGAAATCTTAAATATGCCGACGTAGATTTCACTCAAAATGTTCTTATATTATTCTTGGATGTTGTACACATACAGGTGTTTCAAAGTTTTCAATGTGAAATTCTCAGCATATTTCGAAGTAGGGAAAGGTGGAAGTGTGTTATTGTGTTTATATTAGGGCCAATCAATAGGTAAATTATGGAGGTACCAATATTATAATTAATTATATGCATATATAGAAAGGTTCTGGAATGGAGGCCACGTACTGGCAAGCGCAGCGTTGGACGTCCACCTACAAGGTGGACAGACGACCTGATAAAGATCGCAGGAAGTCGCTGGATGCAGGCCGCTTCCAACAGGTCGGTCTGGAAATCTTTGGGAGAGGCATATGTTCAGCAGTGGACGTCTTGTGGCTGATGATGATGATGATGATGATATGCATATATAATATTAACTAAAACAAACCCACTAGTGTGCACTCTTACAAACAACATCCATGTGACTGAGTGACTAAGGGTTAATTTACAATAATTGATAAATATATATCGCATGGGTGCTTACATAGATGCCGCTTGTCTCTTCCCGAAGTGGTAGGCAGAAGCGTGCTATTTTGATCTGAATGCAATTCATATTAACAAAATTGACCGTCTTCTCTAGAACTGCATTTGCCCTCTCTCAGAAGAGGTAAGAAGCATTTATACAGTCCGACATGATTCAGATGATCACCCATAAACTTATTGTTTGTCGGTGGTCGCTAATTTTTAAAACTACAATACGCTTACCATAAAAAAAACTTTCACATGTAATATTTTTATATTATGCACCTTCTTTTTTTTGCTCGAAGCTCCGCCCGTGTAAAAATATTTTAGCATATAAAGTAGTATATTATTATATCATAATCTAGGTAAATAATCTGTGTGCCAAATATCAGCTAAATCCTATCATCCGTTAAAGCATGATTTATTAACAAATATCTCTAGTTTCACAAACTCACTAACATCCAAACTTTCCCATTTATAATATTAGTAGAATTGAGATGATAAATGATTTAGAGCCAATTTAATTTATAAGATTAAACTACTTTACTGTTGTTGTATACTTGAATAGGTAACATCTTAAATTTTGAAGATAACGCAATAAAAATCACAACAATCCATTTTATACTTAGCAAGTTTCAGACATTGGTACCAGCAGACTATTAAATTTGATGACAAATAAAATTACGATAAAGCCGTCTAAAATCTTAAAGACTTTGGTACTTTGGGGCTCATTTAATTCTATTATGAGTTTCATTAATGACCCCATAATGGATTAGCGGAACAAAGACCGCTGTTTCGTGTTGAAGGTAGGTAATTTCCGTTTGTTTTTGTTGATTCCCGATGTCACAGATTGTGTTAATTTCCGACTCATCGGATGCTGTTTACGTGAATATTATAGTTTCGTAGAACATTGAGTATAAGGCACCGAGTGAGATCGATTCTTTGAGGTAATGACATATTATATATTTAGTAGTTTAGTATGTAGTATCTCATTATACAATTACATTGTGGTAGGGTATTTGACATACACATTTACGCTTATAATCCCCAAAGGGGTAGACAGAGGTGTAACCAGTATACCCGCATTTCGCCGAGCTTTCCGTCCCATGATGGTGAGTCTAGCGCCACACCGGACCCAATTCTAGACTCTGGGCTGATACTGAGCATTTCGTGATAGTAAAACCTAATACCATTTTCACCCGATCCGGAGAATGAATCCGTGACCCCAGCACAGCAGTCGTACCTTGTACGCATTACAATTGTGCCACCGAGGCAGTGGTGGAAGGTATTTGAGCTGTCTGCTATAGCTAGTCATTACTAGATCTAGGATTTTAAAAAGTATCATACTAATTTATAGAAAAGTACATATTAGAAATGATCAATTATTTATGGAGGGATTCTTGTTATCTTTCTAGATTTTTTATGCAAACCCATTTTTGTACCATAACAGTAAATGGGCAAGTAGGTCACCTGGTGGTAAGTAATCAGTGTCCATGAACGCTCACAATACCAGAAGAATCATGGATGCGTTGCTGACTTTAAAAGAAAAGGATTATCCCTTTCCCTTTTAATAAGGGATTCGGAATGATGGGATTAGAATGTGTGCCTCCGGATATCTCTCACCGTACGACACGTAACAGCAAGCTGCTACGTCATGACGGTGGTAATAATCAGCTCGAAGGTCCATACACTCTGTAGACAAAACTGTCTACAGCGTAGCTCTGTCACAGTTGAATTAAAGTTGCTGGTGGGAGGATACTTATTGCTGGTGGGAGGATACTTGTATCCGACCGGATAGCGACCACCGTACACTGGTGCTAAAACCTGCCATAGTGGCCCACCTTGCGTGGGTCGCGTTCCAGGGTCAGCCAGTGTATATCCGGTTCTCCCCAGGGGCTTGCCCCCTGATCCTCACCCTTTTCCCATCCCTTTTTCCTTCCCCCCCTCCTTGGCCCTTTGACAGGCCGGCATGATCTTGCCGACCAACGATGGACACATTGTTTATCGTTGGTCGACAATATTCTTGGATTGCGCTACACTTACCATCAGGTGTAGCGTAGTCACTTTGCCGAGCCAGGATAAAAAAAAAAAAAAAAAAAAAAAAAAGTTATACAGAAATCCAATGACTTCAATGTATACTACTAGACCGGCGTCATGGTACATAGATATTGCACACTAAGTTAGGATCAATTGCCCGTAACTGAATATTCCCATCTCGTTTACTCTTAAATAGAAACCCTCTGGTGCTCTCTGTCTGTCAGCTACCAAACTCCCGCGTTATGTATTTTTTATTGCATAGACCGGTAAACGAACAATTGGGTCACCCGTTGGTAAGTGGTCTCCACCGTTCCATGTACGCCAACAAAACTAGAAGAATAATTGGCACGTTGGCGACCTTAAATGACCCGTCTAGTTGTAACCATTGTAGTTTTTGTAGAAATCCATCTTGGGAACGTGTGACTGTTAGCTATATGTACTAAAATTATTATATAAATCTACAAATGTTATTGTTCCTATATTCTTTATTATCTCTATCGCTAATAGGGTAACGTCGGCTCACTGAAACAACATATAATTAAGGAAAATATTTTCAATCAATCCATAATAAACCTATCCTAAACAAACAAAAATAGACAACGTTGGAGTTTGTGTAATCAATTGATTATTCATATAAAGAACAGTACCTGGGCGACCGAGCTTTGCTCGGGTGAAAAAAAAAAAAGCGTGCGTTCGGGATGCTCGACAGAAGTGATAATTTAAACTAATGTCGGTTAAAGTGAGAGCGGAAGGAGCCTGCCTACTGCTACCGTATGCGTGAGGGAAAGGGAAGCCAGACAGAGTGGCGCCTTAACGCGTTACGTTACGAAGTCCGGTCAAAGTCGTGTCAAAGTCGTGTCAAAGTCGTGTCAGAGTCGTGTCAGAGTCGTGTCAGAGTCGAGTCGGAGTCGTGTCAGAGTCGTGTCAAAGTCGTCGAAGTCCGGTCGAAGTCCGGTCGAAGTCCGGTCAATGTCCGGTCGAAGTCATGACAAAGTCGTGTCATAGTCGTGTCAAAGTCGTGTCAGAGTCGTGTTGGAGTCGTGTCGAAGTCCTGTCGAAGTCCGGTCAATGTACGGTCAAAGTCATGACAAAGTCGTGTCATAGTCGTGTCAAAGTCGTGTCAAAGTCGTGTCAAAGTCTCGTGTCATAGTCGTGTCGAAGTCGTGCCGAAGTCGTGTCAAAGTCGTCGAAGTCCGGTCTAAGTCGTGACAAAGTCGTGTCAGAGTCGTGTCAGAGTCGTGTCAGAGTCGTGTCAGAGTCGTGTCGGAGTCGTGTCAGAGTCGTGTCAGAGTTGTGTCAAAGTCGTGTCAAAGTCGTGTCGAAGTCGTGTCAGAGTCGTGTCAAAGTCATGCCAAAGTCGTGTCATAGTCGTATCAAAGTATTGTCAAAGTCGTGTCAAAGTCGTGTCAAATTCGTGTCAGAGTCGTGTCAAAGTCGTGGCAAAGTCGTGTCAAAGTCGGGTCAAAGTCGTGACAAAGTCGTGTCATAGTCGTGTCAAAGTCGTGGCAAAGTCGTGTCAAAGTCGGGTCAAAGTCGTGACAAAGTCGTGTCATAGTCGTGTCATAGTCGTGTCGAAGTCGTGTCAAAGTCGTGTCAGAGTCGTGTCAGAGTCGTGTCGGAGTCGTGTCAGAGTCGTGTCGAAGTCCGGTCGAAGTCCGGTCAATGTCCGGTCAGTCATGACAAAGTCGTGTCAAAGTCGTGTCAAAGTCGTGTCAAAGTCGTGTCAAAGTCGTGTCAAAGTCGTGTCAAAGTCGTGTCAAAGTCGTGTCAAAGTCGTGTCAAAGTCGTGTCAAAGCCGTGTCAAAGCCGTGTCAAAGTCGTGTCAAAGTCGTGTCAAAGTCGTGTCAAAGTCGTGTCAAAGTCGTGTCAAAGTCGTGTCAAAGTCGTGTCAAAGTCGTGTCAAAGTCGTGTCAAAGTCGTGTCAAAGTCGTGTCAAAGTCGTGTCAAAGTCGTGTCAAAGTCGTGTCAAAGTCGTGTCAAAGTCGTGTTGGAGTCGTGTCGAAGTCCTGTCGAAGTCCGGTCAATGTACGGTCAAAGTCATGACAAAGTCGTGTCATAGTCGTGTCAAAGTCGTGTCAAAGTCGTGTCAAAGTCTCGTGTCAAAGTCGTGTCAAATTCGTGTCAGAGTCGTGTCAGAGTCGTGGCAAAGTCGCGTCAAAGTCGGGTCAAAGTCGTGACAAAGTCGTGTCATAGTCGTGTCATAGTCGTGTCGAAGTCGTGCCGAGGTCGTGTCAAAGTCGTCGAAGTCCGGTCTAAGTCGTGACAAAGTCGTGTCAGAGTCGTGTCAGAGTCGTGTCGGAGTCGTGTCAGAGTCGTGTCAGAGTCGTGTCAAAGTCGTGTCAAAGTCGTGTCAAAGTCGTGTCGAAGTCGTGTCAGAGTCGTGTCAAAGTCATGACAAAGTCGTGTCATAGTCGTGTCAAAGTATTGTCAAAGTCGTGTCAAAGTCGTGTCAAATTCGTGTCAGAGTCGTGTCAAAGTCGTGTCAAAGTCGTGGCAAAGTCGTGGCAAAGTCGTGTCAAAGTCGGGTCAAAGTCGTGACAAAGTCGTGTCATAGTCGTGTCAAAGTCGTGGCAAAGTCGTGTCAAAGTCGGGTCAAAGTCGTGACAAAGTCGTGTCATAGTCGTGTCGAAGTCGTGTCAAAGTCGTGTCAGAGTCGTGTCAGAGTCGTGTCAGAGTCGTGTCGGAGTCGTGTCAGAGTCGTGTCAGAGTCGTGTCAAAGTTGTGTCAAAGTCGTGTCAAAGTCGTGTCGAAGTCCGGTCGAAGTCCGGTCAATGTCCGGTCAGTCATGACAAAGTCGTGTCAAAGTCGTGTCAAAGTCGTGTCAAAGTCGTGTCAAAGTCGTGTCAAAGTCGTGTCAAAGTCGTGTCAAAGTCGTGTCAAAGTCGTGTCAAAGTCGTGTCAAAGTCGTGTCAAAGTCGTGTCAAAGTCGTGCCGAAGTCGTGTCAAAGTCGTGTCAAAGTCGTGTCAAAGTCGTGTCAAAGTCGTGCCGAAGTCGTGTCAAAGTCCGGTCAAAGTCGTGACAAAGTCGTGTCAAAGTCGTGTCAAAGTCGTGTCAAAGTCGTGTCGAAGTCGTGTCGAAGTCGTGTCGAAGTCGTGTCGAAGTCGTGCCGAAGTCGTGTCAAAGTCGTGTCTTAGAAATTACCAATATTCCAGGGAGATCGGCTAACGCTGGCTGGTCAATGGACCGCTCGCATTACGGAACGTTTCGGTGCACCCTCCCATAAGAAGTTATCACTTAAAAAAAATATATAAAATGACATTTTCTAAAAATGATTTCTAGCTAGATCGATTTATCGCCCCCGAAACCCCCTATATACTAAATTTCATGAAAATCGTTGGAGCCGATTCCGAGATTCCAATTATATATATACAAGAATTGCTCATTTAAAGATATAAGATATGTAGGTAATGTCCGTATTCACGAACTACACTTAAGTAAGCTCTTTCCCAAGGGCTGAATACTGTATACATGATTGGTCTGTTTTTAATTAGTACCAAAAACTAACCGATGACTTTTAGAGAAATCGTCACTATATGTTCGCGCTCACTATGAGATCCTTGAGGCCCCAGAACGCCCACACCTGAAGCAAATATTTGTCTCGGTGCTGGAATGGATTCCGAATAAATTCTATTTAGTCGTGTAAAAAATACAGATATTCTTTACATAATTACTATAAGTGTCACAAGAACTAAAGAAATGCAATGTCGAACGTAACATAGGGGGAGATCCAAACACTTTTCTCCGATTTCACTTATGCATAATACTTTAACTGGAGGCTATAAAATATAATTAAATTACTTACTCATATTACACGTGTAAATTGTGTCATCGCACTCTGTAAATTTAAAGATTTGAATCGCAGCCAATAGCTGGTACATTATGTTTTTAGCAAGCACTTAGTGTCGCTTAATAGAATATATACAAAATATAGAGTCTTGTTTGAGATTCTCGGATATAAGATGATATTATCACTTATTTAGTTTCACATAAAGAAAGAATTTGTGGTTTCTATAAATGCTAGCAAGACTGCCTAAATATGAAGCGCTTATTTTCCTATGCCAGAGAAAATTTGGTTTATGAAATGTATTATTACTGTGTGGCTTAGGGTAAATTAAATAAAATACGAGGCACACACTTCGCACGGTCGAGCATGTATGTTATCATGTTTGTATATCAAAGTGGCTTACGTTTTCACAAACATTGACTAGCAGATTACATACTGATGTAAAAGGAAAATTTATTTTTAAATAATTCCTATACAATGTATTCTTGGTAGACATATTGGTTTCTTTCGCACATTGAATAGATGATGGTGTACCTTTATTTTATACTAGCTTTTGCTGGCGGCTCCGCCTACATGAGTATTTTTCCGGGATAAAAAGTAGCCTATATAGCTGGGATAAAAAGTAGCTAATTTAGGTCATGGTCTATCTGTGTGACAAGGACAGCATTCTGGACTAAATATAAAAGTTCCACCTAAACAAAATATGTTATATTGACTATGTATAATATTATTCTCTTATATTTTTAGGAACATTGTCTGTGCTGATATAATATTATGTAAAATACTGTTTTTAGTATATTTAACTTAAAAGGATAATAGTAAACATTTTTTTCAATAGGCTCTAGGTTACTACTCCGCATTGCTACATTTATTGAAATAAAGTATTAGTAATATTTTTCGAGGAGACAGATTATTTATTATTCTATTTGTAGAGGTAAATTAACTGATTGGACAAATATTTTTTCAGATCTGCTGATTAGCCTAGTGTGGGGTCAGGCCTATGTCTGTGATTGTTGGGTTTTAAAATTATTTATATGGATTTTGAGTCTTATTAAGTACTTTCTATTTACATAAAAACAGTAAAATACATGCTTTTTGTAGGTACACAGTTAATATCTAAAAATGCATATATATTATATTATATTTAATTAAAATTTAATTATTTAATTATAATATATTGTCTATGTTATGAATTGTCAGCTGTGAAATACCTAAACATATTAAGTAAATAAATAAACAAATGTATGGCAAGACAAACTATGGTTCCTCATAACAAGTAACAAGGGATAAGTAGGTCTATACAATATTGACCTTCCGAACTATATTACCGGCCGAAGATTACACTAACTTTAAACTGAAAACATAAATAAATGATCGCCGGTAAAAGGGTCAGAGTTAGTGTTTAATGAGTTGCGTGAGGTCAAGAGTTGGGGAAGACAATATTATTTAAAGCACCCCAATTAATTGGGATGAGCCGACGCGTGTGGGGCGTGGGATCTGGGCGGATAAATATGTCTTACACAATGTTCTACTCTTGTTAGGGAGGGACCGGCGACTTAACTTGTAAGACAGTCAGACGTTGTGGTCAGGGGTCCCTCGGCTAGCTGATCCACTTGATTACTATCAAGCTCATTTTCCGTGAGTAGCTTCGTTTCGATGAGACGACCAACAATTCCCTATGCGAAAATTCTCTATTGTGTTAGCTAACAGAGGTAGCAAGGATAGAATATTTCGATTTGATGATACTCAAAAAAAAATTATTTTATTTGTAGGACAATATGACAGTAAAATTATATAAATATTAACTAAGTAAAAACAAAAAAATCAGCTGGTTAGTAATCATACCTATTGGAAGGAGGGGTTTCCAATAGGTATCGATAACGAGGTCATAAGAATGATGAATGATGAGTATCATCAAATCGAAATATTCTATCCTTGCTAGCTCTGTTAGCTACCACAATAGAGAATTTTCGCATAGGGAATTGTTGTTCGTCTCATCGAAACGAAGCTACTCACGGAAAATGAGCTTTATAGTAATCAAGTGGATCAGCTACCCGAGGGACCCCTGACCATTGCCACGAAATGTGCGGTGTGTGTTCTTGCTGCGGCTTGGCTGTGCCCGCGGCATTGTCGATCTCCATGAGCAGCGGCAAAGTGGCGCTGGCGACTGCTTACCATCAGGCGGGGTGCTAGGTCGTCTGCCTATAAAGGTAATAAAAAATCGTCTAAGGAACATTCATGTCTATTTTATTGATGTTTTGCGTCTTACTTTTATATTCTCAAACTATGTCAAACATAATTTACCTTATTTAAGGCTCGGATGCTTCATGGAATAGAAAGGGTTGAATCCATTGGTAGCGTGCTAATGTGCCAATTTCGATCTTGATTAATTTTGTCCCGTATCGGGTTGAGATCAACATCGTCGTGCTCATTCGAACATGTAGGGTTAATTAAATGCTATGTTGTCTTTCTGACGCTTCGACGATCTTAGAGAAATATATTTGTCCAGGACTAACTTTGGATTATTCATATACTAGCTTTTGCTCGCGGCTCCGCCCGCGTGATTTGCTTTTCCCGGGATAAAAAGTAGCCTATGTCTTATTATGATGTGTAAGCTATATTATTGTAAAGTTTCATTAAAATCCATTCAGTAATTTTGACGTGAAAGAGTAACAAACATACATCCATCCATCCATCCATACTTACAAACTTTCGCGTTTATATTATTAGTAGGATTAACTAAATCATATTTTATATTTCCTCTTATTTATGAATAAGTGATTTGTTATGAACAACCTTTTTAACTCCCGATAGAAAAGGTGTGTTTTAAATTTCTTTGTATATCTGTGACATCGTAGCGCCTAACGAATGGACCGATTTATATGAGTTTATTCTTTGAAAACTGGTTTAATCAAGATGATCGTTTTTTGTCTGAAGAAAATTTGTTAAGCCATTTAGAAATCAAGTACAGATGTTTTTCACTTTGATGTCAGAGTTTTTTTACCAGTTAGGTTTTATTATATAGAGTTTGGCTATTAGCGACTTGGGGTGCATTGTTACAAACCGTCGGTAATAGTTAAGGCTTTTCTAAGAAGCAAAAGCTCACGAAGTCTACAGATTATGACGTATTGTTAGTACAGCAAATTAAAAAACCTTTAAATTATGTGAACTATTGCTTTTTATAGAAAGGGATTCCAAATAAGGAAGTAGATCACTTTATGTTAGTTTAGCATCAGCACTTTATCTCTATATCCTATAAGCACTTACAATACGAAAGAATCAGGGATACATTATCGACATATTTGGGAAGGGTTTTCAACCTTTTTTGAGTGGTAGAGCCACGCTGTAGACAGTTTTGTCTACAGCATGAATGGGCTGGCTCGTCCGGATCGTTACCACTGTCTCACAGAAAACCGACGTAAAGTAGCGGCTTGCTGCTGCGTTTCGTACGGTGAGTGAGATAACCGGAAGCCCAAATCCCCTCACCTTCCCAATCCCTAATTATCCCTTTCCTTTAAGGTCGGCAACGCGCCCATGACTCTTCTGGTGGTGGGCGTACATGGGCGGTGGAGATCACTTACCATCAGGTGACCCACTTGCTCGTTTGCTGGCCTATGCTATAAAAAAAAAAAAAAAAAAAACGAAATATATACTCACCATAAGAAATGCAACGGTAAAAGTCTTTTGTGAGACAGTGGCCGGTCCAGACGGTTGCAACCCATTCATGCTGTAGACAAAAGTTTCTACATTGTTACTCTACCAGTTATGTACAAACGTTATAACCAATCCTTTTTAACTATTACTGACGATTTGAAACAACTTACCTTAAATTTGTATCATATTTTATTAAGTTCGTAAACATTAAATGTAGATTGAAATCTAATGTAGATCATAAACTATTCTATTTAAACCTTAGTTTCATTATATATAATGTCGTTTACATTTAAATAGTAATTTCTCAGACTCAACAAATCTACGAATAATTTATGTTTGTATAAAATTATTAAATGCATTTGAATACGAAAACTAGTAAATATTTCCAAGGTTCTTTCAAACAAACATTTCAACCGAGCGATAGCCCGTAAAATGCCCAGGTACAAGATGAAAATCCTTTAAATCTGACCCACTTTGTACACAGTTCATATCCAATACAAATGAAATGATTTTCTGAGCGATCGGTGCGCGCTGATCAAAGTTGTTGCCGGACCGTACTAAACAAAGCAGGTATCCCCCGTATCCCTCGAGGAGTGTTATGTATGAGGGATAACTTACGAGAATCTCCTTTATGCCTACTAAGGTTTGATGTGAGCGTTCAGCTTTAAAAGAAATGGAGTGAGCAAATGAGTATGAGGGTGTTTCGTTTCGGTGAAATGTTTCGAGCGCCCTGATTTGGGTTAGTAAGGTACGGTTTGGATATTGAGGATTTTTTATGAATCTTGTAGAATAACAATTTTTTGGCGTAAAATATTAGGGATTTATAAAACTAACGTTATGAAAATGTCCTTAAGTATATCTAAAAATCTTATTTAAATGATGTATTTAAAACAAGTCTATGACGTTAATTATGAGCTGTGTATTATTAAAAGAAAAAAAGAAATTATCGCAGAGTGAGATAAAAAAAAATTAAAACACGGTGACTTATTTGATTTGTGATTGTGTGAGTGATTTATTTTTATAGCATAGACCGGCAATCGAGCAAGTGGGTCACCTGATAAATGAATGAAGTGATCTCTACCGCCCATGTACGCCAATAATACTAGAAGAATCATAGGCGCGTTGCCGGCCTTAAAGGGAAGGGATAATTAAGGGATTATTATTAACAGAAGGGGAGGGTGAGTTGGGCCTCCGGATATCTCACTTACCGTACGAAACGTATAAGTACTGTTATGTATTAGATTGAAGATTTTTTTAAAGTATGTTATTAAGTATGTTGGGCATTAAAAACTTATATCTCGGGGTGACGAACGTAGTCCAGTGCCATGCAGTGTTTTAGAATCCAAAGTTCTGTATGGACTTATTGACAAGCGTGGCGCATACTATCAGCGCCCTGCTCGTTACGTCATTAAAACTAATAAAAAATACATATTTAGAATTGGAAAAGTTGGAATAACTTTCAAATCTTATTCCCGCAGAACTCTCGGCTGTACTTAAACTAAATGATTGATTTGCAATTCGTAGTTGGACGTATAAAATGCTGTATATTTTTAGTTTGATCCATCGCATCTCCCGTAGGCTCAATCTGTTCGCCGGACGAGGGTCTGTGATGGGGGTAGCGTTAACATTACAAATTGGGTAAACTTGTGTGTTGGCCGAAATATTCGTGAGCCAAACCTCTTCGCTAATACCTTTCCAAATTACGGGCTGTGTAAAAATATTGCTCTTTGATTTGAATTTGGAAAGAGTTTTAATGGCGATACTTGTAATTATTTTTATTTATTTAGACTGCCTCATTGGTGAAGATGTAATGTGTACACGGTACAATTGATGTGACAAGGTCTGGGTTTCGATCGCCGGTAGGGTAAAAGTGATATTACGCTTTTTATCATGAAATGCTTAGTATCAGCTCGAAGTTTGAAATTGTGCCCGATATGGCGATAAGCTTGCTTCTTATCATATCATGGGATGGAAATAACCT
This sequence comes from Amorpha juglandis, assembly GCA_949126905.1. Classification (NCBI taxonomy): domain Eukaryota; kingdom Metazoa; phylum Arthropoda; class Insecta; order Lepidoptera; family Sphingidae; genus Amorpha; species Amorpha juglandis. Next base: position 9,330,753 of record OX421365.1, read on the forward strand.
CGGCGAAATGTGTGGTTACATCTCTGCATATACCCCAACGGGGATTACAGGGGTGAGTGCGTATATTGTATGTTCGTTTATTTTATTAGAGTGTATTTTGTATATTATTGGCACAAATTATCCCTTTAATATGGTTAATATAAATGGTTGCCTGGAAGCGATAAAGCCGCCACTTGTGGCACATTCATTATATTGTTTACTGTTTTATTTCTATCTGCTATTTATATATTTTTACCCTGATATGGCAAAGTGATTACCGTACCGCTCCTGGTAGTAAGTTCGGTGCAGTCCAATCATCATGTCGACAGATATCTCTACATCGTGGCTACTCTCGAACATGACTCGCTGGATCGAGCCACCACGGCGGTTTTTCAACATATTATGTTTAGCACTTTCAGCCATAAGGCCGCCTTTGCAACATAATGTAAGTTTCTAAGTGTATTGACAGCCTCCGTGGCGTAGCAGGCGAGTAGCCGGCCGTGAAGCGAGAGGCCACGGGTCCGATTCCCGCACGTGACAATTTTTGTGTGATCCACAAATATTTTTGTTGGTTCTGGATGTGTTTTCTCCCCAGAGTGGTTGACGTCAGGCAGGCGGTCGGTCCTAAAACCTACAATCCCAATCTTATTATAATCCCCATTGCGCTTGGGATAAGGGCGGGTGGAAGAAGAAGAAGGGTTTAAGTGTATTGTTTCAATTACCTATCGGTGTACAATAAAGGGTTCTGTATCTATCTATGAAGCATCTCGAATAACAATAAAACTAAAAGGAATTGAATGTCTGTACAAAATAAGTCAACGTTCCGTCATTTAGTGCCCCCGTTCTGGAGGTTTCTATTGAAGAATATACCTATAAGAATATAAAAAAGTGGTGTGTAGGCATACCTGACCAATGCAGGTATTATACATTCCAGAGTCTGAGCTTGGGTCTAGAATATTATATAGTTCTAGGCAGTAGTAAAAATAAAATGAACATTTCAAAGAGAATTCACTAATGAAAGTTTTAAATGACCGACAAAAACAAAAAAGGTCGTGACCTCGTTATTGCGGTTGCAATTTTTATTTTTGTAGTTAAAACAATTTTTGTCTTGGTTTATAGTCCTTATGCCATAGGGATAAAGATCATAATCGTTTAACGACTACCGATAAGGCCCGAGATTGTAGTGGTTTCGTACTAAATAAAATTTTTATACTTTTTTTTTAATCCGGCTAAAACAATTGTCTGTGAATTTCATAAAAAGATCCAAAAAGCGTCAATAACAATCCGCGAACAATGGAGGCGCGATTTGAGCAATTAATCTTTCCTGAGGAATCGAACTTTTTCGTTGGCTGCGGTTGTTGCACATATAATATACTTCAGTATTATACTTAGGTGTAATATTTTTTCTGTATTTTGTAAGAAAAATATTAATTTTAAATTTGTTAATTTTCATTTTTTTTATGTGAGTGCGAGTGCCATGCATGTCGGGTATACTCAGGGCTATTTCCTCAAAAAGCCAATCCAGGAGTTCCTGTACATTACACTCGCACAATTCTGTAAAATCAATATCAGCACATTAAAAGAGGCCATAACCCATAAGTTTGTTTCGGCATTTCTTCTCATGGCTAGCCACGAAATGCCGATAAAAGATAAAAATAAAAATGTAATCTAGTATAAAAAAATATTGTTTGAATGATGTATTTATGATCCAATTTACAGAATAAATGATTTGAATTTGAATAAGATTATTCTTTAGTGTTAAACGGTATACCTGACGGAGTTAAAGGCCAACGTTAGTTCTTTAAATTTTTCTATTTCTGTTAGGTATTGCTATCAATACTATAAATGCAGATAGTTATTTTTCACTTAATTATGTCAATAATAAGTACAAACATTCACTTATACTCTTACTGTGGGGTGCTATCTGCTGGTGGCTTGGGTCTTAGGCCTCACCATTGGAGAGTAGTATTTTTTATATTTTTAAAATTTTTATTTAGCTATAGCTCAAGGCAATCTCTTACCGGCGACCATATTTTAATTTATTTTAACAAATTAATATTTTATTTTTTACGAGCTAGTAAACGGAAACCGAAAGGAATCGTGTTGTGTAGAGCCTGTGCCACTGATACCTGAGAATTCTCCATAAGAATCTCGAAGGAATGCGAAGTTTTCCAACCCGCATTACAGCCCTATAAGTTGTTCAAATAAAAAGTTTACTCTCTAAATGGAATATATCTCCGTTTTCTTCCAATTATATGCGGGTGTGGGAGAAAACAAAAACTGTTGGTACAGATTAAACATTCCACAACAGATGCGTCCAGCCGCCCCGTGTCCGCAGCATTCCGATCACATTCCGCCCCACCTACCTAAGCTATGCTATATAAAAACTTTTACACAAAAATAAAATCGCCTTCAAAAGACTAAAAAGTAAACTGTTTATTGGTCAATAATTGATAACACTGATTCGGAATTAGTTTAATTTTATTGTTTGCTTTTATTTTACAACTTATCATGATAGATCCCAAGGTTCTTTATTCTAATCTTAATTCTAAGGTGTAACCCTTCTCTTTCCGTAGAAAAGGCTCATGCCCAGAAGTGTGCTTAAATCTGGAAGTTCTAGTTTGTCGTGCTCAATTTCACCCTCTTCGGGGTGGTCTTTTTTCTTCATATTAAAATGGGATCAGTTTTCGTATGACTCTATCGAATAAAGAATCTTAAAATTATGTTATTTTGTGAAAACATATGCGTACAAAAACAACAAAAAATATATGTCGCGAAGTGAATGTCACCTCTATTTTCACTATAGTAAAATTCTTGCAGACATACTATAACTGGATGCAGTTTGGAAAGATTTTAGATTAAAATTTCAAGACAGTAGTAAATAATTAAATGAGAGTGGGAAACAAATATGCAACTTTATTATATTATATGCTTCATTTAGGCGAGAAGCAAAGCAGGCTGCACCTTTATTGGGGGGACGTGTATGGCGCGTTATGGGAGCCAATTGACATGCACGATGAAGAATACGCGAAATTTAAACCCCGTTAGGCGCGCGCCCCCTTTTTTTTTATAGCATAGGCCGGCAAACGAGCAAGTGGGTCACCCGATGGTATGTGATCTCCACTGCCCATGTACGCCCACCACCACAAGAATCATGGGCGCGTTGCCGACCCTAATGGAAAGGGATAATTAGGGATTGGGAAGGGGAGGGGATTTGGGCTTCCGGATATCTCACTCACCGTACGAAAGGCAGCAGCAAGCCGCTACTTTACGTCGGTTTTCTGTGAGACAGTGGTGATGACCCGGTCGAGCCAGCCCATTCATGCTGCAGACAGAACTGTCTACAGCGTGGCTCTACCACTCAAAAAATTTCCTCTTATAATGTTATATTACACACTGCACATACGTGCCTTATTTATGCTATGCTTTTCGGCGTGATAAGTACTGTGCGTTTTACAGTACGCTGTCTAACTGCATGTTATAAAAAAATATCTAAGTGAGCCCTAACTCCAGTTTAATAAAATGGCGTACGAAGTAATATGGCAGCATGAGAATGGGCGGTTTATGTGCGACCCTATACTAACCTAGTGTTATAGTGAGCACTGACTCTATACATAGCATAGCTTCCGTCAAGTACAACACCATCCCATTGCGCTTCTGTTCACGACATCGCGTAACAAACTAAGTGAGTTAAATAGACATAGGCTGAATACAAAATATCCTATTTGTTGGCTGAAAATGTTTGGGGGAGCGAAATCCGATGTTACGGACGGTTGGGTTATACGTTATTTCCTTTGTTTGCTTAAGGAAGTTTAAATAGTTTTGTTTAATAATTTAGCCTTGTCTTTGGCACTGTTACTCCATTGCTACTCTGTTTCAAAGCTTGTAAATTCTACATTGTACAGTTTAATAATTATGTTATGACATTATTGTGTAAGTCTTGATTATCATGTTCTCTTTTCGTTTTAATCGGCCCTGTCCCACGGCTGGGTACGGGTCTTCTGCACTAATGAGAGAGGTAAGGTCTTTGTATAACTAAAAAAAACTTTTAAAAATTGGCATTGAGTAAGGAGGTCACTTGATGGTTAGTAATCTCCACCCCCGTGAACACTCACGATGTTAGAAGAATTATAGATGCGTAGGGTAACGCGAGGAGGGAATTACGCCTCTTAGAGCCTGTTCTGTCCTGTTATTTGACGGACGTTTTGCCACTGCAACGATCAGTCAAAACGCCATTGCGTACGAAATACAAACGAAAACTGGCGGCGAGTCGACCACCACCGACCTTCCGGCAAAACAGACTGGGGGGATATAATGTGAACACCCACGTCCGGCGTCCGGTTTCAGGGCAAGAAGACTGATCGGATAAGTGGGAACGGGCTCTTAGTGTTTACTTATCGGTTGTTCAACTTGTTGATAGAAAACTTGATGAGTTGTTCAGAATGTGTAATTTTACTACTGTTTTTAACTTCAGCTTTGAAATTAAATAATCGTCTTACAAGGAATTTTTTCTCGCAATTCATATGAGACTAAATTCTCGAAATAAGTCATCTTCATGTATTCGAGTACGATATTACGTCTGGCGTATAATTAATGAGCATTGTAGACAGCCAGAACTACACAAAGTCAGTATAATTAATTTGTACGTTACCTGTGCGGATGGCCCGTCACTCGCTACCAGTTTAATTGGCTCGCTCTTCTGATTGATAATTATTTTATGATAAAGTTCTCCAGTAGTTTGTAGTTGAATACATTGTTGTTTAATTCTATCTTGTTCAGATATTATATACAAATAAAAATAAAATATAAATAATCTTGCAGAAAACCGTCCTGAAGTAATAGCTTGCTTCCAGAAGGCCTAGTACAAGTCTCGATAATGTCTAAAACAATGACGGTTTTCGTTTACTCTCCATACATCGAGTAACAGTAGTCACTAGTGGGAACTACGATGAATTAAAATTGTCAGTATGATTTTATAAAATCACTAGCTGTCCCGCGCGGCTCCGCCCGCGTGATCTGTATTTTCCGGGATAAAAGTAGCCTAACAGTGGCGCCATCTGTCAGCAATGTGTCACGCACCGACGCCATCTACTTAAAATATTGGTTTGTAGTACATGCTATGTATCAGAGATGGCGCTGTATTTAAAAAATGATTTTCCCTATTTTCCCGCTTTTCTATTGAAATTTTTCCTAGATTTTCGTTGCTATAAACCTCACGGAGCCCGAGACCTTTCCAACGAATGCAAAACCGTGGAAATCGGTTCGTGCGTTCTGGAGTTATATCGTCAGGAAGGAAAACCCGACTTCTTTTTATATAATAGATTAACCGAATGATTCTTTCCTTTTTTTTACAGTATGAATTATTATTAGTTTGACACTTCATCAGTAGTAATATTATGTGAATTCAAAACTATGAACGTATTTGTAACTCGTACTAGTCCTACTGATTTCTTTTCTTCCCCATGTCTGATATTTATACGTACATACATAAGCTCATGCTAATATTTCTGTGCGGAGCGCCCAGAAATGCAACTAGTGTACCCACGGTCCGTCAAGTTTATTTCCGTTCCATGATGATATGGTGAGAGTCTACCGCCAATCAATGCATAATACTCCAATCCAACTCTTGTATCAAACACAAATTCTGATTGCCGGACCTGGGGTTTGAGTCCAGGATCTCATGGTTTCACAGCCTAAGGAGGCTCACTAGACAAAAGAGGTGATGTATGGGCTACTGTTAATATACAAATTAATTGTCTACACAAGTAGCCTTTGAGTTCTGTTTTATCTCGCCAGACAGCTTTAAGTATTATTAAACATTATATTCTCCGAGCGAACGGGATCTTTAAACTAATTCATCTTCAATTGTCCTTCACACAAAGGTCGAATTAAGTATATTTATTTGGAACCGGACTGTAATAAACTCAGTCGAAGCGCACTTAAGGGTATCGTTATTGTTAAATTTAAATTAAGCGAGTAATAGTATATTATCTCGGCGCATCAGCTCGTTTGCTTGACATTAGGTGCATTTTATTTCGATGTTTGCAAGCCGTTATTGGAACTTACTAGTTATAATCGACATAAAAATGGTTTCAATTAAACGCCTATGTTTATGTTTTATGATGACTACGCGAATCTTTTTACACATTTAATGATTCTTTTACTAAATGTAAAATAAAAACTTGTGAACTAGTAAATACAAAATATATGCTAGTGGTTTTTATGAGGTATATACGTAATAAGGATGTCAAAGATTTTACTAATAATAAATTAGTAAAGCAATGTTCTCCCATTTCTTTGTAACAAGAGATTTTAATATATTTTTCAAGTTTAGATTCCAGGTCGTAATTACTCCTTGAAGTATTCGAATGAAAACGTTGATATATTTTAATTAAAGATAATTATTTGCAAATAAATGAAGGTTGGTAAGAAAGTTATTTCTACCTTTGTTTGGCTAGTAAATCTAATATTACGTTTTGGGCGCGCCGCTACTTGTAGCGTGTATTTATTTTATTACATTATTAGCTCACTTTTGTATAATATTTATTTTTATATAGGTAGTATTTGTATTGTATTTGGCATATAAATAGCATTTCTTAATTAAGTTTGTGGGTTTATTGTTCCGACTCATTCTAAGAGAAAAGTTATATAATTTATAGTAAACCAGTAACTTTTATAGTATATAAGACAAATACGTTGATCTGTATGTTGTCTATTTTATGTATATGTAGGTATGGAAACCAAGTGTGCCATTTTTTACTATTTAGATTATAGACTGATGTCATCGCAGTGCTCACATATTTAAAAACGCACGTTGGGGCGTTGAGTAGTGAGCTGCATGTTACGCTTAATCGCGGTAAGAGTGAACACATGCGAAATCTTTATACGGTTATACACCGTGATTCATGATAATTAATAATTTAAATGAATACTTCATAAAATCTATAAGGCCTGACTTATTTATTATCACCCAGCCTAAACGGTTAAGGCTAGGCAATTGAAATTATGGAAGGCTGTTGATGTTTAAAAAGGAATTTCACCAAATTTAATGGAAGAAAGGGGTTGCAAAGTTTGTATGACAAATTATATTTTTTATGCAAATAAAAATTGCACCCAGGCAAAGGCACGAGCAAAAATGTAGCGTATAAATAAATAATATTTCATAAATTTAAACCATCTCGCACCATATTAGGTTGTCTAGAAGAGATCGTTTAAAGCGATAAGACCCATTGTACACTTTTTATATATGTGTCTTTCTTTTTCTCTGTAAATATATGTGCATTACGTAATAAAGCGTTTTGTATTATATTGTACTTTGTATTCAACGACGCGGCACGTAGCAATAAATTAATTTATTATTATTACCATTCTCTAACAACCCATACATTCAGTTTTTTCTTCCATTATTGGTCTGAAAATTTTACGAATTCGATTAAAACTAAATAAATTATGTCATTAACTGCCAGAATGTATGCCGCCTATGTAATTGTATATGATAGAAAAAGGATGTACGTTAATATATATTGGATATTATGAGGATATTGTGACGTTAATATTCGTAATCGTCATTAAGACGCAGGCGTGCGAGGGAGATAGGGAGATGCCCGCCCACCATGCATTACGCGCCCATCCTTGCTCATATCTATATATATAAAAATGAATCGCTGTGCGTGTGTCTCGCCAAAACTCGAGACAGGCTGTACCGATTTGGCTAATTCTGATCTTGAAATATTTGTGGAAGTTCAGGGAAGGTTTACCCGGTGAGAAAAAATGAGTAACATAAATAATAAGTAAAGGAAAACACTAAAAACGACAACTTAATTTTCAAGTACAAACTGTTCCTGGGTATGAAACACTTGAAGTCTTTTTGATGTGAAACATCTATAAGCACAGGTATAAATCGGATTGTTTGCGTTGCGAAGCTTGCCGTGATGACGGGTTGGACAGGACAGGGACAGGGACAGGGACAGGGACAGGGACAGGGACAGGGACAGGGACAGGGACAGGGACAGGGACAGGGACAGGGACAGGGACAGGGACAGGGACAGGGACAGGGACAGGGACAGGGACAGGGACAGGGACAGGGACAGGGACAGGGACAGGGACAGGGACAGGGACAGGGACAGGGACAGGGACAGGGACAGGGACAGGGACAGGGACAGGGACAGGGACAGGGACAGGGACAGGGACAGGGACAGGGACAGGGACAGGGACAGGGACAGGGACAGGGACAGGGACAGGGACAGGGACAGGGACAGGGACAGGGACAGGGACAGGGACAGGGACAGGGACAGGGACAGGGACAGGGACAGGGACAGGGACAGGGACAGGGACAGGGACAGGGACAGGGACAGGGACAGGGACAGGGACAGGGACAGGGACAGGGACAGGGACAGGGACAGGGACAGGGACAGGGACAGGGACAGGGACAGGGACAGGGACAGGGACAGGGACAGGGACAGGGACAGGGACAGGGACAGGGACAGGGACAGGGACAGGGACAGGGACAGGGACAGGGACAGGGACAGGGACAGGGACAGGGACAGGGACAGGGACAGGGACAGGGACAGGGACAGGGACAGGGACAGGGACAGGGACAGGGACAGGGACAGGGACAGGGACAGGGACAGGGACAGGGACAGGGACAGGGACAGGGACAGGGACAGGGACAGGGACAGGGACAGGGACAGGGACAGGGACAGGGACAGGGACAGGGACAGGGACAGGGACAGGGACAGGGACAGGGACAGGGACAGGGACAGGGACAGGGACAGGGACAGGGACAGGGACAGGGACAGGGACAGGGACAGGGACAGGGACAGGGACAGGGACAGGGACAGGGACAGGGACAGGGACAGGGACAGGGACAGGGACAGGGACAGGGACAGGGACAGGGACAGGGACAGGGACAGGGACAGGGACAGGGACAGGGACAGGGACAGGGACAGGGACAGGGACAGGGACAGGGACAGGGACAGGGACAGGGACAGGGACAGGGACAGGGACAGGGACAGGGACAGGGACAGGGACAGGGACAGGGACAGGGACAGGGACAGGGACAGGGACAGGGACAGGGACAGGGACAGGGACAGGGACAGGGACAGGGACAGGGACAGGGACAGGGACAGGGACAGGGACAGGGACAGGGCAATTTTACACAAATATATGTAGGTGGTACGAAGTCCACCGGGTCATCTAGTTTTAAATATTAATTGCCGCCTCATTTTTAAACCAATTTAGATTGTTTTCTTTTTCATTTTATATTCAGTTGTTTATAACTTAAAGTAGAAATTCAAGGAGAGGCAACTGCTCTGCTGTAGATATTGTACGATAAGATAATAGTCTCTCTACACATTTGTGTTTCCGGTTTGCTTCTTTGGCTTCTTCTGGCTTAGTTCTTTTTGAAGACGGTGAAATTTTATTCAACCAGTACCTGCACTGGCACCTTTTTCAACAAAAAGCCATTACTACCTTTTATCATCTTTCAAGAATGTATTGCGCTTTTGTGGTAAATTTTAAATTGTGTGTAAAACAATTGTATGTATATTTTCTTTGAACGAAGAAAAACGTTTAAGTAACCATGTTATTAGTAACGTTTTTTTTTTTTTATGGCATAGGCCGGCAAACGAGCAAGTGTGTCACCTGATGGTAAGTGATCTCCACTGCCCATGTACGCCCACCACAAGAAGAATCATGGGCGCGTTGCCGACCATAAAGGAAAGGGATAATTAGGGATTGGGAAGGGGAGGGGATTTGGTCTTCCGGATATCTCACTCACCGTACGAAACGCAGCAGCAAGCCGCTACTTTACGTCAGTTTTCTATGAGACAGGGGTCATGACCCGGTCGAGCCAGCCCATTCATGCTGTAGACAAAACTGTCTACAGCGTAGCTCTACCACTCAAAATTTTCATTGTATGTAGTTTTCTAAGGAACTTCAATTATTATTAATTTATATTTATGAAATCATAAAGTTTCTCCGCCAAATCTAAAACCACATCGCAGATTTTGTTTTAATTTACCTAGCTAAAGTTCTGTAATTAGCCAACTATTATCATTTCATAGCTGAAGTATGATTATGCGTTCAGAGGTATTTTAATTAATTGCTTCAGATTTGAATGTAATACGAAATTTTCAAGAGATTAATATAATGAAATGTTAATTAATGACTGAGAAAATTAATCGGATCCCGTGCTGTTGTCTGTCGCGGATTTGTAATTAACAAACGTTTCTTTATGGTCTTAATCTATTGTTAATTTGATTAAATAATAATATAATTAAAGAAAAGATACTTGATAATTGTAATTTGATATTTTTAGTGTTATTTACGTTTAGTGTTATTAGCACTATTCGGTGTCAGTAAATGTTAATAAGTTACTTTATCTTTGGATTTAACGAAGAAACATTATAAAGGAATCATGATAGCATTACGGGCTCTACCAAAACACATCGATGACCCTTTTTAAATAAAACTAATTTAAACGAATTTAATCCGTTTCAATTAATTTTATTTCAATGTGCAATAGTCGCGTAAGCATACGAAATCATTAGACATCGATTACTCCATATATTGGGTGGTCTATTTTTTGAGACATACAATAAAGAGCACTTTAATTATATGAAAATGTAATCTATATTGAAATATAACTAATTTAAACGGATTTTATCGCGCTAAAATCCGCTTAAATTAGTTTTATTTCAATGAGTAACATTCGCGTAAATGTAAGAAATCATTATGTAATCTATATTTATCTTTGTTTAGCGTTGTCCCGTCTTAGTGCTGAGATTCGCTTCCTACTAAGATGCCTCCACTTCGCTTGATCTTGACCGTCCTTCGTAGTAAGGCCATTGACTCTCATATCTGTCTGCACTCTCTATACGTCAAGCCAGGGCTTTCTCGGCCTTCCGATCCGATTGTTTCCTGTTCACTTGCCACCGAAGACGCGACGTACTCTTGTGGTTTCCTCAAAAGAAACTAACCCCTACGCAACATTCCTGAAGTTTATTCATTACATCAAAATGTACTTTAAAAAGTTATATGAACTAAATCGGTTAAGTAATAGTAAACTTTGATTTGATTTCAGTTTGCAACTTGTCTTTATAAAACGTAGAGTGCGTTACTTGAGAAAATAAAAAGAATATAGGATCATTAACCCAAAAATCTTCTTAACATCTTTCAGAAGACAAAATGAAGAATTTTAAGTACACGTTTAAATTAAAATACCTGTATGCAATTTACAAAGCAATTAAACATGTATGTCGAATTTGGTGCGGGTACGACCGTCGCGCCGGTGTGAAAGTCCTTGATAAACTTTCAAAACATTACGCCCTACGTTTAATGTGCAGATGCTTAACATTGCGGTGTGATTGTTAAGAGAATGGTTAGTTTTATCTTTATTGCTCAATAAATAGGGTTTAAATTCTTATAATTATTTTTCAGTTACAAATAATAATAATTTGTACAAAGTAAATTAATAACCTATTTTTTAAAATAAATAAATACACCCAATAGCCACACACATAGTCCTGACCCCATACTGTGTTAACCTATATCCTGTCAACACCCAGACCCAAAACAAATATTTGTGGATCACACAAATATTATTATATCATTATTTTTTACAAATATTACTTTTTTTTGTTGGAAGTCGCTGGATGCAGGCCGTTTCCAATAGGTTGGTCTGGAAATCTTTGGGGTAGGCCTATGTTCAGCAGTGGACATCCTGTGGCTAATGATGGTGATGACAAAAACATATGTCTCGGTGCGAGAATCGAACCCACGGCCTCTCGCTTTGCAGCCAGCTTCTGGCCCACTGCGCGACGGAGACTGAACATTTAGAATAAATAAGTAGAGCCGCAATAATCAGGCGAGTTCTTCACTCTGAGATGTATGCCTCAGCTAAGCGATGATGTCATCATCAGCGTACATGTCTAGGTAGTAGTTCTTATTCAGTCAGGGCCTGTCCTGTTTAGATAGGGCCTGTCCTATCCAGACGCTGGATACAATTATCGATGGGTATTGATGACTCATGGTGATATATTAAGTTGATTGAATTTTACGTAGTATAATTACGAACAAAACATTTAATGAATGATAACACGGGTCTACAAAAAAAAAATAGTTCTTTGTCCTAAAGTTTATATTATAATTTTTCGATTAATTATGCACAAAACCGATAAGAAAATACCTTTTTTTGGAATAAAGTTTGCTTTTGTGATAGTTGTAGTAATAATACTCATTTTTGATTTTTTCATAAATTTTAATACATTTAAAACTACTGCGCGATCAGAGTGGGGTTTTTACGTTTAAAAAGTGCCGCTAGATGGCACTCGAGTGATAAACAAGGATTAGGTGTTTTGTACAAGTCTAAAAATATCGTCGCGAAAGTGTAAATATGATGTTGATGCATTTTTTTATATATATGGTCAATCTATTAAAGTTGGCGATGTAAAATACGAACTAAAGACATCTGACGTTCTCTGTGAAGCCTACAAAGCATATTTTGACTGTCTTGTTCGGCATCAAGACAACCCATGGGCTCCACATGTTGCTTGTAGTAATTGTAAAAGATGTTTGAAAGGTAAGCAATGTTTAATTAAGCAGTGAATCAAATATGACAGATATATAAATTTTTATTGAAGTGAAACTTCTTTAGAATCGTTGTGCTTTGAATCTCGATGAAACGAAAATGCGTCACGACAAAGACATACATATTCAAAAATAGGATTTAGCCTGCGAGAGAATGAGATAGATTACAAGTCAGAAGCAAAGTTAAAGCTGGGGTTTTTGATGGTCCGGAAATTATACAGATTTTCGCCGATGAAAAATTTCCAACATTGCTGAATCGTACTCAAAAAGCGATATGTTTTATTTCCAACGTTGCTGAATCGTACTCAAAAGGCGTTTTGTTTTATTTCTAACGTTGCTGAATCGTACTCAAAAAGCGAGTAGTTTTAAAGCAGTAGTTTCTGGATTTTTAGGAAATAACAAAGCTAAAAACTACGTAGTTGACGATATGCTAAAAAATATTAAGTCCTTGCTGTGTAGGATGTCATTAAAAGTACATATGCTGCATTATCATTTAGATACATTTAAAAACAATATGAGAGCGTGTTCAGAAGAGCAAGGAGAACGTTTTCATGAGGACATTATGAGCTTTGAACAACATTATCAAGGCCAATACAATGAAAAGATGATGGGAGAATATATTTGGGGTTTAGTGAGAAAAAGTACTTACGAACATAAAAGAAAAAGTAAAAGCGTGCACTTTTAAATTATTTTCCACTTATTGTAAGTTATTTTGATAATAAAACTTAATAAATAATAATAATAAAAATATTTATTTGAAACGTTTCATCTTCAATAAAAAATTAAAGCCACAGATTTTGAAAGATATCTTTAAATCGGCCTCCTCAATACAAAAGCAAACTTTTTCATGTCATATATATTTTTTTCGTCTAATTAAGACCTCAAATATCGAAATAATATGCTTTAAAGTCAAGGTCAAATTTTGTGTTGACCCGTGTAATCATTATTAAAAAAGTGTGCGTCTCAGAACGCTCGACAGAAGTGATAACTTAAACTAATGTGGGTTAAAGTGAGCGGAGGAGCCTGCCTACTGCTGCCGTATGCGTGAGAGAAAGGGAAGCCAGAGTGGCGCCGTAACGCGTTACGTTACGAAGTCCGGTCAAAGCCCTGTCAAAGTCCTGTCAAAGTCCGGTCAAAGTCCGGTCGAAGTTCGGTCAAAATCCGGTCAAAGTCCGGTCAAAGCGCGGTCAAAGCCCTGCCAAAATCCGGTTAAAGTCCTGTCAAAGTCTTGTCAAAATCCGGTCAAAGCCCGGTCAAAGTCCGGTTGAAGTCCGGTCAAATACCGGTCAAAGTCCTGTCAAAGTCCTGTCAAAGTTTGTTAAAATCCGGTCAAAGCCTGGTCGATGTCCGGTTAAAGTCCGGTCAAATACCGGTCAAACCCCTGTCAAAATCCGGTCAAAGTCCAGTCAAAGTTTGTTAAAATCTGGTCAAAGCCTGGTCAAAGTCCGGTTAAAGCCCGGTCAAAGTCCAGTCGCAGTCCGGTCAAATACCGGTCAAAGTCCTGTCAAAATCCGGTCAAAGTCCTGTCAAAGTCCGGTCGAAGTCCGGTTAAAGCCCTGACAAAGTTTGTCAAAATCCGGTCAATGCCCGGTTAAAGTCCGGTCAAAGTCCGGTCGAAGTCCGGTCAAATACCAGTTGAACTCCGGTCTAAGTCCGGCCAAAGACCTGTCAAAGTCCGGTCAAACTCCGGTCATAGCCGTCAAAGTCCGGTTAAAGTCCTGTCAAAATCCGGTCAAAGCCCTGTCAAAGTCCGGTCGAAGTCCGGTTAAAGCCCTGTCAAAGTTTGTCAAATACCGGTCAAAGTCCTGTCAAAATCCGCTCAAAGTCCAGTCTAAGTCCTGTCAAAGTTTGTTAAAATACGCTCAAAGCCTGGTCGAAGTCCAGTTAAAGTCCGGTCAAATACCGGTCAAACTCCTGTCAAAATCCGGTCAAAGTCCAGTCAAAGTTTGTTAAAATCCGGTCAAAGCCCGGTCAAAGTCCGGTCAAAATCCGGTCAAAGCCCGGTTAAAGTCCGGTCAAAGTCCAGTCGAAGTCCGGTCAAATACCGGTCAAAGTCCTGTCAAAATCCGGTCAAAGTCCTGTCAAAATCCGGTCAAAGTCCAGTCAAAGTTTGTTAAAATCCGGTCAAAGCCCGGTTGAAGTCCGGTTAAAGCCCGGTCAAAGTCCTGTCAAAATCCGGTCAAAGTCCAGTCAAAGTTTGTTAAAATCCGGTCAAAGCCCGGTTGAAGTCCGGTTAAAGCCCGGTCAAAGTCCTGTCAAAATCCGGTCAAGTCCAGTCAAAGTTTGTTAAAATCCGGTCAAAGCCCAGTCAAAGTCCGGTCAAAATCCGGTCAAAGTCCGGTTAAAGCCCTGTCAAAATCCGGTCAAAGCCCTGTCAAAGTTTGTCAAAATCCGGTCAATGCCCGGTTAAAGTCCGGTCAAAGTCCGGTCGAAATCCGGTCAAATACCAGTTGAACTTCGGTCTAAGTCCGGCCAAAGACCTGTCAAAGTCCGGTCAAACCACGGTCATAGCCCGGTCAAAGTCCGGTTAAAGTCCGGTCAAAGTCCGGTTGAAGTCCAGTCAAAGCCCAGTCAAAGTCCGGTTGAAGTCCGGTTAAAGTCCGGTCAAAGTCCAGTTGAAGTCCGGTCAAATACCGGTCAAACTCATGTCAAAATCCGGTCAAAGTCCAGTCAAAGTTTGTTAAAATCCGGTCAAATCCCGGTCAAAGCCCGGTCAAAGCCCGGTCAAAATCCGGTCAAAGTCCGGTTAAAGTCCGGTCAAAGTCCAGTCGAAGTCCGGTCAAATACCGGTCAAAGTCCTGTCAAAATCCGGTCATAGCCCGGTCACAGTCCGGTTAAAGTCCAGTCAAAGTCCGGTTGAAGTCCAGTCAAAGTCCGGTTGAAGTCCGGTCCAAGCCGACTGGTCACTGTGTGACGCCACCTGGGACTTCGAAATTATCGATGTTCCAGGGAGGTCAGCTAACGCTGGCTGGTCGATGGAGCGCTCGCGTTACGGAACGTTTCGGTTCACCCTCCCATAAGAAGTTATCACTTCAAAAATAAAAGCATACAAACTCTCTAAACTCTCAAAACCAACTTAATTATTTTTTCAATAAATGACGTTAAGGTTGTTGCATATACCACACCTTAAATGGACCGTTCAGCTAAGTTGCGAACTAACTACAGGCATAAGAATAATAAATAACAATAATATAGAATGGAATCTCCATTGTGTGGGCCCGAAATGCCGCGATATAAATACTTTTACTTTGTATCACTCCACCTTCATCCTACGGGTACAGCCAGAGCTATCTTTTTGTTTAAGTATGTTTTAGTTATGTGTTTGTATTATATTTATCGGATCTGTGTAAAAGTACCTACTTATTAAAAATATATTTACTTTAAAATCACTTGAATACTTAATGCCACTTTTATGAAATAACAAAAGAAGGGGAAATTGTTAGATTATTTCAGTCTTGGCATCATTAATACACCCAAGTACACCATTGTGAGAGTAATATACCAGACAACAAAGATGTAAATAGATAGACGTAAGTATGAAGAACAATGTTCTATAGTATTTCGGTAAACAGTTCTGTCATGTGATGTCTTGTAATTTGGTAAGGCTATAAAAACAATCAGATATTGTAGCATAGTATCATTGAGAAAAAATAAAAGTATGATTTACAGGTGTTAAATAAGTCTGAAAAGCACAAAGCTTGCCAATAATTTTATGCCAGTGTATCGAACCCAGGAGTGAAACCTCTAAAATGACCTACACACGGCATCCTAGTAGGCCAATAGTTTATGCATTCGGTACATTTCGTTCTCGAATATATTGGCTTTTTCCATTCACACAATGTGTTCAGTTAAAAACTCACGCTCGTCCCTATTCCCATCCTATTTGAGAGTCAGCGAATCTGTCGGTGTATCGGACAAAAATCGTTTATGATTTTTTGTTGTGTAGCAGTGTTAGTTTTTTGTCTTCACACTTTGTGT
The DNA here is from genome assembly GCA_949126905.1 of Amorpha juglandis. Classification (NCBI taxonomy): domain Eukaryota; kingdom Metazoa; phylum Arthropoda; class Insecta; order Lepidoptera; family Sphingidae; genus Amorpha; species Amorpha juglandis. The sequence continues at coordinate 9,347,298 of OX421365.1, forward strand.
TACTGTGACGTCTATACTGACTATTTTATCCACTTATGTTTACATTTACATGCAGTAGGTGAAAAACACTAGAATCAAAATAAAAAGAAACCAATTAAAATACTGGTAATTATGAAACTTAACATCTTATACTTCGAGGTGACGAGCGCGGCCCATTGCCGAGCAGTACCTTGTAATAATGTCCAAATTCTGTGTGGTGTTGTCTTTGTTTACTGGCAGGTGTAACGTTTAATATTAGGCTAGCATCCTGCTCATTTTGTCATTCAGGCTAAGAAAAATAAAGTCACGTAGTTGTGATGTCTATTATAGTTTTTTTATTTTAGATGATACAACACTTTTTTGTTGTTAGTTCTCAGTACATTAGGTGTTTGCGTTGTTACTTTGTGCACCGAACGCATGTCGTGGTAAAGTTGTGAAACAACCGCACCCGTGGGATTACCTCGACATTTAGTTTCAATTGATTTTAAGAACTGGAACGAAGCAAAAGATGTGCGGGCTCGTTCCTGCTTACAAGTTAAAAAGTAAATTGTTACGGTTGCAATTTGGTTTTATGTTTTTCGTCATAAACACCTGCTGCCGCAACAGAGACGTCACTTAAGTTTATTTCTGTATCCAGTAATGGATAGAGCCGCTGGTCTCGGTTTTTTTTATTTGAGCACGGCAAAGTGACTGTACTACGTCTGATGGTAAGCGTAGTCCAAGAAACCAGCGACCACCGACAAACAATGAGTTTGTCGGTGGACATCGAGTCATGCCGGCCCGTAGAAATGTTTCTTCCTTCTTCGGAGAGGAAAGAAGCATTTATTAGAGGGGAATAACCAGGGTGTGGAAATGATGGAATTCTAAAAAATGACTTAATCACAATGAAATTTAACTGTCATTAACTCATTCATTGTTTTGTCTACAGCATGAATGGACCGGCTCGACCGAGTTGATATCACCGTCTTACATAAAACTTGCATGAAGTAATAGCTTGCTGTTATGTTTCATTTGATGAATGAGATATCCGGAGGCCTAAAACTCTCTCTGGCTTTCCCAATCCCTGTTCCTTTCCTTTGAGGTCGGCACCCATTTTTCTGTATTGTGGGTATCGATGAGCGGTGGCGATCTTTTATTATGACCCACTTTCTCGTTTCCTGGCCTGTGCTAAAAAATGACGTATTTGAAGAGCGGCAGTAAATTGCCGAATATGTAAAATATACGAGAAATGTTTATCTGTCGTCGTATGTCGCAGTCTCCGGTCTCGGTCGCGTACCTCAAAACGTGCTTTAACCACAACGAAATTCATCGTTCTAAAAATCGGGACGTTTGCTAGCAAAGTTTTTAAAGGTTCAGGTTTTTCGGCATTTCGACAGACAAAGCACATGTAAATGCACGCATCCGGAGAGGCGCGCCGGCGGGTAGTTTATAAAACCCTTTGAAACTCCTACTTGTCAAGGGAATTCATTATTTTATTGTGAAATGAAAACTGGGATTTTACACGAGAAATATAGTTCTGCAATGTTAAAAAATCATGTTTAGATTACGTAGATTTTTTAAAAGATACTTAAGTTTGGTGTGCAAAACACTTTATAGTTATTTAGAGCTTTATGCCCTACTTTTTAGATACAATAGACAATACTAAAGCGAACATATTTTTGAGGGAAGAAAATATTCGATAAAGATAAATTGAATAAAATGAGTACGAATCGAGTAAGTCCTAGACTTTGTAGACCCACAGACACATACAAAAGATTATTGGTACTGTATTGTTAGAATAAAGCGACCTATATCAATTAATTGAAAAGCGATCCTATAGATCGAATATCATCAAATGTAGGTTATTATTATTTTTTATTAAGGTTTCTGACAGTTTCTTCTGAAACATATTCCTAATATTTCGAAGTGTTAATTTAGCGACATGTACGATGGCTTTAATAAACAAATTACACGGTACTTGTTAGCGTGTAACACGGTTGTTACGTGCGTACAACGCGCGAAACACGGCGTTACCCGCTCCTGCTCGGATTAACTTCGTTAGTGAGCTTTCGCCGTTGCTCTAATTCAATGAGGCCGGCTCTGTCTTCTTATATTAGTGACACACGGGTGGCAGGACGGCCAGCAAAACTCCCAACTTGTGATGTTAAAGGACAAATTGTGTTTCTTAAGAATTGTTTACTTTGTAAATTTTGAGTATACTATAAAGTAGGTCTTCTAGAGACTTTCGGTCTCTTAACACCCAGTCCTCGAAACAAATATTTGCGGATCACACAAATGTTTGTATCGGTGCAGGGATCGAACCCGCGGCCTCTCGCTTCACAGTCAGCTACTCGCCTACTGTGCCACGGAGGCTGTCAAATTTGAATAGTTATGTGCAGATCTTTTATCTATAAAAAACGCTCATATTTAGACGCACTAATGATTTGCATTTTCGACTGCAGAATGTGATATCTGCTAGGCGTTATTATTGTTTAGAGAAAGATTAATAATAACTTTTCGCATACACTGTCCAGTGTTGATTAATCATCAGATTTTAGCAGTATATTAGTACGAAATAAGTGTTGGTAAATATGTTCATCCATCATTACTTTTATACTTTTACATACATTCAGTAAGTTATATTTTCATTTAATTACAATGACATAGATTTTACATTGATAAAAGTTCGTGTGATTCTCACGTTGTTTTATATTATACTAGCTTTTGCTCGCGGCTCCGCCCGCGTGATCTGCTTTCGGGATAAAAAGTAGCCTATCACCCAAGTCAGCTCATACCCTGTCTGTATACCAAATTTCATCAAAATCCGTTCAGTAGTTTCAGCGTGATTGACGGACAAACATCCACGACACAAGACTCGTATCTTATTCTGAGGTCAGGACTATGTATGAGAGTGTTGGATGTATTTATTTTATTTATATTGTTACATGTTTTTACTGCAACTGAGTCTCATCTCCTTAGCATTATATAGTACTGTAACTCTATTGCAATAGGACATTTATTTTACTGAGGACCTGAGCGAATCAACCCGCGAATTAGGACGTTTCTTTTTGTTCTTATCTCATTATTATTTGGACGTAACATCAAATTGAGATGTTGTAGGAGCCTAATGTAGATGTAGACTTGGGGTGGGCACCATGGATCGGTTAAAGTCATTGTAGCAAGCAGTGGTTGAGGAATTTTACAGATTATGACATTATGATAGTAATGAAAACAAATGATGTCGTCTTTGATTAAAAACATGAACCATTGCTTGTTATAACAGCAGCTTTAATCGGTGGATGGTGCAATTAATACTCAGGCCCTATTTCACAAAATTCTAATATAATAACAACACCAATTAACTTATAAGATAGCTATTATTGAAAGTAACTAGTACACATTTTTTCTGTATATTATGTATGCCACAAAGTGATTTTTCTATTTGAACGTGTCATATTTGGAGTCATCATGGTAAGTATCATTTAGTCAGATGTCTTTTTCAAGCAAGGCACTCGCCTGATGGTAAGCGCTACGCTTGCCTATAAACAGAAAGAACACCACACAGAACTTTGAATTACAAAGCACTGCATGACACACATGGCAACGCAGACGGCCTCTCGTATACGAGGGACCTATCACCTTGGTAAGACAGACATTTAAAAAGCCTTTATATGCCGAGGTACTCGTATTTAATTTCTTTAAAAGTTACTTTGTTGTCCCTAGGCTATTTTTCATTATGATAAAAGTAAGTTTTTTAACTAAAAAAGATTCATCGCAGAGCCGCTAGCAAAATAAAGTGTAATATAATTTGGAGAAAAACTTTATTCTGATAATAATTGAACTTAAAATCAATGTTCAGTCTACTTTCTACAGATTACACATTTATAAAGTTAAAAGGTCTAAATATTTTCTAATAATGTGGTGGTTATAATGTATTCTTTATTCATCACAGGGGTTCCCTTTATAGGTATCTATCTATACATATATCATTACATGTCCTGACTGACTGATTCATCAACGCAGAGTATAACCACTGGAGCTACAAGCTTGTAATTTTAGCAGTTGATACCTTTGACGTTGGAATGATTCAGTAAATGATTTTTGGAATTTTCCCCCCAAGGAGGTGATAAGAGATGATCGGATGTATGCAAATATGACGGTGTAGAACTTAACGCGGGCGGAGCCGCAAGCAAATGCTAGTGTAGTATAAAGATCGTTGAGGAGCCGTGAGCTGTGAAGAAGCAGATTTTGTATAAGTTAAAAGTCGCTAATTGGTGAAAATGTCACGCTGCTGACTAACCGTGCTAAAAACCAGAACACTTATACTACATCCCCGATTCCAGGCCCCAAGGCTCTATCTATATATCTAAATACAATATTTTTTGTCCGTCGGTAGGCGTGGGACATGCCTCGACTCATTTTGGTCGTCAGTTTCATTAGAGCATCTTTTCTCGTCCCGGTTTGGCCGGGATTGCCTCTTTTTTTGGTTCGCCTGTGCAGCTGGATCTCGATTATTAAAGTCAAAGCTGAAAAGGGATAGAAATTAGTTAAAATGAGTAAAAAAAAGTAGTAATTAGTTCCTCAGTCAGAGCAATACAGTTTGAGTATATGTAGTGGTTCCGACATTCTAATGAATGAGTGAATGCATTGGCTTATGAAATTAACATGAATAAGTACTCAAATTTGTTTGTTTCTATTTTTAGCTGGGTTTTAATTATGATAGTAAGTTTGTTTCATTTTACTATTTCTAGTGAAAGAATTATCTAAATTGGTACATAAATGGCAAAGTTTTAATCTTTCATATCCGATTTCATCTCCTTAGGGATAGAATTTGTTCTTGAAATAATAAGGAGACCAACTTTGAGTAATGCCGTTTCGAAAGAAAAAGAATCATCCAATTCTGTTCATATTTGGCGGAGCTATGCGTCTCTCTTTCCTCTACTCTCTTTTTTCGTCGATGAAATATTATTATAAATTTAATGCCGATATAAGATTTTTTTTTTATAGCATAGGCCGGCAAACGAGCAAGTGGGTCACCTGATGGTAAGTGATCTCCACCGCCCATGTACGCCCACCACCAGAAGAATAGAGGGCGCGTTGCCGACCTTAAGGGAAAGGGATAATTAGGGATTGGGAAGGGGAGGAGATTTGGGCTTCCGGATGTCTCACTCACCGTACGAAACGCAGCAGCAAGCCGCTACTTTACGTCGGTTTTCTGTGAGACAGTGGTAACGACCCGGTCGAGCCAGCCCATTCATGCTGTAAACAAAACTGTCTACAGCGTGGCTCTACCACTCAAAAAAATGAAAGTGAAATTGGCAATTCAGTTTTAAGTTCAAAAGCGCCATAATTTATCTAAAAATTATGTATTTGAATACTATCGTGTTATATTACCTATACAGTAGCACTTCACAAAATTTATTATCATTATTACTAAAGATGTATTTACGTATTACTAAGAAAAGCTCTGCGCTAATCAGTAATAAGATATTTTATAGTCATAGATATTTTATATAATAGTATTATCGAATTACCTGCTAAGATGTGGCCGATTCCTAGAAGACAAAATGCACCACGCAACATCGTCAGAGAAATTGGTTCCAGGACCTTTGTTGATTCAGTTTGCACCTGATACAAAATGTTTCAATCAATGATAAGTATTAAGTTTTGATTAAGTTAGGATTACAGGCGTGACTGCGAATGTATGTGACCCAAGATTTGAACACACAAAACATAACCCGGAGGCCCCTTACAACACAGTGGTAATCCGCATTACTACATGCTTGTCAATATTCATATACTGAATCAAATTTAAAATTTTAAACCTTACGGAATTCCATTTAATCGATCTTAATCCCACAGCATTTCCACTGGATCTGTACGGCTCGACGTGGGATTATGATATTGTTTTTGTTTACAATAATCAATTTACGAGATAAATTTCGTATGAAATCTGGTTAATGGGTGAGTGCTTACATTTTATAACATTATATTCATTATATTTACGTTTGAGGGCTCGGTCCCACAAAAACACTAAGTGCCCGTAGTTAAAGATTATGCGAGTCATTCGAAAGTAGTCACCTCATACGTATTTATGAAAACTAGTAGTCGCATAGTGGTCCCCTAGCGGCCCCTAGCGGTTAGTATACATACATATTCGTTTCAAACATATTACTCGTATGTACATACGATTGACAGCCAATTGATAAGACACATCTACGGCTACTGGAAATGATTCTGAAGTTAAACTTTTTTGGTACTGTTGTGTTGCGAAAATTCGATGAAACGAAAAAGCGACAGTAAAAAGAGAGACAAATATATCATAAATAGGATTTAGCCTGCGAGAGAATGAGATAGATTACAAGTATCACGTGTCTTCGCCTGCGTACAACGAAGCATTCGAAAAATGTGTCGTAAACAACATGGTGTATCATTCACGTGTTTTATTTTTGCATTTGCGTATTAAAATTCATTAGTTAATTAATTTATGCTAATTATTTAACACATATGTGTTAATTTGACCAATAATTTTTATCTGTATACATTACTGACGTTAATTTCTGCTATCAGGTCTAGCACGGAAAGGTGTATAATTCCACGACAGAGAAAAGTAGAAGAAAACAGGATAGTCAGTTTGCCTTGCCTAATTTGAGAGAGAACAGGATAAAACAATTATTATTATCAATTCCAACAGGTAATGCCTTATGTAGGTTATCTTACAAATATGTGAAAAAAGAACTGTATTAATCAAGGATTTGATGAACCTTCCCCAAAATATTTCTTACCTGGTAAGTGGCAGTAGGATCTCTTGTCATATCACTACTCTCTCGATCGCTCTCCGTCACAGGTTCCGATCTTCTAGCTCGTTCTGGAAGATTCTTATACTCGTCTGTAGTCATTTTACTTAAAATGCCGGCTTCGAACAAGGTCATCACCCTGCAAATAAAAAATCCTTTTCGCATTGCGAATTACTATTTCGAATGCTCAGTTTTATAAAAAAAAAGAAAATGCTATTTATCATTCCACGTTCAAAAAGGTATTGCTTAGATTTAATATTTAAACTTTCATTTGTTTTGGAATTTCATTATGTTGGTGAAATAAGATTTTTTTAAAAGTGTTTACGAGTTATATATTGTACAATTGGTAAGTTCCTATAAGTTTGTTATACGATAAAATAAAATAAAATGTTAATATAAGTATCTAATACTACAAATGTTTAACTCAAATCTGTTATAGGTTTTTATTTTAATTACTCCGTTTACTACTAAGTTTTAAAAAATAAGCAATGAAATATTTCCTTTCGTAGAACCGTTAAATACAAACATTTAAGCCGTGGCTTTTCACCTGGCCAGTATTAAATCACAAAGTAGATAATTTATTAGGACGATTTAAAACCTTAGTGTCGGCGGCTAAATAGTTTGGTTGTTCAATTTAATAATGCCCCTATGTGAATTATCTTTATATTAAAACATGTCTATGATTATTCTCTATGCTTCTTTTTCGATATTTTTTATTACGTGCAAAACATATTTTTTTTATGGAGTTTGCTTACTTACACATTATTAAAAGTTTCTAAATACGGGCAGCCGATTTGAAATGCTATAGCCGAATATCTTGTGTAAAGTTTTTCGCTTAGGTGGAAATTATGAGAACCTGAAACAGAAGGGTGTGTCAGATAGGTATTTAACAATAATACAATTTACAAACCTCCTTGTTTTAATTGCTAAGGAAGTTAAACGGCGCGGCGGGTAAGCTGGCTGTTCTTGAACTCACAAGCCGGGAATAAAGTGTGTTTATTAAGAATACCGTTACAATATATTTCTTATATTATAGCGGCTTCACAACGCTCAATTTCAATTGATCAACTGATTTAAATCAATAAAAGCTGTATGGTTATTTTGAATCAATTCGTTTGAAAATCTGTTCAGACGGTTCTAATCGTTTGTGATTTGACAGTTGATCAATTAAAATCGAAGCGAGTGAACCTGGTATATTGTACAGTTAGGGGAAGAATATATTAGTATGTGCCTACACGTGTTACATGCATTGTTCCACCAATAACATGATCAAAACAACGTTATTAGTAACTAAAATCAGTTCAAGGGACACTGTACCGCCTGAAGGAAATTATACACATGTATTAAATACTGTGTATGTATAACTAGTATGTATTTACTAAGTACTATCTATCATATCAAATCATTTATTGAATCAATAAAATGTCAAACATAATTTAGATTCAGTAAAATTTTAACTCTACCGCCAGTTCGGAATGCTGTTTCGTTAAAGAAGAACGGGCAAGAAACTCTAATGTTGCTCTTTTCTAAACTTATTTACAATACATATTAGTACTATACTATACATTGGACTTCCCTCCGCGCGCGCGCACAGTGCGGTAACCGTCCTGGCGTACTGCTTATAATTAATTGTGTTTAACGTGTTTGGAGATCGAATTCCGGCTTGTGAACTGTTTTCTGGTGTATGGTATTGCCTTGTGTATATTGGTCCGTAAGTTTTTGTGCGTTTTAATTTGGATTAACGAAATAATTAACGAATTATTTCCTCGGTAAGTAATTTTATTTTATTCTGAGGGTGTCATAAAAAAAAATCTCTTGGCCGATCGAAGTAGTTATTGTTTTTTCGAATAGTAACCGTGTATTTTCATATCGCAATCAACTTAATTACTTATAGGTAGTTATTTCTTTAGCTTACAATGTCGACAAATAATGACGACCCACCCGATCGGGGTCCGAACGTTTTTAAAAAAAGTGGTTTAACGCCAAGGTCACCAAATACGGCGACTCCAAAACGTTTATTTAGCCAGGTTTCACCAACGTGTGTTTCTCCTGATAGGTCTAAACGAATTCAGCGATCTGAATCCGAAAACATGGAATCGCCCGCGTCCGATACGAACAGCGATGACGTTAGCCGCGCTAATTACTGCGACTTAGTTTCCGAGGCATCGAGTTATTTAGCCAAAATTAATGAACTTGTTAACGATCAGGGCTCGCGAATGAACGTGGCAAATAAGTCAGCGGTAATGGATTTTACGCAGCGAATCACGTCAATTGTTTCACTGCTCGCATTAAAGTCGTCGTGTACCGAAACAAGGTTAGCCAACACGCAACGGGAATTAGATATCGCGAAGCGTAACTTTTCCGTTAATTCATCCAACGAGAACAATAAGTTATCGTACGCGGACCAACTCAAGCTTCGTTTACCCAAACAAACACCGGTAATGCAATCCCGCGCTCCACTCCCGTGTATAGTAGCTTATCCGACTAGCGAACAAACAGCTGTTATCGCGTCATCGTCTGCTACCAAAGAGGCACTGTTTAAAGCCATAAAACCAAGTGACGACGGATTCCAGATTGTAGGCGTTAAAAAAACCGCGAAAGCTGGCGTCGTACTTCGCGTCGCGAATGAACGTCAAATAAAAAAATTGCAATCCGTTGAGGCAATAAAATCTGCCGGTTTACGTTTAGAAAAACCTAAGGGTCGTCGGCCGCGTCTACTAATTAAAGACGTACCATCATCAATGGAAGATAGCGCTTTCCTAAGTGCATTGTATCGGCAAAATATTAAGGACGAAATGCCTATTAAAGAAGACGATTTCATAAAATCAATTAAAATTGTTCGAAGGCGTAAATTAGATAACGGGCGTAAATGGATAGGTGTAGAATTAGATTCGGAAGTACGCAAACATCTAGTCGCAACAAAAGAAAAATTGTTCATCGATTGGGCAACTTGTCGATTTATAGATGATGTCGAGATAGTCCGATGCCTTAACTGCCAACAATTTGGACATGTGCATAAATTCTGCACAATTAAGACACCAACATGTGCCATCTGCGCCGAGGCACACGAGACTAGGGCTTGTCCTCATAAGGCAATCTCGGATTTTAAGCCGGTATGCGCGTCATGTAAGCGTTTTAAAAAACCCCACGATCATCGGTGCGGGTCTCAAGAGTGTCCTTCTTATAAACATAAGTTGGAACTTCTCATTCTCTCGACTCATTATTAATATTTTATAATGGATAATAGCCTTAGCATCGGACAGTTGAATCTCCATAATGATAGAATAGCGACGTCGGAATTAGAAATATTAACTCAGGATTATAAACTCGATATAGTACTCGTCCAAGAGCAATACCAACACGCGCGATTACGTAATAGGCTAGTGCAGCTAGATAATAGTTCACGAGCAGGTATTTATGTATCAGACTCAAGTTTTACTATCACATCAGTGCGTAATGACGTCACACTGTGCTGTCGCAGAAGTTTCAACACCGGTTTATAAAGTTTACATCGTGAGCTGTTATTTTCAATATTCGGACCCCGTGGGTCCCCACATACACCATCTCCGTCATGTATTGCGGTCGCTTGTAGGTCAGAAAGTTATTATAGGTGCCGACGTCAATGCGTCGTCTATCCTTTGGTATGGCAAATATCGTTCCACTGATACCGAAAGACGTTGTGCCGTCGAAGACTTCATCGCAGAGATGAATCTAGTCATACACAATACCCCTGATGCACCACCTACGTATTGCAGCCCTACGGGCGAATCTTCTATTGACGTCACACTTTCTAGTGGAGACGTTCGCCTTGATAGGTGGCGCGTTCTTCCAGACGCGTCGTGTAGTGACCATCGCCTGATAGTGTACGAGTTTGTTCCTGGTTTGACGCAGGGTCCTCATTATAATAACTTTAACTTTAGATATAAGTCTAAAGGAGCTAATTGGGATCTATTTAGCTCTCTATTTGCTCATCATGCTGGGGACTTTACTCGCAACGACCTCTCCGCTGAAACGTGCGCCGAAATTATGACGGATACATTTACTTACTGGGCGGACATTGCTATCGGCCGGGGCGTAATCACTAGTACCCGTAGATGTGACTGGTGGAACAACTATCTAGTCTATCTTCGTCGGACGTTTCGTAGGGCACGTAGGACGTTTAACCGACTTAAAAAACGTGGTGTAACAGGAGAAGCGTTTACAGCTGCTTTTAATGCACTCAGGGTTGCCAGATCGCATTATAGGGCCGCGGTTAAAAAATCTAAAGGCGATTTATTACGTAAAATTGTAACACGGTTAGAAAAGGAGGGCCCGTGGTCTCCTCTATATCACGAGTTTAAAGCAAATAGGTCAATTAATTTGGCCTATGTACAAAATATAAAAATCAATGACACCTATACAACTGGTATTGAGGAGACAACGGAAGCTCTGCTCAACTCGTTGATACCCGATGATGCGGTAGCGCGTGATAACGAGTATCATAAACAAATACGGATGTGGGCTGCGGTACCACCGAATACTCCTTCCTCGGACTTACCATCTTTCGAGCAGTTTATTGATATTGTTAATTCATTGCCATTAAACAAAGCCTCCGGTGAGGATAAAATATCTAATAAAATGATTAAAGAAGCGTGCAAATCAGCGGCTGAATCTATATTAATAGTCTTTAATCGATGTATTGCGGAAGGCATTTTTCCCCGAATTTGGCGTAGCGGTTTTATTCGGATAATACCCAAAAGCGGCGATAAGCCCCCCGAAGACCCAAAATCTTATCGACCAATAACATTGTTACCATCTTTAGGTAAAATGCTTGAACATCTGATTGTACCTCGACTGGAGCCGGGCGGTCCAAAATTTCATGACAAACAGTTCGGTTTTTCTATAGGAAAATCTACTATAGACGCAGCAATATCAGTTAGAAGGACGGTTAGCAATTCGGTGCATAAATATGTTTTAGGCATCTTTCTGGATATCTCTGGTGCCTTCGATAATGCTTGGTGGCCAATGATACTACTCAAGTTAAAGATCCGAGGTTGCCCTAAAAATATATATTCACTTATATATTCATATTTTTCCTTAGGCATAACCAAGTTAAAACTTGGTCACCATGAAGTGTCGAAGGCACTGACGATGGGTTGTCCTCAAGGCTCTGTACTCGGACCGTATTTGTGGAATTTAGGCTTCGACGACTTTTTTGCTCTACCTCTTCCCCAAGGATGTACGTTAACGGGCTATGCCGACGACGGACTCTTACTTATACAGTCAAATAGTAGGTCGGGACTAGAAAGTTTAGCCAGCACGTGCTTAAGCTTGATTTCCACCTGGGGTGAGAGAAATCGTCTAGCGTTTGCCCCACAAAAAACATACCAATTACTTTTAAAGGGCATTCTAAAAACACCGCCGCGAATAAAATTTAACAACGTTTTCGTTAAAAGAAAATCGGTTTGCTACCTTGGGCTAGTTTTAGAACGAAATTTTTCATTTTTGGAGCATATTAAAAACGTGGGCGAAAAGTCTAAACGAAACTTTTATGCCTTGACAAGGATATCGACTTCGACGTGGGGTCTATCATTTAGCACATTAAAAGTCATCTACGGAGCTACTTACTTGGGATGTATATGTTATGGATCACCTGTATGGGCTGATAGGGCTACTATCGGTGCTGTGCGAAGAAAAATGCTCCAAAGCCAACGCCTGGCGTTGATATTCTTGTGTAAGGCGTATAGAACAGTTAGTACCGAAGCTTTACCTGTCCTTGCGGGTATACTTCCAGTCGATCTGGAGGTACAGCGTCGCGCCGCTATGTATTACTCAACGAAAGAAAATATAGACAAAAGTTTTGTTACGTCGCGGGAGCTATTAAGAATCGATCGACTATTCAAATCGTGCTCCGAAAATTATAACGATCTACTAAACGAATGGCAATGGCGATGGGATAATTCTACTAAGGGACGGCATCTATATCAGTACTTTCCGTCGGTTCGCGATCGCCTAACAAAAACTTGGCTAGAAGTTGATCATTGTGTTTCCCAATTTCTTACGGGTCATGGCAACTTTAAGTTCAAACTGTTTTCATTTAGGTTGGTTGATTCGCCTGCGTGTCCATGCTCTACACTAAACTGTCGGTACGAACAATCCGCACATCATATTCTTTGGGAGTGTAGTCTCTGGCAACATGAGCGTAACATTATGTTAGACAGTATGCAAATAACGTCTGGAGTTGTATACTATATGGATCTTGTGGAGACTAGAAAGAATTTCCGTGCTTTCCGGCGATTTTGCCATACCTATTATTGGAATCAAGTGTAACAGCTCGCGTGATAGGACCCACTTAAAGACATCCGTGGTGCTTTACATCTGGCTTCTCCAGTTGTAACTGTCTTTACACTTGAGGTTAATACCTCCTCAATTCATTATTTTGTCTCCCGCTTTGCTATGGAGGGAAGTGGACAATTAATATTTCCAACTCCTCCCTAACCTTCTATCTGATTAATTTCGTTGCGGGACAAAGACATTTAGGCATTCCCAGAGACTCGCCGAGCTTCACTGCTCGGTGTCAACAAAATGCGTGCCACTGTTGATCCTGGTTCACAGGAGTTACAGTGGCGGGTGTGTGGGCGGGATAGTCTCTATACATTGAAGTATTATTTATTTGAATTAGAGCAGCTCAATTTATGCCAATGAGGAGCGTTATAAAGTAAAATAATTAGATTATAATAGTTTTTGTGCATGATCATATGATGCGAGAGTCTGTCTGGGTAGGTACCACTGCTTAGTGTATTTCATTCGCCAACCAGTATAACCACTGTTGTTTTCCTGTTCCTGTCTACTATGCCATACTATGTACTTATGTAGAGGAACGGGTGTTGGTATTCCTCTGGCGAAGGGGGAGATCTCCAGTCAGGCGGGTGTTGTACCTGACCGGCCGCGGCCCCTCCAATGGTTGATGTTCGGAACTTGTATGTATGCTAATTGTCGTGCAAATTTTGCTAGCGCGATGCAGGGTCGTTTGTGTTGTGCGCGCTAGATGTCGCCACACTTAAGTAAGGCATTACCGAATCTCTCAGTATCGTAGTACAGGGTCTCGCGGCCGCCGAGCACCGCAACTCGTTTGCGAGACAGCACAAGTCGCACGCCCATTTCCACATTGCGCACTCGTTGTACGCGCTGCCGACGCATTAATTTCGCTAGGCGGCCGTACACACCAGTTCCATTCTAAAATATATTTTGTTGAAGTTGAATGATTGCATATGAGCCATAGGGTTACGATTAAGGAACATACTTGCCCGTGAATATCCAAAATGCTAAAGGGAATCGACAAACGAGCAAATGGGTCACCTAATGGTAAGTGATCTCCACTGCACATGTACGCCCACAATACTAAAAGAATAATAAGCGTATTGTCGACCTTAAAGAAAAGGGATAATTAAGGGATTGGGAAGGAGAGGTGGATTTGGGCCTCCGGATATCTCACTCACCGTACGAAGCGCATCAGCAAGCCGCTACTTTAAGTCGGTTTTCTGTGAGACAGTAGTAACGACCAAGTCAAGCCGGCCCATTCGTGCTGCAGACAAAACTATCCACAGCTTGGCTCTATTACTCTTAAAAAATATTATCAATATCATTCAATAATTTATCAATTTAAAAAATGTATTGAAAAGCCTACTTACCTCTAATATAGCCAGTGAAGAACTATGCGTTTCTACCACTAACTCATATCCTTGGTCTCTCATAGCTTCTTCCAAAGCCAGTAGTGTTCCTATGGGTTGTTCTCTCGCTGGCCTTGCTAACAGGCTGGTCAAGTTCGCTGAATACATATCCCCGATAACGTAAGTGGCGCCGAGAGATATTAACACGGAGACCAGGCGGGCCTTGTGTGTCTTGGATGGCTCTTTAGTGGATGCTAGTTAATAGAAATTATATAGGTATTATAAAGATTAATTCAATTCAAATTCAAATCATTTATTCTGTAAATTGGATCATAAATATCACTTTTACATGTCAATATTTTTTTATATTAAATTACATATTTTATATTTTTTTGTATTATCTCTTTTCGGCATTTCATAGCTAGCCATGAGAAGAAATGCCGAAACAAACTCATGGGTTATGGCCTCTTTTAATGTCCAGACATTGCTAATCCAGAATTGTGCGAGGGCAATGTACAGGAATTCCTGGATGGGCTTTTTGAGGAAATAGCCCTGAGTATAACCATCATACCACCATATATAATTACCGACTTGTCATTAGTACAGATTTAAAATTGCACGTAGTATATAAAGGATCTACTGCATTGGTGTTTGTGCTCACGTCCTGTTTATTTATACGATAAGGTTGATTTATCACGTTTGTTTAACGCTGGTATGATGATGATTTTACTGGTAGAACCACATTGTAGACTGTTTTATCTACGGCATGTAGGGCCGGCTCGACCGCGTAGTTACCGCTATCTCATAGAATACCGATGTACAGTGAGTGACTGACCGACTGCATCTTGTACGGTGAGTGAGATATCCGGTGGCTCAAATCCCCTTATCCCAATCCTTTATTAATTCCTTACCTGTAAAATTGGCAATGTGCCTATGATTCTTTATGTATTGTGACCAAACATGGGCGGCGGAGATCACTAACGCTCACGACTCACTTGATAGTTTACCGGCCAGTACTATGTTGTATACTGCTAAATCTTTTACAGCGATAATTTTTTCACGACTATTTAGTGCCACTAGTGGCACAGAAAGCGGCGGTAAGATACGAGTAATTCTTACACTGCCTTAAGAATAACGTAGTGGTGAACCAACAACAGTTATTGAGAAGCCCGAGCTGATCGCGCTGTCTTCGTTGCCACAACGACGGAGCTGCTATCACGATCCACAGAGCTGGCCCTGTCACCACCAGTGTAGCACATACTAGTGGCCATACCTAGGAAAAAAATACGAAATTATAAGAAGTTGTTGATGATCTGAACATTTATGTGTATGGTATGTTATAATTGAGACGCAGTTTCATTTATTTTTCATCATCTTTATACTTAAGAATAAAATGTACTTTCGGATTCACAAATGGAACTGCTGGCTCTTGTTAATTATGTCAAAAAAAAATCTCGTGTACCAAAATCCATCCAATTTCGTGTAGCTATTAAAATTGTTAAACTTGGTGAGGTCTGAAAAACTTGTTTGATTATTAAACGTCCAATTTCAAAAAGCACTAACATCAAGATTTTTATATAAATAAGTAGGAGTAGAATTATTGGATGGCTTAAATAGATGATTTACCTCCCACCGAAATGGCCGTATGATAGCCAAGGTTTCACTCAACTTGGCTGGTGCGTGGGTTAAAAATGCACCAGAGTCAGCCAAAGTCAGAAATGAGAACTCTACTGCTTGGAGCCGCTCCCAAGTCATAGTAACGTCGCCGAGGAAGAATTCTGCTTGCTGTTCCAAACAAAGCACATAATTGTATCACTGATATTAACCGAGTATGTGAATCAAAATATAGAAAACTTAGGTTTGTTGTGGTGAGATACCAAGTATTAAAATATATTCATCAAAACTATTCCAGAAATATAAATAATATCTACCCACATTATAAATAATTTATTTTATGTGGAGGTGTGAATACGCTATACAAGACTGGTGCACCGTACAAGTTACACAGTAAGAAGAAGGCTATAAAATATTTTTTAAACTGATTTCTTATTTCTGACTCTTATTGCAGGGAACGCTACTATTGAATAAACAAGTTTAAGTAGAATTGAAGTAGGGTGAAGGTTATAAAATATTTTTAAGCGGATTTGTAATTTCTTACTATCATTGCAATGCTACTATTGAATAAATAAGTTTATGTTGAGATTATACACACCCTTTTCCAAATTAAACCAAGTGTTCCTTTGAAAGTGCCATTGCCTGATATGCTTGATCCTTGGCTCCGATCTGGCGGGTCATAGTACCTGTATCTGTTAAGTAATAAAGATTAGTATATTTGTATATTTTTACATTTTTATTAGCCCTTTTTATGCACGCCCCGCTGCTAGGCGTGGGCCTCCTCTACTGAACGAGAGAGCTTAGGCGTTAGTCCACCAAGCTGGCCTAATGGGCTGGCAGTATTTATTTACCTTCAAAATTCTTATGAAAAATTCTCAGGTATGCAAGTTTGCTCACGACGTTTCCTTCACCATTAAAACAAGCTAATTAACAGTAAATACATAGTATACGTAACTTAGAAAAGTCGGAGAAAAGAGCGTGCTTTTAGCGTTAGATTCGAACCTGAGATTTTCTTCTCGACATTCCGTACCAATCTCGTTGTTATGTTTTGACTTACTTAAATGATATGAACTGTACCTGAAGTTCAGTTTCTTGGCAATCAGAGTTAAGAGTTTATCGTCTCGACCACCAGTGACGTTGACAGACGAATCGTTTTTGTATTTCACGAAATGCCACGGAGGCGCCTGGAATGCAAGATTTTTAAATTAAATCGATTCTTAGTTTTCGCGTGAGTCTGATACTTCATATTATTGTGTCTTATATTTTTCCGTTGAGTTTGCCAGTCTTTCTTTCTGCCTGGCGTTATCCCAGGGGCCTTAAACGCCTGTCTTGAGCATCTTCGGTAGTGAGAGAGTTTGCAATTATTATAATTATTAATATTTGTTCTCGTTATTATCCCGAAAAACGTATACAGAGGAGGTAAGTACTGCATTCACATTTCGTTGAGTTTATTTCCATTCCATGATGTGGTTGGGAGTGACACTATCGCCACATTTTTTTTATTCGCCTGTGCCGATTGTCAATGTGATTTTTCGGATTCGGATCGGATTCAATTTTGAGAACTCAAAAAAATTGTCATTCAACGATCTGGAAATTGAACACAGAACTCACGTTCACGGAAATTGAACACAGAACGTTCTCAGCCTTAGTATGCTGTGACTATACCAATGAGTATTTTAATTAATTTTTGTTTTATTAGCCTAAATTACGAGATGAAAGGGTCGCTCGCCTAATGGTAAGCACCACGCTTGTCCATAAACAGAAGTAACACCGCACGAACTTGTTATTAAAAAGTACTGCATGACAATGGACTAATTTTACTGGCTTCACGTGCTTTAATGTCCACTAAACCGACAAAAACTATACTAAAGTGTGCTTACACACAGCAAAATTAGACAAAAGCGGTTATGTAACAACCCAGACGACCTCTCGCATGTGACCTACTAATTAGTGAATTAATATTTAATTAATAGCCAAATTAATATGATGAAGATGAATAAATTCTTACATGGAGTACAGGGACATCAAACAGTCTTCCTTTAAAATCCTTATACACCCTGTCGGCAGGCGGCAGCACTGGCGACTTGTATAACCGTCCAGCCCACCAATTTACCAATGTTAAATGATTCAAGCCGTCTGGTGCTGCCTGGTTGTAGTATATACGAAACCTAGTATTTACAACAAAAATAAAATCAACTCAAACACTAAAAACAGATTGCTTAGCTCCTAATATAACCAAATTATACCCGATACTGTTACAGTTTTACAAGTCAGTCTTTGAAAGCACCAATTCAAAATTGGTTATGAGTAAATTTTTCAAAAACAATCTGAAATTTCCTGCTGTATTTAGAGCGTAGAAAGCGCCGGGTTGAGGTCTGACCGTCTCCCGCTCTATGGATTGGGGGCGTTTGAAGATTCCTTTACATTCTTGTACATCCTTGATCTTGTTCGTGCTTGTACTTCCTTGAGACGGGAGTAGCACGGGTGATAGACCTTGTTGCTGCTGTTTAGGTGTGCAGGCCCTTATTAATCCCATTACGAATATGGAGAGGCGTAACAATGTGGCACCGCCCAGAAGCGATTTCGGCTAAAGTCTGAAGTGCTTCTCGCTTTGGGAACGTCGGGCACGTGGGGACGACCCACAAGAAAATATGTAAAAAATTGCCGAAACTAGTGCATAAATATCGAAGTTTTAGTTTTTCGCCCCGATGCCAACCCCTTAAGTATAGTATAGTATGAGTTTTGTTTTTAAATTTAAATGACCAACTATGAGGTGTAATATCGATATCCTTATCCCATAAAAAATAATCATCAAAGTCGAATAAATCCGTAAGATATATAGATGGTAATACATTAATAGAAGGAAAAAAGATACTGTCAATATAGGATATTGTCAATGACTCGCAGTAAAAACGTCTAGACGGTTTTATGGGGTATATGTGTAAAAAAATAGATGTAAAAAGGAATTAATAAATAAGTACAAAAAAAATAGGAAACCAGTCTTTTTTGCGTCGCGTTGGTTAGAATATCTTTCAACTTGTGTATATTTTATATAATATGCCTTAAAATTAAATAAAGCTGAATATTTAAGTTGTTCCGTTAAACACTTTTCTAAGAATCAATTAAGTTTATTTACAACATTTAATAATTCGCTCTTCTGAAGTCTTACAAAAAGGCAAAGAATATAACAAAACTTATAAAAAAGAACGGCTAAAAACAATTAATTACACCAATTAAGAAAGGTCAACGTCTCACAGGAACTTTTTTACTTCTCAGTTTTTCGCTATAATTCTGACGTTATTATTTGGTTATAACGTTGGTATTTTAAATTAACATGAAAGGCAATGTCATGTCACGTTGCAGAGCTGGTTTTTATGTCCTAATAAGTTTTTTCTTTGACTTTGAATATTTGTCTTCTTCCTTATGTCTTCTAAGTGCGCGCTAACATAGGCGTGCGACACAATAAACTTCCGCGCGCGTTCGATTCTTGCATTGAGACAAATGTTTGTGTGATCCATATTTGTTTCGGGTCTGTATGTTGGAGGATTGCAAGTCTCTTTTAGTTCATTATACCCACGATACAGGTTAACCTAGTGTCACATCAGGATCCGCCCTGTGGATTGGGGGCGTTTGGAGAATTCCACCATGGTATCATCTGCCGCTATCATCCGGTGTCGTAAGAGGCGACTAATAGGGACCGTCGGGGGTCGTCCGAGACTCGGCCCAGAGGTCGCCCGAGGTTTCATCTTTCCCGGGCGGCTCAACGCTGGTTCGTAAGGCCGGTGGAGCCCAATATAACCGTTCCACCTCCCCCACGGTGGGGCGGTAGCGATAAAAAAAACGCTTTCCCCCCGAAAACAAAAAAAAGGGTGACATCGACACAATGTGTGGCAATGTTGTACATTACGCAGAGTGGAACACTGTATCGTCTTTTTTTCCAGATCATTATAATCAAATGTTTTCAAGTTTAGAATGAATAGTCAAGCACGATACATTCTAACAGCATCGACCCTTACGCAGTGAAATAAATGGAAGCTTATTAAGAAATAAAAAGAGCGACTAAAAATGTAAAATATTATAAAAAAAATAACCATACAACTGCAACTTCTTCGAAGAATCACGAGAACGAAGCAGTATATTTCAATAAACATTAACATCATATAATTGTTTAACAGGCTTAGTAATTTAATGTAGCTTAGTAGACATTACGTAACGCCCTGCCAATAAAGATAAGATATATTATAAGGAATAATATATTTTAGGTAATAAAGCATTATTATTACCAGGATATGTCGTAGGTTGATAAAAAAGTTACTCGTGTCGCCGGGGCGATTCGGTTGGTTTACGACCGCCATCAAAATGTTGATATTCCCGTTGAAAATTACAGATATACGACTTACGAGTTTGTGAATGTGCGTCGACGATGCGGAACAATTGTCGACTTTTGTCCGGATGCATAAAAATGTTTTAGACTGGCTTTACATTTTTAATACACTTTGAAAGTTTTTTTCTAAATATAGGTGAGGTGAGGTCTTGGCATTGTTGCCTATATTTTTTAACATTTACTGAAATATGAAATAAGAGCATATTTACGTTTTGGAATCCTATTTTAGTAACTACTATCCTATTTGAAGTAAAACAATTATTTTATAATACGAAGAATTGCAGTTTAGGATCGCGCAAATATTTGCGCCGAATCGTGAATCCGCCATATGTTCTAAGGTTTTCACCCTATACTACCGAGGCTATTAACAGATAAATTAATATACTGGTACATATTAACTACTACATTACAATTAAACGTAACATACATAAAAATAATGAAAGCACAAAATGTGATACAATTCAAAAGCCATTTAATTGAAATTATGTATTTATATATTTTTATGTCTCCCACCAAACCCATTAATAACGCGTTTCGTGATGTAATAACAATATAATTTTGCAATAACCTTTAATACTTGAACGAGCTATTTTGTTACAGTATTTCGAATTCATAATTTTGTTTATTTAGGTTCCAGGAGGGTTAATATATGCAACAGGAGATAATTTTGTCGACTTGTTTTCTTGTCAAAACCGATTTTATCTGATTACCTTCATAATTCTAGATGTCTATCGAAGCGTACATATTTACATAGAATACTCGACTCGTTATGCCAAGTACAATAATAATAACAGCTTGTGGCGAGCTGCTGGGGAGTAGCGACCCTACGTACCCGACTGTTCCCGGGGGAAACCCCTGTTCTTCATCTCTGGCTTGCCTTCACCGACCGGTGGGAGTGAACACTGATGAGGAACAGATCCCCCGCCTCTGGCTTGCCTTCACCGACCAGTCAGAGTGAAGTCGAGCTTTTGCTCGAGGGTTGGATGTGAAACGTAAGTGGTTAGTGGAAAACGTGATGGGACCTTAAGGGAGCAAATTATCATTGTTTAAACCCCAATGACACCTCTCCACCCTTTAGCCACTAACCTGGTGTTGCTTGACACTTTTTGTAGCGACTATTTTGGGGAGTCCATCTACCTGAGTTGGGGAGTCACTACCTGCCTATTTTATCCATGTATTTACATAGGTCAGGCAGGTGCTATAGTCATTTCCATAGACCCAGTTAGGCAATCCACCTACACCTCACCTTCATAACCTAGTATGTCGATCGCTACAATAGTCCTACACCAACCGGGGGCGGCCCTTGGGTATACTTTTATAGTGTATACAGGGATAGCCGTCAGGCGGTGTCACATCACAATATTAGATTAAATTTGTCTAACGGGCCTCTACGTGTTGGCTTCGGCCCCACGCACGTTTCCCAAAGGTCCGAAAGCCTATAGTCCCGTGATACGGTAAGACATATATAATAATAAACGCGTCGAATTGAGAACCTCTTCCGTGTTCTTTTCGTCAGTTAAAATTAGAGATAAAGTAGTGAAAATAGTACTTTCAATGTTTCTGTTGTATTTTGTTTACGAACCCTAACATGACGGCAATAGTTTTCTCTTTCCCGTGCTTGATATATCGTTTTTTTAGTAGTTAATATTACAATTAAAATATGAAGTAAAATAAAAAAAAAAACATGCATTAATTTAAACAAATTAATCAAAAAATCTTTTGCTGCCAGTATTCACCAAAAAGTTTGTGATTAGTTGTTATGAGGAATCCGATAAAATAATGACGCCAAAAAAAAATTCCAAAGTTGCACAAATTGTTGTCAAATCGCAAAAATATAATTGTCAACACCGATTGTACATGTTTTGGCAGCCGAGAAATATGTTTCGGCCAATTCACAATCGGCATTCGGCCCAATCGAATTACAAAGTACGTGATTGTCCGAGGCTTTGTGTTCCTGACTCGTCTCTATTGAACTTCTGAAGAGGGGATGGGGAAATGTAATTTTTAGAAATACCCTAAGGCGCCCAGTGCGGCGCGTCGGTGAGCAATCAGCCACTGTTGCTTGTACAGTTGGGGCAGCGGTTGCTTTCTATATTTCGAAAGGGAAATGGTTCCGAAAACGAGCATTGTGCTCAATTAAACGATACCACTAAAAAAATCGCGAATTAAATTGATAATTTATTACTATAGCATTTTTTCTTAATGTAATGTAAGCTAATAAAGAAAATCGGTTGACGATCGGGGGCAACAGTCGCACGCCAGAAGTACGCGATCGGCGCGGTACGGGGTGCGCCTTTTATACCTACTACATAGGCGCTCCTTAGTTTAGTACGATTTACATTGCGGGTTTACGAAATATTATATTTCCAAAAGCACAAGTAAACAGCAAAGAATAACGTTATCCGTGTTAAGTTATTGTTTTATTACAGTTAGGCTTCTGAAGTATTCCACTTACATTCCGTTTTTTATTTGAAACGTAGAAAAAAAAACATAATACTAAGCGCTTGTTTCACTACCTCTAACGCTACTTATGAAATAAATTATGACACGTTCAAATAAAACTTTTGGTTCAAATAAAAATTGGTAGTCATAGGGACTTTAGAAGACTCCACTCCACTCTACTCGTCACCTGTATACGTATACTCAGAGCTCACAAGATTTCACCCATCCAAAAAGCGTCTAACGCGCACAGCACACGGTCATGTATATACGATACGGGCGTGTATAGTCTGAAGTAACATTAACATGTCGGTGACGCGAAACCAAAAGTTTATCCCCTACCAAAAAAGTGCTCAAAACTGCGAAAGAAGTTTCCACTTCAATAAAAAAAATTAAGATTGTGAAATGAACGTTATCCATAACAATCTGATAAAATTATGTGGCCAGGCGGGGTAAACACCCCAAGTGTACTCAAGATGGGGATAAAAGAGCCAAGTTTCATATGGTGCACATTTTGCGGTAACTTGTGGTTATTTTGTTCAAACCACTTACGTCGTACTGCAATGTGTGCTCTTCATTCACAATCTTTCTACAAATGGTTTTAAACATAGATCGTACATTTTTTTAATCGATCTATCATCATATTCATTGGTAAAACATTTTATTATTTTTTATTTTACTAGCCCTGTAATATATTCGTCCCACTGCTGGGCACGGGCCTCCTCTACTGAATTAGACGGATTAGGCCTTAGTCCACCACGCTGGCCTAATGCGGGTTGGCAGACTTCACATACCTTCGAAAATCAAATCGAGTTCTCAGGTATGCAGGGTTCCTCACGATGTTTCCTTCACCGTTAAAGCTAGCAATAATTAACAATTAATATACACGTTACTTAGAAAAGTCAGTGGTGTATGCTCTTGGGGCTGGTTTCGAACCTGCGGCTTTCGTCTCGACAGTCCATACAACTCCCCGCTAAGCTATCGCTATTATGAGCTATTGCTTGATAAAATATAAAAATTACTTTTAACAGCCTATTTATTCTTATTCTTATGTTGCCAATTAGACTCATAAGTACGAAATCTTGGGAGAACGCTACGCGCGACATTTTCCATACAATTGCATATAAAGCGGACGTGTCGCTGTCGCGTCGTGTGATCGCATTGCGGTGTCCTATCTCCGTCGCATACCTAAAAATGAACCTAGAGCAAACGGGTCGCTTTTTTGTACATTTAGGCTATTTAAATAGGCTAAGGTATAGCATTTTACATTTAAATAGATCTAGTTTGTTTTTTTCTTAATGTTGCTTAGGCGGTTACTATTATTAAGCCATAATCGATACGTTACTAAATGCACCCGTCCATTCCATTACTTTATTGTTCCACGTATGATTTGGGTCATTAGAGATCAGTTAAAAGAGGGGAGGTCTAAATAGTAGGAACTATTGTATCGGCCTACAGGTTTTTTATTTAAAAAAAAACATCAATTTTATATTCCAAGTAAAAGAACACCTGAATTAGAATCCTATTTAAATGAAAATTTATATACGGGTATTATTATTTCAAAAACTATAACTCCGACGCCCATTCTTCTTTTAGTACACAATAGGTAATAACTGACTCATGCTGTCAGTTATCGTGAAAGAGTGTTCAATTATATAAATCTGACGCATTTTGTTAACGATTACCCAAATAATGAAGGGTGTATTCAATTATTTTATTATTCATTAATTACGACATCGACGGGACTTTCATTATGAGTTAGTGCATCGTTAATGTTGATTTATGAGCATGGTTCATTATTTATTTTGTACTGTTGGACTTACCTGATTAATGTTGTTTTATTTTAATTATTATGTTAAAATTACCACTTGTTTTTCGACATTAATATTTGTTTTCGATTGGGGTAACTTTGAATAATTGGTTAATTCAGACGATAAATGAATTACCTGTATTTCACTAGCTTTTGTCCCGAGGCTCTGCCTGCGTGAACCCAGGGTGCGTTGGCCCCCTACATTTATACAAATTATCATCTGACCAATTTCACGCTCCTAGCTTTAGTAGTTATTGAGATATCGTGATTAATCAATGACTGGGTGAGTGGTATTTTGCGATACCTATTCTAATCATGTATGCAAATTTCATTCAAGATGTAGCCAAAATATATTTCGAGAATACCTATCTAAATGACATGATGGAAGCCTTTTTTTACTTACGTGTATCGTTGGCTACGAACGGCTAAGACCGTAAGACGTTTGAGGTGTTTGGTGTATTTAAAATACTTGTAACATTGTTTTCAGCCAAAGAAGTATATTAACTTTACTTAATATACTTCTTTGGCTTCTTTTTCTTTAGCCTTACTTAATATATTACTTACACGCCCTCTCTCGGGTTTGTGATGACCACCACCCGCATTGCTTCCCTCATTATAGATAAGAATTGATCACTGACAGTACCGTAGGGCCAATAGAACATGTACAATATTGTTCTATGAATCAAATTCCGGTGTGTTAGCTGAAAAATAAACGATTAAAAATATCACATCTAAAACTTCTCTGATTTCGTACATACAACATGCTACAGAAAAGTATGAAGTGTGGTCAAATTAAGGCAACGTATAATATACGATATAAGTATTTCACCCACCATAGTACCAAATCCGATTGGTAGGACAAGAATACGGTAAGAATTATATACCTTATTTCTTAAAAGAATTACAAGAATTTCACTTACTTGAGAAACTTATACTAAGACACTATGTAACAATTGTAAGAGCGCACTTAGTAGTGTTGTTACTTATATTTAAAAAGCATATATTGAAAGATAAACAAACGCAAATTCACCTGTAACTCTGGCAGGGTAGGCAGACGTGAAAGTAGTGCTGCGTTCAGGTCGTAACGAACATATTTCCATTCCATGATGGGTTATATGGCGAACCTATCGCCATACCGGGCTCAAATTCCAATCCCGGAAACTCATGTGTGATTTTTCTTAACAAAATCTTGAACATAAATTATGATTACCCGATGTGGGGTTTGAACTCATTGCCTTATGGTTTATGATTAAAGCAGATTGTCACTAAGCCAAAGAGACGATAAAATATTATTGTTGGATGAAATACCTAGTTCTGCACAAGTTTACAGAGTAAAATTGCAATTTACTACGTAATCGAATTGAAAAGGCTTTTGAACAATTATGAATGTAGGATATCCATTGCGATCTCATTAGGGCGAATGGTCGGTATACCTCATTGAAACACGCGTGTGAATGGCCCCCAAGTCTGAATGACGATCTCTCATAATATATGAAAATGATAAATTAATTAAAACGCCGTTCAACCACACTGTGATTGTTGGCGTGTCTGGGGATCCAATAATTTATTACTGAATTTATTTGAGCATTCATTCTATTATTGTAGGTACCTAAATATTTTTTACACTACTGTCTAAATAGTATTACGGCTTCAGGGTTCGAGTATATTTCTTTGAGTTTCTTTATTCGTCAACTACCTTTTGCTCGCAGCTCTATATATTTAGTAATATATCTAGTATTTACCTTACCTCGAGATACCTTATGGAGCAAATTCAATAAATAAAGTTATCATAAGCTACACATGTGGCAAAAAGGAATACTAAGTTAAAAATACAATATGGATATCCTTATATCTATATTATCTCCAGAAAACACTCGAATACTTGAGTTCACAATTCTAAATATTCGTACTCGTGAAGTGTTCGTACCGACGTTGTATTCTAACATAGTTGAAAGTATTGGAATGTTTGCAAGAATTGAATTTATTTCACTCAATTTGTAGTACGGTATTGAAGCAAAATGGTAACGGAATCTGTTCGAAGTGACAGTAAAGACTTCGATGAAAAAGAGGATCTTTATTATACGTTTGTTCCCTTTTTATATCTTTGTATCTGATTGTGGCTTTGTATGGTCTAATCTAAATGAAAGGCCTGATTTGGATGAGGTGTTTTTAATTTGTAGGCTAATTTTATCTAAAGTATTTGTGATGTTGAGGATTTAGACTACTAACATTTTTTTTTACTGAATGTGAGGGATTAAGCCTTAGTCCACCACGCTGGCCTAATGCGGGTTGGCAGACTTCACATACCTTCGAAAAATCTTATCGAGTTCTCAGGTATGCAGGTTTCCTCACGATGTTGCCTTCCCGTTAAAGCAAGCGATAATTAACAATTAATATACACGTAACTTAGAAAAGTCATTGGTGTATGCTCTTGGGGCTGGTTTCGAACCTGCGACCTTCGTCTCGACAGTCCATACCACTCCCCGCTGCCATACCAACATAGAAAATCTTTATTATTTGAATGATTTCTTTTCATTATTCAGTTTATTTCTTGACATGCTTAAGCACAACTTCTTTTATGGCATAAATATTGAAACGAGCACGTGGGCTACATAATGTGTGTTCAGCCGTCCCTACAATATCATATCTGTGAATTTTATAAATGTACTTAATATACATACGATTTTCATTTCAATAAAATCATGTGTACATAAAATGTTCATAGTATTTACTTTGAAGTATACTAGTTTGTATTTGGTGGTAAAAAACAATAAACGACTACCTTGAATAAAAGGCTTTCGCATTCATGAGGCTCGCATAATATTAGATTTGTATTTTCATCTGATACATCCA
This sequence comes from Amorpha juglandis, assembly GCA_949126905.1. Lineage (NCBI taxonomy): Eukaryota > Metazoa > Arthropoda > Insecta > Lepidoptera > Sphingidae > Amorpha > Amorpha juglandis. Next base: position 9,374,802 of record OX421365.1, read on the forward strand.
GTGCTCTTCTTAAAAAGTCGAAGTACTGAAAATAATACAAGTATTAGTACAGCTTAGACCTTTGTTTTCCTAGTAATTGTACGTGCTCCCAGTTTCTCTATAATAATAATGCACGGGACTAAATGAGAATCCTCTACTAAATGAGAAGGATTAGGCCTAAGTCCACCACACTGACCAAATGCGAGTTGGCAGACTTCACATACCTTCGATATTCCTATGGAGAACTTTCCTTCTCAAGTATGCAGGTTTTTTCGCAATTTTTCTGTCATCGTTAAAGAAAGCGATAATCAACACACACAAATATTACACACGTAATTTAGAAATGCTTTTGGGTACTGGTTTTAAGTTCCCGGTTTTCGTTTCGACAGTCCGTATCACTCCCCACTTACGTATCGCTGCTTGATTAAAATTAATAGACTTTAATTTTTATAAGGGATTGGGAAGGGGAGGGGATTTGGGCTTCCGGATATCTCACTCACCGTACGAAACGCAGCAGCAAGCCGCTACTTTACGTTGGTTTTCTGTGAGACAGTGGTAACGACCCGGTCGAGCCAGCCCATTCATGCTGAAGACAATACTGTCTACAGCGTGGCTCTACCACTTGTAATTTCTATTAGTCTTGTTTTTTTATAATGCTAAGGCCGGCAAACAAGCAAGTGGGTCACCTGATTGTAAGTGATCTCCACTGCCCATGTAAGCCCACACTACTAGAAGAATCTTGGGCGCGTTGCTGACCTTACAGGAAAGGGATTGGGGAGACGAGGGGAATTTGGGGCTCCAGATGTCTCACCCACCGTATAAAACACAGTAGCACATCGCTACTTTACATTAGTTTTTGAGATAGTGAGAACGACTCTGTCGAGCCAAATAGAGTTTAATGTTACCGTTGTAGATAATTAGGCCGGTAGCCCAGATATTTTTTATTTTGAAAAGTAGACGTAGGATTCAAAGGGAATGTAACTCAAATATTCAAGGTGTCTTAATTAAGGCACTATTTTAAAACAAACAACCTGTGCAAACGGTCTCACCTTTTCTTTGAACTCGTTTTTGTAGATGTCTAAATTAATAACTTGAACGTTGTTTTCACTTAGAAGACATAGAAGACTGTAGATGTCTTGTGATCTAAAAAGTAAATTTTAATAATTTATATGTATATCGTCCGCCATATTAGAATTAGTATGTTGTTACTTTATTGTTTTTTTTACTTATTTATCCTTTACCTTAAATTTAATTTGGTAAACGTTTTTACCTTTAATTTGGTAACCATATTAATGGGGCTGTAATGAAAACCAGGTGTATCCACCATCAAGAAGCGACAGCCATTTTTATAAGGGCTTAACTTGGAGTGTAAGTCGGCCAGCAACATCTTACGCCTAAAGCCAACCTCATCTACATGTGGTACACCCAGTTGATTATCGGAAGAGGTAATGGTTAAACTTGGTTCGGTTACGTCATACAGTGGGTAGCCTGACATGATACCAAATTATTCATAAAATTATGGAAAGGCGGACATTGGCATTAGGCTAGGATAATACCAGACAGAAGGAAAGTATACCAGATGTCACCAGCAACAAAAGTGTGAACAAAATTTTAACTCATTCGTTTAGGTATGACTGTTTTAAAATTCAGTTGCAAGATTTGACCCACAGATATTAAAAGGTGAATATGGATAATAAATACACTTTCTGCATTAATTAGAGATCCTGCATCAGGCGTTTGTTGGACTACCAGCCATATCACTAATTGCATGAAATGTAAAATTGAAAAGGCAATTATCTGGGAGATAATGATATCATCCCGTTAAGTTAGTTTATTGGCGGTAATTTTTTGTGATAAATATGCCTAAGTATAGAGGGCTTTATTTATTTAAATAACTTGCCGGCAGCATTTGAAACAGCTAAAGTTACCCACATGGATGTGCTCTAGGAGACCTAGATCCGACAGTGGATGAAGCACAATATGAACACGAATATTTTAAAAACAGATTTAATTACCTGATATCAGTAGAATTTCCCCTTACAATAGTAACAGATTTCGTGGGTAAACCTACAGCAATATCTTTGATAGCAGTAGAAAAATCCTTTGGAAGCCTGTCCATAATATCAGAGGTTACATCTTCTATGTTAAAGAAACACAAAATCCTTTCCACGAATAATAATACTAAGATTATTCTCATTTTGTTACCATTTGTTAATAATAAGCGACTCTGTTGTGAACAGTACGTACGTAAGCGAGCAACTTATGGACTATTTCATAGTTAGCTATTACATTACTTTTATATTACGTTCGGTTGGAGGAGTAGGAAATTATAGAGGAGGTAGTTTATTCGTGTTACATTTTGGTCGCATAATCGGGCATTTTTCAATTCACCAAAGAATGTTTGCTTTAGTGTTGATATTTTTAAACGACCCTTTTATTTTCTAAAAAGGCAGGTATTCACATAGGCAGACAAATTATGAGGCCCTATTCCATATATTTTTACCGTGCACATGTTAATTCACGTAAATGGTATCTACTTACTTGAGGTAAGCAAATAACTAATGATATATTAGAGTTTTCATGATAACCATCGTTTATGGTTGACGATTATGGACTTTTAGACGAGGCCATTTATTGAGAAGATCCATTAAGCCAATCAAATATTATTATCCATTCGAAATCTATTGATCTGTTTTGTCTTTGTAATGCAAATAATAGATTGACTTATAAATGCATTGTCTCAATGAATTGGTCTCGTGTAAATGGTCCATTATGCTCTCAGTGCTTTGGTTTATTAGATATACATTTTGTAAAGCAGGAATTACTACATATTATTTTAAACACGTAGGTCCAGCATTAGTCCCACATTTTTGTTTTTATCCTGGCTCGGCACAGTGACTACGCTACACCTGATGGTAAGTGTAGCGCAATCCAAGAATAGTGTCGACTAACGATAAACAATGTGTCCATCGTCGGTCGGCAAGATCATGCCGGCTTGCCAAAGGGCCAAGGGGGAGTGGAAGGAAAAAGGGATGGGAAAAGGGTTAGGATCAGGAGGCAAGCCCCCTGGGGAGAACCGGATATACACTGGCTGACCCTGGAACGCGACTCACACGAGGTGGGCCACTATGGCAGGTTTTAGCACCAGGGTACGGTGGTCGCTATCCGGTTGGATACAATTATCCTCCCACCAGCAAGTATCCTCCCACCACATAATTTGCTCCTGATCAATTGCTTTATAGAAAATTTAAAAATTATTTTTTTAACGGATTTAAAACATGAGGTTCTGTATTCGACCTGTATATATGTAAATTTTCTCCAAAACTTATGCGTCAAAGATGACTGTTTCACTAACGTGATCTACATACTTTCAGGAAGGTTTTGGTGCATAACAATTGTATTAAAATCTTAATCCTCAGACCCCTTCACCCAAACCCTTCACCCTTCAACTCCAAAACTTTTTTTTAAATCCATGTCGGTGTGCAGTGGAGTATGGCTCGGTCGAGGTCGACGCGGATTGGCATTTTGACGAGTGAAGTGGCCACTTTTCATCGAAAAGGTCCGGTGACCGATGGTTTGAAAGCTTTGCCGTGTCGCCTTCTGAGAACTATACGCACAAGATTAATGTGCGTGTTCTCATAAATCTGTTTATGTGATTGAGAATAGGGTTTCGTGGTGAATTTTATGGACTCGCCATTATTTGTCAAGTTATTTATAATTATGATTGAATTACGCACTTGAATATATGAGTCGAAGATCAGGTTGAGTTAGAAAAAATATTACCTATACGTTACGTTTATTGTTTTATTGTCATTATAATTATTTATATTCTTTCCTTATACTCATTTACACATTAAGAAAAAGAAATATATATTTTTTTGAAGCAAAGATCACACGGACGTAGGCATGTAGATTATAGATCAGTTTGCAGATTGTGTTTAAATATTACGAGCTTGTTTCAGAACATTCAAGTAAGACTTATCTATTAAATAACGTTTAAGATAGCAATTTTTGAAAGTACCTAGTAGAAATCATTTTCCCGGTATACCTATACGTTAGAGTGTAACTTTTGCATTCATTGTAGGCATGTTAGTGCCATGGGTCATAGTGTGATACCATAAAACCCATCTGGAATACTAGTGAAAATGGTATCAAAATCCGTTGCATAGTTTAGGAGAAATAAGCGGCCAAACAAAGAGAAGCAGACTGACTTTGTTTTATTGTATGTATTGATGATATTGAAGTAACATATAGTTATTCACAGAGGGTAAAACAGGCGTTAATTATCGTAATACAATTAACAAGACAATATTAAACAATTTATTTTTGAAGTGTATAATTAATTGCAAATAAAATGCTACCCAATTTAACGATAAGGCACGTGAACAAGGGGATTTTACTCAAAAGGTATGAACTAGTGTTGTCAGCGCACATCTTTGTGAATTATTTATCAGCTTAATATCGTACACGCGTCCGTTCTGACTCTGAGCTGTCAAACACAGCCAATTATATCTAGAATTATTATTGATTTCTATTTCTAATAAATATCATGGAACTGGAATATAGGCAAGGATTTCTTTTAATTTTAAAAGCAAGCCATGTCAGTGGGCGACGTGACCTTTTCACGTTGTGTCGCGTAGGATGTAATAAATATAGCGTAGGACAGTAATCAGGAGTAGTTTATTCTCTAGACTTAATCAACAAGATCTATTGCCCTCGGGGTAAAGTAAGGGACACAAGTTTATATGGGAGCCAGGTAATTTTTGAAGATAGAAACATAATAATTCGTATTTAGGCTTTAGAAGAACTTCAAAAGCAAAGACGTAAAAAAATCGTTTTGACTGATTTTAGGGTTGATTGTGTAGGCTAGCCCTAAATTCGCATACTCGCAGTCGGATGGTGCTTGAGTTATTGCCGATGGAAATTACACAAATATTAGTTTCGGGTCTGTTGTGGGACCGCAAGTCCCTCGTAGTTTCTAATACCCACGATATAGGTTTAACCTAGTATAGTGTGTGACTGTTGCCTGTATTTATTTATTATTATTATTAATAAATTCTATCACTCAGACTGCTAGTTATTGTGAGGAAGTTATATTGCTTAAATTATGTATTGTTGAGCCAAATGGAACGGTTACGTGCTTTTTAGCCACCATAGTAAGTTTTAAACCATGATATGTAGTGTAACTGGAGAGCGTGGTGTGCATTACCTGGTATCATCACGGCAGCCCCTAGCGATGCGACCAGAGTGCAGGAAACTCTACACTTCACCCCAAAGGCATCGCTCTATTTCTTAGTCCTTAAGTCTGTGGTACCGGGCAGGAACGCAGAGCGATTGGAAGAAAGATTTAAAATAATAATAAATACACAACAATCAATATTTAAAAATCATTGTTCATTGTTATTATTATAGTATGGAACTATTTAATAAAAATATATAAATAAAAGTGACTGAAAAAATGTAAAGTCAAAAATTAAAGTAGACATTATTCATATTAAACCAATTTTGAAACTATGCTATTGCAGTTTATAACTCCATCATTATGGGTCAAATTAAAACTTGATTAGGTTTCGGGTTAATATTTTTGTGGATGAGTTAGTAATCGGTACTTAAATGTCAATGTTTTAGTTTTACGTCCCCGATATCACTTCCTAAAAAGAATTGTGGACCTTTTTGCATCGGTTATTTAAAACATAACAGGTGTTTTAATGGATGTTGGTTTAATTTTGACAAAATTTAGCAAAGCATAAGAATTTCGAAGGTATGTGTGAAGTCTGCCAACCTAAATTAGGCCAGAGTGGTGGACTATGGCCTAACCCCTTAATTTAGTAGAGATGTGCGGTGCCTAGTTGTGGGACGTATCTTTTACAGTAGTATTATTATTGTAGAGAAACTGGGAGAACATATATTTATTAGAGGTTGGGAAGTTCCCTCCCTTATTATATTGATTTTTTATAACCTACATCCACTAACCAGCAAGTGGTTCACCTGATTCCAAGTTTGATCTCCATTACCTATCAACGATCACAGTATTTGTGTAGTAGACGTGTTTCCTGCCGTTAAAAAATAATGAAGAGACTGCAGAAGAAATCTCAATTACCGTACAAAATTCAAATTAAATCTGCCACTTTAACTTGTTTTTGTGACATAGCGGTACTAGCCCGGTCAAGCTCGACCGTGTATTTGAAGCTGTATACAAAACTGATTACAATGTGGCTCTACCATTCATATATCGAGATAAATCGAGCGATTGTGGGTAAGTAATGATGTTGGATGAAGTGTGTATGGTGAAAATATAACCTTATAGGGTTGCCGATCGTATCGTTAAAACACTATACGTATATTGTATCAACCGATAATACTGTTCAATAAAAATACAAAATACCGGTAAGAGTCATAAATGAAAATAACCGTTTATCTTCATGGTTCATCTACTGGTCCCGTGCGTGAAACACAAAGAAATATGTTGTCAAAATAATAAAAAACATAAAATACTCTTTATTTTCTTTCTCCGACCCTAACATACTTTATTACTTATAAAAAAGTTGGCAACCCTACCTACAGGCGATCGGCATCGCTGTCGCTGATAATATTAAACCGCACACTCCTTTGCCATTGTGATATAAACCATAAATCTTTATGTTAAAGTTGGGTTTTCTTTGCAAATAGCCGTGGTGTAATTTACTTGATATTAATATTACAACGTGACAGTGTCTAGAGTGTCTAGTGATAATGTTTTTGGGACATATTGTTTAGTGAGGAAAGATGAGTGTTTTTAGCCACTATTTCCATTTTACTGGGTTAATTGAAATAGTTAGTGACTCAGCTTTCTGTTGTTCCTTGTGTGTATGAGGGAATTTTTTTATGCTTATTTCATTTTATATCGAATATATCTTACGAGATTTTATTATTTACTTGGTGTAAAAAGGGTGTTAGTGTCTTTTGTTTACGAAATGCCATCTGGGCACCGCTGCTTGTCTCATTCTCCGCCACATCAGCCAACAATCACACATAGGATATCATATACTATAATCAAATACTTTGCAATTTGTTTTTTGATGGTTAAGACGTCGAACGTCGACGTAAAGATAATGGGTAAAGTGTGTCGTCAAGAGTGCTTCGGGCGATAAGCAGTAATTTGTATGTTGATAAACGGGTCAGCGAAGTCCCCGACGCAGACGGGTAGGATGATCGGCCGCTAGTATAGTACAGCCCCAAGACAACTGTAATAACTACCATATTTTGTAATGATAAAATTCCTCCACCACGCTCAACTAGGCACACGAATGTTGCACTCATGAAATATTGAATACTACATTGTTTTTAGGATTCCATACCGAATATTCAGAAGGAATCCTATAACGAGAGTGCGCGAAGTCGTCTTCTACCCACGGAATCGTTTGTCCTAAATTTAAAGGACTTTCTCTTTTGAACTGTAGTAGATATCCGGCTGAAATGTTCATAGAGCACGTGTTATTATGGCGAATTTTCAACAAACATAAAAATAACAAAGAGTAAAAATATAACACACACTTGACTTATTATTTAAAGGAGATAGTTCATTTTGTGCCATATACAAAGAAATAAATACACCCAACAGTCACACACATGGTCCTGACCCCACAGTAAGATACGAGTCTTGTGTCGTGGGTATCAAGACAAAGAGAGACTTTTGGTGTCACAACACCCAGACCCCGAAACAAATATTTGAGGATCACACAAACATTTGTCTCGGTGCGGGGATCGAACCCGCGGCCTCATTTTTGGCTTTGTGAGTATACCAAAAATAAACATTATAGCGGCTTTAGGAAAAATACAGTTTAATTTATTTGATAATGAATTAAGATGTACATTAAGTAACGATATTACTTTATGACTGCCATGACTATTGATATCGCGCCAAAAATGTTATCAAATATAGTTTATTTTACCCATTTAATTAGATTTTTATTTATTCTATGAAAAAATACTTAATTAAAATTAATTATAACCAGTAATCTAACAACGACAGTTCAACAGTATTTGGGTATCGTTAATAAGATGTTTTAAAGTTGTAATCGGCCATTTTTTATTACGTCGTGTTGCAATCATTGTCTGAATTGCATTGATTGTAAATAAAGTTACAGCAATATTAAAGAAAATTAATAGTAAAAAACGGGTTCTATATATTTTAGCTATATTTTATGTATATACAATGACCTGGCCCATGCTGCGTACGTTCCTGAAACTTCTCTTTTAAGGCACACTTCTGACTATGATTTGAAATACTATTTAATAAGTTTATAATTCTATGTTGTCATCTCGGACTTGACGTTGTTTTTATTCTTATGAAAGGATTTATAAGATTTATCAAGTCAAACAAAAGTAAATTTAATATTTGCCAAGTTGTGTTTTTATTTGAATGCTATAATGGATGATGGAGATCACCTACCATCAGGTGATCCACTTGCCGCCCTACGTTAAAAAAATACAAAGTGTCTCAACGTCAAAGTTTATTGTTGAGATTTTTATGACATACAAATAAATTACTGCCGTGTGTCTAGATTCATGTACTCCTTCATTAAAATATTGCGAACACTATAAGAAATGTGAAAAAAGTAACTGAAATAAATATAATTACAATTTGTGAACCGAGTAACATGCGGCCAACGCTGCCCGCTCCGCAGCGGTCGACCCGCGGGCCATCTCTGGATTCTGGCGCTTTATCTTACTAGATATTTTTAATATTCTCCATCTATGTTAACTTCCACGTTCCTCTCAGAACCTTAAATTATTTCTTGCTCGACAAAATATTTTTAATTTCGAATCCTTACATTTTGTTTCGCTGTTGGTAAATTTTTGTTTCTTTACCGACACGATACTGCGCTGATTGCATTTTTAAGCTGCCAGTGTGCAAGGGTTTTTCTTAGTATCAAACCGCCGACCAATGTATTGGGAAGCGTTATTTTTAAATAAACATAGTTCTGCCCCCACGGCAACGTGCGGATGTAATGTATAATGGATAATAATATCAAGAACTACTACGGTTGCGGTCTCACAGAACGTAGGCCCAAAATATATGGGGGTCACACAAACATTTGTCTACGTAAGGAATCGAACTCGAAACTTTTCAATTCATAAACCGTTACGCATATTACAATACACACACAATACACCAAAATCAGACGGGGTATGTAGGGCACACAGAAATAATAAAGTACCGCCTCAGCGCGTCTGAAAATGAGGAATCCATTAGCATTTCGAAGTGATGTGAAATCTATCAACTAGCATTACCATCATGGTGCAATAAAATAAATAAATAAATAAACCCAACAGTCACACATATAGTCCTTACCTACTAGGTTAACCCTGTATCGTGGGTATCAGGAACTACGAGGGACACCAAAACACCCAGACCAATATTAGTGGATCACACAAACATTCGGTCTCGAACCCACGCCCTCTGCGTCACGGAGGCTAGCCTAACCTTTTTCATTAGTAGATAAGCCCCTTGCCCAGCAATAGAACATATTAATACAAGGATGATTATATTATTATTACGACTGTTATGTGGAAAAATCACAAAATGCGATTATTATGGAGGTTAAAGTTTATATGTCTGTTTTTATGTTTCACAAAATTTAAACCAGCACACAAAACATGAAGAGTGCCGCAGGTAAATCAAACTACTGTCCTAAATAACAAAACCACAAGTAATATGTAGAAATAAGCATCGTATATATTTAGAAATCTACGTGAAACTGAGCTATACAGTTGTTTAAAATATCACTTAGTTTATTTAGCACGAGCGTAGGTGTAATGAAATTGCTCCAACCACAAGCTGGTACAGGGGTGTTACACCGAAATCACGTACAATGGAAAAATTTGTTGCTATTAAAAATATTCTTTGAATTATTAATTCCAGTGACTATAACAAATAAAAATTCATCATAATATTATTATGTCAGAAGTGTACTTCCTTTGAAGATTCCCGATTTACCATAGTAATGTATATATTTTTTTACACCATCAGAAAGTAGAGAATTTAATGAACAAGAAACCAACAAACTTTTTTAAAAAAGCTCATATTTTGACGTGAGAATTTTCGTTTGAAAATTAGGCTGCTTTTTCGATATTAAGTCAAAATAAGGTGCATAAATAAATATTTTAAATCAAAAAAATTACAGTGTATTTGGGATACAAAAAGGTAAGTTTTCACCAAATTTCGTGAAAAAAAAATGATTTATTATAATAGATAAAAATAAAAACAAAAAACTTGGTTATTTGAATTTTTCACATATATTTTGAGGTTATGTGAAGAAAGTGTGTATACAAAAGTTGTAGATCTTTTTATTACCTACAACTTTGCGATTTAACTTTTTTCCATAGGACTTGTAGTTTTTCCGGAAATCGAGATAAACCGTTTTTTACCCTTAAAAGCCCCCCCCCTTCCCACTTCCCGACCTCAGATCGCCGTTAATTTATTTTTCCTATCAATTTTGTTGTATTCTCTTCCTTTTACAATGGGTTTGATTCTACTATAATTTAATTATGTTTTAAATTGGAAAATCACCGGTCTATAAGTAATAGTTGTTAGTGAAAATTCAATGCGAACTTTTTAAAAATCTGTTTAAAAATAAAGTACGCGCAAGACGCTATTATGTTACAGATAAACTTATTTTATTGATTTTAATACTAGTTGAGAAATTAAGACACGCCAAAAATATTGTTTGTACTAATGGCGAACGACACAGAGTAAAATAGCATAAACGTTGATGGACTACAAAAGGCAGAAAATACTATTTTATGTCGAGCTTAAGATTTTATTAATTCTATATCTATAAATTCGATTAAGATACAACTGATAGTGAAGATACATGTTGTAAACAGTGACAAAAAACGAAAGTTCTCAATTTGACGCGTATTTTGGCTACATTAGCTCCACTGGGATTTTACCACTATTTTACAGAAGACATACGTAAAGTAGCATCTTGATGCCAAGTTTTGTGAGGTGCGTAATATATCCAGAGGCTCAGCCAATACTGTTGCCTTAATATTCGAGCGAGAATTGAAATGTTTTGGCCACATAATGAGAAATAACAAATATGAATTCCTTGAACTAATCATCCAAGGGAAAATAAATAATAATGAGGAGGCCCGGTCTTAGGAGATAGCATGGCTCTTCTAAAATCTTCGCCAATGGTTTAAAATGTGCATAAGATCATTGTTCCGAGCAGGAGCTTACAAAATTAAGATGCCTGTTTGATCGCCGACCTCCGATACGAGATAAGGAATATTCGAGCTCACCTTATTTCGTAGTAGGTGTGTAGTTGGCACCACGTAACATTGGGGTGATATCGGACATGACTGTGGCTAGCCAAGCGTTTCGCGCGCTTTCTTTTTTCAGCGATTCGCCAGGATTTACGTGAAATGCTACTCTATTGTTTTAATACATTTTGTAATTCTGACTTATTTATGCTTTATGTAAATTAATATTACACTCAAGAGTGCAATGGTGTAAAATTAGATTCCTATTTAGAGTTCTGTACCTAAGGACACCAACGGAACCGTTTTATAGTGTCTACACTATCTGTCTTTATGTCTGTCTGTCCTACTTATTTTGGAATTGGAATCAAAAACAAAAACTAGTACTTCATAGATTAATAATAATTTCGAACCAAATTCCAGAATTCGTTATATAATTGTCTATACCATAACTTAAAAATTCAGAGTTCATTTTTGCAACATGAAATTGCTAAAGTATTAGAAATAACTATATAAAAGTATTTCACCCGATTTACATACTCTGCTATCGTGTAAAGTAACTAACCGATTTCTATTGCAGTCGATTGAAAATTCCATGTTAAACTTATAGGTTAATCTAACGCCAGCGGACCGCAGGTTATTAATAAAGTTTCAAAGATTTAGTGTTGCATGCGCTGTTATTTATTGCGTTATATAGATTAATCGAGCTCGCATCATTTGTTCTGGCATGTTTCATTACATTTTGAGACGGTGTAGTAAGCTTGCGTTTAGAGGACGCGTTTGAGTCTAGCTGTTACAATAGTTTCCAATAGGAAAGTAATATTATGATCGTTGTGTCAAGAAACATACTAATATTATAAATGCGAAAGTATGTTTGTTGGTTTGTCCTTCTTTTATGGAGTAACGGAGGAGTAATCGATATAATTACTTTTTGCATAGAGATAGTTTATGGACCACAGAGTGGCATATTATGTTACTTTTTATCTCGAAAATATTTTGTATAAGAATTCCACAGGCCCACCGTGTGCATAAGCTAGTAACTGCTCTAGTATGCTATAAATCTTTGTTGTCATCCATCTCACAAATATTTTTCGAGATCAAATACAAATTACTTTTGAGTAACTATCCAAAATCAATCTTTAACTTAAAATTTTCAGCTTGCTCAATAAATTTTGCTGAAGTTTAAGTTTTTAATAAATAACTCTAATAGCTTTATTAATATTTCAAGTTCGATGAAAATCTAAAGAACCGTTTTTAAGTAAAAAGGCGGTTCTAATTTATTTTCCCTATTTAAAATAACATGATTACTTCCCTCGATAAGATGAGCGACAAAAGCTGTGAGATAAAACTTACACCCCTTTTTTACCGGAGGTTAAAAATAATGGGAACTATCAAAAACAAAGTCTCAGACTTGGCTAAAGCGATATTACTGTAAATCGTCCTGCAGACACATGGTTGTCACTGATTGTTCTGGACAGCGATCCATCGCCACATACAAGTTTGATTGTTGGTACTTATGTAGGCGTCTGGGAAGTTCACAAATAAGTCGGTCATCCGGTCATGTAACTTGATAATAACATTATGTCTATGATTCTAAGATTTAATCTGCTTTCAGATATTTTCTATGTTTAATTATATACCTTACAATAATATGTGTAATATGTATTTTGTTTGCCGATTTTAAAGGAATGGAGATTGGATAAGTGTTTGGGCCTCCGGAAATCTCAGTTATCTTACAAAACGCAATAGCAAACTGCCACGACACGTAGCTTTTATGTAAGATTAAGTGGTAGAGCCACGATGACGACAGTTTTATCTTCAGCATGAATGAATCGGCTCGACCGGGGTGTTACCACTGTCCCACATGAACTAGCGGCTTGGTACTGCTTTTCGTACAAGTAGTAAGATTGGATTGGGTTGGATCTGGAGGACCTAAACCCCATCACATTCCCAAGCTCTTAATTATTCCTTTCATCTAAAGTTGACAAATACGTCAATGATTCTTCTCGATACGTACATCGACGGTGGAAGTCACTTATGGTCGGCTGACCCACATATTCGAGAGTAGCCAGAAGTGCAACTAGTGTTGCTAAGTCAGTGTTTCGCCGATCTCATTTTATCGCCATCATAGGTACAAAGTCCAATCCAAGAATACAAGTGTGATTTTTCGAATTGAAAACTCAAACATAAATGACGATTGTCCGACTTGGGAAGTTAACCCGGCACCTTACAGTTCTCAGCCATAGACCGATGAAGAAGAACAGATAGAACGATAAGACAGTGGAATCCGGTCGAATAGTCGAATACTATAATAATTGTGGAAGTTACAGAACAGACAGACAGACAGACAAACGACGCTGGCTTTATAATTGGAATCCGTGTCAGCCTTTGGTTGTAAAAGCCTAAAAAGAGCAAATGTTTAAAACACACATTTTACCACACAAAACGCGGCTTCCCAACAATGGATGTTATGAAAAAGTCATTAATTCAACTGCTCGTAAGACAATTATAACGTCCATTATGGCGGCAAATTAGCAACGCTTTAACCGAACGATCTTGCCATTAATGCGTGGTACAGTTTTATTATCTGTCGCATCGGGAGCAGCGAGTTGCCAGTTGATTTGTGAACGTTATGATGGTTTATTTTTTATTTGTATTAGGCTTGCGTTTGGCCACTATCTTACCTGATGATGAGCGATGATGTGGTCAAAGATGAAGCACGCTTGCCTCGCAAAAATCGATTCACTCGCGACTTAAAGACACGCAGATTATATTTATCGGGGAACAAAGACTCCCACAACTTGTTGCACATTCCATATGATGAAGGTGGAGGAAAATCTTTTGGTGTGCGTTTTGGGAACGTCTACCATACATGCGTGAGGTTTTGCCGTATCTATGGTCATTCTGATGGATTGGGGAAGGAGGAATCTAATTATGCAGTTCCGTTGCACACTCTGTAAAATCTACCCGATAAAAAGCCGATAAGCAGGCAACCTTACGTCGATGTTCAATTCTCTGAAGCCGAAATTCGACAAAGCTGTCGCTGCCTCAGCCTCTTATTATTTATTTGTTTATTGCGTACAAAATTATATTTGACAGTGATAGTAATTAAATTAACATTTCGTATTGAAAGTTATTGTTACTTTATCGTATTGTGTGACTTTTTCTTTCTGACTGGCTTTATCCGGGCTCATTGTCAGGATTGGCCTTTCTATTTGGACGATTCCTAGTAATGAAATAAGGAAAATTTAAATTATTACTGTCAACTTTAGCCAATTTTTTTATAAAAATAGGTCAAGCGTTTACTTTGCTTCCTGCTACGTTCCGTACGGTGAGTGATATCCGAAAGCTGAAATAACCTCTCTTTTCTAATCCCTTAATTAGCTCTTTCCTTTAAGGTCGACAATATTTTCATGATTCTTCTGGTCTTGTGGGCGTTCATGGGCAGTGCAAATCACTTACAATGGAGTGATCACTTACTCGTTTTCTGGCCAACGCTTTAAAAAAAAAAACATTAAAATCGGTGTATATTTGTTGGAATTATTAGTGAACATACCACCCACCTCTTCTTTGAAATAGGTTAAAAATCGTGCTGAAACTAGACTGAATATTGTTCACCAACCGGTTCGTTTTAGGGCGGAGTACGGCTTTATAGTAAACATATAATATTGTAAGGCCTGGTTGAATTCAAACCAACGAAAGGAAAGTATTTCTATTTAAAAAAACGTATAAACCGACCCTGCTGTTTTCGTACAGTTCCTTAAAACATTTGTATTTACTAAAAGGCGGATTAATGTTTTTTAAAACATAGCTAGGAACCATCTTTCAAACGAAAACCGCGTTCAAATCGGTCTATTCGTTGGGGTGCTTCGATGCCACGGAGAGACAAGGTTTTACAAGGTGGTAGGTCCCTCGTATGCGAGAGGCCGTCTCGGTTGGTACCACCGCTTTGTCTATTTCTGCCGCCAAGCAACAGTGTTTAAGTACTGTTGTATTTCGGTTTGAAGGACATTAAAGCCAGTGAAATTACTGGGCATTATGAGACTAAACATCTTATGTCTGGGGGTGACGAGCGCAGTTTAATGTCATGTAGTGCTCTGTAATTCAAAGTTATTTTGTGGTATGGTCTGGTGGGGCTTACCATCAGGCGAGAGCCTTGCTCGTCTCGTCATTCTGTAAAAAAAAGACAAATAAAGTGCTCAAACTTCTAGCACCCCTCTTTTTTGCTAGAGATTAAACATCATCGAAAACGGAAGCGTCAGATTCTTTCCAACTAAAACCGCGTTTTTGTCGTCACCGAATAGAATATTATTTGAAATAACGTTTTCCTGATAAGTCTGCCACCGTTGTAACAATACTGGGTACTTCCGCACAAACTCTTTTTGTACATCTCGAATTTGACTCTGCGAAATTTTCGCTTCGTCGCTATTATGTAAATAACTTTAATAAAATATTTTTACCGCCTGTTTCACCATCTGTGGCTAAACGCTACTTATCAAATAAAATATGACACGTCCAAATACAAAAGTCATCATTAATCTATACTAATATAATAAAGCTGTAGAGTTTGATTGTTTGTTTGAACGGGCTAATCTCAGGAACTACTGGTTCGAATTGAAAAATTCTTTTTGTGTTGGATAGTCCATTTATCGAGGAAGGCTTTAGGCTATATAACATTACGCTGCGACCATTTGAAGCGAAGCATCAGTGAAAAATGTTGCAAAAACGGGGAAAATTATTCATATTTGAAGGCTTCCGTTGCTAAGTTACCCAAATAATATTATTTGAAGGCTTCCGTTGCTAAGCTACCCAAATAAACAATAATTTATAAAGAAGAAATATTTATATTTTTGTATTTAACGAATTAACTTAAAAACTACTGGACCGATTTGAAAAATTCTTCCACCATTAGAATCCTACATTATCCCTGATAAACATAGGCTACTTTTTATGCCGGAAAAAGCAGATCACGCGTGCGGAGCCGCGAGGAAAAGCTAGTATATTATATACCCGAAGAGAGATGTCTACTAGTTAGTTAAGGTTATTCCAGCGCCACCCATAATATAAATAAAGCGTTCTGTTACAAATGCTCAGATGCTTTGTATGTAGTGGTTGGAATAGATAATATGTGTAGAAACAATTACTGTAAAAAAAAATTGGTGTGTGTCGTGGGACACCAGGTAGGAACGAAGTTCCTTCGGCTAATGTACAATCGACACAAATTGCAAAAAATTCAAATTATCAACTAAAATAACAAAATATGTCTCTTTATTTTTGTTTGACAAAATGACATAGAAATAGAATAGAAAAATAGAAATAAAAAAAAGACGTGTGGCGCTCGGAGACTGCCGCGGTAAAGCATTTTTTATCTACTTATGTAATTATCTATACTAATAATAAAGCTGTAGAGTTTGATTGTTTGATTGTTTGTTTGTTTGTTTGTTTGTTTGTTTGTTTGTTTGTTTGAACGGGCTAATCTCAGGAACTACTGGTTTGAATTGAAAAATTATTTTTGTGTTGGATAGTCCATTTATCGAGGAAGGCTTTAGGCTATATAACATTATGCTGCGACCATTAGAAGCGAAGCATCAGTGAAAAATGTTGCAAAAACGGGGAAAATTATTCATATTTGAAGGCTTCCGTTGCTAAGCTACCGAAATAATATTATTTGAAGGCTTCCGTTGCTAAGCTACCCTAATCTATACTAATATTATAAAGCTGTAGAGTTTGATTGTTTGTTTGTTTGTTTGATCACGTGGGCGGAGCCGCGAGCAAAAGCTAGTAAATAATAACGAGCTAGCGTAATCTTTTAAAAATCGAAGGAGTATTTTTATATACTTCAATTATAACTGGCTGAATGAATTTCATTTTAAATATGTCTCTTTATTTTTGTTTGACAACATAAAATTACATAGAAATGACTGACATTAAAATTGACACATTGACTGTCGCGCCTGCGCACTTCTCATTTAACGCTTTTATTCCACGCATTTTTTCCACGCATTTTTTCCACGCATTTTTCTTACGGTTTTACTATCACATTTTTTTCAGTTCGGTCACGCAGCGAAATCCCTATCCCCTCCAAGCCTGCCGTAAGGAACTTCGTTCCAATAAAAAAAAAACACATTTCACCCTGTGAACACGTATTTTAATTAATGAGTTTTTAAAAACGCTCTCGGCAACTCCCCCAAAATTATTTGTATACTTTATGCGTTGATTGGTAAATAAATCTTAATAATAACTTAATAATGCCAACCTCCGTGGCGCAGTGGGAGAGTAGCGGGTGCGAAGCGAGAGACCGTGTGTTCGATTTCCGCACCGAAACGAATGTTTGTGTGATCCATAAATATATTATTCGGGTCTGGGTGTTGTGGGATGGTAGGTCCCTCGTAGTTCCTGATACTCACGATATAGGTTAAACTTGGTTAAACAGTGAGGTCAGGACTATGTATGCGACTGTTGGGTTGTATATATGTATTAAATTAATACTTAGCATATAAATGTTTTTGATCAGTGCTTCGATGATGCCCTGGGGAGCGGTATTATAAACTGTCGAGACAAAAGAGTGGGCTCGAACCCAGCCTCAGCGTACGAACCTCCTACTTATCAAAATGTTTCCTTACTTTATTGAATGTTATAATTGAATAAACACAACACCATTACATAATACTATCGAGTCTGGCAAGTAAATTCCAATTTCAAAAAAAAGGCCACAACCGGCGATCACAGTCAGTCCCAATACAATACACCTGTAAATAATTCTCGCCATCCCGAGTGTCCAGTGGGGCGTGTCGATGGTCCCGCAGGCGCCTGATCTCATCTCTTAAAAGGTTTCGACGATCGAGCCCCGTTACTTAGCGGAGCAATATTTCTGTCGCCCAGTGTCCCCGTGGTAGAGGTTGCTCTCTTGCTTATTTATCTTTACTGCGTGAGGACACTGCGTAACAAGAAATAATGATTTGGTTTTAAAAAAAAAAAGAAGTGTATGTGTGCAATTCACACACGGCAGAAGTGAAACTTCAGAAAAGTAGCCTACAAGAGAATAGAGTATCAGTGGTATTAGGCTAATTAAAAGGTTAATTATTTTTACAATACTTTTACCAAGCTTAAAAATTATTTAAAATTTTAATGAGAAATATTACATTTCATATATTTACATACTTGGGATCTTGTTTCTTTTCAACCTCTTTAGTGACCAACCTTTTTCGTTTCATCAAATTTTCAAATCACAACGATTCTAAAGAAGTTTCACTTAAAAAATGATCATGATAACTTTTCTATTGCCATATTGTTATAATGTAAGCATAATGCGTAATACTCATATCGTTTTACTACATGGTAGCTCCCTCGTATTCGAGAGGCAGTCTGGGTTGGTACTACCGCTTTGTCTCTTTTTGCAATTAAACAGCAATGTGTAAGCACTGTTGTGTTTCGGTTTGAAGGACATTGAAGTCAGTGAAAGTACTGAGCATTATGAGACTTATCATCTCATGTCTTGGAGTGATATGTATAGATTATGCCAAAAGACTTGAGCTTCCTGACAATATCTAAAGTAGTCCGAATCTTCAATCAAATCAAAATCTCTTGAATAGATAAAAATGTCTAAAAGCAGTCCTGAAAGTTTTGAGGCAAAGCCGTTCAGCTAGTCCCGGGCGTCCGTCCGGGTCAGGTGTTTAAACACAGAGATAAACCGCCCACAGTTGGATGGCGTAATTACGAAACATCGTTTGATGAATTTAGAGTAAACTTAAAAGTAACCGTGTTTCATCGCTGAAGGGATTCTAAATCATGATGTTCGTTGGTAACGGCATCACTTGAAAACGGTTGGACTGATTTGGCATTTTTTTTATTATTTTTAATAATTGAAATAAGGTTTTTGTGTATGGAATATGTTTATATGTATGGAAAGAAAAATTGGAAAAGTTGCCCCGAAAAAATCAAAATTCTTTGAAAGCTAAAATTGCTTTTTCTTTAGGTTTTTTGTATAGACTTAAGACCATAACTCACGTTTCGACGGTCGCCTATTTTGTTATATATGTAATGGTTCTGGAAAAGTTTCCTGGTAAAATAAATTCGGGACAATGTCGCTTAACCTGAAAATTAACAACGAAATTAATTTTTCATTATGTAAACAGTTGGGATCTTTTGAACGCTTAGAACGATTGAGGTCATATTCACACCAAATATTTGTTTTGTCGGGACGTTTGCTAAATAACATCATGCTATGACCCATGGCAGCTGAGCAGCATGCAAGCGAATGGGACAGCTTGTGAACAATAGATGTAGACGTGGGGTAATCAGTAGTAATTAATACACTGAAAATGAGAGCTGAGGGAAATCTATCCTATAAACATGAATACATGCTACGCGAGGATCGTGTATCGTCAGAGACTATGCAGAGTATATATGATATTTCACACACTAGTGCTATTTTATTAATCTGCAATGAATAGCAGTGAAGGAAACATCATAAGGAAACTTGAATACTCTCTACAATAATCTCAAAGGTGTGTAAAATAAACTAAGTCGCATTAGGCCAGCGTGAGTGGAGGTTAAGTCTTAGTCCACTAAGGCTTAACCTCTCTCATTCGTAGAGGCGGCCCGTACCCAGCAGTGAAACAGTTAGTTTGCGAGTGGTAGAGCCACGCTGTAGACAGTTTTGTGTACAGCAGGAATGGGCCGGCTCGACCGGGTCGTTACCACTATCTCACAGAAAACCGACGTAAAGTAGCGGCTTGCTACTGCGTTTCGTACGGTGAGTGAGATATCCGGAGGCCCAAAACCCCTTCCTTTTCCCAATCCCTAATTATCCCATTCCTTTAAGGTCGGCAACGCGACCATGATTCTTCTAGTATTGTGGGCGTACATGGGCGGTGGAGATCACTTACCATCAGGTGACCCACTTGCTCGTTTGCCAGCCTATGCTATAAAAAAAAAAGTAAAACAAGGCTTATAGTATATGATTACACTTTTAATTAAAACATTTTATAACTCGCCAAACTATATTTTGTAGTATCGCGGCTGACAGCGACAACAATGGAGTGTCGCCAAGACGACGCGGACGTTTAACTCGCTGTTTTCATGTCGAGGAAGTGGTCCGAATTTATTCCACTATCAGTAAATTAAAGAGCTTATTGAACTTGAATTGTTCCGTCTTATGTCAAGATTTTTTTAAATGCTCAAATATAAATAAATTATAAGCATTTTTATCTACATAAATGGGCATTTGCCCGAGACTATCCCGTCTACATACCCGCTAGTGTGACTTCTGTAAGCCAAGATAGATAATGGGTCCCATTTTTCAACACTTAATAGTAAAGCTCAGTCTGTGGAAATTTGATGTTGCGTAAAAAGCAACTTATGATATCAAACATCGTAATATACTCTATTTGATAGTATCTTTAAACCTAAAGTCCTTTAACGTTCGTCAGATTTTAATCTATTTTCTATCAATTTTAATACAATCGTGTTAGTGTATAGCCTTTATTTTATAATTATGTCCAGTCCAATTACTGCGCATTATGAGAATTAACGTTTTACGTCTTAGGATGACGAGCATAGTGCGGTACCACGCAATATTTTTTTAGTCACTCTCAAGATTTTCTAATACCAAATTAATATATTTTATATTGAGAATTGATAAGTCGGACCATAAAAATTTAAATATATCATAATGTGATATTATTATTGGTGATCAAGTGTCGATCCGCTACTTAAATTGATTAAGATATAAAAGCCATAAAAAAGTGGGTGCGACATGACAGGTGCCTTACCTGTCATGTCACACCCACTTTTTAAAAGGATTCTAATAGTTTTTTCATAGAAGCCACAATTACAGTAAAATCTACGTGACATTTTCTACGAACCATCTCGAGGCTAATGTGGTTCACATTACTAACTTTATCTCTATTACAGACATTATGATTCTATTTTATTCTATTAAAATAGAGGTAAAATAAGTTAAAGTTAAAAGAAAATACGGACAATAGCTAATCCTCTTTGTGCTGTTGTCGTGACGTCATAACTTTGAGACGTAGAACTCTACGTTTATTCTAGCTTGAAAATCTTTCTCAAGTCTTCTTGTAGTGATCCTGTAGTTTATTAAGTAAAATAAATAAAGAAAACTATCATGCATTCACGAAGAAAGGACAATAGATAATGTGAGAAATAATATTTTTATGTCTGTGTGTCTGTCATCAATCCGATCAATTGATATGAAGATATAATCGACCTCATATGAATGAAGCTGAAAAGGTGCATATATAAATAACATTTTCGCTTTGCTTTTTTAATTATTTGAGCATAAGATTTACATAAATACTTATTTACCCGCCTGTTTCCTAACAAAGACAGGTGGAACGATTCGCGAACTTATTTCCGTCACAAGATGTGATGGATGCAGAGCCTATACCATATCAGGCATAAATTCCAATCTAGTGCAACCCAAGTGTGTTTTCATATTATAATTGATGACTTGGGATTTGCATCTAGGTCCTTGCCAGTTTCTCAACTTATGTACAATGTTATTAGAGGAAATGATGACTAATTCCACTGTCAGCCGAGGAATTAAAGACTTTCTTTTTTACACCTGCTAAAACCTGCCATAGTGGCCCACCTTGTGTGAGTCGCGTTCCAGGGTCAGCCAGTGTATATCCGGTTCTCCTCAGGGGGCTTGCCCCCTGATCCTAAACCCTTTTCCCATCCCTTTTTCCTTCCCCTCCCCCTTGGCCCTTTGGCAGGCCGGCATGATCTTGCCGATCTACGATGGACACATTGTTTATCGTTGGTCGACACTATTCTTGGATTGCGCTACACTTACCATCAGGTGTAGCGTAGTCACTATGCCGAGCCAGGATAAAAAAAAAATAAACATTTGTTTCTAATTTTTATTTACATTGAACAAAATATTAAAGTTGGACGAATCACACTTTTAGATGCTACCCAAGACCTTTGAAAAGACTTTCACTACAGCCTTATAAGGTCTTTATCCCTTTAAACCACATCGACGAGGTTAAATTCTTTTGAATTATAGTTCTTTTGAAAACAAAGAACATAAATAATCCTACATAATTCCTACTATCAAAGTGAATTTGGCAGACAATACACATACACTCCTTTGCAAAAAAAACGGGCGGGTTTGATTTTTTAACATTATTGGTAATAATTTAGTTCTTCAGAGGTTTTAATAGCCAAACTATGTTACTGGCACTTAATAAAGAGTCTGGGTATGAAAAAAAGTTCATTCCAAATTCAAAACTTTTGTTTTTTAAATTATTAATCCCTTTTTCATTTTGTGACACTTTTCGCGGGTTTGCGGTTAAAAGGTTATCAAGCAACTAAAAGTAACTTTTCGTTATTTTTAGTACAACAATTTATGTTTATCGCATAATTCTGCCTTATTGTGACTTAAAACAGATATCTTTGTGTCTATCGTAATGGCAGAAAAAGCAATGAGAGCTAGTAAAATTATAGCGCTGCTGGAAGAGGGGTGTAGCCAATGTTACGTCTCACAGCGGTTAAACGTGAGTCGTTCAACCGTACAAAGAACCTGGACTCGATACCAAGAGACAGGTTCCGTTCAGAGAAGGCAAGGTTCTGGGAGAAAACGTTGCACACAGCCGCGAGACGATCGCTTTTTAGTGACTCAGGCGCTGAGGAACCGCAAATGCAGTTACATAGACCTCAAAAGAAACCTTGAAGAGGTACGAGGAGCACAAGTTAGCCTATGGACTGTGAGGAGAAGACTTTTAGCTGCTGATATACGTAGTCGACGACCAGCGCGGGCCCCCAAGTTACTCCGTGAGCACCGGATTGCGCGGTTGAGGTTCGCTAGAAATTGCCTATCTTGGACACCAGGTAACTGGAGTAGCGTACTCTTCTCCGATGAGGCTCGAATTTGTCTGCATGGTGAGGACCGACGTCGGCGAGTGTTACGAAGACCAGGGGAACGCTATGCCGATGTGTGTTTTGAAGAAATCACCCCTTATGGTGGAGGGTCCGTTATGTTTTGGGCGGGCGTAACTTCCAACTATCGTACCGAGATAGTATTCATAGAAAATGGCTCACTAAATGCGCATAGGTACATAACAGAAATCCTTTCTCAAAATGCACAACCCGCACTGACTGTAATTGGTGAAGATGCCATTTACATGGACGATAATGCTCGGGCCCA
This sequence comes from Amorpha juglandis, assembly GCA_949126905.1. Classification (NCBI taxonomy): domain Eukaryota; kingdom Metazoa; phylum Arthropoda; class Insecta; order Lepidoptera; family Sphingidae; genus Amorpha; species Amorpha juglandis. The sequence goes on from OX421365.1 coordinate 9,398,197, forward strand.
CCGTTCTGGCGACGTAGATGCTTATATGCAAGAGGTCGGTATTCGTCGTTTGGATTGGCCAGCGCGGAGCCCCGACCTTAACCCCATTGAGCACGTTTGGGACCTCCTAAAAAGGCGAGTACGATCTGTCCAACCACCTCCACAAAACATCAGAGAGCTTAAACGTGTAATCTCGACTGAGTGGGAACACATTCCACAGGACACCATCAAAAGCCTGGTGGGAAGCATGCCAAGACGATTACATGCCGTAATCGCTGCAAGAGGAGGTCATACTCGTTATTAATTTTTATTTTTTAATGTCTCTTTTATTAAAATACCATAAAAATACTCGTAGTCTTAATTTCATTATACCCATAAAAATGTCCATTTTAACACGGCTCTCTGTTTACATTGACTAAAACACCGATACCAGGATAAAAGTGTTAAAAAACTAGATTCTCATTGATAATAAGAAATTTCTAGTCATCCAAGCTAATGACATACTAAAAATATAATAATATTTACCCATAGAAAAGCTAAGGTAAAGTGTGTGTGTAAGGTGCCCGTTTTTTTTGCAAAGGAGTTTAGTTCCGTTCCGGAAGGTTTCATTAACACGTCACTGTACAGGCTCATTTTTTTCTCATGAACCCGCCGCCCTAATGTGGGAATATCCGTTTCAAGTCGCCTCCGTTTATTTCTATATCCCGGTCCGAGAGCCAAATATCAACAGCTCCGGGCAGCCATCCCACTCTGAATACCAAGTGCTTGGGATTTATTTTGGTCCATACACCGATATTTACCAGCACCCCGTTTTATTGCCGGTTCGATTTATATGTATTCCGAAAGACAACACACGTACGAATCGGTTGGAGATATTGCTATCGGTTTTAGCACTGTGTCGCTCCGTGTTTTTGCGTGTTGATTGATGGAGACACGCAAGATGAACAGTGGTTGGTAAGTATTAGGATTCAATTCTTAGTAACCGCTTATTAGATGCCTATTGTGAAAGAAAATAGATTTTGTATTTGTAAAATGTATAAATTAACTATTGATTAGTTAACATATTATATCCTATGACCAACTTAAACGTAGCCTAGATATTGATAGAAAAATAATAATATCCTCACATTGGTCTACTGGCAGTGTACTAAGGCTGAGAACCGTGAGGTCCTGGGTTCGATTCCCAGGTCGGGGATCAAAATTCGTGTTTCAGTTTTTAATCTACAAATCACTAATGTTTTCCTACGGATTGATATTTGTGCATAGCATGGCGATACGCGTGCCCATTATCACATCATGGGACGGAAATAACTTCGACGGACCGTATTATTTGCACTTCTTCTTGTATAACTTTGATAGCATATAAATGAAACAAAAACTGGATACGCACTGACGCTTGTAATCCCTGAAGGGGTAGACAGACGTGTATCCAGTACACCCACATTTCACCGAGTGAAAAACTGGATATGACGCTCATAATTAACTTGCAACAGAGACGCAGTGAACGCCAAACAAATTTCCACTCTAAGCTTTTAATTTGTGTAAATTTCTACTTATTTAACCGACTTGACCCGCTCTGACCGGATTTCATTTAATTAGTCCCCAGCTGAAATATATATTGTGGCACAATGAGAGATTGAGCGGTGCAAGTTTTATAATATATAACTTCTTTGAATTCATATCCTTGTAGGTTTGCTGTTTACGTTGGCTTACAATTGGGTTGGTTTAAACTACGAGTTTTGATTCAACGGTAGCATTTGTATTGTATGCTTTTAGGGTATCTGAATATGTTTGTACTCGATTGGATAGTGATCACCGACACATGGTAATAAATCAGTGGCTTGTGCCCACCTCCATGGCGCAGGGCGCAAGTAGCCGGCTGTGAAACGAGAGGCCGTGCGTTTATTTCCCGCATCGAGATCTGTGTGATCGATATACTGATGTAAAGAGTGGGCTGGATGTAAAAACTATAAGCCAAATCTTTATGTAGTATGTGTTAAAAAGCATGTTGCGACCGTACTGCAAGTGCGATAAGGGCAAATGGAAAAAAGAAAGAAAGTGGCTTGTTCAGGTGAATCGTATTCCGGGGTCAGCCAGTGTACATCCAGTTATGTCAGGCCGGCATAATTCTGACGACCGTCAAGGGACGCAATCTCTTTTGACGGTCGACACTATAATTGGATTGCTCTGGCCTTAACATCAGGTGTAGTGTAATTACTAAGCCATCTTAGGATAAAAGAAATGAAATGGCTTTTGTCTTCAATAGTGATTAGGATTAAAGGTCTTTTAAATGTGTCCTATACGATAAATAGGTATACCAAATATTTTCCTCAAAAAATGTATTATTCAACGCGAAAGTCAAATTTATTGAGATAAAAGCAAACTTTGAACTATTTCAGGTCATGGTCCACTTGTGAAATGTGTAAATGTATATGTATGTGTCTACCTTAATTTCATTGAAATCCCTTGGCGTTATTTAACAAACATCCAGTCTTTCTCATTATTAGTAGGATTTAACTCTTCGTAGTCTTTGAGATTATTTTACTGTATGAAATATTGATAGCTCACTGTACGCTATCATCTCAGGCCACAACTTGCATGGTGGTGCATACGACAGCCATCTGCAGGTCAGGTTACTAAGCCCTGAGATCACTCCTTCAGTACTACGCTCTTAAATGTGACTTTGAATTTTGTTTATACTGGATCACAGGGACACTTTCAACAATCTTCATTAATCGTTTGCTACGAGTCGCCCAATTTAATTGGGTAACCCCATTTTAGACCAAGAAATACATGGCTTTTGAACTACTTAAGAACAGCTAATTGCACGCCTTACGTGTGAGTGTTTTACAACTCAACTAGAATCCTTCCACCAATTAGAGTAAGATGTAATTAGTGTAATTAGTTTTTTCCTCTTGGTGACTTATTGCACAAAATTAGTAATATTGCTACGAAGAAGCTTCGTTGGATGTTATCCAAGAATTTATTAATTTAATCTGATTACTTTTGAAGTTGATTTAATTATTTGGTTTTTATGTTACTTTCCTTAATAAATGACCTAGCTTCATTGACTTTCACATGGATAACTCATGCTTGATTTTTGAATCGATAACTCAACACAAATTGTTATTGCCTGACAAAAGATTTGAACCCTAACCTCATCGGTTTCTTAAGTACATACGTCACTACACCCATGAGGTGACAATAAAAGGAGAGTCTATATTTAATACTAGCTATTGCTCGCGGCTCCGCCCGCGTGATCTGCTTTTTCCGGTATAAAAGTAGCCTATGTCTTATTCTGATGTATAAGCTATATTATTGTAAAGTTACATTAAAATCCATTCGGTAGTTTTTACGTGAAACGGTAACAAACATACATCCATTCATCCATCCATACTTACAAACTTTCGCGTTTATAATATTAGTAGGATTTAATAAAACGTGCGCTGCGTAACAAACGGAACGCAAAGCCAAAAGCCGGTTGTCGCCTCTGGTCGCCTAGACCGCGCGTCCAGCCCGCGTCCAAGCCGCAATTAAAACCAACACGGCCTTTGATCCTCGTCTAATTACTACGACACGTCGACTCCTCTGTTTAAAATTGTATTTACCGAGCTAAGGATGTTCATGAGTTACACATGATGTAAGCCTTCACTTAATTTCAGTGTTGTGTCATCCTTTGCGTTTTAGGATGTTATGTGATTTGTTTTTAAATTCACAGCATTTTTTATTCTCTAATCTCTAATCCATTTACATTCTTTTATAGCAGAGGCTGGCATACTAGCAAGTGGGTCACCTGATGGTAAGGAATACCTACGGCCCATGAACATCCACAATACCTGAAGAACCATATGCGCGATAATTGAGGAATTGATTAGGGGGAGGTGGAGGGGATTTAGATCTTCGGTTGTCTCATTCACCGACACGCAACAGAAAGCTGCTACTTCACATCGGTTTTCGGCGAGGCAGTGGTAACAACCCGGTTGAGCCGGTCCATTCATGCTGTAGATAAAACTGTCTACAACCGGTCACGGCTCTATAGCCGGAGAGAGTTATAGAGTCATCTATCATTTAAAAAGTATAATTACAAGTGTATAATCATTATAGTCATATTTATTCTATGTATAATATTTAATTGTCAATACGGCAAAGTAAAATTGATTGTTATTGTCGACACATTGGACAAGGCTACAAATAAAGCAACGCCCATAAGGCCGCAGTTGTGCAATAAGTTTATATTAAACGTATTTTATTTCACGGTCAGGCGTTATACGCCTAGCCCGTGATGTAAGCTGGCCTGAATTTAAGGCTTCACAAATCGCGTAATCCGCCTCAACCGAGGACCGTCTATAAATCAGCGAGTGGCCAAACAACCGGCCGGCTGTATCAACTTTAAACTAATTTATGAACACAGAAGACGTTATTATTAACACCATTGACTGGCTTTATAAACAGTTACTGGGGGAAGGAACAGTGGGCCCTTAACGTCATTATTTAGTCCAATTTGCAGAATTAGCCTGATAAATGTGTTTGAATTAGCGTTTTGGTAGAGCGATGCGCGCGCCGTAGCCTCGATGATACGCTGCTACGGAGCTCAGTGTTGTCGGGCCAGCGGACTACGCCGCTACGTCGCGCCGCGTATATCTGCTACGCGTATTTACATCTCTGAGATAGTGGAGTTGTGTTACGTTTGTGAGATTTATCTGTGTTGTGATTTGTGTTTGTTGTGAATAGTCGTAAGCGGTAAGTTATCTGTGTTTATTATTTGAATATTTAATTCCCTTAAATATTTAAGTATGTGATATTTTTAAATTGGACATTATTTTAAAATTTAATTTTAAAATTTAAGTTTTATTCGAAAAATACGTTCGTTATATCACATTGGTATTAACCATTGTAACGTTATTATTGTAAAAAAAAAAAACTAATTATTAAGAAAAATGTGATCCTATAAAATATTTGTGCTAAAATTTTATGTATTTATGTGTAAAGTACATAGTAAACCCATGCGTATAAAATTAAACTTCTCATTCTATCGGAACCCGCACATTTCACTCGAGGATTACAGAATACAGAATCGAGGGATTCGGTTAAGAAAATTGGGTTAGAAGGGAATCATTATTGAAAAATATCCATTTCACTTATAAAAGGAATTACGGGGATGGTAGTATTAAGTGTTTCGTATAAGGAAATACGTATAACAATATTGTACTTAATCTTAAAAAAGGTTGGAAGCTTCAGGAAATTTGTTCTGTTTTAACGCTCTTCTATTTTATTTGTTCGAAGTTATAATAGTTATATTATTACAGTTATTAGATTATTGCTCGTTAGACATCATCTAAATATAATTTAGGAGAATAAGTCTTTACTTATTCTTCTAAACAAAAAAAATGTTGATTGTCAACAACAAAAATAAATTATGATGTATTGGTTATAATTAATCACTTTACGGATATCCCATTTTAAGGTAATTTCACCGGTTTATATGTTATTAAATTTACGCATTCAAATAATACGTTTCGATTAATTTCTTCTGGGAATATAAAGCGTTGTTAATAAATAATCGTCTCATAAGCGCTTCACATTTGTTATGGGATAAAATGATTGTTACAAGATTAATATAGCTATATTATTAATTATACCCGCAATCAGCTTTGCATACTCTAAATGGCACATGGAATTTTATATTGATTATGGAATTATAGAGTTATTTAACATTAATTTATATCGATCATAAGTACAAATTATGTAATATGTAAACATTTAATCATGATACCATATTCAAGCAGGAATGGCAATAGTACAAATAATGGATTTTATGTAATGGCTTTCGCGACGAAAATAGCAGTTTCGAAACCAGCCCGTAGAGCACGCGTTTATAATACATGGCTAGTATTATTATATAATTATATTAGTGGCATGCATTCAATAAAGTTTAAACTATTTTAAATTAAAAGCTTTTTAAAAACTTTAAACATAAACTATTTACACATAAATCTATTATTGCCAAGTGCTATATAGCTTTATATAAAATATCAAATTAAGCTCCGTCAAGTCAATCCCTGCTTAGGTTGATTTGATTGATTGTACGGTGACGCATATTGCGTCCTCTCCATAATTTATATAGCAAATGGCTTATCGAAAATCTTGCTAAATAAAGGACTATACAGCAAGACATTGGCACCTTTTAATTTTACGTTCATCCCGGACGTTTGGAAGGCGTGTGCGGGCCGAAACCAACACGCAGAGATCTGTAGGAGAATTTTAATTTAATATGATGTTGACACCACCCGACAGCTAGCCTTGTATACACTATATAAGTATAGCCTAGGGCAGCCCCTCCCAGTTGGCGTATGGTTATTGTAGGAGTGGTCAAAAAATATTATTATGGATAAGATGTTAGTTAGGTGATTTTGGTTTGTCAGTTATTTTCGCTAGATGTTTATATACTAGATCTATAAAGAAATATGAAATATGCTATTTATCGCGTTACCGGTATATTGCAAAAATAATTTAGTTCCGAACCAGTGAGGTTTCCATCCCCAAGTTGAAAAATTATGCTTTCTATTTGATTCTTTGGCTTAAATATTATGTACATCATTCACAAAATATATCGTCCCACAAAACAATAAATATAGCGTGTAATTCCATTAACGTGACACGCCGCGCAGGTTGATCATTCAATTACAAAACCTCAAAACAAAACGTAACTCGCACGACGCTAACAAAAGGGGTTCAGTTGCTTAAAGCGTGATTGATGCGAGTTATTCGATGGCGGTAATGCAGGTAAACATCGGTCCGGCAATTAATCATGACGCCGAGGCCTAAGCAAGCAACCTGTGTTGTCAGGGACTTGGTAAACATGGAGTTGTTAAAATATTCGCCTATTTCGTATACCGGCTCTCAATTGGGATTTCGCCCCTCGGTGAGGAGGTCTCAAGAGTGGATTGATTCCTGTTTAAGAACATAAGGATTTATTACAAAACGTAGTCTAACTTTAAACTGGTTTTATATACACAATTTAATTGAAATTTGTTGATATAACCTACTTTAAAGTTGATTTTCTTTTGTAATAAGATCGATTATGGTTTGGCATGCCGACGCTAAGTTTAGAGGACCAAATGTTTAGCTTGTTTTGCATAATTTGGTATAGATATAAGTAGTTATTGAAAGATTCTGAGTGACGATGTTATTTTTGTGATTATAGAATGTTCGCATATTTAAGGCACAAATTTGTTTTGATTAAATAATTTCTGATTTCGTAACACTTTCGTCATTGGGCCTCATTAGAAAAATCTAGTTATCCCGTAATTTTTATATACTTAACTTGTTGCGCTCATGACCATGTCATGTCATCTGATACACGGGTAAATAGAACCTCAACATTTTTGCGTCGGGTAAAAGAAATTTACAAAGTTACTGTCACGTGTCCCACTTGCTCAGTTGCCTTCTGATCCATAGAAAAGAAGATATAGTGGAATCTAACTAAGACTGACAAACTTGGTCTTTCTTTTTTTATCAGAGCAAGGCAAAGTGATTGCCCTTCACCTGATGGTAAGCGTAGTGCAGTCCAAAAAAACCAGCGACCACCGAAAAATAATGAGTTTATCGGTGGTCACCAGAATCATGCCGCTCGGAAAATTCGGATATACACTGGCTGATCCTAAAATACGATCCACACAAGGTTTGTAGGTTAGTCCGGCAGGTTTTAACATCACGTGTCACTATGGTAGGTTTCAACATCATATTGTGTTCGGTGGTCACTGTCCGAGTGGATATGAATACCCCTACCACCAGCAGTTTTTTCTGCCTGGCGTTATCCCAGCATAGGGCGAAGGTCCGCCTTCCTACTAGATGCCTCCATTTCATCCTATCTTGAGTACCCTCCGTAGTAATAGTGAGATCATTGGTGCTCGTGTCTTCCTCTTTGACAGCCTTCGTAGCACAGTAGGCGAGTAGCCGGCTTCGAACCGAGAGGCCGTGGATTCGATTCCTGCATCGGGACAAATGCTTGTGTGATCTACAGATATTTGTTTCGGATATGGGTGTTGTGGGACCGTAAGTTTCTCGTAGTTCCTAATACCTAGAATACAAGTTTAACCTAGTGTCGGGTCAGGACTATGTGTGTGGCTATTGGGGGAATTTATTTATTAATACGTTAAACAAACGCACAGGAATTAGAGTCTGATAAACGGTCAAACGGGAATAAATTGTTCAACTTTATCGAGACAGGTTTTTGTTGAAATCTGTCCTCAGGCGGTTTAAATAGTAAATTCAGGTAGACTAACAAATCAAGCAGCCCCCAAAGCATAAACGTACAACGCTATCTGGCAGAACTCGTCACAACTTTCCCTGTAACCGTCGCGTTGGCTGCAAACTTCCAACTTTTAGCGTAACTCGCGGGAAAAACGCAAAAATGCACGTTAGCATTTATAACTTTGAAACTCAGATTATTTAATATAATAAAACTAATATTAACCCTGTGACTAGTTAGAAGACTTTTGGAACGAAGTTCCTTACGGCAGGCTTGGAGGGGATAGGGATTTCGCTGCGTGACCGAACTGAAAAAAATGTGATGGTAAAACCGTAAGAAAAATGCGTGGAATAAAAGCGTTAAATGAGACGTGCGCATGCGCGACAGTCGCATAACCAGCCAGCGTTAGTTCCTTTTTTAAAATGAAATTCATTCAGCCAGTTATAGTTGAAGTATTTTTATATCTCCTTCGATTTTTAAAAGATTACGCTAGCTCGTTATTCGTCTTGCGATATATTATCTCTTGCCCTTTTTATGCTTCCATTTTTGTCCAATGATATTGGTATTTATACATAGGGTCATGTATTTTTATATTTTATTGCGTATGTTATATTTAGACTATACTCGGGTGTGTGATTAGATAATTTGTTTTATTTCTATTTTTCTATTTCTATGTAATTTTATGTTGTCAAACAAAAATAAAGAGACACATTTTGTTATTTTAGTTGATAATTTGAATTACGATGTTTTTTATTTTAAGTAATTTATTATTTCCTAAAATATTGAATTTCCTAAATACTTTCTTGTACTTAAATAAAAACTAATCAGCAAAATTTAAGAGAAAAATCAAGAAAACCTACATAAAATTGAGCACGACTTTTTTGCAATTTGTGTCGATTCTTCATTAGCCGAAGGAACTTCGTTCCTACCTTTTTTTTTTTTTTTTTAATATCATGGGGAAAATCCTCTTGGATTCCCGCCCACCTTGGGGATAGGCGGGGTATGCCGGATTTTTACCGGCTAAAAACCCCATGGTTGTCTCCATCTGCACCATGAAAGGGTTCCGGGACCTCCAGAAGGAACACACCAAAACCCCATCGGTGCAATGCTATAATAGCACGCCAAGGGGAGGAGCATAGGTTAGCTCCCCCAGCGATTATATCTTGCCTCTAAATAGAGGAGGAACCGGGGCGATTTCTGGCACCTCCCCGGCGTCTGCGCCGCCGGGTAGGGTCAGACCCCTCTCGAACCCGTTCAGCAGCCTCCTTCTTAACCATGACAGTTTCACAGAAGGAGGCTACGGCTTTCCATTGATCCTCTCCCTTCAGCATCGCAGACACAATTGCCGTTAGAGAGAGGTTTTGTCCGATCCGGTTTACTAAGGTCTGCCGCTCTAGCTCCCACGCAGCACACTCCGAGAGTGTGTGCGTTGCAGAATCTATGTTACTGCCACCGCAATGATGACAAATTGCCGTCGGCTCACGTCCTATCTTATTCAGATAATCACCGAAACACCCATGCCCGGTAATTATCTGAGTGAGTCGATAGGTGAGTCGTCCTTCTTTTCGTTCCATCCAGGCTCCGAAGACCGGCAGGATTGCTTCGACAACGCGTTTATGCACGTAAGGCTCCTGTCGGAGCCTCGAATGCCACGTCGCGAAAGCATTTAGTCGTTCCTGCCGTCTTATAGCCACCTCGAACGCTGTTGCAGGCTGGCCATCGCCCGCCTGACGGACAGCGCGGATTAGGTTATACACCTTTTCATCCATATCCGCTAAAATGTCCAAAGGCGGAAAACGCGCTAAGGTTGTCGCCGCCTCAAAGGATATCGTACGGTATCCTCTTACGATTCTGATGGCCATCTTACGCTGCAGTCTATAAAACTTTGTTCTGCAACGACGGATGTGCAGTCTATGAGACCAAACAGGTGCAGCGTAGAGCGCCATTGATCGAATGACTCCCGCATAGAGACGTCGAACTTCTTCCCTCGGTCCCCCAAGATTAGGTAGCAGTCTATGCATGGCGCCTGCTACCCTCTCAATACGAGGGATTAAGCGCTCAAAATGTTCCTCAAAACCCCAGCGACCATCCAAGGTGAGCCCCAAGTACTTAATGTACCGGCCCACCCTAACTTCCGACTCACCTACTCGGACAAGTGAGTTTGGTGGTTCTCTACCTCGCGGTAGTTTGTGGAACCATAACGCCTCAGTTTTATGAGGCGCTATTTCGAGACCCAACTCGCGTATTTTTGCGATGACGATGTCCATCCCACGTTCAGCGAGCTCTATAGTTCTCTCAAACTCCTCTCCATCGGCTATTACTAATGTATCATCAGCATAGCAGATGATGTTCACGCCGACGGGAAGGTCGACACGCAGAACTGCATCGTATGCGATGTTCCACAGAAGTGGGCCTAACACAGACCCCTGTGGGACACCGCAGTGCATCTCCCTACGGTTTACACGCCCATCCTGCCCCGTGTACTGTATATACCTGTCACGCAGGTACGACCCGATTATGGCTTGCAGGTAGGATGGCATTGAATGATGTGTCAGTGCCCTTCTAATGGTAGCCCATGGTAAGGAGTTAAAGGCATTGACGATATCCAAGCTTATCGCCAACGCCATTCCACCCCGGGATACAGCCTGCTCCGACAAAGTGCGGACGCGAAGGATCGCGTCAATTGTTGACCGCCCTTGCCGGAAACCATATTGGTTAGCGGCCAAATCGGGACCGATATGTGACAGATGCTGCTTGAGACGATTTGCGACTATTCTTTCAAACAGCTTACCTGCCTCATCCAGCAAACATATGGGACGATAAGCAAAGGGAGAATCCCCAGCTCTGCCTTCTTTCTTCAAGAGAACTAATTTGGCCTCTTTCCAGGATCTAGGGAACGTGGCTGAGCAAAGGCAACTGTCGAACATCTGCCTCATCTTGTCGCCTAGTGCAGACAGAGCTAATACCCATGCCCGGCCTGGTATTCCGTCCGGACCTGGTGCAGTATTTCGAGCACTCATGCGGCGAACAGCATGGCTAAGCTCCTGGTTTGTCACCCGTAGTTGATCAGACCAGTCCAACGGCGTTACGGAGGGAACCACCGGATCCGGACTCACCGGGAACAAAGCAGTTATTGCCCGTTCCAGCAGATCCGGATCTAAGGTTTCTGTCAGAGGAGGTATCCATGGTCGGAGCTTGCCTAGTACCATCTTATATGGACGCCCCCATGGATCCCTATCAAGACCTTCCAGGAGCTCGTCCCACGATCGAGACTTCGCAGTCTTAATAGCGGCCTGGAGCGTCATAGTAGCTGCTCGATATTCCCTGTATGCGCGGTCAATCTCATCAGCTGTAGCTCGCCGTCTTCTTCGAGCTCTAGTATAATGGCGGCGATTCCGAAGACAGACAGCGCGCAGTTGCGCGATTTCTGCCGTCCACCAGTATACCGATCGTCGATTGGTGTTCTTCACCCGAGGCATCGCGGTGTCGCATATGCGCGTCATTGCACCTCGGAACCAGTTTGCTTCTGCTTCCGGATTGGACACTATGGCGTTGGTGCCTGTAGGCCAGGCCGTGACGTTGGCAGCGGCTTTGAGTAAATCTCGATCCATCTGCTTGAGGGACCAGCGTCGTGGTGGACTGATATCCCGGCGGCTGGGATTTGAGCTGGGACGGCGGAGCATAACGTTAAAGACAATATGACGATGGTCAGAGAGTGTGACCATATCCTCTGCAACTCGCCATCCAGATATCATGCCCATCGCAGAGGCACTCGCCCATGTGAGATCGACGATTGACTCTCCCTGCCATCGCACGCATGTACTCACAGATCCCGAGTTCATAAGTCGCAGGTCAAGTCCAGCCGCCCAATCCTGCAGAGTTTCTCCCCTACGGTCGTCTCTGCGGTTTCCCCAAACTCGTGAGTGAGCATTGAAGTCCCCCAGTACGATCGTTGGACGAGGTAAACACCTGCGAATGCAGTTGGCAACCTCATCTAGGTACTCCTCGTAGTCAGCCATTGGTTTATTAGGGGAGATATAGCAGCCCACAATAGCCAGTGCACCCCACTGTACAGCAACATATCCCTGCCCTTTTCCTAGTAAGGAGCAGGGTGGAGCACCATTAACACTACCCCAGTAGATGGCTACGGAGCTCTGCTCATCGCCAAACCATCGAGGATGGATCGGGACAACATAAGGCTCCGCAACCACTGCTATGGCAACGGACCACTCCGCAATAGTTTGCAGCAGCAGGCTCTGCGCATTGCGGCAGTGGTTCAGGTTGCCCTGGAGAACTTTCAGGGACGAGAATGTGCTGTGTCCATTGCCTCCTCTGTGGTCCCTTGGCTCTGAACGGAAGAAGCCTGCTTATTGCTCCCGTTCTTTTTTGAGGTTGGACCACATTTTTTCCCCAGTCGATGATCCGACGGGCAACTCATGTCTACGCAAAGAGGACACTTCAATACCCCTGTAGTGCACTCCCTTGCCTTGTGACCGGGATGGCTACATGCGTAACATCGGTCGCTCCTATCTACTCCGTTAGGACATTTGACACCAACGTGTCCTCTCTCGAGACAACGGAAACAGTGCAGAGGTCTTGCCTCCAGCACCTCGACCCTCGCTTTTCCCCAGCCTACACGAATGCGTTTAGCAGCGGCTATTTTTTGCACCGCCGTCAATGGACATCTGACCCAGCAGGTGCCCATTGCCGTGGGTGTTCTGCGGATTACACCAGCTTTGATATCATTAGTTGAACATCCGCCCGCTTCAGCGACTGCTGCCGCCACTTCTTGTGAAGTAACGGCGTCGTCAAGGTCCCTTAACCTAATGTCCCCTGTTTTAATTGGCCGGTTTATGCGAACATATTGATCCGAAAGGACTTCTCGCATCCGCGCTGCTAGGGTTTCCGCTTTTGCTCCACATTCTGGTCCTCCTATTTCCATAAGAATGCCACCAGTAAGGCTTCTTTTGTGGAAAATGTCCTCGATGCCAAGATCGGCTAATTTGATTTTAGCTTTAATTTCCTCCGTTATTTTGCTGTAAGTCATGGACGATCCATCCATAACGGTAATTGTCACAGCTGCAGTCTCAGAAGGCTTCGACGCTTTCCTTTTCTTCTTGTTTTTTTTAGGTTTGGACGCAGAAGTAGGTGTGCCCTTGTCTACTGGCTGGTTGTTCAGGCTTTTAGCCTTCGGTTTTTTTGCTCCAATGACCGCCCACGTTACATCTGTTGATGTTGAGGCTGATGGCTCTGGACGTTCTACTGGAGGTAGATCTACCACTGGTGGATGAGTAAATTGCCTCTTTTTTGATTTTTTCTCCTTACCACGGTTTTCAGCAGATAATAGCTGCTCAGTGGCAACTGGTTCTTTCCGTAATGAAGGCCGTGCAACCCTATCAGGAAACATTTCAGCCTTAAAGGCTGCAAACTGGCTCTCGACAAGGACTTTTACCTGCTGCATAAATCTTTCTTCAGCACCGCCCTTACATGCAGTTGAGCTTGAAGGAACGGGAACAGATAGTGCTACTGTATCATTCCGCCTTGAAGTCTGGCTAACTGAGGGCGCAGGTTCTTGCCCTCTAAGTTTCGCTATTTCGGCAGTGAGATTAGAGAGTTGCAAACGCAACTCCACAATTTCACTCTCCAATCTTGCGACATTGGTGTCGGCGGCAAATCGGCGCGTCAGCTCGCACGTTGTTACTTTGAGCCATTGCATGGCTACTTTAACCTTATGGGCGTTGTCTCCTTTGAGGCTGCGAGATTTGTCCGTAACCCTCTCGATTGCTTCCAGTTGTTGCCTTATACAATCGCCCAGCTCATGAATGGGTTGCGATTGCACCATCTGGCTTATCTCCTCTGTATTAGGAAGCTTCTTCTTTGATGCCCGGGATGATAAAGCAACAGGAAGGTTCTCGCTTTCAGTATCCACTTCTGTGGTAGACCCCTCCACAGAGGATGGTTTAGCCGAACGAAGTTGCCGTTTCGACTTAGGCTGACTGTTGGTACTTGCAGAGGGTCTGCCCCTCTTACGCGCACGAGACACGCTAGACTCAGTCGACGCCAGTGACATGAATGAGCCGTCCGAGTCATTGCCGTCATTAACCAGCGCATTAACAGGCGTGTTAGGACGCCTAAAGGGTCCACACTCTTCACGTGCCGATACCGATGGTACTGGCACCACACCTTTTCCACTTCCGTCTTCGTCATTTTTTTTTGTTTTTTGATTCATAGTTATTCCCACGAGAATGGCGGAAAAAAGTTGTCCATCCGGGCAGTGCCCCCTGTGCCCGGATAAGCCTATACGTAACCCGCCACAGGTGTCGGCCGGTTCCTTGGCGGGGGTCGCACTAACGACTGAACTGCCCATCAGCCATGCATCCTCTCGCGGTGCGCCGCCGCTTAGGATTCGGGGTAATTTTTTATAGAGGTTTTCTTCCTCGCGATCCAGCCAGTTAAGGCAAGATCCTCGATCCCGATAAAGGCCGTGAGACATGACCACAATACCTCGTACCGGGATTGCGATATCGACGGCGGCTAAGTTTAATTAGCTCCTTAACCCGCTCTTCGGTAGTGTTAATACACGAGGAGCCCGTCTACTTTCTTCTACTATGCTCTCTGCTAGACAGAGGGGCATGTAGAAGAATCACCTTTGCTGGTTTTGGTCCACGCCGTTTCCGGAACCCCCCATAATTGGGGAGCGCTCCCTATCCGCCACCCAGGGAGACGCGCCCGATGGGAGACCAGCAACTCCTCACGGGAAGGAACTTCGTTCCTACCTGGTGTCACACGACACCACTAATTTTTTTTATAATGATTTCTTATGTGTACGCGAATATTACTCATTGAAATAAAACTAATTTAAACGGATTTTAACGCGAATTTTATTAATTTTGATCCCGACGTTTCGAAATCTTTTCAGCCTTCATGGTCACGGGGTGGACTGAAGTGTAGGTTGTCCAGAAAAGTCCAACTTAAAAAAACCTCGATAAAATCCTTTGAAATTAGTTTTATTTGAAAGACTTTTTGTAAATAATTAATTTGTTATTTTTATCGTAATAAGTTTATAGTGAGTTCAATTTTCAATATTAGACTAAAACTATAGGTGGAATTATTTAATGCTTATTATGTAAAAAAAAAAAAAAAAAAAAAAAAAAAACTTGGAAAAAAGGTTAGAAGCTAATGAAAACAAATGATGGCATCAATCAATTTTGTTTTAACGTAATTATATTCGAGGTGATTTTAATTCGTTTATTTAATTTTTTTCATAGCATAAACCAGCAAACGAGCAAGTAGGCCACCGGATGGTAAGTGAACTCCACCGCCCATGAACACCCACAATAACCGAAGAACCATGAACGTGGTGCCCACCTTAAAGGAAAGGTATAATTAAAGAATTGGGAAGGGGATGAGGATTTGGGCCGTCGCATATCTCACTCTTGGTACGCAACGTAGCAGTAAGACGCTACTTTAAGGCAGGCTTCTTTGAGACAGTGGTAACAATCCGGTCGAGCCGGCCCATTCAAGCTTTAGACAATTCTTTATCTCTCTGCCTGGAGTTATCTCTTGAGTTGACGGTGGATTTAGTATTATGTGGAGCAACCCGCTGTCCGACCTTACAACCCGCAACGGGAATCAAGTTTGCCATTTTGTCATCCGTAAATGAACAATGTACCACGTGCAAGTGAGGCTTTGGGTCCAAGTTGTTGGTGGTCCACTTACCCATTAACTTACTCATCTAATAGCCTATTATATTTTGTATCATCAATTTGTTGATAGCAATAACAAGAATAATATGTACTTATAATTATTATTAGTTACACAAATCCATAATAATATAATCTCTTACTCTATGCTATTTTAATTCTATGAATACGTGCGACATTATTTCCATTTATTTTGTATCGGAGTCACGTTATCTGAAAGTTCACTATTCATTGCCTGCTGCTAGGGATTGCAATCCGGAAAACCGGATCCGGTAATCCGGCGGATCCGGCATCATTTAACGTCCACCGGATCCGGTACCAATATACCGGATCCGGCGACCGGATCCGGTGCTACAATTTTTAGATATTTAAATAGAGCTGTTGCATAATTAGGTACTTTACTATGCCAAAGAAAAAAGTCATAAGATCAGCAATTACAAAAATCTTGGAAAGAGTTATTCAAGATGATAACTCTAAAGAAAAATTTGGAAGAAATAGTAGAAGAGAACTTAGATTCACCCTCACTTAAGAAAGATTTGATATTTAAGGAAGAATTACAATTACAAATCCAGCAAGAAACCATGTGCTTACATGCTAAAAGATTTTCATAAAGTACTAAAAAAGTAAATGACTACATTTGAAAGGACGGAGTTCGAAGAGAATACTTGTCTGCTATTTATGATTATTTGCTGACAATAAAGCCGACAAGTGTTTCTACACTAGTCGACTTTTAATAGATCTGCAAATATAGCCTGCGGCCAAAAAGGCCGGTTTCAGTTTCAACTGAAAGGCCCTCGTATCGTAGAAAACAAATAATTTTAATTGTGTCATCTGCTAGTCGACTTTTAATAGAGCTGCAAATATAGCCTGCGGCCAAAAAGGCCGGTTTCAGTTTCAATTAAAATTATTTGTTTTCTACGATCCTTTTTTCAAAATCAACATTGAATTTCTGTATAATATAATAAATACTAAAACAATTATTACTTAAAACTCTACTTAAAATAATTATTTTTCGTAAGTTGATTAAACTAAAAAGGTGAAATTATAAAACAAACTCATTATTGTGATAATTGTGCCATTCATTACAAAAATTCATCAAATCATGATGGTGTCTATCATAACTTGTTTGGTGCAATAGTTAGCATTCTCAAATACTTTATTAATTATTTATTTATTTTATTTGATCTCATCTCAATAAATTACGTAAGGTTAATTGTATTAGATTTTATAATGTTACCTACTAAAATAATTGATCTATATGTCAAAGTGAAATCTATGAATATTGAGCTACTTGTTACATCGTTAAAATTTTACTAGTTACCTACACTACTAGATTTTATTTGTTTGCTCGTTGTCTAATCTTAACATTAAATGGAAATAAAGCTGATTTTATATGTTATATTTTTTTATAAACTACCTATATTAAGCACTTGATTAACTTACTAACAGTTCATTTTGAACCGAAAAGCGAAAATCATCCTGACTTTATCAATCCGGCCGGATCCGACCGGATCCGGCCGGATCAGTGGAAATCCGGTCGGATCCGGCCGGATTGAAAATGACGCCGGATTGCAATACCTACCTGCTGCCTTATGCTATTGACATGCGTCAGACGCAGAAAGCGAGTGTTACAAACACAAAGAAGTCATGTTGCGTTGTACGTCGTTTGTTGATATTGAAAATTCCTTTCGCGCTTGAATGATATGTTTGAGATATTTGTGGAATTAAATTAAATTTAAAACAATCAGATTGGCTGTTTATGCAATAAGTTTAAGTGTCTGTTTCATGACCTCAGAGTAAATGCTACAATACTATCTTTGTATTTGTCGTAATACGTACGATGTAAGGAATAAAATGCAGGCCGATGCATTCGTCATTGACTATAATATTATGAAGGTTTCCCAAGCAATATCTTCTCATATCGGTGAATCGAACTTATCACACTCAAGTGTCAACGTTTCAAATAATATTCCAAACACAACGCAATGTAATCACGAATCTGGCTGACTCTCGACACGCACATTCGGTTTCAATAGTGATTAACACGAGATAACCGAGTCGATAATAATAAGATGGTTGATAGGAGTCGTACTGTCACATCTAGCGGCCTTTGTTACAGATATCACTGTTTGGAAACACGGTATGGACGAACATTTTGTGAACTCAATAGATTGAATTGACGAGTTAATTAAAGATACACGTGTACAAATAATTATTTAGGAAATCAAGCAATATTAGTATGTATATTGTAGTCTGTATTTATTCACCGCGAGAATCGTGAGGAGTGGTTCAATTCCCAGGAAGGACAATCACAATTTTTGATTGAGTTTTTGATTCAAAAAACCCATATGGAATGTTCCGGATTGGAATTTGTGCACGGTATGGCGATTTACGTATATATATATACTCGTGTATATCACGTAACGCAACGCATAGAAGGAAAGAAAGAATCATTTCCGACGGGGTAGGCAGATATGTAACCAGCACCTTTCGCCAAGCGTATCTCCGTCCCATGATGTGATAGGGGACGAGCTCATCGCCATACAGGGCACAATACTAGACTTCAGGCTGATAGTAAAACCCAATATCACATTTTATCCGACCCGGGGATCGAACCTGAGATCTCAGTATAGCAATCGTACCGCATGCGCATTACAACTGCGCTGCCGATGCAGTACTATAGATAATATACATTATAGTAACTATTATATGCATCACCAAACATTTCAAAAGTGTTTATTAGGAAACATATTAATTTTTGTATGGTGGAACAATAACTGGGCAACAATGGGCCAACTGTAATATAATCTAGTATTCCCAGAAGTCCAGACTGCATCTAGTTTAGAGCTATTGTTAATTCAGATGTTACAGAACTCTCTTGTCTGTGAGCGCGTGTATTTATGCTACGAATTTAGCAATAAACAATAAGGAGTCTAGAAATTTGATTGTAATTTGTTCCCGATCTGGTAATAGGCACACCACCAATCACATCATGGGATGGAAATAAGCTCAACTATCGGTCGTTATAGTAATTATACCTCTGCTTATCCTATCGTGTTTACAGGCATGAGCTAATGTTTGTATATGGTAATCTATATTGTGTTGACATGAAACACACGTGCCTCGTGATGAAGCTTTCATGACTTATCTAAAAATAAATGTCTAAATTAATGAACCATTTTTGAGTGGTAGTGGTAGAGCCGCGCTGTAGACAGTTTTGTCTACAGCATGAATGGGCTGGCTCGACTGGGTCGTTACCACTGTCTCACAGAAAACCGACGTAAAGTAGCGGCTTGCTGCTGCGTTTCGTACGGTGAGTGAGATATCCGGAAGCCCAAATACCCCTCCCCTTCCCAATCCCCTATTATCCCTTTTCTTGAAGGTCGGCAACGCGCCCTTGATTCTTTTGGTGGTGGGCGTACATGGGCGGTGGAGATCACTTACCATCAGCTGACCCACTTAATCGTTTGCCGGGCTATGCTATAAAAAAAAAGTAAGACATAAACCAACTAAAGCACTACATAAATTAGGAGCAAGTTTTCGAACCTTTTTTCCACAGTAAAAGTTGTAAAGAGCACGACAAGCCGTGACCGGTTGTTTCACACGTGGCTATAATAAATTTGGGCACAGTCACGTGTCCCTAAGAGGCTGTACTTAGCGGAGTTAGATGTCGTTTGCATCCATTTTTATCTTAAGGACTATTCACATGCAACCGTGGACTCGTTACCAGAAAACTGAGTCAAGTGTGGACTCTAAGTAGAGCGACATACTCGGGTGACAAAAAATAATTAGAACTGCACTGTGTGGAGATTTAAAATAGGAAATGTGTGTAATAATAAAGAGGATTTGTGTTTTAGACAGGGATTTATTTAATGCGCTTAAATGACACATATACATGTACGAATTAATAAGTGTTTGGAGGATTTCTCAGCTATGAATTCAGTGCATTTAATACTTACGTAATAAAGATAAGTTAGAGGTGCATGATCCTTGGGCTGGTTTTTTTTTTTATTGAATGACGAGACGAGCAAAGCACTCGCCTGATCGTAAGCGCCACGCCTGCCCATAAACAAGTGCAACACCACACAGAAATTTGAATTACGAAGCACTGCATGACACTGAACTGCGCTCGTCAGCCCGAGATATAAGATGTTAAGTCTCATAATTAATTGTGTAGTAATGCCCAGTAATTTCACTGGTTTCAATGTCCTTCAAACCGAAACACAACAGTGTTTACACACTGTTGCTTGGCGGCAGAAATAGACAAAGCGGTAGTACCAACCAGGACGGCCTGTCGCATATGAGGGACCTACCACCTTGTTTCGCACCAGCGACTTTCGTCTCGACAGTTCGTATCACTCTCCGCTGAGCTATCGCTGCATATATATTAAAGATAATGGAAGAATAAATATATTATGAACATACCATATTTTTAGGATTATGAAGATCTCTGTTAGTATAAGCCTCAATAATAAAATACTTTTGATGTTTAACAAGTACTTACTTTTTAAAACTGAAGATTCGGCATACAAGTCGTTGTGCAAAGTAACATTCGTAATAGGATTAAATAAATTTTTGTTCAAAAGAATAATATATCTGGAGAACGTAGAGTACTCGAAATTGGCGAGTAAGCAAATATGAAAAGATTGATGAATGTTCTGCAAGCGAAGAGGTTGCAAAATGAGAATGGTGAAATATATGAATAAATGTTGATATGAAGTCATATTTCATTTATGACGTTAATTATATACAGGTTTACAAGGCCGTCTGGGTTGGTTTCACCGCTTTGTCTATTTCTGCCACCAAGCAACAGTGTGTAAGCACCGTTGTGTTTCGGTTTGAAGGACATTGAAGCCAGTGAAATTACTGGACATGATGAGACTTAATATCTTATGTCTCGGGGTGACGAGCGCAGTTTTAACAAACATCAGTTTTAATATGCTCAAGTTCTCTCAGGTTGTATAATTTTTGAGGTATGGTATATTTTCTGACTATGGAACTCTTCACTGGGCGTATTTCGACATACATTTGGCCGCCATTTTTTTAAGGGATGTACATAGGTCATTTTTAACGGTTAGATTACATGAATCGAACCATCGAGGATTAACTTTTAGTTTATCCAGTATAGAAATCTTCCGAAAATTATATATTTAATTTACAAAAAAAAATCTCGGCAAAAATGTGTAGGCCTGTAATCTCGAGCGAAGTGAACGATGAATCGTAGCACAGACAGTTTATGTGTTACAATTGCATACAGTTTTGCAGATAAAAGCTTTGCGTATAGTGCCCAACAAAGCGATGCAATGGCACAAAAGGGGACGCAATGTCTTTGTACCCTCGATATTGTCCACAAATGATTTTACACCATTTATTTTTCGCCTCTTTTTATATAAAAAGTAATACTTAGTACAATTTTAATTACCAACAAGATGGGTCATCAACGTATATTCACATGTGTACGTTTTTTTATTAGCCAAAACTAAGTGACAAAACGTATGCAGTTAAAGTTTGAAAAACCACGTAAATAATATCTCCATAAGATATGGCCAAAAAAAATTGCACGCTTATGTTTTTTTTAATAAATACACTTAACAGTTACACACATATACCCTATAGTAAGATACGAGTCTTGTATTGAGGGTATCAGGAACTATGAGAGGCTTTCATTTCGGTCTCACAACACCCAGACCCGAAACAAATATTTGTGGACTACACAAACATTTGGGATTATTGAAATTTAATGAAATCTATGCAATTTATTAAAATCATATATTGGCGTATTTATTATCCTGCAACAGTCTTTATATTAACATAACACAGATATTTGACAGCCATTTATATACTTGACGCTTTACGGATCTTAAAGAAAAGGAATCATTAAGGAATTGGTAAGAAGAAGGGGGGGATTTGGACCTCCATTTCATAAACATTTTTGTATCTAACAGCATGATACGGGTTTGAGCATAGAATATACAGATATATCTCCGTATCTATCTGTTTATCTATCTATCTGTTTTGTAATTCCCTCATCACACCTAAGCCATGTTTCCGATTGTTTCGCAGTCCATTGTTTTTATCGTCTCTCACAGGCGAATAAAACTGCAATAAAAACTAACATCCTACATAAAATCAGGCTTCGAACTGCCTTCCTTATCTTCTTATTTAGACCGACATAAAAGTGAACTAATTCTAAAGAATGATTGTGTAATTTATCGCACATCGATAAAAGGCTCTGATACAATCCATTTAAATAAATACTTTCTGATTTTATTTATATTCGCAGAATGATTTTCTTAAAAAAATATAAATCATTAGTCGACAGAAATTCTGGACCCTACATTATTAGACCTCTCGATAGTTTGGCAATCAGTAATCCTACTTGTATTCCCGAAACTTTTTTGTAATTATTTCTAAGATTATATAGACACATACATTATATTATTAAGATATTTTGTGTTATTTAATTCTCATTATTGTATTTTTTTGAGGAATAAATATTATTTTCTAATTTGCTTACATTTAAACTAGGTTGAAAAACTTTCTTATTACATCATTGTTTTCTGCAAGTTTGTGAAACATCAACTTCTGATTAAGTGTTAATAGTTTCTAAGACACAGTTAGTAAAACTGAAGCAACAAGCATCCAATCCAATAACTATAACAAGACCCTACTAATAAAGCCACAGTTTAAAATTTCCTTTCGCGCCAGGAAGAGTTTTCGAGACAATTCATAAAGCCAGTACAAAGGACGCAGAGATGTCTCGAATGGTTTGTTCAGTCGAACTTCGCTATTGTACTCTGACCCATTGTCCATGTTGCTAAACAGAATGAGCTAGTGTCAGGCCAGTTGTGCACTGGCTACAAAAGAGTGGGTATCTTTTTTGTTTTAGCGCATTGTTGATTAACTAGATAGAAAATGTGATTGCTAGGTTTTGTTTGTTTTGCTTTAATTAAGATAACGCGTTTGTGTTGATCGTTCAATATTTTAATGAAGGCTGTATATTATTTCTTTGCTTGTTTACATTATGATTGACGATTGTTATGCCAAAAAACTTATGTTCTTCTGAATAATTGGTAAGTTGATTAGCTGAGCCCATATTTGATTAAGGTTATATTTTATGTCAATGGTCTTGATGATTTGCAGCATACACAGATCTTCCATGAGGCTGGTGGTGGGAGGGTACCTACTTGTATCCGACCGGATAGCGACCACCGTACACTGGTGCTAAAACCTGCCATAGTGGCCCACCTTGTGTGGGTCGCATTCCAGGGTCAGCCAGTGTATATTCGGTTCTCCCCAGGGGGCTTGCCCCCTGATCCTAACTCTTTTTGCGTCCCTTTTTCCTTCCCCTCTTGCCGACCTACAATGGACACATTGTTTATCTTTGGTCGACACTATTCTTGGATTGCGCTACACTTACCATTAGGTGTAGCGGTGTCACATTGCCGAGCCAGGATAACAAAAATAAGGCGGCCAGCATATTAGCTGGCACTCTGCCTTGAGCCTGTGACGTCAATTTCCTATCGTCAGCTTTCTTCTAGCGGGAGGTGGCGTTCCGTCGCGAGGTGAGGCCTGCCCTAAGGCCAGCACACAGCAGAT
Source organism: Amorpha juglandis (assembly GCA_949126905.1). Taxonomy (NCBI): domain Eukaryota; kingdom Metazoa; phylum Arthropoda; class Insecta; order Lepidoptera; family Sphingidae; genus Amorpha; species Amorpha juglandis. Next base: position 9,421,729 of record OX421365.1, read on the forward strand.
TTCTAAGAATTTGTATGGGACCCAGCATCATTTTCACGATATAGCCTTAGCTATAGCCTTATTGCATCAAAATATGCATGCCAATAATATTGCACATGTAAGATGGCGTTCATATGAAATTCTGCTTCGACAGAATATAGCTTATATTACACATACATGTATTTTTTGTATAGCCAGTTTTTTGTTTCTCGGAATTTACGTAAACCAACACCGTTTTCACGATTTAGCTTTAGATACACTATTAACAAAAAAAACGCACGTTTATACATCTACAGAAGCGATTTCTACAAACAAACCTGCGAGTTATCGCCCGGATATATTATTGGAACGTAGTTCCTTATCGCGCGTTGCGAAAGGGGGCTAGACGGAAAAAATTGGTACGAAAAGTTGGCACGAAAAATTTGTCACGACATAACTCTCCGACCAGCCAGCGTTAGCTGACCTCCCTGGAACATCGATAATTTCGAAGTCCCAGGTGGCGTCACACAGTGACCAGTCAGCTTGGACCGGACTTTCACAAGACATTGACCTTGAACCCCAACCGTGACCTTGACCTTGACCCCGATTTTTACCTAGACTCCGACCTTGACCTTGACCCCGACCTTGACCTTGACCCCGATTTTTACCTAGACGCCGACCTTGGCCTTGACCCCGACCTTGACCTTGACCCCGATTTTACCTAGACGCCGACCTTGACCTTGACCCCGACCTTGACCCCGATTTTTACCTTGACTGCGACCTTGACCTTGACCCCGATTTTTACCTTGACTCCGACCTTGACCTTGACCCCGACCTTGTCCTTGAACCCGATTTTTACCTAGACCCCGACCTTGACCTTGACCCCGATTTTTACCCAGACTCCGACCTTGACCTTGACCCCGACCTTGACCTTGACCCCGATTTTTACCTAGACTCCGACCTTGACCTTGACCCCAACCTTGACCGTGACCCCGATTTTTACCTTGACTCCGACCTTGACCTTGACCCCGACCTTGACCTTGACCCCAATGTATAACCTTGCCCCCGACCTTGACCTTGACCCCGATTTTTACCTTGACTCCGACCTTGACCTTGACACAGACCTTGACCCTCAAAATTAAAATTAAAAATAATCGAAAGGAACTTCGTTCCATCCGGGTGTCCCTTGACACCTCTCAAGTTTTTTTTTATTTAGACGTCACTCAGACTGTGCATTGTGTATATTGTTGCCAAATACATTCTTGTGTCGTAACATGATACGTTCAAGTTTCTAGTTGGAATTGGATTACGTTTGTGTGCTATTTATATATATACAGGAGTACCTAGACTAATGGAAGATAGATAGATAAAATATTCTTTATTGCATACCAAATAAAGGATCATAAAAAAGGATCGTACAGTAAGTGTGATACAATGGCGGTATTATCGCAAACGATGATTTCTTCCAGACAACCTTAGGACGGATAGATATTTTAGGCACTGAAACAAACGAGAGTACTTCGAGGTAATATAAAAATAATATATTTATCTTTTTTATATCTTTTATTTTTATTTGATGAATGACGAGACGAGCAAGGCGCTCGCCTGATGGTAAGCGCCACGGCTGCAAATAAACAGAAGCAACACCACACAGAATATTGAATTACAAAGCATTTCATGACATTGAACTGCGCTCGTCACCCCGAGACATAAGATATTAAGTCTCATAATGCCCAATAATTTCACTGGTTTCAATGTCATTCAAACCGAAACAACACAGTGCTTACACACTGTAAGCATACAGCTTGGTGGCAGAAATAGACAAAATAGTGGTGCCAACCCAGGCGGCCTCTCGCATACGAGGGACCTACCACCTTGTATATCTGTAGTAATGCTTTATTGATTGGTGAAACGGACATGTTCGTGAATTAAGATTAAGTAATGTAATTAAAAACCAACAACCGATTCCGAATAGCGACGAGTTTCCTATTATTAACTGAGATTTCCCATTTCTCTCGTACTCTTGACCATCTGGGACTTCGCTCGGGGTAAACCCCAACGAATGCCAAATACAGCATGAATGAGGTGACTCGACCGGGCTATTAACATTGTATCGTAGAAAACTAACGCGATGTGGCGATAGTTGTAGCATTTTATACGCCGAATTAAATTTCCTAGACTCAAATCTAGGAGGAATTTGAGATTACGGAAATTTAATTTTAATCCATATTTCTTTAAGGTCAGCAAAGTATCCATGATTCCTCTGATACCGTAAGTAGTTACTTACAGGCGTTAGGTAATTCTGATTCACTTGATCCATTATCAGTTCGGTACAGATTTTTTATTTCCCAGATAGAAGGATGAGCGAGATTCCACCTGATAGTAACCGGTCACCGCTGTCCATGGACTTCAACAATGGCAGAGCACAGTCAAGTCATTGCCTACTGTAAAAAAACACTCGCGGCCTTTGCTACATATCATATGAGTTATATGTACATGTATACGCCGTATAATACAGTAATCTATTAATATAATAATTCGAAAACGTTCAAACACGCCCTCGCTTGCGCCATATGTAAATGGATCCTAAATAAACAACCAAGTTTAATTCAAGATTACTGTGCACTAAGTTGGGGGAGCATTGCTTAATTCAATTCTAAGTAGTTGCCCACCTAAGCATGGGTTAAGCTCTCTATCTAAATCTGTTCGGTGCACCGAGAACTCTCAAAGTAAGATTTGTGAGTGGGGATACCCTGATTTGAGTTAGAGTTGCAATTGCAAGGAAATGATGAAGCGGTATGCCCGATAATTATTTTAGTTTAGTTATTGCTTTGATATTACCAAATGTTTAATGGGTAAAGGTTTTTAAGATTTGGAGGGTATTTATGTATCCATGTCAGGCGATATCTCTGTCGATGATGGTTATTTAACCACTGAAAAAATACAGATGCCGTAAGTTACGCCCTTTATCTATTTGTCCGACAGTCTGACACGTCTGTCTGTCTTTGTCTGTCTGTGAATCTGTCTGTAGCGCCTAAACGAATGGTCATTTTGATTGGTATTTATATAAACGTTTGTAATAATGATGGTTTAACTAAGATAATTTGTAGCCAATTAGAAATTATAGACCTTTTTCTAAGTATCGAAAATCGATGGAGCCTTATTCTAAAATTAGAATAGAAATCGACAGTGTTTACTTGGAGGGTGGTTCGATATTTTGATGAAGATCTAATGATGAAGTATTAAGTAACATTTGGAAACTCCAAAAGGGAACTATAAGGTAAGGTTATTATATCATAGATAGTTTAAAAACAACTATATAAGTGTTTGCCTCAACACAGAGTAGTTATTTTTGGAGTCACTGAAATTTCATGGACTATTGATAAACCTAATCTCGCAAGTGGAGCTGCGGGCATAATTTAGTTTACAATAATTTGGAACGTGATAATTATATTTTCGACTTTGCCCTTTCAGTTCTTTTTGACATAAAATACTTAGCTACTTAAGTACTCTACTTTAAGGTACTTAAAATTATTTGAAGCAAAAGGAGTAGGCGGACATACTCTATAAATATAAATTGCGGAGATGGTTATGCTTCATTTTGTGTGAGATAATAACAATGAATTTCAAAATAAAAATAGAAATACCCTGTTTTCTCTTAATTCTAGGAGGGATAGGTGAAATAACAAATTCATATAATATTTCTTAAAGCAACCAGTCCTATGAATGTAACTAACGTAAAAAGTCATATAGCACGACCGGGATGTTACCACTACCTCACAGAAAACCGAGGTGAAGTAGCAGCTTACTTTATTGTATAGTGAGTGAGATTTTCGAAGGCCCATATTGCCCTCCCCATCCTAATCCCCATTCCTATCCTTTAAGGTCAGCAACAACTTCATGATTATTGTGATATTAAGTCAGTTCATGAGCGGTGGGGATCACTTACCATTCGGTGACCCACTTGCTCGTTTGTCAGCCTCTGTTATGTAGTAGTCGAGTTACAATCACAATTGATTGATTTGATGATTGATTGGTTTTTTAATAACTATTGTTTCATTAATATGAAACAAAAGTTATTAAGAAAAGAGAAGAAAAACTAAAAAAGAATTAATAGAGATGTAGATTTTTTGCGAGAAAACAGGTTTTACCAATGCGATATCTTAATATCAAGATCTTTGTACGGACCGTGTACTAAAACTTTGTAGATAAGAACTAATTTTAGCCATTTACGATATAAGATGCAGATGTAACTGTCCCACGGAACGGGCAGAGTCGCTGAACTTTCAAATGTCTTGTATTAATTTTATTATGCAAGAATTAAGTTAGTTCGAATATCTGTTGTATAGAATAAGCCAGCGAACGAGCATGTGCATCTGGTGGTAAGTGATCAGCCATAATACCTGAAGAACCATTCAAATACGTTGCCGATCTTAAAGGGCAAATCTTTATTCTTGTTGATTGGGAACGGGAGAGCATTTTGGGCCTCCGGATATATCAATAAACGGACTAAACGTAACAGCAACATGCTATTTCACATCGGTTTTCCGTGAGACAGAGGTAACAACGCGGTTGAGCCGGCCTTTGTTATACACAAAACTGTCTAAACCATGGCTCTATCACTTGTATCCACTTGCTTCTATCTAATGATATCTTTGTTTCGTTACAAAAAAGGTTACATAATTTATATTTCAGGCATCTCGAACATTAGTAATAATTAAGTTATTGGTAGATTACTTGTATTCGCATATATTTAAATGGAATTCGGCTTACAATAAAAATAAATATATATTAGTACATATCAAACTAATATTTTAATTTTACTAAAAAATGTTATATCTCCTAATGCTTGATTACCGTGAAATTTTATTGTTATAAAATCTAAAAAGCGATTACACTTCAATTTTATTATCACTTATATTTATATACATATTTTATTATCATGGTAAAGCAATACGCTTCTATTTGTTTGTTAATACGCTTATTTCTTCTAATTTATGAAAAGTATTTTGCTGCTGTTTTCAATATCATTTGGAAAATGTATTACGGAAATTTCATATGTATAGAAAATTCGAATTAAACTTATAAATAGTACAGAAAATTTGATGCTTTTTTCACATAAATGACATCATATTAGTAAATAACACCCATGCGAAGCCGCAGCGGGTCGCTAGATAAAAATAAAAAAAAAATGAAATGCGAAATTTTGAAGCTGTCATAGCGACATAATTTAAAATTTACGAAATCATTACTCTTAACAAAATTAGCAAAAGAGTTACCAAAGTATTTAGTATTATACTAATACCTTACTATGAAATTCAACTAAAAGTAAACTTTCGAGACTCTTGACAGATATAAATAAAAAATAAGCAGAGTTTCGTAGCTAATTAGTCCCACGGTACATTTATTATTTTAAAAGTCTATGCCTCAGTAATGCAACCTTTTAATTAGCTTCCTTTATTTATGTTTCCAAGTTGCAGCACTCGTTAGTGGCAGGGTAACTCATAATTTTTATACCCGACTGGATGGCGACCATCGTACTCATTGAAAAACCCGCCATAATGCCTAGTTCGGGCGAGTCGCGTTCCTGGGTCAGCCAGTGTATCCAACAGTAAATTCAGGCCTGCATAATTCTACCGATCGGCGAAGGCCGCAATGTCTTTGACTGTAGACATTATATTTGGACTGCACTGTACTTAACAACTCGCCAATGGTAGTTACTAATTTGCTGGGACAGGATAAAGAAGAAGAAAAAACTCAAAGCAGAGACGATACGATAGGTAGATATATATATCCGAAGGCCCAATACGAGGAGTACAGGAGAGTTCCCTTCCCAATCCCTTCATCATCATTTTCCTTTAAGATCAGCAATGCGTCCATGATTCTTCAGATATTGTGGATATTCATGGTCGGTAAAGGTCATTTAACATCAGGTAACCCATTTGCTCGTCTGCCGGCGTTTACGTTAAAAAAAAAAAACATTTAAATGCGAAAAAATACAATTGTCCAAGTTACGAGAACAGTCACGGAACTATACAGGGCAAAACCTTCATTATCGTTCTTTTATCAACAAAGTCGGCAATTAAATAACAAAAAGCAGTTTTCTGTTTACTTTATTATTTTAATTACCCTATACTAACGACAGAATTGTTTTTAAATGGGGTTATTATTTAAGAGATATTTTGAAGCAAACTTTAAATATAGGCGTTCGTAGGATGAGGAATTTCGTAGGAGCTCATTACTCACACGCTTTTTAAGTTACCTTCTTAACCATAAGTACTCCAGACTATAATATATTAAAGGGCGTTTACTGTTTACGTTAGTGACATTTCGGCCCGCCAAAATTGCACGACGGTGACACGGTGACGGTGACGTGATAGGTGACAGATCATAGACAAAAGCCTAGAAGATTGTCAAACGAAAGGTAGGCAGTAGCATGGCTGTGCCCTGGATTGCAGTCCATGGGTGTAACCGCCTATCATCGAGTGGGTCACCTACTCTTTTGTGCACCTGGGCAATACAAGAAGGTTGTCAAATAACACAAAGTGATCTGCTTTTTAGTATCATACTAAATATATTGTCATTATTTTTTACTATGGCACTCAATCCGGTTCCAGGCTTATCTTTCTGTTGCTTACTGCCGTACTCGGAGACTTTAATTGAGTTTAAGTATTCATTAGTCATTTCTGAATAGATGGAAATGGATTATTTCTCCAAGTCGTTAATTAGATTATTTCTGTATTCAGTTAGACCATAAATCGTTTTTTTATATCCTTTAATAGATAAAGCATTAACTTGGTGTGGAAATAATCGAATCCGAAGAAAAACCTCCTAAGATATGACTATGATTTAAGTTGAGACACCTTGTTTTAACAATTTTTTTCCCGTAGCATATAACAATTCTCGACCACATTAAGTACCTACATGTCACTGCCATACACTCATCGTGCGTCGAAATGACACAAATGTGGACGTATCTTAATACGCCTTCGATAACCATTTTTTTTAACTTCCCAACAACAATTTGAAGATAAGATAAGATAAGTCTCATGTGTCGTAGTCCGGCGTGAGCCTAAGATGTGATCATTTTAAAGTATTAATTAGTCATAGGCATGGAAAAGGCAGTTCAGATCAGAAGCTATTATTTATAACAACTAGTTGACAACATACACACACAAATACACAACATATACCGTTAAAACATCGTTTTTATCTGGTCACCTCTCATCAATAATAATTTAAACTTGCTATTTTCTAATCGAATCAAAATTTTATACCGATTTGCCTATTCATTGATTCAAGAGTAAATTGCTTCGCGCTGTGGGGTTTTCACTTCATTTTAATATTTAAAAATCTCAACCGTTTTTACCTCAATATTAATGATGAAGTATGGATAAGAATGTTTCCCATTTATATCGGTTGACGCATTTCCAATATTTAATAGAGAAAATATTGCAAGTGGATTTTGATAGGATTTTGATTATCGTTACTGGTGTGGCTTGGAGTGACTCCACCATGACTTGATGATATTTTATATTAATCTGTGTTTAAGGTAAGTTTTATATTTTGTATTAGTTTACGGGTTTAAACTAAGATCAATCTCAATTTAAGATTTAAAACTATGTATGTAATTTTTATGTGAACAAGAGATTCAAGCTATTTTAATATTAGTTGTCTAAGGCCGGCTTGCACAAAAGTACTTTATTGCATTTAGCCACTAAACATGTTTACCAATGTAAATTTTCCATACAATTTGTCGTTTTTAAAAAACGTTTAGTGGCTATATACGATTTATGAATCGACTTGCAAGTCAGCATCTGTTAGTAGTACGCCTAAATATTTAATCATTGGTTTAGTTTCATGTTATCTTCTGATGGGTAACTAAGAAAGATTTTTAGAGAAGAAGGAAATTTTATTTCATCTCAGGTTCCGCAGGCACAGGTTGCAGTTCAGTAATCACGAATTCCATGTCTTTTGAAATAAGTGGGAGAGCGAAACAGAACGGTTTAGGCCGATGAGTCTAATGTAATTCGAGACGCATGGAGAGGTTTGTTCATGTTAAAACGGCCCCAGCGCGCAGTTCAGAAAAGTAACGAAATGTATGCTGTACATTCCTCTGTGCATAGGCTTCGGTGTGAATATGTATGTATATTACATAAACATTCAATAAACCAAGTTTGACCGCCAATATGTATCTCGTACTTAGAAATTGCGTAGCGTATTATAATCCGACAGTGATTGCCATATCAAAATCAAACTTTGTGTACATTGCTTGCAAAGTCCACAATTGTCGTTAGTTTCCATCATTTACCAGTAAATGTTATACGAGTATAATTTCGAGTATTCAAGTACGATCTCAAAATCCAATATCGCTCATTGGGACCTAAGTTTGGGCCTCGCGGCTCTAATGCAAACTATGTGCCGGCCAACTTATGCAAAGTCTAGCTGAGCTGAATTTCATGTCAATACTATATTGATGCTCGGTAGGGATGTGTGGTTTATCGATAACACACTTATATTGATAGATGATAAGTCGCTGAGATGCGATTGGTAGTTTGGGTTTGTACTACCACCGGTCTCAGTAGTGGGACATTATGCCAGGCTGATTACATATTTTTATTATTGATTAATGATGATGTGTCTAGATTTACAAATCTGTTGTAAGTGATATCGGATAAATGCGTCTCCATTTGTAACATTTCACGGCATTGAGAGGTTTTTCATATATCAATATATCAAAAATCAATCAATCGTCAAGAAAATTATAACGATCCGTCCCTACTTATCAGTGGTCATACACAAAACGATTGGTTGTTGCGATCGAGTGCTCATTACTATTAAATGGAATAATCTCTTTTGAAAATCGAACGGTTAAATTGTATTATCTATCGAAGAGAGGAGAGAAATGAAGACTAATGGAAAGGCTGGCTTAAGAGACCGTGCGAATCGAAAGTGATCGATAAATACGATTCATCACATCAGTGGGACATGCCTAGCTCTGCGAATACATAGTAACCTATACATATAAGGTAACACAATAACATTGTGGTGTTACTATATATATGTACGAGTATAGTGTGTGTCTAATGGCTTCTATCTGAAGCAGATATTAATATATTCGACTGCAACTAATAACCTGTTAATAGGGTTGAGGCTATACAGCGATATGCCCTTTATCCCAAATTGGTATCAAATATCAGCATATGTTGATTTGGAATTGGACTTAATTTCGATCAAGCTGGGCAGTTTTAAATGAGTATTCAAATATAATTTGGTCGGCATTATAGCGGTACATTTGGCAGCCGGCTCGAAAAATCTGTAAAAAAAAACATAACATTAGTCGTAGTGACGTCACGTGTTGTGGTATAGGCGCAGAATATAATAACAATATTTACATGATATTGAGCTAGCCAAAAGCAATTACAGATATTATTTATTATTAATGGCAGATATAATTACAGATACGGTATGGCGATAGGCTCGACCCTATCGCATGGGACGGTAATAAGCCATAGTGTTTACAAGGTGGTAGGTTCCTCGTATGTGAGAGGTCGTCTGGGTTGGTACCACCACTTTGTGTATTGCTGCCGCCAAGCAACAGTGTGTAAACGCTGTTGTGTTCCAGTTCCAACCCAGTGAAATTACTGGCCATTATGAGACTTAACATCTTATGTCTCGGGGTGACGAGCGCAGTTCAGTGCCATGCAGTGCTTTGTAATTCAAAGTTCTGTATGGCGCTGCTTCCGTTTGTGGGCAGGCGTGGTGCTTACTATCAGGCGAGCGCCTTGCTCGTCTCGTCGTTCTAACTAATAAAAACAAATTTGCTCGGCGATACGTGAGTGCAGCAGTAGTTGCACTTCGGGGATTAAAGCGTGAGCTTATATATGTAATTACAGATATATACTTTTTCTCGTGGCTTCGCACACGTCAAAATGTCAAATGGGCGGGAAGTTATTAAAATCATGCGTGGATGTACTGGGTTATAGAAACAAAAAAATGATAGAGAACTCTTCCTATTTTTCGTCCGTTAACAATATACTGGACCTTAGCCTCGGAAATATAAGCTTAAAAATAATAGGTACAAATACATCAAGACTAAGATTTCCCAACACTCCACTCGTCATCGTTGTTATTTATTCCCGTACTATAAAACAAAGGCTCCAATAACAGGTAAGCGGACTCGTATAAATCAAAAAGCGTTCATCCCTAAACAATAGTATCAATACATAAACACACTTAACCGTACTTTGTCAACTGAACTGAACCCTCATTTCTCCGTATTAACATTCCTATCGGCTTATAACCAATTCCCGCTGACTGTTAGGGCCGAGCGTGATCTCGATACGTAATATACGGGGATACATAGACCTCCCTTGACCTAAAACTCTCTATCCAAAGTTATCTATGTAAACGATGTAAAGGAAACTTAAAGAAATGGGTCATGCGAGAATGAGCGCTGTGTTGTTTATTATAAGGTGATATTTCGCATGGCGTCTTGGTAATACAATTTTTGTGTAGGGTTGACACGGTGTATTTTTTTGAGGATAATTTTTAATAAATAAATAAATGCGCCTTAAATAAAGATATGACGACAAAATAAATTATTTAAATAAATACGATTTTGAGCAGGCTATGATACGAGAGGCCGCGGGTTTTGATTCCTACACTAATAGAAATGTTTGTGTGATCCACAAACATTTGTTTCTGTTCTGGGTGCGTGGAAATACTAATAATATATTGTGGACTACCTGTATGACTATTGGACTATGACTATTGGTTATAACCTGTATCGTGAGTATCAAGAAGTATGAAAGATTTTACGGTTCCACGCACCCAGAACAGAAACAAATGTTTGTAGATCACACAAACATTTGTATTAGTGTGGGAATCAAACCCGCGGCCTCTCGTTTCACAGCCTGCTCAAAGTCGTATTTATTTAAATAATTTATTTTGTCGTCATATCTTTACTTAAGGTGTCATTAGTTATTAGACTGCGTCCCCATTTACCTCTTGATCTATATTGTCCTAATGTTACAATCATTCTGGGGGGGGGGTCAGTTGAAGTCCGCTAAGCTGGTCTTATTAGACAATACGGAAGTAATCCTACTAAGAATAGTTATATAAAATCACAAACAATTTTGACAGTATGAGACATTTATTATAATTCCGCTCACGCCAGCGTCAAGGGAATGTTTAAACATAAACCTATCGGTGACTGTCGTCAAACACTTATCCTGCAGCCATGAAAGCAGAGAATCTGTTCTGAAAATGTATCAAGATGGCGACCCCAATAAGGGCCGGTTGTTTCATTCGCTCAATATGACGATACGATCGGGCCAGCCCGTTTTGTTTCCTTATTTAGTCACTCGCTGTGATACAGATGAGTGACGTAGATAACTGAATACTATTATGTGCCTTTAGTAGTGTGTTCGTAAGTTAACCTTAAAGCGTGTAAATTGTACACGGAAAGTGTTTATCGCAGAGAATATAAGAGAAAAATGACAATTGCAAGTCATGTAATTTGACAGTAAGACTTATATGATCCGGCCTCATAAAGAGTTTTTTTTTAATATTCTCGTCTATGTCGTATGGGGTACTAACTCTCTTCGTATAAATGTAGCATAAATATCATCCAGTCTATGACTTTGAAGATATAGGCAGAGTTGTTGCGGGTTACTTATATTTTGGCAATATTACTGCCTCATGTGGTAGGAAACGAGACTATCATGATATTATATGATAACAATATAACGAGATACTATGAATATGTGTAAATCCAGTTATATTTTTTGTTATCCGGGCACGGCAAAGTGACTGCACTACGCCTGATGGTAAACGTAGTATAGTCCAAAAACCCAGCGACCACCGACAAATAATGAGTTTAGCCAGAATCATGCCGGCATGTATATTTATACATACCTACGTGCTTCGTCACACTCCGAAGAGAGAGAAGAAAATCGACGGGCCTGGATAACCAATGCAAACACAGGTACACACACAATAATCAATAACGGATATAATAAACAATCGATAAACGTACTATCCAGGATTCGAATACATTGTTGCCAGTCTCTAAAATGTATGATATTGATCGTTCCTGCATAAATTGAGATTTAAGTGATATAAATGTCAACGGATCATTAGATATTTAGTTACATATCTTAGATTAGTTCAAAATAGATTTATTCACATGTAATAAGACAACGTTTTATTTGTTTCTATACGCAATTTACCTGAGCTCCTAGAACGCGTTTTTCAAAATTAATTATGCATTGCATACATAAATATAATATAAATACAGAGCCGTACAGCGCCCCTCATGGATCGAATTGAGAATGTATTAATTAACGTTACATATATATTTATTTGCATGCGCAAATTTATTCTTATATTTTATCTTAGCAAGGCAAAGTGACTACGCTACACCTGATGGTACCTATGTATAGCGCAATCCAGTCGCGGTGCGCGTGGTTCTGCTAAGGACCAGTAAGGATGGGATAAGGTCAAATAATTCTTCGGAGTATTCACCGTGATATAGACGATAAAAAACGCTAAGCGAGGCAATGTCTGCCCGTCCGATCCGTCCAAGGAATCGAGTAAGTGTTTGGAGCAACCGTCTCAAAGGTGCGAACAATATTCCATACCCGACCGTGCCTAACTAGTTATGCATCCTGCACCTGTTCATGTCACGATAAAAATTTGCTGATAATTCAAATAAGCTTTTGGCGAACGTAAGGACTTTATGTAACTCTATCCGTTGAAAACATGATCATTTTTCGCTGACCAATGAATTATGCAGGTGTTCTTGTTTAGACTATAGTTCTTGGAACTAAATGAAAACATGTTGACAATAAAAGTGCTGACCTGGTGTCTGGGAGGTGGCCTTGTTATGATCAAAATTCCTAGAACTGAATACGCCTTGTAAATAAGTTAAGAGTATAAATAAGGCTAATTGTTAATTTTAATTCAGTCTCAAATAAATCTTCATCGTGAAGAGTTGGACTTTACATATTTGATTTTAAAACCTCCTTGCGCTCCCGCGTAACTTTTGTCTACCTACTCTGAAGAAGTTATTGTTATTATTTCAGATATTTATGTCAAAATATTTTGTGCAAAGGCCTTAATTATAATTAATTTAAACCCTTTAAAACATGAAACCCAAGTTTTTTTATGAAATAATGAGGCTGTGATTGAAAAACTTCAGGAACATTATGTTTCCCTTTTAATTAAATTGTACAAAAGCCATATTAATTGAAGTGTTCTCTGAATTAAACATTTTACATTCTTATAAAAACTCATTGAATTCGTCACCCGTATTATGGGTGGAGTTTTAAAATCGTCCGAATCGATGCAGAACGCTCTCCATCGTGTATGCACGCGGTAATCAGCTTAACGTGATTCCGAATAAAATAGGTAATGGACTGAAAAAACGGTTTTTTGTCGTACACGTCGGATTTTACGGTAGGAGTCCTCTCTAGTGGGAATTGTTGACCTCTTACCAGACGGAATGAAGTGGAGGTTGTTTTAATAATGCCATTTCCGTGTTGTTTTTTAATTCTTTACTTTTCATTTCGAGCCAGTTTCGCATTCTGAGTCCCGTCAGTAAAGCATATTCTGAGGTTAAGTTGTGGTTAGAGGTAGTGGCATAGCTAGCACCGGAGCGAATATTGGTGTCACTCCAAATATGAAAACTGAAAAAAAAACTGTTTTTAACTGATTTCAAAAAAGGAGGAGACCATCAATTTTCGAGTATTTATTTTTACCCGACTTCAATAAAAGGAGGATGTTGTCAATTCGACGCGTTTTTTCCTTTTTTATGTATGTACATCGATTTCTCCGTAAATAGTGGATCAATTAGTATTAGACTAGTATTAATTCGACAGAGTTTAGCAGCGATGTAGTCTCTGTCTCCCAATTGTAGTTACTGGATATGCACTGGCTGATCTCGGAATGCAAGTCGCTTGAACGAGCCATTATAGTAGGTTTATCACCATGTGTATGGTGGTTGCTATACAGTCGGGTATAAAAATATGTACCCTCCCATAAGCATCCCGTCAGCTCCCATCAGCATCAGCACACATGCGCCCCTCGGTGGATATGAAAAGAATACTAACTTTTTCCGCAGTGCTATTACCACAGGGAACTGTGTCCTATATGAGTGACCGTCTAATTTCCTTATGTCAGAAACCTTCACGCAAGAGCTGACATAACTGTACAAAATTTCATCTCAATCGGATGAACGATATGCGAATGGTTATGAGACGAACAATATAAAAATATACAAATACATACATACCTACCTAAACATATTTTTTTATATAATCACATTCTATAATTTTTTGATGGTTGGTACCGCCGCTTTGTCTATTTTTGCCACCAAGCAATAGTGTGTAAGCACTGTTGTGTTTCGGTTTGAAGGACATTGAACCCACTGAAATTACTGGGCATTATAAAATTTAACATATTATGTCTTGGGGTGACGAGCGCAATTCAGTGCCATGCAGTGCTTTGTAATTCAAAGTTCTGTGTGGTGTTGTTTCTGTTGATGGGCAGGCGTGGCGCTTACCATCAGGCGAGCGCCTTGCTCGTCTCGTCATTCATCAAATAAAAAATAAAAAAATTAAACATTCTATTTTCTTATAACAACAAACCTTGTAATAAACATATAAAGTTATAGCTACTTAATCTTCGCATTATCAAAGAAATGGGGGGCAAAATATCCACACATAGTAGTAGCGGATCGTAACACTAAATAAGGCGAAGCGGCAAACAGCCGGCTAATTGTCGCCGGCAGCAGCTAATTAGGAATTATAGCCCGTTCTGTAACTAACAAACAATCCTGTTAGCTAATTTATTAGCGAATTTCGACAAACGCTACTTTGTACTTAGCGACAATTTAATTTATAAGTTAAGGCGTTCAATTACTGTCAACTTGTTATTGATAGCGTTATTTTTGATATGATAATGTGTTTCTGTGATTACTATTGTTTGTGTTAAGTATTTGGTGTTGTGTTGTTGGTTGTTATCTTATCTATACTAATATAATAAAGCTGTAGAGTTTGATTGTTTGTTTGAACGCGCTAATCTCAGGAACTACTGGTTCGAATTGAAAAATTCTTTTTGTGTTGGAGAGTCCATCTATCGAGGAAGGCTTTAGGATATATAACATTACGCTGCGACCATTAGGAGCGAAGCATCAGTGAAAAATGTTGCAAAAACGGGGAAAATTATTCATATTTGAAGGCTTCCGTTGCTAAGCTACCCAAATCTATACTAATATTATAAAGCTGTAGAGTTTGATTGTTTGTTTGTCTGATCACGTGGGCGGAGCCCCGAGCAAAAGCTAGTTAGTTAATATTAACCTCTGATATAAGTAGGTACGTCGCTCGTTTAGCGCTATGTTAGGTTTGCGACAATTGTGAAAGACCATATCACTTTAGTTAGCCAGACAATCTATTTAACTCTTATTAGCTTCAATGAAAGTATAAGTTCTATTATTATGCTAAAAAAACACATTAATTATTTTTTATTCAGAAAGAAATTTTAACCAGAATTATTAATAAACTTTACTAAAACAAAGTTTGGAAGCTAGTGTTTCCTAAGGAAGCAACTTGTTATATAATTACTGTTTACTGTTTTAACATTAATAAAGGAAAATTTCTTGATTAAATTATTTTCTCATCAAATAGTTTGGATTTAATTAGTTTTTCTAACTTTCATTATTGTCAAGATTATAATTTTCCCTCTTATCCCCTTACAACGTAGATAAGTACCATTAAGTATTATGTTATGAAACACGTTTTTAATACTCTTAATTGCTTTTAAGTTAAAGTATATTTTAGTATATTAAGCAGTACAAAAAATACCTGTGTTAATTACCTAAAATGCCTGTTAGAAAAATCCACGCGGTACGAAGCTTTATGCCGCTGCAAAAACCTTTCTGAAAGATATATGTTGAAGTGCATGCAAATTCATCCATTCAGGGAATATTGTCGCCATAAATACAAGCACACGGCTGTCGAACAGGGAACAGGGAAGCTTCCAAGTAGAAACTGTTGGATTGTAGTATGTTGCAATTCGTAGTTTCAGATTCCATTTTACAAAGCGCCTTTTCTTACATTCAATATGAGTGGGCGTGTTTATACCTTTGTGTTTGCTGTTGGGTTGGGGATGCAGTTTTGTTCGACTTTGTTTAAATAAGTAATGTATGGTTAATATTTTGGATCCGTAGGCTAAGTTTTTTTTATTGAGTATATACTAACGTAATGGTAAATATAGTGCAGTCCAAATGTGATATTGACTGTCAAGAGACTTTGCGTCTCTTTACAGTACCCAAAATTATGCCAGCCTGGTGTTTAGATATATGCCAGCTGTTTCTACAACTTTGGCGGACATTTAGCATTTGTATGATGCTCGCCGTTTAGTCGAGTACTAGTTACGTATATGATTCGAGTTTTTAATGTTATATATGACTTGTATCATCATTACTACCGCAAGCTCCACTCTTTAATGTATTAGAAAGGACTAGCTTGGAAACATACTAGCATATAATTATCGGTGTGATGTCACCCTCATCATTATCTAGTATGGAGAGCGCGTCGGATCCCTTGGTTGTGTCTTCACTATGCTATTTCTCAAGTTATTTCTTTCACGATCAAACTGAGGTGAAGCTAGCCCTACTCTAGCCCTAGTTGTTACTACGACATTGTTGTTTAAAAATTCACCATGCCCATAAATAAAATCAATATCATCTAGCAACAAATCAGTGAACTGAAAACAATTATCGAAAACTTTAAAGGAATTGAACTTGTTATTATAAACTGGGACACTTAAAACATCGTCGGGCAAAGTCACAAGTCCACTTAAGTCGGCGCCGAGCGACTCAGAAGATAAAATGTTGTAACATGAAAAATGGCCTCTAGGAGTTGAGCGAATGACTTGAATTATTACCGCAATGTACCGATGTTTTTCCTATTGTTATGCGGTTTAATCGTGGGGAGTTAATGCGTGGCTTATACTAAAGTTTTATCGTTAGTTAAGTTTTTGATTAGTTTCGTCATTATCTCGACAGGCACTGTTCTGAGATTATTAATTATTTTTTTAAGTGGATCTGTACCTAACGAAAAATAATTTGATAGTATTATGAGATAACTTGTAATGTTGTGCGTGTTACTGTGTATTGGCCTTATTGGGGCTGTAACATAATACGATCTATCAGACGTCGCCGATCTGTGATCGCGAAGCACCGATGAGATTTCTTTCTAAAAGCTCATTCTTATCTATCTATATATTTGATCTATGAGATTTGCGTAATGCACATTTAAAAAATCTAATAGAATGCTAGCGGCCGCTGTTCTACCATTTATTGTTTTTCAAGAAGTGGTTTTCAAATTTCAGCACACTATGTTTAAATAATCTTTCACATACATTTAATGAATAAGTCAATAGAAAAAGTTAATCTTTTACGTAATTCATGTCCTGTTATTGACGAAGCAACTTTAAAAAGTACAGTTGCTTAAGTTTCATAATTAAGCTGTGCGCTGTCCTAATAAAATAAATAAACAAAGTTGTAGGGATCAATGCTAAATTAGGACACCTATCATTTTTGATTGGGTATTCAACATCATTAGTAATTATGAACTAGTGTCGCCGCTAGAGCGATCAGAAACTATCCTAGCCATTTAAAGATCACCCGAAGTAGAAACATTCGACCTAGCAACAACTGTAAAATAACCGTATTAAGAGGAAAATTTCGCAGTAAATAACACGTCTTCTATGCGATACCTGCGAGATCGTATCTGAAATTGCCGCTGAGATTTATAGAGCATTGTTTGCGCCGTGTTTTGATTTGTTTCTGAGTCGTAAATTCATGAACGGCTGAATTTGGGAGTTATTCCTGCCGCCGTTGACACGGGCTCTTATGCATGTTTGATAAAGACGTTTCTACGATTGCGTATTTTCTTGGTTTTCGCACAGAACGTGTTTTAGTTTATGAATAGTAGTTTATATTTTTATGCGTGGGTTCTTTTGAATAAATCTCCCACGTTGTCAGAGGAAGTTATTTTTAATAGTATGAATGATGAATGACGAAACGAGGTCGGCGTTTGATTGTGTCACGCCTGCCCATAAACACATGACCTGCAATTACAAAGCACTGCCTGTCATTGGATTGCGCTCGTCCTTCCGAGACATAAGATAATAAGTTTCACAATACCCAGTAATTTCACTGGCTTCAATATCCTTCAAAGCGAATCACAACACTTACACGCTGCTGCTTTGTTCTAAGAGGTTGCCAAGAAAATAAGTGGAAGGTAGCCGTACGCGCAGTTTTACTACGACTATTTGAAACTGGATAGTTATTGCCGTTTTTCATGCTCTAGGATACGCCAATATTTTTTTAATGCTATGCGTGCTGGCATGGTTACATATTTGCTTGAATTTAGGTGACATCTACAGATACTAAATAAAAGTGATGCATAATTGACGGGCTTTCATATTACGTTTTTACTACCCTTTGAAGTGTATTGGCGTTAGGAGTCATCTAAAGTTAAGCATAGGTCGGTGAAAACGGGCATAAGTGACTTGAATTTGAAAAGCGGCTGATATTTCTAATAAGATAAAACCAAATTAAACTGAAACCTGGAATAATCCTTTTTTTTTAACTTAGCACTTACAGCTCAAGCCAATATCAATTGCTAAAGTATTCCAAGCGCGCGCAATGCTCGCTGTTTTTAAATTGTCTAGACATCCAAGTGGCGGACAGGCGAAAGAAAAATTCGCTCCTTTACAAGTAAACAGAATTTTCCTAATTCCCTTAAGAAAATTCCGTCAACACCCTCGGGCGACGTAACTTGCAAAAAGTATTTCGAGAAAAGTTATCGTTAACTTTGTATCAGATGCTAACTTCCGTAACGTGAAATAAATAGATGGGTATACTCTGCGCGCGATGGGAATTGGGTCTGCTTTAAAATATGGCCGCGATTTATTTTTATCCCGGTGCTTAGCTGATTGTATTTAACCAGAGGAAATCGAAAAATTATTACGAACTAGCTTTTGTTCGTGGATCAGCCTGCGTGAATGATCATTTACGATATAAAAAGTAGCCTATATCCAAGTCCAGGGAATGGTCACCATGTCAATATAAGTACTACCAGTTGGCCACGAAATAGTGCTAATTATGTTGTCACGGATGAAAATTAATTAAATTATAGTTTACTCCTTTCAAATAGGTATTAACGAAGTTCTATTCTACGTAATAGTTACTAGTCCGTCTCATGTCAATTTTTTTTTAAGTCGCCCGAAAGCTTCTGATTTCTCTTAACGACTGATATCAGTTGATAACAGCTGAGACTGACTTTTTACATGACCTCCAGCATTGGCTTTAGTTCAATCGGCTGACTTAAAAATTTACACTAATATGAGGTATTATGCTATGTATGGTGATTTCTATCCAGGCTAAGTAAGATAGAGATTTAATTATATATTCTTGTTAGATCACCTCTTTTTCACGGTTGAAGGAACAGAGAAATATGATAGTTAAAAATACTGACATTAAGTTGGGCAACATTGGAAAATTTTGTTTTGTTAATAAATATTTATATAAACATTATTACATAAGTATTATTATTCATAATACTTATGTAATAATGTCATTCATGTCATTTCATGTCATTCAAGGGTATTTACGATTGTAACCGCGTTTTGTAATAACAATAACAATTAAAAAACTATACTTTACATTAATTGCGTATAAGAAAATCTTCAAATATAAAATAAACAAGTGTAAATAGCGCGATAAAAAAACTGATTAAAACCTTAAAAGCAATTCGTTATAAACAGCATTGCTCCCGACTTCACACAAATCCCAAATGTAAGAGATAAAGCATGTCCACATTTTAAAATATTTCCAACAAAAAACTTCGCACAAAATCGGCAAGAATAATAATACAGAGCGTGTATTTAAAGTGAACGCAGGTAGATAGTGTCATTGACAATCGCGTGCCCCGGAGCCGAAAGTGTACACGAAACTATAAACAGTGCAACGTGGGAAATAGCGAATTGAGGCGAAAATTTCATGTGAATTTCGGTGCGATAAAGCCGCGATTGTCCACGCTGACTGCGAACGCTCTGGGAGTTGTCTGATTTTATTTTTGCACGTGCACCATTCTTTTGTAATGCAGCGTAATTTTGTCTTGTCTATATTATATTATCTTACAAATAAGTTGTTACTTTTACTAAAGCAATTGTTATTAAGCTTTGTTATTTTGTGTGATCTGCAACTTTGGGTGTGTCTGATAATATTTTGCATCTCAATTAAGTGTGATTTACTCGAATGAATATTGGGATATATTATTATATTCCATATTTCGTACTACACTAATAACGAAAACCATTTTAAGTATATGTGTATATTATGTGATTTTGTGACTTTTATTGTAGAGGAAAGATATCTCGAAGGATTTGTAGTTCTGAGTCGATTTTTTTTTCTCCAATAGCAAAATACATTAGCCCTGAGTGCAACGGGCTATTTTCCATTGTTTTATAAGTGAGTTTTCTGTAAAAAGTAAACATATAAAGACTCACACGCCAGAATCCTGAGTAAAACGTAGTATTTAAGAAAATTGTAAACTGGATATATTTTGAGACAGAATATTAAAATAATTATTATTACCCTTATTCCTTTTGAATTTCCCACACATTCCAATTAGAGTTGATCAATAAACTCGATTACAGTCCGGGGTCTATCGAATACGCTTCCCCGTTTCTGGAATGAACGTCAAATTAAAATCCATCAGAATCGAAGAGCAATCCATTATGACAGGCCCTTAGGCTGGACACGGACAGAGCTTCCCACTTGAAATATTACTCTGGTAATGTTTTTTATCGGAGTCTTCAAATTTATTGGACAGATTAAAGACTTTTAAGATAGGATCTTCGATTGCTTAGTACTTCAAGTTTTAATAAAGTGAATTTTTATATTTTGATGCTCGATTTCATTTGATTTTTTTGTGATTAGATCTGTGTTTGGTGAATAATCAAAAGTATTCTTTGACTTATTTCATTCTTATTTTACGATTTTTAAAAGAAGTTGGGTTTCTTTAGTTTAAAACTCCGATAAAAAAGTTTACAAAGGGGTACATTTTATTACGGGCATGAATTTTTTATTTTTTTTTATTTAATTGAATGTAGAGATGATCAAGGCGCTGATGGCAAGCGCCACGCCTGCCCATAAACCGTAGCAACATCACAAAGAACTTTGAATTACATAAAGCACTGTATTCCACTGAACTGCGCTCGTCATTTCGAGACATAAGATGTTAAGTCTCATAATGCCCACTAATTTCACATGCTTCAATGTCCTTCAAACCGAAATACAACAGTGCTTACACACTGTTGTTTAGCGACAGAAATAGACAAAGCGGTGTTACCAACCCAGGCGGCCTCTCGCACAAGAGGGACCTACCATTTTGTAAAATGTAAATTAATTAAGTTGTTTATGTTCTTGATGAATTGTTTAACCTAAAATAGAACTAAATCTGTTTTGTTTAACGTTTACATCGAATATAAACTCTTGTTGATTTAGGACGGATAATTTATCGATTGGTAAGTACCAAACTGATTATTCAATTTGTGATATTGTACTGCTATACATGATAATAAATGAGCAACAATAACTCGGCGGTCAGCAGTACGGACGGAAGCCGCGGGTTATCGAACCCGTGGAATGGTATCGACCACATCCAAGATTATGTACCTATAACTTTTCTAAATTACGTTTACATTCATTGTTAACTTGGACTTGCTTTAACTTAAACGCAAGGAAACCTGAACACTGAAGTTCTCTATTAGAATGTAGAAGGTATGCGAAATCTGCCAACCTGTATTAGGCCAACATGGTGGAGTAACATTTAACCCCCTATTATTCGTAGAAGAGGCCCGTACCAACCAGTGTTCTAAGTCTCGTATATGATATTAAAATACGTCATATTGATACGAATCCAGCTTGATCTACCAGTTCACGTCAGATCAATAGAATTCATTGAAATATCTCGGACCTATTTAATTAACTTTACCGAAGCATTATGGCCGATTTATACCCAGGTTTTATACCCGAGCCGGGTATTGTGCGGAGTCAATATCGGCTGGTTTATTGTCATCTGTCGACTGCGTCCGGGTCTTTGTAAAGTGAGCGGATTGGGGCCTGTTCTTGTTACATTATGTAGGGTTCAATTGCTGGGCGCTATTAGCGGAATGTCAGTGTGGGTGTTGTGGTTACTAGGCGTCTTGTTAATTTGATGCTTCAATGAAATGCGGATTTATTAGGGATTCATAACTGCTGCTCCAGACACTACATTGGAGTTCTCGTATTTGAGAGCGAGCTCTTGTGGCTTAAATCTCTAGTTGTATCTCAGAGGTTTTAAATTAGTAAAGCTATTTTGTAACCAGTGTTATACATGACATACAATTAATGATGTACAACACTGGATCTGGGTTGTAAAAATACTCACATGAAGTCTATACTAATATTATAAAGAGGAAAGACTTGTATTTTTGTATGTAACGAATAAACTTAAAAACTACTGTACCGATTTCAAAAATTATTTAGCCGTTAGAAAGCTATATTATCACTAAGTAATATAGTTACTTCTACTTTTTATCTCGGAAAAAGCAGATCACGCGGGCGGAGCCGCGAGGAAATGCGAGTATTAAAATAAAAATATGGTATAAAATACACCCATTTATTGGCAAGACCTCGTTTAGAAATATAAATATTGGCAAAGTTATTTGTTCCAGCTATATTTTCGCAGTGGCAGTATGATTGAACTATCTGACACATAAAAAGTGATTACAAAACGCCTAAATGTAAGGTACAGCGGTTGAGCGTGTTAGCTAATATTTTTTATCATTTGTTCGGCATTACCGTAGTACGGTGACACATCACAGGACGATCAATCATTTACGCTAGAATATCTTTCACATCGTTCAAATTACGTATATGTGATGGAAAATATTTGATTTTTGCTTTATTGAAAATTCTCTGGCTGTTTCTGTTTACATAAATACCCATGTCGATAAGATATAGATAAGAATAAAGCAAATAAACGGGATGGCTATGATAATAGGGGTTAAAAAAATAATGGATTGCTTGGTGGTGCAGTTGTAATGCTTATGCGGTACGACTGCTCTGAGCTGAGGTCTCGGGTTCGATCCCCGGGTCGGGTATAGTGATATTGAGTTTTTCTATCAAGAAATGCTCAGTATCAGCCCGGAGTCTGGAATTATGCTCGGTGTGGCGATAGGACATCATGGGACGGAAATACGCTCGGCGAAATATGGGTGTACAAGTTACACCTCTGTCTACCCCTTCGGGGATTTCGTGAGTATTTATGGCTTGAGGGTATGTAAAATAATAATAATATAATATGTATTTCTTCTTAGCCATATTTGAAGAAAATCTGTTCAGCCATTTAAAAAAATATCTATGATTGATTGACGCCAGGGTTTTTTAACGGTTAAATTATTATCAATCACCTCGATTAAACCAGCTTTAAAACCTCAAAATCTACGTAAGTTGACTTGATATTTTTATTATTATGAATAAGTTAAGTTACCTAAAACCTATTGCAGAAACGATTTTACAAATTCGCCGAAAAATAAATAAATAAGAAGCCATACTAATATGAAGGAAGTATACTTGTCAAATGATAGACGACGCAAACCTTGATGTCACTGTATACAATGGCCATTACGGTGCACGCGTGCGAGATTAACTAATGAGATGTTCCCTTTACAAAGCAGACTGATTGTCGCAGTCTCTTGTCTCAGTCGCGCACGTCAAAATAAGCTTTTACAATTTACGTGAGCCGTCTGCTCGTCTGCCTTTGAAAGCTATTAAAATATGAATTCATAAACAATCTTACAATTATATTACATTTGAAATAAAACTAAGTTAGACGGATTTTATCGCGGATATTTATTTTAATTTTGGTCTCGACGTATCTATAGCTTTTCAGCCTTCGTGGTCACGGGGACCGCGATAAAATTTGTTTAAATTAGTATTACAATAGCCAATTAAATGAATGTTATACTTTTTGTTTCAGGTACATGTGATATGAAAGTACACATGACATACGATGACATACGCAAGTTATGTGAAGTGAAGTGATATGGTGCGATTTGTTTACTATTTCGGACAATAGTTGTTAAAATGGGGACGGCTAAGCCTAGTGTAGGTATGGTGACCGGCATCGTGATCCTCGCTTGGATATCTAGTGAGTAATTTAAATATATTTTACATTATAACATCACCTCCGTGTCACAGTGGGTATGTAGCTGGCTGCGAAGAAACTGTGGCTTTGATTCCCGCACCGAAACAAATGTTTGGGTGTTGTGGAACTGCAAGTCCCTAAAAGATCTAGAACAGTGTTTCCTAACGTGGGGCCCACGCCCCACAGGGGGATAATTTGATAATTGAGGGGGGCAATTTAAAAATGGACTCGACACGACTTTAACCCTTTCGCTTTGGGTTATTTAAATGCAATGCTAGATATCGGTGACAAATTTAACAAAAAAATGTTTAGGTGGGGCATGGCCTAAAAAAGGTTGGGAAACACTGATCTAGAAGAAGATCGCATACTTTGCCGGACGGAGCGGTTTGCCGTACTGAGCAGTGGATTTCCATCCATGCAATGCGGTCCGCTCCGCCCCGTTGTTGCTTTCCTTTATAGTGAACGTACACTTATTTGTAATTTTGTGTCACTTAAATCTGTACTTTTTTTTTCTTAATGTAAATTTGGAGCATATAAGCTGTGATAGAGAGACAGACAGACGGACATTCAGACGCAAGAGTGATTGCATAAGTTCCGTTTTAATCGGATAAAAAGCGACAAAAAAAAAATTAAGCCGTATTTTGAGACCTTCTTGCGTCAGCTAAAATGGATATGAACCTTCAAATTAGTATTCGTAATTAATTTTCATCGCCAAAACCCTTTGTAAGCTAACATTACACAATCCACAAATAAATAATTGTAACGGTTTAATAATAAATTCACACTTCGAAGGCAAATGAACACCACGGTATTTAATCAAAGATTAACTCTAATTGTATTATGGTTGATTTATGCTGTTTGGAAACCCTCCAACGGTTGAAAAGTTAATAAGATAAATGGATTTTTTAGTTAAGAAACGAGTTATGATTAAATTGTAATGTTGCTTTATATGTATATTTTTATATAGATTGTTTGTTAAGAGTGACATGGGTAGGTGAAGTCTTTAAGAAAAGTACTTATTGTGTTTTCAGCTGTAATGATTAATAATACTAGCCTTGTATTATACACGTCTAGCTGCTGGGCACGGGCTTCCTCTACTGAATGGGAGGGATTAGGCCTTAGTCCACCACGCTGGCTACGTGAAGTCTGTCAGCTGTATGAAACAGTTATTTTAGCGTGCCCTGGCATTACTGAAGTTCATTGGTGGCGGTAACCGCTTATCATCAGGTGGGCTGTTTGCGTGTCTGTCTATTTGGGCATTAAAAAACCCTATCGTGCGGGCGGAGCCGCGAGCAACAGTTAGTATGAAAGTTAATTAATTTCAGGTTACTAGGTCTCTCTTATGCGAGGGACCGTCTGGGTTGGTACCACCGCTTAGCGCTTTGTCTATTTCTGTCGCCAGTACCAGTGTGTTAGCACTATTTTGTCGGGTTTGAAGGACATTGCAGCCAGTGAAATTACTGGGCGTTTTGAGACGCTCAGGCTCATGCTCATTTGCCGGCATGATCGTGCCGACCAACGATAGACACACTGTTTGTCTTTGGTCGACACTATTCCTGGATTGCGCTACACTTACCGTCAGGTGTGGCGTAGTCATTTTGCCGAGCCAGGAGAAAAAAAAAAAAAGGGTCACGAGCGCAGTCCAGTGCCATGCAGTGCTTCGTAATTCAAAGTTATGTGTGGTATTGTGTCTGTTTATGGGCAGACGTAGTGCTTACGAGTGACCAGCTAGTTTTGTCATTTAAGTCAATAAAAAAATGATTAGTTAAAATCTTTATGACTTTTGTGTTGACTTTTTCGATTCGTAGCGCGTAAAATGGCCGCGGATTGGAATCAATGGTCACCTATCAAATTATAGGATAAAATTAACTTTATGTTATGTTATGTTCGTTGTTTATTAATTGTCGAGCTGTTGTTATTACCACAATATGTACACGACGTGTATAGAATAGATCGATGCGCACAAACATCCTTTGTTTTCCTCGGTTCAGATATATGTTTACAACACATTTGATTATGTGTCGTATGCTGTTGGCACATGTGTCAGGGATGTATTTAAGCTATTGTTGCATTGCCAGAAATGCTGTTATTGAATTTTCGATGTGTATGTAGCTTAATTACTCAATAGCTTTGTGTGTCTGCTTCTGAGATAAGGTCATGGTAAGTTTATATTGTGCCAAATTTTCATCTCAATCCGTTCATCGGTTAAGCCGAGTTTGATTAATAAATAAACATCCAAATTTACAAACCCACAAACATCAAACCTGCTAAGTGCGTGTCGGACCACAAAGAGTGAAGGGTTCCGGAGGAAATATGAATGTCATAGTTCCAAACAAGTACAATATGTATACATAAAAAGGTGACCGTAAAAAAAGTTTATATGCTTAACCAACTTCATTTAAACTGTGAAAAACAATGTTATTTCTGCGATCGCTAAACTAAAATATTGTATAACCGAAAATATCCTATCTCTCAAAAACTATACAACTTAGTTTATTGAAACGAATGTTCATTGGTATTACTTATAAAGTCGCTTATGCTATATTCATTTTATTCAGAATTTACCACCACGCAGTTTAAAGGTTAGAGGGGGGGGGATGACATTTTTCGTGACTTTCTAATAAACTAATAATATAAATAATATAAAATAGCAACCTCCACATCATTTTTAGGACCTATCTAATGATATCACACATGCTTATGTGTAATAAAAATGGTTATTATTAAATACGCATATTGTACCAGTCGCTTAAAAACGAGAAATAAAATAAAGCTAGAAAGTACATACAATGGTCAAAAATAATTCATTCACATTCTTACACAATAACAATTACTCTTCTTACATAATGCATATTTTCTATTTAAAAGTATTAATTTCACAAGATCTCTTGCTATTCTAAAATATTATGTAAACATAATATGTCAAACCAATAACTTACGTTTTATTTTCGATACATAGAGTTCATATTACGACGGTCCCGCGAGTCGTAGAACTATCTAATAACATTTGTCCCAAGAAAATCCATAATAGCAGCGATAGAGTGCAAAAAACATCGCTTTTTTGTTGAATATCGACACAAATGTCTAACCAACGAGAAAATGATCGAGGTCCGAGTAAAAAATAACAATGTAACCTTAATATCTTCTATCTAGTAACATATTATTCAATTTTCTTCGACCAAAGATCAAATTGTGTCCCGAACATGTTTGAAGGGCGCGTGTATTGTGATGAGCAGAGCGGGAGCGGGTTATGTGTTACTGTTATGAATATCTACATTATATTATTTAAAATCATTGCTGCGAGTAGTCAAATGTCAAATTAAGAAATCGACCAGAGCTCATGCTCGTATCCCCGAGAGGGTAGGCATTATTTCAATGACTGAGTAATTAAGAAATTTATAAGATTTACGTAGTTTTTCTTTTTTCAAATTCTCTTATTTGTTTGTTTGTAGCTGGCTGTGAAGCGTGAGGTATGGGTTCGATTCCCGCTGGGAGACAAATATTTCTGGGATGCACAAATATTTGTTTCTGGTCTGGGTGTGTTTTCTTTATATAGGAGTTACCGTCCGTAAGGCAACCGGTTCCAAAACTACAAACCAAATTTTTATGTAACCTATGTTAGAAGGCATGCTGCGCCAACCCCACTGCGAGTGGGATAAGGTCAAGTAGAAGAAGAAATATATAATGTATACTACACACAATTAAGAATAATTTATTATTTGATAATGAAGGGCGTTCTTTCGCCTATGTCTATACACGTTGTACTTCCGAATGCGTGTGTACAGACCTGAAGTAACTTACTGTACTCCAGCCGTACGTGTTCCGCTTTGGTAAACTCGTCGTGTTGAAGAGAAGACACACATCGCTACGTGTGAGTGCGACGATTCTGAGAGTCGTTTGCAGCTTGCGTTTTGCTCGGCTGTCCAATTAAGAGGTAAAATTACGCTGGCATACACATAATTAAATATACTAAAATAAACAATTACAAACTTATTATAAGGGTCTTTAAATTACTTGGGTAGTAGGTAAATGTAATAGAATATTAGATAAATGTAAACATAAAACTTTTGTAGATAATTTATGATATTTATTAAAATTCATTGTTTCATAATGTTATTTTATTCGTCTGAACGACGAGACGAGCAGGTCAATCGCGAGTCTGATAGTAAGAGCAGCGCCTGTCCTTTCATTGCACTCGCCATTCTGTGATAAAAGATCTTAATTCTCATAATGCCTGGTAATTTAACTGGCTTGAAAGTGCTTCAAACCAGAACACAGTAGTGCTTGCACACTGCTACAGCTGGTTATATCTACCTATTACACATTAACGGGAAAAAACTGTGGTACCTACCCAGACGAATAAATAGCACCTAGAAATTAGGAATAATATCAATAATATAGTTATACTTTGTACACATCTTTTTGTTGTTTAATTGTGGTTAATTTAAATTATCAAATAATTAATTGTATCGTGATTCTAGCTAAACTGATGATGCATTACATTAAATTAGTGAAATTCATTGAAGATGATTGACTGATGTTAATTTAGCTAATTAACTGGGTGAAAACTGATCAGGAGATATTAATTTGCATGTTGATGGTTGTTTCTATGAAATTTATTTCAATAATTAATTCTTGTTTCGGGTTTATCGCATCTGAGTACAATTAACTAGTCTTTTACGGGATGAAAGTAACATTTTGCTTAATGTTCAGTTCTCTTTATCCTAATTTCGTCCAATTGGTGCAGTAATAGCCAAGATAATGTAATAAACAGTATCTTTCGCATTCATAATGTTAGTGTCCATAGATAGTGTCTACGAATAACTGAAAACTGCATTATACGAGTAAAACTGAAAATAAACAAACACAAACGGGAAATGCTCTTCTCTTCTTGTTGAAGCTCACTACAAGTTTTTGTTCACTTTCTCATAGAATACAGACTATAAACTAAAATATAATGCGCATTTGAATCTATTAGATTGAAATGATAACTTTCGTAGTTTCTAGTAACACTGGTTTGTTTAATATGTTTGGTTAGCATTTTTTTCTCATTACCATTTGAGACTCCATCCGGCGTGATTATGATGATAAAGCGTGATGTAGTGACCGCGTCTCTTGGGAGATGTGCTAAATTATAACAATCTCCTCATCAGTTTCAAGTGTTATCTTGTGGGACATATTTGTCCCCGACCGCAGCATCAAAAGTAGTGTAACTTTGCCATGCCAAGATATTTTTTTATCAACTTTTGACCATTATGGAGATAGGATATAAGATAGCGAGGAAGACATCTACAACGTTTTAAATTAATTTACTGAATAATGATTTTGTTACAGTGCAATATAGGTAAGGTACAATTGCTAGCTTTTTAACAAATTATTGTGTGATCACTTTTTCATCTATTGGTATATTTGCCATGTTGGTAAAGGAATTATTTGAAAAGTATGTAGATATTGTATACATTTCTGATATAAGGTTAGCAATTTCACTGTAGTTAATTTAAGTCATAAAGAATACACCTCTCTCCGCATTCGCTTATCGCTCCGTCACTCTATAACCACGCTCTTACTCTCGGCAAAAAGATATCACCATCCGAATGTCCGATATGATTATTCCCCGCCGTCTCAGAATCTAATAATTCGTTATATTGAAGAAAGTTTCTCTCTAACAAATTTACCAGTTAGAAATGATTTTCTTTGACCCGACTCCGGCCATTATTAGTATTACTCGGCCCTGTTGATGTTACGGTCCCAATGAGTTTTGCTAAAATGTTCATTTCATTCTTGCACCACCTGTGTTCCGCATAAAATATTTTTTCTAATATAAGCCGTAATGGTTATTAGCTATTTTCGAATTGTAAGTTGTTAGTCTCAGATGGTTTTCAGACTCAGACTTTTATATAAATTATTTGATATTAAGTCTGACTCAATATTCGTTATATTTAGATAGGTTTTATGTTTGAAAATAACGCGATATTATTCTAGTAAATTGAGTTTACTTGTATTACGGTCTCATTAATTATGTTGATGTTTTGTATATCCTTTTTTTCTTCTAACAGATGCAGATCACTGCACTGATTTATCTAATCATGCATCTGCATGTTCTCTGTAGACACAATCTACGAACCTCATGGAATAAATAATAACACTAAACGTATTAATCTTTGGGTATACATGGTGGGTATAGATGTGCTAGCCTTCTTGGCGCAGTGGGCGAGTAGCCGGTTGCGAAGTGAGAGGCAGCGGGTTCGATTCTCGCTGCGAGACAAATGTTTGTGTGAGCTACAAATAGTTGGTGATATATTTGTTTCGGTTCTGGGTGTGTTTTTCCCCAGAGGGTTGACATCGGTTGTTAAAATTACAAGCCAAATCTTTCTGTAACAGTGTTAAAAAACATGATGCGCCGACTCTACTGCGAGTGGGATAAGGGCAGATGGAAGAAGAGAGGGCTATAAAACAAGAGGTCGCGGGTTCGGTTTTCGCATCGAAATGAATATTTGTACCACACTGTAGACAGTTTTATTTGCAGCACGAATTGGCCGGCTCGATCGGGTTATTGGTACTGTCTCACAGAAGACCGACTTAGTAAAGTAGCGACCTGCTGCTGCGTTCTGTACGGATAATTAATCGCTTAATAATCCCTTTTCTTTATGGTCAGCAACGCGTCCATGATTATTCTGGTATTGTGATCGAGTAGGGGCGATCAAGATTATTATATCAATCCAGCAAAGTATACAAGTACACAGTACAAGTTTGGACTTTCGTATAACTTCAATTGAACTTCGGCCCACAATCAAACCAGACCGCCTTAGAATGCGAAAAACGTCACACGTTGGTCGACCAATGCTCGACCAATCATAATCAAACGGCATCAACGTTCGTTTCGTGTTTTTACACCACATTCTACCCGCAAAAACATTTACCAAAAAATATACCTCAACAATTCAAATGAAAATGCAGAATTATGTAGTGACATTTAAAGTATCTTTCGAGAGAGCTGTATTTGCAGTCGCTTGCTTAAAGGCTTTAGCTCGAGAAGGAAATATTATTCCTATTGAACGGTAGAAAGACCTCTTTGAACTGCATAGTCGATATACATTTTTATTCGCAGAGATTCTGTATTGGTATGCACTTTCAATATTACCTTGTGACATTTTTGTACCCAAACTTTGGTACTTTTCGTTTAGTAGATTATAAAAATGGTAAATCTTAAATGGTAGAGTAATGGTAGAATCTCAAAAATCGAAACGCCAAAATACTTACATACTGTTACATGGCCGTAGAAATAGATAAAGCTTAGGCTCCAACCCATATGGCTTTGCGCTTACGAGGGATCTACCAGGAGGTACCACCTTGCAAGTGCAACACCGATGTGTACGATAAAATTATTTCACCCCCCGTAGTACTAGATACAATTGCGTTGCAAGGACATAAATAAAACTACACTATAGATAACAGCAAACGTATTGATTAGAGTTTTTTTACTTATAACTAGAATATTATAGTGAAATGAAATGTCAGATCCTTAGCATGAATTTTATTAGTAATTTGAGACCAGGCATAAACCACAAGACTGTGTTACGCCAAACGCTTCAAAACCAGCTCACAAAGTTTATTAAGTCCGTAGTGTCCCCGTCACCAAGAAAACAAGCGCCGCCTTTCCAATTTTGTGGCCATGAATTGTGTCCGGTTGAAATTAAACCCCAGTTTCGGACAAACAGTAACGGATCGATGGCAAGTAAACATGCCCATCGTACAGACGGCGTAATAAATCAGTGACGAATTGCTTCCTAGTCCAACCATGTTGAAATACAGCCAGATTATACGCACGTAACAACAGTTCTAAAATTAGATGTATCTATAGGTGAGAGATTAGGGGCTGACCGTCGACGTTGCCAAGGAAACGTCGGGATTAAAACCCTTGCGATAAATCAGCGTTTTGACGTTTGCTTTCGTATCGCAAAGGTCTGGCATAATTGATGTGGTGTTTGTACAGGATATGTGGGATTTAATGCGTTTTGGGTAATGGATATCAGTAGAATTGAGACATTGAGAGATTGTTTTACACTTAAGTGTTTAAATGTGCTCGTTTCTACTTAGGAATTGTTCAGCTCAGTATCTTCTCAGAATTGAACGTAAAACCAGCAGACAAGTAATGGGAGCGCATATTAATTTACGATTTCGTATGAATGCCGTGTAATATGTTTGTTTAGAGCATAGCATAGTTTACCGGCGTAAACAAGTCAATAGGTGTCACAATAGCTAGTGATCTCCACTGCCTATGAAGAATCACGCGTTGTCTTTAAGGAAAAGGATAATTAAAAGGTTGGAAAAGGAAGGGGATTTAAGTTTCCGGATATCTCACACACCATACGAAACAAAGCACCAAGCCGCTATTTTACGTTGATTTTCTCTGAGACAGTGATAAAAACCCTGTCGAGTAGGTACATTCATGCTATAGACAAAACTGTCGTTTTACCCGTCAAAATCAAGTTAACGAACCAATAATGAGATATGGTTACCAGATACCTCACGTATCCAAGTGGTTCTACTACTAAAAGGTTATGATAATGAAAATGTTGGACATTCTACATCAGAATAACTACTTGTCTAAAAATAATAAACTATTGGTTGGTGTAAAAAGTTCATTAGACCAGATACCCTTGGTTCCAACACAGTCTATATTTCTGGCAACGTTCACGCGAACGAAGTTGCGAGCAAAAGCTATTGTTATGGTGAAGGGCAGTAGAATTTGACCTAGATCTGCACAACAAGGTTACATGCCTTCGTCTGCACTGTAGGATTACGTCTTACCTTGTACAGACGCTTAGGCTGGAATAGGTGTCAGTATAGTGTATAAACTTATATGATCTGAATATCGTCCAAACAAAAAATAATTCCCGTCCAAAGATAAATAAGTAATCAGTCGCTTATATCTGATAAAGGGCGTACTTGTCAAATTACCCAAATCTTGACGTCACCCTGCAAAATGGCCCTTACGGTGCCCCCATCTCGCCTCCCATCTTTGCTCATACTAATATTAAAATCCTAATTGCGGGTTCATTTATGAACTAATATTGATCGTGTTTAACAAAAAAAAATCTTTTTCGTATTATTTTCTGTTGCGTATAAAATAATGTACAAAAATTAACATAGGAAACTAATATGCTGGTCTGAAGTTGATGTATATACCCTGGCTGAGCCCGGAACGAAATTTAAAGGCGGGGCAGTTTGAAGGGGTTTCGCCATGTATATGGTGGACGATATATCAATCACTGAATATATTTTTTGGCAATTAAAGACAGAAGTACATGCTTTTGAGGTTGATTCGGAACCTGTTAATCTGGATTCGGTTCGTACCATTCCCCGCTTATCGCTGCTTGTTTTCACTGTTAAAGCTATTATTAAACCATGAATACTTACGTGCTCTAAAGGCTGCAATTGAAGTCGTGACTTCTATCTCGGTAATTTTTTTCACTGTTCGAACGGTGTATGAGATGTTATATCTGAATTACATCATCATCATCCGCAGTCTAACATACTGCTGCTCATCAGCCTTAGTGGAGTAGACCAACCATCTCCGTCCCATGCTGATCTCATCCAAATACTATTTGCGTGTTTTTAATGTCACAAATCCTCGCACGTTGTCCGGCGTTCAGAGTATCTCTTGCTAATTGCTGGATTGGCTCCCTAACTAACCTGCAACGTCTACGCTGCCACATTGACTAAGTTGTGAAACCTTGTGACGAAGTGGGATGGTCTCGGGGTACTCTGGTATGCTGCTAGAACTATCTCTGGCCGCTTTGTGGCTTATCTCGTAAGGAACTCAGAAGCTCCTTAACAATAAAGACATTGTCTCTCACATCTCAGGCCGCACGATGTATTCGTCCATCCTGGGAAACTTTACGTAACAAGCCCTTCTAATAAAAAAGAAAATATAGCAGATGTATTTGTATAATAAATAAAAAAATATCCCTAAAGTAAAGTTATAAAGCAATAACAGGCTTATAAAATATTATTCGGCTTTTTATGGATGTAACCAAATTATAAACAACAGAAGATTGTTGTTCATAAGCTCATGAGAAGGATCTATCAAACTTTGTTTGACAGTATTTCGTCCTACTTTAGCGGATATTATTACATTAAGGATGAAACATTACGAGGCTTATCAATAATTATGTTTTTGATCTGTAGTCTATAACCCCCAATATAGATAGAGTTAATTGCAAGACTGAGGCAAAATTTTCAAAGAATACTTATAGCAGAATTCAAAAAGCCGCGTATTTATTTGCACTTCATATACACAGATGTATATAGGCGGACTTAATGCCAATGGCATTCTCTACCAGTGAACATTAGGATGGTGCAGAGATAGACAGGGTAGGTGCATCAAGTATAACTAGGAATAAACTAAACTAGGAATGTGCGTATTCCAATTTCAAAATAAGAATCTTATGACATGTCTTCGTAAATAACAGTTTTCTGTGATATTCTCTCTACTTGTAAATGGGGCTATAGGATATATATACCAAGAGCTCGGCTCGAACTATGAAGTTCGCAAATCCTTACTTCTGCCGGACCATAAACCTGTGGAATAGATTGCCGGCACACGTGTTCCTTCCTTCTTATAATATAGAGTCCTTTGAACTGAATTTGCAAAGCAATTAGACAGATCGGCATAATTCTGACGAACATTATTACATCGTCTGTCGTTGATCGATACTATTCTTGGATTGCGGTACAATTACTATCAGATGAAGCGTAGACAGTTTCCCGAGCCAGGATAAAAAAGCACATACCGATCGATCCAGTGTTTGTCCGATTTATGTAAGTCCGATGTCTGGACGAAAAACATGTATTTTTTTAAGTACTGATGTTTGCAGTTTTCAAAAGAAAATGAAGCTCTACGCTTAGTTGGCTATGACAAGAATTTTTCACAAATTACACGGCACAAATTCAAAGCTCAATGTTATGGAAACTCGGATAAAAAGTTTGTTAAGGGAGATGTTACGAAACTTGCATTGCATGTTTAAGTAAAACTTTTATAAAGGAGGTAGGTGCTTCAGAAAAAAACAGGCTTACCAAAGTGAAAGGCGAAGGTATGTATTTTTTTAATAGGTATATAATCTGTATACTTGCCGGGAATCTTCTATGAATAAATACGGAAGAATGAATGAGTTGATTTCTTACACTAGGGGTGTCGCGCATCATATTTAACCACTAAACATGTTTATCGATATTACATTTTTATATGATTTAACGTTACTCATACATCGTTTTATTTTACCTTTTGGGATAAACTGCAGGGGTTCCTGCTAATGGGATACTGGCCACCCCTGCAATATCTCATCGCAGGGTTAAGGGACTTGGGAAGGGAGGGGAGATTTTGGGAAGGGAAGGTAAAGGATAAGGGAGTAAGCCCCTCGCGAGAACCGGATATATACTGGCTGATCTTGAAACGCGATCCATCAAGATGTGCGGGTCACTATGGCAGGCTTTAACACCATATATACGTGTGTATAAATATCCTACCACCAGCTACACATACATGTTTAGTCGTTAAATTCAATTTTAGGTTCCATGTGCAATTCGACCTAAGTGTTACTTTCCTGAAATCATCAAAAAATCTAGAATGTATAAGGCTTAAGTAAGGGTACACGTTATATAGAGGCACATTTAGATTTCCCCGAGGCATGGCCGAACTTTCATGTTATTAAAAATCCAGGAAGTCCCCAACTGTTATTGGAACTGACGTTATTGAAGCATAGTGGTAGGTAGCACCACGTGCATGTTATCAACCGAACGGACCGTTATTCTATTTTTACCAATATACTTTTTTGTGTCCCGATCGCATGGAAACGTTCAGACGTTATACAGAAAATCCATTTTATGTTGATCTCAGTGGTGAATACGTTTACTTACTTCTGACAGGTCAAGTTACATATTCGATTGTACCCAACCTAATTGATCAAAATTACTTCACTTTAAACAGGAAAATATAATAAACAATCGACGATGCATTTAGCGTAAGCAAACAAACCAACTAGTATAGTAGGAAAGGATTACAAAAAATATTCGCTCTACATTCAATCCACAATCCGAAAAAGTTTCGGTCTGAAGTAACCGTAGTTTGTATGATGGGTTACACGCTATTTGGTTTATCAAATATGTATTCCTAATCTCCGAATCGGGTCGGATGTTGTGCATAAACACACTTTGCATTAAAAAATATATTTTACTCGATGGTGGGTCCCTTGTATGCGAAAGTCCATCTGGGTTGGTACCACCGCTTTGACTATTTCTGCCGCCAAGCAGCGGCGTGTTAGCACTGTTGTGTTTTGATTTGAAGAAAATTGATGTCCGTGAAGTTATTGGGATTTATGAAACTTGACGTCCTATGTCTCAGGATAACAAACGCAATCCAGTGCCATATAGTACTCTTTAATTCAAAGTTCTTTGTTGTGTTGCTTCTATTTATGGGCTGGCGTGGCGTGCTTAAATAGAAGCAAAAACTTACATATAGCGCGGATAGGGACAGGTGAAGGAGGGAGAGAAAAGGAGAGGGCGGGGTATTGAGCCTCCGGGTGGCACTTAAGGTATGGTACTTCATACGATTACGGCGCTCACAATCACCGACCGCTTGAATAATAATAACACAGGTCTGCGATGAAAAAGTTTTTTAAATAAATTCATCATCAACATGTAGGTGTTGGTCTATATATAGCAAACATAAACTTTGTTTTAACATATCACGTCACATTTTTTTTTTTACCAATGTAACATAATATAGGTAATTCTAAAAACCGCGCCATAATAATTGTGTATCCTGATCTTTCGTCTGTAACAAAGCCAGTTCCACATGGGCCCGAATTACCCTTACCGGTTCCTACTAACACTAATAGCTACGTAAAGCCTTTATCACAAAATTCAAAATACAGTGCAGTCAGTGATGATATTTTTCATCCTACGGCGGACTGTTGCTGGATGATACATAGAGATGAAATAAAAAACCATAAACGAAAACCAACAAAACGCAGCTTTTATCAAAAAGAAAACGTTGATATTAATTGTTTTCTTTATGTATACCTTAATGTTGTATTTTAGTATCTATAAACTCAATAAAACTTTACAAAATAATCTCAAATGATCCTCATTCATATTATTACATTTTTGTTTTGTTCTTTTTCGTATTCAAATACTATATCATCTAAATCTGATAAATGTGACGTGGTATATATCATATGAATACCGTTTTCTATTACTTTTAAGACAATTAAAACAAATATTAACCATTCAATAAAAAAACCTTTCAAATTTTTTTTTTCGCAGACCTGTGTAATCAATGTTTACTAATCTTTTATTAAAAGGCTAAACGCATTCTTTATCACTTTAAATAAGTTTGGGATTTAATAATAAAAAAAAAACATATCTTTACGTAGTATAAAATGAAGTCATGATATGAATGAAGTCATGCCGTGGAGCGGCGGCTTGAGAATACAAACCGCTTCCCCTTATCTTTCCCGAGGGGGTCGTAAGAGGCGACCGAGGGATCTTTGAGCCAACATCCGCTCAGCTGGTGGTAGGATGTTTACATCCGGCCGGATAGCGACCACCGTACACGTGGTGAAAAACCTGCCATAGTGACTCACATATTGTGTGGGTCGCGTTCCAGGATCAGCCTGTGTACATCCGGTTCTTGGGGGGCCTGCAGCGTGACATGATGGCTGGCAGAGTCATGTATATCGGTTCATTGTCGGATGGAGATGGATTGAACTGCCGGCCAGGGAGACCCGTAGAAACGGTTGTCCCGCTGGCCGCCCGTGGTACAGTACAGGGGCCCAATCGAGACTAACCACCTCGAGAGGCTGCCCCACCATGCCACGCATAATCTTGGGTAGGTCCGTCGTGCCGATTGGTGACCGGATGTGGGGTCCCGGCGGCCTATCCCGGGAGGGTACGGGGGCCCTTCCGTCCGGCGGTTCAGTCTGTCTCCGTTCGGCAGCCTGGTAACTATGTGCATGTCACGGTCATCCATCTGTCATGTTGCAGGTCCCTCAAGCTGCTTCTTCCTTCTTCC
Source organism: Amorpha juglandis (assembly GCA_949126905.1). Classification (NCBI taxonomy): domain Eukaryota; kingdom Metazoa; phylum Arthropoda; class Insecta; order Lepidoptera; family Sphingidae; genus Amorpha; species Amorpha juglandis. The sequence continues at coordinate 9,460,030 of OX421365.1, forward strand.
TTCCCCATTACCCACCATGACAGTGCCATTAAAGAGAGCGAGGCTCTAGCCGTAAGTCTCGACATTGCTAAGGCATTTGATAGGGTCTGGCACCGTGGTCTTCTCTCCAAGCTTCCGGCATATGGGCTCCCCGACAACCTGTGCACGTGGATCTCCGGCTTTCTGCATGAGCGCAGAATGCGTGTCCTTGTCGAAGGACATGCTTCACGGCTCATGTCAGTTAATGCCGGAGTCCCACAAGGCTCTGTGCTTTCGCCCACCTTGTTTATTCTGCATATCAATGATATGTTACCACTCGGTAACATTCATTGCTATGCAGATGACAGCACAGTGCATGGGCGTTACTGCAGTAAGCCTCCAGGTAGCCGGGAAGTCACTGAGAGGGAGCGAGTGAATCTCGTCATTGAGCTTAACCGGACCTTGGATCTCATTTCGGAATGGGGTGCAAGGAATATGGTTGAGTTCAATGCCAAGAAAACACAGGTGTGCGCGTTCACGTGCAAGAAATCCCCGTTCTCTCCCCTCCCCAATCTTCGGGGTATCCCGCTCGCAATGCGGAATAGCCTTAATATCCTGGGTATGGATATTTGCTGCAATCTGAATCCAAGGAACCACATCGAGGGCGTAATATCCGCCACTTCACGCAGGGTCGGAATCCTGAACAGGGTGCGTCGGTTTTTTACTCCCGGTCAGCTTTACCGCTTATACAAAGCGCAAGCGCGGCCGGGTGTGGAGTACTGTTCGCACCTTTGGGACGGTTCCGCCCAATACTTACTCGATGCCTTGGACGGATTGCAGCGTCGGGCTGTCCGCGTTGTGAATGATGCAGACGTTACAAGACACTTAGAACCGCTACAATTGCGGAGGGACATTGCCTCACTGAGCGTCTTGTACCGTCTGTATCACGGTGAATGCTCCGAAGAATTGTTTGACCTTATCCCATCCTCGCCTTTCCTTAACAGAACCACGCGTGCTGGCTTGCGGAGTCACAGCTTCGTGGTCTCCTCCATCTCGGCTCGAACTAAAAAGTTCGCAAATTCGTACTTCTGCCGGACCATTAAGCTGTGGAATAGTTTGCCGGCACACGTGTTCCCTCCTTCCTATAATATTGGGTCCTTTAAACGGAGTGTGAAGAAGCAGTTAGGCAGGCCGGCATAATCGTGCCGACCAACGATAGACACACTGTCTGTCTTTGGTCGACACTATTCCTGGATTGCGTTACACTTACCATCAGGTGTGGCGTAGTCATTTTGCCGAGCCAGGATAAAAAAAAAAAAAAAAAAAAAAAAGTCGCTTCCGCTGTCTGTTCACTTAGATCTTTTAAACTATTCAACTGATTATATGTAATGCAGTTTTCATCAATATATCACGCTATGACCCATGGGAGCAGGGCAGTAACATGCAGGTGAAACCGCGAGGGACAGCTAGTTGAATATAAGATGATCTTAGAAAGCAAGAAATCCAAAAAATATTTAGTTAGTACTTGTATTAAAATATATCTTATGCAATGAACATAAGGACCACATGCAAACAGCTAACGTTCGTTCGATTCCGGTTTCCACGGCACTCAAATTCAACACAGTTGGAATCACGTTCGCAGACTAATAGCTCAATAAATACAGAATGGATAGCTGTAATCCAGAATGAAGAAGTAGGAGCGAGTCGGTGCTGCCTACTATGAAAATGATGCATGTAAATAGGTAACCAGTGTGACCCTCGAAGTTAGGGTTGTCACCTGAGATGAATATGTATTATTATATTTTATGATTTGAAGTGATTGCAAATTATTTAAACGATAGCTAACATAATCCCTGACACACGTATTCAACGAGACCTTTTCTATACGAAGATTTCTGTATTTATTAGTCTGATTTTGTTAAGTAGCTAACCAACCAATGACATAAAGAAAAATATCCGATTGCGTTCGCTAAGGGTCTTCATAGCAAGGTTTGTGGATAAGTGTGGAGGCAATGAGTTCTGATTTTTAGGCCGTGAACGCGACCTATCGCTATCCAGGGTCTAAGGAGATGTCAACACGACGCAGTTTTAGGATAATTTGCTGTGCCAATTAAATAAATAAATGAATGCACCCAACAGTCACACACATAGTCCTATATCGTGGGTATCAGGAACTACGAGGGATTTGCGGTCCCACAACACCCATACCCGAAACCAATACTAGTGGATCACACAAACATTTGTCTCGGCGTGGGTTTCGGACCCACGGCCTTTCGCTTCGTAGCCGGCTACTCGCTCGCCGTGCAACGGAGGCTAAAACATAAAATATTTACAATTATGTAATTGTTCTAGATCAGAATTTCAGCTTTTTATTTATGAATTAAAATCTCCCAAGTATAACTTAATAGTAACGTTAAACATAATTATACTAAACTTTGACATTTATTATCTTTTAGCTAAACTTGTTAGTTTCACGAATAGTGGGGTGTGTATGTAATCTATAATAATATACTTCAGGATGTGGTAATCTTTAATTATTTTTTAAAGATACTTGTGATAATCTGTTCCAAGCATTTCATCCTATGTCTAACAATTTATATAATAACTAATACTTAAATACTTTTTAGTGCAACTCCGTAAATGTACTATTTTGCCCATAGTAGGTACAGGAATAATACCTAATCCTATGGAATATTTCTCTCGATGCATATGATTATTAAAAAATAGTAATTAATTTCAAACATATAACTGGTAACCCTACGTACACCGCTGTGTAGTGGAAACATAAATTACTTGCCCAATTGTTTCCTATAGCCAGCCTTTCGTGTCTCCCATTGCCTTTATTTCGCCCTGTTAAAATGTCGCTACATAACACTTTTTGTTTGAAATAAAATTGAATAGACTTTTCATTTTTTTTTGCGCTGGCCACATTCGTTTTTTACTGCTTATTCGGGTGAAATGTTATGTTGCTTTAGCTTTCTGGGATTGTTTTTGTTTGTCCATTATTTTAGGTCGGTAGGATAAAAAATTGCCCCTAATATCATTTAAGGGACGACTTTTCAATCCCCGAGTACATGTTATTTATCAGATAAAATGTGTGACCCAAAAATACAATTTGAAATTTCACATTCAAATTGCATATTTGCAATCATTAATTACAAAGTCCACACATAATTTAAAGGTAGATTATCCGAGAGCTGAAGGCATAGATAGGTAACGCAACTCCAGCCGCTACTAATTTAGAGCCATGTATCTATTTGTTTGGAATTTTGCTTATAATTTTAATTGTAGCAGAACATTTGCTTACCGAAAATCTACCAATTAAAATCATTTTACAAGATGATTAACTACTAGTGTATTCCATTTTAATATAAGTTCGTGTTATAATCCTAACTAATATTATAAATGCGATAGTAAGTTTCTTACGATTGCACGTCTAAATGCACGTCGAAACCGTTTTTGATGAATTTCGATGCAGAGATAGGGCCCTGGAGGCGGTTATAAACTACTTTTTATCCCGGTAAAGACTGTTCATGCCAGCGAATGCTAATTAGAATGTAAAACATTTTTTTTTTTATTAGTGTAATTTTCGTTTTTAGTTTCGGATTTCGGCTATTATTATTAGACATAAAATGCGCTTGAATAATTGAAAAACTCTATCTCATATATAATTATTATCTTCTACATAAAAGGTTTTTAGTTAACAGTCTATATTAGGTTAATTTCTCATTTCAATGAACATTCCAAAACTCCGTAGAAGCAGTGAATTACAGTAGGAATGCAGCCGGCGTTATAGTTCGGTATAATTTAGAGCCTTCCAGCATCAAAACGCGACATCTGTCTGAGCGCATTGGCGTCCAAAACAATTTCGTATTCTGCTATCTACCCGATAGTTGAGCTAACAATTTGCATTCAACTCCCTTCAGGCCTATACGGTGAAGGTTCTGTTAATTTTGTGCTAATATTATTTGTATAATGATTTCTTATGTTTACGCGAATATTACTCAATGAAATAAAAAAAACAAAATTAATAAAAAGCAGCGATAAAATCCGTTTTATTTCAAATATTTGTCATTTTGTGATAATAATCCGTTTAAATTAGTTTTATTTCAATTAGTTGTCATTTTATGATAATATGTAGTGTTCGCTATTTATTGTCATAGATTTTGTTTGCACCTCAATTAATGTAGACAATTAAAATGTTTATAGTGTCGTCTATGTACCTATTTAAATTTATTTATCTTGTACTAATTTGACGATGCAATATAGTCCTTTTGACTAAAATATAAATAAACATGTGTAAATATCAATTATTACGTTAGTTTATAAGGTTTCTAATTTTTTGAAGTGATAACTTCTTATGGGAGGGTGAACCGAAACGTTCCGTAACGCGAGCGGCGGTGAGCGGAAGGTTCCAGAATATTCGAGAACGTTCCGTGAGACGTCACGCGGGCCAGTTGACCAGCCAGCGCTAGCCGACTTTCTGGAACTTCGATAATTTCGATGTCCCAGGTAGCGTCACACGGTGACCAGTCGGATTGGACCGGACTTTGACAGGACTTTGATCGGACTGTGTTCGTTTTTTTTTAATGGTGAATAGACATTTTACCGTAATTTTGTTTTTGAGACGATATTTTACTTATTTTATAATTTGGAACATGGTCCCGAAAAAAAGTACCAGGTTCGCATAAACGCGAAGAGAGTAGAATGTCCATTTTTCATGGCGAGTAGCCCGATTTGGACAAAGAAAAACTTTTTAGGTTTTTTCTTATTTGGAACACGTCGCCGTAAAAAGTACCAGGCTCGCATAAACGCGAAGAGAGTAGAATGTACTTTTATCATGTCGAGTGGACATGTTGCCGTAATTTTGTATTCTCGCATCTTGTTTGGTAAGTTTTCACTTCTGTCGGCACTCCCGGAGTGCAACCCGTATTTTTTTTTAATAGTGTAAGATTCAATGATTATGAACACATCAAAGGATGTACGGCCGGTTTCAATGTTATATTCATGGACAGATTTAATTACGAAGCAGACATTAAAAAGCTGAGATGTTGACAGTCTATATGGTCCAGTCATTTTAGTAAGTTCACCTCGGAATCCGAGATACCCAGCTGTTAAGTCTGTAAATACTTGTATATTGACACCCTAAAAGTTGTCTCAAAACCTACATATGGTAGGGTGTGCGCAACTATTAAATTTCAAGGTCACAAAAATCGCTTTTTTTGTAAATATCTCATTTCCTATGGGTTTTTTGCTATTTGTTTCCATTACCAATATTGTAGAATAAAAAATTCTCTACAAATTTTGTTAAAAACTTTTTTCATACGGTGAACCGTTTTCGAGATAGAGGGCGGAGAGCGCGCGGTCACAAGTCCGTCATTTTGAAAGTTAAATGAACGAAATTTTGTATTTCGGTTATTGACGTAAAATAAATAAATACGTGTTTCAGGAATTTTGGAAATTTTATTTAATAAGGGATGAAAAAGGGGGTGAAAGTAAATGCGATACTGAGTTTGTTTGTTACGCTTTCACGCCTAAATCACTGAACCGATTTTGATGAATTTATCTACAGAGACAGATGGAGCCCTGCAGACGGTTACAGGCTACTTTTATCTCGGAAAATGCTGTTCACACGGGCGGAGCCGCGAGCAAAAGCTGGTATAACATAATAGTTAATAAAAATTGACAAATATTTATAATCATTGATTTATCGATAGTTCATCAACTATATATGGCGCGTTTTCGACCGGAGGCACCGTTTGACCTGAAGTGATCCTGTGACCGCGCGCTCTCCGCCCTCTATCTCGAAAACGGTTCACCGTATGAAAAAAAGTTTTAAACAAAATTTGTAGAGAATTTTGTATTCTACAATATTGATAATAGATACAAATAGCAAAAAACCCATAGTAAATGAGATATTTACAAAAAAAGCGCCAAAAACAGCTGAGTATCTCGAATTCCGAGATTCTTACCTAATTTAAGCTAAAATGACTGGACCAATAATGACAAAGATAATCACAGGGCGAGTATTTTTAGATTTTATTATTTAACGGATGAAAAGGGATGGAAATGTTTGTATTGGAAATATTTTTCAGCTCTAATTTATAAAAAAAATTGGTAATAATATAATAATTAATTTATTCAATAATCTCTAATACAATGAATGAAAGATCCGCTAAAATTAAGAGGCTTAGAAATTAAAAATAACATTATTTCGATAATATGTTTCGGATAACGTAACTTATAGGTTGTAATAATAAAAACTATGGAGACAATTATTCAATTAGTATAAAATTCAACAATCATAGCACATGCAGAAAGAACTTGAAAGAAACAATGTTCTGTATAATTTCCATTCCTTTGTTCCATCACTGTTTACTACGAATGAAAACAAACTAATACCGATACATCTGCGAACAGCCAAGCGTGTTCAAAACAAAGTGGTATAGAGGTCGTAGGACGGATAACCTCGGTCATGTGTTTCAATGAGCTTATTTACCCACTGGGACGTAACCAGGTGCCTGTACGAGTGGCGCCGGCCCAGATATATTATTATGTAAACGATACACATGATATCTTACAGGTGTGTCTTGTTACGACTCGAAGACCTGATTTTGTTTTATATAGCTAATAATAAGATGTAAAGTGTAGGCAAGGTAAGGCAGATTTAAATTTAACTTTTAATTAATTTAATTATTATTTTATTTAATTCTTATTTTATTTAATTAATATAATTTTGAATTAATTTAATTTATTAATAAATTAAATTTTTATTTACTTTCAATGACGAGACGAGCAACTCGCTTGCCCACGCGCCGGGTTACCTAAGCGCCACGCCTGCCCATAAACAAAAGCAACACCAAATAGTACTTTCAATTACAAAGCATTTCGTGGTACTGGGCTGCACCGGTACCGATAACGATCGCAGTATCATCATCCGGAGATATAATATATTGAGTCTCATAATGCCCAGTAATTTAACTTCTCTGTTATATCTACTATGCCTTGTTTTCTAAGATGTTAGATAATTAAATGTGTGTTGTTTTTTTTGAGCACTGCAAAGTGTCTACTGCATCAGATGCATATTGCAGTCCAAATATAGAGTCGACCGTTGAGAGGCGTTGCGTCCCGCGACGGTCGTAAGAATTATGACGGCTTCTAGTAACGGGATAAACACCGGCTTACCTCGGAAAGCTATTCACCGAAACGAGCCATTATGGCGGGCGTTTCACCACATTATATTGCGCAGCTTCATTCTTAGAGATTTATAATGGTTTGTAATATTGTTCTACAATTTATGGTTTGATCCTACTAATATTATAAACGCGAAAGTTTGTAAGTATGGATGGATGTATGTTTGTTACTCTTTCACGTAAAAACTACTGAATGGATTTTAATGAAACTTTACAATAATATAGCTTATACATCAGAATAAGACATAGGCTACTTTTTATCCCGGGAAAAGCAGATCAAGCGGGCGGAGCCGCGAGCAAAAGCTAGTATTTCATATTTCGAATAACTATAAAAATAGCGTATTATTTGAGCGAAACGTATAGTTGTGTATGGTACAAGATGTTAGGCCTTTCCTATGCTATAGTCCGTCTGGGTTGGTACCACCGCTTTTTCTATATCTACCGACAAGCAGCTGTGTGTAAGCACTGTTGAGTTTCGGTTTGAAGGGTATTGAAGCCAGTGAAAGTAACATACGTATAATATGGTGTAAGGCACTAGATGAGTTGAAACACAATGTACACGATCTTCTCAATTTCATTGGACAGAGTAATATTTTATATTCCTATTACCAACCGACTGACTGCTGACAATAAATATTCCATCTTATTTATACCTTTTTATTATTAAAGAATAAAAAAATCATATTAATCTTTAAATTATTTATCCGGATCTTCCGAGGGGCTTGCGACATGACTTGATTGTTGATTGGGGCGGGTATAGGAGTATATACTTGTATCACTGTGCCTGCATCGGTCATCCGTCTGTCCTGTCGCAGGCAGGCCCCTCGATTTGCTTCTTCCGTCTCCGAAAAGGGAAGAAACATTTATACAGGCCGGCATGACTGGTGACCACAGATAAACTCATTATTTTCGCACTACGCTTACTACCAGGTGTAGTGCAGTCACTTTGCCGTGCTCGGATGAAAAAAAATATTAGCGGGCGATATAAAGCTATGCAATCATAGTGTGACGTCATGACCGTGATGCGACCGTTTACTGTGGGTACTTATAACATTACGTTACTAAAACAACTTATGTATTATTGACACTGTTATTGATTTACTATTTTATTATAAGGAGACGGTTATTTAAGTTATATATCAATTCTTCTGTTTATGTAAGAGTCTCAGTTCGTAAGTGAAAACGTAAGTGCTCTTTGCAATAAACTCCTCGTTTTTATTTGTAAGAATATTGCTTCAGTTGAACGTTGATATTTTAGCATCCTTCAATATTTGCAGACTACGCATCATAGACTGATTTTATATGCCATAAAAACTTGCTGCCGTTAAATAAATCAGTAGGCAAAAACCGTATAAATGGATTGCTTTTTATTGGCAATAATATTAAAGGAATTGCCCTTGTAGTCCTTTTTGCTGGTAATTATTACTGATTGTGCAATTCTGTGTTTTATGTCGTTAAAGGCCGATATTTCAGTCTCCAAGTAAATGTTACTTAACAGATAAAATTAAGATGGTAAAATTCGAAATCACGCTGTAAAGGACATTGAAGCCAGTGAAATTACTGGGCATTATGAGACTTGACATCTTGTGTCTCGGGGTGACGAGCGCGGTTCAGTGCCATGCTGTGTTTTATACTCAAAGTTCTGAGTGGTGTTGCTTCTGTTTGTAGGCAGGCGTGGCGCTTACCATCAGACGAGCGACTTGCTCGTTTCAATCACAATGGTCGTGATTTCTTTTTCAAATACTACAAATAGTGGTAATTTTGAACCAGCATACCACGTAGAGTCAGGACTTTCTAGGCACCAAAATTTTAACTTGAGTAAAGTTACTTACTATGGCAAAAGTTAAATGCGGTAAGTAAAGTTATTCGTTGTGGCTATGTGAATTAACTTTGCGTATATATGTGTAATTTCTATGTATATGAGTATAATTTTGACCACACTAAGTTACTAAACCCAATTTTATTAAAGGTATATGTAGCCTATGCGTAGCTATTCATGGAGCTCATTTCGAACACATACTTTGAGATGGGTTGTACTAAACAAATATAAAAAAAAAATCAGTGCGTTTTGAATTTCGGTAGAAATCAATTTTGAAACTTTTTTTATAGTATAGGCCGGTAAACGAGTAAGTGGACCTCCTGATGCTAAGTGATCTCTACCACCTATGGGCGCCTGCAATACCAGAAGAATCATGGACGCGATGCCAACCTTAAAGTAAAAGGCTAATTAAGGGATTGGGAAGAGAAGGTGGATTTGCGCCTCAAGATATCTTGCTTACTATACGAAACGCAGCAGCAAGCCGCTAATTTAGGTCGGTTTCCTGTGAGAGTGGTTACGATCCGGTCGAGCCGGTCCATGCTGTAGACAAATTGTCTACAACGTGACTCTATTACTCAAAGTTTTTGTAAAGATTATCTTTTATTCCGAAATTTATACAACTCCAACCCTAAATTGCACGATGGTTCAAAATGCATACTAATTGTGCTATATGAGAAAAATATCACGTCCGTAAACTTACAAGTTCAGTTGCGGTTGGGAAGTATATTTTCATTAACATTTCATAAAACAACATAACTTTGAGAGTACGCATTTTTGGGCAACACATTTTCGGGCAAATGGGGTTTAAATCAATAGATATTGCGGTCATCCATTACCCCGCTTACTTTGGTTAGTGTTACACTCTGTATATGGATGAGCGTATATGAAATTGGTACATCATAAATTGGCTGCATTATGCGTTATATAGAAGTTTTTTTTTCAAAAAATTTATAAATCGGTTTCTTATGTGTTTCTATCAAGTTCAATGTGTTTAGTGGTCCAAGAAAAAAATTGAAACTATTATGTCTCGTTAATGTAACTTTTAAATTTTTAATTCACTGTATCGGGATCTAGTCATTCTCAAGAATCGTCTTATAATATATTCAACGATCGTTACATACATCTGACAATGAGTGGTTATGTACCGGATCTAATAGCAATCCAGACAATCTAAAATTTCACACTAATTTTAATCAATAGTTTATAACGTTCGATATGATCGATCACACCCCTATAAATTAAGTGAAATGCGCGAGCGAGAATAACAATGCTAAAGTGAGAAATAAATTAAGCGGTTTATCATTTAGTGTTGACCAAAGTTGTGAGTCGAATTTTGAGATATTACTTTTTCGATAAAAGAGAAAATACTTTATTTATGTCCTAGAAATTTAATCCGATTGGTACTATGGAGAGTGAAATATATCGTATACTATACGTTGTTTCAATGTGATCACACTTTTCTAAAACATGTTGTGTATCTAATCGTATCATTTCTTAGATAAATTTAACAGCATCCGTGGTATAGTAGGATAGTAGCGAAACGAGCGTATGGGCATTGTGCGTAAGTCTCTGGTAGTTCCTGTTACCCACGATATAAAATGTCCTAGTGTGGTATCAGGACTATGTTTGTGGTTGTCGGGTATACTGTATTTATATTCAGAGATTTAGAATTATGCCTCCTCAATTCACTTAATACCCGCCTGTATTGTGGAAATTCGTCGTCTTATTTTTCACATAGACCGTTCTACGTGGACTGTATATAATAACATGGATTAGAGCTGGTAATGTTTTGTGGGTTGGCGCAAAATTTATATATTCTTTTAGCTTTTATTCATAACAAAAAGTTTTATTTTGTCGAGATTTATTGTATTGTTCTCTTCTACTTTACGCGACACAATTAAGCTTGGAAGGACTGTTATTTCTATTAAGGATTTATTTTTTTATTTTGTCCTTGAGTGTTATTAGTTTAGGAAAGCTTTTGTTAAAGCAAACTTTCAACATTTTTATAAAAACGTTAGTATCTTTTCTATTGTATGGTCCCAATTATTTACTAGCAATTCCTCATACGTTGTTATTCGATTTCAAAAGATGGAGATAGTTTATTTTACCGCATGACATTGATAACAATAATTACTAACCAGCTGATTTTGTTGTTTTTACTTAGTTAATATTTATATAATTTAACAGTCATATTGTCCTACAAAAAAAATTATAAATTTTTGAGTATCATCAAATCGAAATATTCTATCCTTGCTACCTCTGTTAGCTACCACAATAGAGAATTTTCACATAGGGAATTGTTGGGCGTCTCATCGAAACGAAGCTACTCACGGAAAATTAGCTTGATAGTAATCAAGTGGATCAGCTGACCCAGGGAACCCGGACCATAAGCTCTAAGTATCATATCATTACAACAAATTTTGGAAAAATTAGTTATCTATTGAAAATATTGGTAAGAAATATTTATATATTTGCTTACCACTTAGGCCCTACTTAGTTGCTATATATGGGAAGCTGCCATAATATTACATAAGCATACTTTACTGGAGAGTGCTTTAAATTTTGCAAATACTTCAATTTACACACATTTCACAGGCGGTGACATCTTCAGAGGCGAAATTCTCAAACCGCTGTTAACATAATTTTATAGGTCACGTGTGAAGAGGATCTGGCCCGTTCAGGCTAAGGCTTGTGATAAATCATCGGCACATAACGGATATACACTGAATACTTACGGAATAAGTCAGAAGAGGAAACGAGAGCGAGATTGACAACTTTTTTAAACACATTTTAAAAGTAGGATGTGTGTAATTAGTTACTTTTGAAGTGATAACTTCTTATGGGATGGTAAACCGATTTGTAACGTAACGCGAGCGGTTCCTCGATCAACGGAAGATTCGAGAATATTCGAGAGCCTTCCGTGTGACGTCACGCGGGGCGGTTGACCAGCCAGCGTTAACTGACCTCCATGGAATTTCGAGAATTTTCGAAGTCCCAGGTGACACCACACAGTCAGCATACGTTGGCCCTTCAACCGCCCGGCCAGTGTATCGTGACGTACGTTAAGTTTTTATAAGGACGTACGCTTAGGGGTTATTAACACTTTCTGTGAAAATTTCACCCGGGTACCTATTACTACATCCTTTAATAATCGCACAGATAGCGACTATCCAAGAAAAAATAAGTTGAATGTTGGATACACGATAATATAAATAAGGAAGCTTAAAAACGTTTATGCGTTCAGAATATTATTGTTCGTAAATCTATGCGTAAATTCGGTTTAAACTGGCAGAGCTATGCTATGAACACTTTTGTCTATAGCATGAGAATAAATGGGCTCGACCGGATTATTACCACTGTCTCAAAAAAACCGACGTGAACTAGGTCTGGTATGAGTTACAAAATATACGTTTACAGTTTTCTAATTCATATTAAATTACTATTGACGAAGTGTACAAGTGTGTAAACTAGTAATTCATACTGTAAAAAAGGAAAGAATTGCTCGAAAACTAATTTTATATTCGTCTAATGTTATAGAAAATTAATCATACTAGAATTTTTACCTCATTATAATTTCCACTGGTGGCTACTGGTACTTGATGTATGGAGAGTTTGTCATCGTTTTAGAAAAACTATCACAACTTATACTAGGCCTATATGTAGCTTACGTTTCGTGCGATAAGTTAGATCTCCAGTGATCTAAATTCTATCCAGTTCCCAAGCCCGACATCTTTTCTCATAGGTAGGTCGCGGTCATGATTTTCAGGTAACATGTAACAAAATAAACCGTTGTCTCTTATAACTTGCATCCGAGTTCGTCTTATACTATCATCCGATCACATTCCATGTGGAATATCAATAGCCGATCAGTCGGCACCTGGCTTAATGCTCCCCGTTATATGCTGTAATGAACTTGTGTTTCCAACAAAACATGTATCCTTATGTTAGATGGTACTATAGAATTAAAAGCCAACTTGTAATTATTATAGTGTATTTATTTATGCTATTAATTTATGTAATAAATAAGTTGCCAAGTATTTTTGAAAGAAAAATTATGAAAAAATTCGCTGTCGCTTTCGATTTGACCCATAATTGGTCTTTAGTATGCTTTATCGCATGTAGAATATTAATAGACTATCAGCACATCTCAGCGGCATTTGTTATAGCCTTTTATTACTCGCATGTACATTTACAAAGATTTACAAAAAGATTACAAAAACATTTACAAAAGTTTTAACATTGTAAATTTTTTATTGTACAAACACTAGTAAATTCTTGCAGTGAAAATCATATGAAGTCAGTACAAAAAGTAGATGCTCACATATAGATTTTCAAAACCTCTGTATTTACTCTAAAGGCGTAAGAGTGAAAACTTCATATATGCTTAAGAGGAAACTTTCAAGAAAAAGAAAAATTCCGCCTTGCAAATTTTTTATTACCTTAATTTATTCATTGATGTGTATTTTTAGAAGTTCTCATTTTACCCAGGTGTGCGCGTTCATCTGCCAAAGATTTCTGTTCTCTCCCCTCCCCAATTTTCAGGGTATCCCGCTCACAATGTGGATTGGTCGAAAACTAAATAGTCAGTCATAAAATACGCACACACCGCAACAAGTGACTAGCAGTGGCGCGAGGACTATTTATTGTGTTTACATTTTAAATGTATTATACGAAAATAGGCTTTTTAGTTTTTAAACAAATTGTAGAACACTTTTGGGAAGCATGGATTTTTTGGAAAAAATACAAGAAAACTAATACATAATTATTAGTGTCGGTAAATATCAAAACTGGTTATATCCACTGTTGGTAAAAAATTGATTTTTATGCCATCACTACTAAAGGGTTCTTACGGAAAAGACGTTATTTACAAAAGTGTAAAAATCTACTATTTTGCCATAGTAATATTGGTCTAAAGTTTGACGGTATATCAAATTCAGCAATATCCAGACTATACATTTTATCAATATTGGCAAAATCCATTTTGACCAATCACGAGGGCGCATTTTTGCAATATGGCCGATAATTTCAAATCTGACGTGATCGTAATGAGCGTTGGTGTTCCGTCTTTATTAATATTTTTCAATAATTACGGACTTTTGAAATGAGTGCTATACCAAAAGTTACTTCCGACAAAGCAAGAAAACGTAACAACTATGCAACATTGAAAAAAAGGCGCAATTGAAGGAAAAACGCTAAGTTTGCAAACGTAATGCTGCCGGATGGTTAGTACTTCTACAAGGGTTGTCAAAGTTGTTGGCCGCAATTCGCAATATGCTGTAGTGTACTATACATCTTAGGTATAGCATTATTGTTGATTATTGGTGAACTTAATATGCCGCGATTTTAGTTTTTACCCGACTTCAAAAAGGAGAAAGTTTTCAATATGTCCGTAATGTTTTATGCAAATATGTTAAACGATATCTCCGCTGATTTTGATGATTTGTCTTTGTATTTGATAGGTTTTACTCTATTTTTTTATTTATTTGATTAAATGACGAGACGAGCAAGGCGCTCGCCTGATGGTAAGCGCCATGCCTGCCCATAAACAGAAACAACACCACACAGAACTTTGAATTACGAAGCACTGCATGGCACTGAACTGCGCTCGTCACCCCGAGACATAAGATGTTAAGTCTCATAATGCCCAGTAATTTCACTGGCTTCAATGTCCTTCAAACCGAAACACAACAGTGCTTACACATTGTTGCTTGACGGCAGAAATAGACGGCGCGGTGGTACCCACCCATACGACCCAGCCTCTCACATACGAGGGACCTACCACCTTGTAAATCCCCTTACTTGACTCGTCACTCTACAATGGTCCAATATTTTAGTTAAGATTTAGATTTTAACTTGCACCATCGGTGACGGAGTGCACAGAGAATTTGGTATGGGTGTATGTAAGTAACTACTTGAATATAATAAAACGACACCACTAAGGCTAAGAACCGTGATTTTTTTTTAGGTATTACAATTCGAAAAATCACACAAGAGTAATTGTCCGGGACTGGAATTTGTGTCAGGTTTGGCGATAGGCTCGACACCTATCACATCTTGCGAACTATGGGTGCACTAACGTACCTCTGTCTACACCTTCCGAGATAAAGGCGTGAGCTTATGTTATAAATAGGTACTTAAAAGGGCATTTTTTTCAGGTACTCTGCTCCCGGCTTACCGTTTATACCTACATGTAGAATGTACCATTTGTTTTTCATAAAGACGACAACCCTAACCCGTCAGGATCTGTCATTGAATGTCAATTCAATGACAGAGTAGATCAAAATTAGATAAATCCACATGTGAATTACTTCAAAAGTAGTAAAATCCACTTGGAAATATCAAACTTGGATATATCCAAACTTTATTTTCGTTTTTTTACGAAATTTGTGCCTACTCAATCATAAGTAAGCTACATAAAACGATCGTGTTATATAAATACATCTAAATCTAATGTATTTCATACGTAAATCTATACACAATTATCAGTTTTTAAAATATAATAACCATGAAAAAAAAATTCGTTTGGATATATCCATTTTTGATATTTACCGACAATTATGTATTAAACCCCAGTAATGATTGAGCTATCCGATCAGGAAGTTTTAATTTCCTTGCTCGAATTGACCGTCCAATTCAAGCTAAAGAAGTGGTACAAAGAGAAGTCTCAAATAATTCCAGGCGTAAATAGTTAAATAAAACTGGAAACATCTTAGTATTTATCGCTCTCAAGCGAGACACCTTGATAAATGAGTTAGATATTGATCTTGCCGCTCTACTTGCGTACATTGTGTTATAAAGTGAGAAAAGCTTCTTTGATTAACAGTTTTTTTCTTAGTTAATTAAAACCGTCTAACTGTATCTCGTTCTTGCACAAAGTGTTACGTACTATGAGAAGAAGCAATACTAAGTTATATAGTTTCAAACATAGGGTCTTAATTGTAAACCTTACTTAAGTATTGATTAGTTAAACGCGATGTATAAACTGGATAGAAAGAGACGAAAACAGTGTTTAACTAAGCAGTGCCTAAGTTTATAAGTAAAGACCATATTGTTAAATTATTAGATAGAAACAGCATCAGTAACTTTATTTAAAGGTTAGTTATTCGCGGAGTACCGCCCGCGTTAAAGTATAGATTGAGCGGAAAAAATCATTACTGACATGTAATAATAATATATAACAGTTAACAGTCACACACATGTCCACACACGCTAAATTATTATTTATAATAATTATGTTTTTATAATAATATTAATGAAAGATTATCATTAGTATTAGCCGGTCGTATACATCTATACAATCATAGTGTAACGTCATAACCGTGCAGGGGCTATTTAGTACTGCTGGCATTTGTAACAGGAGAATCGGTTGCATACACATTATAAAGTCAAAGTTTCCCAACGCTTAATTAATTTATAATTACGATAAAGTGTATATCATCGGGTCGAGTACAGTCGGGCACAATATGCTCCGCGTAAATATGGCGCATGTATCATCCGGGTTAACCAACGTTGAATGTAAATTGCTAATATTGCCAATTTATCTCCCGTGCCACGTAAATTTACACATTTGCACCAAAATTAAAAATTACTGTATGTTAATGTTACTATTGTGTTTTTGTTACTCTAAATGATGAGAGGACGTCCACCTACAAGGTGGACAGACGACCTGATAAAGATCGCAGGAAGTCGCTGGATGCAGGCCGCTTCCAACAGGTCGGTCTGGAAATCTTTAATAATAATAATAATAACAACACCAATCAGAACTTTGAATTACATCGTACTTCATGGCATTGGACTGCTTAAAACGTTGACTAGTATTTTCTGGAATGTAAAAACACACCGATGCTTGATGGCAGACATAGACAAAGCGGTGGCACCTAACCAGACAGCGTCTTGTATAGAATGGATCGAACCACTTATTTATCCTGATGGATCTTTTTAATTTTAAGAATGCAGTCCAAACATAGTGTCGACCATCAAGAGAAAATGAGTATCTTGAAGGTTTAAGGGAAACACAAACAAAGTATGGGACTCATACTCGTGATTTAATAATGCACTACCTACGGATAGCAAAAGTGCGTTATGTTAACCTGAGCAATGGCTTATGATGACATCCTTAGAATGGAGAAATGCTCTTATGCACTAGCTGCTATAATAACCGGCTTGTCTACACGACATTACATTCTAGAATACTAATAAAGGCCAATGAACCTTCATCATGTAGCTTATGATGTAACGGAATTATGTTTTCCTGGTGTGGGATTCGAACTGTATAATACAAAAGAATTGGAATAAACAACAAAATACAATAATAACTTAAAAAATAATACGTATAACCCAAGGTACGACTATAACTTTAACTCGCGTAAAACTGAATGCAAACTAGTTAGTTTGGTCGGTCGATTAGTGCCAAGCGGGAAAGTTCCAATGTCTTTTCATGTACATAAGTCGTGTCATTGTAATGATCGCTGTGAGATTGTTTCACTTCGACGCCGCTGTGCAATGAACTGTCACTTTGTATTACAGTACTACAGCGCTTGGCTTGTTCGGCTATTTCGTAAATACAAACGGATGGAGATGGCATAATACAGATATATAATGTATTGCAATTTTACGGATAATTTATCGTGGTTTGTTTTAAACTGTCAGTAATAGTCAGATCAATATCGCAAGTGCGGAATGTAGATGTGGATTGGGGGCTTTTGTAAAATTCCATCACGGTATTCCCTGCCTGTCGTAAGAGGCAAAACAGTAACTGGGGCCGCTTGGAGTCATGGCCGCAGCAGGGGGCGTCAGGTGGCCAGTCTTCATTTGTAAAGTCATCAGTTTCATGGGACTGCGAAATAACGTGCTGCCGGTGACGTCGAAAGATATCTTAATTGTGAGTCCTCTAAGAGTCGGGCCGCAAAGTGGCACAGTGCAGGGGCGGTATACCGACAGCGAAATATGAGATATTAAGACTCATAATGCTCAGTAAGTCCAGTAAGCACCTTGTATTAAATACTATATTTGTAAAATACATCTATGGTACGCAGTGATATAATTTTGGAACATTACGAATTAATACTAGGACATCGCTATGGGCTAACATTACAATCAAGTAAAGAAAGTAAGTCATCCTTAAATAATGTATTTTTTTCTGTAAGTGGTAGAGAAACGTTGCGATATTTTGTCTACAGCTTGAACTGGCTCGACTGGGGTGATACACGGGAACACGACGTAACATGACAGCGTGCTATTACATTCCGTTCTGTGACCGAGATTTCTGGAGACACAAAACCATAACCCCATTCTTTCCCAATCACAATTCCTTTCTAGATATTTGGGTGTTTGATTGTTTATGGACAGTTAAGATTACTAACCATGACCCACTTTCGCGTTTATCAGCACTCTATTAGACAAAATCAGTTGCCTATAATTTAAATTTCTCATTTATGTACTAAGCATATCTTGATTTTGACCAACGTTACAATCTGATATAAAGAACCTTTCTTCGAAATTAATTTTGTTTCATAAAATATGCTGTTTGCGGTCCGCAATCTAGCAGTTTTTCCTCTTTGATGTAAATCTACGACAGGGCTTTTATTTGCTTTATCGTTCCGCGAAAGGTTCCTCTTAGATATTAAACTGTTACTACATTTTTCCGTTTTACCTTGCTATTAAATGTTTTTATTGAATATAGATCTATAGAAGTATGATTTCAAAATCATACTTCTATAGTATTATATAATTGTATTCATTTTAGCGAGTCGGTTTCTTCTTATGTAAAGTCATGTTTGTAGTTCTGTAGTTGTTCTAATTAAACTTACTTCGATACTTACCGTTGTCTCGAGAGTTTATTAGAATATTTTACAGAAAACAAACGCTGTGTTAAAAACCAAACATTTTAAAATCATTGTTCCACGCTATTCAATTCCAAAAGTAAAAGCTAAGCGCACAGCTCCAGACGTACCAAATGTACCGCGAGCTTACAGCAATATGGACAATAAGTGGCAGGATTCGCAATTGCCGGCTGTTTGTTCAAAAACGCGTAATCCAGGCAATGTGTAGTCTAATTGCGGTTTAGGTAAGCCCCAAGAGACAGTGCCACCTAATCCTCCTTTTGCGCCCTTTATCTGTTCCCTTTACTCTTAGCGGCCTGGCATTTGGTTGAGGATGTTTTTGATTTATTCTTGTTAATGAATCTCGGTGTTTTGTTTGTATCTTTTTACAAATTTAGTAGTAGCTTATTTAGGTTAAGAAAGCGGTGAGCCCTTGGGTTTAAATCCCAGGTCGGACTATGAAAATTTGTTTGAATTGTCTAAGTTAAAAAATCACTTGTTAATCTTTGGAATTTATCCCTTATTAAAATGATTGGCTCACCACCTATGACATTATAGGACGGATATAAGCTTGGTGAAACTTGGATGCACTAGTTGTACTTTTGCGCACCGCTTGATGGGTGCAAGCGGCATTATCTTGTGGTAATTGACATATCTAAGTCAAAAAAAATAATCGATTTTGTTTCAGTGCTGTCAATCATGATTTAAATTAATCACTTAAACCCGTTATTATAGCAGCGACTCAAACTTAGACATTTTTTAATTTCTTTTTTTATTTATAAGGGCAGTTTTATTTCAGAAAATGACGTACAAGTTTTCAATTTTACGTATAGATTTGAAAGATTACAAATTACAAACAAATATCTATCACAGCATATTATGCCTTCATTAATCATAATCCATTTAAGTGTAATGCGACTATTCACCCCAAAATGTCGGAGTGTGACATCCAACTAAGATTGTTAGAGTTTGTCAAAAGTTTATCTCACTATAACAGATTGCGTGGCAATTTCGAAACAATGTCTAATAACGCTTGAATTCCATCCTTTTGGGACTAACTAGTAAATTTGCTGAATTTCTTCCCTTTTATAGGGCCCCGTTGGGCCACAGAATTGGCAAGTGTTATGCACTATTGACTCGGATAAATAAAGAATGCTTCAAAATGGGATATGTTTCTATGTGAGCAGCGATAGCTCAACAGGGAGTGGTACGAACAGAATACGAACTGCTGAAACCAGCTTCTAGGCATGTGCAGAACAGTAAATTCACATGTATGAGTTGTGGCTTTGACTTTCATAGTTACATGTTTATTCACTGTTTATTATCGCTCATTTTAACGGTGAAGGCAACATTGTGAGTTTCGCCATGTACCGCCAAATACAAGGTTTCTGTTTTAAAAACGTAATCTTCATGGCCTCACCGTCTATTGCGGATTTTATCTTACACGATACACATTTAGAGCCTTTTTCCATATAAATTGGCCGTTTCATGTATTTGCGAAATTCAGAGTCGGCTCGCATGGGAGTGACCTGCTATCCGCTATTTCGCACAGACACTATGGTTGTATACTAAGCAAAAATAAGGATTTGAAAGGAAAATACTTATATTATAATTCTTTGAAGTTTTCATGTACATGTCAAGGCTTACACCGTATTCATATACGATATTATGAAGCCTCATAGTGTGCACGAATGCTTAATATCGATTTCTCTAAACGTCGTTTGTTAGTTTGTAGAGTTAAATAAATATACCAATTATGTACAAAAATTCGACACTTGGCAAAGAGCTAACTTTAGTGTCGTTTGTGAATAAGATAATTAGACTATCAGTTGTATAGTATAAAGGTTTTGGTTATTTGTATGTATTATTTATCTACGATTGAATAATAATCCAAATAAATTTACTTATACAGGGTTATTTTTAAAACACTGACAACCTCGCAGGAGTAGATCCCTAAGGTCATTTGCTACTACTTTTGTTCTACGACTTTTCATAATTTGTTAGATTTTATTCTCATACAAAAATAATTATGAATTTAATTTCCGTCTTGAAAGTTACCTACGCATCGCAGATTACGTACGTACTACACGCAGCGCCCGCGTCAGTTGAATGACCGGCCGCGCCGTATCGATCGATAATACCTACACGTACGAACACAAACACTACACAATAAAAACTTGTAAAATCATTTTTTTGAAGTTATACTTCTTTAGGCGCGTTATGAAAAAATGATGAGAGTGAAATTTTAAGATGCGCGCGCACCTGTGACACAAAAAATTAACAGTATGAAGTTAGGCGCGTTAAGAAAAAATGATGAGAGTGAAAGTAGCCGTAATTAATAAACAAATGACGATTTGGACAAAGAAAAACTCTTTAGGTTTTTTCTTATTCGGAACATGTTGCCGTAAAAAGTACCAGGCTCGCATAAACGCGAAGAGAGTAGAATGTACTTCTATCATGTCGAGTGGATATGTTGATATAAATTAAAATACTTTTATTTAATATAATTAACACTAAATATTATTAAATTATTAATGTTACGATATTTCATCGTTGTTGTGAAGACTTGAGAATAAATTACACTTGTCTTTGGCGAAATGCATAACAATGCGAAGCTTAAGAGTGTTGTTACAAAGACTTGGCTGTATGAGCTACAATACCTTTGCCTATTAAAAACCCGAATTTGAACCAAAAATTATAATACCGAGGACTATGACGGAAGTGAATACTTTTTAAATTGTTTTCGAAATTAATAAGTGTCCGTTCTATTGAAACTATGAATCAACACGCATGAAACATTTACTATAATAATAATTATAATGTACATTATAAATAATAATTATTATTATAGTAAATGTTTCATGCGTGTTGATTCATAGGCCATTTTTGAGAATGTCCTTTATAATTTATATATGTGCTAATAAATTATATTCAGTAGTGATTTAAATTGAATATTTTGATTGATATTACTTACTATTTGTGAATATTAGTGAAAAAAATTGTGCTTATATACTTTTTCAAGTGCTCCAATATAATTGAGGTTAACTATCCGTATGTATTATTATATTCAGTAGTGATTTAAATTGAATATTTTGATTGATATTACTTACTATTTGTGAATATTAGTGAAAAAAATTGTGCTTATATACTTTTTCAAGTGCTCCAATATAATTGAGGTTAACTATCCGTATGTATTATTTATTGATATAAATTAAAATACTTTTATTTAATATAATTAACACTAAATATTATTAAATTATTAATGTTAAATACTTATTATTGGTTATTTAATATTCACAAAATAAAGAAATAAATTTAATAAAACATTTAATAAAAAGTTTGTGATAAAAATTAAAATTGAACATCAAATAATAATATTAATTTTTAATATTTGCTATTAAATTGAATAAATAACAAAGAAGTATAACTTCTCACGCGCGTACATAAGTACACGCACCCATTTTTTTTTCTTATGTATTGAGTTATGTCCAAACTCGTAGAACAAAAGTTGTTCCTTATAGGGTCAGCTATATGGCCCTGCGAGGTTGTCAGTGTTTTAAAAATAACCCTGTATATTTCTGTCGGTCAGTAGCGATAGGTCAGCGGGGAGTGGTATGGACTGTCGAGATGAAAGTCGCAGGTTCGAAACTAGCCCCAAGAGCATAAATCACTGACTTTTTAAGTTACGTGTATATTAATTGTTAATTAACGCTTCCTTTAACGGTGAAGAAAACATCGTGAGGAAACCTGAATACCTGAGAACTCGATAAGATTTTTCGAAGGTATGTGAAGTCTGCCAACCCGCATTAGGCCAGCGTGGTGGATTAAAGCCTAATCCCTCTCATTCAGTGGGACGTATATAATACAGGGCTAGTAAAAAAATGTGTCGGTCACACTCACAGTTCGGCAGCACCTCAATAAAGTTACTCTTTCATAGATTGTCATCGTTTATTAATTGACTTTACTTTGCTATTTGATACCAATAATTTGAATAGTAACACTAGACCCATAGCTGAAAGGACATATTTATCACTATTTTAGTCTTGTGCTATGTAGTCTAAGAACAATGTTGTCCAAAGATAGACTATTTACCTCTATATCTAACTTGACATTGAAATGTGAAATTACTGGGCATTACAAGAATTAACATCTTATTTCTCAGAGTGAACGTAGTCCAGTGCCATGCAGTGCTTCATTATTTGAAGTTCTGATTTGTGTTGCTTCTGTTTATGAGCAGGTGTGACGTTTCCTATCAGCGCTATCCTCGTTTTGTCAATGACGCAAAAGAAAAAAAACTAGTCCAGCCTGCCCAATTTAATCTTTACACTTAACACTTTATACCCAATATTATAAGAAAGAAACCAAAGTTTGTATGAGGAATAATACTTCTTTAGTACAAATTTACTTGAAACCTAAAACCGCGAGCAGAAAGCTAGTTAATAATAATATCTATGCGGAGAAAGAAAATATTTTAGAACTTTTTTCTGATGCAATAAATTATAGTACATATTACTGTTTCACATTTCTATTTATTTATAGTATAGGCTGGTAATCGAACAAGTGCGTCACCTGATGGTAAGTGCCACCAATGAACACCCACAATAATGGAACAGGTAGGGCAGGGGATTTGGTACTCACCTTACGAAACAGAGCGCTATTTTACGTCGGATTTCTGTGAAACAGTGTTAACAACCCGCTCGAGTCGGCCTATTCATACTCTAGACTAAACTGTCTACAGCGTGGCTCCACCAGCAGTTTGCAATTTTCGTTACATAGTTTTGAAATGGTTTAGTGAAACCCTTGCATGTTATCATATTCGACTTGACTTTATCCTTCATATATAAAATTGGCGGCCTTCCCTTTTCCGAAGTTGAGAATATGTGCAGTTTTACCGACGCCTGTTTTAAGGAATCTTATTGGTTAGTATTTCCTAGCTCTTTTTTGATAAACTAGTTAGATATCTGGGAGCTAACGGCCCAACAGGAAAATATCACAGTTCCCCCAAACACGACGGAATAAAATATATAATACAATGGAAATTTCCAATAAATAATCACCCAATAACAACTTAAAGTAATTTAAATATTTCCAAATTCACCGGCTAAATTCAATAAAGTCTTATTTAAAGTTGAAATATTCGCTGAATGCCTTCCCCTAAGTCAAACAGCGGGCGACCTTGCGCTCGCCCTTACATAATATTCCAGGGAGGCGACGGCAAAGAATTTCTAACGTTTAATAAGGAAGATTTTTTTATCAGAATCCGCTTCGGTGATTTCTTTTCCATTCCACGCTTGGAAAAAAGTCAGTCAAAAAACGTTGGCAACGTCAAAGGCCACTTTATTTCGATCACGCGCGGCGCTGTTAATGAAAATAATAGGAGAAAAAGGACCCGGTATGGAGTTATGAATCGGTGGATGTGACATACAAATATTGTAATGTGATATGTAACTAAATAGGGTTTGATTGATCTTTGATAAGTGCGATTATATTCCTTTAAATTTATCTTAGCGGATTTTAATATCCAATTATTTTTTTTTTTTTTTATCCTGGCTCGGCAAAGTGACTACGCTACACCTGATGGTAAGTGTAGCGCAATCCAAGAATAGTGTCGACCAACGATAAACAATGTGTCCATCGTAGGTCGGCAAGATCATGCCGGCCTGCCAAAGGGCCAAGGGGGGAGGAGAAGGAAAAAGGGATGGGAAAAGGGTTAGGATCAGGGGACAAGCCCCCTGGGGAGAACCGGATATACACTGGCTGACCCTGGAACGCGATCCACACAAGGTGGGCCACTATGGCAGGTTTTAGCACCAGTGTACGGTGGTCGCTATCCGGTCGGATACAAGTATCCTCCCACCAGCAATTATTTACGGTATAATCATAACTCTGACGATTCTTAAACTTCTAGGTGGTATTTCGAATTACCAGTTACTTAGTATCGAACTAAAAAATATACCATTAACAAAATATAGGTATTATTATGTCGTTATTTCATAATACAGTCTTTCATTATCTTATTTTCCCCTCACCACGACTGAAGTAATTGTTTATTATAATATAAGTAGTGATATCCTGTAATTGGCGAAGAAATGCAGAACATGTATAAAATTTTCTTGTGTAGTATCTAAGCTGTTGGATGTCCAAATAAATAAAATAAATAAATAAATAAAGTTAAACACTAAAAAAACACAAAAAAGTATAATTAATTTTAAACCGAAACCTCACAACACATATCAGCAAACGGCTATACAAAATTCATTTAAACGGCATTATGTATCCATTTAGCCTTTGAAAAATGATTTTCTGTCAGAGTCCATTATATTGTTTCTATTTTGTCACTTCCGCGGTCAGGGCGTGGGCGGGACTGTTTTGTATTCAGCCAACCCGGCGGCCAATAAAGGGCCGTCCCACGGGGATGATGCTGTCACTAAATATGAACGGAGTTTTTTGCTAGGCGGTGACGTCGGCCGCAGATTACCTCCGATAAATACCGAATTATATTCTTATTAAAATTGAATCTCACTAAGATGGTAATGGTGAGATGTGAGGTCCCTACGCAGTGTGAATTTTTTATTTTGGATTCTATTTAACGTTATGAAATTCATTGGCCTATGATATTTTTTTAAACGACTTCAATAAGTTGAGGTTCTTAATTCAAACTGAAGTTTTATGTATGTTACGTTACATCAGCGCTGCATGTGGACTGATTTTTACGATTCTTTTCATATTCGATGAGATGGGACAATATGGAAAACGGTACACCTTAAATGGATAATTATAGCAAACGCACTGCGATTAGGGTTTTGAAGTCCGTGTTTGTAGTATTCATCATAGTGCGTTCGCACTAAACATTTTGTTACAAGTGTATCACATATGATTTTGTATGTAATGTGAAGTGAGTTTATTTTTGAATCAATGTGTAGGTGCGCAATGTCACTTCTCGTTATACTGTATCCGTGTCACGTAATTGTTTCTGATTGTCGGGTGCCGGTCTCATTTTCTGACGTACCGGATTGTGTCAGATATTTCGTATCCCATCGTGCAGACTGTCACTTCTTTTTAATAAAAATTAAGCAAAAAGAAGTGGGCTCGGCCTAAAATACCAGGTTCATTTAATACCAGAAATACAGCATATGGGGGTTCACTGGGTAGGTGTCTAGCATGCGAAAGTAGGTACCACCACTGTCTATTTCTCCCATTAAGAATTAGTGTATAAGCATTGTTGTGTTTGGATTGGAAGCCAGTGAAATTAATGGGTATTAAGACACTTACCATATTAGACCTTACTTATAAACGTATTATAAGTTGAACAAGGTTTTCGTCTCTTTCTAGCTCATTATAAATTACTTTCACTGAGAAAGACAATAGTGTGTATTAACTAATCAAGGCGTAAGTATCCTTAATAAGTAAGGTCCATTATGTCTTAGGGTGATGCGTGAAGTGCATTGCTAAGCACTTCGTGATAATTCAAAGTTCTGATTGGGGTTGCCGCTGTGATCCATAGTGTGACCAACTCGCCTCGCCATTCAGGTTTTAATGTGTTCAGTGCTTAATTTTAATAAAATTTATAATGATACCGCAATAAATTCGGCAGTGATAGCCTTTAACACATAGTGATTAATTTTAATTTAATAATCAGTAAAGACAGCCTTCGTGGCGTATTGAGCAAGTACGATGCTGTAAAATTAGTGGCCGCAAGTTTGATCCCTGAGTCAGATATTTGTGTGATTCATAAATTTTTGTGAGACCGAAAACACACATGACATAATAGTATCTAATGCGCAGGCTACTCAGCTACTTAGCTTAGTTCACGTACCATCGGTGTCTCTTCATACCTCAGTTCATACCGCGAACTACAGAGCTAAGCTAAGCGGGTTAGCTAAATTATGTATATTAGTGAGGTAGTTTAATCCGTGATCGCACTTCCGACTCGCTTCCCGCCGCGCGTATCGTACGTCGTACTTGAATGATTAGCTTCGGCTTGCAGTGCTTATATTTTTGGTTCCCATAGTCATCTTAGCTTGTATTCATATAGTTAGTTGCTACGTAGCTACGTGAGCTAAGTTAAGCTATGTTAGTCAGGACTATGCATGTGACTGTAGGGTGTTGTTTATATGTATTCCTAGAAATTTAATGAGAGAGGACTTTAAATAATAAGAGGAACACAAATAACATGATCACTTTCAAACTAATTTATTTTACTCACAAAGAACAAACTCGTGTCAGGAATAACATTTAGTATGATTAATTACGACAGAATTACTACTACTGTAACAGTTAGTCAAGCAAAAGGCTGGCTACTATAATAACGACCACGATAGTTACTATATAGTTACTATATAAGGTCTTCACTGCACGATGACGGAATGCGAACTGTGCTCTGTATTTTTTTTTTTTTTTTTTTTATGTTGGGATTGCTGTAAGCCTGACTCTAGTCGGCTGTATACAGCTTCACCGGACTTTCGGGCGAGCGCTTTCAGGCGCTCTCAGCCCTTGACTAGGTGACCACCGCTGAGGGCACCCCCTTTGGGGTACGAACCTCGGCTCAGGACGGTCACCGGAGAGGGCAGAGACATCTGCGATTGGGGTTTAGGGGACTATTTTAGGAATCTACTTGATGATTATCATCATCGTTAACATCGGCTCGCGGGCCGGTACTAGGGTCGGGGGCGTTGCGGGGAACGCGGCGCGGTCCTCGGCGGCGAGGACGGTATGTCGGTTGTGTAAAGTGTTTTTTCATGAATTCCTCTCTCCTTCGGATGGCCAGAGTGATCGCATCGTCGGGGTCAGTGAGGACGCTACGCGGACGTCTCCACTTTGCACGGTCAAAGGGAGTGTATATTGAGGCTCGTCGGACGAGCGGATTCGGATGGTGGGCGGCGCGATCGAAATAGCGCTTGCTGTTCATTTTCATGAACTGCCGGATGGTCGGCAAGCCCGTGTCCACGTGGGTATTGAGATTCCTGTGCTCTGTCAAGTCGTGCTCCTCTTTTATACATAATTTTAGGTGTATCTACCCGATGACAATTTTATAAACACCATCCGCATAGATAAAAAATAATTCACATATAACAACATTATTATAATTTTTTAATTGACGTCAACGAGACGAGCAGGTTGCTCGCCTGATGGTCAACGTTACGCCTGCCCATGAACTTAGTCAATACCAACCAGCACTTTAAACTATGTAGTAGCTTGGCAGTGAACGGTGTTCCTTACCCTAAGTTATAAAATGTTTAGTATCATAATGCGTAGTAATTTCACTGCCTTTAATTTCTCTCAAAACAGAACGATAGTGCTTACACATTGCTGCTTGGCAGCAAAAATACAAAAAGCGGTAGTACGAACCCAGACAGCTTATTGCACAGTAGGGACCTATCTCCTAGTGAAGCTAGTGAGGTACTCATAATCCAGTTCACTTGGGTACTAGAAATTATCAGTAACCACTGGGACTGGAACGTTTGTAGTTATTGCTTAGGCTTAGTCGTTTTGCCCATACTGATTAAAAATAATCTACTACGCGACCGTTCTAATAGATTGACTATAAGACTGGAGCAGTTAATCCTTTATCCAATCAACTGTTAGCCACACAGTAAAAATAATACTAGTGCTTACTTACCAACGCAAACTATCAATAAAAGATTTGTTTTTTATAGTATAGACCGGTCATTATCATAATAAATAACATAGAAGTATTAATGTACGAGTTAGAAAAGAAGTAGATATTCTCTCTACGAATCTGAAATCTGAGATAATGTATGGCCGTTCCCGTTATAGTAGAGATAGATTTGCTTACTATCAATAGTATTTTGACAGATATTTCATACAAAATATGTCAAACATTTATGTCAGTAAGAAAACGATCGGTAAACAAAATATTGGGAACGACCATAAGTCGTTCGTTAAAGCTAGGATTTATACATTTCCCTCGTAAACAAAATCTCCCTACCTATTAAGCCACAACTTGTGTTGTGCTTCCAGAGGAAATTAATATTCATTTGATCGTATATTTAAATTCGGTGTCTGAAATAAGGTTTATATTACCAAAGCGGTTGGCAGCGAGCGCAGCGACCACAAACTGGCCCAATGGACAAAAAAATTACATGAAAATCACAGAACACTGCTTTTAATTAAAGCTCGATGAAACGTGACAAAAATAGGCCGTATAACTTGTTTGCTTTGTCGGTATAATGTTTTTATGTTCATAATTTACGAGCTGAGAAGTTAGATTTATTCCGTTCGGATGGCTTTGATTGTATTTTTTACACACGTTCGTTTGCAATTATGTTACACATTTTTTTAGCGTTACATTCGTACGTTTATACAGCAAAAAGGAATAAAAAATAATGTTTGCATAATATGATTTCGTTTGAACTTTGACTTAATTAATTGTTCGTATTTTAATGTACCCGTAGATATTATTGGGTTGTTTATTGTATACATACATTGAAATGTATTGATCGTTAGATGCTACTGTCACTTTGCTTTGCTAGGATAAATATTATACTTTTAAATCGATTTTTTGGGGGAATTGTGTTGGGAGACCGTCGTCTGACCCTCACAACCCGCAACGGGAACCAGAAAAATGTAATCATAAAAATTTCCTAGTTATAAAATATTTGACAACATTATAAGTCACTTGACGAAATTTCGTTCCAACATTTGACATGCGCGAAATCCGCCCAGAATATCAAATAAGGAAGGTAAAAATTCTACACGGAACACAACATTTGCTACGCAAGGCAGATCTGTTTAGTTGAAATTTAAACATTCATGATGCCACCCGGGAGGGAATAAGAAATAATTTTTCTCACAAATAGTTTCATAAGCTTTATTTTATTCTTGGAAGAGTACACTTGTATGGGAGGTTTATCATTGGTATTTGGATTTAGTTACGGTTTTGTTCGAGTACTTTGTTGTTTTATTAGCTTTTGTCGGCGGCTCCGCTCCGTGAATTGTTTTTCTAAAAAGTATCCTTTGTCCTAATCCCCTGGAGCAACATCGTTGGGTTTTAATCCATGAGAGTCGGACATAGCCGCCCTGGCCGGCCATATGATGAGGCGATACACCTAAAGGGGTTTCCAACGATAAAAGGTCGTAGTGTTCCTCTGTGCCAAATTCCATGCAAATTCGTTATGTAAACAAACATTCAAGTTCGCAATCCTCCTAATTTATAGATTTATAATATTAGTTAGATAGGATTTGACAACCTCCGTGGCGCACCGGGGGAGTAGTCGGCTGTGAAGCGAGAGGCCGCGAGTTCGATCGCCGCACCGAGACAAATATTTGTATGATCCAAACATATTTGTTTCGGGGTCTGGGTGTTGTGAGTTGAAGTCTCTCGTAGTTCCTGATACCCACGACACAATACTTGTATCTCACTGTGGTGTCAGGACTATGTATGTGACTGTTGGGTGTATTTATTTTAAAAAAAGTAGGAATTTATACGATGTTAATGTATTTGTGATTAGCATTTGCACGTACCTGACTATTTTTATCCATTTCCAACAAATTGTAACCATGCGATTCCGTGTTTATGGTTAGTAGGATTTATTCATTCAGTATAAAACTCATTAACCTCTTTCAAAAGAAAGTGTCCATCATTGGCGAGTACTAAAGTTTATTTACCGATATTTATTCATAACGTGAGCGATAAATCCGCGGAGGGCACGAATTGTACCTCCATTTGAAACATTACCATCAATTTTTAGTGTAAACATATAAAAATAAAGTAAAAACACAGGGCGCGCTGCTAGGCCTACATAGAGTGATTTTATAAACCGCGCCGCGTTCTGTTGTCTCTGTAAACATGCCTCGGAGGGAGCGATGTGTTAGGGTTATCAGTTATGCTGTTTATTCGTTAATAATAATAATAATATATTATGCTCCGTGCAGGTAACAAAATAAAGTTCTTAATTGTTTTCCTAATGACCGATGACGCTAATGATCTTGACGATTTGCGTCATATATTTTTCGGAATGGAGTATTTTTAACAACTTTTTTTATGGTTTTTAATTGTTATTTTTTTCAGTGTTGATGTATGTTGTAAGAGTAATACGTCGCGTTTTCTTATGTGTTAATGAGAATTATTTTGGTTATGGATTTATTTGAATCCACATGTCGGAATTTTGCGTCTAAGATGATATAATATCTGTAAATAAATCTATTTTTAGCGCACTTTTACAAATTCTACCTCGATAGAACTTTTCGCCTCGAAACGATTTAGCCTTAGTTGCAGCCTTAAATAAAATTATTGTATGTACTTTTTTATTGAATTAAAGTCAAT
This sequence comes from Amorpha juglandis, assembly GCA_949126905.1. Classification (NCBI taxonomy): domain Eukaryota; kingdom Metazoa; phylum Arthropoda; class Insecta; order Lepidoptera; family Sphingidae; genus Amorpha; species Amorpha juglandis. The sequence goes on from OX421365.1 coordinate 9,491,107, forward strand.
TTATTGAGTCATATGAATATTTCGGCATACCAAGGCCTTTTTGCTACCCAAAAAGCTTATTTTGCGATGTTTTTTTTGTGTTAAGCAATAAGAGGCCCTGTTTATTACTTATAAGTAAGTGTTTTCTAGGCATGTTTGTTTCTTTGGATGATTCCATAACAGCAGTTACTACACGAAAACAGTAATAATTGACAATATGTTGCTATCATAGTACAACATATTGCTATCATATTATTAACACGTAAGAAAAATGTTGTCATTAAAGAAACATAAGATGGCAACAAAATTTTAATTCATGTTTCTGATATTGTGGCAACCCTACACTTATGGTGCTGACGATACGGTGATACCTCTGTGTAAATGGATGCTTTTTACGTATACCTCGCTATATTGTTGTGTAAACGATGCCTTATGGGAACTAGCTTTGGCCCCCTTACAACATAAAAGCGTGGGTAACGCGCTATCCCTTTCTATATATTATTATAAGTCTGTCAACTGTGATTCAATATGCTGGTGTTATCAGTGTCTTGGAGTGACAAATTCTGAATTACGGACGAGAAAAATCTATTTACTTACAAACAGACAATTATAAAAGCATTGAATAAAAACCAACCAATGCATCGTATAACATAACCTTGCCGTTAAAATACCTATAAGAAATAATAATAATAATATCCCTAATAAGAAAATATATAAATTCTAATTTATGGAACAGATTTCTTAAAAAAAAATATAGCCATCTCGATTAAACCTGCTTAAAAAAGAGAAAAAACGCGAATCTATGGTGCATTCGTTTAAACGGTATCATACCACTATAGAATACACACCCAACACTCTATTTGGTTGTAGAAAGGGGTCAAATTCATAATACTTCTCTTTAAGACGACTTTGTAAAAAACTGGGAATTTAATATTCAATTTGTGATATTATTGATAAGAGACGTTGATCGTAGAGTCGCTTGTTATCCGTCTTCTTCTTTTTCTACCTGCCTTTATCCCACTCGCAGTGAGGTCTGTATAATATGTTTTTAACACAGGTTAAAGAACAGTTCACCTTGTAGTCTTTATGACAGGCTGCTTGCCTCTGTAATCACCAGCACTATCGCCTGTCTTAGTTTTCAGAAGCTTTTTTACCACTCTTTCTTATATTGGCTCAAAAGCATAGCTTGAATATACTCTCAATACCTTCGTGTTCCAAATATCTTGAGCCGAGCAACGAAACCTATAAAATGTGGTAATACCTCATTATATTCTGGATGAAATAATTATTACGATGCTCTATTATTTCCCCATTGTTTTGGGAAGTCCCGAAAGACAATTTCCTTATATTTATAGCGAAGAGCACAATGCTTAAGCGAGTTGACTTTTGGATACTTTAAGTAATTTATCGAGGTTATAATTCTCTTTGTCGTCGTTAAGGGGTCCATCAATGGCTGTTTCGTGATAGTTGAGTGACCAAACAAACTAAAGTTACAGAGTTGAAAATGGTATCATGTGTTTATTATTGTATTTTGAGAATATTTATATTTCTTGTGTTTGAGTAAAGAATTTTAAAAATGAAGTGTTATTTCCTCTTCTCTCACTTGCCCTTATCACACCGACAGTGGGGTCGGCAAAAAAAATATATAGGTCAGGATTTTGTGGCATCAAATTTTGCAATTCCTCTTACACAAAAACTAGGATTGACGATGTATTCCAGTAGTCTAGCTATAGATTGGAAGGAGAAGGTGTCCCAAGCCAAGCTCACTATTATCCTTGCGTAGATTTCGACGTCTAACCCCAGGGCATAATTTAGTTTCTGTGAATTTGGAACTGAATAAAAAAAACCTTAGCTGTGTTATATAATATATATAAGGAAAAGTCGCGGTGTCAACAGTTTCGTATAGGAACTCTCATTAACACGGCTCCCGCAGCGTTCTAAAGGTATTGTAAAATAATTTCGCATACATACTGCGTGGTTCCACTGCGTCATACGACTGCAGTTCTATGACTCGTCTCTATAAATACGTGACATATTGTGTGAATTTCCCAACATCCTTTCATAATATTTTGTTACCGCTGCGCGCGTAAATCAGTAAAAAACTGCATTTTTACAATACTTGTAAAACTAATATGCAGAAAATAAAATAATATTATTTAATAATACGATTTTTGTCCGTTAACCATTTCTTAAAATTCGATTATGTCTGAGATGCGACAATTATGATTATTTCTGTACCCCGTAACGGAGCATAGTTCACGTTAAAATGCCACAGGAAGCTCCTATTTCACGCCGGTTTTAGATGAGATACTTGTAACAGTCCATTCGAACTGTCCCTTTCGTGTTGTAGCCCAAACTGTCTACAGCGTGTCCCTACCCACTTTTCGCTTCAATGTAACGACTATCTGTCGGATTTTATAGCCTTTTTTAAATTTATAATTTCCGTCCTTGCTGCTACAATAAATGAGCGTAACGAATTATAAGGGTCCCAGTGGAATAATTTTGAGAGTACCTAATTAAAATGTACCAAAAATGTAGACCATTACTTGTTTTCGAATTAGTACTTTTTGAAATCTTGCAGTGGTTTAAGCTTCCTGAAGGCACACACCTCTAAGGTTTTACTTTGCGAATTGTTATACTATGGGTACCTACAATATAAGTTGCTAATCACATCATAATTGGGCATTTATATCATTTCAGTTGAATGGTCATGTATATGAGTGTTATAATACTTAGTAATAGCATTAAATAATAAGCTGTTAGAAACTGTACTTTATTCAAAAATAATGTCATGTTTCTTTGTCGCTATTCAACTTTACATATTTTCCTCAAAGGCGCACACACCTCAGTCAAATTTATTTACCACCTTTATTAACGTAACCTGCGCGTGCAATATTCCCAGTACATCGCTGTCAGTGTATGAAATATACGTTTTGAAGCGAGAGCCATCCACGCTATGGTACTTGAACAAGTGTAGAGTATCGAATCTGTTGTGTATACAATCAAGGTTCGCTGTCTATCGTGGTGACTGAAACATCAAAGGCACTGACAGCTTGATATCCAATAAATTGGAGTGCCGACTACACACAGCCTTGGAGTTCGGCCAATATAACATTGTTGCCGGCTTTTGAGAATTAGTGTACGCGATTTGTGTGGACGTGGGTCATTAAAGCAGCGTTGTAAGGATTAACTATTTCCGACTTTTGTACCTTAAAATGTATTAAATTCTTGTGGGGATTTTGTGGAGCATTCACGGGATCACGGTGTGGAAAATGTGTTCACTCTAAATTTAATTTGTGAATAGTTCTTGGAGATTTGTAATTTTTAATATATGTTTTAAAGAAATAGCTCTTCACGTCTGTAATTTCGTAACTCAAAATCTCCACTATATGGTGCGTAGAAAAACTTTTACACTATTTAGTGCATCCCAATTAAAGACTGGGGACTGGAAGTACCACGAAAAAGGATTATACTTATATTATGTACAATATTTGAAGTAAATAATATCACATTTTCAGAACATGTGAAGAGGAATAATTACGTAGTAATTAATGTTTTTATATATTCCGCATCATAAGCAACAACGCTTGTGGTTACTGCGGTGAACCTCTACAAAGTGACAAGCTCATGTAGGTCTACGTATCCTAATTAGTGGGAATTACCGTTGTTTGTACACTATTAGGTTATATGATATTTAACAGCACAAATTATAGTATTCATGGTTTCCACAGACCATAATATGGGTTTCAATATCAGTCAAATAAAGCCGTATTAAGTGACCAAAAGTTATATTCTGTCTGATTCTTAAGTGTCACCTTAAACCGAAAAAACGCTGGCATTTTCATTTTAGATATTTTTGACTATAGGTCCTATAATTATCTTAATCCTGCTAAAATCAGGTAGTTAAGTTTCGCATTCAAAGTTGCTTCAAGTTAATTTTGTGTGACTATACACGCTATGCCAAGTGCGACCATATCTACTGTACATCACACTGAACTCGTGATTTCAACATTATTTATAGGGTTTTTTGACCACCCTGTGGATTGGCGGCGTTTGGAGAATTCCATCACGGTATCCCTTGCCTGTCGTAAGAGGCGACTAATAGGGGCCATCGTGGGTCGCGGGCGTTGCGTCCTACATGTGGAGACGGTCCGCAAGGTGGCACCCCGCAGGGGTGGTTCCAGCTGAAGCCGGAGCAGGTGACCACCGCGGGGTTTTTTAGTCGGTATTTGCCGCATAGGGTGTACATAGTGTTAGGGACACGGCCCTGCGGTCGGGTGGCTGGGTCGTAAGACCGGTAGATCCCAAAATAACCGTTCCACCTCCCCCCGGTGGGGCGGTAGCAATACAACGCTTCCCCATGACAACAAAAAAGAATATATAAAATTTGATATTAAACATGTCATGGCATTGGGCAGGAATTGTAATAATAAAAAACCTTGATTCTGACAAAAATACAATGGCTCACTCTAATGATAGAGGAACTACCAATTCAATTATCTCAAGCTCCTTCTTTGTAAGACAATTTAGTGATCGTATGACAGTGTAAAATATTTGCGAAATTATAGAAAATATAAACGCTTTTTTTTATAATAGAGCTGAGCTAACGAGCAAGGTCACTTGATAGTAAGAGATCTCCACCTCCTATTAACAAAAACAAAGCTGTCTACACTCTACAGCATGGCTCTACCATTGTTCACTAAGTTTATTTTACGAAACCAACTAACTTCCTTTCTTAATCTATATTAATACAGCATTATAAGTCTTCGTTCTAAATCAATTCAAAATAGCTGACTAGCTTACGTGACATGTTACAAATGCAGGCCATTTAACTGTCATCCACAATAACAATGTGTGCTCCAAGGATATCCAAATGCAGTGATTGGTCACTGAGATGTAGACGGTCGTTGTTGTTTCAGATTAACTCGGGTGACAAACGACTGTATCAAAGGTGCCTCGCCTCTTCCGTACCCGGATACCCGGCTTAGTTAGCTCCATCGCAAATTGAATTTATATACGAAGTTGTGAGCTAAATAAATATATGGCGCTCAGTTTACATCTGTTGGTGAAGTTTGTGAATTATTTTTGGAAATAAATCTTCTGTAAATACTACAGTTTCATATACTACTGGCTTTGGCTCTGGCTACCTTGCTTGCGTGAACCTCCCATTTTCCAATCTAAATTTAAATTTTCTAAAAATTATTTCTAAGCAGGCGCTTACACTATAAAACTACCATGTGACCAAATTTGATGATAGCTCTAGTAGTTTTTGAGATTTCGTAATTAATCAGTCAATCAGTGAATATTTCGCTTTTACATACATAGATAAATAGACAACGACGTCCAGTTGTTGGTACCTATATATTAACTATATTAATATAAGCCTTCTTCTTCCACCTGGCCTTATCCCACTCGCAGTGGACTCTGGGGAGAAAACATATCCAGACCCAAAACATATATTTGTGGATCACACAAACATTTGTCTCTATATTATAATGAGCACTACGTGACTGTTGCCAAAAGCAAATATGTCTAATAGTCCACAGGTCGTATTAATTTTATTCTCCCAGTTTTATTTATGTTCAAAGAAATATAAATTAAATTGTCTACCAGTTAATAATTATAGTATTGTATTGCAATGATATATCTTCATTTCTTATTCCACGAACCAAGTTCGCTTATTTTTTTTTTTATTTTTTTTATAGCATAGGCCGGCAAACGAGCAAGTGGGTCACCTGATGGTAAGTGATCTCCACCGCCCATGTACGCCCACCACCAGAAGAGTCATGGGCGCGTTGCCGACCTTAAAGGAAAGGGATAATTAGGGATTGGGAAGGGGAGGGGATTTGGGCTTCCGGTTATCTCACTCACCGTACGAAACGCAGCAGCAAGCCGCTCCTTAACGTCGGTTTTCTGTGAGACAGTGGTAACGATCCGGACGAGCCAGCCCATTCAGGCTGTAGACAAAACTGTCTACAGCGTGGCTCTAGCACTCAAACTCTGGCTTAGTTCTAGAACAAAATTCTAATTGGCAAATGTATGTAATTATGACGTATAATATCGTAGCCTCCATAATAAACACAATAGCCAATTACCCGCAGACATGACATTAGAGATATCAGTACAAATATCTATATATTAATAAAGTGTAACGTGTACACAATGTATGTTGTTTATATTGTAGATAGACCTTACATGTTTATCATGGGTGTACTTAAGGGTTCCTTGTTTTGCATAAAGCTCAGTTTATTTACGGTATTGTCTGTGTGTCTTTGAGGATGCCTCTACTTCGGTTATAGCGGGTTCATATAGTTCTAGTTAATCAACTGATTGGGATTAACAAAATCTGTATTAATTTATTCTAACAAGGCAAAGTGACTATAATAGACCTGGTGTTAAGAGTTTTCGTTGATAAATTCTATTACAAGTCAGATGGTTTAAACCATCAATCAATTTAACAGTTAATCAATTAAAATTGAACCGTCGAAATCCGCTTTTACAAATAAAATTGTTAAAGAATTTAATTTTCTTCAATTCAAAATGTTTAATTTTACACGCTGTAGTACGGTTTATAATACAAGACGTGTTTGTGCATCCGCTAGCCGCTAGGTAATTTTGTGGCTATATAAGACTACTAATAAAGAGGTCGCGGGTTTGATACCCTCAGGGCATACATCTCTTCTTTTCAGATCGGTAAAGTAATATCGCGAAATAAAGAACACCCGTCAAAACATACAACAACAGTATCGTAGTTTTAACATAAGAGCCATACTTGAAAACCATAGAGACTGACTGATATAACTTCATCGCTAGAAACATGTTATAGACTACCGCCCACAACCTTTATAAACCCGCATGCAGATTCTCATTTCTACTCCGAGCACGTCAAACAAACCCAATGATCCCAGTCGATCAACTTAGTCCAAAAAATATTAAGAGCGTTAATATAAAAAGTCCGGGACCCTTATCGGGGACCAGCAGCCGTTGTGCACAAGGGCACCCGAATAAATATGGATTAACCAAGGGAAATATGAGCTGAGCTACAAGCGGACCCTTGTTACATCTACGATGGGTACAATGTGCGTCGTCCTTTTTCGACGAATTGATATAATAAAGATGAGTGTTTAGGACTTGTTTGGCATTTTATAATTATTATGTTCATTGCTGTATCATTTTTATAATTTGATGTGTAAGTGATATATCTACAAGGTGGACAGACGACCTGATAAAGGTCGCAGGAAGTCGCTGGATGCAGGCCGCTTCCAACAGGTCGGTCTGGAAATCTTTGGGGGAGGCCTATGTTCAGCAGTGGATGTCCTGTGGCTGATGATGATGATGATATATATATAGATATATCTACGTCAATGTTTACAAGTTGCTGCGGCTATATTAGCAGATATATTGCATTTCTAAAAAATACGCATTCATAGGTTGTTGTAATAGATACATAAGCCGGTATATCTGAAGGACGTGTATTAGAGACTATCTCGCCCACACACCCGCCACTGTAACTCCTATGCACCAGGATCAACAGTGCACGCATTTTTGTTGACACCGAGCAGTGAAGCCCGGTGAGTCTCTGGGAATGCCTAAATGTCTTTGTCCCGCAACAAAATTAATTAGATAGAAGGTTAGGGAGGAGTTGGAAATAGTAATTACAAAGGCAGACGTATACTAGTGCACTCACGTTTCTCTGAGCTAATTTTCATCAAATAATGTGATAGGGGCGAACGTTTCGCTATAGCGGGTACAAATTCCATTGCCGGGGGATTCATGTCTGATTTGTCGAAGCGAAAACTCAAACACAAATTTGATTGCCTGACCTAGGAATTGACCACAGGTCCTCACGGTTCCCAACCTTAGTACAGTGCCACCACGCTAATGAGGCGATGAGGTTGTTTCCGTTTGGCTTTTTATTATATTCTAATTAGTATTTTTTTTTGTTTTACTAGCCCTGTATTATACATGTCCCACTGCTGGGCACGGGCCTTCTCTACTGAATGAGAGGGGTTAGGCCCTAATTAGTAATATATAACGTAATAGTAGTAATAAAGTTAGCCTTGCATTGTATATTATTCCACAACTGGCGACAGAATATCTTCTCAATCTTCAAGGGTCAAGACGTCGTCAACCAAGCCGCACTGGCATACATATGGGTTGGTAGTCTTCGAAAGTTATGTATGTGGTCTGGTGGCTGGGAACGTACTTGTGGGTTCTAATTGGCAGTATTAGTATTTTTTTAAATCAACAACAATAATCCAGTCCTCTAAATAAGACGCTACTACGTTTTTCACCAACAGCAAAGTGGTTTTTGGTTTACGTGAAAACATACATTGCATTTCGAATCTAGGATTCAATTTACATTTTGAAACACCAAATGTGGAGCCCTTGATGCTATGGGCCACTTAAAAACATGAACCAAATTACGCAGGTACTTCTATCTACTTCTTTTACGCTTGATTTGGTGCGAGTTTGAAAGAGTGACAGCGGTGTGGAGGCTCGCAAAAGGCTGGGCTGTGTTTAGACAAGGTTTTACTGTATGTTTATCTAGATATTCCGGTTGGGTGGATTCATATATGCGGCATTCGTAAAAATAAAGGGAACTGGTTTTATATGAAATATTTACGAGTTTTTAAACTGAGATGTCAAATATTGAGTTAATGACTATTTTGAAAGGGCAAAAGGACTACAAGAAACTGCTTTTTTATCAAAGAAAAAAACCGGCGTAGTTTCTCTATTCGATGCGTATATTGTTTTGTTGTAATTACCCATGGATACATTTTCACAGAGTGCTGCAATTTTGATGATTAAATGAATGAATGATGAAACATGGTCTTATTTAGATTTAAAAAATAAATTAATAAAAATGATTGTAAATATAACACAAAAATGTACCAGCTATTCATAAAATTATCCATTTTTGTGTCTTGTTTTTTAAATTCTTGGCTCCGCCGCTCCAGCGGTGAATTGCCAACCAATTTTGTGTCGGTGCCATAGATTATTTATCAATCAATTTCAATAAATACAAACACAATATTCTGATTATAGCACATGAAAGGGATAACGAGTGAAAAGAAACTTTACAAACAACGTTTTGGATGCACTCCAGATCGTTTATACATACGCAAATTGCCGGAGTCTTTATTCTCCGATAAATATAATCTGGGTGTTGTGTTGTGTGTGTGTGTGTGTGTGTGTGTGTGTGTGTGTGTGTATTCAAGTCGCGCGTGAATCTTATGGTCATCTTATGATCCTATATCATCTTAGGCCACATAATCGCTCACCATCAGGCAAGATAGTGTTGGCCACTATTGTTTAACATATTCCTTGGCTATTATTTTTTATGTTCAATAAACTATTGCATCATCAAGAAATCCATCACCATATTAATTATAAGATCATTAACAGAGCCCTTATCAATTGAAGCCGGCGGCTGCGGCCCCTCGCAAATCCGGTACATTGTTTTGCACCGTTCAATTGATTGAGTTAATTAAGGCCCTTCCACTTGATTAGCTGCGGGTTGTCCACTATTAAACCCGTAGTTCTCCTCGTAGGGGTAGAAATCGATTCATCTGTCTGCGAAATTTCAACAAACTCGGATTGTTAGGTGAAATTTTGATCTGAGAAGTTTATAAAAGGTGTTTTCTTTTTCATTTGCAATACGACATGTTTAATTAATGGCTTCACAAAATTGTCTTGTTATCCAGATATCCAGAGATATACTTTGAATAATAAATAAAGTTGTGTTATCATATTTAAAATAATGGCTGAAGTTTATAAATAATAGAATTTATCAGATTCTTTAGTTAGTTCATACTTTAGAAACAATTTCATGATACTGAAGTCATAGTCATTGTAATAGAGTACGGTTGATGATCAACATTATGTATGCTTTTGCTCGCGGCTCCGCATGCGTGAACATCCTTTTCCGAGATAACTATAAAGCTATCTTCAGGATCCCATACCTGTATCATAATTCATTAAAATCGATTCAGCGAATCGAAAGCATTACAAACAAACAACCATATTTGTATTTATAATATTAGTAAGGATATAGTTATCATCGAGTCCAGTGTAGTCACTTTGCAGTGCCACGATACAAAATAATAAAAAAGCAACCAGTGCCTAAAGTAAACGGTATACAAAAACGCCAAGGCATATTTCATTAGTCATTATGTCACGAAATTACCTTTAAATAATTTAATGAGCTGCAAAAAATGTTCAACCCTCGAAATAAACCTTTGCATATAAAATGTTTTATTACTACTCATGACCTGAAATAAAGTGACAATTACAAAGTTTTACTGTGACATAAACTTGAGAAATGTTAATTAGAACAGTCATTACCTAGCACTAGGTTCCTCTGTAGTCCAATTTGAATGATAAAGTTAAAAGCTCGCAGTACTTTTAAATAATAATAATTTGTTTCGAGACATTTGTGAAGCATCGTTGGGAATTTATTTACGACTCGGTGTGCCATCGCTTTATTATTCTAATAGTAATGCACATCTGTCTCTATTTTAATTCAAGCAATTAGGTAGTTTTTTCATTATTATTATTTTCCCATTAAGTAACCCATATTAAGTAACCCATTCACCAATATAATTAACAAGCGTGGACATAACAGTCATAAAGCGCTTTACACACAGTTTATTACAATATTATTACATGACATTATCAACGCATGCTAAACCCAATATCAATGTATCTTAATCCCAACATAACGCAGGTCATGGAGACGGGTTATAAGTTGAGATATTTGTCCCCATGCTACAAATGAAAGCCCGCACGTTCCTAAAAACGTTTTACGTAGAAAGGACAGTGTTCAATTTATTACAAAAACGAGGGTGAGTGAAAAAGTTAATTTATTTTCTATAGCTTGTTTAGGTATATATAATGTCACCCTCAGGGTTCAATTAGACGTTGCTGACCCGTCGAGGGTAATACAATATCTTGCGGTCTCCATTTATAGTATCCCGATATCCGCAACTGGTGACGTCAGTTGATATTGAATTAAATATTTATGTTACGATGGAAATTCATTGAGGCATTCATAACGTTCGATTAGAACGACTCGACTTTTCTTACAAAATAAATATTATAGACTAATAAGGTAGCTTTATCTAATCCGCACATTGTTAGCATTTAACGTCACTATGACATTGACATTGACAGCCTCCGTGACGCAGCGGGTGAGTAGCCAGCTGTGAAGCGAGAGGCCGCGGGTTCAATCCCGCACCGAGACAAATGTTTGTGTAATCCACATATATTTGTTTCGAGGTCTGGGTGTTGTGAGCCCGAAAGTCTCTCATAGTTCCTGATACCCACAACACACCCATACATTCGTAAATTACTGTGGGGTCAGGACTATGTGTGTAACTGTTTGGTGTATTTATTTTTATTTATTGTGTCATTTTATATGTATTAGTTAAATCGCACTAGTTCAATTCAACAACGCCATAGTGCAAGCAACATTATATTCTTAACTATTGTGAACTAAAACAAACTAACTGGTCGATAGCTTGTTTAACTACAATTCAATCTCAACAACATTAAAGTTTGAGTGGTACGCAATACCCACCATATATCGTATATCTTATACACTTTGCCAAGTACATGAACATTGGGTTTTGTCACCGGCGCAGTGTAAGCTGACTGATCAGCTACAGAAAATGGCACTTATTGTATCGGAGGCGCTGTGTACGTTATCCATTTGCTAATAACAGGGTCACTCAGTTCCATTTTAGTGGATTAAATGCTAAATTGCATGCGATTTCAATAACCTGAACAGAACGCAATGATCACGAAAATTTTTCGTCAGTTATTTTAGCACGGTAAGGATACTGGAACTGCTTATTAAAGTCTCTACTTGCATACCATTGCCCTGTTGCAATCCCAATGTAATGTCGACCGTCAATATTACATCCCTCGACGATCGGCAAAATTAAGCCGGTCTAAAGTTACTGGACATATACTGGCTGACCTCGAAATGCTACTCGCCTAAACGAGCCATGGCGGATTTCTCACCATGTATACGGTGATCGCTATCCAGTCGGATACAAAAATAGAATGTACCCTTCCACCAGATATACTCATAAGCTGCAATATAAAATACTATAGTCTCCAGGCATGTTCATACAATTTATAATAAGTCGTATCCTCGAAATAGTAATAGTTACAGCAACAAATTTAATTTTCGGTCAACTCGGTTGTTTTCAATTTCCATTACAAAACGCAAACCGCACATGTACATGCGGAGTTTGGTGTGTGAACAAGTATTTACGCAATTCCCACGAAATATTTAATAATGTTTCGGCAAATGTATTACAATTTTATAATATAACTATTTTGAAAATGTAGGCACGACGTATGTGTATTATGGCAAATATTTATTACACTTCATAATAGAAATAAATTTCATTCATAAAATATGCCTACATATGTTAAGGCTTTATGATAATTTTTATTTTTAGGATTTAGTACAAATATAATTTCATAATACAAGGCTAGTATTATTATGTAATTAATATAAAGCCTCTTACACTACTAATAAAAATGTGAAAGTTTGGATGTTTGTTTGTCAATCACGCCTTAACGGCTGAACGGTTTTGGATGAAATTGGCACACAGGCGGGCAAAATATAGCAATACATATTCTGCGAAAATTTCAGCCTGCTTACCTATTATAGTTCAGAATACAGAGCCTATAGAAGTAGGGCAAACACATAGACAGATGGTGTAAGCTCTGTAATAAGGTTTCGTTAGTACGCTTTGGATATGGAATCGGAATAAAAGTAGTAGAAATCATATATTTTGCTTTTGGATACAACACATTTTTTGTAACGATATTAAGTCACCATTAACTACAAAAATCTAAATGGTAGATTGTTGTAATCATGCAAACACAATTGGCAATTGAATACGTTTTAAATGGCAGCATTAATTTTACAATGCTTTTGCTTTGCACAAACAGTATTCAATCTTCTTTTCTTTGATATTATGATATATTTAATATTTTGCAGATATTTGCGCATTCGTTATTAAATTCAAATAATTCCGACCTAAGTAATAATCAGTAACATAAATTATACATAAAATCATTTTTTTTTCTAGATCGATTGCCAGCGAATTTAGAGGCAACGTAAAAGCCAAAAGATGAATTACATTTTTGGTGCGTGTTTAACTAATCTTTACGTACATCGCTTTGTCTATTTCTGCCACCCAGCAGCAGTGTGTAAGTTCAGTTGTGTTTGAGTTTAAAGGATATTGAAGCCATGCAGTGCTTAGTAATTCAAGGTTCTTAGTGGTGCTTTACCTGTTTATGGGCAGACGAGGCGCTTACCATCAGCGACCTGCTCGTTTTATGATCAAAGCTAATATAAAAGTACAGGAAAAAAGACTGTAATTATAAAACCCTTCAAACTCAATTAGTAACTGAAAATGTTTAAATAACTTAGTAAGAGCATTTATACTGAGTGTGTTTTCTTTGGACAAATTGCAAGCGAACTGGAGGCCGACAACGTAATAAAGTTGAGATCGAGAGGGCCCGTCCATTACCGGAATAGGCCACTCGGCTCGATACCAAACCAATTATGTTTTCTATAAATCTCTACGAATACCTAATGCATAGTGGGAGTTATTTTTTAGCCCTTTATCGTCCCAAGATTTTTTTATACACTATAAATATATTGATATACATTGATATGTCTATATACAGGGTTATTTTTAAAACACCAGCAACCTCGCAGGGGTAGATTCCTAAGGTTATAAGCTACTACTTTTGTTCTACGACTTTTGATTATAATTTGTTAGATTTTATTTTCATACAAAAATAAGTATTCATTTAATTTCCGTCTTGAATGTTACAACGCGCATCGCAGATTACGTAAACAAACACGCGAAGCGTGGGGAACCGACCTTGACCGCGCGAGCAGCTGACTGCCGTCTTTAATGTCGTGCGCTCACGCCGCGCCGCGCCGCAGTCTACGAAGAAAAACACTACACAACAAAAACTTGTAAAATCATTTTTTTTTTAAATATATTGAGTTATATCCAAACTCGTAGAACAAAAGTTGTTCCGTATGGGGTCAGCTATCTGGTCCTGCGAGGTTGCTGGTGTTTTAAAATTAACCCTGTATACATTGATTATACATTTAATTAAATCGGAACCCAAAAAGCCAACTGTCACACCTCAAGATACTGTGAGCTCCTTATGCGTAGATCGGACAAACCACAAAACTAATTATTTCAAAATGAAGGTGGATAATGTAACATTAGCATTTTGGGATAACCTACACCTCAGTCCATCCTGTGACCACGAAGGCTGAAAAGTCTTCGAAACGTCGGGATCAGAATTAAATTAAAAAACCCCGATAAAATCCGTTTAAATTAGTTTTATTTCAATGTGTAACATTCGCGTAAACGTAAGAAATCATTATAAAAAACCTTTTTTAATCCGAGCACGGTAAACTGATTACCACTATACCTGATGTTATGTAAGTGTAGTGCAGTCCAAAAAACTAAAGACCACCGACAAACAATGAGTTCATCGATGGTCACTAGAATCATGCCGGCCTGTATAAATGCTTCTTTCCTCTTCGGAAAGGGAAGAAGCAAATCGTGGGGCCTGCGACATGACAGGCGGATGACCGATGTAGGCACAGTAATAGAAGGATGCACCCCTATACCCGCCCCAACCAACAATCAAATCATGTCATAAGTCCCTTGGGCGAACCGGGTATACACTGGCTGATCCTGGAACGCAATTCACACAAGGCGGGTGGATCACTATGGCAAGTTTTAACACCATGTGTACCGTGGTTGCTCTCCGGGTGGATATGAATATGCTACCACCAGCATAACAAGCCACCAGCGAAACTAATAGTAATTCAATTTTGATGATTGCTTCATTAACGTAATCTACATAATTTGTAATGTTTTTAGTCGACTTCAAGTTCTTAATTTCTCTAAAACATCCCAATTCATAAACTCATAAACGTCCAAACTTTATCATTTATTAAATACTGTTGCCCTCGGCTCTTTCCCCATGAATCCTTAGCGTCCCTTTGCATTAAACAAACTATCATCGGACCAAATTTCACGATCATTACTGTAAGTCGTGCCTTATGGAATGCAACAAAATGCAAGATCCTAGAGCATGTACATTGTAGTCAAGCACACGAAAAGTTGTGTCCTCTTTTTTTTATCCGATCACGGCAAAGTGATGATGATTACACTTGATGGTAAGGGTAGTGCAATCCAAAAACCAGCGACCATAAACAAGCAATGTTTATCGGTGGTTACCATCTTGCCGGCCTGTATAAATGCTTCTTCACTCTTCGGAGAACATGTTGTGTATGCTTTCCATATTCCCGATTACATTAAGACATTATGCCAAAGTTTGTCGTAATAATAATTATGTTCATCTGGGTCAATATGGAGTTCAATAGAGTCCGGAAAGAAAAATAAGTTCGTCAGACAAGCAATTGCTTTACTCCGCTATAGAGGCCAGCGTCAGTTATATAAGAAGTCAATTAAAAAGACATCCTGTTTTTTTCATTCAGATTTGCTACAGTCCGAAAATGTGCCAATTAAGTTAACGTGCGCAGTATATGTGTGTATAATTATAAATAAATCGGGCGTGCGTCCATCTTGTAATTGCGTTAGGGCGGGCGTCGTCTCTTGTAATGTAATTGTTTGCGGTCACAGAGCCCGCCAGCCGTGTGAGGATGCGGTGCATGTGAGCGCGAGTTTCGAAACAATGGGCAATTTAATGAAAGTTCCTGTTTGTGATTGATATATTTTTTTAATAAGAAATCTTGAGCCTGCTTGGTCGGGGTAGTAACAACATAAAGTGATAGCTTGCTGTTGCCTTTCTTATAGTGAGTGAGATTCCGGCATCACAAAGTCCCCCACCCTCCATATACACTCTATACCTCTGTTTAAAGTAGACAATACATCCATGATTCTTCTGGTATTTTGCATATTCGTAGGCGGTGGTGATCATTTACCACTTGCTCGTTGGCCGGTCTTTGCTGTAACGAAATATCGTTACAATCTTAAATCTAAGTGTGCATTATTTTGTTTTAAATTAACTTAATATTTAATGTAAGCAACAAAGGCGCAGGGTGAACGGAAATATGTTTCAGGTGTCTTCCGCAGCTGGGATCGAATAGGTATATATGTATAGAGTGTTGTGACAAATCAAACATTATTTTAATGTTTTGATAAACTTTTAAATATATCTTTAGTATTAGTGACTAGGAATTTAATATCAGTCAGAAATTCAAGCAAAGCAAATTAGAACAATTAGCAGCCTTCATACTAGATCAATGTATTTTAGCTCATTTTTACATGTCTTGTTATGTGTGAGTCTTATGTTAGCATGGACAAAATACTATGTATTGGTATGAACGTATAAATAGTATACAAAGACCGTTGACGCATCAGTTTCGTACAAATCTATAGTCGTAGCACGAGTTTCATTCGTACCTTTACTGCTGCATTATCCGAGACGTCGGTTGACTCTGCGACACCATTGAACTTGGGAATGGGAGTTCATTCAACTACGACGTGTCTTGCGAGTGCTAGCAAATTATTAACAGTGGGGGGTTGGTAATTGTTATTGATAGCTTTGCTTAAGCTTTATATATGTGTGTTTATTTTTAAATTGTCTGACTATTATCTGATAAGAAATGACGTCGGTGTCATTATAATTTGGAGGCCATGATTTCCTCGTTTACTATGTTTTTCTTCTTTTATTCCCCAACGAATGGGTAGTTTAAGTTTAATTCCACACAGTTCTATAATTATGCATACTTAACGAAAATTAAATTTATTTTCTTGTGGTTCCATCATTTACAAATAAATATTGCAATAAGTCATAAAAATCTAGAATCAGGACTATCACCATTAGTAATAATAATAATATTAGCCCTTTATACACATTCCACTGCTGGACACGAGGCTGTTCTACTGAATAAGAGGGGCTTTTTTTACCCTTGGGATGAACTACAGGGGTCCCTACACAGGGGTGCTACACTAGCGACCACTGCAGTATCTCATCCCAGGGTCAAGGAATTTGGGGAGAGGATTGGGAAGGAGGGGTGGTGTAGGGAGGAAAAGGAAGGGAAGGGAATATACAGGAAGAAAAAATAAGAGGGATTAGGCCTTAATCCTTACTAGCGATTATAATTGTTAATAACTAGCTTTTGCTCCAGGCTCGCCCGCGTGAACAGCTTTTTCCAGGATAAAAATTAGCCTATATTCTAATACAGGTTACGGCCTACCTGTATGTTAAATGTCATCCAAAACCGTTGAGCCGTTAACAGACATTCAAATTCACACGCTCAAAAAATCCAAACAGCCATTTATAATATTATTTATTACTACCTGTCCCTCGCAGTTTCACCCACTTGCATGTTGAAAAACTGAAAAAAAAAGATTACGGGCACTAAGCTATATAATTACAAACTTACGCACACATGGACGTGCAAAAGTAAACTAATATATCGTTTTACCCGCCACAACTCAGCATCTACCCTTTGTTCAATATATACCACGTTACGGTGGCAAAGGAAAAGAAAATGATATACTCGTATTAAGCCAAATAATTTTATGTTATTCTTGGAAATTGGTTTACTGTTTGTGTATCGGGACTTATATTGGGTTCAAGTACCTCAATTAAATCTTCATAAATGTAAATAATATGCCCCATTACTTATATTTATATTACTTGTGATTTGAATACGTTTGTGTAATTTACGGTTGCTTCATAAGTATTATGTGTTGAAAATATAATATAAACCCACTCACGCCTATAATACCGTAGGGATAGGCAGAAATGTAACCCATATACCCACAATTCGCCGAGCTTATTTCCATCCCATGATGTGATAAGGGGCGAGCCTATCGCCATACTGGAATATTATGTATCACTAAATATAAAGGTGATTTCAATATTCAATATTTTATCAAAAGCTATAGATTGATAAGAGGTAGAGCTACGCTGTAGACAGTTTTGTCTACAGCATCAATGGGCCGGCTCGATACCACTGTCTCACATGAAACTGACATAAAGTAGCGCCTTGCTGCTGCATTTTGTACAGTGAGTGAGATACCCATAGGCTTAAATCCCTTTCTCCTTCCCAATCTTTTTATTATGCCTTTTACTTTAAGGTCGGCAACAGGTCTATGATTCTTCTGGTATTACGGTGAATGAGATATCCAGAGGCCCAAACCCCCTTCCCTTTTCCATGCCTTAATTATCCTTTTCCTTTAAGGTCGGCTACGCACCCATTATTATGGGCTCCTGAGGTACGTGGGCGTACATGGGCGGTGGAGGTCACAGACCATCAGAAAAAAAGAACCATCAAAAGTAAATTAATCAGTGACAATATATTTAAAGTATGGTCATACATTAAAAAGGGGCAAAAACGGGTCGAAATGAGAATATTCAACTTTTATGATTTTTTTTCCAGGGTAGTGAGTCTTTGCAACTTTTCAGCTTGATGTTAATTTTTGGGATAATAAATAAGCCACTCAGCTGCAACGTCATTTATTATTTAACAAAATAAAATAATCCGCTATTTCTCGTTCCAGATACCATAGCGCTCCGAGACGTGCAATTAATAGCGCCCTCTGCCGTCAAATTGGGCGACACGGTGCTACTCGGCTGTAAATGGACACTGGAAGGCAATGAGACGCTGTACAGTGTCAAATGGTACAGAGGAAGGCAGGAGTTCTTCAGCTACCTGCCCAAGGAATATCCATTTACGAGGATCTTTGCGCAGCCCGGAATCGATGTCGATGTGAGTCTTTGTTACTGATTAAATATATCTAGACAATGCTAAAATAAAAGCAGACTTTGATAGTTACTTTTACGATAGTATATAGCGACTCCCTATTAAAACATTAGTGACGCTCTCATTGTTGTTAGTATCGATTCGATTGATGTAGTATTACTTGTGCGTAGTACAAAAGCACAGACCTTCCTTTTATAAAGCAATTATCTGATGTATGACGCGATGATCGGAAGTCTATATTTAAATAAGAAACCGGTGCCTATTATATTGTATCAAAATTCAGTACGTCACAATAATAAAGTTTAATTAAATTGCGTTTCATTAAACTTTAATAATGAATAAGATGGCATAATTAGAGAAGTTTTTGATCATTCGTATCGCTTGCTTGAGTTTGGAATTATATGTTCACAATATATAAAAAAAAAACTGTTGGCACGATTTTCTGTGAACTGGATCCAATTCTTATAATTAATTATTCACGAAATTCAACACTCAGGATTAATTAAAGTATTTAAGTAGATTTTTGTAGAACAAGTCAAAATAAACCGTAATTGGAATAGAAGCGATCTCATTCCTTAGAAATAATTACTTCCAATACTTGAGATTACATGATTCTTAGGTGTAATTAGACTAAATATAGATTTCCGATGGTTGTGTCTGCACATTAACAACTATTTTCTACTATATAAGTCTATGGGAGACCATTCGACGGCCATGTCACCGCAGTACGCACACGGATTTAGTATGAAGACAGACGAGGCGTTACTGACGCCAGCGATGGACGCTTAATGCGACCGTCGGAAGTCTTGCTAAAATGATTATAGTTTATCTATTTGGAATTTTGGAATTTAGTATCATCTGTTGTTCCGATTCAAGTTTTTGGCTGGTGGGAGGATACTTGTATCCGACCGGATAGCGACCACCGTACACTGGTGCTAAAACCTGCCATAGTGGCCCACCTTGTGTGGTTCGCGTTCCAGGGTCAGCCAGTGTATATCCGGTTCTCCCCAGGGGGCTTGCCCCCTGATCCTAACCCTTTTCCCATCCCTTTTTCCTTCCCCTCCCCCTTGGCCCTTCGGCAGGCCGGCATGATCTTGCCGACCTACGATGGACACATAGTTTATCGTTGGTCGGCACTATTCTTGGATTGCGCTACACTTACCATCAGGTGTAGCGTAGTCACTTTGCCGAGCCAGGATAAAAAAAAAAATAAAGGCAAGTTTTGATGAGACAGGGAGTTCATGATGCGTATCGCGACTCAGGCGTGTGTGTGTATGTGTGACAGTGTGGAAGCACTGTTGCGTTTCGGTTTGAAGGACATTGAAGCCAGTGATTTTTTTAATTTATGTCTCAGGGTGACGAGCGAGTTCAATGCCATGCAGTGCTTTGTAATTCAAAGTTCTGTGTGGTGTTGTTTCTGTTTATGTCCAGGCGTAGCGCTACCATCAGGTGAGCGTCTTGCTCGTCTCGTTATTCAATCAAATAAAGTTAAGGCGATAGCGACTAGTCTACCTTATACAAAATTGCATGTAAACGGTCGTGCGTTGCGATGCCTTGCCTTGGCTTTTCCCCGCGACAACAAAAAAATAAAAACGTGTACTATTGTGATTGCATACAAAGCGTACGTGTCGCTATCCTCGGAAGTCGCCGTCTCCTGTATCAGTCATACACCAAAATATTCCTTAACAGGCGCAGAGATGTTCTTTAAGTCTATTTTGTTTATCTAATTCCTATAATCAAGAATAATTATTTTTAAACATGATTAAGTAAATATAGCTTCCTTTTCATAATGAGAGAATCTTTAATCATGTTATTGTTTTGTTGTAATCTTATTATTTACCGGCCATGGAAAATACCTTCACAAATCAATTTAAGGCATACTCCTCGTATCTTAATTTGTTGAAGATCAAGTTTCTAAAGCCGACTGAAATAATAATTTTCGTCTGTCAAAAAGAAAAAAAAAACGTTTCAAAGTCAAAAGGCCTTCATAAGTTGCTTTCTAAAAGAATCATTTTGACCCGTGTCTTAAAACATGACAGGCGAAGCGACGTTGGAAAAATGTTTTAGGGTGTTTATCTAAAGTCTTATTATAAAAGGACGACTAGAACTCTCAATTTAGGGAAAAAATATTTATATTTTTAAGGCAGCGTCGAATCACCCTAAAGTAAGAAACAGGTTCATAGCTTCCGGTGGATAACTTAATGTACTAAAATTTGAAATAGCAGCAGCATATTACGGATGGTGGGATTGCCTGGTTGGTCTAGAGACAGTATACTTAGGCCAAGAAACAGTGGGGTCCTGGGTTAAGTTTACCAGAATCAAAATTTGCGCCTGGTTTGACGATACGATTGCCTCCAGCACATACAAATGAAATAAGCTGAACTATACATGTATGTTCGTATTGCACGGCTACCTACCCCTTCATCAAGGATACAGATGTATTATGTATGTGGGATATTTTTACCCATGTGCGAACATGATGGTGTAAATAATTTCGTTGCCTTTACGAATCCTTAACCCACACATTTAAAAGTAATGCTGTCCGAAAACGCGAAACTAAGCCCGTTCTTCGGTTTGTCTCTTATTGCAGCGAAATTCTTAGATACTGTAGTAACTTCACTAATCTTTGCAGATAGTATATAAAGTTACTTCGCCGCACCCAGCTACATACCGCACATTCTTTCAGATACTGGCCACGAAAATGGCGAACTTTGTGTTTGTGTCCCAGATCGTATAACAGTCGCAAGCCCCGGGTAACAGCCCCTTGGACGAGGAAACTTTTGAACACTTTAAGGACTTGCCGTTAGTTACGTAATGCCGGCGTCCGGGATAATCATTTTTCAAATTGTATTATTTCGCTGAGCGCTGCACTTCTCTACTTAGTTTAATGAATTAGTGGGATTTTTGCAGTGAACTTTACCAACATCCGAGATTTATAATGATATCATTCTTGAGTATTTCAGTTGTAATTATGGGCGCTATTGAATTGTCAAATAAAAGATATATTGCAAGATGGATAGATTTATAATTAAATTATGTGGAGTATTTCCGCAATTTTATTTAAAATTCAGAAAAGTTGGTACAGACGATAGAAAATAACTATAATAATAATATAATAAAAGAAGTTCAGTTTCACTGACATTCTGACATCAATAGGTATAAAACATAGTCGCTTCCTGTGTATGTCTATTTATTCCTTAGTTCTAGATAATTTCTTCCGAAAGGTATAATTGTGTTTACATCTATACTTATAAAATAACATGTCCTGACTGACTGACTGATTCATCATCGCCGAGCGCAAACTATCAAGGCTACAAGCATGAAATTCGGACTGTATATTCATTTTGTTATGTAGGCACCCACTAAGAAAGGATTTTAGAAAATTCCACCCCAAAGGGGTCAAAATAGGGGATGATAATATGTATGAAAGTCCGTCATTTTGCAATTTACATAAACAAAATTTTGTATTTCGATTGTTGACGTAAAACAAATAAATACGTGTTTCAGGAATTTTGGAAATTTTAGTTAATAAGAGATGAAAAGGCGGTGAAAATTAATGCGAAAGTGAGTTTGTTTGTTACGCTTTCACGCCTAAATCACTGAACCGATTTTGATGAATTTATCTACAGGGATAGATGGGACCCTGGAGACGGTTACAGGCTACTTTTATCCCGGAAAATGCTGTTCACGCGGGCGGAGCCGCGAGCAAAAGCTAGTTTATAAATAAAAGAGAAAACTCGTTTTGTAACCCAGTAAAATATAATATCAACGCACATAGCTGAATAACTCGATATTTTAATAAGAAGAAAAAAGCGTAACATGTGCTCATTCTCACGG
Source organism: Amorpha juglandis (assembly GCA_949126905.1). Taxonomy (NCBI): domain Eukaryota; kingdom Metazoa; phylum Arthropoda; class Insecta; order Lepidoptera; family Sphingidae; genus Amorpha; species Amorpha juglandis. The sequence continues at coordinate 9,513,725 of OX421365.1, forward strand.
AATTTATTCACCATTATAGATTTCAAATCTGAGTAAATCCCGCATTGATCAGAACCGCCCAAGAAAACATCCCAGCCTATTGGTATTCGGATTTTGTTTAACGACTCACAGTAAACACATTTTATTGATCGTTAACGCACTCTTTGCGTTTTATTGTCAACCATTGTCAAGATTCCATTTACGATCCGATGTGAAAATCTTAACATTACTGCATTCCTTTGTGTAGTTGATAGTGAATTGCGATTGTAATATGGTATTGTTGGTTTAGGAGTCTTGGTTGTAATTTCAAATCACAAAACGTGTGCTGCATTAACTGAGTAGATGGTACGAGTAACTAATATATCTGTAGATACTCGATAAATAAAGACTGCCTCCTCGGTGGCTTAGTTGTTTGCTGAAGTCTTTGGTTCGATCCCCGGGCGGGTCAAATAATATTGGGTTTTTCATAATGGAATGCTCAGCATCGACCCGGAGTCTGGAATTGTGCCCGGTATGGCGATAGGCATATATTTATAGCTTAGGCCGGTAAACGAGCAAGTGAGTTATTTTATGGTTAGTGATCTCCATTGTACACCCACAATACCCGAAGGGCACGTTGCTGACCTCAAATGAGAGGAATAATTTAAGGATTCGGTAAGGGAAGCGGATTTGGGCTTCCGGCTATCTTACTCACCGTACGAAACACAGCAGCAAGCCGTTACTTTACGTCGATTTTCTGTGATACAGTAGTAACATACAGTCGAGCCGGCCCATTCATGCTGTAGACAAAACTGTCTACAGCGTGACTCTACCGCTCAATGAGTTTTGGTTTTATATATTAAATGTCCAATACGAATGAAATGCCAGTGAAATACCAAGCAATGAAAAGGATACGAAAGACACAACCCACTTGTTTACTCAAATTACACAAGCAAGTTTACATTACCACTCTATATAACAACCATGAACACTTCCAGGATAAGTTTCTCTAATAAGTGGACGAAGTTTGCAACTATCGATAAACTTGGCCGAATTTAATACCGAAACTCATTGGCCCGAAAAATCGGTTGAGGATAAATGGTTGAGGTCAACGCGAGTATTTCTGCTAATTATTATTTTTTGAATTCAACGGAATTGGAAGTGTTTGTTTTTATGAGTTTTGACGGCGAAATGTTGTGTTTTATCACTACATTTTGCTCGTGGCTCCGTTTGCCCTAATGTATTTTTTATCAATATATCGATTACACCGTCTTTTCTAGATTTAAAAAAATCTGCATTCAAACGGTCCACTCTTTAGGCACAGACATATAAAAAAGTGAAACTTATAACACAATTCAAGATGTTTAAACTATGTATATCTAGATTTTACTAACGGCGCGTAAATGCAATTTTCGGGCTAAAAATACTCTATGTACTCGACATCATAGTCTAGTTGTGTGTCAAAAACCGTTAAAGTGTGAATGATTACACACATAACAGCGCCATAGTGGAATCTGCTTTCACATGCGGTATATCCAGACAGATACAACTTAGGTACCTTCAAGAAAAGAACCTTCTCTATCCTCAAAGGCAGCCAACGCACCGATGATTCCTCTGGTATTTAGGTGTCTATGGGCGGTGGAGATTACATACCATCATATGACCCACTTCCTCAGTTGCCCCCTATTCCATAAAAAAAACATCCAAATCCATGAAATCACAAACTTTCACATTTATAATAATAGTAGGAAGCAGGATATATTCTGCTCAGAATAACTCTAAAACACGAATCCTCGCTAGATTACCAAATTTAACGCACCACTAAGCAGCGCGTAACTTGCATAAAACTTTGTAAACATTCAAATTTCGCGCATAATCCCATGATGTTAATCCATGAATGAGGGTTTGGCAAACATTTGTCTTTCCGTGACCCTTTTGGCCCTGGATTTGTGGATTATAATAGGCGAATTATTTACAGGAAAACGTTTTTTAAATCAGTGAAATTTATGCTTTGTTTCGGTGTGAATCAATTGATTACAAATGCAAAATAGGGATCCTATGAAGCGACGCAGAATTGATTTACTACCGTATCGATCTAGTTTATTAAATAAAATCAATAAATAACCATATTAAGGACTAAAACCTCATATTTTTTTATTATTAGAGGAGACCTGTGCCGCCCAGTGGGATATTTATTTATTTAAATATAGGTCTTGTTTAAAAAGCTATAAATATACTATATGTTCTGTAGATAACTATAAAGAGAGGAAATCATATGATAAAATTACTGGCGCGTTTATATATTATTCACATTAAGTATATTTAATTTTTTAATAGTAGGGCCACGCTGTTAATATTTTTGTCTACAGGATGAATAGGCCGGCTCGGCCGGATTGTTACAGAAAACCGACATAAAGCAGCGGTTTGCTGCTGAGTTCTGGAGGCTCAAATCCCCCTCCTATTCCCAATCCTTTAATTATCTAATAATAATTTAAGGTCGGCATCTATCATTTTTCTAGTATTGACGTTCGTTCAGGCGTTCACGTTAGACACGTACCATCAGGTGACACATTTGACCGTTTGCCGCCCTATGCTATAAAGAACAACTCAAATCACATTAAAATTACATTTCCAATGTTATACAGCTTATCATATTTATTTTATTTCAACATAATCCCTATCTAATCACAATAAAAAGCCGTATTACAGTAATAACATCCTTATAATGGCCGGGTGGCTGTAAATCGTGGTGTATCGGATCGGCACGATTATTGTTACACCTTCATTGTCGTTCAATGTTACTGCATGTTTATTAGATTCGGTCACGATTTTAGCAAACGAAAAACGTAGGGCTGTCAAATTAATGTTTTTTACTGAAATCCATAAAATAATATATATACATTTTTTCAGACTCCGTCATTTGTACTCTTGAGCCAGTATGAAAGGCTGTTTTGCCTTGAATGGGCAAGAATTTTAGTTGTGTGGTTGCTGTTTCTCTAATTTTGAGCAGTCTATCATGCACATGAGTAAGATCTGGGCCATCCCTGGCTTGGCTCGCGTTAGGGCGCGTCATTTGTTTGCGGCATTATATGGATTGGAAGCGCGACTAATGAGATAGTAAACTCGATATTATTCAAACCGGCTATCAATAGATCCTATGTTTAGAAGCACTAAATTTTGATTGTAAAATAACATTATTTTCTAATACAAGACTATCTACAATTGCAAGAAATGAATGATAAATGTTGATTTATTTACTAGCTCTCAGACCGGGCTAACGCGGTGAACTTTATCTGCCGCCTCTGGGGAAATTTTCATCTCCAGATAAAAACTTTACCCTGTTACTGCGCCAAATAAATTATATGAATAAATTTGGTAATATAAGTATAAATAGTTTACAAATATGGATAAACGTTATTAACTAATGAAAACATTCGAATGTATGAATGTAAAATGGGAAATTATGGTAATATATTAATGAAGTCGAAACGATGCGACGTCTTTAAAATTGGTAACTTGGTGGGAGGATATTAAGTATTCCTGAATGAGATGTTTATTAGTTATTAATTAATTTGTTTGATTATTATATAATAATCACTGAATCTATTTTATCAGACCTCCATTTTAGTCACCTTCAGTTAAAGAATGAAACCATGAACCATGCATGAAACTATAGAATTGACAATAATTTTACTAAATGGAACTTAGTTACTGAAGCGAGTTTGATTACAATCCATTGAATAAACTGGGATATAGATATCAATTTATACAGGGTTATTTTTAAAACACCAGCAACCTCGCAGGGGTAGATTCCTAAGGTTATAAGCTACTACTTTTGTTCTACGACTTTTGATAATTTGTTAGATTTTATTTTCATACAAAAATAAGTATTCATTTAATTTCCGTCTTGATTGTTACAACGCGCATCGCAGATTACGTAAACAAATACGCGAAGCGTGGGGAACCGGGCTAGCGCCGTTGAAGGTCAACGCCCGAGCAGCTGAGCGCCGCTTTGATGTCGCGCGCGCACGCCGCGCCGCGCCGCTATCTACGAAGAAAAACACGACACAACAAAAACTTGTAAAATCATTTTTTTTTAAATATATTGAGTTATATCCAAACTCGTAGAACAAAAGTTGTTCCGTATGGGGACAGCTATCTACCCCTGCGAGGTTTCTGGTGTTTTAAAAATAACCCTGTATAGTGGCAAGCCTAAAGTTGAATTAAAACTACTTTGAACGGATTTTACCGCGGTTTTTTATTTTAATTTTGGTCCCGACGTTTCGAAAGCTTTTCAGCCTTCGTGGTCACGGGGTGGACTCCACTCCATAAAATCCGTTTAAAGTAGTTTTATTTCGATGAGTAAGATTCGTGTAAACGCAAGAAATATTTTTTTTATAGCATAGGCCGGCAAACGAGCAATTGGGTCACCTGATGATAAGTGATCTCCACCGCCCATGTACGCCCACCACCAAAGAATCATGGGCGCGTTGCCGACCTTAAAGGAAAGGGATAATTAGGGATTGGGAAGGGGAGGGGATTTGGGCCTTGGATTAAGCCTACAGTTCTTACTAAAAATAAAATATAAAAATTCCAAATCTAAAACGCCAACCCTGAGGTAGCTATATAATAGCCCGCTTTTAATGTGGATCCCTTTTAGTGATCATGTTAACAATTGTTATCTTTATGCCCGTGTAACACCCTTATGTTGTAACACTTAGGAGCATGTCGTCACGTTACCCTACACGATATGACTTCATTTTAATGAAATTGTAATGTATCTATTACGGTAGCTCTCCGTTTTCTAAAGTAGTTGTAGTGTTATCAAAGGAATATTAAGCGGGATTTCAATCATTGTTCTTATTAAAACAAGTTATAGTTTCAACATTTCTGTGATTTTAGACGTTAGCGCGATGAAAATAATAAATGATTTAATTTATATTTTACAAATTAAATACTGTTTAGAGTTACGTTATAACGCACAGTTAAATACGATAAATAATAATATTAATAATAATATTATTAATAATAATATTATTAATAATAATATTAATAATAATTACAAGAAATTATAGAAAACATATTATCAAAGACATCACTATGACCGATGATAAATGCCGTAAATGTAGATTACACTCTGAAAACATACAACACATAACCGGAGCATGTCCAAATCTTGCACAAACAGATTACACACATCGACATTACTAAATAGTTAACATAATTCACCAAAAATTAGCAATCAAACACAAACTTATAGAAGAAAACCGCATACCGTATTAAAAATATACTCCTCAACCCATACTAGAAAATAACACTCACAAACTATACTACGACCGTACTATACTCTCAGATAAAACCATTCACTATTAGACTGGTGATTTTCCAATTTGAAACATAAATAAATTATAGTAGAATCAAACCCATTGTAAAAGGAAGAGAATACAACAAAATTGATAGGAAAAATAAATTAACGGCGATCTGAGGTCGGGAAGTGGGAAGGGGGGGGCTATTAAGGGTAAAAAACGGTTTATCTCGATTTCCGGAAAAACTACAAGTCCTATGGAAAAAAGTTAACTCGCAAAGTTGTAGGTAATAAAAAGATCTACAACTTTTGTATACACACTTTCTTCACATAACCTCAAAATATATGTGAAAAATTCAAATAACCAAGTTTTTTGTTTTTATTTTTATCTATTATAATAAATCATTTTTTTTCACGAAATTTGGTGAAAACTTACCTTTTTGTATCCCAAATACACTGTAATTTTTTTGATTTAAAATATTTATTTTTGCAACTTATTTTGACTTAATATCGAAAAAGCAGCCTAATTTTCAAACGAAAATTCTCACGTCAAAATATGAGCTTTTTTAAAAAAGTCTGTTGGTTTCTTGTTCATTGAATTCTCTACTTTCTGATGGTGTAAAAAAATATATACATTACTATGGTAAATGTGCTCAGAAAATGCAAAGAAACGAACTACTAAATAACAGGTAGTAAGGCCCATACCACCTAGCCCCTTCCCCACTTCTTTATGATGGGCTAAAATTTTCCGTAGATCACTCAGGTATATAAGTTATATTAAAATAACAATAAAGAGGCATCTACGCATATAATTTAAAGAAGATTCTACAACTTTCTCAAAATATTGTAGATATGTCTTATTAAATATTAACTTATAACTTTACATTTTCTGAGCACATTTACCATAGTAATGTATATATTTTTTTACACCATCAGAAAGTAGAGAATTCAATGAACAAGAAGCCAACAGACTTTTTTAAAAAAGCTCATATTTTGACGTGAGAATTTTCGTTTGCAAATTAGGCTGCTTTTTCGATATTAAGTCAAAATAAGGTGCAAAAATAAATATTTTAAATCAAATAAATTACAGTGTATTTGGGATACAAAAAGGTAAGTTTTCACCAAATTTCGTGGAAAAAAATGATTTATTATAATAGATAAAAATAAAAACAAAAATCTTGGTTATTTGAATTTTTCACATATATTTTGAGGTTATGTGAAGAAAGTGTGTATACAAAAGTTCTAGATCTTTTTATTACCTACAACTTTGCGATTTAACTTTTTTCCATAGGACTTGTAGTTTTTCCGGAAATCGAGATAAACCGTTTTTTACCCTTAAAAGCCCCCCCCTTCCCACTTCCCGACCTCAGATCGCCGTTAATTTATTTTTCCTATCAATTTTGTTGTATTCTCTTCCTTTTACAATGGGTTTGATTCTACTATAAATTTGTTTCTATTTTTACCATTTTCAACCGGATAATCACCGGTCTATATAACAGACCAGACATTACACTAATAGATAAGATGAAGAAAACAACATACATTATAGATGTAGCAATACCCAATACACATAATATTTTAAAGACAATAGCGGAAAAAATACATAAATACACCGACTTTAAAGAAGAAATAGGCAGGATTTGGACTTGGATTTACGGTAGAGCATTGAAAATAACTATAAAAAAAATCATAGTGATAAATATGATTCATTAAAATATAATATTACTGAAAACTATCTCATAGGTAAATTGTTATGAAATTTTATTGAAAAAAAAAGCTTTAATATGCTCTGCCGTAAAGGTCACATATTAACCCTTTAGCTTTGACTTTCAACTGTCATTATGTAGGTATCTTTTGTATTCAGTTGTTCCCAATGGTTTCATTTACGTTAAGTCCTCAAGGATGGTTCAGAATACGATTAACTTAATTTTAATAGGACAATATATATACTACAATACTAACAACGCTTTAAAATAAAATTTTATGGCATGAACAAAACGACTACAATGATCTTAAAGGATAATATCACCAATAGGAAATAGAATGTTTATTCGCGAAGTCTGCAACACAATGAACTATTCTAAAGGAACTAATACCTCTCTAGAAATTCTCCCTACTAACATAACAATCATCTACGACGCTTAAGCAGCCGCACTCGCCGCATATATATTTTAATCTCAACATCATAGCCACATAAATATTTAAAGCATTACTAAGCATTCTCGATCCTTTCCCCTACCAGTAATGGAGCTATTCTAAAGGCTATAATTGGTTCACGATGGTTCACTACACCTGACTACCGGTGTTAAGCAAGATTAACAATGTATAGACTCACTATAATTACATGAGAGCTTAGAGTGTATGCAAAATAAACGGACGGATCGTCTTGAGAATGTTTGCGTGGAATTTATGCCTGTTGAATATGTATGGAGGGTCATGGTTTGGTAGTTATTGGGCATTGAATATCATTTGTCGTGGTAAGGATTTTTTTGGTATATATTAAAACATAATCGTTGTGAATCCCTCGGCGTCAGTTCGAAAAACGAACGAAACGAAAAACTCGAGTGCAAACGAACTCGAGTCAAATTTATTTTCACTCAAATACGAGTTTGACAAATTCACTCGAGTTACTCGAATAAAAATCGACTTGAGACGCATCACTAACTCGAGTTGTAAGGAATGTTACTCAAGTGACGTGGTAAAGTTACTGGAGTGACTCGAGTCACAAATTCCTACTCGAGTCGCATCTCTAGAGGGCTTTCCGATTTTAGTTCATCTGAGATTAATAGAAATTCTATAACTCCGCAATAACATTGTTTCTTTAAATAATATTTCTTAAATAAAAATATCTTAAAGCGGCGTAACATTTTTATTAGCTAGTCGGAGTACATTTTCGTCGTATCTCACAGATACTGGTTTCGCAGTTGGAACGGCTCGGTCGGGTTGCAGAGTCGTGCCAAATCACCCCATCACTACACCATTGCGCAATTTCCCTGTATTTTGTGGTGGTATAAATAAAAATGTGTGAAAAACAAGTTTTTATGTGGGTCTGATAATGCGCTGAAAGCATGAGTAACCAAATAATTGCCTATACGCTATAGGACAATAGAATTCCGAGAATATTACCTAAAATAACTTTTCATATAATATATACATGAATCGTAAAAATATCTACGTCAGATTTTATATTATGTTTTCTTAATTTTATTACTATTAGACTATTCTTTTTCTTTATGTGTCGTCTTACAATTATTAGAAGTCAAAATATAGGCAACGTTTTGTAACAAACTACTCATTATCTTGCATCGTTTCCTAATAGTACAAGATCCCGGGGAACATTGACCTTCACCCATCTGCTTACCGGATGAAAATAATATTTTAGGGTATAAAATGTGTTGCTGAACACTCTTCCACTCTTTTTCTATCATCTACTCTAATTACTCCTACTCTTCTCTGGTCTACTCTACTCTCCTCTGTCTAACGCTCACGTCACACTGCTCCTCGCCAAATATTGCTCGTTACAATCGACCAACTTATAATTGGGTCGATTCTCTTAGTCAATCTTATTCAGGCAATTAGATTTTGGCTTGCACTCAGATCAGTACCCATGGTTGGAAAGGACTTTTTAATTTCTTCGGGCCTATGTTGGGCCTATCATTCTTGTCAAGTTTTTTTCTGATCTCATCATATTATACATATACCACTTTGGAATTTTGTCTGATAGTTTGTTAGCATTCTTCACTATCAACGGCATACTGACATCAGCCGCTCATCTCAGCATCCTCATTTGTGTTGTATATATTCATTTGGGATGTGCTTGACATAGTTGTTATTCCTTGCTTTGTGATTTTCTCATCTATTTACTGCGTTTGAAACGTCTTCTGTTACGATTTTCTGAATTGTTTCTTTGGTAGGATCTATAAATCCTGGTTTCCCAAACGGGTATGTTTTGTACAACGGTTTTTTTTATTTTTTTTATTGCCTTGATACGCAGACGAGCAAGCGGCCCGCCTGATGGTAAGCGGTTACCGCCGCTAATGGACATCGGCAATGCCAGGGGCACAGCCAAGCCGCTGCCTACCACAAACCACGGTTGTTGTTACCCCTTCCATCTTTTATGTACATCTGAACGACGACATGTGCAAGTCACTATAAGTAACTATATGCCTACCCATTAACAGTAGCAACTCTAGCTAGAAACATTAACAAATTACTGCATAGCGTTGCACTGCGCTTGTCACTCCGAGACATTAGATGTTAAAGTGCCATACTAGCAAGTGATTTCACTGACTACATTGTCCTTCAAACCGGAACACAATAGTGCTTACAAACTGTTGTGTGTCGGCAAAAACAGACTACGCGGTGCAACGTATCAGTATTTACACAGGCGATTTCTCGCATACAAGGTGCCAACCACCTTGTATACATACATAATATATAGAGTCACGCCTGTTTCGCATAGGAGTAGGCAGAGACAACGGACTACCACCTGCTACGATCATTACCTTCATCATACCTCTTTAGCTTCTTTCACTCTCATTATATTCTTCATGCATGCACGTCAGTTTCGGGTACTTCTGATCTGGCCTTTTTCGAGGATATCTCCGACTTTACCTGAAAACGCTCGTCGAGGCCTTACCCTCCCAACTGTTCACACTCACCACCTTGTATACTCGTATGTTTATATCGGCGTTTGAGGTTTTTAAGTGCTAGAGCCACGTTGTAGACAGTTTTGTCTACAGCATGAATGGGCCGGCTCGACCGAGTTGTTATTACTGCCACAAAAAAGGAACCTTTTCCTTTATGGACGGCAACACGCCCATTATTCTTTAGATATTGTGAATGTTGATGGACGGTGGACATCACTTACCGTCACTTGCTCATTTGCCGGACTCTGCTATAAAAACATTTGTGCCTTTTATATATTTTTAATGCTTTTAACGTCCATGCTGTTATAAGCGAGTACTGTTCATGAAAAAAAGTAATATAAAAATGTAAGTGAATCTATCAGTGATGATTTTTTATGTTTACGCGTGATCGTGGTGATCACCGAGGTGACCACGAAGGCTGAAAAGCTTTCGAAACGTCGAGATCAAAATTAATAAAAAACCTCGATAAAATCCGTTTAAATAAGTTTTATTTCAATAATCTATCAATGTTTGTGATGTATAATTATTTTAATAAATAAATACCTAAACTTAACACGACACCCACTTAGATACATAGTTTCTTTGTACATCTTTGATGTATAAAATGGTTTAGACTTACGACATTTAAAAATGGAAACAATTATTACTGAAACAGGGCGCTTTAAGCTATTATGAAACTTGATACAACTTATTAAGGTTACGATTAAGTCGCGAAAGAAAAACAAATAGCTCGGGGAAAATTCTTTAATCCGCTGACACTCTGAAAACAACAACAATGTTAACTTGGAAAAATATTTTCTTTTAACATTTTCTTTTGATCAACATTTTGTTCTGGACGTGTTGGCACAAACAAGTTTAGATTTTTCGTATACCCATAATTAGACGAGGTATTAACCTCCGACAAAAAAGGGAGAGTTACGAGTCTTTAGTCAGTATGTGGGCAGTATTTCAATTGCATAGTAGCGCGTAAACGAACAGACAAAAAATGCATTTTTTTTAAAGCTATTTTATTCGGGATGGTTCTTGACTTTGTTCAAAGAAACTCATTTCACCGTTGAATAGTTACAGATGTAATGGCCATTGAGGATTTTGAACGGCCTGGGTATGTACAGTAGTAGGTAGTTGGTTTTAAGCCTACGTTGTTTTAAATGCACTCACTCACGCCTGTAATCCACAAAGGGGTAGGCAGAGCTGCAACTACTACATCTGCATTTCACTCAGCTTATACCCGTCCCATGATGTGATAGGGGGCATCTATCGCCATACCGGGCACAATTCCAGACACCAAGCTGATACTGAGCATTTCGTGATATAAAAAACGCAAAATCAATTTTACCCAACCCGTGGATCAAACCCGAGACTTCAGCATGACAATCATACCGCGTACGTATTGTATCCCTTTGTTTTCAGTTAAATGCTTATAGACAGAATTCGCTTCACTTGAAACAAGTATAATATTTTAGTAAGAATATCGCCAAGGTTTCTTGCGCTTTGAGGATTTATTTCAGTCTCTGTTGTTGTGAAACTCACGTAACATTAAATAATAGAAGAACCATATATTTTAAACGTGCAATGCTAGCGAGTTTGTTTTGGTCATTTATTTATAAGCCTTTTATTCGTAATGTTATAATATTTTATGCTTTGAGAATAATCAAATTGTGTATTGTATATTATCTAAATTCGAATAGTTATGGCATATAGGCCATCAAAGTATTATAATTTTAAACATAAAATCCATTTGACATTTAAAATATGTTTACAAAATAACCCAAAAATATTAAACATTGAAATATCGTAATGTATAAAAATGGGATTCGCTTAAAGAACTAATGCAATAAAGTTTTATAATGCAATAAAAATAAACTGTTCAACTTTAGTTCAAATATTGACAATAGGGGAGAAAAAAACGGCTCAATGGTCATTCCCCGAATTCGTCGTTCAACCCTTAAACACGATTGAATCAAAATAAAAGCAAAAAAGTCGAGTCAGATTATTATACACAATGGGGAGTTTTCTTCCGATACAAACAACTATTTGCTCCGTATTTAAAAAGTGGCTGTGGCTTGTACACTTTATATCGATATCGATATAATCGATTTTATTTGCGGTAGAATAATGGCTGCATCTCGGCGTCATTGATGTCTGTGGTTTAGTTTACGCACTATGTAAATGTATGGGCGTTTAATCAACCATAGATCACGAACTGGTAAAAATGATAGGCCTTCCTGACTGAAAATAGTTAAAGTCATCCATAGACATCAGTTATACCAGGGACACAGCCAAGCTGCTCCTATAGTACCATTTTGCGGCAATACACAAAATTGCTTATTTTATACCCACTTGCTCGATTGCCAGTCAGCTCATGTTATATAGAAAGAAACTTATGTAACGCCAATATATTTATAAAAGATGTTTGGAGCATAATCACTATAATCCGGAAAGAAAAATCTTGCACCAGGCAAAGTGGTAAAACTAATTTTCATATTTTTCGGATATTATGATTAAGCTATTTAATATAAAAAAAACTAATTTAATTGATAACGTCCTCCTTTTTTAAAGTCGGTTTTCCATGCTAATAAACTGTCAATTCAGATGGAAGCATCGATGAAATGAGGAAGTACTAAAATAAAATCTATCGTTACACAAAAGAAGGCAATAAAGAGGCAACCCTTTCCTGAAAAATGAACGGGAAAATTTATAGAGAAATTAAAATGATCCCAGCGTGGCCAGTAAACAAGTGGGTGGGTATTCTACAGATAGCTTTTTGTAGGGATCCGTGAAATATTACATATTAATATACATAAATATACTAAATGAAAGAAAACCAAGTGTGAATATCGACATCCTTAAATCTCCAATACATAGTATAATTAATGTAGTCGCTATCTACGTCTGTCTGTCTGTTCGCTTATTTCTCCTAAACCATATAACGGATTTAGATGCTGTTTTGAGTGCTAGAGCCACGCTTTTGTCTACAGTATGAATGCATCGGCTCAAACGGGTAGCTACCACTGTCTCACAGTAAACCGACGTAGAGTAGCGGCTTCTTGCGGTGTTTTGTATAGTAAGTGATATATTCGGAGGCCCAAATCTCTCCAATCTTCCCAAGCCTTTAATTATCCCTTTCTCTCGTATTATCATATATTTTATATGTTTCGTACATGGGGGATGGAGATCACTTCTGGTGACCCAATCGTTTGCCGACCTCTGCTATAAATAAAAAGACGTGTGGCACTCGGAGACTGCCGCGGTAAAGCTATTGTATAGCATTTTTTATCAACTTAAAAATAAGGGCGCATTTATATGACAAGCGTGCGGCGGCCGCACGAAATTTTTCGCGTCGTCTAAACGCAGCCTAACGGACGGCCGTGTTCTATAATCAAAAATTCAAATTCAAATTTCAAACCGCGTCTACATTTCCAAATGTCATAAGTTTCACAACCATCTATTTTATTAACGGAATTTCGACTTTAACTTTGTGTGCTAGATATCAAATTAAGTTAAAACAGGGAGGTCAGCTAACGCTGGCTGTTAGGTTTTTTCTGGATTCGGTCTCGCCGCAAGGCCCGCGATAAAATCTATACAATAGCTTAAAAAATATATTGTTTTGAGAATTTATTCTGAAAGGTCTATATGTACGCATATCACGCTATGACCCATGGGAGTAGGGCAGCAGCATGATTGGTGAAACCCCGATCGATTTACAGTGGGAGGGAAAACTAGTATTCAAATAATTTAATTCAGAATCATTTCAAGCGACGCCATTTTGAATTTAGGTATCCCAGTCACAATCATTATAACATTGTTACAGCGCCGATAATGATTCAAGCGTGCCTGTAATTTGTATTTAACGGCTTCATTCATTCAGTTGACCTACTTCTGAATTCAACGAGCGAAATGAAAACACACCTATGAGATTAAATATCATTTTAAACATTAACTATTTTCGTACAATTAAGATTAATTCGATTTCAATAAAATTTTCCACAATATGACGAGCTAGCTGTAACAGAGGTAACTTAATATAGTTTTATAAAACAAAAAAACAACCATCAAACATCTGTACCTTATAAACGACTGAATAGATTTTCTTTAAACATGGGTAAAGATCATTTCAGTTAAATTTGCTCCAACAAAAAAAAAACAACACAAAGACCCAATCGCGATTCGTTTGCTTTTATTTGCTGAGAAGTTTAAATTTTTTATTTAGAACACAGATCAGATTCTAAACAAATTAATACAACATTGACGCGCTTATAAACACTATCAAACAAAATCGATGTATAAACCGGCTTAAAAAGAACAAAAATACTAATCCATTTCAGACCCTCCTCTTTTTTTGTTCGGTTAAAAGGTAAACAAAAATCTAGTCTACGGGTCCCCACAAGATAGCATGCGACCGCTTCTATTTACCAATGTCGGATCAATAAGGAGAAGTAGGACACAGGATATTGCTGGACATTGAAATGGAAAAAAAAACTTGTTTTAATTACGCGCCGCCGCTTCGAAGCGTCTAGTCGTTTTGCAGCGGTCGGTTTATGGAACAATTTCTGTGCTGATAAATTTGATGGGCCCTTGATGTCAAGTTTGTTGACATTTAAGAGAGGGAATGGAAAATTTTGGGAGGTTATCGGTATTTTTATCAGTTTATGTTATTTATTTTGTTGTTTGTTTTCTATCCTAGCACGGTAAGTGGCTTTACTGAACCTGCTATTATGTACAGTGCAACTCAATATAACGTCAACCTTCAAGGACATTGCGTCCCACTACGGTTGACGGAGTTATGCCGGCCTGAAGTTTCTGGATAAACAATGGTTGTTCCCACAACGCGACTAGCTTGAACGAGTAACTATGGCGGGTTTTTACCATGTGAACGATGGTAGCTTACCGGTCGGGTATGAAAATAATACTCCCACTAGTAATTATTAGGCCTTTTAATATATTTTTTATTATAACCGACCCGAAATAAATTAAAAGTTATCCATCCCTAATTTCCAGTCGGTGATACTGCATTATTATACGTGAATGATTAATATGCATATTAATTACCTAAAAGTAGTAATATGCAACTTTTATTATACATTAAAATCATAAACACCGAAGTTTTACCCCTTCATCTTCAATTTAACACCTCCGGTCGAATGTTTTCTTTAAAATTTATAGAGAACCATGTTTAAGCTAAGCTTAGCCTATCGAATAAAAAGATAAAATTGGATCACTTTTTGAAAAGATATACGTGGTCATAGGTTAAAAAAGGCCCAAAAAATATACGCATCGGATTCGGCATCTCTTCCTTTTTACATCCAGTGATGTATATTTAACATTTATAGCGATATTTGCGTTAGTTAAAAATTTAAAAATCGCCATGAAGCATCATCCTTATTATTGGGTTTCACATGATCAATGAAAATGCTAGAACATAACAAATCCTCTCAGCAAGATTGTTCCTTCCACTGAAGGTTGGTAACGCACCTATAGTTCCTTTAATATTGCGATCTTACCATCTGCATTCTGAATTCTATTCTAGTTCTACTTTCCAATGAAATTACAGTTCTAAAAGGGAGCAAATGGACTGAAACCTCCGTCGGTCCTATATTTGTAATATTGTATAAAACAGCGATTACAGAAAGCTGCTTACTGGCCTAAATAAATAGATCCACATGGATAAGGAAAGGGTATTTATTTTCATGCTTTAAGTTTAGAATCGAATCTTGACGTAAGCGACACCGTCCATCCGAGGTAGAAAACACGGCTTGAATATTAAGTAAACCCTTTGAATGTAACTTCAATATTCCTCCCATTGGTTGCTGAAATATTTCCCTCAGTATTAATATTTGATATTAAACTTGTATCTACTTATTCTCAAGAGAATGGAAAAGAGTTGTATTTTTTCCTAGAATTCAACAAACTGATGTGTTGGATTTGTATATAAACTGTCTCGAAAAATCTAGTAAGGCCTTTAACGCCTGGTATTTCAAGGATTGCCAAGGTCGCAGTAGTTCGATATTAACTGCTGTATTTTTCGCGACCATTTTCCTAGAATTCAACAAACTGATGTGTGGGATCTTTATATAAGTATCTGAAAAAATCTATTAAGACCTAGAATTCCAAGTACTGCCACTGTCGCAGTAAGTCGAGATTAAAAGCCATATTTGAAAAAATAACACTACCCGTCTACGCAATATGCGACTTCATTGTACCTATTCACTGTTAATACGAATATATATTTTTTTAAAAGAAACATCTACACTATGTTGTGTGAAGTTCAATGCAATCCAATTTATTCTGTTAATCGTTGCATTTTTTATCGTGGCACCGAAAAGTGATTACACTGGAATTGATGTTAAGTATAGCGCAGGCCAAACATAATGTCGACTGTCAGGAGACATTGGGTCACTCGATGGTCAGCGAAATCTAAATATGTAAAACTCAAAGGTAACTGACTGACTGACTGACATAGTGATCTATCAACGCACAACCCAAACCACTGGAGGGATCGGGCTGAAATTTGGCATGCAGGTAGATGTTATGACGTAGGCATCCGCTAAGAAAGGATTTTGATAAATTCTACAGGGGATAAAATGAGGGATGAAAGTTTGTATGAAACTTTGTCAATTTTAAAGGTTCACGCGGGCGGAGCCGCGAGCAAAGCTAGTTATATAATAATATATAACTCCAGTACATACATGTTTAATTTTTTCAGGTGTCCAGATCAACATCGCAGCAGGTGGTGCTCCGGGAGGCGACACGCGCGCTCGCCGGCCGATACCGTTGCGAGGTATCCGCTGACGCACCCTCCTTCCATACTCAAGTTCGCTCAGCCTACATACACGTTGTTGGTGAGTTTGTGATTTTTTTATTACAGAGACATGTTAAATGGTCTCCCAAAATATGATAAATCTTTCATCAATATGTTCAATTATTAATTTTGGATTTAGCGCCATCGTATAATTATAAACCTTACTTAAGCATTCCTTAGTTAAACACTCATTCACAATCTTTCTCTGTCAACGCGATTTATAAAGTGGCTAGAAAGAAACGAAAGTTACGAGTTACATTTTAACTAAGCAGTGCTTAAAAAGTTTATAAGTGAGGCCCACCAAGTTACGATTATGTCTCACGAAATAATTATTTGATACATTATGTTTTTGGAACGTCTTTGGGTTTAAATTCATTATGTCATACATGTCGTGTTAATCTGTGAAGCTTTAACCTACTTCATATGTACACAGGGAATGTATCTATAAAATTATGCCATCAGTCACTTTTTCAGCAATAATTTTACGAGCATTCATTCATCGTAACATAAATTCACGTTTTTGTCGAACATTTGTATTTTTAATGGAAACCTGGAATTGACTTAAAATGTTTTATTTAACAACTTGATTGCTTTTTTATTGGTACGTTACACAACGAATTTGCGTTTTTCATTGGATGTTTAATGTGTAAATATTTTTTTAAAACGTAACATGCACTGTTATGATGATGTACATGTGTTTGCTGTTTATTAGTTTGACCCTCAACATAAGGAGGATCAAAGAAGGGGATCAAAGATTTGACGTCTTTGTCAGTGTGTATCTACGCCATCATAGCGCTTAAAGAAAGTTGTCTTAATCGAGATGTTTCTTAATCAAATATGAAAAAGATCTGTTCAGCCAACTAAAAGTTGCAGATAGTATTTCTAATTACCTTTGTACATATTTCTCGTGATGGTTATCGAAAAAACTAACAGCGGGCACTAAGAAGGCAAAATATAAGGACTTATATTTGCCATGGTACACTTATCGGAACTGAGAGAAACAGATTTTGATTTTATATGATTTTATGATGTCAGTACTATGTGATACTTGGCCCTATTTATTTATTGTAATCGTAAATATTCGCACTCTTGACACGCACGTCCCTAAATAATATTAATTTCCGCATTATTTATTTTGTGGATTGTTATAATAAAGGCAAATATCAGAAAAGGGGAACTCTCGGATAATATCATGATTAATAGTGTAAAGAGAGTTGCAGTATAAACAGTAAAACTAATAAAATTATAGATAAATAATGCTAGACCTTCCCTGTCGTCGAAATGTACTATGACCAAAGCCATTAAGTCCGAGTATGCCAGCCTATATTGCTGTGAACAGGTAACCGTGATAAGAGGATTTCTACCACTATTTATTGTTTGCTATTGACCTAGTCGCCGGTTTGAGGGCATTAAACTCAGATACACATTAAATCGTAACGGAGCCTAAATTGCGTATTGAATAGGTTGGAAAACTAAACTGCATAAACTATGTTGATGTAGGAATAATGTTGATGACGAAGCAGTTATTTACATAAAAATGCTTCATGACTGTTTATAAGTTTTGTTGGTATGTCGAGCAGTATCGGACAGAATTTCACGTTTGATAATGTATTTACATAAACAGTCATCTTGGTCATGACCTCCTTGACAATATTAAACTATTTTATTCTCGGCATTAACGCTATAAAGAATAAATAGATACATACTATTACATACTTCAACAGCCTCCGTGGCGCAGCGGGCGAGTAGTCGGCTGTGAAGCGAGAGGCCGCGGGTTCGATCCCCGCACCGAGACAAATGTATGTGTGATCCACAAATATTTGTCTTGGGGTCTGGGTTTTGTGAGACCGAAAGTCTCTCGTAGTTCCTGATACCCACGACACAAGACTCGTATCTTACTGTGGGGTCAGGACTATGTGTGTGACTTTTGGGTGTATTTATTTATTTATACTAGCCCTTTATTATACACGTCTCAATCCGGAGCACGGGTCTGCTCTACTCAGTGAGAGGGGTCAGGTTTTAGTCTACCACTCTGGCTTCATGCTTCAGCCTTCGAAATTCATGTAAAGAAATCAGGTATGCAATTTTCCTCACGACGTTTCCTCCACATTTAAGAATAAATACATCCACATTATTTAACTACTCATATTGGACAAAAATCGTAAAAAGAAGGCGTAATAAAGCAGCAGCCAAGTCGCTGCTCCATATATTATAACAATTCATTACATTATAAACAATGAGAAACTAAAGGAGAAACAAAGTGCCATAAATCTATGCGACCAGTGAGGCAATCGCCTCGTATTATGCGCGGTGCCTATAACCGTATGAACTGAGCTATTTGCATGGGAGAATGGGCGCCATCGATCCAACGTCGCGCTGTCTCATCACAAAACTATAGGCCACAGTCGCTGTGAAGACAGTTGTACAATACACCAAAGATTTTTTTTTATTTTCCTGAATGATGATATAAGTTCTTCACCTGACGATAAACGCTCTGTTTACTCTTAAACAGCTACATCACTAAGAATTTGAATTACAACTAACTATAAAGCACTGCACTCCCCTTGTCAACCCAAAGCACAGGGTGGTAAGGATCATAATACTCAGTAATTTCACTAGATTCAATGTCACAATGCTTAAACACTGTTGATTGGCGACAGAAATAGCAAAGTGATGGTACCTACCTAAATGGACTCCGGCATACGGGACTCTACTGCCTAATCAATATTTATTTATATTATAACCCATAACAAAAAATTATCTACCTTTAAATTTAAAACTTTAATAGCTTAAATTCCATATCTGTAAAAATTCTAAGAAATAGCCTACTACTGTTATACGATTGAAATCTACATATTTTCAACACTTATTTTGGTTGAAATAAAAAGAAAACGATCGTTTAGTACCGAAAACTGCATGTTAACCAAACTGGGAAGTTAAATTCCAAGAAAAATCCCCTCTTCTTCCCAATCCCAGATTATTCCTTTCCTTTAGGATTGGTAACGCACCTATGATTTTTCTTTTGTGGGTGTACACGGGCGGTGGAGATAATTTACCATCAGGTGACCCACTTACTCGTTTGCTGGGCTATACTATAAAAAAAGACAGATAAAGGGTTCAAACTTATAACAACGCTCATTTTTATCGGGGATGAAAAATAACAAAATGAAGACCAATCCAGTACTGACACGTTATTTATGTGTTAGTTATGTATTTATCGTCCATACATTGTAATATTTATGATCTTTTATATAAATTATATGATTTGCTGATTCGATATATCATATAAACTGCACTCCACTATGACTATAATTCAATCACAGATAACACTAGGAATAAAACTTGCGGAACCGACTTGAATTACTGTTTTCTCTTCAGTTACAGTTCGACCAATGATGAAATGAAGTAAACATGTTGAGTTGGCATTTTATCGACGAATAGTTTCATATCAATTTCATGGGAGATCTTTCAAAACATCCACTTATTTTATTAGAAATAATGATGAGATGACAAATTTTCTGTTTCCGTAGACTGACCTAAGATAAATTCCTTGTTGTTTTTTTTACCTTGAATGACGAAAGGAGCAAGTCGCTCGTCGAAATGACGCATTTGCCTGTAAACAGAAGCAACACCACATAGAACTTTGTACTACAAAGCATGCCACTGGACTGCGTTCGTTGTTGTTAAGTGCTCAGTAATTTAACTGGCTTTAATATCCTCTAAAATGATATACAACAGTGCTTAAATACAAAGCGTTGTTACCAACTCAGGTGCCCTCTCGGATACGAGAGATCTACAATACTAGAATCATGGACGCGTTACCGACCTTAAAGGAAACGGATTGGGAAAGGGAGGATTGAGGCATCCGGATATCTCACTCACTGTACGAAATGCAGCAGCAAGTCGTTTTCACGTCTGATCTTCCGTGAGACAGTGGTAGCCCGGTCGAGCCTACCCATTCAAGCAGTAGGCAAAACTGTCTACAGCGTGGCTCTATTACTCAAAACTCTCATTTCAAAGAGTTTTATGAGACATCAAAATTCGGTTTGCTATTTCTTACTTGGCCGCAAACTCTTGGCACCGAGGTATAAATTATTACTCCGTTGAATTTATGTACTCATATCGTGGCAATATATTATATGTAAAATTAAAGAGCCTATGTATTTCCTTTAAGCTGTGAAATAAGGTTGCCCTTGTAAAAGAAACCATATGGTGGCAAATTTAAAGGTATTTGCGGCCATATTTTGATAGACAACCTGACAGAACCGTATTAAGGGCGTAAACATGTTTATAAATGTTAAATTGTCATATGATTTGATCTTTCATAAACATGTTTAGTGGTTGATTTTAGGACCATTGTGCAAGTCGGCCTAAAGATTTATAAGGTCCTACGTATGCGAGAGGCCATCTGTGTTACAACCGCTTTGTCTATTTCTGCAGCCAAGCAACAATATGTAAGTACTGCTGTGTTTGGGTTTGAAGGAAATAGAAGTAAAACTTGGCATAATGAGTCTTAACATATTTTGTCTCGGGGTGACGAGCGCAGTCTAGTACCATGCTATGCTTTGGAATTGTAAGTTCTGTGTTCTGCTTCTGTCGTTGCCCTTACCATCAGCCGAGCGACCTGCTTGTATCGGCATTGAAGTTAATAAAAAAGCTGAATATGCCAATAATCAACTTGTGTTTCCAAAGGTATCCCTAGTTGAATATTGTGCAGGTATTTTTAAAACAAAAACAACATACTACCTCGGTGGCGACGTTGTAATAAGTACGCGCTTCGATTGCTGTGCTGAGGTCCCGGGTTCGATAGCCGGGTCGTAAAAGTGATAATGATTTTGAGTGAAAGTAATTTTTGAAGTGATAACTTCTTATGGGAGGGTGAACCGAAACGTTCCGTAACGCGAGCGCTCCATCGACCAGCCAGTGTAAGCCGACCTCCCTGGAACATCGATAATTTCGAAGTCCCAGGTGGCGTCACACAGTGACCAGTCGGCTTGGACCGGACTTTGACCGGACTTCAACCGGACTTTGACCGGACTTCAACCGGGCTTTGACCGGAGTTTAACCGGACTTTATTCGGACTTGGACCGGGCTATGACCGGAGTTTGACCGGACTTTGACAGGTCTTTGGCCGGACTTGGACCGGACTTTGACCGGTATCTGACCGGACTTCGACAGGACTTTGACCGGGCTTTGACCGGGCTTTAACCGGGCTTTAACCGGACTTTGACCGGACTTCAACCGGGCTTTGACCGGGGTTTAACCGGACTTTAATCGGACTTTGACCGGGCTATGACCGGAGTTTGACCGGACTTTGACAGGTCTTTGGCCGGACTTGGACCGGACTTTGACCGGTATTTGACCGGACTTTGACCGGGCTTTGACCGGGCTTTAACCGGCCTTTGACCGGACTTTGACAGGACTTTGATAGGGCTTTGACCGGATTTTGACAAACTTTGACAGGACTTTAACCGGACTTTAACCGGACTTTAACCGGACTTCAACCGGACTTTGACAGGACTTTGACAGGACTTTGATAGGACTTTGACCGGGCTTTGACCGGATTTTGACCGGACTTTGACAGAAGTTTGACAGGGTTTTGACTTAACTTTGACCGGACTTCGTAACGTAACGCGTTACGGCGCCACTCTGGCTTCCCTTTCTCTCACGCATACGGCAGCAGTAGGCAGGCTCCTCCGTTCTCACTTTAACCCACATTAGTTTAAGTTATCACTTCTGTCGAGCGTCCCGAGACGCACACTCTTTTTTTTCTATAATGATTTTTTACATTTACGCGAATGTTACTCATTGAAATAAAACTAATTTATTTTAAAATAAAAAACCGCGATAAAATCCGTTTATATTAATTTTATTTCAGTGATTTTTTTCTATCACGAATTGCTCAGTGTCAGCCCGGAGTTTGATTCGGAGGAGTGTCCGGTATGTCGATGGGCTCGCCCTCTGTCACGTCATGGAACGGATATATACTCGGCGGAATGTGGGAGTACAGGTTACACCTCTGCCTACCTCTTCGAAGATCACAGCCGTGAGTGTGCTAAGAAACAATTCCAACATATTCAAATTCTACACGGAACAAGTAAATCATACTTTACGTTTAAATGAAACGAGTTTTACATTTTACCGCGTTTATTTCAAACCATTTTATACCGCTGGACGTAATGGTAGTTTATTAAATACGTTTAGCAGACATTTGTGGGAAGGATGGTTGTTTCTATTGCTTTTTGATGACTATTCGAGAAATTATATTTTGGGGACTACCACGTTTTTTTTGCTGTAGTGTACATCCAATTATATCTTCGTCTTCATTTAAATAAATAAATAAATACACCCAACAGTCACATACATAGTCCTGACCCCACAGTAAGATACGAGTCTTGTGTCGTGGGTATGAGGAACTACGAGAGACTTTCGGTCTCACAACACCCAGACCCCGAAACAAATAATTGTGGATCACAAAAACATTTGTCTCGGTGCAGTAATCGAACCCGCGGCCTCTCGTTTCACAGCCGGCTACTCGCCCGCTGCGCCACGGAGGCTGTCATTTAAATGGTAGATCTCTTCTATACGAAAGTCCATATGGGAAGATACCACTGCTCTGTTTATTCCTGACAAGCAGCAGTGTGTAAGCACCGCTGTGCTCCAGTTTGAATGAAGTTGAAGGTAGTAAATTTAATTAAAAATAAAAAAGTTTTACAGCTTGTATTTATATGCAAGAGATATCTTTTTCAATTCAGATTAAATTAAACCCGCATCATTGTCAGAAAGTTTATTAGAAAAGTTTTCGTGTCTTTATGATGCCAATTTCAACTATTTACATTGAGGGGAGTTTGTAAAAAATCCCCAACTTTATATCACCCCTTCAAAACATATTAACCGGGCGAAGTTTTACGTCGGTTTTATGGTCGAACTTACCGTATCGCCGGTCGAACATTACTTTTGAATACAGTTAATTTAGTGGGCATCCTCGGGTGGGCGTTTTTTCATAAGTATCAACTTCAGTGGAAAGTTTCCGAATCAAATGTCACTGTCACAGGATATGTGGGGAAGTCGTATCTTGTTTATTGAATAATGTTTATGATGCTTGTAGTAGGTAAGTAAACACATATGCCTGTAGTATATGTGTTTTTGTATTTATGAAATGTTGACCTATATTACTAAGGCACTAAGAATTTTGTGTTAATAGAGAATATTCTAGAATCTAGTCTGTATTCCAAGTATATTAATTTATTAATTTGTGCTTTACAAAGGCCGACTTAGTTATTCTAGTAATAATAATCTACGAACTAGAGTCCCATTATTTTGATTTTGAGCGCTACCTTGCTATTGGCTCATCATGTTTCCCAAACGTTTCAACGAAGTAGTCGACAATGTTGAAGTATTATATAACGTTAATAATGAAATCATTTACCGAATTTCGTCCTTTAGTTCACATGATCTTACAAAACAATTGAGGCGCCTATTAAACATAAATAAGGTACGATTTATTTAACAAATTCCTTTTTTCGTCTAGGTTACACAGTGAATTAATAAACTCGTTTTTTTCCTTGGAAACCTTACATTTTTATAGGTAATCACATAAATTTTGCGACTACTATTCTTTGTAAAACAGCCGAAGCGATCTTGCCGTAAAAATTTGTTGTTACTACCTCCAAGAAAGATTCTTTGCGGGTTTAAAGGTGTATCTTGATGATTTTTTTTACTGGCATACTTAAATTGTGGAGTAAACATAAATTATTGGGTATAAAAGAGAATTTGTGGTTTACGAATTGTTTTTTGTTGTGCTGACTTGTGCTATTGTACAACATATTACCGAAAAATGTGGTCATATTTTCGGATAGTTACATACATCTGACAGTAAGTGTATGTGGACCGGATCTTAATAAAATCTAAACATCCTATATATCATTACTATTATAATATACTAGCATTTGCTCGCGGCTCTGCCTGCGTGAAAGGCTTACTTTTATACAACCTTTTATCCCTTATTTCATGTGTCTATCTATAAAATTGACGAAGTTTCATACAAACTTGCGACCCCTATTTCACCCCCTTAGAAATGGAATTTCCAAAAATCGTCTCTTAGTACTCCCCTACACTCCCTGAGAAACTTTCATACCAAATTTCATTTTTCTACGCTGCTGTGTTTTGGCTGTGCGTTGTCCGTCAGTCAGTCAATCAGTAACGGAAGAGTTTTATATGTTATTATATAGATTATTAATTATATAAAATTTCACGCTACTTTTAATAATTCGTTTATAACAATCGATTAGATTGATAAAACCACTACAAATTGTTTGCGTTACATACTTCATGGAAGTCATGTGAAAAAATGAAAGATGTAATATTACCTGACCAACCTACTCATTTCATCATTCAGGTTGCTAAAAAACTTAAATAAAGAGACATATAAAACTTAGCCAGGACTTAAATCCTATCCTACTAATATTATAAACGCGAAAGTTTGTAAGTATGGATGGATGGATGTTTGTAATTTTTCAAGTAAAAACTACTGAATGGATTTTAATGAAACTTCACAATAAAATAGCTTATACATCAGAATAGGACATAGGCTACTATGTTTTTCAAAAATCAACCCCTTAAGGGTTTAAAAAGGGGATGAAAGTTTGTATGAAGATGGCGAAACGAGGTTCGCGGGCACAGCTAGTACTTTTACAATTAGATATTTAAACCTTTATGTTACCTCCAAATCCGTATAAAATTATGCTCGATACAATTTATTTGAAACGTATATAAACATTTACAACGGAGTATTAAAAACAAACTAGTAAAACTCCAAACACAAAATTGACTACTAATAGATATTATTTGAGCAGGATTATATTAAGAACTAGGTTTATACAATCGCTTATATAAAAATAGTTGAGCGTGGTAACTTTTCGAAAGATTTTGACATTAACTTCGTTTAAGAGATTCGTTTTTTTTTTAAGAGTTCATTTACGAAGTTTGTTGTGTACACACATTGCATAAATTCAATGTTATTGCACTTAACGAAGTCAACGTAAAAATTAAAAAGTAGTTGGCGATTTGACTGTCAAAGTTACCATTGTTAATCAAAGTTACCCCGATTGACTGTACCTATACCTAGATTCATTTGGATCAGTATAATTTATACAAGGAATGGTGGCGAGTTAAGGCTCGCAATAACTCTTCATCTGAGAAGCATACTGGCGCAACTCATACATGTGTTATATTTGACTTAAGCCCATGTTCTTCTGATGTGAAAAACTATTGTTGCCTTTTGTTTTGGTTTGTTCAACACAATTACTGTTCAATATAATTTTCTCCGGTTAAAGCTTTATGCTGTGTGCAAAAGGCTGAGTAACGTGAGTTAGCATTAATGAAGGACAAAATCTTTTTCGATAGGAGCGTAATTTTGGTTTATATAAAATTATTATTATTATATATTATTTATTAAACTATTCAACGGATTTTAATGCAATTTTCAGCAATAGATAGAGTGATTCACGAGTAAGGTTTATGTGTATATCACGCTATGACCCATGGGAGCAGGGCAGTAACATGCAGGTGAAACCGCGAGGGTCAGCTAGGAATTTATAAATCGGTAGGGATAACACTTATCTTCCCAACTGTACGTAGACATTCTTTTGCTCAGTTATTTAGCTTGAGCGAAGGAGTAAAATTTTTTTACGAACACCCTTTTACGCGCAAAGAGTTGAACTTTATGAAGGTTGTATATAGCTTATGAAAAAATTTTCGGCGTCGGATAAAACTGTCGGAGGCAGGGAACTCGGCTAGGAAGTAATTTTCAGGATTATTTTCCAGCTATGTTTTTATTCCAGTGTAAAAGTTTTGTGAGTCACCGCCGACTCTTTTCGTGGATGTAAACGAACGAATTGCTTTTGTTATAGTTTTATGCCGCAGTTTATGTAAAGTGCGGGTTAGTTTAAAATTATTTTATATTATTTTTAGACGGCGTCCCACTGCCGTACCTTTTCTTTGTGTTTTATATTTGCGTTTTTGCGGTTGAGTATTAATTTGATGCTACTGACGTTGTGTACTTGGACAGTTTTGTTGATAAAAATCTATTCATTATACATACAGTAACATAAGTTCACGCCTTATTATGGAAGAGGTAGGTAATTAGTGCATCTACAATTCGCCGACTTATCTTCGTCTCATCATGTGATAGGGAGTGACCATATCGTCCAAATAAATTCTAATCACCGACAATTCATACATGATTTCTCGAAACGAAACTTCGAACACAAATTGTGACGGCCGACCTCGCAATTGAACACAGGATCTCACGGTTCTCAGCATTTGTACGCTGCCACCAGACCAATAAGGCAATAGATACAGTCATAACATTTAAATTAAAAACGAACATGTGATGACCATAATCTAAAACCGACATATTCCTAATTTACATTGTGAACTTATTTTTTTCACTTATTCTATACATTTGATACGCATACCGATACGATAGTTGGATCGGTTGTGGGAGTCGGAAATAGCGTCCGACTGTCTGAAGTGTGATTTACATGTTAGGTTAATTAATAAAATCGGATATATCTGAAGTGAATACGATCCGATAGGATGACGCAGTCGGAAGCACAGTCCAAAATCAATCCCAGCTTAACGGTAAAGGTACTTTTCCACACTACTAGACGAAAAACTTTGTTACTTATGGCATGTGTATCACTGATAGGAATAAACCAAGTTTTTTTTCTTTTTTTTGTTGTTGTACAACCGATTATAAAATTCAACGATTTCGCGTGCGGGTAATGCGGGGCGGATAAGTGTACGTTCACCTTTACTCTACTGTTCTGAGCAAATATTAAGTGGATGTCAACTATACCGAAACAAGCTAAAAGCAAGGAAAATAAGCGGCTCGCCGTTCCGTAACATAGTTGTTTGAAATTCGACGAACTTTTTTTCGGGCTTTGGATGTTTTGACAGTTTATTTTACTTATGTCTTGTGTGTCTTAAATCCCTCAAAGGATTAGTAAAGGTAGTAGAGAGAAGGTTTAATATCTTATTCAATGATGAGTTGGGATGATATATTTCGCCGCAAGTTCTTTGTTACTTCATGATTAGTTGAAGTCGGTTATCAAAACATTAGTCTTATAGTGGTATTCAAAATTAACTTAATACACGTTTTCAAAATCACTTCGACAGGCATAATCCAATATAAAGTTATAAAATACCATATTTAAAGCATATGAATTTTATAATAATAATTCTGTACTGCATCTAGTACAGAACATAATTGGTATACGCTGCGGAGATCGTTAGGAACTGCCTCCGCTGAATGTTGAAAGAATTCTTCACAACCACGACAAAATTACACCGCATTCTTTTTAGCAAATATCTCTTGTAAAATTGTGCCAGCGTAAAATTGTCTCTTATTTTCAATTCACGTTGGATTTTTATGTTATAGTTATATGGTTCCATTTTAGTTCATTAATTGACTTGAATCAACAAAAGTTGATGTTGATTAACTAAAAGCAAATTGAAAGAATTGAAATAATCGATTAAAGATAATTGCTTATCAACATCACTATGAGAAATGTATTTATCTTACCAAACCAACTTGGCAGTCGTTATATCCGTTTAAATAAGTGAACAGAACTGACCACAAAGCAGCTGATCTTTGCTTAGACCGAGCTTTTTATTCTTTTTGTAGTATTTATTTTACTCGCCTTTCTTTCTGTACATAAAGCCGACCACAAATCCGATTTGTGTATCGCAAGAGTTTGAATCTGAAATGTTTTAGTGTAGAGATAAGGATTTGTTGGCTTTTTATGCAAGTCCGTTTGTGAACAACTTCATTTAGAATTTTCTTTTGACAAATAAACTATAGACTATATAGTACACTCCTTTGCAAAAAAAACGGGCGGGTTTGATTTTTTAACATTATTGGTAATAATTTAGTTCTTCAGAGGTTTTAATAGCCAAACTATGTTACTGGCACTTAATAAAGAGTCTGGGTATGAAAAAAAGTTCATTCCAAATTCAAAACTTTTGTTTTTTAAATTATTAATCCCTTTTTCATTTTGTGACACTTTTCGCGGGTTTGCGGTTAAAAGGTTATCAAGCAACTAAAAGTAACTTTTCGTTATTTTTAGTACAACAATTTATGTTTATCGCATAATTCTGCCTTATTGTGACTTAAAACAGATATCTTTGTGTCTATCGTAATGGCAGAAAAAGCAATGAGAGCTAGTAAAATTATAGCGCTGCTGGAAGAGGGGTGTAGCCAATGTTACGTCTCACAGCGGTTAAACGTGAGTCGTTCAACCGTACAAAGAACCTGGACTCGATACCAAGAGACAGGTTCCGTTCAGAGAAGGCAAGGTTCTGGGAGAAAATGTTGCACACAGCCGCGAGACGATCGCTTTTTAGTGACTCAGGCGCTGAGGAACCGCAAATGCAGTTACATAGACCTCAAAAGAAACCTTGAAGAGGTACGAGGAGCACAAGTTAGCCTATGGACTGTGAGGAGAAGACTTTTAGCTGCTGATATACGTAGTCGACGACCAGCGCGGGCCCCCAAGTTACTCCGTGAGCACCGGATTGCGCGGTTGAGGTTCGCTAGAAATTGCCTATCTTGGACACCAGGTAACTGGAGTAGCGTACTCTTCTCCGATGAGGCTCGAATTTGTCTGCATGGTGAGGACCGACGTCGGCGAGTGTTACGAAGACCAGGGGAACGCTATGCCGATGTGTGTTTTGAAGAAATCACCCCTTATGGTGGAGGGTCCGTTATGTTTTGGGCGGGCGTAACTTCCAACTATCGTACCGAGATAGTATTCATAGAAAATGGCTCACTAAATGCGCATAGGTACATAACAGAAATCCTTTCTCAAAATGCACAACCCGCACTGACTATAATTGGTGAAGATGCCATTTACATGGACGATAATGCTCGGGCCCACCGTTCTGGCGACGTAGATGCTTATATGCAAGAGGTCGGTATTCGTCGTTTGGATTGGCCAGCGCGGAGCCCCGACCTTAACCCCATTGAGCACGTTTGGGACCTCCTAAAAAGGCGAGTACGATCTGTCCAACCACCTCCACAAAACATCAGAGAGCTTAAACGTGTAATCTCGACTGAGTGGGAACACATTCCACAGGACACCATCAAAAGCCTGGTGGGAAGCATGCCAAGACGATTACATGCCGTAATCGCTGCAAGAGGAGGTCATACTCGTTATTAATTTTTATTTTTTAATGTCTCTTTTATTAAAATACCATAAAAATACTCGTAGTCTTAATTTCATTATACCCATAAAAATGTCCATTTTAACACGGCTCTCTGTTTACATTGACTAAAACACCGATACCAGGATAAAAGTGTTAAAAAACTAGATTCTCATTGATAATAAGAAATTTCTAGTCATCCAAGCTAATGACATACTAAAAATATAATAATATTTACCCATAGAAAAGCTAAGGTAAAGTGTGTGTGTAAGGTGCCCGTTTTTTTTGCAAAGGAGTTTATAATAATTGTAGTAGAGTTACTTGATTAAAAACGCCTTCTAGTCTTGTTGGCTGACACCTTAATTATAGGTATAAGTATGGGGCTAAAATATTCAATTGATATTACAAGACAAATAATTATGGAACCTAGGAAAAATACCTTTAAGTAGGTATTTGTATGACTAGGTATGCAAGAATGCTTTAAAGCAAACGCAAGTGATTACATTCTTAGGCCCTTATAAATAGTAATTGCATACTTTGGGAATAGTTATATGTTTTATATAGCTTTCTCGACATATGTCAATATATATACTATACTATCCGTGAACTGTGGTCCATAAAGAACATAAATATTGAATCGTCGGCAACTTTTTCGCCGAACACAGTGTTTGATGTTTGTTAATTGTCGCACATGTTAACATAGTTTTTACGTTGCATTTTCTACACTAATATTATAAAGAGGAAAGATTTTGTAATGAATAAACTTAAAAACTACTGGACCGATTTCAAAAATTCTTTTGCCATTAGAAAGCGACATTATCATTGAGTAACATAACTTTTAATCCCGGAAAAAGTAGACACGCGGGCGGAGCCGCGAGGAAAAGCTAGTCGTACATAAAGATCAATCTAGTTTTCTACAATTCATGTAATCCTCACGCGAACCAAAAACTAATACAATTTATTGTTGAAAAAAACAGCGATAAACAATCTATGTTATCCAAACAAATCTCCATCCTATTGAAAAATGCTGTATTTCGAACACTTTTCCAATAAAATACAAAAGTTTTCCGACGCCCTGTCTGTCATAGTGAATCTATAGAAATATCCACTGGTACAGATTCCCTTTATTCCTGTGTGATTTATCTTTTGTGTTCGGTCGAACGTGTTACCGAATGGGTTGGAGTTAACTGTCATAACTGTTATTGTAGGGTTGTTTTTTTAACATTAAACGACAAACGAACAAGTAGGTCACCTGACGGTAAGTGATCTCCACCGCCCACCTACATTATGAATCAAAATTATAGACGCTTTGCCGACCTTATGTAAAAGCTATGATAATTAAGAGATGGGAACGGGCCGGGGATTTGTGCCTCCGGATATCTCACTCACCGTACGAAACGCAACAGCAAGCCGATGCTTTACATCGATTTTCTGTGAGACAGTCGTAACGACCGGCTCAAATTGGCCCATTCATGCTGAAGATAAACCAATTCTACAGCTTGGCTCTACCACTCAAACTTTTTTACTTAAGGGCCTTTTTTACAATTTGCGATTAAATTTTAACCACCTGGTAACATATATGTATATAGCCAATTTAGGAAGTAGCAATTTGAGATTCACTTCATTGTGACATCTCACATTATGTATTTTTCTATGTTATAAATATATGAGTTGATAAATAATTTTTACTTGACATTGAACAATAGGTGTTTAGTGACAATTACATGGATAGCGGATAACATACAATCATTCAAAGCTTTTATTTACATAGAGTTAAACATTCCTTACACTACCGTAACGAAAACATTATACATTACTACGTAATATAATAATGTCTCTATGACTCTAACCTATTCATTCAAACGCATCAAAAATATTCTCACATTCACTCGGAGAATTTCCACATATAATTTTATTTCAGAAAAAACCACGTTATTATATAATACCAAGCGACAAGCATATTAAGTTAATGAGAGGCTCATTAAATATCGACATAGATGACAATTATAATAATTAAACGGAATATAAAATGGAAATTAGTGTATTTCCGCCCAAGGCGGTGTAGAATTGCGAGCGAGTGGTAATTGACAAATGATCACTCGACGTTAAATCAGCGCGCCCCAGGGACCATACGTAGAGTATTACCACCCGCAGAATGTGCATTGAGGATATGCTAGCAATGTTTTTATCGCAGAGGGGTTCGTGACAGTCACAAAGTATTTTTGTCAACTTGTTGTCATTAAGAAAATATAGCAAAAATATAGTTTACTAGCTTTTGTCGAGGCTCCGCCCTCTTTGCTCATGGGGCCTTATTCAGTGATCGTGAATAGGCCGGCGTATAAAATAATATGTTTTTTTTTTTACTTGATTGAATGACGAGACGAGCAAGGTGCTCGCTTGATGGTGAGCGCCACGCCTGCCCATAAACAGAAGCAACACCACATAGAACTTTTAATTACAAAACACTGAACTGCGCTCGTCACCCCGAGATATAAAATGTTAAGTCTCATAATGCCCAGTAATTTAGTAAAACTAGTAAGTTTCCATGTCCTTCAAAACGCAATACAACAGTGTTTTATAGTTAAGTTGCCAGTATTTTGTAAGAACGTTTGTGAGAGGCACAAATGTTTGTTTCGGGTCTGGGTATTGCGAGACCTAACATCTCTCATAGTTCCTGGATACCTATGATACAAGACTCATATCTTTCTGTGAGATCAGGACTATGTGTGTGGATGTTTTTATTTACTTTTATCATTATTTTAGGAAAATGAATAGTTAATTACAAGTCACTCAAATACAGACCTTATATTCATAAAAATAGAGTTTTAGAGTGGTAGAGCCACGCTGTAGACAGTTTTGTCTACAGCAAGAATGGGCTGGCGCGACCGTATCTTTACCACTGTCTCACAGAAAACCGACGTAAGTAGCGGCTTGCTGCTGCGTTTCGTACGATGAGTGAGATATCCGGAAGCCCAAATCCCCTCCCCTTCCCAATCCCTAATTATCCCTTTGCTTTAAGGTCGGCAACGCGCCCATGATTCTTCTGGTGGTGGGCATACATGGGCGATGGAGATCACTTACCATCAGGTGACGCACTTGCTCGTTTGCCGGCCTATGCTACAAAAAAGAGTTAAACTAACCCAGCAGCTTAATATTTTCCATTACATCCCAGTCAAACCTGAAGGCAATCAAAATAACCAATATTGTACTCGTTTCATAACTTAAATTCACATATTCACATTATTAATTCAAATACAATGTATTGGAAATAAGGTTGGACCGTGGCGTGTTTACGCGACCCGTTTCGAATCTATTATTGATGGCTCCGAAAATGGTGACTATTCATTAGGTCCCAATGCGTGTGTTCGCATTCGCGTAAACACCCAGTGCGATTTTCGGATAGAATTCCATTACGCTTATGCAAGTGATGACTTATTTGTGTTGCAAATTTTATATTTAGTAGGTGCTGCATGTCGACTCGTAATGTTGGTATTATGTTATTTACTAGAAGCTTAAAACTGTTACATATGTTTTTTTGGTCTAGCGGTTCTGTAGGAGTCTAGTAGGCCACCAATATCTTAGGCCTAAAGCCAATATACGTCTCTCTTTCTCTTCCTAGCTTTCATTCCACATGGTGGCGGTCAGCACTCCTCGACTTTTTCCTCCATTTCACCCCGTGATGGATATCTTCTTCGGCGATTCTGCACTCCATGAGATCTCTTCTCACCACATCGCTCCACCTGGATTTAGGTCTTCTTTTGGATCTCCTGCCAGGCATGGATAGACTTAGTGCATGGTTACATGTGTGTTGTTATAATTATTTTAGTTCACAAACAATGCTTAAACTTTAGCCACTAAACATGTTTACAATACCTTAAATTATATGAAATGTTGTCTAAACATATTTAGCGGTATAACACGAATAACGATCGTCGTGCAATCGGTCTTGAACTCTCACAAATTCATCCACTAATATATAAACAAAGGAACAATATTAATCACATTTAACTCTCATTTGACCATCACTTTTATAAACCTGTGAAGCGCAGTGAGGCGCTAACTCCGTAACTTGTTGTCAGGTGGCGCTCGCGGCGCCGGAAGTGGCGGTAACAGCCTACTTCCGTCACGTAGACACCTCTCCACCCCCTCTCCACCCCCCTCTCCCTCAGTTTGTACTGGAATTAGGCATTCTTTTATTCCCACAAAGTGGTGTTAATGTTTTGAAGTGAGGTAACTTTTAACACGATTTACGTAAATCAACTGCATACTAAACTGCATCGTGGAGAAGTTTATATCGAATAGAAAAGTGAATGTGATTATAAGTTGAACGTGCTGGATCATCATGTAGCTGCTTCTTGGAAGTTTATTTCCTTTGATTTATATCCGTTTGGAAACATTCATAAAAAGTGTTGTTAGGAAATTGTTTATACGAGTTTTTTAAATTCTAATAGCATTTAAAGTATTTGAGTATTTGTCCTTTTTTTATTCTGGCACGGAAAGTGACTATACTAAATTTGATGGTAAGTGCAGTGCAGTCGAAATACAATGTCAACCGTCGAGAGATATTGAATTCGTCAACAGTAGGCAGAAAAATGACAAAATTTTATTGATTAGTTAGAAAAACATCTGTGTCAAGAAGTACCAGGTGAATGATCTCGTGGATGGCCCAGGAATTTACGTATTCGAGAGTGACATGAGAGCCAAAGGTCTCGTATGATGGTCAAGGCAGCATGAAGTGGAAGCATCAAGTAGAAAGGCAGACTAACCTGAGATAAAAGCAGACATAAAAAGAAGAAGAGTTTTATTCGGACACTTAACTGACCATACCGGCCCGTGAGGTGCCAACGTATGAGATAACGGTGAATCTTCAACTCACATTCGATCAGTCTGATAAAGCCATAGCCCAACTCCCGCCATTAAAATAAGGCGAGGCTTATGCCCAGCATTGCGACTGAGAGATTAATTAGAATTACTAATTCATTATTAGTATGATTTCTAAAACTGTTATTCATAGTTTTTCATAATATAAATATCTTAAATTTCATTAATTGCTTACATTTACTTTGATATTAAATTGTTTAAGATTCCTAAAATTGTATGTATTTCCATACTATGTACGAATTATATTTTTTGACAAGATTCCAAAACTAAATATAGTTAAGTAAACTGCTTCTACTAAATCTTAATTAGTGAGAATTTACGCCATTTGGCCTTTGAACCGGATTTCCAGTCCTAATTCTATTATAATAGCTTTATACAAAGGTCAAAGTCTTGATCTCTGAGGAGGCTGTCGCAGTATCAGATATGTTTAGCTATTTCGAGGACTCCTTTTGAAATGCTTGCTTCAGAAAATTAAGAAGAATGTTAATAAATATATCAAGTCGTTTTAAGATAGATTTATCAAGGTTTGTTGAAATAAAAATTAGACTAAGCTAAGGTTTCGGATTCGATCCCCAGGCCGGGTAAAAGTGATATTTGGGTTTTTCTATCACGAAATGCTCAGTATCAGTCCGGAGTCTGGAATTGTACACGGTATGGCGATAGGCTCGCCCCCTATAACATCATGGGACGGAGATACGCTCGGCGAAATGTGGGTGTACTGGTTTACACCTCTGCCACCGGATCGGAGAATAAAGACGTGCGTGTGTATGTATGTATAGTCGATCTAACACAGCCAATATGTTGTCGATTTTGTGTTTGTACCATGCTCTTTCAGCGCACAAAATTCAGACTGCCTGTTACATTGAATACGAGACTGTCGGGGATATACGCAGATTCTACAAGCGGGTGTTTTGATGATTTATGAGGGAGTAATATTGTTAGGGTCAGTGCCGCCCCAACATTGCTAAATATATTTCTTGCTAATTGGTAAATTGAAACGTTATTAATATAATAACATGTTATTTATAGATTATATTTTGAATATAAAGTAATTAATATATTAGAAGTTTGATTCATTTATTCAGCGTCTTTTAAAAGGGAAATATGTTTATTAGTTAAATTGTGCGATTTCGGTAAAGGCTAAATAAATCAAAGACCTGCAATATTGAGCTAGCAAATAATTGTCTCCAGTAACTTTGCAAATCGAAATCATAATTTATATAATGAAAGAGACTACTAAGAAACTTTACTCTTATTTTTCTTCTTCTACCTGGTCTTATCCAATTCAGTGGGGTCGGCGTAACATGTTTTTAACACATGTTACAAAAATATTTACCTTTTAGTTTTTACAACCGGCAACCTATGTAACGTTAACCTATCTGGGAAACAGTTTGAGTGGTAGAGCCACGCTGTAGACAGTTTTGTCTACAGCATGATTGGGCCGGCTCAACCGGGTCATTACCACTGTCTCACAGAAAACCGACGTAAAGTAGCGGCTTGCTACTGCGTTTCGTACGGTGAGTGAGATATCAGGAGGCCCAAATACCCTCCCCTTCCCAATCCCTAATTATCCCTTTCCTATAAGATCGGCAACGCGCCCATAATTCTTCTGATTTAGTGGGCATACATGGGCATGGGAAGGAGATCACTTACCATCAGGTGACCCACTTGCTCGTTTGCTGATCTATGACCATAAAAAAAAAACAAACTACACTTATTCTATTAAAATATTTCAAACAAAAGTACCAAACACTCCGCAAAAATAAAGCCGAATTGAGCCCTTTTTTAATTTGATTACAAACGTCAAATAACGTAGTTATGTACCCTGCACCTGTTCATAACATAGTACCAACTTACTTGACATTCAAATGACCTTATTTACTAAAGTAAGGGCTCTATCCATTGGAAATATGATACTCTTGTTTAGACTAAAGTTCTTGGAACTAAATGAAAACATATTGACAATAAAACTGCTGACCTGGTGTCTAGCCGGTGACCTTGTTATGATCAAAATTCCTGGAACTGCATACGCATTGTAAATAAGTTAAGAATATAAATAAGGATAATTGTTCGATTTAATTTAGTCTAAAATAAATCTTCATCATGAAGAGTTGGACTCTACATTTTTTGATTCCAAAAACCCATGGCGCTCCCGCGTAACTTTTATCTGGCGCAGTCGGTAGGATACTCATATAATCCGAGCATCGAAGGATACTAAAATCGATCCTGAGCTTAAGGTGATGAGTATCAGCGAACCAATTGGTAGGATACTCTTATAAACCGAGCATTGAAGGACACCAAAAATTGGTCCTGAGCTTTTAAGGTGTTGAGTATCCGATAACCAATTGCAAACATATAAATTTGATAAAAGGAGGGAACCGAAGGTGGTTGGTCGTCTACAAGAGCAGCTTTACGAGAAGGCATTGGATCGAGCAGACTGTAAGTAGACCTTTTACATTTCCTGTCTCATCCTTGCTATTTCCTGTGGTTGATTTTGAACGACTCAAAATTACGTAACTTTTAACCCAACATCGTTGAAAGTTATTTGACTTCTGCACAAAAATAGGCAGGCTAATTTTAAGTAATTTTGTAATCTGTATTTTAATTTGTATTAATGTGTTATTAATTATATAAAAGTAGAGTCATAATTTTCGGACAAAAATCGTCGAAAGTTATTTGACTTTACGAGTTAATTAAGAGAGTTATTTTAAGTTTTATTTCTATAGGCTTCTGCACTAAAATAGGCAGGCTAATTTTAAGTAATTTTCAAATCAGTGTTTTAATTTACTAATAAATATAATATTAATTTATGTGTTATTTATTAAATATATGAAATTAAATTCTTAATTTTCGGACAAAAATCGTCGAAAGTTATTTGAATTTAATCATTAATTAAGAAAGTTATTTGAATTTAATTGTTAATTAAGAAAATTATTTGAATTTAATAGTTAATTAAATAAGTTATATTTTATTATTTTTTTTGTTGATATATAGGTATTAAGTTTAAAGTATTAATTAAGTTATTTACAATGGCCGAGCAGGTACAGATATTTTTTTTAAATTTGCCATCCATCATTCCTAAGTTTCATAGAGACCGTAGTATGTTAAATTTACTTAACAAAAAGAAATGTGAATATTATTTTTTTTTTATATTTTTAAGGAATGCCAATTCACCAAATAATACAGTCGACTTATGTATTTCATGTTATTACTAGCTGATTGTGTGGTAGAGCCGCAGCTCTATTAAGTTGAAGGAATGTTTTAACTTCTTGGTAAAATTTTAAAGGGAATATTAATATACCCAGTAAGCTATGATAACCTAATTCAGGCAAAACTATGTATTTAGATAAAAGTTTATATGAAAGGAAGTCAAATAATATTCATTTCAGACATACCTGTAATAGAAAACGAAATGTACATTTGTTATAAAGTAATTACATTATCCATTACCAATTCCTTTGTTAATACAATGATCATAATCCCAAAGTATCCCTACCTCATAGTAAAGGGTCATACATGCTATTACTCTACCAGCCGTGTAGTGAACTCTATGGGCCGACGTTCCTGTGTTACGAGGATGAAACTCAGTTACCCTTAGAAGACACTTGTATAACATCATGGATGAAATTTTCTCATTGCCAATCCACATCAGTTTGTAACAAACTCTATAAAAATAGAGTCAATAGAGAAATGAAATCTCTACAGTAAAGCGGAAAATATACATACAAAAAGCTGTAATAATGAAATAACGACCATAGAGCCACAGACACAATGGAAACCTATAAATTTGGATGATGCCGAATCTAGAAATCTTCAGTATAAAAATTACCTACTGAAAAATAGTGAAAGTGAAGTGAAAAATTGTGAAATGGGCATTCATGTGAAAAGTGTTAGCGCAATTACTAGATATTGTTATATATAATCATAATTCTGTAAATTTTTGTGTGTATCGCATATAAATATAACCTTTTAAAATATAACATGTATATCGAAATAATCAGAGAAATAACCATTCCTCTGATAATTTCGAAGCTATGGGGGGAGGAGTTATGTACCCTGCACCTGTTCATAACATAGTACCAACTTACTTGACATTCAAATGACCTTATTTACTAAAGTAAGGGCTCTATCCATTGGAAATATGATACTCTTGTTTAGACTAAAGTTCTTGGAACTAAATGAAAACATATTGACAATAAAACTGCTGACCTGGTGTCTAGCCGGTGACCTTGTTATGATCAAAATTCCTGGAACTGCATACGCATTGTAAATAAGTTAAGAATATAAATAAGGATAATTGTTCGATTTAATTTAGTCTAAAATAAATCTTCATCATGAAGAGTTGGACTCTACATTTTTTGATTCCAAAAACCCATGGCGCTCCCGCGTAACTTTTATCTACGTACATACCATCAAACGTAAACACTTCTGAAACAATTAACAAACCGTGTCGTGAAAAAGTCATACGGCAAAAACTTGATAAACCTTCATAAGAGGGTTTGCACACCAGCCACGTATCAAACTTGTTAGCCGATGTCCAGTAATGACCTCCGACAGAGGAAAAAAATTCAGCAATTAGACGATACGTTGTGTAAGGTCATTAACCTAAATGGCAGTATTTTTGTCCTGCTCTGCCGCTTGGAATTAAACAAAGCTAAAGGTGCAGACGGTCTGATAAGCGAAGCGGATT
Source organism: Amorpha juglandis (assembly GCA_949126905.1). Taxonomy (NCBI): domain Eukaryota; kingdom Metazoa; phylum Arthropoda; class Insecta; order Lepidoptera; family Sphingidae; genus Amorpha; species Amorpha juglandis. Next base: position 9,553,213 of record OX421365.1, read on the forward strand.
TGCGAACAAATTTATTAGAGAGGTAGTTTAATACTTAAATTAGGTTTTAGTTCGCTAAATGATTGCATTTTTATGGGGGATTTGTGCAATATATTAGCATTTTGGCTATTAACTTTTTTATGAAATCCATTTGTAATAAATACAGTTTAATTTTAATATCAAGTGAGTAAATTTAGAGTGGTAGAGCCATGCTGTTGACAGTTCTGACTATAGCATGAATGGGCTGGCTCGACGGGGTCGTTACCACTGTCTCACAGGAAACCGACTTAAAGTAGCGCCTAGCTACTACATTTAGTACGGTGAGTGAGATATCCGGTCCCTCGGAAAGTCCCTCTCTTTCCTAGCATTTCTTTATACATTCTATGCTGGTATACTAGTATCAACCAGTTAGATAGATAAATCACATTTTATTTTATTTTATTTTATTTAGGCATAGCTGCAGACTAAAAACTATAATTAGAGAATATTATCAACAATAAGAGTGGTACTAAATTTAAAGTCCGAAAATAACGACGCACAACATTTCGAATGATAACTTTAACTAAGCGGAACTTTTAAAAGTAGTCACTGCTTATTTCCTTTCTTTATTACGTAATATTATTTATGGATTATGCCAGATTAGTCTCTCACCGTTCATTTCTTACTTCCCTATTTCATCTGGATTAAACTCCGTTGATTTATCAAGCCATTACGCAAAATGGTGATTAGATTCTATACTATTTTAATATTCGTATATTATAGGCATATTAGAAGCAGCGATAGCTCAGCGGGGAGTGGTATGGACTGTCGAGACGAAAGTCGCAGGTTCGAAACCAGCCCCAAGAGCATACACCACTGACTTTTTTAAGTTACGTGTATATTAATTGTTAATTATCGCTTGCTCTAACGGTGAAGGAAACATCGTGAGGAAACCTGCATACCTAAGAACTCGATAAGATTTTTCGAAGGTATGTGAAGTCCGCCAACCCGCATTAGGCCAGCGTGGTGGACTAAGGCCTAATTCCTCTCATTCAGCAGAGGAGGCCAGTGCCCAGCAGTGGGACGTATATAATACAGGGCAAGTAAAAAATATATATATAGGCATATTACTAGGTGGTAATATGTGAATATAATATATGCAAAAGCCACAGAATCAGTTTTAGTCTTTGATTTTCACACTTTTAAATCATGCTCGTGGTTCGTCGTAGTCTCGATAATTACCATTTGTTAACATTTTATTGAGATTATTACTCAGACATGGCGGTGGGAAAATACTAGTAGTTAAAACTAAATAATTACTAAGCTAATTAATAACATGCTCATAACTTAACTTGGTACACTCGCAGCTAATGGTAATCAAATTGATATTTACTTGGAGGCACGCACAATGTGTAGGAAATGAAATGATAACAATCTTATTTATGTTACGCCCGCACGGCGGCGCGGCGCGGCGGTGCGAGTCGGCTTGGTGTCGTCCTTTCTAATTTTTACAATTTACGTGAGAGCTGATTTTACGCCTTATGCTTGTGAGTAATGATATTATTTAGAGGAGTTCAATGTAGAGAAAAAGTCCTTTAATTAAGTCGTAGACATTTTGATATAATTTTGATTCAGTTGTGTTAAAGATCCTAGTGGCGACGTAAAGTAAAACAGACGTAAAGTAGTGGCTTGCAGCTGCTTTTCCTACGGTGCGTGAGATATCCAGAGGTCCAAATCCCCCTCCCCTTCCCAGTCCCATAATTACCTCTTCCCTTTAAGGTCTGCAATACGCCTATGGTTCTTCTATTAGTATTATAGGTGGTGGAGATCACTTACCATTAGGTAACTCACTTGCTCGTTTGCCGGTCTAGGCTAAAAAAGGTTTCGATTTTAATAATGCTTTTGATGCTGCTAATTATGCACTTAAAGAAAATATTTATATTAAGGGCTTATTTCACAATATTCAATGAATAGCTAACCGTTAAATAACGTATTACGCAATTTACGAAGTACCAATTTAATATAAAATATTGAGAGTCTCTTTATTTGTTAAGCATCGTTTACTTGGACAATGTGAATTATGGGCTAAGGGCTTATTTTATAATATTCGAGGAAGATATTACCACCAATTAACTTATAAGATAGCTCTTTTTAAAATTACCTTGTTAATTAATCTTTCGTCGTAATAATGTCAGAGTATGACATTTTAAGAAATGACATTATGACAATTAGCGTCATTTAAAGTCTCTGAATGCGGCAGATAGTCATCTAACAATTTTATAGTATTTAAAAAATGTATAGTTGCTAAATAGTGGATATAAAACACGCTCTACGCATATATTTTGTACTATTTCAAATCAGACTATAATTTCTCAAGAACTACTGGAAAAAAAATATCTTAAATGTGTTGGCCTAGATTTTTTTACATAAAGCCCTTACAGAATTCAAACCTCTACATACACATACTTTTTGTCAACAAGCACTAGTTGTTTATAAGGATAAGTGCGTACATATAACGGTAAAGTATTTTATTTATTGTGAGAGTATTATTAGATCACAACAGTGGCATGTGCGCAAGCTAACATAGATAGCGGCGCCGTAAGGCCCCAAACTCTACACAAATTAAATTTGTGACTTGGATTACCAGGGTAAATGGCCCAATTAGTGTTTCCGTGGACCGACACCAGCGCCACAGCTTGAATGTGTACAGATGTCATGCGTAGTAAACTTTAAATGATCATCGTTTCGAACAAAGTCTCCTGTCAGTTATTTAAAATAGAAACTGGAATTTCTTTGAATTGTTTGTGTCAGGTTATAGTTAATTATTTTTAAAGGAACAGTATAATAACATCAGCCCTGTCCATATCGTTATATGTAGGTGCAGCTTGTGTACTGTAATTTAATAATCAATTATTGATACAACCGACTCAAAATTGTTAAGTTTTATTTTTAGCTTGTAAATTTTTTGGTCTGATTTTTGTTAGAAAGAATTATTTGATTTGTTTTTGTGAAAGAATCGGTGCATAAATCATCACATATTGGTCGTTTAGTGTTTCATCCCCGATTTCGCCCTATATATATAAAATTATTATTTTCCAATTTAAATGGGATCACCATCACAGTAAACTCTAACGCAAATCAAAAAGAATCAAGCAAATTGGTTAACATTTGGCGAAGTTATGCGTGTACATATACAAAAAATATATACTCAGATGAATTGAGAGAACCTTTATTTTTTTTATATCTGTTAAAAATGGGCGGAAATAACAATCCCATTTAACCATATTTCTTCTAAAGATTTTTTAAAATGTCCTATGTAAAATTTTAACCGTGTTACATACACTCTATAATCAAACCATTTATATTAGTTTCTAAATTAGCCTTCTGCTATCGTTCCGATTGTGGTGGTACGGAACCAAGACAAACGAGATTGCCTGCTCCGGCCACCTGGCCCGCTGTTTACGAAATAGGATTTTGTGTTCCGTCTTGATTGTGGCCCGCTCTATTTAAGTTGCCGCACGGTCGACAATTGGATCTTTCACCCTGCATTCCCGAATTGTTTGGAGGTGCCCAATTTGAATGGATTATAGTAAGACGTTTTCGATGATATAATTTTGTGTTTTATTATGAGTGGGATATGATGTAATGTAATGCGGTTAGTCGAAACGAAATTCTATTTTTGTGCGGCCCCAGTTACATTGAAAGAGTTCCTCGTACGACATAGATAAGTATTTATAACAGAATACTTCTTTTTACGAGGCAGCAACATACGATCTCCGCCTTTAAATAGTCAGGAATTTTCTCTTATATTCTCGTCTGTTTCGGAGTGTAACTGGGCAATGTTTTAAGCCCAAAGTCAACTTTACGTGCACGTGGTATTCTCTGCTGATTGACGGACGATGCAATGGCGAAACTTGGTGCCCATTGCGGGTTGTGGGGGTCAGACGGCGGGTCTTCCCATAAAATATAAATCCATCGTCAAGTAATGACGGGAAGGCGGACTAGCATTATATCAGGCAGAAAGATAGATTCTAGTCGGTGTCGTACAGAAACACTTCGTGTAAATTTTGCTTAAGTGTCGGTAACAAGTGGATTCCCTCTCCGTGTTTAAGGAGTTTCTACAAAACTACGCCGTTTAAATTTCTACTTATTGATGTTTGTATCTTTACATATTACTACTTACTACTTTACATACAGTGTAGATTAAAACTAGAATACAGTATACAAATACTGTAATATGGTAGAAATACTATCATGGAGCCTCGCTTGCATTGCAGTTCAGCTGGCGATTATGATTAATTTGAGTCACCATTTCGTTTTTTTTTATTTTATTTATTGACTTAATTGGCAGACGAGCAAGCACCCCGTCTGATGGTAAGCGGTCACCGCCGCTCATGGACATCGGCAATGCCAGGGGTACAGCCAAGGCTCTGTCTACCACTGAAGGGATACTCTTTTTAAGCCTCGTTTAAAGAAGGAAATGTCATAGCGCTCGGGAAACACCGAGGCAGGGAGTTCATTCCAGAATTTCGTAATCATCATTGTTTGCAAGTTGCGCAAAAACTAGGACCAGGTAAATCGTTTGGCGTGTTATAAAATAAAATATTTGTTTAAGCTTGACTATAATTTCCACCTTCCATTTGATTATTGCTTCGCGGACATGAATAGTGGCGGTACATGTGCTGCATTGGATACAAATTACGTACAACGTTGAACGCTGTTGTTCTAATAGATAAATGGGGATCTTCATTTACCTTCAGTAATAACTTGACGGCCATACCTCCACGATAGTATTTATGAAACGATGCGTCTCGCGAGACGAATAAATTAGTTTAAAGCTGGGCATTACTTGGGTTCATTCAGTAGTTTCACGCTTGTGGGCCGGACCCACGTATGCGATCAACTCCGTACGATACTAAAATCCCTTAATAGTTACTTTATTTCTCATACTATTACATTTTTGTAAATATAAATTAAGTACATAGAAAAAAAAATACACCCATCAGTTACACATTAAGTGCTGACCCCACTGTAACTCGTATCGTGGGCGTCAAGAATTACAAGGGACCACAATATCCAGTACCGACACTAATATATGTGGATAACACAAAAATTTGGCCCGGTGCAGGAATCGAACCTGCGGCCTATCGTTTCACAGCTACTCGCCCGCTGCACCAAGGAGGCTACCAATTTTCAACAGTGTTGGTAAAGCTTCTAGTATGGGGTGCATCAGCAATAGACATGAAATGTGCATAGAGTGTGATAATAAATAAAAATGAATTTAAGTATATTACAGAAATTCGTGTAAGATAAATTACAAGAGTAAAATAAATATGGTCGGAACGCAATCTCTGTGCGGTTTGGCGGCGTACCACAAACCGCGCGCTTTTACCTACTGTAAATATTTATATGGCGACGAAGAATAGAGTGTCTAACACTTAATTTATTTTATTTTTTAATATTAAATAATATTATACTATTATATTATAGGTATACAACACAATATACATAAATAAAATATACAATATATAAAATGCAATAAAGTTAAAATACTTCCCACGTATCCTAATATAGACAATATAATACTAATATGATTATCATTCTCTTATGAGAATGATAATGAGATATCAACAAAGATATATGAAACAAAGAAATGAACGTTTATTGACAACACGAAAACATGCAATTTAAATGTGATGTACAATTTTAATAATAAATATATAATTAATCTAATAAGTTTCACGTCCTCACGATGAGAAAAAGTGGCATGCTCAGCATAATGCTGTGTTGTGGATCCACAACAAAAAGCTGATTTTCAGCAGCCACCTAAAGTGTAAAAATGTATATTTATAGATATATGTTATAATATTCATGTTTTATAATTGTAATTTTAGTATTACTCACAATACAACGACTTAGTTCTCTCGAACACAAATAAAAAACAATGAAATTGCAATTTAAATACTATACGGGGATACTCGTTATATCTATCAATTTTGAGAGCCGATAAACCTTATGAAAATGTTACCACTAAACGCTGTGCCACAAAGCTTTGACGGTCTCACAATGAAATGAAAATGACATAATCGAATGGCCGCCCGCAACCTAAACGCACTATTTAATTTGCAATACGAATTAGTCTATTCGAAATGTTATAATTTTCCCATTAAATTTAACCGCAATTTGGATATCAGCCCATTAGATGCAGCGGTATGTCATCGTGAATTGGTATGGTGAACTATCGGATTCGGTTTGGGATATACTAAATAGATTTAAAATTAGAATGTTCATCGATGATTATTATTATACTGTTTTTTAATTCCTTGATTCAGTATTTTTCGGTGAATGACGCATAAAGAACGCAAGTGTTTTCTATTCGACGCGATTATTTGTTATTTTTTTAAGTCTCACCACGCGTAACTTCGCTAGTTGTGAACCCATTAGAATGATTCTTATTTTACTTGAAAGATTATAGTTCAAAGATGTCCCATTTAAATTTCACCCGTAATAAGAAAACCGGAAAAATCGGGAATGCGAAACTAAATGTTCGTCATTTATGCACCGATTTATGTCTTTTGTACTAAAATAGCAATATCATAAGTTTTATCAAAAATGAATCCGACTCTAAGCTGAAAATAACCAGTTTTCAATGGCTACTTTCTAGCCATAATTGACCATTAAACTGCTGTTGTCACAAAACACAACCGATTGCTACATAGCCTGGCCATAAAATTAAATGATTTCTAAATGACTATGTCACTAACACACATTTAACTTATGGCCGAATAATAGCGACCTCTGTCGACAGAACTTGGCACTACACGTCCCTAATTTTTTTCCTTGCGTCGACAATTGGCAAGAGGAGGTTGTTCAAAGATTAGCTTAGCTGGCATCACGCCATAGAGTTGACCTGTTCGATGGGCTTTACGTATTAGGCGCAGATGGTCTTGGATACCCGTTGACCCCGATATACGGAAATATATGGCGTGTAACCTTTAGAGTGAATGGAGAATAGGCCGATTTCAATTTCCTTGAAAGAAGTATATTAATGAAATTATATGAAGTATATTACATTCAATATCTATAATCGGTAATTTTTCATTATATAAGTAGGTATTAGTAGTTAGCCATCAACTGTGTAATATACAGTAATCATCTGCTGGGTACGGGCCTCTTCTACTAATGATAGGTGCTAGGCCTTAGTCCACCACTATTGTTCATTTATTTGAATTATTGTAAAGAATTCTCAAGTACGCAAGTTCTTCACGAAGTTTTGCATCGCCGTTAATGAATAAATACACATAGCTTCTGAAAGTCAGGAGTAAGGGCCCTGGGGCTGGTTTCGAACCCGCGACTTTCACTTCAGAAGTCGTTGTCTTACAATCATTTAGTATTTTTTCTGCCTGGCGTTATCCCGTTGTCATGCCAGGTTCCGCCTTCCCATCGTAACTTGACGATGAATTTGGTATTATGTAGGTATGTAGTAGGTCCCTCGTATGCGAAAGGCTGTCTGGGTTGGTACTACCGCTTTGTCTATTTTTGCCACCAAGCAACAGTGCGTAAGCACTGCTGTGTTTCGGTTTGAAGGACATTGAAGCCAGTCAAATTACTGGGTATTATGAAACTTAACATGACGAGCGCAATTCAGTGCTTTGTAGTCCAAAGTTCTGTGTGGTATTGCTTCTGTTTATGGGCAGGCGTGGCGCTTACCATCAGGCGAGCGCCTTGCTCGCCTCGTCATTCAATCAAATAAATCAATTGTGGAGCAACCCGCCGTCTGAACCTCACAACCCGCACCAGGAACCAAGTATCGCCATTGCCTTGTCTTTAATCAATAGTGTACCACGTACAGGTAAGGTTGGCTTTGTGCCTAAGATATTGATCGCCTATAATAATTAATTTAGTATCACTAAGCAACATTAATTATGTTTACCATAATGCAATTTTAATGATGCAATTTCGAAACACAATACAGTAATTTTGCAGCACAAAATACATAGTAAAACGTATGGTATAGGTTGTAGCGTGTGACCATATAAGGCTTCCTACGGGAGCCTACGCGCATGACCATATAAGGCTTCCTCCGGTAGCCTTCGCGCATGACCATATAAGGTTGCCTCCGCGATCCAATCGCGGAGTAGCCCCTGAACGACTCTCGCTGTGAGTGGTCGTTCAGGGAAAGGGGTGGCGTGCGCGCGGCCGGCATTTTGTCACGAAGGCACGGGCGCCGAGGGCAGTCGGCCGATAACTTCCGGGTTGCGTGTACGCACCTATACTCGCGCGTGTCGGCGCACCCGCTGTCGCATTTCTTTAATTTTCATGTAACATAATGTAAAGTGTTATTGATTAAAGTCCATGTAAGTTACACAAAGCCGGCAGTTTGATTCCCAAACCCACTCCCACTACAAGGTATAATTATGTAATTTCGAAACAAGATACAGTAACTTTTGCAGCACAGAATACATATCTAAAACGTCAGTAGGTAATTAGTGATATTAAGCGGTATGTCGTGTTAGGAGTTAGAACATTCGTTGGCCGGCGTTCGCTGTGGACAATTATCGAGTCGAAATCCCAACATTAATAACGCATAACGGGCTTGCGCCTGACTTGTGGCCGGACAATTGCATAATGTCAACGAAAACTAATCCGCCGACAATTTCATGTTACATAGTTAGAAAACTTATATTTTAATTCAGAATGGCATTTAAATTGATTTGCATGCATTTATTTTTACACGAATTTGTATTGCAATAATGATCGTATGTATTGTAGGGCTTTAATTGATCACAGTTTGTTATGAAGTATTAAGGACTGTGCAGTTTATTTTACCGTATTTTCGACATGGATTAAAAACTATTTGAATACTAAAATGATCGTCCATTACTTTGTTTTGTCATTTTTCAGAGACTTCGTTATTTACCTAATGGTGTATTTTTTCCAGGCCATTATTTGTTAATTAAATTAATGTTTGGGTTGGTTGGTCTACCAACCTGCATTAGGCCAGTGGTTGAGAAAAGCCTCTCATTCAGTTAAGGAGGCCCGTGCCCAGCAATGGGACGTGTATAATCCTGGGCTAGTATCGTTATTATTATTAATGTTTTAACATAATTTTATATTAGTCTGAATGACAAAACGATCGTCACTTGATGGTTCGTGCTACACTTGACCATAAACAGAAGCAACAGCACTCAGAACTTTGAATAATAAAATACTACGCACACTGGATTATGCTCGTCACCTGAGACAAGGTGTCCAGTCTCATAATACCCAGTAGTTACAATGCTTCAAAACGTCGCAATATAAAATAAATATGGGCCGTATAAGACGGCTCACAGTCACTCAGCGAGCTATGGAAAGAGCTATGCTCGGTGTTTCTCTACGTGATCAAATCAGAAATGAGGAGATTCGTAGAAGAACAAAAGTCACCGACATAGCTCAGCGGATTAGCAAGCTGAAGTGGCAGTGGACAGGCCACATAGCTCGCAGAACCGATAATCGTTGGGACAGAAAGGTTCTGGAATGGAGGCCACGTACTGGCAAGCGTAGCGTTGGACGTCCACCTACAAGGTGGACAGACGACCTGATAAAGATCGCAGGAAGTCGCTGGATGCAGGCCGCTTCCAACAGGTCGGTCTGGAAATCTTTGGGGGAGGCCTATGTTCAGAGTGGACGTCTTGTGGCTGATGACGATGATGATGATGAAACCGTCGCAATCATACCGCGTAGGTACGTATTAAACTGTGCCACCGAGGCAGTCGATATATGATTATTGTTCATAACAAGAACCATTCTATGCGAGAGCGTGGCCATGCGACAGGAATCAGGATCAAGTTGTAAGAAAAACTAGTTGGAAATACAATTTAGTCGTCAACAAGTAAAATTACATATATTTAGTGCATTTTGTTGCGGAATAAGCGACTCCAGCCCGCCTCGCCTCGTCCGCCTCGTACCGCTACTTGCAAAGGGAATTTTAATTTATTTGACCAAGCTTTAACTTTTGGCTCGGTCCGCGCGTGATGTGCATATATTTGCTAGTGTTGTACCAAGCTAAGAATCGACTACACTAATTGTACTCAAATTGAAATCCGTAGAACACGTACATACATACAGAATCACGCCTGTCTTCCCCGAAAGGGTAGGCAGAGGTGTATCCAGTGCACCCACATTTCGCCGAGCGCATTTCCGTCCTATTATATTTTTATTTTATTTGAAAAACAAACAGTACTTATTATAACTTAATTACAAAATTTTATAACTATCTATAACCATTTTATAGATTTTTCATATTAAGTAATACTATATGCTAACTGCTATAGGCTATGATGTGAAAGGGGGCAAACATTTCGCCATACCGGCCACAATTCCAGCCGCCGGGCTGCTACTAAGCATTTCAGGATAGAAAACCCAATATAAGTTTTACCTAACTCGGGGCTCGAACCCGAGACCTCAGCACAGCAGTCGTACCGCGTACTTAAAACAACTACCCCACCGAAGCAGTCCGTAGAATCGTCCAACTTTAACGTCATCAGGTCGTTTCATTAAAGAAATAATTACGCACTTTATTAAGAATAATTAACACTTGCGTTGCACGCCACTGGCGTGTGTGGTGTCACATCTAATTGATTTACTGCATAAACGTATTTGTTATTCCGCAAGGTGGCTGGTAATAGTTGGAGGAGTAGGACCGACGATCGGGCTCAATGGCGTGCTTTAAGAGAGGCCTATGTCCAGCAGTGGACTAACACAGGCTGATAATGATAAACGTATTTATGGCCCTAATAATATAATATGCTATGTGTCGGAACATAATTAAATATTTAAAATCGAGTCTTTTGTCGACTCGGCACATCGCTAGTACTTCACAACCGCTTGCTTGCCGACGTTGTTGGTGACAGCCGGGCACAGTTGGAGCAATTCAGTGACAAGAGGTTACAGTGTAAAAGTTATGATTAATTCTAGATGTTGAACACTATTTCGTTTCTGTTGAGTTTCGTGTAATCAAAGGAGTAGGTTGGTATTTTTGGATTTATTACTTTGTGTTAAAATATTTCCTTTCTGCCTGGCGTTATCCCGGCTTAGTGCCAGGGTCCGCCTTTCTACTTAAACGCTTCCACTTCGCCCGATTTTGAGCATCCTCTGTAGTGAGACCATTGGCTCTCATGTCTCCCTCCAATACGTCAAGCCAACGCTTTTTGAGCCGTCCGCAGGATCGCACCCTGGTACGATCTGGCTCAAGCATCTGCGATATCCTCAAAACATGACAAAACCATCTCAAGCGACATTCTTGAAGTTTGATAGTTTTCTAAAACAAAATTGCTAATATTATACAATTTTCAATTATTTTATCTCGAATACGAAATTAATTTTGGAACGATTCTTTCCTTTTTAACAGTTACTTAATTACTAGTTTGATACATCGACAATAGTAATTTTACACCAAACCTACTGGTTGTTATATACGGTTATTTATAACCGTGTAACCGTATATCATATTTATATGATGAGATGGTTATATCTCACAAAAGCCAAGAAACAAGGAAAACAGCTCATAAAACGGCACATAGATGTATCATTAACTCGGACGCGTTAATTGGCCACAGTAATCACCTGTTATACCCGGATATATCCGGCTGTATCCGTTTATATCCGCTTGGCACTGTTAACTGTTATTGCTCCGCGGACTGTTTTATTGCACTGACTGCTTTATTGCCCGACACTAGTATACGCTTTTATAGAAAAACTTCATTCTGATGTTGGTGTTTAATTATCTTTTACTATCGGAATGTGAAAAATAAATGGTGATAAAGATGAGCTGTTAAAAGAAATAGCAAGGTTTGAGTCAATCTTTTTGGTATTGCGCTAAGAATTGTGTTAAATTTTCTTAACATTAAATCTTGAGTTCATAGAGAAACATCTAAGTAATATGGTTAAGGAGCATCCCACTGCTTCAATACGATATGAGTGATTAACCATTAATCATATTCGATTTATATAAATAAAGCCATATTGCCTGTAATGTAAGGACAATATACAGGGTTAATTTTAAAACACCAGCAATCTCGCAGGACCAGATAGCTGACCCCATACGGAACAACTTTTGTTCTACGAGTTTGGATATAACACAATATATTTAAAAAAAAATGATTTTACAAGTTTTTGTTGTGTCGTGTTTTTCTTCGTAGACTGCGGCGTGGCGCGGCGTGCGCGCGCGACATCAAAGGCGGCCGTCAGCTGTGTGAATGCATGAATACTTATTTTTGTATGAAAATAAAATCTAACAAATTATCAAAAGTCGTAGAACAAAAGTAGTAGCTTATAACCTTAGGAATCTACCCCTGCGAGATTGCTGGTGTTTTAAAAATAAATGTATAAAATAGGGTCAATATTATTATTATGCCATTTTGCCAGATAGTGTACAAATTCATAACTAATCCACTTAGTAAAAAATAAGCATAAAAGCGCTAAAAATAACAATAACGTTCGATAGAACTTTATCTAATTAAGGCGGAAAATTTAATGAAAGAAATGTAAAGCTACGTATTCATATTAGATTTAAATCAGCGACTGAAACTACCGTCGCGGCGCGGCGGCGTATGTAACAATGTCGGTGGCACGTAAAGAAATCCTTCACAAATAAGGCTATTGTTACACAACACAACGGCGTAGGTGTAAACAAAGTTACGTTTCGATTTACGCGCCAGAGGGTGTCGCCGCGCTCGAGCACCGTCACCCTACAATTACCTACTTACTACGCGTCGATGGAACGAACCTTGTTTTTGACACTTCTAATAACCTTACCGGGAAAAATCGAGACAAAAATTAAAACGTGAATCGAAACTACCGCATGAGCAATCCAATTTAAACGTAACCTAAATTGTCGCTGTTTAAAGAGCAATAACTCATATATTTTTAAAGACACTCGGCGGAAAAATAGAGGGAGAAAATACTCGTGATATTTTATTCGAGCGTCGATCAATAGATGAGACAGGATAAGTCGCGGGAATAAAAGAGCGACTGAATTTATGAATGCGATGAACCGTAAGAGTAGTAGGGAGACGGGGCTGAGACATGCATATTTGATTCCATCATAAACTCAATTTACAGCTAATCTCATCTCAGATTGTCGATGAAATAAAATTTCACACGCCGCCGGCTCAGTGAATGTAAATACAGAGGCAGAACTCGCGCGTCACGAACGCTGGTGCCATTTGATAATAAAATAGACGCACTTTATGTCTCATTTAGCACGGGCCGCCTGGCGAAGAAGGAGGGCAATTTAATATTTTCTCTTATTCACGGCACTAAATTAAAGCGACTGCGTAATCTTGCCAGGGCCCCGTTAAATTTTTGTCCTGGCGATCAGTATCGCTGATCGATTTTACGGGCCTACCGGTCGCGCTTTCGTACGGTTGTAACTTTTTAGTGCTCCTTTTATTACGACAAACGATTTTAATCAAGCGAGTTTTTGTTGGGTGCCTGCGCCATTAGCGCCCTTCGGAGTCGGAATAAAATTCTCGGGTTAAGTCGCATCCCAGTGTCGGGAATTTGCTTTTAAGTTCTCTTGATGTGCCGGCTTGGGAGCATTTAGTGACCTTTATGTGTTACTGTTGTCATCAAATATTCCTATACAGAGGTTATTTTAGTCTCAACGTAATAAAAATGTAGCGTCGCTGCGATGTCTACATATTTGTACAAGAAACTATGGCGCGTTTCACTGGAGCCTTTTTAAAAACAATTTACGTCCTTGTTCGTCGTGCAGTATTTTATAGGTGTCTAATGTAATTACAAAGTAAAGACGGCAAAAAAATGTGTTACAGAAAGATTGTGTGCTTATATTGAATGGTCGTTACATACACCGAACAGTGAGTGTTTATCTGTCGGATCCTATCAAAATGATCTCATCACTACAAACACTCTAACACTAGGATAAGAAAAACTGTTACCAACTAAATGGGCCGAATTAGTCTAAAATAAAATTATTATTATTATATTATTATAAATTATTTGCATTAGGTACCTCTAAGCGCCTAGTAAGGATTTTATTCTTATCAGCTGTATATCATTTAGTGTTGTCCAAAGTTGCAAGTCGAATAACGACATGTTACTCATTTGATAAAAAGGAAAAATGTTTTATTTATGTCTTAGCAATGCAATAGAAGTTGTTACCACGGGGAATAAAATACTTTTATCGTATACTATACGTTACTTAAATTTGAGCACACGGTTCTGTAACACGCTGTATACATGGCGCTGCAAAAAATATCTGATCTGGATTGGTGGATATGATTAAATTATTTCCTTTAATTTCAGTTCCCTACATATCATATACTAGCTATTACTCGCGGCTACGCCCGCGTAAACGTCATTTTCTTGGGATAAATTTAATAAAACCGTGCTAAAAAGTACTTCCTTAGAGTTTTAACTACCATCATACAAATTTCATTAAAATCAGGCTAGCGGTTTAGACGTAAATACTTATCAAACAGAGACAGCAGTAGACAGCAGACAGCACAGACAGATGGACTTTCGCACTAAAATGATAAGTATATATTAACATCACATAATGTAGTTAATTTTTCAAAAAATACCAAGAAATTCGATTCCAATAGCGTAGTAGCAGCAGCGTCGATAAAAATACAGCGTAGCTCATTCCTGTCTAGAATAACATCGGGATTCCACTGGAGTTCTTATTCAGAAGAAATAAAACTTTTTCTACGATCTCTTTAGATGAAAATAAAATATTACCAGTACGAATATGAGGGAGTCGGGAAACAACGAGGATTTGGATTGATTTATGTGTATCAGATAGAGTTGTAACTAGCCTATGGGATAAAGAATTCGAGAGTTAATCGGGATTGATACATTCACAATTTATGAACGTCTCCGAAACTAAATATAAGAATTGTATTCATATTGAGACGATATAATGCATATGTATAGAATAATTATGTATGGGGAATCTTAGAAACTCGTTGTGCATTTGAATGAATAGCATAGCGACAAAACCAAGCCAACCTACGTATTTAAAGATGCTACTGTTGCAATATTATTCTACGCTTTTATACCTAATAAATAAAATGCCTATTCACGAACATTTTAATTAGATAGTAGTCCCAGAACACTGTTCATGAGTTGAAATAAAGAGAATCCATGGTGAGACTAGTTCCGTTTCTATATGCACTACAAGCGTGCGTTGTAAAAGCAAAGTTTTTAGAAGCAAATGCGGCAATTGCACCGAACTGTTTTTGAAAAAATATTTCTTTAATGCTCCGAGCACGGCTCCAACGTATGTAAAATAGAATTTTCATAGATCGGTGAATGAATTTTAGAATGGGATGAATTTAGATGGTTTGATGATCGTAATATACAATATCCAATAATAATCCCTTTAGTGTCCACCTAATTGTGCTCGTTCACTTAATTACGTAAGAGACCATAAAAACTAGTATTAAAAAATATTTCATATCCCCATAAATCTACGTACTTTTTATGTGTTAAAGTAACTCTTTCAATCTAATCATTTTAAGCATTAAAAAGTTGGTAACTAGACCACACGTATCAATCTCATTCTGTTCGTTTAAAAAAAAATAAATTACACGATGCTTTTATAATTTAATGAAGTCAGTAAAATACGTAAGAAAATGCTATGTCCTTTAACAGATGAACCGGAATTCTTAAAATATTTGGTAGTAGATTTCTTGTATAGTAAAGGACGTCTGGGTTGGCACTAACCACTTTATCAAATTGTACCGCCCAACAGAAGTCTGTACGTAAGCACTATTTTGTTTTGGTTTGAAGGACATTGAAGCCAGTCAAATTACTGGGCATTATCAGAATTGACATCCTATGTCTAGGTCACGAGCGCAGTACAGTGTTATGAAAAGCTTTTTAATACAAAGTCCTGTGGATTTTGCTTCTGTTTATGGGCAGGCGTGGCACTTACTATCAGGCAAGCAACTTTCTCGTACCGTCATTCGAGTTGATAATAAAAAAAATATGTTTTATCCAAATTGAGTCTCCATTTCAGTAAATAAATGTTAATTTATTTCCAATACTTCCAATGTTAACTTATCAAATATTGGAACCTTATAAAGTCCGCGACTTCTTTTATTAAAAATGAATAATTTACAAATTAATGTTCAACATCTAACGAACAATCAACACTTAAACCAAACTAATTAAGAACATCTCGTTCGTAAACTCCAACTCGAACTATGTAAACTGAACTGAAGGGAACTTATCAAAAATTCAGTGGAACAAGACTCTTTGAATCTCCAGTAAAATCACTTTGACTACGGAAGAATTCTTCCAGAATGTCCTTAAAAAGTTTTCATAAGAAAAGTTCGATGTTCCACTGCCCGTACGTGCAACACAATGGATGATGCAAGATTTTGTACAAATGAATCCATCTTTTGTTGCGTGTCAAGTTTTATTGGATCTTTGCTTTTGTTCGCTACGTGAAGCAGTTAGATCTTTTTGCTTGTTGGAATTATAGACATCAACATTGTTTTATATACTTACCATTGCTATGCACGGCTTATGAGACAATTTATAACATATAGCTGATATTATTATTGGGATTCATGGAATGGGATTTTAAGTCAGGCTGAAGATCAATCCCATTGTCATTGTATCTATACTCTCAGGTAATAATAATAATGACAATAATAATTGGATTAGCACGCGTTGTAATGGTGGTCTGAGAGTGCGTATTAGTAGGTGGTTATAATGTTATCACCTCATTAGCCTAGGCACTTATGCTCTGTAATTAGTGACGTGGGTTTGATCCTAAGGATCGGGTCGGAAAATCTAAATGTCTGATATTTATAAAGTAAAATTAAACGTAAGCTGCCTAAGGTTGTTAGTGCCGTATATGGCCATAAGATTTTTATGGCATAGGTTCACCTGATGGTAAGTGGTCTCCTCCTGCCATGAACGCCTATAATGCCCAAAGAATCATGAACGCATTGCCGACTTTAAAGAAAAGGAATAATTAAATGATTGGGAAATTGAGGCTATCCCTTTACATGATAAAACGTAAATAAGCATTTCAAACCGTGGGTGCACTAGTTGCTTCTATGCCTATCCCTTTAGAAATAACAGTACATATCATAATTTTAATTTCGACTGCTAGTTAATCTACCAATAATATTATATTATTGAAATAAAACTAATTTTTAACGGATTTTATCGAAGACCACCCTGTGACCACGAAATCTGAAAAACTTCGAAACGTCGAGACTAAAATTAAAATAAAAAACCGCGAACAAAATCCGTTTAAATTAATTTTATTTCAATATGTATATTCGCGTAAACATAAGAAATCATTATATCAATCGATTATACCTATAACATGTTTTTGAGGAATCCAACTTCGTCAATCAGCATGAACATTTCTTAACATACACAACAGAGCTCCAGCTAGAACTTCATATTCACAATGATGCTCAACAAGACACGTGCAACATAAATTACGTTTGCAGCAACAAAAGCAAGTTGGCTAACTACGACTTTGGATTATGTGAAGTTCCGGGCTTTATGACAAACACCTTGGTGGTCTTATTCCGGTTGCCGTCTATCACACATACTTGTTTCGTATAACAAGTTTTTATTTGCGGAGTTCACTGTTATATTAGTTTTTTTTATTGGATGTGAAAATGGGTGGCAGGCCTCTAGTATGCGAAAGGCCGTCCGGATTGGTACCACCGGTTTGTCTATTTTTGCCAAGCACCAGTGTGTAAGCATTGTTGCGTTCTGGTTTTGAGGTTATTGAAATTACTGGGCATTGTGAGACGTGAAATCTTGGGGTGGCGACAAGTTCAGTGCCATGCAGTGCTTTGTAATTCAAAGTTATGTGTGGTGTTGCTTCTGTTTTTGGGCAGACGTATCGCTTACATTCAAGTCATTCAAATAAATAAAATAAATGGAAATAAAATCAGATAGTTAATTGATGTTTTTTATTGGATGGAAAATATATATTTTTTTTTATTAGCATAGGCCAGCAAACAAGCAAGTGGGTCACCTGATGGTAAGTGATCTCCACTGCCCATGTACGCCCACAATACCAGAAGAAGCATGGGTGCTTTGCCGACCTTAAAGGAAAGGGATAATTAGGGATTGGGAAGGGGAGGGGGATTTGGGCCTCCGGATATCTCACTCACCGTACGAAATGCAGCAGTAAGCCGCTACTCTACGTCGGTTTCCTGTGAGACAGTGGTAACGACCCGGTCGAGCCGGCCCATTCATGCTGTAGACTAAACCGTCTACAGCGTGGCTCTACCACTCGTAAATATATTTTGAAATAAAAATAGTCAGGTATGGTGTTATAAATTGAAGGATGATGAACAAAGTTGCAATCTGTGTCTGTCTGTCTGTTATTTCTGCCCGCTTATTTCTCTTAACTATGCATGCTTGCATTGAAACCGCGAGGAATGGCTAGTTTTGTATAATTCATGACCAAACATTGAGCATTTGTGAAACAAAGAAAACATTAGTTTTCTTTGTAATGCTCTCTTCGTCTGAGAAGGAACGCCCTAAAGGAAGTCAGTCGTCCCAACACCCCACATGAGATTTCCCAAACACAATTCCACTATGTGGATTCACGACCACATACGGGATACATAAGATTCCATACTTAGTGGCGCATAGTACAGGTCAGCGTCTCTCAGGCATGCTAATAATTCTGCAAAGGCTCTTAAAGTGGAATACTGTGAAGTGACGTCAGCTCGAATTGCTATGCACATTAATTATATTTCAATATTTGAAATAACTGCTATAAAAATACTTATGGAAGGTAAGAATTCCAATGCGTTAGACCTAATTGATAATGACAATACTGAATGGTACCCAATGTCACAATGTGAAAGTTATAACGGCAAAGAATAATTATGATATAGACACAGAGTATGTAAAACATTTGTTAACAGAAGTAGAAGGTAATCTTAAGGTATTTTTTTATTTATTAGTATGAATGACAGAATGAGCAGGTCGCTCGCATTATGGGAAGCGCTACGCCGTGCCTGCCCATAAACAGACACAACACCACACAGAAATTTGAATTACGAAATACTTGCATTGCACTCAGCTGCGCTCCTTATCCCGAGATATAAGTTGTTCAGTTTCATAATGCCTATGAATTTCACTGGCTTCAATGTCCATCAAACCGACATACAGTTACTACTGTACACAGATAGCTGCTTGGCGGTAGAAATAGAAAACAATACAGATGCTCTCTCGCATATGAGGGATTTACCACCTAGTAAGAAAGGATCTACAAAAATGCACTAAATAAAACTTTTTTGAGGCCTGTTTCATAATATACAACTTAATGTATAACAGATATAACATTACACAGCCAATTAACGAAGTACCAATTTCATATGCTTATATTTCGCCTTTTAAATTTATTTAATAAGTGGTGTAGCCTAAGTCCTAAGTTAACTTGAAAATTGAGAGACAATAGTTTTCAAAATAAATATACAATTGGCTCTTTCTCTGTATCCCGAAATTTCAGATTAATAAATACTTAGCAATAAAGCTCCATCGAATAAAAAAATACTACCTACCGAAAATTTGTGGTTGAATCAAAGTTATATCTATTTACCAAAGCAAATAATTTCGAAATGAAATGTAAAATCATAAATTGCAGTCTTCTATCCATTCGTAATGATTTGAAAATAGAATAACGATAAATTGCAAGATGAAATCGCTTCATGAGAGCTAAACGCACAATTTAACACCACCCACGCATTACGTACATACATATCTGTACCTGATTGCCCATTACTAGCTTGGTGTTAGACGAAATTTCAATAAAACTCGATAGGAGTAGCTTAGAGCGCCATTGAAGTATGAATATTGGAAATGACATTTAAATAAATGCAAACATATTTAATAATAGTTTTTAGTGGTAGAACTACGCTGTGGTTTTGTCAACAGAATGAATAGGCCGGATCAACCGGGTTGTTACCACTGTCTCACACATAACCACCACAAAAAAGGGGCTCGCTACTGCATTTCGTACGGTAAGTGATCCGAAGGTCCAAATCCCTCTCCCTTCCCAATCCCTAGATTATATCTTGATTTTCCCCTATCTTTAAGGTCTGGAACGCGCCCATGATTCTTCTGGTATTGTGGGCGTTCATTGGCGGTATAGATCACCTATTATGAGGTTATCCGCTTGCTCGTTTGCCGGCCTATACTATGTAGAAAAACATTTGATATATTTCGTCGAAAATAAAAATAATAATTTGAAATCACAAGCATTTAAATCAGACGCTGTCTGATTTAAATACTAAAAAACTACTACTTTAAATAAATACTAATTTCACACTAATTTTACGTCAAAAGACATCCCACGTACATCATGCGCAATAGTGATTAGTATATAATTGGCAAAGCAGCGATAGCTCAGCGGGGATTGGTACGGACTGTCAAGACGAAAGTCGCAGGTTCGAAACCAAGCCCCCAGCATACACCTCTGACTTTTCTAAGTCACGTGTATATTAATTGTTAATTATCGCTTGCTTTAACGGTGAAGGAAACATCGTGAGGAAACCTGCATACCTGAGAACTCGATAAGATGTTTCGAAGGTATGTGAAGTCTACCAACCAGCATTAGGCCAGCGTGGTGGACTAAGGCCTAACCCCTCTCATTCAGTAGAGGAGGCCCGTGCCCAGCAGTGGGACATGTATAATACAGGGCTAGTAAAAAAAAAAAAAAAAAAAATATAATTGGCACCGTTCGTTGCTACAAAATCTCCAGATCTTGTACTCTTAAATAATGAAACTACTTTAATTACTTCTTTTAAATTTCTTCTTCTGTTTTATTCAAATTTCACTTACATTAAATCAAGTCCACGGAGCATACAAAGATTTAATAAAACATAGTTAAGAACAAAGTATTTTTTCTTTTTCTTTGTCAGTCCACTTTAATCCATTAAAAAAAACCTTGAACAGAAATTACAATTAGGACTAATTCACAATTATATTATTTTTCTGATTCTTTGTCCCCGTGCCATTGTAACGACTTCTTGAACATTTTTCTTAATTGAATTCACTGTAATTATCGTGCTTAATAATAGATTCGACGCCACTGTCAAAACCTTTAAAACTTGAGATATCGTCGAGAAAAAATTCACCTTGATCAACTTGACAGCCGGAATGAGATTTCATGAGATTAATTGAAGTAGACATCTTTTTGAGATAAAAATAGAAGCCTTTGTAACAAGGACGCGTCTTTTACGTGATCATTGTTTTTGCGAAAAGGGAGTCTGTTTTAGTTATTTTATATGTAGTTTGAATAAATAGTAAAAGTTAATTAAAAATTTAATTTTTTTTGTGATAAAATTAGGCGATGACAACTTTTACGATGTAGATAATGTGTGTGGTGGTACAAAATTGTCATCAATACTAACAAAAAAATCAAATAAAAAAATTACTTAATTTTAAAAACTAAGACAAATTGTATTAATATCGCATAAAGATTAGTTAGATATATTTTTTCTAATTATTCATAATATTCACTGCGCTAGATTAAGACCCTTTTAAACTTACAAGATACATCAGTATAAAGCCACATCCATTTCACTTAATTCCTTGTCACGTAATCTTTCGATCGAGCCACTGGCGCCCTCTGCGACTTTAACTAACTTTTAAAGGGGCTTTAAAAGTTATAGCAAACATGCGGAGGGAATGTCTCCAATCAGAAGTTGCCGACGCGTGAAAATTACGAGGGAGCGTGTGAGGGATTATTACTATGATTTGTTTATCAAATTGCTCTATCTTTAATCTTCAATATATTTGGAAAATGGACTCTATTTATTCTATAAAGTGGTTGATAGAGAGAGAAAAAAACGAGGATTCTGAGTAATAATAACATGCAATTGAGGATGCAGCTTCAAGACACTAGGCACAACCTACCTAAATAAGCAGATGATGATTCAATATCACTACTGCAAAGGAAAAATTAAACGCCATTACGGGGACTTCACGGTATGGCATTTAAATTTGTTTTGTTACGATAAAAATTCATAATAGTTAGGAAAAAATATTAATTAAAATATAAGTTTTACAGAAAATTATCCAGTAGGTAAATTTATTGGCTGGACGGTTTGAAAGAAATTTAGCACAAAGATAAATCATGATCTGGATCAGAACTTAGGCTACCTTTTACTCCTGGAACGACCGATCACGCGGGCGGACCCGCGAGCAAAAACTAAGATTTCAAAAACATGTTAATTTATGATTATTATCGCTATTATGTTTACTTCTTAAATATATGAGTTTTTAAATAAAGAACTATGGAACTCCGTATTGAAATCACAAGATATTTAGACAAAACAGAATGAACTTTGGAAAAGGTGCTATTTTAAACGTAAGCCCAGGTACGCTTGGAATTCTTACTTGCATATTCAGTTTAAGAGTTGGAAGTTTGCTGTATAATTTTTGCAATAATAATTGAAATAATTGCTAATTTTTCGTATTTATTGGGTTTATTAGCGTTAATGGTGGGAGGAGCAGGTCGTCTGATGGTAAGTAAGCGTCACGCCTTTTGAATTATAAAGTACTGCATGTCACTGAGCTCCGCTGCTTCACCTGAAGACATAGGATTTTAAGTCCCAATACCCAGTGACTTTACTAGTTTCAATGTCCTTCAAACTGGAACACAACAGTACTTACACACTTCTGCTTGGCGACAGAAATATACATAGCCAAAGCAGTGGTGGTACCCACACAGACGACCTCTTCTATACGAAGGACATACCACCTGGTAACCTTTGACTTTTTTTGTTTGGATATTCACTGATAGCGGGATTTTAAAAGATGTTTTTGAATTTGGAATAACATCGGCTATTTATTTTCTGATAAGGTCATTAGATTAAGGGATTTCGAGCAATCGTAATGTATACAAATCGCGAAGGTCTAAAAACATTTTTATTTACTCGGAAACTGTGGGCGTAATCTGGCAATTAAAAGCGTCCATCTCCCAAGTTGATACAAATCATATAAAGCTAGCTATATAATAACAAATCAAATGATCGTTATTTGAGGTCAAATTCCAGAATTCGACGTAGTCACATGCCTATGAGTTACCTATGTCATGACATAACATCTACATAAACGCGATTGCGTAATTCCATAACAAATGCATAAAGCACTATTTACTGTGTTTTAGTTTTCTATAAAATACACAGTGTACTTATACACGGGTAAAAAGCGAGTTCTGAAAATCATTCTACAATTTTCTACACGCAATAACAATGAATTTACCCAGCTAATTTCTCACAATGGTACTGTATAAAACATGACAAAAAATACAAAAAGATGTACGAAATAGGGACATTCATCGTATAAATCATAGCCGTTCTGTCGTTCAGTCGCAGATCGCGACTAAGAAATATGTACACGCCCGAACCGATGTATTTATAGCTGAACGTTAGCCAAAGAAAATGGTACTTTTTAAGCAAAAGATAGTGAGATTACAGTAAAAAATATTTGGATATAGACAATATTAATACCCAGTAGTTTAGTATTTTTATAAAGCATAATAATATATTGTTACACTTTCCATTCATTTGACGCTGATTTGTTAATGGCCGAATTAATTTTTTTAGCGCATCAAACAGCCAATTTTAAAAGTATCTAAAGTAAAAAAAGTAAAGTACTGTATTTATGTATGTGACTGTTGGGTGTATTTATCAATTTCGACATAAAGGCCTGTGAATTTGACATACGCTTCTTTAATGAGAGCGTGATTATTTTGTATTTTGCCGTCACAATTTCATCGACCGTTAATATAATAAGTAAACAAATTTACAACAATTTTACTTAACTTTTCAATATTGATCACTCATGCTATATTGAGTTTTGTTATCTAATTTCTAATGTCGTTAAATTAATTACCATCTAAAATGAACTACCATAAAATATGTATCCTCAAAAGATGAGCCAAATGAATAACATTAATGCAACAATATTTCGATGTTCATAAATATTATGTTCTAATGTCCAAGTTTCTACTCAACCACCACTTACAAAAACAGTTTCTTGTACCAGTAACCCTACAAAGTTTACTATTTCAATAAAACAATAAACATGACTCAGTATGAAAGTTGAATTTAAAATGCCGTGACTGCATAATAGGTTTCATATATATGTTTGCTGGAACAAAACGTTGAATGCGATTCTTAACCACCATAATAAAATAGGAAAGCAAACTGCGCCCTGTCACGGAACCCATCACGATCAGTATGTTTAATACGTTTTACTTCCAAGTATTGGCGTTTCGAAATTTCCAAGTTGTAATTTATGACCAGCTTACAAGTTAAATGTATGGTGTGACTTAGCTGTCTAAGTCGTAAATGTTATATACAAAACTAGATGACCCGGTGAACTTCGTATCACCTACATAATATATTTGTGTAAAATGTGGTCAAAACTTAATACAAATGTTTTATTTACATTAAATGCAATTAAGTGAGGTACTGCGCCATTGCACGTGAGGTAGCCCGTCGCACATTTAATTGACTTCGACGACCTAAGTCAGGTCGTCTCCCACCTCCCTCCGGTTGGACAGTCCTGTCCCCGTCCCGTCCCCGTCCTGTCCCCGTCCTGTCCGCGTCCCGTCCCCGTCCCGTCCCGTCCCCGTCCCGTCCCCGTCCTGTCCCCGTCTTGTCCTGTCCCTGTCCTGTCCTGTCTCACTGTCCTGTCTCACTGTCCTGTCTCACTGTCCTGTCTCACTGTCCTGTCTCACTGTCCTGTCTCACTGCCCTGTCTCACTGTCCTGTCTCTCTGTCATGTCTCTCTGTCCTGTTTCACTGTCCTGTCTCACTGTCCTGTCTCACTGTCCTGTCTCACTGTCCTGTCTCACTGTCCTGGCTCACTGTCCTGTCTCACTGTCCTGTCTCACTGTCCTGTCTCACTGTCCTGTCTCACTGTCCTGTCTCACTGTCCTGTCTCACTGTCCTGTCTCACTGTCCTGTCTCATTGTCCTGTCTCACTGTCCTGTCTCACTTTCCTGTCTCACTGTCCTGTCTCACTGTCCTGTCTCACTGTCCTGTCTCACTGTCCGGTCTCACTGTCCTGTCTCACTGTCCTCTCACTGTCCTGTCTCACTGTCCTGTCTCACTGTCCTGTCTCACTGTCCTGTCTCACTGTCCTGTCTCACTGTCCTGTCTCACTGTCCTGTCTCACTGTCCTGTCTCTCTGTCATGTCTCTCTGTCCTGTTTCACTGTCCTGTCTCACTGTCCTGTCTCACTGTCTTGTCTCACTGTCCTGTCT
Organism: Amorpha juglandis; assembly: GCA_949126905.1. Lineage (NCBI taxonomy): Eukaryota > Metazoa > Arthropoda > Insecta > Lepidoptera > Sphingidae > Amorpha > Amorpha juglandis. The sequence goes on from OX421365.1 coordinate 9,578,453, forward strand.
CACTGTCCTGTCTCACTGTCCTGTCTCACTGTCCTGTCTCACTGTCCTGTCTCACTGTCCTGTCTCTCTGTCATGTCTCACTGTCCTGTCTCACTGTCCTGTCTCACTGTCCTGTCTCACTGTCCTGTCTCACTGTCCTGTCTCACTGTCCTGTCTCACTGTCCTGTCTCACTGTCCTGTCTCACTGTCCTGTCTCACTGTCCTGTCTCACTGTCCTGTCTCACTGTCCTGTCTCACTGTCCTGTCTCACTGTCCTGTCTCACTGTCCTGTCTCACTGTCCTGTCTCACTGTCCTGTCTCACTGTCCTGTCTCACTGTCCTGTCCCTGTCCTGTCCCTGTCCAGTCTAGACGCTATACGACCCGTCATCACGGCAAGCTTCGCAACGACAACTCAACAACTACTAATAAATTAAAAATTAATTAAAAAAACATTGTCCAGCGGACAAAATTGTGAATCTAAACCATTCTCAGATCCCCTTGAACACACACAAAAAATTTCATCAAAATCGGTCCAGTCGTTTAAGAGAAGTTCAGGAACATACACACTCACAGAAGAATTATATATATAAAGATAATAATATATTATTAATACATATTTGTATTGACTTTGAATTAAATAAATTATGGTGTAATTGAAACGTCTTTATCCTTTATTCGCATACAAACGGGATGTTTTTAAACATATTTTTATTAAGCGTGGTAAAGTGACGTATGTTGGATGTCATCGACCCTTGGTTCGTACTTTAAGTACTGATTGCTCGAGCTGTTCTGGTGACGTAATTAGCCGTATCCCAGTGATTATCATCATCTCCATTTTTACTATTCTTTTCGTTGGTTAATGCAGGATTGTAGTATATTAAGTCATATAAAAACCCTTCTAATGTTACTATGTCAGACCAATTAATTTAAAAAAATATTTTCCACCCACGATAATATTCTAGGATCATTCAAAAGGTATACATTAATAATTATCAACGATGATCTAGAAAAAGTCTACGTGTTCCCAAAAGTATATTTTATGAGTGGTAGAGCCACGCTGTAGATTTTTTTGTCTACATCATGAATGGGCCGGCTCGACCGGGTCGTTACCATTGTCTCACAGAAAGAAGTAGTAATGGTGCTGCGTTTCGTACGGTGAGTGAGATATCAGAAGGCCCAAATCCTCCTCCCTTTTCCAATTCCTAATTATCTCTTTCTTTTAAGGTCGGCAATGCTTCTTCTGGTATTGTGGGCGTACACGGGCGGTGGAGATCACTTACCATCAGGTGACCCACTTGCTAGTTTGACGGCCTATGCCATAAAAGAAAATATTAATCACAGAAGTAATTCTATGGAAGAAGTAAGAGAGAATATATAATAAGTTCTAAGATACGATGTATAAGTTCAAATAAAAATTGTTTAAGCACTACGCAGATCGCTTATAATGAATGTGACGACGCGGTATTCCTTTGATTACAGAATTACAATTTTAATTGTATAATATAGCGACGATTACACGGTAAAGTGCTGCTGGGGTAATGCCGGTACGACATGTTACGCTACTTTTGTTGTTGCGTGTATTATGGCCGTGATGTATATTTCTCTATTAAGTTTTGTCATGCGTATTATGGATAAAATATTGCAGTATAATTAAACAGGACCCCGGAACTCAGATGTTAATACAGTTTGTATGTCCGTTGGATTAGCGTGACATTGACGTGGATCCCAAATCAGGAAAGGCTAAGTTTAATTGGTAAAATCATAATTTTTTCTGTATTCCATATAGCATGATAATAGAAGGTGTACAATCGTATTATAAGTGGTAAAGCTACGCTGTAGACCAGCGTTTCCCAACCTTATTTAGGCCATGCCCCACTTTAACATTTTTTTTTTAAATTTGTCATCGATTTCTAGCATTGCATTTAAATAACCCAAAGCGAAAGGGTTAAAGTCGTGTCGAGTCCATTTTTGAATGGTCCCCTTTAACTATCAAATTGCCCCCCTGTGGGGCGTGGGCTTCACGTTGGGAAACACTGCTGTAGACAGTTTTGTCTACGGTATGTATGGGGCGGGCTCAAACAGTTTGTTACCACTGTCTCACAGAAAACCGACGTAAAGTAACAGCTTCCTGTTGTGTTTCGTATGTAAAATATTCAGAGACACAAATCCACTCTCACCTTCTCAATTCCTAAATTATCCCTTTTAAGGTTGACAACGCAACCATGATTCTTCTGATATTGTTGGAGTACATGGGCGGTGGAGATCACTTACCATCAGGTGATCCACTTACTCGTTTGCCAGCCTATGTTATAATAAAAACCATGTACTATATAATAATAATATAGGTAATAAACGCAACGAAAAGTGGTTCGATCCTAGTTATATCTTAATCACACTTAAGCGTGATAACACGTCAAAATTTAAATAAAATTGATTTAAACGGATTTTGTCGCGATTTTTTATTTTAATTTTGGTCACGACGTTTCGAAAGCTTTTCAGCCTTCGTGGTCACGGGGTGGACTCGTCATCGGACAATAAAATCCGCGCAAAATCCGTTTAAATAGTTTTATTTCAATGTGTAACATTCGCGTAAATGTAAGAAATCATTACGTCAAAATTGTTTAATGCTCCGTGTTTAATATTCGTAAAATAAAAATATACCTGTTCTAATACGATTTTCGTAACACGTCGCACAGTCGTTTGAAGTCAGGCACTGTCTACACTCACGCAACAAAGGTTTATTTGAATTGACATTCCGACGGAAGTGCGTGTAGGCGATGTAAAGACTCGGTTACCCTTACACTTCAAGTGGAGGCAACATTCTAAATACTGTTCTATTATCTTGTACTTACATTTCTGTGTTAAATCTGTATCATGTAGTCGTAGATGTTGATTCGCTCGTAGAACATCTTTACGTACGGTATGTTTGTGGATAAATTAATATATATTTTAGTTATACAAATACTTTCTGAGCGTATTTGAAGGTTAAGAATTAGGTGGTGGGATATTCATATCCGCCTAGATAGCGACCACCGTACACATTGTGTAAAAACGTACTATAGTAACCCACACACCTTGTGTAGATCGCGTTCCAAGATCAGCCAGTGTATACCCCGTTCTGTCATATAATTTAAACATGCCGGCATGATTTTGCTTACCACCGATGAGCTCATTGTTTGTCGGTGGCCTTTGGTTTTTTGGACTAAACTGGTTTTACCATCAGTATATCCAATATAAATTAGGTGGTGGGTTCCGTGCATGCGTTCCGTGGCTATCAAGGTTGGTACCACCGCTTTGTCTATTTCTGCCGCCAAACAGCAATGTCTAAGCACTGATGTGCTTCGATTTGAAGGACATTGAATGAAATGACTGAGCTTTATGTGATTAACGTCTTATATATCGGGGTGACGGGTGCAGTCCAATGCCACGCAGTGCTTTTTGGTTAATAGTCCTGTGTGGCATTGTTTCTGTTTATGAGCAGGCGTGCTTGCCGTTCGGCGACCGTCCTGCTCCTTTCAGTCACGCTTATAAAAAATATTCATTCTCAGGAACGTATCCATTTGTCTCATTCTCACGTCGCTTCTGTCGTATGAGTCTGAGCGGTGCTTAATATTTATTCTTACAAACGCCTACGCGTGCCTCTCAAATAAAGTTTATTGGCCCAAGGTTTGTGCCAAAGGAAAATATTCGTACCTTTTCCCTATTAGTCTTCGATAATTACATGTTTGCTGTGCTGCTAGCCAAATAGTAGGCCCAGCTGAATAAATATGATGATTTTGTAACTATCCACTTGTACGTCCGACCTAAGAAACTATTCTTCGAGGCTTCTTACACTACCATCTCGTGATTGTTATTGTAAACTAATTCGTCAGCTATCTAATAAACAAATGAAACACGCAAAAACTACCTGCAATTTGTTAATAACGACGGTTATATAAAATATGTCGCTATGGCTACAAACGTATCCTTGGACGTACAACCCACCTTTTTTTTTGGCTAGAAAAGTATCCTTGGACGTGCAAGTGGCTATGGATACATTTGATGCTGTTTATAGATATTTCTTTTTTGTTATTGGCAGTTTTGTTCAACTATTTTTAGTGAAGTATCATCAAAATTGTTGCATAAATGACGAAGTTTTCATCCCAGATTTCACCTCTTTAAATTCTTCTCGAAATTTAAATAGGGCCAACTTCGAGCTTTAATACGCATTCATACGTTTCATAAAACGTATAAATTGTATAATCGTATATTAAACATGTTTAGTCGTTAAATATAATTCAGAATAGTCGTGTGAGCCGCCCTCAGATTCAAGTTAAAGTTATAATCTCATAATTTAGAAAATATAACTAAGTTATGATGGATTTTACATGTCATTATGAATTTTTGCTGTTTTTGTCATTTCAATGCTGAGTTTTATACATCGATTTCGTTAGTTTAGATTAAGAATCTGTTAGGCTGAAAGTATCAGTTATTGGGTGTGTCAAGATAAAGATTGAGAATTCTTACAATATTTTAGTAAAATGCTTGCAGGAAGGCGGTTCGATGTAATTAAGACGATAAGTTTGGAATTATCCACACTACTCGTTAACTATGTTATTTACTCGTTCACTTGAACACTTCTCGTTGTCATTTTGTTCCAATCAACATCTTAGTCCTAGTGTTTTAATAGAAACAAAATTGGTGTGTGTCGTGGGACACCAGGTAGGAACGAAGTTCCTTCGGCTAATGTAGAATCGACACAAATTGTAAAAAATACAAATTATCAACAAAAATAATAAAATATGTCTCTTAATTTTTGTTTGACAACATAAAATTACATAGAAATAGAATAGAAAAATAGAAATAAAAAAAAGACGTGTAGCACTCGGAGACTGCCGCGGTAAAGCTATTGTATAGCATTTTTTATCAACTTATGTAATTATAAATAAAAACTTATTAATTTAGACTTAGACTGGCTACTAAACGGTGGACGGCCGTGTTCTATAATCAAAAATTCAAATTCAAATTTCAAACCGCGTCTACATTTCCAAATGTCATAAGTTTCACACCTATCTGTTTTATTAACGGAATTTTGACTTTAACTTTGTGTGCTAGATATCAAATTAAGTTTAAAAAAAGTCTCATTTAACGGTTTTATTCCACGCATTTTTCCACGCATTTTTTCCACGCATTTTTTCCACGCATTTTTCTTACGGTTTTACTATCACATTTTTTTCAGTTCGGTCACGCAGCGAAATCCCTATCCCCTCCAAGCCTGCCGTAAGGAACTTCGTTCCAATAAAATTCCGTAATGGAATTGGTAAAAAATAGCATAAAATCACGTAAGATCACACCTCTATTGCCTAAGGGGTAGTCAATCAACAGGGGTAGTCACGGTTCGCCGAGATTATTAACAATAAAAATTCATAATGATTATATCAGGAAAAAAACTATTCAATAAATACAGGTTTACTGAAAATTATCCAGTTGGTAATAGTGTATAAATATGAATCGTAAAAAGACAACTCTAAAATGTTTACTGTAATGTTGGCGCTTTTGCCATTTTACCTTTTCACTATCGATATTATTTCTTGATTAATTTTACCTTTGCCGAGTTGGTATAAAATCAACAGCGAAACGTTTACAGTTCCACTGTTTATTTTACGGCGTAAATAATATTAAATTGCTTTCTCTGTAAAACTAACAGGTAACAAATTAACAAAATCCGCAAACATCGTTAATATTTAAAGTGAATCAAAATAAAATTAAACGGAAATCTCATTTCTGGTTTCCATTTAACAAAGTTAATAATGTATGCGGTAGTGTAGACTGCTACTAGATTCGCTCCGGTGCGTAAATACGTGGGACCGGTTAAGTGGATTTTAACTGTTGAGACAAAATTTTACGATAATGTGCGTACTTGGAAATGTATGTTTATTTGATTGTGCTGGATAAAATATATTGAAGTAAAAATAAATTGTTACTTGCTCGGAAATGGGACTGCCTATCACTAAGTGGAAACGTCGGTATTATGTGACTATACTACATACGGACAAGGTACATTTTTTAGGGTTACATACCCAAAGATTGCCAATGGAAACCTATGACTAGGCTTTTCCCAGTTGTCAGTTTGCCTGCCCCAACTTTAGAGACAGTAATGCTTTAAATATGTTAGTCATATAATAGTGAATCTTTTGGGGTATTTTTTTATTAATCTGAAGAAAGAAAGGAGGACATAGCTCGCCTGATGTTAAGCGCCTGTTCATAAACAGAAGCAACTGCAAACTTTGAATTACAAAGCACTGCATACCATTGCACTGTGCTTATTTTCCTGAAACAAAAGATGTTATCTTATACAACCCTGTAATGTTACTGGCTTCAATGTTCTTTAAAACGAAAACGAACAGCGCTTACACACTAGCGATAAAATGTCGCGACCTACACAGACTGCCTCTCACATACGAGGCACCTACCACCTAGTATGATGTTTTTTTTTTTTTTTTTATCCTGGCTCGGCATAGTGACTACGCTACACCTGATGGTAGGTGTAGCGCAATCCAAGAATAGTGTCGACCAACGATAAACAATGTGTCCATCGTAGGTCGGCAAGATTATGCCGGCCTGCCAAAGGACCAAGGGGGAGGGGAAGGAAAAAGGGATGGGAAAAGGGTTAGGATCAGGGGGCAAGCCCCCTGGGGAGAACCGGATATACACTGGCTGACCCTGGAACGCGACCCACACAAGGTGGGCCACTATGGCAGGTTTTAGCACCAGTGTACGGTGGTCGCTATCCGGTCGGATACAAGTATCCTCCCACCAGCAATACAAGTATCCTCCCACCAGCTTATGGTGACTGATTACGATACTTGGCGATTTTAATGAATATTAAAATCGCCAAGTATCGTAATCAGTCTTTTCTTTCGGCCTAACGTTATCCTAAACTAAAGCCGGGATCCGCCTTTCCATCATGATTTAACGGTAATTGGTATTATATGGGGTGACCCACCGTCTAAATCCCCACAATCCATATCGTGGATATCATTATTAAATTAAACTAACTTTACATAACAATAAATTAATAATTTATATTAATTTATACATTACTTTACATAACTTTACCCATTCAAATATGCCAAACATTTATTTTTTATTTTTTACTAAATTAATTTTATTGAATAATTAAATAATTTGTCAAGAATGAAAAAAAATACAGTAGACAACAATACGTGATCTATCTTGGACAAAACATTCCTATTAACAGAATTTCGTTTCATTGAAGTCACAATATTATGTTAAGGTCCGAATTTCCAATTCACTGAATATTATGGGACTTCACTTACCTTTCCAAGTAGCTATTGCCACAGATTAAATATATTTTGAGCACACAGAAGGTAAGTTGAGTGGCTCTTCAAGACATTGAAAATTAAATGTCAAGGGACACTACATAGATTTTCGTTTGTTATACTTTGAAAGAAGATTTTTAATTTAAGAGCAGTTTTCTTTTCATTTAAAATAATATCTAGTAAATAAAACTGGAAACCAAATATAAGTACCAAACCGTAATTGAATATTATACTTTTTTAACGATGTTGCCTAGAATCTCACATATATTTCATTATAGGTATACCTTTCTTTTTTAAATCATGTAATCACAGTTTTAACAGAACAATATTGTTAAAGTTTTACTATTTTTTTCTGTTATAATATACCCATTTAGTTCTTTATTGAAAAATAAAATACAATTGAGGATTAAAAACAGCTAGTTTGAAACGTATTAATAAACAAAAAAAACAGTATCATATTATTTGTACTTATTATTATAATTAAATCAAATCAAATAAAAAAACCATTTTTACTGGCTTTTGTTAATTTAAAGTGTTCTCACTTAATGGTTGCTTTTAGTATGTTTCAACATAATTACATTTATAGATTATTTATGTTATTTTATCAATGTCAAGGAAATCTTGAATCACTTACGCAGCCTGTTTACCTTAATAGCTGCCTCCATAGTATAATTCACCCTAAAAGTTCATATTTTTGTTATAATAAAGATATATTCCGCCATCAACACTTTCCAAAAAACACTGGCATTAAAAAACCCGAAGAAAACGCTCCGTCGACTTAACAAGTTCACGATAATAGCTACTAAATCACTTACGAAGGAGAAACTTTTGCTTTATGTATTCGCGACAGTCGTCTTGGCCGTGAGATAATGGAAAAATGGAAAATTCCCTAAGCATTAATATTCATAAGCAAAAACACAGCCTCTAGACGCTACCCAAAATGATCTCGATGGGCTGTCTTGTTATGTGTGCTATTATTTTGTTACTTTTCCTTATGACTTTTCTAATTGAAATATATTTGGTTACGTTTTTTGTAGTGATGTTCTATCATAAATTATGAGAATAAAATCAATTCGTCTTATGTACCTGTAGATTTAAATAATATTTAACTCGTTATTTATGATCGATTGCATCCCTATAATTAAGTGAAGTGTGTGAGTGAGAATAACAATGCTGGAGTGAGACAAAAACTCAGCTGTTTAACATTTAGTGTTGTCCAAAGTTACAAGTCGACTAACGACATGAAACGACTCATTCAATGAAAAAGAAAATACTTTATGTCCTAGCAATGCAATCGGGTTTGGTGGTGCAAACAACGAAGAGCCAAATATAAAGTTAATTCAATGCAATATAATAAGTGTTAGAAATATTTATTAAGAAGAAGTGGACGCGATTTCAACGAGAAATTGCAGAAGAGAGCGTTTAGGAAAATGGATATTTGTACTAGTGTAAAATGTCGATTGCTACGGCGCGCCGTAGTAAGCCGTAGTATACGAGTAATCTATTACTTATACGTTACGATGTAGCTTGTAGCACTCATAACATGTACCGACTCGATAGCTCAATAAAGTAAGTTTTAATCAAACGAATACGAAGGAATAAACGCAACACTGAATGGATGATTTTTCTTAAAACGTTGATGCTTTTTACCAGGAAATGCACTTCGTTTACAAGCGGTTACTTACAATGTTTTTTAAAAGAAAATAGGAGAATTTTTTTATTCCTAATAAATGTAAGTTCGATAAACCTAGTAGAGTTAATTACAGTTACTAATTGTTTTAAGTGCACCGCATTGCGGGCCCTTATACTTTATTTTACCTTTAAGCTCAACGTGCATTTTTATAAAGACTTTTGCTTCTATTTAAGTTTCATTACACTGCACTACAAGACTTAGTTTATTGAACTGGGTTTGAAAAAGGAATATCTTTTGCTTTGGCTTGTTTTTAACCTTTGTCCTTTTCAATCAGTATTAATTTTTTTTCTATATCGAATTGTTAGTGGCCAAGCTAGTGTCAAAGTTTTGAAGCCTTCCGAAGGTCTCTGAGTTGGCTTAATGACTGCTGTTGTTGAAAACAGCCGGGACCGACGTTTTACATACCCTCCGCACCACGGAGACGCTGTGTTGAAATACCATTTAGCGCTCACCCATCCATGAACTGACTGCGCCAAGGCTTGCTTAACTTGCTAGACATTTACCAATTAGTGAGTGCAACTGGCTATGATTATGTTAATAATTTGATACATATCATACCCATGCTATATACTAAGTGCTTGTTCAACAATATCTGTTTCAATGTTATCCCTCAAATAATAAATTAAATAGCACAACACTTAAGAAATAATAATGATTACAAAATAATTTGATTACGTTTTACGCGAATGTTACTTATTGAAAACAAACTAATTTAAACGGATTTTATCGCGGTTTTTTATTTTCATTTTGATCCGACCTTTCCAAAGCTTTTCAGCCTTCGTGGTCACGGGATGGACTGCGGTGTAGGTTGTCCCCAAAATGTTATCTACTTTCAGTTTAAAATTGTTAAGGTTTGATGGTGGTCCGATCTACGCAGAAGGAGGTCACGGTGTCTTGAGGTCTGGCAGTTGGTCTTTTGGGTTCCGATTTTAATTTTAATAGCGTCGCCAATCATCCTAGGTAGGAATCGGTGTTCTTTAGCAAGGATTTGTGGTTTGTCGAATTTCAAATAATGTTTGGAGCCTTCCTCTGAATGTTCAGCAACTGCGGACTACGGTCTGAAACACAGACGCTCTACGAAGTATTAAGCTACGTCCTACGATGTGATAGCTTAACACAAATTTCAATTCCGGGCAACTCAAGTGTGATTTTTAAAAATCGTAAAACTCCAAATATAAATATGATTCCTGATACATGGGATCTGAGCTTAGTACCTTATCGGTTTCTTAACGCAAGTACGTTACTACTACAAGTGTGGATTATGTATGTTTTACGTATATAACAACCAAAACCCAGGTTGAATCACCAAGCCAATACGTCTCTAAGTATATAGAGAGCAAACATCATAAAGAAACAAACTCCCTGCTGCGCGTTAGCTCTTTCCTTGATGGAACAGATTCAAGATCGGTTTTATTACACTCACTCCATGTCGATAGTACGAGTATTTATATTCTAGTGTGTTTTTAGATCTGCACGTGTTTATTAAGTTTCCTTGTTCAGTAAAGTTTTTTAAAGAATGATTAACATTTAGTGTTTTGTGGCAGTGTACGTTGTTCGTGTTCTAGAAATATTTACCAAGTTATTACATTATATAATCCGGTAGAGATGTTTTAGAAATAAAGAAAGAAAGAAGGACAATTTATTAGTCACAGCTTACAATTAATTTTACAGTAAAAACCACTGATAGTTTTGGCATATGCGCATCATGTCTGTGACAGGTAGGTGACCACTCAGCGTACTGTCTATGCTATGGCGCGTACCACAATACAGCGCTGATTTTTGGTGATCACCTTATGTGACGTATGGACGTCAGACAGCCTACATTAAAGTTATACATATAAAATAAATAAAAGATACATACAGTATAATATTTTTTATTAATTCAGTAATCTAAGTTGAAAGACGTCTAACCAAAGTAGGATACTTTCCCTTTAATATTACGGGGTTGAATGTATATACCTGTCTGAAGCTGTTTAGATGTAATCTGAAGATTGTTTGAGGTTATTCATAGTATCTTTGTATTGGGAAACATCTGTAGGCGTAACCATAGGCAACATCTACCTTGATCCCATCTTCACAACTAAGTGGAAACGTTAAAAATGCTCAAATCACCCAAAGTCCGTAATCAAATAATATCACCATTGTGGACGAGAGGCGCGCTTTGCGGATCTCGATTTAACATAATTCGTTCCAAGAAGACGCGCGCTTTTTATTCTTTTGACAATTTTGCGAAAAGATCCCTTCACGACATCGCTTTGATGACGTCCCTAAATATCCTTTGTGAAGTTAAGTCGTCAAGTTCAATTGGATTCGTAGAATTAAGCGGCGGACTTTTGTTGGAGGCGAGTCAGCACTCCTGTGATTAATTGGTAGATTGATTTATGATCGCATGTATGAGGCGGTTAGGCGTGCGGTGTTACGTTTTACAATTTGTTACAAAAATTAATCGCTTTTGCGCTGATTCAGTGTCTGATTTCATTTAAGGTACAGGAAAGGGGTGCATGATTTATCAGGTTTCTAACGGTTGAAATCATTATAGTTGGATTTTCTAAACGCAACGAAGGACGAATCATGAGATTATAATTAATATTAGTTGAAGGTTTGTTGGGTACTGATATCTCCAATTTTCTCATAATGGCGATGACCATATCACGTGAACCACTTATTCGTTAGCCTATCCGTAAGTCTTTTAAGGCCTGGTTTTCAAGGACACGCGATTAAGCACTGTTTATTTCGACATTCGAACTATACTGATGAAGATTTAATATCATGACACTGATTAATTAATTTATTTTTGTCCACGATCCATAGGCAGTACATGCCATACTCTATTGAAGATATATTTTGGTTCAGTATTTTAATCTCCGAATGTGCGCTTTAATTTAACGACTGTAGCTTAACTACAACAAAACCGACAATTTAGCGTGCTCTGAGGTTCTAAGATAACTATCACTAACTGATTTCCATTTAAACGGTTGCTACTCTAATTGCAGTTAAACCGCAGAGTGATGTATGATTTTATGGTTATTGCTGGCAAGATAGGCTTTTCTTGCAAGTATTTATTTTATTTATGTTTATTGTATTTTAAATGACATTATACAGCTCAGCCCTAACATTATATTTTCAACAAAGAACTATTCCGTAGCATCATTTCTCCGAGTCTCAGCTTATCCGTTTTACACTTTAAAGTGGAGTAACAAAGCGGAATCTGTTAGTGCAAATGGCCCGGCTCCATTAGCCCAGCACCGATAAATGTCCCCACGCCACTTATGTGGTCAGCTGTACCACAGTTATCTCTGACAGATGTTTATTTATTCAACAAGGCTTCAATTCTGCGGTCTTGATTGGCTCGAACAAATTGTCAAAATGTTATAATTTTCTCGTGTTCTTTTATTTCGTTTAATGATCAGTATAGTTGACATTATTAAGCATGTTTAGCGGTTAAAATACATGAGTGGTAGAGCCACGCTGTAGACAGTTTAGTCTACAGCATGAATTTTTCCGGCTCGACTGGGTCGTTACCAGAAAACCGACGTAAAGTAGCAGCTTGCTGCTGCGTTTCGTATGGTGAGTGAGATATCCGGAGGCCTAAATCCCCTTCCCCTTCCCAATCCCTTAATTATCCCTTCCCTGTAAGATCGGCAACGTGCTTATGATTCTTGTAGTATTGTAGGCGTACATGGGTGGTGGAGATCACTTACCATCAGGTGACCCACTTGCCCGTTTGCCGGTATATGCTATAAAAAGTACAATTAAGGATAATTGTGCAAGCCGCCCGTTAGGATCTTTAGGATCATTGTGCAAGGCGGCCAGTGTCTAATCGAAAACCAGTCATCAGTTATGTAGCCGGCTATTACTATGCCGAATGTATATTTTTTTTAATTTGGAATTTTGTTCACTGGCAACTTAATCTAGTAGTTTGAGACCAGTGGCCAGTCGGATTTAATCAAGTTACATGGGTTATCGACTTATCTGTAAAACTAGAATTAGAACAAGTATTGTCGATATAATGATTGGCATGTAGATAAATGATGGGACTAGATGCTTTAGTTGTTCATAGTCCATACTCATACCGTATTCTATTCATATACGTCATCTGCATGTCACCAATTAATTCACAATTAACTAACTATCGTTATGAAAAGCCTCACATCGGTCAAAATCGCAATGCGAGCATCAAAAATAACTATGAACATTGTTATGGTGGCTTATGTTAAAACCGTTGACAAACCGTAAACAAAATCGAAACTTAAAATGGTGAACATAAAATAGAACATGTTATGGTCTAAGATCCCGCGGAACATTGACCTTCACCCATCTGTTTACCGGATGAAAATAATATTTTAGGGTATAAAAGGTGTTGCTGAACACATACAAATAGGGTTACCTAAAAAAATATAGTCAAGGATAGGTTTTACGAATTTAAAAAAAAAAAGAAGATATTTCACTGACTTGCTCACCAAATAAATGAACCTTCAATGAAAACCTACAATGTATACTACCTGCAAAAGCTAGGAGCTAGATGAGCGCAATTACCACTTTTTAGTTACCTGTTTGCACACGGCAACCAGGTAGTAGTGGCCAGAAAAAGGTAGGCAACCTATTTTTTGCAGATAGTATACATTGTACACTTTTCATTGAAGGTTAATTTTTTTTGGTAAGCAAGTCAGGGAAATTATAAAAAAAATATATTTTTTTTAAATGTTAATTAATCATATCCTTGACCATATTTTTTTAGGCAACTCTATTGGTATGTGTTCAGCAACACATTTTATACCCTAAAATGTTATTTTGATCCGGTAAACAGATGGGTGAAGGTCAATGTTCCCCGGGATCTTGTACTATTACATGTAAGTAACAAGCATGTGCCCCAACACTTTAAGTATAAGTGCAGAGTAATCGAAAGCAAGCAGCAAAATAAAAACATTAAAATATCTGACGCCATACTCGATTACGGCCGCACGATATCTTATCGTCTATAGTTTTTTTAATTATCGAATCGCCAAGGTCATGAGTGTAGATAAAATCCATAAATACACCTTAAAGTTAAGTCATGCATGGGAGACACATGTTCCTTTGCCAGTTCACACTCTAGTAACAATTGGTAGATCAGACGTTATTCTACATGAGATTAATTTTAATAACTCGAGAAAATCAACTAACAATTTAATAATAGTGAACGTCAAAACGCCAGATAAGATAAAAGTTTCTGCATTAGACATGATAAGTAAGGCTGAAGGTCGTCAGAATATCCATTATTAGAATTTTAATGTAATAAATCCTATTTCGTCGTAATATATCATTTGCCCGTCTAAATATTCTAAACATAAAAAAATGAAACGTAAATATAGCACAGCAGAGTTACTGCGGGCCGACTGACGTGGGTCCATCAGTCAAGCTCATTGAAATAAGACATGCCAACTCATGTAGGCTTTACCCTAAATAGCTATGTACGGCAGGACAATCGCCAACAGTATGGTAAGATGTACCATTTTTATGCACAGTTGATAAAAAATACGACCAAACTCTATAGTAAGTTCAGTTGTTGTTGTGTCATATGTTCAGTATAGCAAATGGGAGAGTACATTAGTTTATTTCTATAGCCAATCAGCAACATGTATGGACCGTTGTTCTGTCTTGAAGGACATTGAAGCCAGTGAAAGTACTTGGCGTTCGGAGACTTAACCTCTTATGTCTCCGGGTGACGAGCGCTGTTAATGCCACACATTATTTTGTTACTCAGTGTTCTGGGTGGTATAGCTATTGTCTAAAGTTAGCTCTTTCCATCAAGAGGCCTCCCCTATTCGTCTATTCACTTAGGCAAAAATAAAAGAACGTAAGGACTACTCTCATTGGTCGAAATCAAAACATATTATATAAATAAACAAATACACAAAACAGTCACACATATAGCCCTAACCCCACACTAAGTTCACCCTGTATCGTGGATATCAGGAATTACGAAAAACTTACGGCCCTACAACACCTAGACCCGATGCAAATATTTGTGGATCACTCAAATAATAATTGTCTCGATGACTACACGCCCATTACTCAGGCTGTCAAACTTTGATAGTACTCTTAAAGACTATGACTTCTAAAGAATACTCTGTGTTATTACTTGTTTAATATTATGCTTATGAAAATTATAATTTTAAATGCAATTATGTTTTCAATCTGAAATCATTCCGTAATAGAAACGTCTTAAAGTAATTGTAAGTCAATATATTACAGTGGATATTTTGCCTAAGGTAAGGATTCGTATGTAAACACACCCTTGAATAACTCGTTGCGTCTGATATCTTCGAATTTTAACTAGCAACACGAAATCTTCAATTTCAATATACGCATTTTTTAGCCGACTTGTCGTTAATTTTAAAAAACTCTGAATGTAACCGATTAATAAAATATTTTGATAAAATTCATGACCTGTTTATTTCCACTTAAAATTTGAAATGTAGATTATGATGTAAAATATTAACACATTATTAACCACTCCACTTACACTTTAAATATTCATAAAAATACCGCTGTGCAAGTTGAAGTACTGTTCTCTCGCAATGATAACCCTACCGAGTGCAATATACCGCTAGCAACAGCTAGATGACGTAGATGGAACTAGCTCATTAAACTGGCGCGGTTATCCGGAGCAACTTCATTGTTCTAGACTTGAAGAAATATTGAAGAGAAAATTCGTTGTAATCTTCGTCGTACATTTTTGCTTTTATACGACAGACGGATGGATGTTTTAAAACTAGTAGCAACTGCTGGGCTGAAGGAATATTTCGATATGGTTCTTTATGCATAGTTATGTTGGACGATGTTTTTTTATTTGATTGAATGACGAGACGAGCAAGGCGCTCGCCTGGTGGTAAGCGCCACGCCTGCCCATAAACAGAAGCAACACCACACAGAACTTTCAATTACAAAGCACTGCATGGCACTGAACTGCGCTCGTCACCCCGAGAAATAAGTTGTCAAGTCTCATAATGCCCAGTAATTTCACTGGCTTCAATGTCCTTCAAACCAAAACACAACAGTGCTTACACATTGTTGCTTGGCGGCAGAAATGGACTAAATGGTGGTACCAATCCAGACGGCCTACATCATACGAGAGACCTACCACCTTGTATTTGACGTTGAATATGAAATGTTTTATTTTTGTCACATTTTACGTCAAAAAGAAGCACATATTATTCCTTATTTACCACCCATAAACACCTTTTACAAAGAGAACTGCAAATAAATTTCATATTTCTCCCCAAAATATTATCGTGAATAAACATAACGCCGTGGAAAAATCAAAGGACAAAAAATAATAAGACTCGCAACGGCTGTAACGGAAAACATCTCGGGAATATGGAATGTTTGCACGACAAGCGCCAGCCGGCTTGTTTTATATGTGGTATTCAAATGTACTTCATGTCGCGAAAAATATACTATCCACGAGTGATAACAATGTAATTTGCGCCTACGAATAGTTATGTGTCTCTCAAGGATGTTATACCAAATAATTAGGAGACAAAAAAACAAAGCCAGCAGTCTGGTGTTATGTAATAAGCGTGAAGTCAAAACTCGACGTCACAGCGTGTGACGATGAGTCTCTGGGATCGGGTTAGAAGGTTCATTGACATACATACACCGGGTAGGCAGAGGTATCAATACACAACCGACATATATCACAACCGACATACCGTCCTCGCCGCCGAGGACCGCGCCGCGTTCCCCGCAACGCCCCCGACCCTAGTACCGGCCCGCGAGCCGATGTTAATGATGATTGATAATCATCAAGTAGAGTCCTAAAATATAGTCCCCTAAACCCCAATCGCAGATGTCTCTGCCCTCTCCGGTGACCGTCCTGAGCCGAGGTTCGTACCCCAAAGGGGGTGCCCTCAGCGGTGGTCACCTAGTCAAGGGCTGAGAGCGCCTGAAAGCGCTCGCCCGAAAGTCCGGTGAAGCTGTATACAGCCGACTCTCGTCAGGCTTACAGCAAGCGTCAACCCAAAAAAGAAAAAAAAAAAAAAAAAAAAAAAGGTATCAATAGTACACCCACATTCGCCAAACCTATTTCCATCCCATGGTGTGATAGATGACCCTAGCCATACTGGGCACAATTCCAAACTCCAAGCTGATACTAAGCATTTATTGATAGAAAAACCCAATATCAATTTACCGGACCTGGGGATCGAGCCCGAGACCTCAGCACAGCAGTCGTACCGCGTAAACATACACAACTGCGCCACCGAGGCAGTCAAGATTGGTTAATTCCAACAAATACCAACTATTTAGTTGTCTTTATTAGTAGACGCGGAAAAGAAGTAAGTAGATAATGTGATGGTACTTATCCATCTACGAACCATTACAGGATTTGTTGCAGTTACATCATGACTGCATTTTATGCACATACAGACAGACAGCCTCCGTGGCGCAGTGGGCGAGTAACCGGCTGCGAAGCGAGAGGCCGTGGGTTCGATACCCGCACCGAGACAAATATTTGTGTGATCCAAAGATATTTGTTTCCTGGGTATTGTGGGACCGTAAGTCCCTCGTAGTTCCTGATACCCACGATACAGGTTTAACCTAGTGTGGGACTATATGTGTGACTGTTGGGTGTATTATTATTATTGTTCAGTTGCATCGTAGACAGAGCTGTTACTTTGCTGAATGACGAAAAAAACTTATAGGTTTAAGAGACTAATTTATGAAACACACAAAACGTATTGTTATCCCATTACTTTATATGCCAGTAAACAGTCATTATCATAATTAAATCAGACAATACGGTTACCTTTTGTCCATATTTTAGGAACGGTGAGATAAAATGAGCAGGGGTTGGAAATTAAAAGCCGTGTACCTAATTTGACTTAAGCCGGCCAAAGAAGTATTTAGCTGTATGACTCGACATTAGGTTTACTATAGAGCCAATTTTTTATACCTTAAAATTACGCATAAATTATTTTTTTTTTTTTGTGTTGACGCTTGCTGTAAGCCTGACGAGTGTCGGCTGTATACAGCTTCACCGGACTTTCGGGCGAGCGCTTTCAGGCGCTCTCAGCCCTTGACTAGGTGACCACCGCTGAGGGCACCCCCTTTGGGGTACGAACCTCGGCTCAGGACGGTCACCGGAGAGGGCAGAGACATCTGCGATTGGGGTTTAGGGGACTATATTTTTAGGACTCTACTTGATGATTATCATCATCATTAACATCGGCTCGCGGGCCGGTACTAGGGTCGGGGGCGTTGCGGGGAACGCGGCGAGGTCCTCGGCGGCGAGGACGGTATGTCGGTTGTGTAAAGTGTTTTTTGATGAATTCCTCTCTCCTTCGGATGGCCCTTTCCACAATACAAAAAGATTCGACACCCTAATTAATCCTATTATACTCTATGGCATTCTTATTCAATTTAATAACAGAGTCGCAGAGCTCTAAAACAAAACAATGTTATCCGACCTTATCCTGATCCCATAAGACAAAATGTTCCTCATATAAGAAACAAAACACATTTTATTTAAAACCACATTACCTTATCCGCCTCCTTTCAGCAGGATTCATTCGCCGTGTATGTACGTTGTAACGAAATAGTTGGCAGTGGTTTCATACAAACCCCTATCACTGGACAAGCAATTGGACCTACTTTAGCAAACAGAAACCAACCCACAGCAAGTTCAAATGGAGATACTGATTTTGTTTTGCTAAATTCAAATGTGATAAACACATTTTCATGTTATTTTTCATCACGCACGGCATTATTACTTCAAATTAACTCTAAACATGGCCACTGCTATATTAAATACAAATTTTTCATCGCTATTACCGAGAACCTTTGCTAAAAATACGGCACTCGACTAGCATTATTTAGCAGTCGAAAGTGGCTCCTAAACAAACAGTAGGGGCGACACTATAGGCCCGGATGACTTACAGCCCACTTACCGGCCGAATATCTTGCAAAGAGCAAAGTTCCCTAACTCGCTCCATGGTAATATCATGAAGATTTATAATAATTTCGCCCCCTCACGTTATGGCGGTCGTTTTTTTATAGGAGCTAACAATTTCGTAGGCTAATGCATGTGGAATATGTATTTTCGGGCGGAATTTTCAATGATTCATCGCTTTATAACGTATTCTCATTGAAGATATGTTTCACGTTTATGTTTTAACGTGCGCAAACTTTTTGTGTTAATGGGTTTTCTTTTATACACCAAATAAATGTTTTTTTTTTTTTATTGAAGCTGGGTTTGCTCTTGACCTCAATCTAGCCGCATGGACAAAGATGATGTCGACGATGGAGCGAGCTTACCCAGAAGGTGCCGTGAATGTGCAGCATACGTAACAGAATTAAGACATAAATAGTGTTGTCTACAGCATGAATGAGCCAGTTGAACCGGGTCGTTGCCACTGTATCATAGAAAATCAACTTGACATAGCAGCTTCCTGTTTGATTTCGTAGGATGAGTGAGATATCCGGAGGCCCTAATCGTCTTCCTACGCCATATATCCCATTCTTTTAAAGTCGGCAACGCGACTATTCTTATATCAGTCACTATTTAAGTGTTGTGGGCGTTCATGGGCGATGATCACTTATCATCACGTGACCCACTTGTTCGCATGCATGTACAATAAAAGAAAAAAAAGGAATATTTTTTGTATGCTCAATGTACAATATAATAACAGTATTCCTACAGCAGTGGAATTGGTTGACCATATTGTGAACACCAGTGGCCGATTTCGGATTCTATTGATGCCTGAGCCGAATGGCATATTATAACAATAGAAGCTTCTGCCCAGCAATCAAATAGAATAAGCTGTAAATTATGATGGAATTCGTTTTTGCTGGCAGCTTCGCCCGCATATTCCTTTTTTTTCGAGATAAAAACCCCATTTCCTAGATTATATATTGGTCTACCTGTGTCCTAAATCTATACTAATAATAAAGCTGTAGAGTTTGATTGTTTGATTGTTTGTTTGTTTGTTTGAACGCGCTAATCTCAGGAATATCATATAAAGCCGTTAAGCCGTTAAACGGGCAACTTCACAAATATCCAAACTTTCACATCTATACGTAGAAGGATAATAGAAAGTAAAATATAAATTAACTTTAGCCTAGGATATAATTGATAGCTTCTTGACTATCAGCAAATGTACTGACAATTGGTAATTTCAGTAAAAATAAAACCCGATGTATTTCACTTAATTTTGATTTCTCTCCAGTCCTGTTAAATCAAAATATTAACAACTCATAAATTACTCAACTATTACATACAGTGAGTATTCCATAAAATAGTTTATATCGATCATCAATACACCCCAATCAAACCGTATCAATATTCAACTCCAAACACCTTTCCCCGAAAAATGCCACATGATTTTTCGGCCGGGGATGTGAAGTAACAAAAAGGCAACTACGGTCCGTGATTAGCAATGCAAATGGGCCGCAGAAACGTTTGCCTCGGACAGAAGGAGCCCACAGGACGCATGTAAAGTATCTAAGTGATATTTCGGATTTAAATTGCAAAAACGTGTTTGAAATCACTAACCGCAATCGTGCGGACATATTAACGTTGAGTTGGTTGAATTTTGATGTTTGTTATGATTTCGTGTTTCTAGTATTATAATTGGATGTAAATATGTAATAACGTTTCAACACACATCAAGTATAAATTGAGATTTTAATTATGATTTATTAACGTAATCATTAATTAAAAGTTCTGTTTTGCATAATCCTACCTACGGCTAGGCAATTAAGACCTACATGCAAGACCTACGGCTGAGTTTCTGGGTGCTTCTTCTCAGACCAGTGGGCATTTCCGAAGCACCGGTAGAGACATTTCAATGAAATTTATTTATTTTTGACATGTAAAAGTGTTGAAGTTAATTAATTGCAACACTGGACTCACGCTTGTCATAGCTATTGACGTTTAATAATGTTTGACGTTCAACTGTCTGTTGCCGTATTGTCCAATATAGATTTTTTTGCTCAGTTTAGTATTTTGTTTATAATACACTGGAATTACATAAATTCGGTAATAAAACATCAAAAAGAGCCCTTTGTGGCCTACTTACAAAGTAAACGTTTTGATTTTGAATTGTGCATAAGGAATGTTTCATTAAAGATTTTTAAAAATATATCTCAATGTGATGTGGGTTGAAATGTTATTGCATATTTTCATCCAATTATCTTATACGATATTCTCTCATCCACAATGTTATATTTAACCCTTTCTACAGTAGAAGTAAAGCAACTGACATTTCTAATGGAAATTTTTGTCAATTCAAGCAAAGAATTATAACTCACAGATATAAATATGCCAAAGCTTATTACACAGTGTAATAATGGATTATAATGATCCATGGATAGCAAAACAGTTTATAGAGTCAGTATATTCAAGCGGTACTGTACACATAGTTTTGGATCCATAAAGCTCGCAAAATAAACATTTGTCAGCGGTGAATGTAATCCGTCTGTCTGTCAGTGCGTCAACACACCCGCTTGACGGAACGTCGATGATTCTTCCATTGATACTGATTGACAGCTGATAACCGAAATTCTACTTTGATGCGAGCAGCTTAGCGTACAAAATCGAGTGATTGATTACGTCGAAGTAAAGAAGGGTTCGCATTCCCATCTGTCAGTTGTTTATTGTGCTAAGTTTTAAGGGAACATCCATAAAATATAATTATTATGATAACCTAAGCAAGTAAAGTGTTTAAAGCCAGTTAGTTTTTTTTATCCTAGCATGGCAGTGTCTATGCTGGATGTTAATGCAGTCTAAATATAATGTTGACCGTTAAGCAACATTACGTTCCCGACGGTCGGCAGGGTTATGCCACCGTGGAGTTACTGGATACACACTGGCTGACCCCAAAACGCGACTTGCCTGAACGAGATACTATGGCGAGGATTTCACCATGTGTACGTTGGGTGCCAATCGGACACAAAAATGTCAGGTACCCTTCAACTAGCATTCCAATAAATTTCCAGCATTTTTGATTTACGACAAAAATGGTTAATATTCAACCACGGTTCATTTTTTTACGTTGCCCAGATGATGTTAAAAATAGCTGCCAAATGGCGCAACCAAATTTCCATCAAACTAAAAGCAGCGAGTCTTATTTTTACGGGCTACGACGTCAAGATATCATACTTGATTCTCGCATCAACGCCATTTTTCCTTCTTGCTATAACTGAATTTGGAATGTAATTTGTTTC
Organism: Amorpha juglandis; assembly: GCA_949126905.1. NCBI lineage: Eukaryota > Metazoa > Arthropoda > Insecta > Lepidoptera > Sphingidae > Amorpha > Amorpha juglandis. The sequence continues at coordinate 9,600,654 of OX421365.1, forward strand.
ATTTTGCTGATTTTTGAAGTTTTCTGAGTGGTAGAGCCACGCTGTAGACATATTTGTTTACAGCATGAATGGACCGCCTCGACCGGGTCGTTACCACTGTCTCACAGAAAATCGACGGAAAGAAGCGGCTTGCTGCTGCGTTTCGTATGGTGAATGAGGAGGAGGCCCAAATCCCCCTCCCTTTCCCGATCAACGCGCCTATGATTGTTCTAGTATTGCCGGCGTACATGTGAGGAGATCACTTCAAGTGACCCACTTGCTCGTTTGCCGGTCTATGCTATAAAAGAAGAGGAATGCTGGAAATTGGGCCGATCCACAGCGAGAATGGGAGGGCCACCTAAACTGGTATTAAGGGTGAAACGGTTCCACAAATGTGAACTGAGCACCCGTCTGTGCAACTCACAGACGTGTCCATTAGAAATACAATACAATACAATGCTTTTTGTTGATCGACTCGATTGAAACTCCGTTCAGATAGTTGAAATCGTATGTGATTTAGCTGTTTGTCAAATAAAATGGAACCGTATGAACTCGCTATTGGATTGATCATGAGACATTTGTTTATCGACCGCACATTTATACCGCAGATGGCGTCATATCAACCGGTAAAATAGCGTACATTATTAAAACGGAACCGATAACTACTCAAATCGAGTTTATTTCCCCGCGGAATGTTCACATCGCGCACTCGGTTTCATGCAAACGCGTTATTTTGAATAGCGTGTCGTAATAAAGAATAAAAACAAAAAGTTGCTCTAGATATCGATCGATACACGAATTAGTATGACATCTTTGATCGACGACACAAATCTATCAAATTGCATTGCATTGCTCCATGCGTACGTGCGTGCAATTCGAGTTGACAATCGATTCGATATCGCTTGCATCGCGTCATGAGTAATGTCTCTAAAGCTACTGAGGTTTTAATTACAAATAGAAAAGAGATTCAAGAGTTTGCTCTCGTTAAAACCTGGAAGTCTAGAAATATACTTTCTATATATAAGTAATAATACCCTAGCAAATGTTCAAGACGATATGAATGAATGATAAGGACGTACGGAAAAAATATTTGGCGGATACATTTGAAACCCTTACAAATTTCATTTCACGGGTCCTGCGTAAAGTTTATATGAAATATATTGTGTAGAACTTGTCGACGTCTCTTGTCGTATTAAGTTTAGTTTCACGCGTTTTTAGAGATAATGCTGCCGATTTCGTTATCACACAACTGTCTAACTATACTACACTAAAAATCAATAAATTAAATTAGGTCCTGACTAAGTGGGTCCCTAGTATGCGAGAGGCCGTCTGTCGCGAAGAATATGATTTTAACATTATGTTAATTCGTCAAAACCATACTGCTGCATAAAATATAGATACGTTAAGTAATATCTAATTAAATCAAATACCAATATTCTGTTCAAAGAAAACAATCAACTTGGGGAGCGATGACGACACAATATTAAATGCAGACGCCGCAGATTCATATCGGGAAAAGTTGCAACCGCGCAATCGTCACGGACCGGCGACGGGGGCATAATAAAAGTGAATATCGATTATCGCGTCCGTCGATGCGAGACGATAGCTGCAATCGCTCTTATAAATCACTCCGCTCGTGAATCGAATATGCTCGAGAGAACGAATGATCGCGCGTCGATGCGCTCGTGTGTCCGCGGCTTTAGTGCCTCGTTGATTGATTGAGCGCTTTTGAGAATCTTGCCGGGTCTATTTTTGTTGGTTCGTGTAGGATTTATAGGAATGATAGGATGATTTTCTTGATAGTAATGAGTGTTTTGTGGAGTTTAAATTATATTGAATATTTTTTGATTAGTAAATTCATATCGAATATACAGGGTTAATTTTAAAACACCAGCAACCTCGCAGGACCAGATAGCTGACCCCATACGGAACAACTTTTGTTCTACGAGTTTGTATATAACTCAATATATTTAAAAAAAAATGATTTTACAAGTTTTTGTTGTGTCGTATTTTTCTTCGTAGCGTTCGGCGTGCGCGCGCGACTCAAAGAAGCCGCTCAGCTGGCTCGGGCGATGACCTTCAACGCTAGCCCCGTTCCCCACGCTTCGCGTGTTTGCTTACGTAATCTGCGATGCGTGTAGGTAACATTCAAGACGGAAATTAAATGAATACTTATTTTTGTATGAAAATAAAATCTAACAAATTATCAAAAGTCGTAGAACAAAAGTAGTAGCTTATAACCTTAGGTATCTACCCCTGCGAGGTTGCTGGTGTTTAACCCTGTAGTAAACATTTTTAAAGGGTAAAATAAATTAATCAAGTCTCGCATATTTTGGAATGCGTAATAAATATACAAAATTGTATAAACATGGGAAGATAAGAATTTAATATAATAATACTAACCCTTTATTATATACGTCCCATTGCTGGACACGAGCCTCCTCTACTGAACGAGAGGAGTTAAGCCTTACCCCATTTTATATTTATAATAAATATAAAATGTAGTCCGCTTGATTTTAAATGTACAAATCGAGCTGATCAACATTTTCAGCGAAAAATAAATTTATTGACCCATGAAGTTTATTTAAAGAATATTGAGAAAATCCGACGATAGCACGATGTTAAACTATATTACAAAAGTTTAATAATTTTACATGAAAATATCATAAACTCGATATGCATACGTCGATCTACCTTATGCAAACTTAATCACATAACATTTTTATTGAACTCTCGAAAATGGATTTCTTAATAACCCAGCCGACCCACGCCGACCCAACGCATTGTGCCAACTCCCAAATTCAATTAATCCAGGGCCGGATTCAATATCGCGGGGCCTGGCCATCAAACTCCGAACATAAACCGGTCGACACGCGGCCGGCCCATTCACCCCGAACTAAGCGAAAGTTTCTCACCCACAAATGTGTTTTTCTTGTTACCTCAACTTTGATATTTTACCTATTTTACATTCAACGCTGTTGCCAACTTGTGGTAGCCGAGATTTAATGTGGCATTTGCACAACATTTTACCGTTATGAATTTTACCGCACGCGCTATTTGAGCCCGATGTTGTTTAAAGAAATGGATTTAAATATTTTCGAATTTGCCAACCTTAAAAATTCCAGGTGGGAAGCTCCATTAATCTAAGTGTCACGCTATCGATAAAGTTTGCCGCCCGCGCTCGTGGAAACGGCACGCCAGTATCGGATTCAGCTTCGTGTCCCATATTCCTAATTGTTTTTGGAACGATTATCAATACTTTTCTGTGTTGACAATGACTGATTAAAACACAATTTCCATTATATAAGTAACTAGCTTTTGCTCGCGGCTCCGCCCGCTTGATCTGCTTTTTCCGGGATAAAAAGTAGCCTATCACCCAAGTCAGCTCATACCCTGTCTGTACACCAAATTTCATCAAAATCCGTTCAGTAGTTTCAGCGTGATTGACGGACAAACATCCAAACATCTAAACAAAGATACTATACATTACTATACATTTATAATATTAGTAGGATTTTATCTCTGAATCACTTTAACTAGTTCAGGTTGATGTAGCTACGAAATAATCGAAGTTTAATCTTAGATGGTTTGATGGTATCCATGAAGGGTTGGCGTCCAGCCAGAGAAAGTAAAAAATAAATTGGTCAGTATTTAATGTGTAGGGTCTGCGTCATGATCTAAGATTTAATGTGACATAGATTATTATACTATATGCAATATATTATCATGATAGTTTTATATTATTTTATCTACTATGTATGGAATCTGAAACAGCACAATAATACAATTAATGTTCTATTGATTTTTTCTCTATAACCATAGTTGAAGGCTCCAATGCAAAATGTGTCTTAATAAGTCCATCTTAATGTAACGTAAAAAACGTATTATTTTATATTATTTAGTGACATTCTCTGTGTTTATATTTTTGTAGGTTAAGATCGGACTACCTTGATGAATTATAAAAAATAAGTAACCCATTCGTATCGCTGTGAGGTCAGAAATGTGACCTTGCCGACCTCACAGTAATATATCAGATATACTGACACATGTATTAAGAAATACCAGAGACTTTCGGTCTAGAAACCAATATTTCAAAATCGTAGAACCATTGGACTCGGTCCGGGGGTTGAAGTCACTACCCCTCGTGAAATGAGCGAGCTATGCTACTGTTCAGATAAAATGATTTTCAAATCATACACACAAATAACAGTACTCTTTCTATTTTATTTCGGAGGTTTTGTACGGTAAGGTAAAATAAATTTGTTGAGTTTTTGAGTTCGTTTTGTTCTTGTTAAAATATTATTTTTCACAATATTTAGTAAAATAATCACTAATGATGTATAAATGATGATGTATGATACTCCCTAAAAGATGGAATTTCTTTTTAAACTAGACCACTTTGACCATATTGTTTCGAATGTAAAAAGAAGCATTCAAATTGATCTTAATTTGGTGGAGTTATACTTAGTTACACACACAAAAAAAAGAGGAAACAAAAACCAAATATACGCGTCGCATAGAGAATCTGCTCCTTTTTTCGTTAATTAATCAAAAGACATACGAATGCTCCATTTATAATCACGCAATTTTCTCGAATATGTTTTGACATCACGCATTAGTGGGATTAGGTGTTACATCGTCGTAATTTCCCTCGGAGCAAATTGCCTTACTTTGAAATTTTGGGCAGGTGTAGCAGTACTTAAACAAGTTGAAATCGCGTTACACACGCCTGTTATATTATATTAATGTGAATATAAATTGACACGATTGGCCGGAATTAAGTTATTGCTGGAGTTTGGACAATGATTTTGTCGTTGTAAGACTTTTTACTCAATTTTATATCTAACACACAATCAAAAATACTTTATACTTTACTAACGACCCACGCCGGCTTCGCACGGGAAAAATATGTTTGTTAAAACATCACATTACAAATCTTTGAATTTTTTGGCTTTTTGTACTATAGTATGTATGTACATACTATATTACACACACATATACACCTTCCGCATGAATCACTCTATATATTGCTGAAAAGTGCATTAAAATCCGTTGAATAGTTAAAAAGACCCAAGCGAACATACAGCGGAAGCGACTTCATTTTAAACTAAACTATGTAAAGATATTAGGGCTTTATACCTACTTAATATGCTCACTTTCCTTAAAGCGTCAAAATAAGAGATTAGGTACTAAAAGTTTGATATCTCTAGTCTTAGTATGATTATTTGTGTAAACTGTACCATGTTAACCACGAAACAGGATCGACCTAGTGTGGATGGCACCGGAAATGCTATTACTTATAATATTAATAAGATCTTATGTTTCTCATTTATGGTATTCAAAATCTATGTAATAGGTACATAATCGTATATTCAAATAAATAAAATAAAAACGTAACATAAATATATTTTATTATTTACCCATGCTCAATATGAAGATCAATCTTAATTCTAACGAGTTTAATTTATATGTAGTACATCTTTCATAATAAATACGTCACATTAACCATTTTTCACATCATACCAATACCAAAAATATCTCGTTCACATGATTTTATATCTTCAAATATAATAAACTTTTATGTTTCAGTGGATCTTTATATTTCATATTTAAATATCGCTTTGGCTTACCGCTGTACCTGAGAGCTGGGCCGTATTTGAATTACAAAATCCACTGGCCCCTTTTCGCCTCTGACGTCACACCTCGCCCCTTTCTACTGAAATATGATGAAACGCGAAATACGAACGTTATGACGCTTAAGTGGTAGCCTCAGTTCGGCCCTGGCTTTAATAAGTCTCACAAACGTATAAAATTTTAACCGCAAGCGAGACCACGTACACATAATCATACTTTATGATTTTTCTTTATTTTCGCGTGTGAAAATAATGTTAATTTTATTGTTTTCATCTACTTCTTAAACCGCATAATTTTGTTGCAAATGTTGGCAACAAAATCTGCAACCGTATCACGGACACACTTATAACCCAACCGATGAGAATTCCCGACTTCAAATAGAAAAAGTATTGTAACTTCTGAACGGCTGAACAGATTTCTTTCAAATATATAGTTCTAGCTAGCTTTCAAATAAAAAGTACATTCCAATTGATCCATTCGTTTAAGACACAACATTTAATGGTGATGTCATATCTACAGCAATAAATAAGCTCACACCGCCTGTATCCCTGAATGGGTAGGCAAAGGTGCTACAACTAGTACACTCATGTAGTCTATCCACATAATATATTCTAGAAATGTAAGCAAATATCTACCCACTTTAAAAATAAGTGCATTCTTTGAACCTGTCAATACAACAAATACAATAGAGATTACTGAAAAGTGGGAAGATATTTGTTTACATTTATGGAATAGATAAACTGAATGCACTGTAGTTAAGACTTTGGTACTTTTGAAGACGCGCCGTGTCGTGTGCTCGAGTATGTTGCGCTTCGTCAGTGGATCAGCTCGCGCCATCAAGCGTAGTTTAACTACACCATAATATTATTGTCAAGTGACATTTAATATGAGTTCAACGTAACTCTGCCAACTTAAAACAGTGTAAAATTAAAACGGCTTTTATTTACACACTTTATTTACTAAGTATTTTTAGTGATAGCCCTTCGAAAAACCTTATTTTTTTTTAAACAATGTTTAATTTGCAACCCACGCACACTTATCTCATAATACTGCCAACATGACAGACATGTGTCTCTACAGATGGAGCTAAACGAATGAACTGCGCTTTATTTGTTTATTTTTTACAATGCACTGTCTGGGTTATATCCAGGCATTGGCCTTGTTGTGCCAATTTGGTCAATTATTTTTTCCACAGGCTGACAAACGGGTCACCTGATCGTAAGTGATCTCTAATGCCCATGAAGGACCATAATACCAGAATACTCATGAGTCTTCTGGTATTCATCCATGGATGCGTTCCCGACTCTTGTATTTGTATTTATAGTGGGGACGTCTGCGAGTTGTACAGACCGGTGATCAACGTTAGTGAAACTATTTCACCCTAATTAAGGGATTTGCAATAGCGATTCTTAGAGAAAGGTATAATTAAGGGATTGGGAGAAGGAGGGGAATTTCGGTCTACTGATTTCTCAGACATAATACGAAATACAGCAAATCGCTATTATAAATCGGTGTTCTATGAGACAGTAGTAACAACCCGGGCAAGCAGGCTCATCATGCTCTAAACAATACTATCTATAGCGTGGCTCTACCACTAAAATTGCCACTTGCTTGATCATCTGAGAATGAGTGTATTTACTCTAGGTCATTTTCATTTTATTTGAGTATTTTTTCATTATTAGTTTGAATGAAAATACCGTATTGCCTAAATGGCGGAGCTCTCAAATAGATTTAATTTCTATTTTGCGTATAAAAACTAATTCTGTATAACAAACTATACTGAAGTTTTTAATTACAATTCGATGCTAGAACAAATAAAAAGTATTACCCTTAATTAGTCTGCTTAATATATATTGCTGTTTTAAAATCTTTATCAGCTTTAAAAGCTAGTTAAATCCATCAGAGTAAATAAGAAATTATAGAAACTTGTAAAACTAAAATCCCTATTTTAAGAAAACAAAATTGAATATTGAATTAAGTTAAAGTACTCTGTGTAAGGCTCATTACTTCGTTAGATATGAGAAATTGAATGTTTCATGATGATTATGTTTTCATAATGAGATTCTATCCCGCAAATGGTTCTTATCAACATTTTTACTGTAATTTAACTTTTAGATAGAAAGGTTTCTGTTAAACAATATATACATTTAAAAGTGTAAAGTGCAATCACCTTAATATCAACTACGAAAAACTAGACATTGTATGAGATAACACAATCTTGCAAGGATTTGAATCTTCGTTATTGTTTAAACTTATGAATATGAATTTAGATATAATAAAATTGCAACATTGTTTGTATATAATGGATATCGTAAACCAAAAAGTATTTCTGTTTGATTCGCAATGTCCTTATAGTAATGAAAAAAATATCCTTAACAAAATACATATATAAACCATCCGAAATAAATTACTAAATGAAACTGCAGATGGCATCTAAATCTGTGGCAGAGTTTAAGAGTAATAAGCGAACAAACATACGCAGATAACGACTTTATTTTATACTATGTATTGAATAATTCTTGACAAATCTTACATTAAATTAATAAGATTTAGACAAAGCCTTACATTTATTTAATTTCATTATTCATTCTTTGAACCTCTGCGGAGCCTATTCGATCACGCAATGCCTAGAATTTTCTTAGTTGCTTTTAGTACTTAATGATATTCGTATTCAAATAGCAACCGATTCGATTATCTCTTGTTCAATGCTTACGAAATGAAATTCGTCTGTACGAATTTGTGAAATTACGAGATGAAAGCTTTTTACTCGTTTCGGAAAATGTTATTGAATAATGTGCTAAGTTTTTCCGTTAGCATCAATTTGTATATATTTACCGTTATTGGGTTCCGTAATTTCAACAAAGAATTCGTATTCACTAAAACCTGCTTTTTCTCTAAAGTTTAGCAAAATGTATATAAAGTAAAACCACTTGAGTAAATGTTATCAGAGAAATAGAAGCACTAATTTTATAGCAGAGTTTACAAACGAGCAAGTCGGTCACCTTTTGGTGATCTCCACCGTACAGTAATACCACCGCTTTGTTTATTTCAGCCGCCAAGCAATGATGTGTAAGCAATTTTATGTTTCGCTTTGAAAGAAGCATCTTTTAGAAGAAAACAATGAAATAATGGGACAACTTGAGACTTATATGTCTTGGGGTGATGAGCGTAGTCCGTACAGTGCTTTGAATTGAACATTTTGTGCGGTGATGCTTGTTATGAGTAGACGTTTATAATGATAAACGTCTACTCATAACAAGCAGACAAAGGCGGATTCACCTGTCACCTTCGGCTTAATGGATGGCGATGCTGACTGGTGATCCTGCTATCCGAGACCTAGTCAGACTAACTTTTCGGACTCCTTCTTTTTAATCTATAGCTTTTTGTTATTATGAGTTTGTCCGTATTCTCAGCAGTTCTTCGCACGACTAGTCCAAAATATTGGGAAAGTTGCTGCAGGCAGATGGAACACAGGCAATTTGGTATGCTTAGTTTGAGCTCCTTCAATGTAGACATTGATTCTATAGGCTGTCCACAGGACTCTCAGTAGACATCCAAAAGACATAATATGAAAGGCGTCGATACATTTCCAACTTTTATGGTCTATGCTTTTGAGTCGTACCAGGATATGGAGAAGATCAGAATACGAACTACATGGACTTTGGTAATCTTCCGCATGTTACTTTCTTCTTTATCTTTCTATAATCTGTTAGCTGATCCGCCCTACGAGATTTTACTCTCTAACATGTAATATACGGATATTCCTTTTTTCTGTTTTATCATTCAGTCACGCGCGCAATACAAGCGCTCAGTGTTTTTATACAATAAATGTGTCTAACCTCACATCCTGTCCCTTACATTGTTTCCATAAGCCAACTTTAACCCCGTTCCGACAACAGCTAACCCGTTACATATCTCCATAATACATTCGTCGTATCTTTTTTATCCCGCCGAATTTGTTTTTGAAGTATTGCTGAGGGCCCTCCGTGTAGGGGTGCTCTTAGTTTTATGCTTTACAGGAACTTGACATTGTTGTATCCGATTTATGATGGAATTATAAAAATACAACTTCCTTAGCGCATATAATTTATCGACATTGTGTGTTTTGAATCCGTATGATTCCGTAGATATAAGTTAAGATAGTCTAGGAAATAGAATTTCAAAGATTTTTAAAGAAAAGGAAATATACTTTAATGAAGGCTATGTTAATATGCTCATAAGGATGGCACTCGTAGACGCGCGTAAGAAAATTCAGATTACGAGCGGTAAGTCGCGGTGCGCGCAAGCCCTTGCAGAAGCTTAAAGTAGCTTAGTCTTCTTTATGAAGTTACATACCAACTTACTCATCTTTTTCCTACTTTATAAATTAATAAATTGATATCAATATAACTCTAGATACTCTTGTTATGCCCAAACTTCGAACTAATCATAACGGATAAGCTTGGTCATATGAATGGTATACTGTAATTTGTGAGCTGTGAAGTTTTTGAGGGGTTAACTACTAAACCGTTGTTACTACTGTCTCACACAAAATCGATGTGAAGTTACTACTTCACATCGATTAACAAGCTACTGCTTGTTGTTGTTTCGTATGGTGAGTGAAATATCTAGAGGCCCAAATCCCTCTACCCCAATCTTTTTTTTATTTGCTTGAGTGACGAGCAAGGCGCTCACCTGATGGTAAGCGCTACGCCTGCCCATAAACAGAAGCAACATCACACAGAACTTTGAATTACAAATCACTGCATGGCACTGAACTGCTCTCGTCACCCCGAGACATAGGATGTTAAGTCTTATAATGCCCAGTAATTTCTCTGGCTTCAATGTTCTTCAAACCGGCATAAATAAATTTCGCTGTCTTTGCTACAAAAATACCTAAATACATACCTTTAATCGTTCCACTTCCACGCATCTCTATTGAGAGCCTACTTCTGTCTGAATTATCACTAAAGTTGCCGAAATATTAAATTGGGTCGCTTTGGGCAAGAACGTATTGTTTAATGTTATTTCCATTAGAAACTACGACTTAGTCGTCTAGACTTGAGATTTTAGTTAAATAGCCTCCTAGCCTCGTTAGTGGTAAAAAGCGAAACACCACTCACTCACTGACTGACTGGCTGATTAATCATGAAATCACAAAAACTACTAAAGCTACTAGAATAATGAAATTTAGTCAGATGATAGTTTGCCTAATTTAAGCGATAAATTTACATTTTAAGGGGGTAACGAAAAAACTTTGTTCCGAATAAAAAAAAATCACGCGGATGGAGCCGCGAGCCAAAGCTAGTACTCTATAAATCTTATTACACAACATTGTGAGATTTTAATTGCTTTTGTGGTTTGTTACCCAAGAGTTACTTTCATTGTGAATCTAACCATACGAGTTGTTGTATAAATTAAAAATAACCTCCCACCTGTATCCCCGAACGGTAGGTAAAAAATGTAGTTAAAAAAAGATGACCAATAAAGTCCTTAACTAAGTTAGGGGGAACGAGAATGGGGCATAGAGCCCCACACGTTATAAAAAAAGGGTAGATAGAGTTATAGGTGTTTTTGCATGTGCATCAGGCGAGCAACTTACTTGTCTCGTCATTCAAGTAAATTACTTTTTTTCATGTTTTTGTTTTGTTTTTCTATTAAAAGTGAGGAATGTATATGAGTTTAACACATGTGTCTATATGTGTGTATCTGGCTGTGGCATCGTAATAGATTTGAATTCATTTTTTATTTATAAAAATCATTAAAAACCGTATTTTCGTTTTTTTTGGCAATTAAATTCATCGGTATACCATATTTTTCCAAAATTAATTTTACCTTTTTTCAATTATGAAAAGACTGTTCAAAGAGTGTTGTTTCATTACAAACCAACCCAGGGTATCAAAACAACAGTGAATTTTGACTAGCATTTTTTATTGTTTTAATCAATAAGGTACGTTTCCCAAAATCTATTATCGAAATTTAAAGCTGCTGAAGGGGTAAGATGACAAATGACGGAAAAAGGATGTACGACATGACACGTGACGTCACAAGATAGGTCTCGCTATAAAGACACACGCGTGCGAGGGAGATAATGAGAGCACTAAGCGCCTATACTTTGCTCATACCAATACTTAAACATGAATTGCAGCCTCATTAAATACCCAATTTTAATTCCGTTTAAGCAAAATAGTTACTTTTTTGTATTATTATCCAGTGTGTATAAATATCTACAAAATTAAACACAAGCAAATACCGTATTCTAGCGCTAAACACCTAACCGCAATTAACCGAATAGCCGTTGCTAAGTTAAATACCTACAATCTGAGGCAGAGACGTTTTTCGATTTACCTTCGCGTCGACTTGAAATAACTGCCTCGAGTCGGAATAATATTTGCCATGAGTCCCGGGGCGCGTGATGGGCTCGTTAGCGTAGCTTTCCACTTGTGTTGAGTGTATTGACTTTGCCAGTTCGTTGGAGCCAACAAGGGGCAATGTTTTACTTTTTTTTTCCGAGGAGCCTGACGAGTGACGCGGAACGGTGAAGAATTTTTCATTCCAGCTTGTCCGGAAAATATTCCGGGTATTTCGAATGGGACAAAAATGTGTGACTCGCCTTAATTGTGACGCGCTAATTAAGTTTTATTTGCGATGGGGTATTTTGTTAAATGTGGAGGAATGTGATTTCTATTTTTATGCCTGTAGTAGAAGTAGCGAACAGCACTATTGTATACTTGACATTATTTTGAAGTCTCCTTAATTTTATATTTTTGTTTTTATCATCCTTATAACATAGGACTTATGGTACTTAATGGTAAAGGTTTAAGTTATACTTTGTTACACCACTCACCTTGTTACCCCTCTGCCTACCCCTACGGAGATTACAAGCATGTACTATTAGCGTAGTGAGCGTATGTACTATTAAATAGCTAAAACAACTTTAAAAATAGTGTTAATGCGCGTATGTTATTTCCCTTTTATTAAATTAGTATATACAAAGTTTAATTGTGTTGCCAACAGCTATACATTAAAGAAGCGACTGTTGCTGATTTGTTACTCGCTAAAAGCGTCGGATTCAGACGTTAAAGGACAGTAAACAGCAAACTGTGATTGGAAATCCCTCAAAATCTAATTGAATTTCTCGAGTGAATAGAAATGTACGTACAAAACCATCGACTATTGAACACTTAGGGCCTTAATATAAAACATAGATGAATTTAATTTAGGTAGGTTTAAGTCAACGATTTTGTATGGATTACCATAGTAACCAGTTGTTATAAACCCAGTTTAAGGTTGATCTACGTTTTAATAAGGCCATTTAACTTTGCAATAAATTAGTTTAATTCAGGCGTGATATTAAAAGATTTTAGTTTTTTTTTATACTTGGCATTTTGTTCTTTTGTTTCGATAAATACTACAAGCAGTATGTATGCTGAAGCGTCAGATTGCGTCTTTACTTACTATAAACCAATCATCAGAGACGAAGTACATGGATCCAAAGGCAACAATTATTGCTATTCCGTGGACCCATAGCGAATAATAATAATTGTGAATGTTAGTTTTATTTTAAATTTATTAACCACATCTAAATAAATTGTAATAGTCCTAGTTTATACTTGTTGCACCTACTTTGTCTATCTCTGCACCATCCTAAGGTTGTCTGTCTGGTAGAGAATGCCTCTGGCATTAAGTTCGCCTATATACATATTGTATATGAAGTGCAAATAAATAAATAAATATTTGAGAAAAATCTAGGCTAATGAGTTACAATCAGTATTTAGGTAGTTTTATCGATTTGTTTATGCAAACACAGCGACAAGACTTACAAGTATGTTTGCATAAGTAAATGAAGTGATTTATGTTTTTCTTTATGGCATAGGCCGGCAAACGTGCAAATGGGTCTCCTGATCTTAAGTGATCGCCCATGTGCGCCCACAATATCAGAAGAATCATGGGCGCGTTGCCGACCTTAAAGGAAAGGGATGATTAGGGATTGGGAAGGGGAGGGGGATTTGGGCCTCCGGATATCTCACCTTACGAAACGCAGCTGCAAGCCGCTACTTTACATCGGTTTTCTGTGAGACAGTAACGACCCGATCGAGCCGGCCCATTTATGCTGTAGACAAAACTATCTACAGCGGGGCTCTACCACTCGATTTTTTTTGCGTAGTGCATAATAAAAACGTATTGATGCCACTGTTAGTACTGACAGCAGTTTTTTCTGGATTCTGGTCAGTAAGTGGTATTTCGTATACGGTCGCTCAGTTTTATAAAAATAAACATATATTCTCGATTCACTCTGGCACTTGCGTAGTTTTCTTCAATGCGTACGGTCTAGGTTATTCAATGACCCTAAAATGAAATCCATGTTCGGCCTCTTTTAGGGATTTTTATATCCATCCACATAGACATTGCTTTACCTTAGTAACGAACCTTCAAGTTGTATTAAAAGGTTTATTTACATTTCAATTATTAATATATTTCTTTAAATTCAAAGAAACGCTACTTTAGAGTAATTTATAACGATTCATTACTTTTAAAACAACTTAGTATTATAATATTTTCATTCGACGTGTATTTCTTTCTTAATTACATGTTTTTATCGATTTTGCTTCGAGTAAAGATCAGTTACGATATTTTTTTCGGTAGGGCAATTACCTGCGATATCGAGTAAACAATATACTTCTAAATGAATGTATAGTATAGTAGACGCATTGTACAAACAGAACAACAGATATATAAATTTAAAATAGGTTTAATTATAATTCGAAAAACGCTTCCAGAAATGAACACTAATTGGCGCACTCAGAGGTCAATTAACAAAAATTTTCTTTATATCATTTCCTAGAACCTTATTGTTTCTCAAAGACTACAATCAATATTTTGCTGATTTCAGTTATTTAATATACAAACTGTAAAGTTGACCTCCTTCAAAAGGAATTTTACATAAATGTAAAATACGTGTCTCATTACTTATGAGATATTTGTACTCAATATATAATATAATTTATATCTTCAAATACTAAGCAATTAAAACCTGTTTAAATGTATAGTAAAATTTGTTGCTAAAAGATAGTGAACAGTTAATGTAGTAGTCTTTTTGTTTGAGTTCTAAACAGGCTTACATAATGATAAATTTTAGAGAACGTTATTTACATTCAACAAAACTATTTTGATCAATTTGAATATGTAACAAGTCCTTTGTGTACACAACTAGATAAATCTTTTAGTAAAAGCTTAGAAACATCGTAATGTTATTTCTTGAATTATTAATTACACTTAGTTCTTCTACTTTCAAGACTAATTTATATTCTTCGTGTTTACTGAATATTATGTTGTTTTAAGATTAGAAAATATATTAAAGTAATGATTTTTTATGTTTACGCGAATATTACACATTGAAATAGAACTAATTTAAACGAATTTTATTGCTGTTTTTTATTAATTCTTGATCTCGATGCGAATAATAAAAATCGCGATAAAATCCATTTAAATTAGTTTAATTTAAAAAATAAACAGTCTGATTACATAAGTTAATACTTTTTCTGTATCAAGGCGTTGTTTCATTTCTACAGAACTTTATCCTGACCAGTTCTAGGCATTTGTAGGTGCATATTTTTAACCGGTATCAGTTACCTATAGTGTACTATTTTCCAAAACAGATTATAGATGGCTTATAGGTATAACTCAATTTTTTGTTCGCAGAGCTGCCACCAGAGAAACCAACTATCAAAGCGGAGAAGGGCTGGTACGCGTCTGGTGATTCGCTTCGCGCACAATGTTCATCGCCACCAGCAGATCCACCTGCTAACCTCACTTGGCTTCTGAATGGGCGTGACGTGAGTATTCCTTTCTCGAGTTTGTAAATATACGACAATGGGTCTATGAGGTGGCAGGGTTCCTGATGTACCGATGCCTGTGCCTCACATCTAAACTAATATTATAAAGAGGTAAGATTTGATTGTTTGCATTGAACAGGCTCCGAAACTACTGGACCAGTCTACTGGATTTGAAAAATTATTTCATTAGAATCATACATTATCCCTGATGAACATAATTTTTATTCCAGAAAAAACATTCACGCGGGCGGAGCCGCGGGCAACAATTAGTTACTCTATAAACTCATAACTAAGCATATATTATAATCAAAGCGAGAACCTCATAAGTGACGTACATAATCTGAAACGTTTGCGTTGCGAATTTCCTTACAATACGTGATCAAGCTTGATATTAGCCCCACGACGCACGCGGCAGAGCGAGGCTAATTAACGCGAGTAATTAAACTGATTACATGACATAAAATTGATTACACTTCAACATCATGGCGGTTATGAAGTGCATGTTATATAAAGATGTTAAACCTATTGTAAGGAGTACGCACATTTGACTGAACGGAAACAATGGAATTGAGTAAATTTTTAATTACAGTGAAAAATTACACCAGCTAAATTTAAATTAAACAACCCAACATCATTATCAATCCTCAATCTTATCTCTCGGGTATCCGTAGAGATAAAAATACAAAATTACATATAAAACAGCGAGGATTTGTTGCAACCCGCCCGGGACGTCAGTTGACGTCACGAAGACGTGACGGCACGTCTACGCTTGATAAATGAATGGGCTTGAATCTTTTGTCTTTAGTCTGAAGATTGTTAGATATTACGTTTTATAGTAATTCTGCGGCATTATTCTGCTTTAACTTTGCAGTTATCCGTTCGTAAATCTTCGTTTTTCGACTACATTTATTATACGGTTAAGATAAAAGAATATAATTTTATATCTTATCTAGTTATTGAGTACCTATGGTATATACTATTACCTATGTAAAAATACCATTACGAATGCAAAATAATATTACACTCTTTAAACAGATTGTTGACACGGTAACTAAAATAGTAACAAACATACCTACGATGTTGAACAAAATATTGATCATATATCTATCATATCTATTAAAATTGATAAATATCCAAACATTAGGAAACAGGTAAATTAACAAGTCAGTCAGTAAACAGTCCACCCCGTGACCATGAAGGCTGAAAAGCTTTCGAAAAGTCGTGATCAAAATCAATAAAAAACCGCGATAAAATCCGTTTAAATTAGTTTTATTTCATTGAGTACCTAATATTCGTGTAAACATAAATCATTAAATTAACAAGTTATAAAATATTTTAATTGGGTACATCACATACCACCGCGCCGGTAGTAGATACGACAGGACAGTAAAAAAGAACAAAATAAAATATAAACCAATGGAATGAAATTATTTCAATTAAAAGTTAAATCATTAGCTGGCTAAAAGCAAGAGTTAGCATGCGTAATCCAATTAATGAGGTTCGATTGACAAGAACCTTTACAAAATGGCGTCCGGGACAAAGATTTCGACAAAAATTTGTTTAGCTTGATTGCTTTGAAAGAAATTTAATCTCTAGTACACGTAATATAAAGTTTTTTTCGGGTTATAATACGATGTTTATGTCAGTAATTGATAAACTCTTTGTTTTTGTCAAACAACATAAAGTCCACTCCTTCGAGATCGGAGAAACTTTATTATTTTTAATTGAACACGTTTTACTTTCAATATTCTTTCTTTAAAAGTTTTAAAATGATCGTATTTTATAAATTGTTTTTTTTCTATAATTACTAAGTTTATTTTTTATTTGTCCATTGAGTACCTATGAGCCAACATATTAACCTAACCCAATATTCCATATACATTTCAGTTGATTTTCAAGTCTTATTTCATGAAGCAAGATAATTTACTCCATTAAATTAAATAATTGCATGATTCTCTTATAACTGCTGTGGGTATAGAAATCAGTTATCATTTCGAAATCTACGACATATCGTGGAGTCAAAACCCACATGTAGGTATATTAGATGTCTTTTTAGATTTTTGCGATTAGTATACATATCTTCTTCCACCTGCCCTTAACCCACTCGCAGTGAGGTCGACACAACATGCTTTTTTAACACATGTTATACAAGATTTGACTTGTAGTTTTTATGACCGACCACCTTCTTGACGTCAACCCTTCTGGAAAGAAAACACCCCGATCCGCAACAAGTGTTTGTTTCGATACGGGAATCGAACCCGCGTCCTCTAGCTTCAAAGCCGGCTTCTCGCCCACTGCGACACGGAGTATTATTATTATTATTATTATTCACATACTTATAGTATAGTATTAGTTCCTCACTCCAAGACATAAGTTGTTTCAATTTGCCCACTAATTTTACTGGCTTCAATGTCGTTCAAACCGAAACACAACAGTTCTTACACACTGCTGCATGAAGTAGTAAATATTACACCTTTAAATATTACGCTAGCTGATGCCCGCGGTGCAGCCCGCGTGAATATCTTTTTTTAAGATAAAAGTAGCCTATATTCTAATTCATGTCATGGTCTAGTTATATACCAAATTTTATTCAAATCCGTTCAGCCGTTGAGATTTGATTGATATCTAAACGTTCAATCTTTCCCATTTATGATATGCAAAATTCTACCCCTTCCGCTCTTATGCGAGACGAATTTTATAGAAAGTCTTAATGGATAACCAAATTTCATGAACCTATCTTTAGTAGTTTTTAGAACATCTTGATTAATCCATGAGTGAGTGATGTTTCGTAGGTATTCAATATTCATTATTTAAAAGTTGTTGCAAAGATATCGTTCTCAACGCGATGTATAAAACAAGCCACTATTACTTCAACTTGCTGTTTACCATTAAAACTCAGAGGAGAAACCTCTAGGTAATTTAATACTTTGCATTTTACTATAAAGTGTTCGTAACGATATCAAAAACTTCTGAAGGCTACTTGTGTCTATTCGAGAGTCTTTTAGTACTTAAAAATACTTAACTAGTTACCCGTTTATATTTCTATACAATGCTTGGAATTCTGCTTTGAAGATTTTAGAAATAAATGATTAAAGACTGATATTTGAAACGATGAAGGTGACTTTTCGTATTTCTTATAGTTCATTGCGGTATACAATAAAAAAAAACCTAAAAAAAAACATAAACCGTGCGAATACAGATGCTATAGGGAGGTGAACATTGCATCGGACATTGAGTTGAAATAATCCAATTAATACGGGCAATATAGAGATGAATCAAGTCCACCGAGTATTTTAGATAGACAACAATTTCATTTTTTATTTGATTGAATTTAAGAGAGAGAGCATTTAAGAGATAATTACCATAATTTCAATTAACTATATTTCATTTACCCAATAGGGCATTACTAGACTAAGTAAGTATAGTTGTTAGTAATAGCTACGACTGGTCTTCAATAAAATCACCACCTTGAACTACAAAGTTCTGCACTGCACTCATGAAAATAAATACAATTTTTTTAAATTTAATATCGTTTAATATAAACGTACTTTATATTGTTTTGTTAGTCTAGCAAGGAAAGTGCCTGACCAATGTAACATATCGTCGAGGGTATTATTTTTCAAAGTGCTACCGGATGCGGTTGGGACGATCGCGTATTTTCGCAAAACGGCGCGCGCTATCTAGTATTCGAGCTTAAAGCTTGTTTTCCCAAGTTGTGGGAACTTCTTTGTGTAAGCTATCGATTGGTTGACCGTTTAGACGCAATACTGAATTATTGGAAAAATTGTTTACCATTTTATAAATCGGCGGTCTTTTGTGGCTTCAATGGTGTTCGTGTACGGACTTGTGTCGGGAATGCAATACGAGAATCTTTATTATTAAGTTTTTTAAGTGGTTAAACCACGCTGTAGTCAGTTCTGTATTCAGCATGAATAGATCGGCTTGCTAATATTCCTTATATTTTTATACGCCGCGGAGACGTGGATCCTCCGAGAAAGCGAGAAGAAGAGTATAGACGCTCTTGAGATGTAGTGCTGGAGAAGAATGCTTGGAGTTTCATGGAAAGAGTTTCGCACCAACCAGTCCATACTCCATGCACTCGGCATCAAGCAGCGGCTGTCTTTTATAGTGCAATCTCGTATCCTCACGTTTTTCGGACACGTATCGCGGCGTGGAGAAATGTCCATCGAACGCCTTGTGGTGCAAGGGATAGTTGAGGGCACACGAGCGCGAGGGAGATCACCGGTGCGGTGGACCGACCAGGTCAAATCAGTACTAGATGCTTCACTCTATACGTGCACCAGGAAAGCAGCAATCAGAGAGGAGTGGCGCAGGATTGTCAAGCGAGCCACAAACCCTGACGTGACGACCACGACCACTCTGCCAAGAGTGTAACGACTAAGAAGAAGAGATTGGCTTGACCGGGACAACACCACTGTCTAACGGAAAACTGATATGAAGTATCAACTTGCTAGTTGCTGCTGTATTTCGTACGTTTAGTGTAATTTCTGAAGGACCATACTGGGGGGATTTCTTAAACTCCATTCCTTTCCTTTAACACTGGTCAAGCAAACATGATTCTTCTGAGATTTGGTGTCGTCAGTGAAGAGTACTTAACATCGGGTGACCCACTTGCTTGTTACTCGGCTTCTGCTATAAAATTGTATTTAAATTAAATTAATATACTTTTAATATAGAAAAACACCTCTTATGGATAGAAATTTTTTATCAATTAAGTAAAGAGGTAGGCCCAAGCTTTTATAGTTTTAACATTTTCTATTTACTCAACGCCTTATCAACTACAGTAAGTCATCAACTACATTTTCTTCAAACTATCCCCGCGTATAACCCAACCATTGTTTTTAAAAACATTGCCAAGAGTTTAAGTAAGGCTGGGCCACTCCGACTAAGAGTCCTCTAGTTCGCAATAAGCCTCGCTTAACTCTGGGATAAAATGAATCCAGATTATTTTGAACAGACATTATTTATGCAAAGTTTGTTTGCGAATCGATTCTGGACTCATAGATAATTAGTTAAGTTATTGGATTATCGATGAAAATAATTCTTATTTTGAGTTTTAATAAAATGGCTTGTTTTGTTCTGATGGGAGAAGACGACGGTCCTTATGAAGATTAATCCAGTACACTCAATTATGTTTGTAGAATATAATAATATAGCTATAATATTTATACCTATATTTCTCTTGGAAAATATTTTCTTTTGAATTAAAATCACTTTTAACTTTACAAAATCGATAACAACAAATTAATCGCCCAAACTCAATCAAACTTCCATTAATTTTACTTGAGAGAAAGCTTTAAAACGAAAAGTTCACGAGGCAAGGGAGCAACCCCGCAGTAGAGATTTCCTACCGACCTATTGTCAACTTTTTACCGTAAAATACACAGGTCATTTCACAAAAAATATCTTTCATCTATCATTGACAGCCTCCGTGGCGCAGCGGGCGAGTAGCCGGCTGCGAAGCGAGAGGCCGCGGGTTCGGTCCGCGCACCAAGACAAATATTTGTGTGATCCACAATATTTGTTTCGTGGTCTGGGTGTTGTGAGACCGAACGTCTCTCGTAGTTCCTGATACCCACGACACAAGACTCGTATCTTACTGAGGGGTCAGGACTATGTGTGTGACTGTTGGGTGTATTTATATATTTATCTAATTATGTTTTTTACTATCATCGATAGCTCAGTGGGGATTGGTATGGACCGTCTAGACGAAAGTTGCAGGTACTAAATCAAGTACACGGGCATGTAATAGCTCTATCTTTTCTAAGTTACGTAATTGTTAACTATTGCTTACTTTAACGATGAAGGAAACATCGTGAGGAATCCTGCATACCTGATAAGTTCTCCGTAAGAATATTGAAAGTATTTGAAGTCTGCCAACCCGCATTGTGATAACAAGCATATCCATCACTAAAAACAATGTTGGGAACGATCATAAATCTGTTGTGGTTGTCAGAAAATAAAAAAAAACTTTAGCCAATAATAAATAAAATTTTACATCACTTTTGTTTAATTAATGTACTATGCTTCAAAATGATTTGAACACGGAATCTCAAAAACGACGAAATATTTAAACATAATAACTACAGGAGCTTTAACATTTACGAAGTACCTTAATAAGTATGGGAGATTAATACCTTTATATAATTTTCAACACGAAAACAAAACGTATGTGAAATACGAAGACATTGTTTTCAAACAATATTAAAGTTTGTAATCGTTAAATAGCAACGTTCCAACTTACTGGGACTTGAAGTTTAAAACGACGCTACACCTTCCGCTTCGTTTTTGTAGTATCAACAAACTTTCATCGTTTCAGAATGGGTGTTATATAATCACAGTGTCGAAACTATATGTTCCGAACATTAAAGGCTATTTATTACTGTGCAAGTTTTTGTTAATGTGTTTGAATTTGTTTGATGCGAAACTTTATCATCCAACACTCGGTATGGGTCAGTGTTGTGGGTTCCGTTTGAACTTTTCAAACTGAGTTTTGTTATACTACATTGTAGGCCTTTGAGGTGATGTTAGGTGTGAGATATTGTGTTCAGAGCGCTTTGTGTTAGTTTTTCGAGCATAGTAGTAGTAGACATAATAAATAGTAAAATCAGTTCATTTCCGAAACGAATAATATATTTCATCTTATAGTAGTATGAATTGGCACGCTTGGTTTCTATACAGATCGACGTATGCGCCATATCTACTACATGTTCTGTGAACTGTGAGTAGTACAGAGTCGAAGCTTGACCTGATATGTCTGTATGGGTACAGACCATTCTTACTCTTAAAAAGACGTGTGGCACTCGGAGACTGCCGGGGTAAAGCTATTGCATAGAATTTTTTATCAACTTATGTAATTATAATTATTTATTTATTTTATTTATGCAGTATTTTTTTTCCTTTGTTTTTAATTTTAATTTTGTGGGTCAAGGTCCCCGACCAAGCTCGGGATCAAGGTCAAGGTCAAGGTCGGGGTCAAAGTCCGGTCAAAGTCTTGTGAGAGTCCGATCCAAGCTGACTGGTCACTGTGTGACGCCACCTGGGACTTCGAAATTATCGATGTTCCAGGGAGGTCAGCAAACGCTGGCTGGTCGGAGTGGGGGTTGTTAGGTTTTTTCGTTACGGAATTTCTGTATTCGGTCTCGCCGCTAAAGGCCCGCGACAAAATCTATACAATAGCTTAAAAACAACTAATGTATCATGTGCATATGCAAATTTCCTTATTAAAATTATATCCACGTATTCACAGCTATGATTCCAAAATAATATCCGGTATTTCGGGAATAATAATCGAATCCATTCCGTGTAGTCACTGGGGAAAATTTCGATTAAAATTTGTAGTGAAAATTGATGATTACTTCACTGCTACGCTGGGTTGTGAATGCTGTGAACCCAACCTCATTCTATCTGTTTATTTGTAACATGTGTTATTTTATAGCTAGTACTTTATAATTTTAACGAAGAAAGTTATTTTTTTTTGTTTTGAGTGGTAGAGCTACGTTGTCGACAGTTTTGTTTTTAGCATGAATAGGCTCGATCGGGTTGTTAGCACTGTCTTATAGCAAATTGACGCAAAGTAGCGGCTTACTGCTGCATTTCGTATGGTGAGTAAGATATCCGGAGGCTCAAATACCCTTTACAATCCTTTAATTATTTATTTCCTATAAGATCGGCAACGCGTCTGCCATCCTTTTCCTTTTACGTCAGCTAACGCTATAAAAAAAAAATTTTGCGCATTCAAATTTACGATTTCCCTTAAACCTGAGTAATCTTTACATGTATTTTTTTAATACCATAAAATAAACAAAATAAGGAAAGCCAAGTTTGCAATCTACATTGATTCAGGCATTTGCCTGCATGTAACACACATTCACCTGTGTTACGTCGTCCCAGCTGAAAAACCCAGCAATCCTCCATTCGGCATCCCTCGACGCACTCTTTCCTCCTGCATTATTCGCTCTCGCGCGGGCTTATGTCTAACTCGGTTAGGGTTTCCATACATCATGTCGGGTTAGGATTAGACCGGGAAGTTAGGGATTACTTAGTGTGTAGCGTATATGCATGTTATGGTACTGTATTTTATACGACAGACAAATGACGCAAGCAGTTTTATGGAGTACTGTATTAGTTGTAACAACGTATTTAATTAACATTACGAATGAATTAACATGTAACAATGTATCTGATAAATAAATACGTTGTTGTAATGCTACCACATGCAGACTTATAAATTATGTTACTAGGCCATATTAGATACTAACGTTGTAATATAAAAAGTCGAAAAATAAAGCAATAAGCTACATGAAAAGCAATAATTAATAAAAAGAGGTTAAGCTTTATTTTGTAAGTAAAAGAAAATATTGCTATTTTGTAAAAAAAAATACAGTCTGGGATGGTAACACCGCTTTGTCTATTTCGGCCGCCAAGCAACAGTGTGTAAGTGCTGATGTGTTACGGTTTGAAGGACATTGAAGCCAGTGAAATTACTGGGCATTATGAGACTTAACATCTTATCTCTGGGGGTGACGGGCGCAATTCAGGGCCATGCAGTGCTTTGTAATTCAAAGTTTTGTGTAGTGTCGCTTCTGTTTATGGGCTGGCGTGGCGCTTACCATCAGGCGAGATCTTTGCTCGTCTCGTCATTCAAACAAACAAAAAAAACATCTAGCAAGAAATAATTAATGTAGATTTATGTATTAATTACTTGTCCATTTACTCCTTATTTGTCAGTATAGTTTTTTCTTCTTCTCATCTTCGATAATTTATATACACCCACATTATCTCGTTTCTGTATCATCCAAGGGTAGACTGGTAGAGAATGCCTTTGGCATTAAGTCCGCCTTTATACATGTTATGTATATAAAGTTTAAATAAATAAATAAATAAAGAAATATCCAGCCCCAACAAAACGCATGTACAATCTACAAGTCGATAGAATTACTTATTCGATATACGCCTCACCTGTGTGTGCCGCGTGAAATATTAGCTTGTTTACATCTCGCCATTCAACTGAAGATGAAAGAAAATTGATTACAGTGCGAAGATTCTATGAATATCAATGATATTAATGTATATGATGCGAGTATTACTGAAACACGATAAATATGATTCAATTTGAATTGTAACGTGGGTGGATGGTGTATTTTATTACATATATTTTCCGTTTTGTTTTTCTTTCTTCTACATTCTTTTGATTAAAACTGTTATATGAAGTGAATAATATTTACCTGAAATGTTTATTTAACTTTAACAGTACAGAATGTTACATAAAAGTATGTCAAATTTAAATGATGTATCGAGTACGATTTAAGTATTTCACCCCTTGTAGATTCCGATTGTATTGCTTCCTTCCCATGCATTCAGGTATTCCTGAAAATCCATGAAAGCGTGGATTCATTAGAACTTCTAGATCTGTCGTTATTTTATGCTTGTGCAGTTCATTATAATATACACATCGTATGATATAAATATATGTACAATATAATATACATACATATTACATACGTCATAAATGATAAGTCATCATTTATGTAAAAAATAAATATCCAAACCCCATTTCTTTCCTTCTATAACATAAGGTACAGTCGTTCGGACACATGATTGCTATACTATAGGATCATGATATCGAATTCAGCATTTGATTTAAACTTAGACCGTCGCACTTGGGGAAGCAATGCTTTATACATTAGGCCACACCGGTTCTGGTAAACCATAACGTTGTCCTATCTGGTTACGATCGCAATTTAAAGTCGATGTGACTTTAGTGTTTTATATCGTTTTAAGTACACCCAACAGTCACATACATAGTCCTGACCCTACAGTAAGATACGAGTCGTGGGTATCAGGAACTAGCGCTTGCTCGTCACGTCATTTAATTAAATAAAAATTATAATGTTGATATTAATTACCACAAGTTTTATTTACCACAATGCAGAATCTTAATGTAGTTGTGAATATACCACAGTACATTATAGCGGTTCGTAGAGGAGTCATGTATGTGCAATTTATTCCGCATCCACCCGCGTTCGCTCTTTGTGTTGCTAATTCCATTTTATTTTTCTTACCCGCTGCCATTAACCCCGGTCACAGTATAATTATCTACAGTATTCCATCTTCATAGAAAAGGATGAATCGCGAGCTATGCCCACGTGACTCGATATACGTGTGCGTTCAGTGTGCAGACAGTCCCGACTGTGCCGCAGTGACGAACGGACGGTGTGTTTTTTTAACAATAACCACGCAATTTTTTCACTAAAAATAAGATCAAGTACATATTTATAATGACGAGTAGGATGTATTGTGCTGTTTTTGGTTGTATGAATTCGTCAATAACGCATCCAGGGATAACTTTTTTTACATTACCTGGAAACTGTGAAAGGTAAGACTATAAAATAATTTTACTTACTATGCGTGCCAAATAAGAATAGGACTGTCAAGACGCCATTTTGTTCAGCAATACGCGCAAACTTCATTACCAAAGTGTATGGTGTGCAAACAAATTATATTCAGTTTAAATGTTTACTGTACGCTTTTTTGGTATTTCTAATACATTTCACGCGAAATTAATTATAAATGAGTAGGATTTCAAAGAAAAAGCATATTTATATAAAAAAAAAACAATAACAAGGGAGTCCAGTAGGCAACAGATATAAGACACATGCGCGTATACACGAAAACGTAGCTAACGGCACACTGGTAGTTTCTCAATAGCGTCACAAAATTGCGTCATATTAGGGTGATAGTAGCATTAACTGTGTATTTGTTCATTTTTTAAACTGTTTCCATACAGTTCCATAATTAATTTATCCAAAATTATCCATTAATAAAATCCAAGAATAGTATTTATTAAATGAATATAATGATTATACAATAATTAAATCTATATCTATTAACAATAAAAAATATATGAAATTTCTTTTTTGCACTTTTTTTTGCTAGCAGTACTACTTTGACAGTTATCGTGGGAAGTTGGCAGCAAACGCGATCCTATTCTTATTTGGCACGCATAGTACTAGTAGGTAGGTACATAATGTATGTTTTTTTAATGGATAAGTATTTCTTTTTAACTCCCGAAAATAAATGTCTGAATTAATAAATGAAGTAAATAGATTAAATGAAAGTGATGGGCACGAGTGAAATAGGTAGTTATAACACGCAGAAATCAACTTGGCACCTCAGTGGAATGCGCGTCCCCTCCCACCACACCCCACCGCCTACCGCTCTCGCCCTCGACGCGTCATTACGGTCAGTAAATTAAATACTACCGTTACGCACGCGCCTCCTTCGTGTTTTTTTCGTTGTTATTGTTATTTTTATGGATATAGAACTGTTACCAAAAAATATATCTACATTTAACCCCCTTATTGATAAACGCTGAATAGGTATCTATTGATTAATTATTATATGTTTAGCGTCAATCACACATTAATTGTCATCTGTGAGAGTGAGAATGAGACAAAACATATTTTAGTAACCAATTTAGTAGGTACACACGCGAACCCACGCCCATGAACTTCGCTTGAAAACATGCCCATCCACATTCGCAGTCACAATCACTTGTATTGATAGGTCTCATAAGGGTACTTGAATTTTTTATGCAGAAGTACATTCCTATGACGTCATTACACCGAGGTGCCTAGTTAACTTCTGCGTGTTGTATAGGCTGTTGATGAGGTACGGTAGGTACGCTTGTGTTATGGCAACTTAAAAGGTACTTTTTATTACTTAGTTGTTGTCGTTATTTAGAATGGGTGTAATGCTCTAACTGAATCCATAAAAAAGTATTTTATAATCACAAAACTAAATGGAATCACAAAGTAGGCAAATGTAATTAAAATGCTGGAGGCGGGCAGCCCTATCGCATGTTTACGTACCGCGCGGCTGTAGGCATTTATTTCTAAAATTCAGCTGAGTTACAATACAGTACAGTGCCCCGGTCCACACAGTTCAGTTGCTCTCTATACTATTTTCTCGTAGACAGGCAATAAATTTCTAGGTGCTAGTTCCAAGATTAGATAATTGCTGAGATTGTTTGTATGCTTATGTTTTTAACTGACGAAAAAAACCGATAAGGTTCTCAATCCATGAGTATCTTTTTTAATACGCTTTTATTAGCTTCAGATGTATGTTTGTATGTAACGGAATCTTTGAACATGGTTTTGACCTCCTGACCTGATATTTGACATACTTATCAAGGACCGATGACATTTCAATATTTAAAAGGAAAAAATAAAAAAAAATTTTTTTCTAAAAAATTAAAAATAATAGTTTAAAAAATCTAAAAAAAACACGCTTTTATAGAAAATCCATCTACGCAATAAAATACATTTTTTTTCATAAAATTTATTTTCTTCTTTTTAGTTGGATTTTCTATAAAAGCGTGTTTTTTAGTTTTTAAGCTATTGTATAGATTTTATCGCGGGCCTTGCGGCGAGACCGAATCCAGAAATTTCGTAACGAAAAAACCTAACACCCGACCAGCCAGCGTTAGCTGACCTCCCTGGAACATCGATAATTTCGAAGTCCCAGGTGGCGTCACACAGTGACCAGTCAACTTGGACCGGACTTTCACAAGACCCCAACCGTGACCTTGACCTTGACCCCGACCTTGACCTTGACCCCGATTTTTACCTTGACTCCGACCTTGACCACGACCTTGACCTTGACCCCGATTTTTACCTTGACTCCGACCTTGACCTTGACCCCGACCTTGACCTTGATCCCGATTTTTACCTAGATTCCGACCTTGACCTTGACCCCGACCTTGAAGTTGATCCCGATTTTTACCTAGATTCCGACCTTGACCTTGACCCCGACCTTGACCCCGATTTTTACCTTGACCCCGATTTTTACCTAGATTCCGACCTTGACCTTGACCCCCGACCTTGACCTTGATCCCGGCCTTGACCTTGACCCCGATTTTTACCTAGATTCCGACCTTGACCTTGACCCCGACCTTAACCTTTACCCCGACCTTGACCCTCAAAATTAAAATTAAAAACAAGAAAAAAATACTGCATAAATAAAATAAATAAATAATTATAATTACATAAGTTGATAAAAAATGCTATACAATAGCTTTACCGCGGCAGTCTCCGAGTGCCACACGTCTTTTTTTTTTTTACTATTATTTATTTGAATGTATAACCACGCATAACGTTTAACAGATTGATTTTTATTTGACAACCCCCGTGGCGCAGTGAACGAGTAGCTGATTGTGAAACGTGAGGCCGCGGGTTCGATCCCCACACCGAGAAAAATATTTGTCTGATCCACAAATATTTGTTTCGGGTCCGGGTGTTGAGACTGAAAGTCTCTCGTAGTTCCTGATGCCGACGATACAAGACTCGTATTTTACTGAGGGGAAGGGCTATGTGTTTGACTATTGGGAGTCATTCATTTGATTCATTTTTCACGATCGCTCAAAGTTGATGCCATTCATATTTGAAGTAAAAGTTTCAGGTCTAAGGGGATGAAATCGTGGACGAAAAACTAAAACTTCCACAGTTATTTGCACTGATTTTTATGATACTTTAATAAAAATAATGAAATATTTGATATTTTTTACAAAAATATAAATTATCCAGCTGAAAAACTAAGGCTTGAAATAGTATTCGCTCGAAATCTAACCATATTTCAGTCTATGAGGATTGACTTATAAAGTACAACGGCACCGATTCAAAATTAATTAGATTTGGAACTAACACAATTTTTGGTTTTTTGACCAGTTAGAGTTTTGTTGAAAATTTTGAGAAATATTTGAATTGTCGGCTTTTAAAACAGGTAAAAACACAAATGGATCCAGGATGAATATTCCGAATATGTTCTTTAATTTTTTTAACAACTAAAAGTATGATCAACTTGTTTACTCATAGAAAATAAGAATTTTCTGCAAAATGTTTCTCCATCGAAACCTACGAAGCAAATAAAAAGTAAAAAAGCCGAATTATTTAACACCATAATGCTTGTATAAAAATGTTGGTAAACACGATTTACAAAACAAATAAAAGTTTAAAACACTTTAGATGGCAACACTGCGGTAAACAGAAAAAGTATAAATATCGAGAGATTTTGTTGTGAAAAAATTGTCATTGTCGCCATTGTTACAAGTTTGACAAAGTGTTCGCGCACAATATTTTCACCACAATTTTAGTTTGTCCCCGACTCTCCACACAAAAGGATCTTCCTTCAAACTTCCATTAACAAGACTCTCGATAATTTTCAATAACTAAGCAGACACTTGAGTGCGTTCATGTTTTAACAGGATTTTAATATGTGAACGATTTTGTTATAGTACTAGCTTTTACTAGTGACATTGCCCATGTGAAAGTCAAAAGTAAAAATAAGTTTTCCACACAAACTTTCTTACTAGCATTCTTCTTTCATAATATTCTATGTCCTAAGTTTGTCTAATTCGATATTATTATCGATGACCAAATAAAAAGCAGCGATCTCTCATTTCCCAGCAAACCTACTATATATCAAGAAGTCGGTATAAAATATTCATCGAAACAAATAAAAAGAACATTACGTACCAACATAGTGATTGATGGAACTGAAAACTAGCGTACTCCCAAATCTAATAGTTGGAGCACTCGTGTTTCACGGGTCGACGCGACAGGCGACAGACGACACGCTGTCAACGCGACGTGACAACGCGTCATGGTTTCGCGACAACGTCACAACAGTTTGCGATAAAAGTACTAGTGTTTTGTAGCGCATTGCTCGAATAATAAAAACGCCGTAAACTGGGACAAACGTTTACAATATTTCTGTGATGATAAACATTTTAAGAATCTGTTTCACTATTTCTAAATAAATACTACTTATTGTAACTAAATGCCTGTCTGATACAGCTTTTTACAGTCCATCTTTAACCTACGAAAAAATAGGTTCTAAATTACATGGTGGTAAGTCACTTGTATGCGAGAGGCCGTCTGGGTTTGTACAACCGCTTTGTCTATTTCTAACTAACTCTCTAACTATTTATCGTTATGTTGGCCAGATCAGCTGATACATGAATGGCCCTATACAGACATGATGCGCATCTCTTACACAAACCACTCAAACAATCATTATCAACTGCTCAAACAGTAACGGTGAACCCCTAAAGCAGTTGTTAATTCAACGTGGTCCATATTTACAACAACCTTGTAAAAGTTCATCTAGAAGTCATGGGGGAAAACTAGTTTATCTAGAATATTTTTGGACCCATAGACCTCCATGAGAAAGCTATAGCTACGCCCGTGTGTGAATGTAACAGTATTTTTGTACTCAAAAAACAAATAATGTTCTTATTGGGCTAGTCTATTGGCGGATATAATACGAAAGATTACCGATAATGTAATATCGACATCGGTCGCCCGCCATCTCACAACGAGTAAGTCGATCGTTCCATGACCGATAAGTACACTCGATCACCGAGCTGCAATGCCTAGCTGTCTCCATAACGTTTAGTGATGACGAGTTAACTGACACGGTATATCACGATTGGGGTTCGGATCATTTGGCGTCTTCTATAGAACGGCTTTTGAAATATTCTTCGTCGAGTGCTATCTCCTATCATAGGTCGGCGATCATTCAGCATATCTTTATCTTAAATGCTGCAGCACGGAAAAATGGTCCTGTGCTAGTGTTAAACCATTAGCGTAGATTTTTAAGCCATTATATCCTCATATGCATTATATGAACCGCAGCAATAGATCATCGGGAAGTGGCACGTACTGTCAAGACGTAATTCTTACATTCGAAACAAAGCCAAAAGCATGCACTTTTCTAAATTACAAGTGTTTGAGTTCATACTTGTTGGTTACTGAAATGCACCATGCAGTGCAAGAAAAGGCTTTATATTTATTCAGAATACAGCTTGTGAAACTCTTGAAGGGTTTCCTTTAGGAATTGACCCTTATGTTTCTAACACAATAGTCAATTGGAATGTAGGGATGAATTGGGCTGCAACTAATTATTGAGGCTATTATACAGAATCAGATGAATAGACCAAATTTTTATTTTAAGCTAAATCTTATTTAAAGTTTATCCCCAAGATGGTGATATCATCTTGAGCCGTCCGCAGCAGTTACTTAACTCAATATTATCCCTTGCCAGCATACAATTTAGAAGCAGTATGGCAATAAAAGCTATATACAATAGTCCTTCTTTCTGTAGCACGCAAATATCCATTAAACAACTCTTTGTATTATAAATAGCATTTCAATTTATTTTATAAATGAACGTATCTAGATGGGCCCGCATTTTTTGGGTTTCTTTACTTTTACCGGCTCTATCTTTTGACCCGAATAGGCAGCGGGTTGCAATTTCGACAGAATGCTTTGGTGTTATAGCGTAATAACATTTGCTCGTGGCTCCGCCCACGTGAAAGCATGCTTTCAATAACCGTACCTTCCTCCTTTATTGAAATTTTAGAAAATCCTTCCTTATTTGACGCTTAGAATCGAGGGAGCGAGAGAATCTCGTCATTGAGCTTAATCGGACCTTGGATCTCATTTCGGAATGGGGTGCAAGGAATCTGGTTGAGTTCAATGCCAAGAAAACACAGGTGTGCGCGTTCACGTGCAAGAAATCCCCGTTCTCTCCCTTCCCCAATCTTCGGGGTATCCCGCTCGCAATGCGGAATAGCCTAAATATCTTGGGTATGGATATTTGCTGCAACCTGAATCCAAGGAACCACATCGAGGGCGTAATATCCGCCACTTCACGCAGGGTCGGAATCCTGAACAGGGTGCGTCGGTTTTTCACTCCCGGTTAGCTTTACCGCTTATACAAAGCGCAAGCGCGGCCGGGTGTGGAGTACTGTTCGCACCTTTGGGACGGTTCCGCCCAATACTTACTCGATGCCTTGGACGGATTGTAGCGTCGGGCTGTCCGCATTGTAAATGATGCAGACGTCACAAAACACTTAGAACCGCTACAATTGCGGAGGGACATTGCCTCACTGAGCGTCTTGTACCGTCTGTATCACGGTGAATGCTCCGAAGAATTGTTTAACCTTATCCCATCCTCACCTTTCCTTAACAGAACCACGCGTGCGGGCTTGCGTTACCACAGCTTCATGGTCTCTTCCATCTCGGCTCGAACTAAAAAGTTCGCGAATTCCTACTTCTGCCGGACCATTAAGCTGTGGAATAGTTTGCCGGCACACGTGTTCCCTCCTTCCTATAATATTGGGTCCTTTAAACGGAGTGTGAAGAAGCAGTTAGGCAGGCCGGCATGATCGTGCCGACCAACGATAGACACACTGTTTGTCTTTGGTCGACACTATTCCTGGATTGCGCTTCACTTACCATCAGGTGTGGCGTAGTCATTTTGCCGAGCCAGGATAAAAAAAAAACAAAAAAAATATAAATAAAGCGCATCAACTGACAAAATTTCAAGATAGTAACCCCAGCAGTTTAGGCTCTGCGCGAATGAATTAGTCAGCCAGTCAGTCAGGACAAATCATTATATATGTATAAATATCCTAATATATAATAAATATAAGAAACAGTAAAATTTTAAAATTATAAGATAGTTGTTACGGAACCTTTGAGTTACGATTATTACTTGCGCTTTGCCCGTTTTGTAAATGTAAAGTTTGTTGCAGATCCAAGGGAAGCCGATAATACAGCAGAGGATCCTGCCAAGTCCAGTGGTTTCCATAGACGCGCCGCACAGTCTTCGGAATACGGCGATACCTGGCGAAGAAAATACCAATATTATATTTAGCCCGTGGAAGGCGTTTGGTCCATTCGTTGACACAGTACAGGTGAACTGTTAATTATATAACATTGTTATGTTTTAAGTGTTTGTTAACGTCAGCCATTTTTAGAGTACCGAAAGAGTACCAAAGTAACGTTATTATATAGCCTACGCTGTTTGTCTGGCTGTCCTGTCTCAAGGGCTATAGAGAAAATAGCTTCTGAACTATAAAAGGTAATCGGCTGAAATTTTCACGGCAATTTTCAGAAATAACATAAAATTAATTTAAGAAAAGCGCACGCAAAAAGTAGGTTCCGGCTTTATAATCTGATAATCACATCTAATAGATCTTTATCATCTGACAACATTCGCCAATTCGAAGGCCTTCGGGAGATTTGAAAACTTTGGACACTAGGTTATCTGCTAACCATTCGATATAGAATAGAATAGAATGTCTAGTAATTTCACTGGTTTTAATCTTGTTTAAATCAGAATACAATAGTGCTTACGGCTGTAGGAATAGGCAAAGCGGTGGTACCAACCCAGACGGCCTCTCGCATATAAGACACATACATTAGAAAAATAATTATAATTCGTCAGCTATAATAGTACAACAGCAGTAACAGCCACTTCATGTCTTCAAATCTCGATATTCTTTGATTCGATCCCGTGATGTGATAAGGGGAAGCCTATTGCCCTACTGCGCACAAATTCCAAAGCCGGGCAACTCCCATGTAATTTATATTGGACCATATCACAGCCCAACTCCATCGAATCAAATTTTAAACCCACAAAATACACACACCACAATATACCCACAAAATAGTATAGACACAAAAAAGCAATAAAAAATCTCACCGAATTGAGTACCTCCTCCTTTTTTGAAGTCGGTTAAAAGCAATTTGTACAGACCTATGCTTATTTTATAAGCATTTACCACAAACAATAAATAAGCGGCCAACATTATTACAAACGATATGAAATAAACCACGTATAGGAAGATTCGTAACGTCTTGTTATCGAAAATTGGTTTCCTACTTAACATAACTACAAATGTCGAAAAACACGAGTTCCGTCCCAAATCTATTGGAGTCGGTCCAAGAAATCAACCTGCCATACAAAGTGAGTTAACAGAGCCAATCTTATCGTGGCTAGCTAAGTTCTGTTAGCGTATTTTACGTCGGTGGAAAACGTCGAGAAACTACGATATTGAATTTACAACGAATTGGAATAAGTTAGGTTAGTAAAAGAATTAGAACTGGGTTGGTATTGATGATTTTTAACCTACTTCAAAAAGTGAGAGGTTGATTTAGGTTTATAGAATCTTTACAATCTTCTTTCTGATAGCCTCCGCGGCGCAGCGGGCGAGTATCCGGCTGTGAAGTGAGAGGCCGCGGGTTCGATCCCCGCATCGAGACAAATGTTTGTGTGATCCACATTTATTTGTTTCGGGGTCTGGGTGTTGTGAGACCGAAAGTCTCTCGTAGTTCCTGATACCCACGATACACGAGACTCGTATCTTACTGTGGGGTCAGGACTATGTATGTGACTGTTGGGTGTATTTATTTATTTATATTATTTATTGTTTATTATTTCACTCATAAGAACAATACAGTTCAGTTACAAGAGAACAAACTTATAGTAAACAAATTCATAATCAAGTAACGAAGCATGCAATATATACACATATTCACGGTGGTAGGTCCCTCGTATGCGAGAGGCCATCTGGGTTGGTACCACCACTTTGTCTGTTTCTGCCGCCAAGCAACAGTGTGTAAGCACTGTTGTGTTTCGGTTTGAAGAACATTGAAGCCAGCGAATCTACTGGGCATTATGATACTCAACACTTATGTCTCGGGGTGACGAGCGCAGTTCAGTGCCATGCAGTGCTTCGTAATTTAAATTTCTGTGTGGTGTTGCTTCTGTTTATGGGCGAAACACACTACACCTCAGTCCACCTCGTGACCACTAAGGCTTTTTTTTATAACATAGACCGGCAAACGAGCAAGTGGGCACCTGATGGTAAGTGATCTCCACCGCCCATGTACGCCCACAATACCAGAAGAATGACGGGCGCGTTGCCGACCTTAAAGGAAAGGGATAATTAGGGATTGGGAAGGGAAGAAGGATTTGGGCTTCCGGATATCTCACTCACCGTACGTAACGCAGCAGCAAGCCGCTCCTTTACGTCGGTATAGGCTGAAAAGCTTTCGAAACGTCGGGACCGAAATTAAAATAAAAAACCGCGATAAAATCCGTTTAAATTAGTTTTATTTCAATGTGTAACATTCGCGTAAACGTAAGAAAACATTATACCTACTAATACATATAGAATTGCATCCTCAGCATTATACAACTGCGTTAAATCTATTTACAGTGATATATTAAAGCACATTACATTATATATTTATTTATTTCTACAAATTGAAGTGTCTATATCTCTCGTGTATCTTTTGAAATGCATCAATACATATCCGTAAATGCAGCTCTAAGAAAATTCAACTACAGAAAGAGAATCGTAAAAAGAAGTTTTCACTTAGTTTTATTAAAATTGTTTTAGAAGTAGATGAGATATATTTATTCGTTTTGTTATTTTTGCTTAACAAAAGTGGAAATCAGCGAAGCATGAACATCAACAACTTTGTAATTTAAAATAAAAATAAATATAAGTTGTCAATATATGTGTTTTTCCAAGCTATTTTATGAATTTCAGGCATTTGAACTAGGCAGTAGGTTTTTCTTATGCTAGAGTCTAGGTAGTGTACAACTTCTTTGCCTAAATAGAAATATGCCGCAAATAGTTGAGGGTGAGAACCGTTGTGTTCCGGTTTGAATTTTAATTCCATATCTCTTCATTATGAACTCAAGGCAGTGCTAAGCAGTATTTCGTAATGTAAAGCTCTGCATGGTCTTGCTAATATTCGTGATTATAGTCGTCTTATCAGGCGAGCATACTGCTCGTCTCGTTACTAAGACTAAAAAAAACAGTGTGCGTAAAGGCCAGGTATAAGTTGTGTAGTCTGTTCACCGAACTTATTCCAGAAATGTAAACATATAAAACTAATTTAAACAGATTTTATCGCGGTTTTGTTATTTAATTTTGATCCCGACGACGTTTCGAAAGCTTTTCAGCCTTCGTGGTCACGAGGCTCAAATATATATACCCACTTAAAACAATTTCTTTGTTTCGACCTATCAATACACCAAATACAATAGAGATAACTGAAAAGTGAGTAGATATTTCTTTACATTACTGAAATAGATATAGTAAATGCACTCAAAGCGAACGGTGTGGAACTTGCCACTTATAAAATGGTAAGTCTGATCAAATTTTAACCCGTTCTGCTCAGTGACCGTGCAAAGAGTGCATATATATGAAAAATTACAAGCAATCAGCTGTAACGGGGTCGACAACCCACGGTTTGCTCGGTCGAACCGTGCGGCTTAAAATATTATTTATCGGAAATTTTATCATCCGTCGAACCCGAATTTTTGCTTTTTCACAAACTTTATAACCCCAGGGGTAGGAGTAGGAGTAGGAGTTAATAAGGTGATATAGCTTGGTTGGATAGCTTTGTAACAATAATATGTAATTGACAGCCTCCGTAGCGCAGTGCGTGAGGAGCCGGCTACGAAACGAGAGGCTGGAGGTTCTATTCACTGAGACAAATTATTCATTTTTTGTGTGTATTTTAAAATAAGATATAGCATTTTGGTTATCGCCTCGTTGGTATAGTGGCAGTGTACTAAGTCTGAGAATCGTGAGGTCCAGGGTTCAATAACGAAAAAAAAATTGTCATTAAGTTGTCGATTCGAAAAATCACACATGAATTGCACT
Source organism: Amorpha juglandis (assembly GCA_949126905.1). Taxonomy (NCBI): domain Eukaryota; kingdom Metazoa; phylum Arthropoda; class Insecta; order Lepidoptera; family Sphingidae; genus Amorpha; species Amorpha juglandis. The sequence continues at coordinate 9,637,635 of OX421365.1, forward strand.
GATATTTGTGCTCTGTATGGCGGTAAGCTATCATATCATAGAACGTAAATAATCACGGCAAAACGTAGGTGCACTAATTACACCTATGCCGACCCCTTGGGGGATAAAACTGACATCTCTGACTGAAAACTCTCACAGAAAACTGACAGACAGCAACAGCTCGCTTTTGCGTTTCGACACAAATCCCCACTCGCCTTCTCAATCCCTTAATGATCCCTTTCCTCTAAGATCGTCAACATGTCCATGATTCTGATACTTTGAGCGGTCATGGGCGGTGGAGATCGCTTACCATCAAGTGACCGTCTTTGTCATTGCCCCGCCTGTACTATAAGAATACCAGTATGATAAAATATAAAAGAAACTCCTTTTCAGGATGGTGATGTTCTACCGAGTCAGGACACAGTCGTGCTGCCTACTCCGAGGCGTCAGGACACGTCCATAGATGAAGATGCTACGGACCCTGTGCCGACAGCAGAAACTTCAAATAAGGTTATTAATAATAATGTATTGTACTCGTATGCGTCCCACTGCAATGTAACGCCTGCTCTACCAATAATAGGGTCCTCGGTCCACGATGCTGGCCTTATGTGGAGTGGTAGACACCGAATACAATTTTAATAAGCAAATCATGCAAAAATGAATTGAAATGTCAATGTCTGATTAATAAATAAAATCATCTTTGAAAACAGAAATCTTTTTTAGTCAAAAAAATTACCGACGTCAATTAGAAAAGCATATGTAACTTTTGAACGCCTGATCGGAGCTTCTTCAACATTGCTGAGAACCATCTCGATTAAATGATTTTAAAATCATTATATTTGTTAAGGCGCTACAATGCCACACACACACATACACGCTCGCACGCCCAGACACAATGACAGCCAAAGGGGTCAAACGTATAATACGCCTTTTTTTATACCATTTAAAAAATAATTATCCATCGATCAATTTTAAATGCATTCTTAATATAAGCCAATCAAAACTATTTAGATTGCCGCAGTCGGCGTTTATTTCCAATTGTGGTAAGCCCGATGAATAAATCAACCATAATATGGGATTTATTTCGGGTGAATCTTTGCAGTAAATGAGTCATAGGAATTTTATTACATTTCATAATGGCAGCGTACCTAGTTATTACTTTACTATTTTTGGGTAAAATTAACGATGTCGCGGTTACAATTCCAAGGTAGGGAGATCCAAATTTGTATAGGTTTTCGATATCAAAAACGCCTTAATCGTAAATTAGCATTTAATGTTTGAATTTGTGATAGCAAATCGTAGATACATTGAAGACACATCTCATTATTAGATACCAGATTGTTGCTCAGTATGTATTAATATTGTATGGGTTATGATAGCAGAATATAAAAAAAATACTGGTGGTAGTTCTTTTATATATCAGAGTCCCTCTAAGCAAGACTTCACACACTCCACTTTGTTTATTTGTTGTGTGTGTCGAAATTGTATGGAGGTTTGAAAAAATTGGAGCCATATTACTGGGTATTCACATTGTTTATCTCAGCCTGAAAGGCGCAGTGTATTACTGCAGTACTTTATAATTAAACGTTATTTGGTTCTGCTACTGTCTATGGACAGGCGTGGCCACAAACACCAAACGGTCCCTGCGGATTACTTGCTCTTTTTTATCATTCGGGCGAAAAAGGGGTAAAAAAAATGTCTGTATAGGTGGCGTCAGTGAGTCAGCTGTCGTTCATGGTGCGGCCGGATAGCTTCGAGCGTGGACAGCTGCGACTCACGTGCATCTCGAGTGTGCACTCTGTGTACAGCGAGCAGGCCGAGTTGGTCATCAACGAGGAGCGACCGCAGATCGCCTCCGTGCTCGGCACCAGGGACGCTGCTTCAGGTATGTTTTTTTTTTATAGCATACGGCAAACGAGCAAGTGGGTTACCTGATGGTAAGTGATCTCCACCGCCCATGTACGCCCACCACCAGAAGAATCATGGGCGCGTTGCCGACCTTAAAGGAAAGGGATACTTAGGGATTAGGAAGGGAAGGGGATTTGGGCTTCCGGATATCTCACTCACCGTACGAAACGCAGCAGCAAGCCGCTACCTTACGTCGGTTTTCTATGAGACAGTGGTAACGACCCGGTCGAGTCAGCCCATTCATGCTCTAGACAAAACTGTCTATAACAGCGTGGCTTTACCACTCAAAAATATAATAATATCAAGGATCTGTGGTATGATGAGCGAACAAATGATATAAGGGACTGGAATCATAATTAATTATAGCGTTACAATATTGCCAATGGGAGTGGTGCTCTAAGTGATTTTTTTCTAAAACAAACAAAAATATTAATTTGCGTATCAAAGGAACTCTGAAATTATTATTATAAACTACAGCAGTTAGATAACAGTAAAACGAATCACAAATCTTTGTCCTTTCTATTGGTGTTGCTCAAAATATTCTTTCGCTAAAATATCTTATGCGAAAATATCATAAAATGTTCGCACCGTAAACATTCATAATAAAAAACAATATCCGTTACGCAATATTTTATAGACCCAAAATTTGACGAACAACAAATCTTAGGAATAGCGCCGGAAACCTTCCAGCGATTTCTATAAAGTACACGAAACCCCGAGACCTTCCCAAGGTCCGTCCGGATGGGTTGTGGGTCGTAAAGAAATTTTTATTTTTCGATGTAAACACTGCTACTGAATACGTAGAAGGCAAACCAATCCCACTCTACAATTCAAATATTTGCCACGGCGGCGGACTTGCTCCGCAATTTGCCACGAGAACTTTTATGTGAAACGGGCCTGCTTCGCGGCAAATAATATCAAAATAAAACATACTATACTGATAACAATTTGTTTCATGTGTTGTTGATTGATTTGTTTGTAATTAATGTACGACTATAGACTGGACTAACTGAGACTATGTTTGATTCGATAGATTGATTCTTATGAATGAAAACGGACTTAGGTAGTAATCCAGAATAAACGAAAAGAGCTAAAACATGAAATTAAATCCAATTAACAAACCGACAAGTTCAATTTAAATATTGAAATTTAAGAGCCTAATCCACGAAACTCTTGAAAATTAATTGGAAAGATTTAATGAATGAGCAAACAAACTACCGAATTTCTATTTTACGTTTCATTTAACGGCTAAACCGAAATATACAATAAAAGCCGCGTACAGTATTTCGCACCAACTCAATAACACGCCACCAGTAGCGAAGTGGCATTCATTCAGCATAAAACATCGATATTGCCGAGCGTACCACCTATAAAATATCGACTTTCGTACAGATAGTTCGGATAGGGTTGCCACATTATTTTGTGGTAATCAAAATTTAAATTGTTGATGGCAATTTATAATGATTATTCATTACAGATGATATATTTAATGAACATTCAGAATATCAGACTAATGGGACGCAGTTACGCAAAAAGGATTTTTTTTTATAGTATAGGACGGCAAACGAGCAAGTGGGTCACCTGATGGTAAGTGATCTCCACCACCCATGTACGCCCACCACCAGAAGAATAAAGGGCGCGTTGCCGACCTTAAAGGAAAGGGATAATTAGGGATTGGGAAGGGGAGGGGATTTGGGCTTCCGGATATCTCACTCACCGTACGAAATGCAGCAGCAAGCCGCTACTTTACGTCGGTTTTCTGTGAGACAGTGGTAACGACCCGGTCGAGCCAGCCCATTCATGCTGTAGACAAAACTGTCGACAGCGTGGCTCTACCACTCAAAAACTCAACTCTCCAAGCTCAACCCACAGCAAGTTCAAATGGAGATACAGATTTTGTTTTGCTTAAATCATTTAATTAAATTGATTTTTATACTGTATTTTTTGAAAATTCGTACGTGGAATATATTTCTTGCCCAATTTTCCAAAAAAAATACGAGATAAAATTAATTTAAATGATTGAATTTAGTAAAACAAAATTAGTATCTCCATTGGAACTTGCTGTAGGTTGGTTCCTTTTTGCGTAACTAGGTCCAATTGTGGATGCGTTGCCGACTTTTAAGCAATGGGTATTGAGAGGAGAGGGAGAGGGAGGGTATTTAAAATAGTAGAAAGAGCATTGCTTCTAAATTATTTGCTTAGCTAATAAATTATTGACTTATTCCAAATTACGGAAAGGCATCTCAATAATGTAGTATTTATATGAGAAATGTAATATATACGTAGAGTACAATTTAAAATCCATAAATTATTATTAATTGTAATTTTTTTTGCTTTCAAATACAAAACCTTTCAAATATATCATGACAGTAGGTATAAAATTCGACAATGTTAATATTTAGCTCCTCAACCTGCCAACCCTACAGAGAGGCGCGTATCGACAAATCCTCATACACGGGGGCAATCACTCAAATATTTGCTGCTGTTGGCTTCGGTATCGAGCCTGTATACACTCGGCATATTCCGGCCCACTAAGCAAAGGTAATGTTTAGTGCTACTGTTTCCCGAAATTGAAATAACACCGACGCTGGTTGCCCAAATTTTAATGCAATAATGGCTATCATGGCAAATTATGATAAATGTTACTACACTAATAGATTTATTAGAGTTCCCTACCTATAAGATGCCATCAGAACTATATTATAAAGTATAAGCGGTTCTGTCTGTCTGTTCTTAAGTTTAACGGGCTCTATCTGTTGAATCGTAACTGGTCGCAGCAATTTTTTTAAGACTATGTGTTATTGTGGCGGATAACGAACCTAATAGATAATAAAAAGAACAAACAGCTAACAAAGCTTAATAATTCACATAGTTTTGTTTTACTATCCAGTTGTAAGGCAGTTTGACATCGTGTAACACGATGTAATTGGGAATAATTAATAGGTTACAAATTGGAGAGGAATAAAAATGGTTGTACATTACTTTAGCTGCTTACTAAACTTAGCAGCGCTAGCTCAGCGGGGAGTGGTATGGACTGTCGAGACGAAAGTTGCAGGTTCGAAACCAGCCCCAAGAGCATACACCACTGACTTTTCTAAGTTACGTGTATATTAATTGTTGATTATCGCTTGCTTTAACGGTGAAGGAAACATCGTGAGGAAACCTGCATACCTAAGAAATCGATAAGATTTTTCGAAGGTATGTGAAGTCTGCCAACCCGCATTAGGCCAGCGTGGTGGACTAAGGCCTAATCCCTCTCATTCAGTAGAGGAGGCCCGTGCCCAGCAGTGGGACGTATATAATACAGGGCTAGTAAAAAAAAATATATTAATTTTTATAGTCAATGATTGATAACAGCGAGCCAAAATGGTTTAGTTTTATTTTAAGCTTTTTAGTTAAGTCGCAAGTGAATTGCTTTTTACTAGGCAAGCGTGCTTCATCTTAAGGATCATCATCGCTCATTATCAGGTGAGATAGTGGCCTAACGCAAGCCTATTATGTGTTAAAAAAAAATGTTTTTGAGTGAAAAGTCAAAGTTTTTTATACAATTTGTAGTGAATGAATTTTCAAATTCGGTGCATAAATCGGTCTATAAAGGTGTTCAACTTGCATTACTATATTACAACGCACAAAATAAACTGTAATTATCAAATATATCGTGTATAGTTTATTCGTTGCCATGTTTCCATTCAACAAATCAATGATCCAAACGCTAATCGAATCGAATGTGTATCGACATTTTAATTTAAATATCGACATTAGTACTGCACTAAACTCACGATATCTATTTTGTCTAGACGTTAGAAAATGCATTTGAATAAACACAGCAGCAATAAGTAAAGGTTAATAATGGTTTATGTGCAGGGTTCGGAGTTTGTTCTCTTTAATTAAGTTTTTTTATTCACACTATAAAAATAAACATTGAACACTTGCATGATTTAACTTTAATTTAACTTTGGATCTTTATTTTCTTACAATAAAATAAAACACGAGACTCTTTGTCCTGCAGATAGAACAAAACTAGTGACATCTTACATTCTTTTCAACTTATTAAAAGAGGGCGATCTCCACGGCATCACTAAATTTTATTCATTTTTATTTAAAAAAAAACAAGTATCATAAAAACTAATAAAACAACGAATTTCCCGAGCGAATTCCGTATATAAATTAAAAATACGGAATTCTGATAAAAGTACATAACTGACTGATTACACAGTTTTAGATCAGCGTAGCACGCATCTCTATTTCCAGCAGGCTTTACATTAATTTCTCTCATTGGATAGAATAATAAAGAATTAAAACATATTTATTTACATCACAGTCACACACACACAGGCCTGACCCTATACTAGATTAACCTGTAGATATCGTAGGTATCAGAAACTACGAGGTACTTACGGTCTAACAACACCCATGCCCGAAGCAAATATTTGTGGATCACTTTTGTCTCGGCACGGCAACCATACCCGCGGACTCCCATTTCACAGTCGGCTACTCGCCGGTTGAGCCATGGTGGAGGCTGTCAATATAAATGAAATATTTTGATGGCAAAATAGACTTAATTAAATAATGGTAATTCTTGGAATATCTAAACAAAAAAGCGTGTAAAAACCTTCGTGCGATAGTGATGAGACTTATTCATTGAGATAATAATTTTAATGGAGGATTACGAAATCCCAAGTAATGAAACAATCTTACATTTGTCTGTGAATTAGACTGACTTACAGGATATAAGCATTATTCAATTTTTTTTTATTTCATTGAATGACGAGGCGACCAAGGCGCTCGCCTGATGGTAAGCGCCGCGCCTGCCCATAAAAAGAAGCAACACCATACAGAACTTTGAATTACAATGCACTGCATGGCACTGAAATGCGCTCGTCACCCCGAGACATTAGATTTTAAGTCACATAATGCCCTGTAATTTCACTGGCTTCAATGTCCTTCAAACCGAAATACAGCCATGCTTACACATCGTTGCTTGACGGCAGTAATAGACAAAGCGGTGGTACCAACCCAGACAGCCTCTCGCATACGAGGGATCTTGTAAAACATTTTAATCTGTAAACTTTATTGAATTGCTTGTTGCCATCGAATGCGGCATTACATCAACTTCGTCTTGTTACGGGGTGTTGTGTAGAACTAATTAAATTGTTTAGCTGCTCGCAATAGTTGGCAGACTGTGGGGCTTACGGCTCGCGCTCCCTCAACTAGCCGTATATTAGCCTTATTTGTTACGTGAACATTCTGCGAGGTTTTTAAACTATCGACTTATGTTGCGGCATTTTACAGCTTAATAAGTTGGGTTTTCTAGTTGTCCGTGTCTCGTACTGAACAAAACGACGTCCTTATAGAATCCCTTTGTTGTCATATTTTTTTACCACACAATAAGGCCGTCCATATCCATCAGGGCTTTCTCCAACCAGTCTTTGGCTTTTCGTGACGTCATAAATATAAATACATACATACGTACTCACGCTTGTTACCTCCGAAGAAGTGCTCAAGTACAGCGCCGTACACAATTCGCCCAGCGTATCTCCGTCCCATGATGTGATAAATTAAAATAATTAACTTATTTCGAACAATTCATCGCTGTCAAATAATAATTAAATTTGCTCACAGTTAAATAATAATTGGTTGTTTGAAAAACATTCCTATAACTGAAAAATCAAAAAATAAAACAAAGTTCACGCTTAAAGTGAGTGCAAAGGCGTGTAAAGTAATGAATTAATTGCCCCAAATTCGCGATAAAAATGTTCACGGAGAAAAAAAACTTAAACAATAATTAAATATTCATTACGAGGAATTACAGCGTTTTCTTTCCTTTCGAGGGAAAAAATCGTGACGGCCGGGCCTTTGCAGTGTTTTTTTTATTTAGATACGTCCTGTTTGAACCTCAGGTGAGTATCGATATCGATAAAAATGTAGATAATCTTAAACAGCCTCACTGTCGCGCTGGTGAATAGAAGCCTCATACAATTCTGTGGTTTGATGTAATTTCCTTTCATATGCGTTTATAGAAAAAAAAAAGGTATAACTTAATAACCGATTTTAAAGAATTCTTAGTTTGGCGTGTATCTTTTTCGCTTTTTAAGAATCAAAGATAAGTTGACCCTTGTGAAAACTTTGTACCGATAGTGGTCAGTTAAGTAATATATTAAAGAAGAAATAATAGATAATACAATACAACAAATTAGTTGAATATACTGTCAACCCATGACACTACAATTTTTTTTATCTTTTTGTGACAAAACCTATATTTTTAAAACATTTGTCTATATGTCGCCAATAGCAGCAAACATCAGCTTTACAATGGTATTTGAATCAATAAGTTTGATGATGAATTATGGAAGTTATGGCGACACCACAAAAAAAACGCCTTTGAGAAATAATTTAAAGAGATAATTAGATATCTTTATCTATACTAATAATAAAGCTGTAGAGTTTGATTGTTTGATTGTTTGTTTGTTTGTTTGAACGCGCTAATCTCAGGAACTACTGGTTCGAATTGAAAAATTATTTTTGTGTTGGATAGTCCATTTATCGAGGAAGGCTTTAGGAATATAACATTACGCTGCGACCATTAGAAGCGAAGCATCAGTGAAAAATGTTGCAAAAACGGGGAAAATTATTCATATTTGAAGGCTTCCGTTGCTAAGCTACCCAAATCTATACTAATATTATAAAGCTGTAGAGTTTGATTGTTTGTTTGATCACGTGGGCGGAGCCGCGAGCAAAAGCTAGTGTAGTATAAAATGAAGTCGCTTCCGCTGTCTGTTAGCTTAGATCTTTTAAATTATTTAACAGATTTTAATGCAGTTTTTAGCAATAGATAGAGTGATTCATGAGGAAGGTTTATATGTCTATCACGCTATGACCCATGGGAGCAGGGCAGTAACATGCAAGTGAAACCGCGAGGAACAGCTAGTTATAATATAAATTTATCAATAAAGATTATTTATTCAACGCAATCGGGACGTTTACCTGAATAAAGTTAAGTTTGAAGTAGTTCTTACTAAATGTAAAGCGCAAACACTTAAAATCTATGAATATTTTAACGACACTAAACCGTAAAGCTCTTGTTGGCTTTTATCGATAGCTTGTTTCCATCACTATCTATCTACGTGCCCATTAACGCTATTAGGCTAATGATTCGAGCACAACGGCCCCTAATTACAAAACAAAGCTTTTTAATAAAGATATTTCTTATTTAAACCGCCCCGTACTTTCGCCCTCCTAACATTTCACTCGGGCATGCAATTACTGACTTGGGTGCTGTTTTTATATGAACTATTTATATTTAATAAAAAGCTATTATGAATTTTTAGAGAACAAATTTATGTAATTATTTATGTCCTAAATAAATGGGCTAACGGCGCCTAGCGGAGAGTTGTACCCCCCCCCTCTACCCGCCAAGATGAATGTCTCGAGTTCCAAAACAACCCCCAGGGTACGTATCTCTGAATCGATCGCTTTAATGGTAAAGAAAATGTCTTAAGGAAACCATCGCGCATCAGGCCAACGTGGTGGACTAAGGCCTAAAACCTCTTAGAAGATACCTGCCCAGCAGTGGAATTTATATTATTATATTTGAAAATACCTAATATCTACACACATTTGTTTACATCATTACAAAATACATACTGTAAAGGGTTAACTATGAAATGATTTCATATGTTTAAAATTTTATTTTAAATTACTTTTATTTCAAAGGTTGACTATGAAGTTAAATTCAGATAGTAGTCACAATCTCAAAGTTCGTGTGAAAAGTCCCACGACTTAAATACTAACTTTCTACTATTAACCAATCGCGTAATCATAAAGTAATAAAGCAAAAAACACTTCAAAATACATTCTTATTGAAGCCCTTAAAATGATTTACGTACCATTAAAAGTTTGTATATAACAACCCGTTCTCACTAGCAAAAGCGCGAGACGCAGATCCCGCGAAAATTAAAAAAACAATTCCCGGCTATATATAATACAGACAATAGTTCCGCGTAATATATGGCCTGTATCAACAATACACGCCGACATTTTCGCGCATGTTAAATTGTTTGGTTTTGTTTGTGTGCTGAATTTATTTTGGCCACAAAACACTTGTGTAGCTTTAATGTACATTCGTTTTGTATGACTAGTGTTTGAATTGGATTTGAAGCCATAGGTGGTCGAGCCACGTTGCATTCAATTTCATCTATAGCAATAATATCGCTGCTCTATAGCTATATAATCGCTGGCTCGACCGGGTTGTTACCATTGTCTCAGAGAAAATCAATGAGATGAATGAGATCTCCGGAGGCCCAAATCCCACTGCCCTTTCCAATCTCTTAATCATCCCCTCCCTCTAAGGTTGGCAACGCATCCATGATTGCTCCAGTATTGTGGATGTTTATAGATGGTGGATATCACTTAATATCAAATGACCCACTTGTTTATTTATCGGCCTTGGCTATGTAAAACGCCAAGATTCTGAAGATTCCTATAACACCTTTTATTTAAATTACTATGGACGTGGATTATATATAATGCATAGACTAAAATAAATCTATTTTATTCTCAAACAAGCTTGTAAAAGTCATAATAAATATTTGTTATGCAGCAGAGTCCGCGTGAAATAATTTTTACAAGTATATGTATTTAACATGGCTGAGTCGCCAGCAAGCAACGGAAGCAATAACTGTAGGCGCCGGACGCGTTTACATTTTATTATATTTATAAAACAGCAATAACGTTGCTGTTTGCCGAATGTATACAAATATTAAAACATGTATACTTGAAGGATATTTGTTGTTGTATTCGCTAAGCAGTTGCTATCCAACTACTATCCTACTTCCTAGTGATATTGAGAATGTGAAAGTTTCGATGTTGGTGAGTTTTGTGATTTAGGATATTTGTTTGTCTGTCACGTCTTAACGACTGAACCATTTGGATGAACTTGAGGGAAAGACGATGACAGATGACGTGGATTAGGACATTGATTAAGCAGTATAAGCTAGTCACGTGTGTGAAGCCGCGAGCAAATGTTAGTTTTACCATAAATGTAGTCCACATAATGGCATTTATTTTCCTGTTGGTGGGAGGATACTTGTATCCCACCGGATAGCGACCAACGTACACTGGTGCTAAAACCTGCCATAGTGACCCACCTTGTGTGGGTCGCGTCAGTGATGCCAACTTAGGGGTTTTCTCCCTAAATTTAGGGAGAAAAAATCTCGACAGGGAGTTTTTTAGGGGGAATAATTTTTTGGGGGTATTTTTAGGGATAAAATTTTAATTGATTTTTTTTTTAATTGCACTACTGCAATGTATGTTTTATTACTGAATAACTATTCTAATTTATTTTATTATATTGAAAATGATATACTTGTGTCACCGTCAGGGGGTTTTACTTTGAATTTAGTGGGTTTTGAAATTGCTTTAGGGGGAAAGTTTTCAAACAGTTGGCGACACTGGGTCGCGTTCCAGGGTCAGCCAGTGTATATCCGGTTCTTCCCAGGGGGCTTGCCCTCTGATCCTTTTTCCATCCCTTTTTCCTTCCCCTCCCCCTTTGGCAGGCCAGCATGATCTTGCCGACCTACGATGGACACATTGTTTATCGTTGGTCGACACTATTCTTGGATTGCGCTACATTTACCATCAGGTGTAGCGTAGTCACTTTGCCGAGCTGGAATAAAAAAAAAAAAAATCCCGAGAACAGCATGACAGTATATTTTTTAACCCCCGACAATAAATATGGGAATTACAACTTTGACTCCTTTGATAATTAGGTATTTAAGTATTTTTTTTTTTTGTGATAAATGGAAAGATCATATATAAGTTTTGTAACAAAACTATTTTTATTTTATTTTTTTTCGCAATAATTCAAAAGTTATTTCAAAATAAAAATTAACTTTTGAATCCAGCACCGAAGATACGCCGACGGCTCCCGAACAAACCCGAGCGCGATGTGACGTCATAATGTTAGTTTTCACTCATTGCAGTTGATACAGAAATTATAAATACAGAGTTTTGATTTATTTAATTTTGTTGTCATTGTTAAATATTCAAATATATATTAAAAATGTCGAACCTCAATAGTTATCGTTCTTGTTTTGTACCATTATGTACTAATACTACAAAAACAACTCCTGACAAAATGTTTTTAAATGTTCGCCAAGATGACAAACGTCGAAATAAATGGTTTCAAGCAGTGCACCGTGATAATCCCAAAACAAAATCGTTTTTTTTTGTTGTGAAGATCATTTCGATGTAAGTATTTCTTAACACCATTGTTATAAATTATTATTTATTTAAGTATACAAATCAAATAATTATTATATTATACTTACGTAGAGTTCAGTGAATATTTTTTTTAACTGGACTCCAAATCATAACCTTTAAAATCATAGCATTCACATGCACAGTCAATGAATATCCTGAATTTTCTGGACTTTAACTGAATAAGCTTTACTCAGAACTCGGTTTTCTGGACATACCCGTCCTTTTGCAATACAAATATTATTTTTACGACTTAGTTGAACATAACCTATAGCTTTGTCGCCGTAACTCTCACGCGATGCTCTACAATTTAAGAAATAAATAATTAATTTTATGAACCAACCAACCAACTAGCCCTGTATTATATTTGTCCCACTGCTGGGCACGGGCCTCCTCTACTGAATGAGAGGGGTTAGGCCTTAGTCCACCACGCTGGCCTAATGCGGGTTGGTAGACTTCACATACCTTCGAAAAATCTTATCGAGTTCTCAGGTATGCAGGTTTCCTCACGATGTTTCCTTCACCGTTAAAGTAAGCGATAATTAACAATTAATATACACGTGACGTAGAAAAGTCAGAGGTGTATGCTCTTGGGGCTGGTTTCGAACCTGCGACTTTCGTCTCGACAGTCCGTACCAATCCCCGCTGAGCTATCGCTGCTTATATTTAATATAATGGAGAATAAATACTTAAATATTTTCATTTATTATATTATTTTTTAACAGACTTACCTTGATGCCTTGGCACCTCGAACTTCAGCAGAATTAAACCGAACGTAATTTTTTAAAAAATTGGTTATCATAAATATATCAACATCAGGAATATTATCAGACTTTGCCTTAATAAATCCTTTATCACACATAGCTAATCGGAACCAACTAACAACTCGTTTTTTAGCAATAAATTTTCAATATTATTGTCTAGTCACGTGTAATAGCCGTAAACGCTGTACTGTTATTAAATAGCTATAACATTGTGACGTCACAACTATGGGGGCCGATCATGGCGCGTTTATAGTCACGTGATCTTTATTTGAATTTCATCATTTTTTAAATGTTTATAATCAATTGAACAAATTTTTTTTTAAGATTTTTGCATTCAATATCAATATTATTGATAATAAAGTTTTAAAATATATAAAAAAAAACAATATTTTTTTTTTACTTAAATACCTAATTGCTTATCCCAGTGATGGTAGCGCCGAAAATAATGGACCGATTTGAATGATTTTTTAATTAATAAGCCGATTTCATATTCAAATTCAAATTTCAAATTCAAATCATTTATTCTGTAAATTGGATCATAAATATCACTTTTACATGTCAATAATTTTATAGTATAATACATTTATTTATCTTTTTTCGGCATTTCGTGGCTAGCCATGAGAAGAAATGCCGAAACAAACTCATGGGTTATGGCCTCTTTTAATGTCCAGACATTGATTTACTAGAATTGTGCGAGTATAATGTACAGGAATTCCAGGATTGACTATTAAGAAATAGTCCTGAGTATACCTAACATACATGGTACTCGCACTCACAAATAAAAAAAATGGAAATTAACAAATTTAAATTTAATATTTTTCTTAAAAAAAATATTAAAAATGTCAACTTAACATATGTACCTTAAATACTAAAAAAAATAGTAGAGATGATAGTTAACGGTTAGGTTATAGCAACATGTAAAATTACCTAAGATGAAAGAATATGGTCTTTATCCTGGTCATTAGCGTTAAATAAGGGGTCACGATGAAGTGGGATGTCGGATCTCATGTCACCGAAACGATTTAAATTATTAATTTAAATAATTCCTTATAATATGAAACGTTATGTTTAATAGTAGTTACTTATATACGAATTGTAATTTTAATAAAATATGTAAGAATAGCTTTTGTCGGCGGCTTCGCCCGCATGAGCCGCTTTTGCGGGATAAAAATTAGCCTATGTCCTATTCCAGGCCATGGTCTACCTGTGTGCCAAATTTGATCCAAAAGCGTTTAGCCATTATGGTGTGATTGACAACAAACATCCAAATTTACGGACTCACAAACATCTAAACCTTTCACATTTATAAGAATAGTAAGATTGTGCATGAGGTTCAACTAGTACTACACCCTATCACCATACCGAGTCAATACCAATCCTCGGATTTATCGAACGAAAAATTCAAACACAACTTGTGATTTCCCGATTTAGTAATCGACTAAATTATCAAGGTATAAGTTTTGCATATCACAAATATCCATTATGAAATGATTTCTTGTGTTTACGCGAATATTACATATTGGAATAAAACTAATTAAATCCGTTTAGGATTTAATCGCGGTTTTTATTTAATTTTGGTCCCGACGTTTCGAAAGCTTTTTAGCTTTTGTGGTCACGGGGTGGACTGAGGTGTAGGTCGTCCAGAAAAGCTAATGTTACAGTGACTATCTTCAGGTTACAATTATTGATAAAATGTAATGTTTCGAAACGTTGCATTGGGACCAAAATCAACATCATTCATTATGGTTCATAACATCTTTGAAATGTTCCCGTACGTGCTCTATGCTAAGTTTACAGTATCTTTGAAGGTATATCTTATATGACAAGTTCCTAACAATGGCACTTAATTATTGATGAACAATCAAACACGGACGGCTCTTGTTAAAACTTATGCCAATATCTTCTATTGTTAGCATGTGGCTTACGTCATTACTGTGTCTGGGCTTCATTAATAAACTATAACTATTAACTATGGAATGATTATTAACTGAAGTGGAAGTAGGCCACCAATGACTTAGGCCCAAAGCCTGACTGCATGTCGTACACTCTGCTGCGGACGAGGTATGGGCGAAACTCAGCTGGGTTATTACAGAAAACCGTCATACTTTCTGTTACGTTTCCTATGGTGAGTGAGATTACCAGAGACCCAAATCGTCCCTCCCCTTGCCAATTTCACAAAACCAACTTTTGGAATTCACCCAGGTTTTTTCTAGTATTATGAATGTTAATAGGCGGTCCAGAACAATTACTACTGAGTAATAGATATACTTGTTGGTTTGCTGAAATCTGCTATAAAAAAATCGCCATTGCTACGTTTTTTATTTATATTGGACTTGACTGCAATTTACAGTAACTTTGTTTTGATTGCTTAAGACAAGTTGTCTTGAAGGTGTAGACAACAGTTACAAACAGACTCAATGTAGTCCCAAAGCAAATATTCTCCATCACGCAATTCTCACTACAGGAATTTTCCATTTTATATAATTATAAATATCACAGTAGGTAAAAAGATTATTACATACATACCTTTGTAAAACATTGTTGTGAATAAAATTACAATATCCGCTACCTATCAAACAATAAATGCAATCGATTATCAATAATTATATCGAACGAATTACCCGCTGCAGTATCCCATATACTATGGAAGTAAAATATTCATCTAGACATTTTCACTGCCTGCCTCGGTGGCGCAGTTGTATTGCATACGCGGTACGACCGCTCTGCTGCGGTCTCGGGTTCGATCCCCGGGTCGGGCAAAAGTGGGGTTTTTCTATACGCTCGGCGAAATGTGGGGTGTATGTAGATTTTCACTTTGATGTTATATTTTCAGACCATCAGTAAAATTAAATCTGCACTATAATAATACTATAAAAAGGAAAGATTTGTATGTAACGAATAAACGTAAAAACTACTGGACCGATTTCAAAAATTTGCCGTTAGAAAGCTACATTATCACTGAGTAACATAGGTTACTGTTTATCCCGGAAAATCAGATCACGCGGGCGCAGCCGCAAGAAAAAGCTTAAAATTAATTTTGATATTGCACTGTATTTTTAATAGCTATCATTATAACATCAATGCGCCAAAACATAGACTGTAAGCATGCAATAACGCCACTGTATGGACATCAAGCGCAAATTTCCACAGGGCCGCTCATTTCACGACGCGACATCGAAATATCGAATGCAAACGAGCCGGAAAGCGCCGGTTCATTATCATCAACATCGGAAATTAATTCTCTGAGGGATACTTTGGATGTTAGTGAAACTATTTTACATGTGCAACTCGATTGCATTTGTCAGATGTGTCGATTGTTATTGCTCTGCTTTCAATTTAAATGGACTTTATGTGTACGACTATTTTTTTTTATAGCATAGGCCGGCAAACAAGCAAGTAGGTCACCTCATGTTAAGTAATCTCCACCGCCCATGTACGCCCACCACCAAAAGAATCATGGTCGCGTTGCCGACCTTAAAGGAAAAGGATAATTAGGGATTGGGGAGGGGATTTTGGAAATTTTGAAATGGAATTCATATGTAAAAATAGGGTTCTAGAACTTAAATTACGTCTATCGTCTAAAATTGTATAAATAACTATATGTAGTATCTTAAAAAATGCTTATCTTAGTCATTATCGGTCTGCACATCTATTTCAGATGATTGAAGCAACAGGCGTTATAGAAGGATGGTCGCTGAGTTTCGAAGGCTATATAGGCCCACTCTTAAGCGCCAGCTCAGCTCTTTTTTTTAACCAGTAAAAAAAATATAAGACGACTTCAAAACCAGAATCGTTTAAATTGGACCATTTCGGTATAAATTCTTCCAAACAAAAAGAATCATGCAAATCTTTGCATGTTTGTCGGAGATAGGAGTGAATTTTTATGATTTGACGTTGGATTTTATGTTATGGGAGGCGACCCGCCGTATGGCCCTCCCAAACAACGGGAACCAAGTTTCGTCATTACCTAGTTTATTATTAGAGTTATGAGTGCACATAAAAAATACAGATGAACCTCCTCCTTTTTAAAGTCAATTATAACATTTGGTCTTCCGTATAAACACACTATCGAACAATTACATTTTGGAAACAATAATAGTATATTTTTTATTAGCCCTATATATTATATTTGTCCCACTGCTGGGCACGGGCCTCCTCTACTGAATGAGAGGGATTAGACCTTAGTCCACCACGCTGGCCTAATGCGGGTTGGCAGACTTCACATACCTTCGAAAAATCTTATCGAATTCTCAGGTATGCAGGTTTCCTCACGATGTTTCCTTCACCGTTAAAGCAAGCGATACTTAACTATTAATATACACGTAACCTAGAAAAGTCAGAGGTGTATGGTCTTGGGGCTGGTTTCGAACCTGTGACTTTCGTCTCGACAGTCCATACCACTCCCCGCTGAGCTATCGCTGCAATAATAATAGTATAATTCAGGCGAAATAAATATGGTTAAAACATAAAACAAGGGTTAGGATGCGCCGTGCCGTCAACGAATCACTTTGTGCGAGTCTACCTAAATCAATCAATGACACTAGAAACGCTACATCAAAGGAGGCTTTTGTGGAAATAGGAAACACAGGATGTTACCGAGGTACGTTTTCCAAAAAGGCTCAAACGAGAATGGTATAATTATAAACAGAAATGTCTGTCACATTTCTGTTTATGAATTATATCCATATTTTGTCAATTGCGGAAACAGAGATTATCTTACTATAAGCCCATATCCCACTTAGAATCATATAGATTAAGTTGTGGTAGGAAAATGGATTAAAGGATTGTAAAGTGAATTTTACAGTACTATTCTACCTGCTTCTACTCAATTTTATCAATTAATAATGCTTGCTCGTAATTAGAACGATAAATCGGCGAAGCTTTAGGTTTGATCCGGGTCGCACTTTTGGAATTTTTGTTTAAGTTCTTCGATTTGAGAAATTACTCGTGATTTGCTATGTATTTAAATTGGCTCTTTTATCATAGGTCGGAAATAATCACGGCGGAATCATGGCGGAATCATGGCGATATATGCGTGAGTCTTCATTTCCGGGTGTTACCTTAATGTCTTGTTTGCTGCTAATCCCAAGCACTATTATTCATAATAGTGTCCTTTCATTCAGAGCCCGTGCCCAGCAGTGGGACGTATATATACTAGTATTATTATTATTCATAATCTTTTGTTTTGCAATCCCAAATCTAGATTGACTACAAATGATACAAATCTAACTATGCATGCACCTGTCATGGACTAAGACTAGAACAGCTTAATGCTATTGCTCTATAATTTTTGATAACTCAAAATATTTTATTTAGTGTCGAATTTCAAGCAAAATGGCAGTCAAATAGCCGCATCTAATATACGTCGTTCTGAACTATCCTATCCAAACAAACTTAGAAATAGGCGAAGAATGGAAAAAAATGCGGATTCGAATAAAAATGCGAGTGACACAGCGGGCTATTTGTCACGTAATCTTATCGCGCTGAAGCCGAGTGAACTGACAGTGGTACGGGATTGCGGGAGACACGTGAATGACAAATTTTAACACTATCTAACGCTGACAGCGCGATAGGTCGTCGATCTTCTGGTTTCGTTGTTTTATGGAACTTCCGTCTTGTACGTTGTTGGTTGGGTTTGCTTGTGATTTTTTGTCAATAGTCAAGTTATATTGCCTGCTGTCAGTCATGGGCACTGATTTATACAATAAAGGCTATGTATATACAGGGTTATTTTTAAAACATCAACAACCTAGGACAGGACTAGATTCTTAAGGTTATAAGCTACTACTTTTGTTCTACGACTTTTGATAATTTGTTAGATTTTATTTTTATACAAAAATAAGTATTCATTTAATTTCCGTCTTGACTGTTACAACACTGCGCGCATCGCAGATTACGTAAACAAACCCGACCCGAAGCGTGGGGAATCGGGCTAGTGCCTTTGACCTTGACTGCCCGAGCAGCAGACTGCCGCCTTTGATGTCGTGCGCGCACGCGCTGCGCCGCGCCGTAGTCTACGAAGAAAAACACTACACAACAAAAACTTGTAAAATCATTTTTTTTTAATATATTGAGTTATATCCAAACTCGTAGAACAAAAGTTGTTCCGTATGGTGTCAGCTATCTGGTCCTGCGAGGTTGCTGGTGTTTTAAAATTAGCCCTGTATAGTAACCGAATGACCGATGAGAGGCCTATAGATGACAAGCACTCAGATATACAAAATGTACTGTTTGCATCAACTGACGAACCATCGTCAGAAATGTCGATACTCCCCGCTACTTAATTCCGCCAAAGTTGCTTAGTTGTAGTCACACTTCGTGTGTGCATGTGTGTGGTAGAGAGAGAGAGAGAAAAAAGAAAGACAGAGAAACACATATATAAAACCCCATTTTTCAAGGGTTAACGTAATCACGTTTATTTATACGTAATACTTACGTTAAGCAAAACTTCAGCAAACTTAAATAAAATATTTTTGATCCCAAAAAAGACTCTCGAGAGCGGAGCCACGAGCAAAAGCCAGTTTACAACAAAAAGTATATCCATACATTTAGATGCTACTTTGATAACATTTCAAAGAAAATTAAGTATTCAAGTATGTATGATAAAGTGGTTTAATATTTACAAAAGTATGCAAATAATAAAAGATGATATATTGCAAATTATATTTGGTTTTTGTGTTTTCTTTTCTTCCTTTATATTACGACTGTTTTGAGCTTCAAGATTGATTTGTTTTCAGAAAATAGTAGTCACTTTAATAGCGTCGAACTATCATACAGATAAAAAATCAAAAATAATAGATTTTGGTTGGTCTGTCTGGATGGTGCAGTGCGTGAGAAGTTGGCTGTCAACCCAGAGCTGGACTGAATAAAATAATATCAGCCCCGTATTATGATCAGACCTTAATCCACCACGCTGACCTAATGCGAACTGGTAGACTTCACATACCTTTGAGATTCTTAAGTATGCAGGTTGCTTCACAGCGTTTTCCTTCGCCATTAATGAAAACGATCATTAACAATTAATTTAGATATACAGAGGTATATGCCCTAGGAGCTGGTTTTGAATTCGTGACTTTCCCGCGGATCAATCGCTATCTATACTTATAAAATAACATGTCCTGACTGACTGACTGATTCATCATCGCCGAGCGCAAACTATCAAGGCTACAAGCGTGAAATTCGGACTGTATATTCATTTTGTTATGTAGGCACTCACTAAGAAAGGATTTTAGAAAATTCCACCCCAAAGGGGTCAAAATAGGGGATGGTAATATGTATGAAAGTCCGTCATTTTGAAAGTTACATAAACAAAATTTTGTATTTCAGTTATTAACGTAAAACAAATAAATACGTGTTTCAAGAATTTTGGAAATTGAAATTGAAAAATAAGAGATGAAAAGGGGGGTGAAAGTTAATGCGAAAGTGAGTTTGTTTGTTACGCTTTCACGCCTTAATCACTGAACCGATTTTGATGAATTTATCTACAGGGATAGATGGGACCCTGGAGACGGTTACAGGCTTACTTTTATCCCGGAAAATGCTGTTCACGCGGGCGGAGCCGCGAGCAAAAGCTAGTTTGTTATAAAATATTACACAAAAAATAAATGATTGACAATACGTATGAAAATGAATAAACAATATAAACAGTATTCTTAGCGAGTTTCGACAATTTTTATTTACTTTGACTAAACCCTAAGATAGCCTGTTGACAATTGTTCAAAGACGTTGCTTGAATAAAAATCACTACATTTGTCACAGCATAAGAATTGGAATTAAACAAATTCGCCCGTTAAATTAAGGCCATTCAGGATGGGGAGCGGAATTCGATTTGGGGTAAATCTCCCACTCGGCTGGGGAAATGGGGAATTTTCCTGAACCGCGCTCCGCGATCTTAAGCGTTGCCCCGGCTCGCACGTGATTGGATAAAATAGAAAGTGTATTTACTTCTAATTTGATTTTAAATTGGATACAAATGGATGGCGAATTTTTTTCAACTTAATCCCCAAAAAAATGGGCGTTTCGGTTAAATTATTCGGCTTAACGGCTCGAGACGTGGAAAATTAAATCGATCAATCGTATAATTCGGATAAAGCCTCGCTTTGCTCCGCCATAGTCATTAAATGTATCGTGAAAATCGTGTGGATAAAATCGATTACATTGACTCACTGTAATAATGAACTTGTGGATTTGTATTTTTATTACAGTTGGTAAAAAGTACTTATTCAAAAAACTTTCTTCTTGTACGGACCATACAATTAGAGACTATTTCAAACAAATAAACGTTATTTGTGTTATTATTGACTTTATCGCATAATTGTATTGTCTTTCATCTTTCGAGCTCTAAAAGGGCGTAAGGCACACTACCGACAGTCTCTTCAAGCAACATGTGCAAACGTCAGTGGTGCCGCGTCTGACCTGTTGTCAGTATCATGCACTATTTAAATTTATCAGGGACCATGTGATGGTAGAGATACTGGCAGCTTCTGTAAGGCGTTAACAACTGAAGACTTTATTAGCGCTAGCGTGTGACGCCTGACACGACCATCGGAAAACCTTTACTTTTTCATAACAATCAGTATGACTGATCGCGTGCGTATCCGCTAAAGAATGAAGATTTTTACATAATTCATATTATCTACACGGTTTCTATTAATATAAGGCTGAGGCCTAGCTAAGAGCTACACGGGCAGTGTAGCGGGTCGCGGAGCGTATTAACAAAGTTGTCCCAGTCGAACAGCGGAGCGGGCTCGCTCACGCGATAGTAATGGCATAAGTGTTTGCTATTTATTATTGGAGCTAGTATTTACTCATCGCTCTATCCGGATGATAATCTCAGTTGAATGGGAAGTTTAACCTTGACTATTTGATATGAATTTAGCTCACTTGTGTATAACAAGAGATTCTACTAACGTATAAGAAAACGAGTTATATATCCAGCGAAAACGCTTAAATGATCTTAGATAAAACTTACATTATTTCCATTATTATAAGCCTCAGACAAAATCACTTGCAAATTTATAATATAAGGGTTGAGTGTAAGTTTAAAAAAGTTAACTTAGTAGTAACAAACTTCAAAGATAATTTTGTCAGGCTTACCTAAGTCATTTTGCGCTTTTACAAGTATCGCTCGTATTATACAGCATAATTATAAGGTACATATTTAGCCCCTTGAAAACATCTTAGAAGTAAAATACAATCCACAAACGCCCTAAAACTAAAAGCGAGTTTAGCCAAATTCATCAAAAACAAATAGTCGTCTGCAGTCCAATTATTTAATTATAATTCGCAGCGCACGTGTATAATTAGTAGTTCAAACAAACAAACCCTCGTGCACACATCACGGTCAACTACGTGTTATCGAGAGCGCGATGCAAACTTACAAAACAAACTTAATTATAAATTTATTGACTCATTCAAAACAAGCAAATTAATGGCACTCGAAACTCGAGCTAATTAGCAAAGTAAACCCACGGGGAGTGTACACAATAAAAAATATGTATTGAATTAAAAAGTCGGTGGGTGTGCGTACTAGTTCTCGTTTATAGTCATACAAGGGAGCGGGAGTCCTGAATAGAAATTGCTATACGACTAGCAATTATGCCCAGTTGCGACAACTTCTTACGTACGCTAATGAGTCGGATAATTCAATGTCTACAGAGATGATAAAGCAGTAAAAAAGCAAAATAACATAGTACTACACTTTTTTCTTTCAGTCTGGTGTTAACCCGGCTTAATGCCAGGGTTTGCTTTCCCATCATCATGAGACAGACATGTTACTGTTCGTTGGTAAGCACATCACTGGAGAACAGCTGGATCGATTTAGCAATTTTTTCATCAATTCAGGACGTAATAGTCCGGAGTATTTAGAGAAAGAAAAATTATTAAATTGCTCGAAAAATGGGAAAATTCGGGCCAAACTGGAAGTGCTTGTTCTATGGGGTTTTTGTATGAACTCAAGACCACAGAAGAGATTCGATCCATAGATATACGTAATCTTTTATTCGTTATTGTTCTGGAAAAGTTTACAAGGAAAAAATCAGGACAATCACAATTCAACTGAAAATAAACAACTGTATCAATTTTCCATCACCATGTAACAGATGGGAACTTTTGAATGAATAAAACAAATGCGATCATATTGTGGATACTTTGTCAAGACCATGGTGTTTTTTTTTTATCTTGGTACGGCAAAGTGACTACACTGGACCGCATGTTGAGTATAGTGCAGTCCAAAATAATATCGACCGTCAAGAGACACTGAGTCCTTCATCGGTTGGCAGAATTATACCCGCCTGAAATTACTGGATATATATTGGCTGATCCCATTGCACTACTTACCGGAACGAGCCATTATGACGGATTTTTTCCATGTGTACAGTGATCGCTATCCAGTCAGGTATAAAAATATCAGGTACCCTCTCACCAGCAATATAACATAATGCTAAAATGCGCTCGGGTGCAACCGCGACGGACAGCTAATTAGATACATATGAAAGGCAAAGTCCTAGTTGAATTATCGTTCCCCAACCTAAACCCTAGAAACAACCCACGCACAACACTTTCCCATTACATTACACCATAAAAACTACAACGACAAAATTAAATTTAATTAAAACATTTCACGGAAGACAGACATCGCGTGGAGCACACACACAAAAACAGTTTGGAACCGCATTAAATCCATTTTGAAGTACATACGAGACAGTTGGACGTATTCCAGCGTATCTCATTTCTGTGGACTCCTAGAGGGTGTATGAATTAAAATACAAACACAAACATGCCGACACGCCGCGTCGCGTCGGGCCGACAAGCGTCCTGTTCGAAAAACTTCCTTAATAGCCCCATACTTTACTCAAAAGTGTATGTTAATAAATAATAGTTCAAAAAAACTATAAAAATACGCTTTTATAGAAATTTTGCTGGTGGGAGGATACTTGTATGCGACCGGATAGCGACCATCGTACACTGGTGCTAAAATGCTGGTGGGAGGATATTTGTATTCGACCGGATAGCGACCACCGTACACTGGTGCTAAAACTGCTGGTGGGAGGATACGTGTATCCGACCGAATAGCGACGACCGTACACTGGTGCTAAAACCTGCCATAGTGGCCCGCCTTGTGTGGGTCGCGTTCCAGGGTCAGCCAGTGTATATCCGGTGCTCTCCAGGGGGCTTGCCCCCTGATCCTAACCCTTTCCCCATCCCCTTTTCCTTCGCCTCCCCTTTGGCAGGCCGGCATGATCTTGCCGACCTACGATGGACACATTGTTTATCGTTGGTCGACACTATTCTTGGATTGCGCTACACTTACCATCAGGTGTAGCGTTATTGACAGATATGTACGACTAGGATTATCATTTAGTTAATATCTTAAAAAGCACTTCTAGTAGTTACTAGTACAATTATTCTTCCATATTATTATATATCGTGATCGCTGGTCAATTGAATGTAAGGATATCTTCAGTAAACTGAGCAATCCCTATCACCTTCCACGAAAGGCGACAAATATAAACACTAAAGCCATCGCTCTACTGCAACCGTTTTCTACACATATTTCGTCAATTACCATACATTCACTCCTTTATGGCACGCATAAAATAAAAGCAACACTGAAGCATTTGTAACGTGGATCAAGCTTGTGAGAGACAACGGAAAAGTAATATGTCTCCGGGAGCGTTAGACGTAAAACCTTAGCGGAATGAGACCGGCCCGCTATCACGCAGCGGCCCGTCAATCTTATTGTCATTCAATTTGAATTTCCGCTTAGGGCCCGTTTTTTTGTGAGCCACTTCAGTTGACGGCGCTAAAACAGCGGATATGATAGTGAGCGATTTATAGTAGATTTCTGATAGAAGTTATAGTAGTTTATACATTTGATGTAGAATAAATGGATTTATGACATATTTAAATCCGTAAATCCTTATAAAAATATTTAACAGAAATCTTCCTATTAAACGATACAACGGTCACTGTGCTAATCAATCGATACCTATATTTATAACCATAGTCTTATAAAGATTTAACTAATTCCTTAATTAAGTTTATTGTAATTTTAATGTAATATCAAAATTATAATGTAAAATATTAAAGTACACAGTCTATGTCATGTAGTTGTCCACAATTATTTTGATAGTAAATTTTCGTTGTTCTTATTTTTTGTTATTTTTTCTAGCCTGTTTCTGTAATCTCTCTTTGAGACAAGGACCTCATTTTTTCCAACAATAATATCAACTTTTTTTGACTACTCAGTTCAGCAAAAAAAAATTAAAACAGGCAGTTTTACTGATGTAGAACTGATAAGTTTTTAATAATGAGCTATTGCAGAAATATATTCTCGCGGCGCTCCCGCCGTCTCTTACTCTGCAGCCCAACATTTCCTCAGAGGCGGGTTGGCGGTGCGCGTAAAACCTAACATTTGTCACTGCATCGGAATCTGTTGTATTAGACGCTCGAGGAGATCCGCGCTACGCCAATTTGTGACTTCTTTTTTGTTTCTATGTCTTGTAATTGAGTTTTTATAGGCTTAAAGAAAATAGCCTCTTTGAATATTTTAGTCTAGTTTAGAGACACACACGTCTCACCACCTTTTCATTCGCTTTTTCATTCACAACGTCCCATAGAATTCTGCGTTAAGATAATACGATTTTGTTTCTTATAGCATTTGTACTCATCAAATATAATGCACATGATGAATTTGAAAATTTTCAATGAAACAACTTAAGGTGACTTGCACGACGATCCCTAATTGTATTAACCGCTAAACATGTTCAGTTATATCAACTTTTCATACGATTTGACATTTCTTAAACATGTTTAGTGGCTAAATATGATTTAAGTATCGTTGTGCTAAAGAATGTCATTTTTTAATTTAAAAAAATATGCTATATGTCCTTTTAAAACTTCATTAATTATTTAATGCCATAAAGAACACAGAACAATACATAGCAATCTCAACCTAACTCTTTATAAAACATGCATACAAAACGGAAAGTTTCCCCCGTCGCGTCGTTTTAATACATCGTCTGTTCTGGCGAGCTAATTCTCCAGTCGAAGTCACAGTCACGGATGCGGCGAAATAATATTTGACTTTAATTAACTCACTTGTGTTTGAAAGAGCCATTTAAATAATATTTAGATCGGGCTTAGTTGATTAAGGTTATTACGCTCTTGCGAGATTGAAGGGAATAATATGGATTTTGTTTTAATAACAACGATAGCTCTGCAAGGAGTGGTACGTAATGCTGAGTCGAATATCGCTGGTTCGAAACCAGCCCCAAGAGCAAGAGACTTTTCTAAAAGTGACTTGTGTAATCATTCATATTAATTATCGCTTCCTATTACGGTGAAGGAAACATCGTGAGGAAACCAACATACCTGAGAAATTTCTATAAGAGTTTCGAAGTTGCCTGAAGTCTGCCAACCAGCATTAGGCCGTCGTGGTAGACTAACCCATCTGACTCTTATTAAGGAGGACCCACTGGACCCATTGCTACTGCCCACCAGTAAGATAATGTAATAACAGATGTACTGTATTCTTTGTAAAATAATAATATAGATGTTATCATTATTAAGATCCATAGCATATGGTCACGCCTGTATCGTCGAAAGGGTAGCCAAAGATGCAACTAGTGCACCCACGGTTCGCAGGACTTATTTCCGTCCCATTAAGTGATACCGGCCTTATCTTATTAAAGATGAACTGGTTCCACTAACATGAGCTGACTATCCGTGCAACGCGCAGACGTCACTACCATATATCGGTCGACCGATCGGGCACAAATTCCAGTCTCGGGCAACCAATAAAATAAATAAATAAAACAAAAAATCACATATTTTATTTCGAGTCGACGACTCAGACCAAAAATTTCATTGTAGTAAGGTAAAATGTATTTTCCAGAGGTGTTGAAGTCAGGTAGGCGGTCGGTCGTAAAACTACAAGCCAAACCTTTCTGTAACATGTATTAAAAAGCATGTCGCGTCGATCCCTTTGCCAGTGGGATAAGGGCAAGTGGAAGAAGAAAAGTAAGGTTTTAAGTAGGGTAAAATAAAAGAGTCTGCTCATAAACTGACTTGGTTTATATTTTTGTTTTTGTTTCAAAATGATATTATTATGATGTGTCAAGCTATTATTTCTTTTATCTTTCGATATCCGTAGGTGACATTAATTTATTCTTCAATTGTTCAAAAGCCCCAGGTGACACAGTCTTGGAGTTCGCCGTTAAAACTCTTTCGTGCACTACTGCATAACCTATCTTCGTATAAGCGTCAGAACTACACTGTTTGAAGAAACATATTTGGATGGGGCTACGCTTTGTTTATTTCTGCCGCCATCCAGCAGTGTATAAGCATTGTTGTCGGTTTGAAGGATAGTGAAGCCAATGAAATTACTGGGCATTATGAGAATTAACATCTTATGTCTCGAGATAACGAGCGCAGTCCAATACCATTCAGTGCTATATAATACAAAGTTCTGCGTGATGCTGCTTCTGTTTATGGGCAGGCGTGGTGCTAACCATCAGGCAAGCGACCTGTTTATTTCGTGAGGTCAGAAAAAAAAATTATACGAAGAACCTCTTCCCTTTTCGAATTCACTTAATAATCTTCTTAAATATATAAAACTCAAAGGTGACTGACTGACATAGTGATCTATCAACGCACAGCCCAAACCACTGGAGGGATCGGGCTGAAATTTGGCATGCAGGTAGATGTTATGACGTAGGCATCCCCTAAGAAAGGATTTTGTTAAATTCTACCCCCAAGGGGATAAAATAGGGGATGAAAATTTGTATGAAATTCACGCAGGCGGAGCCGCGAGCAATTGATTATAAAACTGGGATATTATGGCTCGTACATACCCGTAGT
Organism: Amorpha juglandis; assembly: GCA_949126905.1. Lineage (NCBI taxonomy): Eukaryota > Metazoa > Arthropoda > Insecta > Lepidoptera > Sphingidae > Amorpha > Amorpha juglandis. The sequence goes on from OX421365.1 coordinate 9,665,405, forward strand.
TCTCCTTTAAGGTTAGTACCTGGATGACCGAGCTTTGCTCGGTATTTTTTTTTTTATAAATTGTGTTTTTTGGGACTTATATTTAAGTACGAATTACTAATAAAATAATGAAATATGAATAATATTTTACGATTTTACCGATATAATAATAAAAAAATATGAACTGGTTATTTAAAGAATAAAATCATGAGTGCAATTAGTTTAATATTATATTAGAAACAAATACTTAATTTTTTACAGTTTATCAATCAATTACGCAAGTGTATATATATATATATATATATATACAAGAATTGCTCATTTAAATATATAAGATAAGATATGCGATTAAACATTCTAATACCGTCATAATAATCGCAAAACTTATTAAAACTCAAGTGAGCAATGGCTGAAACACGATAACAATCAATTCAAACTTCCCAAAACTATTTCACAAAGACCAATAAAACAGTCTCAAAATTAATTCCACAAATGTACCAATTTAATGTTAACAATATGTGTGGAGGACAAACAAAAATATTGGAAACTAGTCCAACAATAACTTGTGTGTTAAATCGGAACTGCTCAACAATACACAGCTCGCTTTTGTTTTTGGTTAAATTAAAAATTATTTGTACGTACAACTTTTTCAAGTGTTTTAAGTGCAGCAGTTTTGTTTATTGGGATGTTAATGAAAACTGGTACTAGTTCTTTCTTTGTTGTAACAAGAGGGCTTTTGGAATCGATTTCAAAAAGAGTGTTCTCATAAGTGCATAATTGTTATTAGTTATGGATTATCTCTTCCAAATGTGAATTATATACATATACTTCTTTTTTAAATGTATTATATTTCTTTCTTTTTTCTGCCTGGCGTTATCCCGTCTTCCCGTAATGATTTGACGGTGATTTTTTATTAATAAAATAAATGAGAAAGTTTGTGAGTTTTTGAATTATAGTGTTAATCAATCATCTAAATGGGTCAATTGATTTGGATGAAATTTCATACATACGTTGACCATGAACTTCATGATACTCGCTTTTCATCAAATACAACATATGCAACATTTATAACTCGTAATGATAATTATAACAATTAATAATTGTAATGTTATTCAATAAACTTAGAAAATACCGAACTGACTGCGTCAAATAAATTTTTACATTTGCAACTGTTTTTTAATAATACAAGTTTGTAATGAAAGGAAGTCTGAGGTGTCACTGTTTAACATAATATAGTGTTGTCTAAAGTTCCAAGTCGAATATCGGCATATTATCAGTCGATAAAAAAATATATTAGGTATTTATTTATGAACAATGCAATGCAATCAACGGATGTGGTACTACGGCGGTTAAATATTTACATCGTACCCTATACGTTGTTTAAATATAGGCGAGTAAACTTTTCAATCTTTATGACGTGCTTTAGTTATTCAGGAGCGGCGTAGCAGTAAATAATTTCAAGACACAAACGTGATGGGAATTTTAGAGGGCGGATCATGTGGCTAACTTGAAAGCGATCATAAACTATAGTTCTCTTCATACCTATTGTATACATTTGACACAGGTATAATATTTCTTTTTTTATTAACCTCAATGGCAAAACAAGCAAATGGGTCGTATGATGCCACGGTCGTATGTCGCCACGCCTGTGCATAAAAAACTCACAACACAGAACCTTGAATTACAAACTGCTGTGTAACTCTGGATTGCGCTCGTCGGCCCGGGACATAAGTTGTTGAATCTCATAATGCCCAGAAATTTCATTAACTTTAATGTCCTTAACACCGAAACATAATAGTCACTGTTGCTTGGCGGCAGAAATAGATAATGTGAAAATGAATATTTATGCGTTAAAATTCAACGCAGAAATTTAAAATTAACGCTTCGTTGGTTACGTTTATTAGGTTTAAATTAAGAACTCAACAAATGCAGCCAACGAAGCGCTTTCAACACTTAATAACGAGCGTTAAAAACAGTTAGCGAGTTGGCGAGTAAATCATCGAAGGGCAGTTCAAAACACCTGCACCTTGCCGCGGCTCGCTCCTGACTTATTGCTTAACTTTTTTCAACGTTCCGCAATCCAGTAGGGTAAACCACTCTGTATTTTTTTTTACTAGCCCTGTATTATATACGTCCTACTGCTGGGCACGGGCCTCCTCTACTGAGGGATTAGGCCTTAGTCCACCACGCTGGCCTAATGCGGGTTGGCAGACTTCACATACCTTCGAAATTCTCAGGTATGCAGGTTTCCTCACGATGTTTCCTTCACCGTTAAAGCAAGCGATAATTAACAATTAATATACACGTAACTTAGAAAAGTCAGTGGTGTATGCTCTTGGGGCTGGTTTCGAACCTGCGACTTTCGTCTCGACAGTCCATACCACTCCCCGCTGAGCTATCGCTGCTTTAGAACCAGTCTGTATTACTCTCTATTAATAGCACTGAGAATACATACGCCCTCACGCCTGTGATCCTCGAAGAGGTAGGTAAAGGTGTAACCAGTACACCCACATTTAGCCGTGCGTATTTCCGTCCATCCATGATGTGATAGGGAGCGAGCCTATCGCCATACCGGGCACAATTTCATACTCCGGGCTGATACTGAACATTTTGTGATAGAATGAAGCTAATAAAAGCGTGTTAAAAATCCAATGTCATTTACCCGACTCGGGGATCGAACCCAATATAATTGCGCTGCTGAAGTAGTCAGTAGAACTGAACTGTTTAAAAAAAAAGTCTGCAGTCATGGTTTTTGATGCCACATTAAGATTCCGTTTACCTTTAAAACGCAAATGGCTTGAAACTTTATGGAGAAGAAGAAAGTGATAGTATTCTTTTATATATGTCGTTTTTATATTGAAAATTTGTTCCATCATCCGAGTGATATACCTACTCGTTTCTAACCGACGAAATACATAGAAGTGGTTCTTAATTCGATGCGTTTTTTTGTGTGTAAAGCTATATTTAATCTTTCCCTAATGTGATTCGATTTTCTTTATTGGATAATTGTTTCTTTATTTAATGAGGTATAATAATGTTGTAATCCGTCTCTGCTCCGTGGCGCAGCGGGCGAGTAGCCGGCTGTGAAGCGAGAGGCCGCGGGTCCGATCCCCGCACCGAGACAATTATTTGTGTGATCCACATTTATTTGTTTCGGGGTCTGGGTATTGTGAGACCGAAAGTCTCTCGTAGTTCCTGATACCCACGACGCAAGACTCGTATCTTACTGTGGGGTCAGGACTATGTGTGTGACTGTTGGGTGTTATTTGTGAGAATTAATTTATATTAACAAATCAATTCAAATCTAGGGGAGTAACATTAGGTATAAAAGAAAAAACCCTTGAAATTTATCCATCCATTTTGATGAATAGTAATAAAAAATAGTAAAATAGAAACTTTATAACAAAAATAAAACTGTATCATAAAAAAAATCTAGAAAACAAATATAACCAACTTCGAGACGGGATTCAATCAATCCTTAACCAATAAACTATAATAGCACTGTACTATCATAATATCATGTGACGGAAATCAGCTTGGCGATCCTTGAGTACACTATTTGCACATCTACATTCCCCGTTTAGTGACAATGATAAGTCGTAGAACTACGCTCTAGACAGTTTTTTCTACAGCATGCATGGGCCGGCTTGACCGGATCAATAGCACTATGTGATGTATAGTAGCGGCTTGCTACTGCGTTCCGTATGATGAGTGAAATATCCGGAGGCCCAAACCCCCTCCCCTCCCCAATCTCTTAATTATCCCTTTCCTTTAAGATCGGCAATGCACTCATGATTCTTCTGGTCTTATGGTATATGAGCGGTGGTGATCACTTACCATCAGGTGACCCACGTGTTCGTTTGCCGACTTATGCTATAAAAATATAAGTTAATACAGCAGAATATATGTATTACAACCCAATAATTAAAAAAGTTTATATTATATCCTAATAAGAGAAAAGGTATCCATTAAATCAGCCATACTCGACAATTTCTTAACTTTAATTTATGTGATCTACAAAGACCTTTGAAGTAAATTAAATTACTGGTGTCAGAACGGAAATAAAGTTTAGAGAGGACGTTAATAAATCTGACTGGTTGTTACCATTTCCGGACCAAGTCAAATGTACTCGTACTAACAACTTGTATAAGGCACTTATTGATAAAGTAGATAAATTGAGGCAAACATAGGCCAAATTGGCGTGAAGTAGTACGCGATTGTTTAGTAAATGTAATTAACAGAAATATACGAGTTTTTGAGTGATAACTTGTTGTTTCTGATACTTACGAGGAAAAACTCCTAACTAATAAGAATGATGTATTTTTTCTACTTCTATTCTAATTTTGGATTATTACTCCAACGATTTTTGTTAGTTTCACCAATGACGACAATATATAATGATCACCTTGCACATGGTCAAAACCCGTCATAGCGCCAGATATCCTATTTCGGCAGTGTATACCTACATTGCAGTTACGGCCGATCAGAGTTACCCTTTCATTGTTTTTTTTTTTTATCCTGGCTCGACAAAGTGACTACGCTACACCTGATGGTAAGTGTAGCGCAATCCAAGAATAGTGTCGACCAACGATAAACAATGTGTCCATCATAGGTCGGCAAGATCATGCCGGCCTGCCAAAGGGCCAAGGGGAGGGGAAGGAAAAGGGATAGGAAAAGGGCAAGCCCCCTGGGGAGAACCGGATATACACTGGCTGACCCTGGAACGCGACCCACAGAAGGTGGACCACTATGGCAGGTTTTAGCACTAGTGTACGGTGGTCGCTATCCGGGCGGATATGAATATCCTACCACCAGCAAATGTTTTGGACATGAATTAGTCCCATCCGCTTTAGTGTCCGTAAATATTTTTTATTGCGCATCCAATGCCACCATACTGAGAGCTTCAAATTAAAATCCAACTTCGCTAACGACATAATATTAAATCGAGCAAACAAACGCTCTACTACAATTTGGCAACATAGTTAATACAAAAAAAGCAGCCCCCCACTACGCCGTCCGCACAGCCGCTGGCCGCCTTCCATTTCCATTAGGGAATGTTTAGCTAAAGTGTTTCCCGAACTTGGACCCATTAGGCTGCTCTTTTTGTCTTTGCTTCTAACTAACTTTTTTCGTTTGTTCCCCTTGTTTGGTGGCTAAGTGTTTTTTTCCGTATGCAAGTTTCCGAATGACTAGTGGAAAAGTTACAGCAAATGGATTTTAGTGGCTATTTATGTTGTGAATTTTAAGTATATTCATTATTCTTGCTGTTTTTGAGTAATAATGTTGTTCCAGTAATTCAAGAAATGGGTATACTTCTTATACGCTAGATACTGTAGGCAGTGGCTTGGTTATGGCCATGCCTTGCAGAACTCCATGGGTGGTGGTGACTTTTCATATAAAGATAGATCTGATAATGGAGTACCTATGTCGCTGCCGGTCAACTGAATTTGCACCGACTCCAAAGAGACCTATAGATATTGTTAATTTTCAGTTTTCAGTGGCATTTTTTAGAAGTCGACTTTTAATTTTTGTTAAAACTTATTTTATTTATCTCTCTGGGCTTTAGTCACTTTTTGGTAATGCTATCTCTGACCTGAGCTGAATGCCAGTCCATCCCACATCTCACTTGATAGGCGACCCATAACTTTTCTGTTACATTACTCTATATGGTCTGACTCTCTCAATCTCTTCCTTCTTTAGATGATGCTACTAATCTCAAAATATCGTAAGAGTGATGTGCGAGCTAGTACCATGTAACGGAGTTAGGAATACATGGCAAGTTAAACATAAAAATATTATAGTAGTACGGGCGTGATCCACTATCCGACTCCCACATATACTGGAACTCTCATAATGTGGCCATATGATACGACTGCATTACAGTTACTAAACAGCACAATTAGCAGACTAGTTTGCTGTGTAACCGTTATGCTAACACTGGGCTAAATGAATGAAAATAACGTGTAAATATCTCAAGATTATTCGGCAATATTATATTTCAATAAACATCACAGACACCACTCACCGATCGCTAATAAGCAAGATTTACGCTCAGTATCGCTTTCCCGTCTGTGTACGTAATTACGGAAAATGCCACAACGCCGTAAGCAAACAACTTCAACGATAAATTGTAATAAAATGTAACACGAAACTCCATTATTTAGACGTCGACACCGTCCGTAATTCGTAAGTTCTGTAAAATTGAATTAAAGCTGTAAAAAGAATGGGTAATTATCGTAAAAACTGTGCAGAGGGCGCTAGATAAAACGAGCCTCCGCGGTGGTGTAATAATTATGTTATATCCCAACCTTTATCCAGGATTATAATTATGTAATGCCGAGGAATGGTGCCAAATGGGCTTTACAATTTGTTCGAGGGTTGCCCCGGTTTAATTCAACTTTTATCCACTGCTAGATACGGATTTTCTTCTCTAAGGAGGGTATCTTTTATTTCAGTTTTGCTTCTTGTATGCATTTTGTTTAAAAACTACGTAATATATGAGGGATAGAGCCGCGCTTGGCTACAGCTTTTTGTACTCGTTTAAATTTTTTTAAAGGATATTGAAACGACATATTTTGTTACATCAAGTTAATATTTATTAAATTCTTCTAGAGAAAGCATGTTAGAAATGGGCTATTCTTCTTTATGCTCTTGGAGAACCACCCACTTATACTTCTAAATAATAAAGCTACCTAGGCACCACTGGATAGATAAAACTTAATAATCATTTTTACTGCACTAAGATTATTTAAAATAAATGCTTAATTCAAAGAACACATTGGAAAAAATGTTCCAAATATATTTCTTAAGTTCTCTTTGCAGTAGAATAACATAGAGCTGGCTGAAAACTATTTTTAGACGCTCTTTATGGCTATAATATTTTTTAACTCGGAAGGTATATATATACATCATCTTATCAGTTGACACCAGTTTCATCGCCCTGACTACTCGATTCAAGTGGCGCTGTTAGATAGAATCATGCAATTGCGACGCATGGCCTAAGTCAAGCGATAGCTAAACGTTCGCTTTATGTGAATTATTAATGAAAATGGTCGCGCGATGTGCTCTTCTGTCTCGGTCGCATCGTACTTGTACAATTAAATACGAAGGAGACAGCGTCGCTGTCGTCGCGCGTCGCGGTCTTGGTCGCGCACCTAAGGGCTTTAGCCCGTAAAATACAATTGAAGATTTTAAATATTACCATAATATTTTTATAAGTTACACAATCCACTATAAAATTTTTCGAATACTGAAGTTGAAATACACTATTGTCCGGTCAGGTTTTAAGCGGTGCCATAAATTAACGTAGCACAATACACGCTGGATAAATCGTTGTCACGTAAGAATGTCGCATTAGGTGGGAGTGGGGGTACTCGCCCCCCCGGGCATGGGGCACGGGGGGCATGACGACATGGGGGCTTCAGTAGAGGTGGGAAGTAATAACTGTGGCACGCCGCAGTTAGCTTGCTGAGTTGTTATTGCTCTGTATTATTTATGTGGAGTGGAGACAATGTGACAGTTGGCTTAGTCGAGCCGTTTGCTTGCGAGAATTTCTTGCTATCTCCTGTGCAGCCTTTGCTACTAGGCTTTTATTGTGCATCGGTTGATTTTGATTATAAGAGCTATTGTTTCTTTGATGATTAAATTCTTTCTTTGTATAAATAAGGATATTTATGCACAAAAATTCGTATTTTATTTTATTAAACTAGAGGCAAATGAACTACACTGCCCGTAAACGACTATGATACCGGAATAATCATGGATTCGTTACCGGTATTAAAGTAAAGGAATAGGGATTGAAAAGGGGAGGAGATAGAGGAGTCTCCGGAATCTCACTCACCATGCGAAACGCAACAGCAAGCTGTCACTTCACGCCAGTTATCTACGAGACACTGGTACTGCCCCGGTCGAGTTGGCTCATTCATATTACAGACAAAATTGACTACAGGGTAGCTCTAGTTACTAAATTGTAAATTGTAAACAAATAAATGCGATTGCAATGCGAATGCTCGTCAAATAAATAAATAATATGTTACACAGAGGGATAATATTTCTCAATCATGTTTTTTCTATACATCTCACTCATCTTGTTTCGGAATATGTTGTCCTTTAATCTGAGTTAACAGAAAAGTTATTTACGTCATGTAATGGTGGACAAAAAAACAAACAGGCTAGCAGGAAATATAAAAAGCTTTCATGTTTTCGTTCATTAGACATTTCGGATAACTATATATTTTCTATTAATACTTTGTTCTGTTGCTGAATTATGATACAAACAAAATGTGTGTCTAAACTCACAGCTAAAACCCCCCGATGCCAAGTATAAAAATATTTCTGACGGTATGGAATGGTAGATTAGATATTTTTCAAATACAGCTATTAATTCCCTTCATTAAACTAGCTTTCAACTATAAAACCGCATCCAAATAGGTCGACTCGAGAGGCCGCCTTGATTAGTACCACCGCTTTGTCTATTTCTGCCACCAAGCAATAGTGTGTAAGCACTGTTGTGTTTCGGTTTGAGAGACGTTGAAGCCAGTGAAATTACTGGGCATTATAAGACTTAACATCTTATATCATGCCGAGCGAACTTTAGTGCCGTGCAGTGCTTTGTAATTTAAAATTCTGTGTGGTGTTCCTTCTGTTTATGGGGAGGCGATATCGCTTACCATCAGGCGAGCGCCTTGCTCGTCTCGTCATTCAATTAAATGAAAAAAAGACGCTACGCTGCCACAGACAAATATTTTACTACTATTATAAAGTTAAGTTATCTCCACCGCACATGTACACCCACAATATTAAAAGAATCATAGGCGAGTAGCCGACATTAAAGGGAAGGGATAATTAAGGAATTGAGAAAGGGAGGGAGATTTGGGCCTCCGGATAACTCACTCACCATACGAAACGTAGCAGCCCGCTGCTACTTTACGTCGGTTTTCTGTAAGACAGTAGTAATGACCCGGTCAAGCGGGCCCATTCGTGCTATAGACAAAACTATCTAAAACGTGGCTCTACGAGGATGTCTCTACCATTTTTAATTAAACCTGTATATAAATATGTTTTTAATAACCATGATCGTATAATTTGTGATTCGTTAAATGAAATCCAATAAACTTGCAAAATTGAAGTTGATTCATAAACTTCAACATAAACATTTGAGTTTGTACTCAGAAATTGGCCTCAAGTGTCTGGAGGCAGCGATCGGCCGTGTGTTTACTCAGACCGTTTGTTCAACGGATGAGGGAGATAAAACTATATTTATTGCGTATTCAGTACTCTGCATGTTTGCTTTTATCATAAAACAACGTTTTGCTATTTGTCGGTGGCTTGCGGTTAGTTATTTTCTTATCAATGAGACAAACCCCAGTTACCCCATTTATTGGGATGCCAACCAATAAATAAGAACATTTTTGCTGTATCATTTCTGTCTGTTGCTATGATTTTTGTTTTATCTTTCTTTTATTTTTGCGGATGAGTGTCTTATTTGTATGAGTAGCCTCGCGAGAATCCTCTTGAGCTTATCCTTACAGTTCGTTTGGACGCATTGAATATTGACAAAATCGAAAGCCCTACTAACTATCAGAACTCGATTGTTGATAGGGTTGCCAGATGATCGGGAAACGCACGAATTCTCCCAATATTTCATACAACATACATACGCACTCATGTTACAGACATGAGTGCCTGAATGAATTGAATCCCTGAAGGGGTAGGCAGAGGTGTAACCAGTCTACCCACATTTCGCCAAGCCTATTTCCGTCTCATAATGTGATAAGGGGTGAGGCTATCACCATACTGGACACAAATCTCAGACTCTGGGCTGATACTAAGCATTTTGTGATAGAAACTCCATATCCCTTTTACTCGACTCGGGAATCGAACCCGAGACCTCAAACAGTAGTCTTAACGCGTATGCAATACAGTTGTATTCTGATTCGGTAGTGCAGGTGCAGTCAGTTTCATACAACTCCCGATAATATACAAAAAATCCTTACAAACAGTTTCTCGTAAAGTTACATACCGATCTTCTTTTTATTTAGAATAATATTGAATTTAGATCGAGTGGGTATCTATATTTAAAAGTCTTTCAGTCGAAGGATGACATTAAAAATAAAAAGTAATATTTTTATTCTTAATATTCATTTGTCATGACAGCTCCAAAATCCCAACATTCTAAAATGTTGTTCAGATATTTCAGTGATCCGATCTGGCAACCCTAATCGCTTATCTATCTGACCCGTGGGTGTAGTTATTATGATAAAATATACAGGTATTGTGTACAGTTCGGGCTATTTTTAGTTTTTTTACGTACTTCGTTACTTTTTGTTAAAAGAATTTAGCGCAAAAAATACATTTAAGAACGTTATCCTTGAAGCTAGGCTAGGGCTTAGGACCCAATCCACTGGTGATTGAATTACAAAAATAGACGTAGTACCGACTATTATTCTGTAGTTATAGTTATAAATAATATATTATACACTCCTTTGCAAAAAAAACGGGCGGGTTTGATTTTTTAACATTATTGGTAATAATTTAGTTCTTCAGAGGTTTTAATAGCCAAACTATGTTACTGGCACTTAATAAAGAGTCTGGGTATGAAAAAAAGTTCATTCCAAATTCAAAACTTTTGTTTTTTAAATTATTAATCCCTTTTTCATTTTGTGACACTTTTCGCGGGTTTGCGGTTAAAAGGTTATCAAGCAACTAAAAGTAACTTTTCGTTATTTTTAGTACAACAATTTATGTTTATCGCATAATTCTGCCTTATTGTGACTTAAAACAGATATCTTTGTGTCTATCGTAATGGCAGAAAAAGCAATGAGAGCTAGTAAAATTATAGCGCTGCTGGAAGAGGGGTGTAGCCAATGTTACGTCTCACAGCGGTTAAACGTGAGTCGTTCAACCGTACAAAGAACCTGGACTCGATACCAAGAGACAGGTTCCGTTCAGAGAAGGCAAGGTTCTGGGAGAAAACGTTGCACACAGCCGCGAGACGATCGCTTTTTAGTGACTCAGGCGCTGAGGAACCGCAAATGCAGTTACATAGACCTCAAAAGAAACCTTGAAGAGGTACGAGGAGCACAAGTTAGCCTATGGACTGTGAGGAGAAGACTTTTAGCTGCTGATATACGTAGTCGACGACCAGCGCGGGCCCCCAAGTTACTCCGTGAGCACCGGATTGCGCGGTTGAGGTTCGCTAGAAATTGCCTATCTTGGACACCAGGTAACTGGAGTAGCGTACTCTTCTCCGATGAGGCTCGAATTTGTCTGCATGGTGAGGACCGACGTCGGCGAGTGTTACGAAGACCAGGGGAACGCTATGCCGATGTGTGTTTTGAAGAAATCACCCCTTATGGTGGAGGGTCCGTTATGTTTTGGGCGGGCGTAACTTCCAACTATCGTACCGAGATAGTATTCATAGAAAATGGCTCACTAAATGCGCATAGGTACATAACAGAAATCCTTTCTCAAAATGCACAACCCGCACTGACTGTAATTGGTGAAGATGCCATTTACATGGACGATAATGCTCGGGCCCACCGTTCTGGCGACGTAGATGCTTATATGCAAGAGGTCGGTATTCGTCGTTTGGATTGGCCAGCGCGGAGCCCCGACCTTAACCCCATTGAGCACGTTTGGGACCTCCTAAAAAGGCGAGTACGATCTGTCCAACCACCTCCACAAAACATCAGAGAGCTTAAACGTGTAATCTCGACTGAGTGGGAACACATTCCACAGGACACCATCAAAAGCCAGGTGGGAAGCATGCCAAGACGATTACATGCCGTAATCGCTGCAAGAGGAGGTCATACTCGTTATTATTTTTTATTTTTTAATGTCTCTTTTATTAAAATACCATAAAAATACTCGTAGTCTTAATTTCATTATACCCATAAAAATGTCCATTTTAACACGGCTCTCTGTTTACATTGACTAAAACACCGATACCAGGATAAAAGTGTTAAAAAACTAGATTCTCATTGATAATAAGAAATTTCTAGTCATCCAAGCTAATGACATACTAAAAATATAATAATATTTACCCATAGAAAAGCTAAGGTAAAGTGTGTGTGTAAGGTGCCCGTTTTTTTTGCAAAGGAGTTTAGTTATAAAAAATAATAAATAAATAAATACACCTAACAGTCACACACACAGTCCTGACCCCACACTAGGTTTACCTGTATCGTGGATATTAGCAACTACGAGGGACTTGCTGTCCCGCAACACCCAGGCCCGAAACAAATATTTATGGATCACAAAAACATTTGTCTCAAGAATCGGAACCCACGTCCTCTCACTCACAGCTACTCGCCCACTGCGCCATGATGGCTATCAATAAATAAGTAAGTTATAAATAAATACAGCTTACAGCCTACAGCACACACATAGTCCTGACTTCATCTATGAATATATAACTAGCTTTTCCTTGCGGCTCTGCCCGCGTGATCTGCTTTTGCCGGGGTAAAAAGTAGCCTATGTTACTTAGTGATAATGTAGCTTTCTAACGGCAAAAGAATTTTTGAAATCGGTCCAGCAGTTCTTAAGTTTATTCGTTACATACAAAAATACAAATCTTTCCTCTAATAATATTAGTATAGATGTAGATTACTTGTCCTGAATGACTGATACTTCAACGCAAAGCCTAAACTGCTGGGGATATAAACTTGAAATTTTGACAGTTGATGCCTTTTACGTTGTAAGTACTCACTAAGAAAGGATTTTTGGAAATTTCACCCCTATGGGGATAAAATAAGGGATGAACGGTTGTATGGTAGTATGCCTTTCACGCGGACGAAGGCACGAGCGGATACTGAATCTCGACTCAAGACTTTAGTGTGGAATAAGTACATAGATACTATGTGAGTGACTGTTGTGTATATTTATTTGTATTTTTTTATTCTTATAGTTCTCGTCAATCTTCATGGCCGCTATTTAGTTAGTCACGAGCTGCGTACCGATCATAAGGTCACGTTTATATTCCTGAAGGGTTAGAAATCCTTTTTCACCTGGCACGGCAAAGTGTCTACACTGTGCCTGATGTTATGTACAATGCAGTCCAAATCTAATACCAACCGTCAAAAGACATTGCGTTCCGCGACAGTCGGTAGAATTATGACAGCAAATGAATATATTAAATGAACGAAAATAGTCTAAATGTAATACAAACAATATCCACATACGAATTCCAAACGGCTCCCGGAATGAAAGGTCATTTATTACGAAACTCTGTACGAGAAGTTGACAAAAACCGGTCACTAGTGGAGTGCTCGCAATCGATATGAGGACGATAGTGATGGGTATAATCACTGTCGAACTGAAGTAGTTATCGATGTTGATAAACTGACAAGATAAATCAATTATACTTTAAACATGACATATTATATGGTCCTAGGGGTGTACATACTAGGCCGCACCTTGCAGTCTTCAAAATTAAATATGCGTTCACCTAGCACTTGATGCCTGAATTTAGACTAGCCATTTTCATTGTACGGGTATCTAGGGATGTTTTAATAGTCATAAAGTCAAAGTTACGTTCACAACCGTTCGTAGTTCGTAGCATGTGAGTTTCTTAAGCCAGCTTAAACCATTTTATACAACAAATAAAATGTTTTTATTATATATTTGAAATAACCATCTAATGAAAACCTTAAATGCGGTAATAATTTTATTACTACAGAAACGAGGTGTAAATATAATTGAGCTTACCGACACATTGAAATTGTTTATTTAATACCCAAAACACCTCTAAAAAGAGGGAAATTATACATAACATTACGATCTGTGGGAAATCGGGTCTTAGTCAAATAATTTAAGCGGCCAATTAAATAGCACCCATTGATTATAAAAATATACACATTTGGCGTGTTCAGGTGAACAAAGTTCTGAGTGACTAAGTTAGACTCTTAAAATATCAAATTTAGTTTTCACGTGAGACACTTTATCTTACTTAGTAGCATTTATCATTGTAATAGTTCAACCAATAAATAACAAATTTCAGCAATCTAAATGTCTAACTTAGTCACTCAGAACTTTGTTACCCGAACACGCTTATTATGTTGTAATATTCACCAAAAAATATATAGCTACCAAAAAAAACCTATATTATGTATTATATACTTAATATATTAGTAAGTTATTTTAGTAGCTATTTTTCTTACCGTTCACCTGCGAGATAAAATATCGCTGGTATCAACGACATTTAACAACACTACACAAAGTCGACAAAGGTCCCCGATATTTTACGAGAGCCAGCCCTGGGGCGATTCCTAATATATTTCTTGGTACAATACGAATCCATTGTTCATTTGGCCAAGTTGATTAAATATATATTCCCATGGTAACATGTGGTCTGTAGAAATTCTTCGTATTATTCGGAACAAATGTGAGGGATTAAAATAGAATACAATATTATATTACTCTATAACGTTGATATGTGTTGTAAGCATTGTTTTGGTATAGTATATTTAGGAATTTAATGAGATCAAATTTAAATAATAAGTCACAAATAAAATGATCATTTTTCAAACCAATTTATTTTACTCACAGAGAACTAACTCGTGTCAGAATTAACCAGTTGTAGGCCTTACTTTAATTGTATTTGTATACACGCTCAATATGATTATCTACGACAGTATTACTACTAGTATAATGACGACAACGACGGTCACTAAGGTCTTCACTGCGCGACGATGGAATGGAAACTGTAACATGTCTTTTTTTTTTCGATTTGGCGTTGTACTGTTAGCATGACTCGAGTGGGCTTTCTACAGCTTCACCGGACTTTCGGGCGAACGCTTTAGGCGCTCTCAACCCTTAAATAACATGTCAAGTCGTGCGCCTCTTTTATACATAATTTTAGGTGTATCTACCCGATGACAATTTTATAAACACCGTTCGCACAGACTAAATACTGTATAATAATTATGATGATAGTTTAATTAAATTTGCAATATCTAAATATAATATTATAATAAATAGAAGGTGGTAGGTCACTCATATGCGAGAGGCCGTCTGGGTTGGTACCACCGCTTTGTCTATTTCTACCACCAAGCAACAGTGTGTGTGCAACTGTTGTGTTTCGGTTTGAAGGACATTGAAGCCAGTGAAATTACTGGGCAGTATGAGACTTAATATCTTATGTCTCGGGGTGACGAGCGCAGTTTAGTTCGATGCAGTGCTTTGTAATTCAAGGTTCTGTGTGGTGTTGCTTCTGTTTATGGGCAGGCGTGGCGCTTACCATCAGGCGAGCGCCTTGCTCGTCATTCAATCAAATAAAAAAAAAACACCTTACTGCTACAAAAACCTTAAAAATACTACAAAGCAAAAGCGATTACTTATTACTGATTATATTGTGACTATACATGAGTTAACTTTGAATTGAACTTTCCATAAAACCGTATAATATTATTCTTCCAGATCAACTTCTATTTAAATCGTACAATTTTTTGTTCTCAGGTCCGGTAGCAGCTTCAATTTTCATCATCGCAATATGCAACATAATTTCCATCCACCACATTATACTAAGGTAAGTTTTAAAATTGAATATAAAAAATATATACCAACGCCCAATTACCGAAACGCAATTAAAAATATTTAGGTAATAACATTTCATATTTCTATCACGATTTCAAGAAAAAATAGTTTAATTCATGTAACAGAAAAAAAAAACGAAGAAAAAGTATAAAAACAACTAATAGTTCGAATCGAACCCGTGGCTTCTTGTTTAAGAACCGGCTACTCGCCCATTGCGCCACGGAGGCTGTCAACACTAATAAAAAATGAAAAGCTTTAAAAAAATATATTCGTTTATAAGCAGTTTCTTATGTCATTCCAAGATAAATTGGATTTCAGACACAAGATATTCATGTAATTGAAATACCTACAACCTATATTGCCATCGTGAAATCCGTATTTTCAAGAAAACGAAAAAAAACTCGAAACTGAATGTCGCGTAAGAATGATCTCATTATACGATCTTACTGAATAATGTCGTAATTTCACATAATCACGGACTTTAGTTCAGACCTAATGCTTTCGTAAGTTGGTTATATTATGGATATTAGATACAATTTAGGTACATTAACATAGCTCACCATATTGGTTTAGTAACAGCCTATTTACTAATATTAGGCTAAGAAACTGGAATGTCCTGGATTTGATCCCAAGTCGAAGAATTTAAGAATGTGAAAGTCCGATGAATAAGGTACTTTTTAACGACATCCTAAAATCCACAGTCCCCTATTTTGAGACGCAGTGTCGCTCCTTCAAGAAAAGGTAAAATGACTGTGTCCGGAATTGGGTTGGTGTTAAAATAGCTAGTGTCAGTCTTGTAAAGGTCTCTCTCGCATCGTGTCATTTAACCGATTAGAATTTTCACAGAATATACTATTATGGCGAAAGTAAATAATAATACATTAAAAAGTTTAAATTTACGGATGAGGGTACGAAACTCTTAACGCGGGTGTACGACTCGCACTTGACCGGCTTTTCCTCGTTTAACTTAAAATGTAAACAAATTTCATGTTTGTTTAAAACTGTCACTTTCATCATGGGCGCGATGCCGACCTTAAAGGAAAGGGATAGTTAGGGATTGGAAAGGGGAGGGGATTTGGGCTTCCGGATCTCTCACTCACCATACAAAACGCAGCAGCAAGCCGCTACTTCACATTGGTTTTCTGTGAGACATTGGTAATGACCCGGTTGAGCCAGCCCATTCATGCTGTAGACGAAAACTGTCTACAGCGTGGCTCTACCACTCAAACTCAACTGTCTAGTGCCTACCATTAGAATTAAGCCCGTGTCACTTTATTTTTGCAGGATCCTGCGATGATGCCTGGCCGCGGGCGTGTGAGCTACCACTGGATACATCCAGTTTGTAAATAAGATTTTTTAAATAACTCAGACAAATATAATATTAATGAACTTCTGTAGGAAGCACGTATACGGATATCGTTCGTATGCCTATCGAGTATGGATGATAAATAAGATCTTTTTTATTTACTCTATTCTGAGATGTTTAGGTATATGTTTAGTTTATAATTGTTGGGTATTAGATATATATTATTCGGCATTCAAATCCAAGTAGCCAATTTAGTGTACCTACTAATGTTTTTTGTTTACTTTTTTATTATGGTTATTTTACGCCTATAATCATACATGCTTTAATAATGTAAGTCCGATTTTCGCGACAATCTTTAATCTTAATAACCACTAAACATGTTTATTATGGTGCTGCCACACCGGTGTTATAAAATGTTAACAAACATTTTCTAAAATTAAACATTTATTAACATTATCTAACATTGTCATAAAAGGTATCAATTTTTTGTTAACAAATGTTTAATAATGTTTAGTAAACATTTTATAACATTTTATAACAGCGGTGTGGCAGCACCATTAATGACAAATATTTATAAGGTTTAAGGATTGTGGTTTAAATCGGTCTAAGTTTTAAAACTAATACAAAATTTAAGGAAATTGATTTATCATGTGATAATTATTCAGTTCCTGTGAATCTATAAATAGCGAAAAATATCTATATTTATGTTGGCACTTATGCTGTTTACACACTGACTCGAATCATCGTGTCATTAGAGGATTGCTTTCGAGGACAGGATATAGTATCAAAGAAATTAAATAAAAGTACAAGTATGTAAGCATATTTTCTTATTATTTACATTTTATATTATGCACATTCTAAGCTATGTCCACCCTCGTACGCTTTCGTCTTTAACTTGCGGCTATGAGCGCATACTCAAGTCTATAAAACTGAACGACGCTTGTCCCGCAAAGACACCCAGAAATATTATTATGATCAGATAAAAAATCAGAGTAATAAGCAAAGTGAAGACTAAAGTATACAACTCAGGGCATAGTTTTATTTAATAAATATAATTTGAGTATGGAGCGAAGATGTATAATATTTCTTCCTAAGTGAAGTTTGTAATGGTAATCGATTCAGTACCGTGATATTTGCATGTTTGAATTATGTGTCTAGATTTTCTGGATTTCAAATGAAAGTGTAGTCAATCATATTTTAATCTCAACAGTATGTGCCAGTAAAATAATTTTTACTATACATAGTTTAATTCTAAACACAACGAAATTCGAACATTAATAATTATTACTTTTAACTTTTTTTTTCATAAACTGTATTTAATTAGGGTTTGGTTGATGCAGCCTAAAAGCTCTGTGAGGTAGGTAGATTTTTCATGTTTAGTAAAGGATCTGTTATTTTCTGTAAAAAATGCACGATCGTAACTAACATCATGTTCCAAAGGTTGCAATAATCATCATCTTAGAGGTTTAAATGTGTAAAATAATACAATATTATTATACTTTCTACAATATATATTTTGTTCACGAAAAAATATATTGAATATACTGCCATTTTTTATACGTTTCAATTCTGAATAAATAAATTAAGTAATTAATTTGTGTCATATTCAAAGAACTAGACCATTAAAACAGATTCAAAAATTAGAACAAAAAGTTTAATAATTCAATCGACAAGTTTTCAAATAATCATTTACTCTATTGCGGAATCTACCTACCGCAAACCAGCGTACTACATTATAATAATATGAATAACTTGTAAATAATGATTATGTAAAATAAATATATTTAAATGTCCCTATTATAAAATATTTAATTGTGTGATCCTTAGGATATAGTAGACGAAAATTAGTAAACATGAAAATTACTTTTGTTATAAGTATTTGTTGTGAACGGAAATTGTAATAGCAATTCCCACTAATGCCATCCGGAGGAAAAATGTTGTATCTACATACATGATATATGAAGATACATGCTATGTGTAATTATATGCTGCTTGCATGCTTAATTATATGTGTAAAATCATTAAAAATACGAAGTAATTTTTTTTATTTTGTTTTAAAATTCACGAATTTGGTGATATTGGTAGTGAGCCTAAATGTCTTTTTTACCAATATCCTAATCAAATTCGTGTATAGTCGACTTTGTAATAACAAAAAGCACAAACATATTTTATTTCATATATTAGCAAATTCAAATAGCATGATCCATATTTTTTTTATAAAACACACATAAAATGTAGAAGAATTCGTTTCTAAAATTAAATAATGAATTTAAGAAATGGCATTAGTACCACATTTTCCTTTGGATGACTTTTATACAAGATCCCACTGCATAATTGCTGTACTCATTTTTTTTATTTAAACGCGTTTATTATAGGTATGTATGGTATCACTTATAAAAAAATAAGTTACCATATGATCATCAAATCCATAATGTATCCTAGAAGTAATAATTTACACCTGGCTACCAAGAGGTTGGGGCTAAATGAGAAATGGCAACCCTATTTGGGTTCACATATTATTATCTCTCTTGGAAATGAAATTTAATATATCTTAAGCAATGTATATTCCTCTATTATAAATTAACTAAAAAAGCATTTTACGCAGCGGGATCCTAAAATGTTAAGTGTATATGTATGTCAACCTAGAGTAACTTAGACTAGATATTATACACAGTGATTCAATACAAAAGAATTAAATAGAATTGTGAACTATGAAACTAAACTACGTCGGATTAGTAGACAAGATATTAAACTGTCGAATAAATCACCTCATAAATATATTCAAGAAACCCAAATAATTAATTCTTTATGTTAAAAGATGGCTATACCTATAATAAAATGTTTCATAATTTGTATTGTATTGTTATATACATATTTGGCAAAGGAAACAAATAATCATTTGAGATCTTGAACAATTCATTGATATCCCACATGCTCTTTTTTTAAAGAAATTTAATTTTTTTACTTACTAAGATTTGAGAATAAGATAATGATTACGTTTTAAAGACCATAGCTATCGCTAAAGTTCTGAAATGAGAAAATCAAAGAAGATTTTTTTATTCGAAAAGACACAAAATAAAACTAAAGTGACAGTCACAAATAGCGTCAATTCATTTACTGTACTTTACTGCGGAAAACTTGTCAAACAATATAATTTTGTCAATACAACTATAGTACTAAGATGGTCACAAAATGAGCCCACATCCCTAGAGAAAATGATTGTACGGTTTAAAGCGATGAAAAAGCTATCGTTTCTCAAACTAAATTATCAATTTTCTTCTGTTAGTGATGATACATTTGCAACAGGATTAATTTAGACATTTAAAATTTTTCGAAAAGTATGTAGGTACCTGTTATTAAGTTAGGGTATTGATACGACATTTTTAATGGCATTAATCACGAGACAAGAGATTGCTCGCCTGATGGCTTGCAATTACAACTTCGTATTATAAACTCAAACTGCACGGCGTTGGACTGCGCTCATCGTATAGTGACGTAATGCCTAGTAATTTTATTGGCTTGAATTTCCTTCAAACCGGAATACAACAGTGCTTGCACACTTCTGCTTGGCAAATAGACATTACGATGGTCTCTATACAGAAGGCCTCTGAGATACGATGAACCTAGTATTTAATTTGTTTATTGAGTTTTTGCATCAAAGTAAATACAATAAATTAATTTATACTATACAATAAGCCATATAAGTTAATTATTAATTTAATCTATAGGTACTTAATTTCTGTTGTTACAAAAATAAGGAACATTAGATATATAACCACAAACAAATGTATTGGTTTTTTCAGTTATTTTAAATCATACTCATGTATAATATTGTAAATCGAATCATTACGTACCTACGCCAATATAGTTTGTATAGATACGGATATGAAAGAATGGTTGTAACAAAGTATTATGTAATTAATGAAGTTGTAGACAATATTAAAATCGTATAAGTACCTAGTCTACGGAGATTTCTGTAACTGTTGTTAGGTTAACGTCTTTATGAATTGAATATTCATTTTATATAAACTTTAATATAGCTACTAGATGGTATTTTGTTGTGTACGGATAAATTTTATATGGTGGAGTTTCATGTTTGTTTGTTTGCTCAATGATGTAATTTCATTTGATGAAGTCTGTTAAATAAATTATTAATATAATTCTGTGTGTTATTGTTGATCATTTTCATTTGCGCTCATCTTAGGCAAAATGTGATTTCCCGCGGCACAGCTTAACTTAATTCCTTCTGGACGTTTCAATTAATTTTATTTTGTTTCTTACCTGTGATAAAATATTATTTTGTACGTTGTTTTTAAATCTTAAGGTAAATCCTTATTAGCTATATTTCGTATACTTACATAACTTAAAAAAAGAAAGCAACTGTATAATATAACACAAAAAAGAAATTAGTAGTAAGTTTAACCTTACATGAAAATATAACAGGGGATTTTAAGGAATATTGCGTCATTTATTTCATTCACCTATTTGGCCGAAAAGAAAGTGAACAGACTAATGGTATGTTCTTTATTGATCACCATAACGTCTACGTCAGAAGCTCGCAAAGTTATTTGACTTACATCTCCCTTATTTGTACAAACTAAAGAAAATTCGCAGTATACAGTTAACAAACCTACTTTTAAGTATCAGGTAAGGTATTTACTACTTCAACGGGACCGCTATGATTACATTTCATCTCGATGTTTCTATTTCTCGGCCTAATATTAGAAATAGTGAACCGCTAGTCACAAGCAATGTTTTAATTCTACTTCAAAATTACAAAAAGGTAATGGTGTTAGGTAGGTACTACATACTAATTTATATAATTAATAAAACCTATGGCGAAGATTCCATTTGAAGTCCTAATTTAAATCAATTTTGTCGTAATATTCAGCCCATGACCCTCGATGCAAATACCCTCCCCCTTTATAGGTCTTGGTTTTTTTTATAGCATAGGCCGGCAAACGAGCAAATAGGTCACCTGATGGTAAGTGATCTCCACCGCCCATGTACGCCCACCACCAGAAGAATCATAGGCGCGTTGCCGACCTTAAAGGAAAGGGATAATTAGGGATTGGGAAGGGGAGGGGATTTGGGCTTCTGGATATCTCACTCACCGTACGAAACGTACTTTACGTCGGTTTTCTGTAAGACAGTGGTAATGACCCGGTCGAGCCAGCCCATTCATGCTGTAGACAAAACTGTCTACAGCGTGACTCTACCACTCTCCCCACTTATCAATACATATGTAATTGTAATTACAATTAATGTTTGCGTCTATTCTGTGATACGTTTACCCATCTGTACTCACAAAAGCGTCATACAAAAATCCACACCTAGAAGTGGTTTAATCACAAACAACATCTCAAACTAAAATCTCGGCGGATTATCGTCGTACAATTAAACACGGCGTAAACTCACGCCGAGATAGCGACGTGTAAAATCTTACGCGGGTGTCACAACATCTTTAGTACAGCAGGTACTTCAATACGTAGCATAAAGCAAAGTCGCTATCTCCCTCTGTGTGTCTGTTTGTCCGCGCATTTCTCCTAAACTATACAAAGGATTTAGATGCCTTTTTTTATTATATAAAGGAAAACAAGCAGTAGCATACAGAGATACATAAAGAGCTTAAACTAAATATAGCTAATTATATATGCTACCCACAATGTTCTCCACAGATTACATATTTTATAATTTAAAATAGTTCGCGGATGTTGTACTTAGAGTATTCAATTATATAAACAAACAGAAGAAAGTGGACAATCATAAAATTCAGAATTTTGAAGGAACAAGGACAAAAGAGATAACACAAATGATGAAAACAATGTAACAAATGAGTAATTATAGAACTAACCTGATTTCAAATGCATTTTTGTTTGAGATTTCGATTCTAGAACTTTTCAGACTTCGGGACGGAAATTAGCTCGGCAAACCGTGGATGCACTAATTACACATCTACCTGCCTCTTCGGGGATAACGGCGTAAGCTTATCTTTATCAAGTTATTCATTAAGTACAAATATAGCATTTGCCTTAAATTCAAAATTTATAGTGAGTCCTCTGTATCAACTTTTATTGCGTACCCGCACAGATAAAGCGAGCGCTTACAAATATTACCTGGCAAAATTACAGGTATTACAGTGAAATTACAGGTATTACAGTGTAATCGCAAGTATTACAGTGGTGAATATCCCGGCTGTTAGATTACAATATGGTGACAGATACTATTCGACTCCAAGAATGTACTGAGATTAATTGAAATAATTTTAATATACGACATATTAAAGAACAGTTGTTCCTTAACTTTGGAACAATGGAAATGTGAACACACAGCTTTTATTTTGAACCAACTTCAAAAAGTATGGGTCTCTCAATGTGTTTTTGTGTATGTTCTACTAATAAAATCCATTATATTAAACTCAATGTCATGCACTGATTTGGATGGTTATTTTTTGTTTGAATAATTGTCTTTCCGAGATGGCCCCGTTTATATGATGAAGGTGAAATTTAGAAAATAGGAAACTCTTCAACGAATCGCATCGCAATGCTGGTTTTGAAATTGGTCCGTGTAGTTTTTGACTGATGATTGTTATTTATAACTAAAACAAAATTATTTGATTAGAGCCTACCATATACAATTACTAACTGATTGATTGACAAATTCATCAACGCCAAAACCAAACTGTTGGACGTACAAATCTGAAATGAAAAGATCTTTTTGATATTCCATCTCTAAAGAGAATGATAAAGTATGTATGTTAATTATTTTTTGGGCATATTTATGTGAAACTTGATAATTAATTTTCAACACAATTAACGAAACAGAGTTTTTACCTATATCAGCGTTTAACGAAACCAAAGGAGGTGGAAGGATCTATTGCGGGCCATGCCGCCAGTGAAAGATAGTCCTAACTTTAATAAAATTGAGGCCGTATCAAACAAAAATAGAAACTTAGCAAGTAACAGAATCGCAAGAACCAACAAAAAAGATAATCGAGCAATTTAAAGAGGTCCTAAATCAATAATCTCGCATACAATCTCGAGGATTCTATCCAAGATCGAAAAATCTCACGCGAAAACACCGGACATACAGCTAAACAAACGCGGATCTCCCGAGCGGATCCTGTCAAACGTAATAAGCTCCTTTGAGAAGCGTTAGTCACGTAACAAATGAAGGAATACACGAAAATACGCGAATATTTTCATCCTCTTTTGGTTCGTGCTTCCTACGAAAGTATTCTGGGTATGTTCGCGGTATTAGTACTGTTAATAAAATTCGAATGAATTTCAATGTTACAATACCTTTGTTCCTGCTTAATTTCAATTGAAGATGTTTTGTATTCTTTTGCAATTTGTTCTGTATTTAACGCCTTTACAATTTCAACAAGTGTAACTAACTCAGACTTTTACTAGACTAATCTCCTCCCCATTAATTTTTGGTGATATTTTTTACAGCAAAAGCTGGCAATCAAGGAAATGGGTCACCTTATTGTAAGTAATCTTCACTGCTTATGGACGCAAACGAATCGAAGAGTTATTGGGCCATTGACCATAAAGAAAAGGGACAATTAATGGGTTGGGAAAGGAAAGCTGTATTTGATCTTCCCCAGCTGTTACTTTACCTCGGCTTTATATTATACAGTGGTAATAACCCGATCAAGACTACACATAATATCTTAAGGAAACAGCCTTCAGAATCGGCAATAGAGATTTTACGGAATCTAAATAATGTATTGTAACATTTTATGGATTCAATAAATATTTCAAATTCATGCTGTAGAAAGAACTGTCTACAACGTGACTCTGCTTACAAAATATTTATACTATTCTTTTATTTTCATAAGTTTTTCGTAAGGACTTTTGAGTTTCGTCATGATTACATAAAAATATCACTTACTAACGAAGACTACAATCAGTGACCTTAACTGGTATCGAGTCTGCATCACAAAGTCGGCGGGTGCGCGGCATGCTTTGACTCCTGACTCGTCTTGCAGTAAATACGTATTGAGGTTGTCGCGAGGTGGCTTTGCAATATATTTATATAAGGGTCGACATATAAGCGATAGCGGAACAATCTCTCGATAACTCATGTAACGAAATGATTATTCGACTATTCATCATCATCGTCGGCCTGTATTGACCCACCGCTTGTGCCACAGATCTTTGTTCTGCACAAGTCGACATCTCTCCTGAGATAAGTTGTATGTCGTCCACCCATCGGGCAGCTGATCTGTCAATGGATCGTTCTCAAATGGTATCCACTCTATCAGGAATCTACTCCACTTGCAGTCATCACGTTTAGCAACATGTCCCGCCCAACGCGACAAAGCGGTGGTACCAACCCAGACGGCCTCTCGCATACGAGGGACCTACCACCTTCATCTATTATTAGATCTAGAGAGGTGTCCTTAAACACTGTCGTAGTAATTTGTGTCATTAAGAATGCCTCGTTCTCCTTACAAAGTCTAATCAATATAAGCTAATGGAAATTAGCTTCTAAGACGGCACATCGCGTTAAATAATTATTTAACGGGTTTCTCGTATATCATTGGTGAAAAATTAACGGAATGAACTGACATTGATGACGCAATTTTACTTCTATACAGCCCGTCTAGGAGTTTACAAAAAGATCTTTGGACTTAATTTCAAAAATACATTTAGTGACTTTTCATTTCAAATACTCTGAATAACTGGCTTGCACCCGATATAGCTTCACAGTTCCCTTTAAGCAAAAGCCCAAAACATCTGAGCTAAATGAAATTTTATGACAGTCTTTTGTATACGACATACGTAGGTAACTAGGCAACTTTTGGTTTTCACTGTAGGCCGGCAAACGAACAAGTGGATCATTTGATAGTAAGAATTCCACGGCCCAAACGTAAACGATACCAGAAGTATCATAATACGTTAAGGATAATAAAGGAGGATTGGGAAAGGGAGTGGGAATTTGGGCTTCCAGATAACTCACTCACCGTTCAAAACGCAACAAAGTCCAAGGTACCCTATACTACAAAAAATGACTCTAAGTCATGAACGGATGGAGGCATAAAGGACGAGGAGAATCATAGCAAAGACATTGTCTACAGGCCACTTTGTGCCCCAACATTAATATAGAATAAAAATGCATTTTTTTATCTGATTGAATGACGAGACGAGCAAGGCGCTCGCCTGATGGTAAGCGCCACGCCTGCTGATATACAGAAGCAACACCACACAGTAAAAAGAACTGTAGTACTGCATGGCACTGAAGTGCGCTCGTCACGTCGAGACATAAGATGTTAAGTCTCATAATGCCCAGTAATTTCACTGGCTTCAATGTCCTTCGAAACACAACAATGCTTACACATTGTTGCTTGGCGGCAGAAATAGACAAAGCGTGGGTACCAACCCAGACGGCCTCTCGCATACGAGGAACCTACCACCTACAATGCATGCTTGGAGATCTATTGTATTTATTATAAGTTAGTTTAAATATTAGTATAGTTTAAAACATAGCACTTGATAGAACGTTGATCAGTGCCATTTAAAACCTATACGTTATAGGTAAAGGTACATCAGTTGGTGAAACTTACGATACAAAGATGTAAACTTACAATAATGAATGTACGTATTTTGTACTTAGATCATGAATAATGAACGACATATCTTTCGTTATTTTTCTATGTAGTTTCCCAAATCTAAGTACCCGTGCTTGTTCTGAAATCTTATAAAACTTATTCTCCATTAGCAAAAAGTTTTGATTTCAAATAATATACTTTATTTTCGCTCTCAAACTATACTCGCTAAAACTTAAACTCCAAGTGAACTGAAGAAAACATCTCAATTCGCTCCAAAGTTACCTTGCGGTTTGAAGCGCATTGTTAATCTATGCAAGGAATATTCGATAGATTTTCAGTAGGTAGTCTTAAAAGAACACTTCTGTGTAACTTTGGGAACTTGCTCTTTTGCTGTGCTCAAAACTTTGCTTTTTCATGATCTTGTTTTCACGTTCGACATCGTTCATATTTCGTAAAGTGGGTTTGTGAGTTTCGAAACGAATGAAATTGAATTTAATGTAATCAGATTTGTTAGAAATAAAATACACTTCACTTTGGTCTCTAGAGCTCGAACGAGGAACTAGCGCTGATAATCTTAAAAAAGGTGGAAATAAATATGAAAGAAAGATTAATTCATGATAAATTGATCTACATTTCTAAACTTCGTGTGATTAAGTATGTTGGTTTCCTCACAGAATTAGTTTAATTGAATTATCACGTAAATGTGACTTCGCTAAATTACAAATCAGTTTTAATTTGATTACGCTATTGAGTTATAAAAATATATTACACTTGACAGCGTCTATGGCGCAGTGGGCGAGTAGCCGGCTGCGAAGTGAGAGGCCCTGGGTTCGCACATAAATATTTCTGGATACCCACGAAACAGGTTAATGTAGTGTGGAGTCAGGACTATGTGTGTGAATGTTGGGTGTATTTATTTATTACTGGCACACCTACAAGCAAAAATGTAATACCCGACCTTCGTAATCGAAAACAACTTCACAGTGAGGTAAGAAAGTAAGCCTAATTTACTTTTACTCAAAGATCCGTCGAAACGCACAGTTAACCGGATCGTAAAACTTACGGAAATAGGTGATGGAAATGAAAACGCCGTTGTTTAAGCTGAGGGTAGAGAAAAATACGTGGGCAGTAAATTAGGGTTAGAAAACTGTAAAAGCCACAGACACTGAGTTTCTCGTACATTTTTCATCAGCAGATAGTGTAGCCAGCATATTACTTGCCATGAGACAAAGTTAGTTATTTTATTTTATTTATATTAGCATATAAG
Source organism: Amorpha juglandis (assembly GCA_949126905.1). Classification (NCBI taxonomy): domain Eukaryota; kingdom Metazoa; phylum Arthropoda; class Insecta; order Lepidoptera; family Sphingidae; genus Amorpha; species Amorpha juglandis. The sequence goes on from OX421365.1 coordinate 9,693,047, forward strand.
AAATACAATTGTAGTGTGAGTTGATAATGTTGTCCATTGAGGAGGTTCATATTTTAATAATCACCTAAACTCTATGCAATGATTTTTTTCCAGAACCTCCTCCTTTTTTAATTAAAATAAAAAGCAAATAATGAGAGTTAAGCCGGTTTTAGTTGATGTATGAAATTAGGATACGGTTTTAACATTTCAATATCGAAATGATTATGACGAAAGAGTATATTGGTTTAAAAATTGAAAAATATTTCGTTAATATGTGATTAATAACACATAATATTAAAGAGTTAACTAACGATATAACATTTTTGCGTGCTTCATATAGATCGAAAAATAAGCCTCAGATATTTAAAATCGAAAGTGTACATACATACATAGAAAGATTATGGAAACGTCGTACAATTCATTTAAAAAAATACACTAATAAAATACCAGCATTAAGTTTACTCGAATTGTTGTCACAATATATTACAATAAGAGTGCATAGACGTGGCTACAATTGACATATTGTATGGAATACAACTGAAACTATTCGAAACAAATACAAAAAGCCACTAAACGCTGCGGCTTGTGCAGTAGAGCGACGCAGCGGGCGTTCAGGGACCCGGCCCAAACGGGACATCCGTAGAGGGCCATCGACCGCACCACTCCGGCATACAAATATCGGCAGGGGTTGCCGCGACCTTCCAGGTTCGGCAGCAGGCGTCCAAGAGCACCTGCCGCCCGCACCAGCTTCGGCGACAACTTCTCAAAGTGGGCGCGGAAATTCCACCGGCTATCTAGCACCAATCCTAGATACTTGGTGGTACATGGTGGAGCTGATGGAAATCCGCACCCCCTCCACAATGATGTGGGCCCTTAAAGGTGGCCCCTTTCGAGGCGCATGGAAACACAGGGCCTCGGTTTTTTCCAGGGCCACGGTGAGGCCCAGTCACCGAATTCTGCCTACAACCCGTTTTATACCGAACGCGGCGAGCAGACTGGAGGGATACTTAACCCAGGGGAGGTGAATGGTTAAGCCGGACTCATACGCCTTCTAACGCAGTTGAAATTCGAGTTGATGGCGTGTTAACAGCATATTGTCTCTCTTGATTGCAAACTATATATACATCTATCTAAATATATAAAACTCAAATGTGACTGACTGACTGACATAGTGATCTATCAACGCACAGCCCAAGCCACTGGAGGCATCGGGCTGAAATTTGGCATGCAGGTAGATGTTATGACGTAGGCATCTGCTAAGAAAGGATTTTGATAAATTCAACCCCCAAGGGGATAAAATAGGGGATGAAAGTGCTGTTCACGCGGGCGGAGCCGCGAGCAAAAGCTAGTATACATATAAGGTAAGGATAATGATAAATGATACCTTTAAATTTATTCGCATAACTATTACATTAACATTTTCCTGTTTTTATTAATTAAGATACAAAGAAAATATTACTTATTTATTCACCTACAACATGTAAGATCAAATCAAACAGTAACTCCCTTATTTACACACTTAAACGACATTGAGAAACTGATAACTTACTACAATTAAAACAAATCTTCCTATCACAGGCAAAGTTAATATTTAACCTAGATGAAGATGCATATTCTACATCAATTTTTATTTGACACACATCAGTTTACTTTCCACTTTCATTCAAAATGGTTAATGAAGAGCAACCACTGAACTCAAAAAAGGAGGAACCGAAAAAGCCAACTTGGAAGCAGAAAATCATAGAAATAAAACAAAATATAACTGTAGAACCCGTTCTCGCTTGTTATGTGGTCCCCAATGTACTTTGTAGGCTCGCAACCCAAAATTTAAATTTGGATAAGGCGTGCCGTGTCAACAAAAAATATGGAGACATAGTCTGTGATGCGCTTATAGCCAGAAAAGGCAATCAGTATATGAAAGAAGAACTTGCTGTTCAAGAACTGATCGCTGGAATGGAGAGTTGGAAGAACGTTCTTCTGACTGCAATACCTAGCTTCTTGATTTTATTTCTAGGAGCTTGGAGTGATCGCACTGGCCAGCGGAAAATTTGTATTTTAATGCCTATTATAGGAGAATTACTAATGTGTTTAAGTAATATAGTGAACGCTTATTACTTTTACGAATTGCCAGTTCAAGTGACCATGTTTTTCGAAGCATTTTTCCCGGCCATAACAGGAGGATGGATTTCAATTTACATGGGAGCGTTTAGTTACATCAGTGACGCCTCTAATGAAGAATCTAGAACATTCAGAGTGGGCGTGGCAAATCTTTGTCTAACCGCTGGAACTCCAATCGGTTCTGTGCTTAGTGGTGTGTTGCTGAATCATATTGGATATTACGGTGTATTTACTTTGAGCGGCTTGATGTATCTTTGTAGTATCCTGTACGGCTTCTTCTATATTCAAGATTCAAAGGCACATCCTAAATATAATACTAAGGTATTGTCATTTATAATTCATATCTGATTTTTATGTCCGTATAATTTAAACTACCACATTTTAGTACTATGTAGCAATCACTTCCATGTGATAAATGTTTTAGCGAAGTTTTATTATTATTAATTGCCTTAACCCTAAAAAGGCTCTATGTTGTAGGAAGAAAAAGGTCCCTCCCTTTCTTAATTTCAAAATTATTCTATCAGTGTTATCAATAAATTTTATTAAAATTGAATCTCTATGTCAAGTTCTGTTTCTTTTCTCATATTACAACATACCATAAGTATTTGGTTTTTTTCTTCTACCTTAACAGAATGGTAACCGACGACACCAAACAACTTCACCGGTATGTGTAAAAGTAATAAATAATGTGGGATTTATAATTGCAGGCGGAATCGTCTGACCTGCGAGGTTTCCTCAAATCCTTCTTTGACATAAAACACGTAAGGGAAACATTGACGGTGGCGTTCAAAAAGGGACCCAATTACCGAAGAACAAAATCTATTTTGGTCCTTGCATCAATTGGGTTTATATACGGCTCGGCTTACGGTAGGTGCTTACAAGTAATCTCATATTTTATTTAGGTATCAGAGGTTATTCTAGGTTTCTAAATGTGATGAGGTAAGGTGTCGTTATCTTATTGTATGTAGTGTTATTTTATGATATCAATGTATTTCTTTGGATTGCGTTATCTATTTGTATATAATATCATTTATAATGTATTATATAATTTTCATGCGTAGAATATAATGGAACATCAAGGTATTGGCGCTAATACTAGTCCATGAATTAAAATTATAAAATATATAAAAAATTTAGGCAACGATAATTCCCTGCCTCCTCCTCCTCCTCCTCATGTGCTTTTCAAAAACATTTCTTTGGGACATAAAGGTGATATTTTACATTTTACATACATATATTATATATTTGTTTTATTTAATTGAATGATATGACGAGCAAGTCGCTCGCCTTATGGTAAGCGCCACGCCTGCCCACAAACAGAAGCAACACCACACAAAACTTTGATTTATAAGCACTGCATGGCACTGAACTGCGCCCGTCACCCCGAGACATAAGGTGTTAAGTCTCATAATGCCCAGAAATTACAATGGCTTCAATGTCCTTCAAACCGAAACACAACAGTGTGTAAGCGGCTTAGTGACAGAAATATACAAAGCGGTGGTACCAACCCAGACGGCATCTGTAACATCCTTCACATACCCCACCATATCGAACATATTCGATATCACATAATTTGGCATCGATGAATACCTTTCATTGGATGGATAGATGGATGGATTGGACATGGATTTCCACACTCCGATTGTAGTTTACGAGTCACAGATCACGTCTGTACCTACTGCATTTTTGCCGCAATGAAATGAGCACTTATCATGAATTAAGCTTGTTATTTTTTTGACGTCATCAGTGATTCGTGTTTAAATTAATATATGTAAATACTTAACTACGTATGACTTAAATTTTATCTACCTTGAAAATTTAATGACTACGGTGATTATAGTTTTTTCTTTTTTTTATAAATTAGTATGGCAATTCTGCCCGGAGAGGCTAACGTCAGGCAGGCGGCCAATCGTATAAACTACAAGAGGAATCTGCCTGTAACATGTGTTAAAAAAATATATGTTACGCCGACTGCGAGTGGGATAAGAGTAGGTGGAAAAAGAGTAAGAATACGCAATGTATCCTCGGCCACCTGAGTACTGTTACTTACTATAGAGAAAAATAACTTACTTTAATTTTATAATGGATCTGGGAAATGGGTAATCATCATTACCCGTACATATTTCGGAAATAGACAAAGATTGCTGAAGCGCATAACTATAATCGTATCGATTATACATAATATAATATTGATATTACATTACAGAAAGATGATTCTAGTGCTAATTAATTTATAAGACCCACGAGTTATAATGGTTTATACTGGTAAAGAACATGTCGAGCAATATTCTATACTTATATGTATTTTTAGGTGAATTCACAGTCCGTTATCTGTTTTGCCGCTACCGTTTCAACTGGGACGCGCTCAAATACAGCTTCTACAACACTTTTTATATTGTCACTCATTTAATAGGTATGTTGCGATTTTTTTATCTTTTTTTATCAGTAATCAAAGTATGGCATCATATTTATTAATCTTTAACACGTCCTTGGATATGCAAATCTTTAAATATTCCTTTAATAAGTATAATAGGTGAAGATAAAATAAATAAGTTTGAAATTACCGTACCTAAATTCTTTGGTGTTGCCAATTTTATAACAATAAATTATGCCCATAATTTTAATAATATTTAGTGATAATGTTTTATGAGATGTTGTCGCAAACACTGTAGAAATTATTTATATACATACATAGTGAAAATATTTTTTTATATTTCCAAAACATAATATGTACTCAATCCATGATTAAAATTATGTTACATACATAATTTATTAAGGCTGCAAAAAAGGTTTAAAAACTCGAAATTTAAAATTTCCCAAAAAATGTTTCACCAGCACAGAGAATTGGCATTATAAGTTTTTGACAAACTTTGAAATTCCCGGTTTTGAGAATTTTTCGCAGCAAACTTTATGGAATTATTAGACTGAGTTAGTTTCAGGACGTTTAGGCAAAGGGCAATTTTATTTTTTATTAAATTGGACCCAAAATTTACTAACAAAAATAAATCTATTTTTTTTCCGACTTTTTCCTCAAGTGAATGTAACAATAGACTGAAGTAAGTTTAATATAAACCCAATTGACTTACAGGTGCCTTCGTTTCAATAAGCTTGTTCAGCCGACGATTCAAGTGGGACGATTCTGTTTTAGGTCTCATATCAAATTGCAGCAAAATTATTGGATGCCTAATAACAGGTTTTGCTAGAAATAGTACAGAGATGTATATTGGTGAGTACTAGGTTAGAGTAGAGACTGTATCCCCCACACACCCGCCTGTAACTTCTATGAAAAGCTGTTCACGCGAGCGGAGCCGCGAGTAAAAGCTAGTACACTAAAAATTGAGAAAATGCTTAATGATTTCTTACATTTTCGCGAATGTTACTAATTGAAATAAAACTAATTTAAACGGATATATCGTCGTTACGTTATATTTAACGTCGGGACCAATATTAAAATAAAAAACTGCGATAAAATCCGTTAAATAAATTTTATTTCAATATAAAAATGCTCTTGAGGCCTATTTTAATACTTACTTATAAATTAATGTGGGATATGCAGCACATATCTGAAGGGTAAAATAATATTTCGGGCATGTATAAGGGGTACTATATACAATCTAAGAACAGGGGCAAGTAATATCTATACCCATCTCTAGACAGAGGCCTTTGATTTGTTTTTTATTATTTTCCGCCCCTGAATTGCGCATGTTTTTTGTGGACATGGTCAGCAACTACTCTAGTATGGATCTCTAACTAACTATAGCACCACATACCAGTAACAAAAGTAGGGTTTGGCATGAAACAGTTCAATAGATATTATATTATATTCTCATTTTTAAGGAAAAAATGTACTACTACGACATATAACCTAATGAAAAATAAATAATAGTTTAAGAAACTAAAAAACACGCTTTTATTGAAAATCCAACAAGAAAAGAGAAAATAAATTTTAATATATTTGAAGAAAAAAATGTATTTTATTGTAAAAAAAGCGTTTTGAAGGAGGTCAAAATCATGTTCAAAGTTTCCGTTACATACTAACATACATCTGAAGCCTGAAAAATAATAAAAGCGTGTTAAAAAGCTTTAATATTGGTTCAAATTTCGAATACAAGCCTGAATATCAAAATATCTGATGTATAACTCAATGAGTGACAGATCTAAGATAGATCTGCCAGATTGACAAATCAGACACCTTTGAAACAACAAGAACGTTACCTATTAGATAAGTTGTGAACTGGCCATCAGGCACTTTACTAGCTAGTAGTGAAATAAGGCCTTAGTATTTTATTATTTAATGAATCTTAATTGATTTTCAGCTGTGGCGATAGAAACGTTCAATGCAACTTCATTTACAGCATTACGGTCAATATCTTCAAAATTAGTGGCCAGTGATGAATTAGGTATGATTTTTTATTACTACTAATTAATGAATGGATTCCAAATTTAAAAGCTACACTAGATTGGACCCAGCACTCACTGAAAATATAAGCCCTGACAGGTCGGTGAAGTAATTTTTTATATTTATGTCAGCAGACATTAGTTACACTAGCAACAGATACTACTAATACTACACAATTTTTAAAACACGTGCCGTTTTCGATAATGCCTATGGTCCATATAGACGACCCCCCAAAATATATGATGATTCTGGACTATTCCATAGTAAAAATATGGAAAAATAATAATTATAAATAAAAATAATTATAAATAGTTTTAGTGTAATTGCCGAGTGTATTTTGATGATGCTATGTATGTATGTATACATTAGTTGATACTGATTTCTATGTAATATAAGTTTCTTTTACTTTTGTACTGACTTGTCATAAGCGCTATTTCAATTGCCTACATGATTAATAAATGATTTCATTTCATTTCATTTCATTACACAGACAGTACTTTACCGTCCTGTAAATTCTTAAATATTTTCAATGCCTATCTATAATAATTAAACTGTTTTTAAGGCAAGATGACGTCAGTATTTAATCTGATGGAAGTTCTGACGTCGATGGTTTTTGGTCCAATATACTCATGGATATATATGATGACTATACCAATTGATGCTGGAATCATATACTATGTCAGCACGTTCCTTACGATACCAACACTAATGATATTTGGGTAAGTACAGGTTTTAATGAGTAGAACAGAAGTACTTTTAATATTATTTGACATATCATAAGGCCCATTACATTAGGATGGAGGAAATCGGTGCTCAGCGGTGGAAGGGTGTTTAGTTATAGTGTTAATTTTACTAGCACTTAAGCTCACGCCTGTGTCTCCGAAAGGATAGGGGCCAAGTAAACGCGCGGTCCGTTGAGCTTATCATCAACTCGTGATCAGCGTTAGCTGCCCAGTAAAATTCCAATACGCGGCAGCTAACGTCGTTTGCCCGACCTGGAATTTCAACCCACTACCTCACCGATCTTTCAGCGTAAACTATAACATGGCATCACTTAATATAATATTATTTATTGTCATATGTGATTAAAAATCGTCTACATAAACAAATATTACATTAAATCCTATTCCAGTACAATAAAATACAAAATAAAATATGAAACGCTGTCCGTTGGTAACGGCACCACTTGAGAATGGCTGGACCGATTTAGCTATTTTCTAATAATTGTGTTGTCATATTCACACCAAATATTTGTTTGTCGAGACGTTGGTTCATAGCCATATAACGTCATGCTATGACCCATGACGCCAGAGAATCGTTTCTTAACGCATTTTTTTTATGCGGGCACGGCAATGTGACTGCACTTCATCTGATGGTAAGCGCAGTGCAGTCCAAAAAAACCAGTGACCACCAACAAACAATGAGTTTATCCGTGGTCACTAGAATCATGCCGGCCTGTATAAATGCTTCTTCACACTCCGAAAAGGGAAGAAGCAAATCGGGGCCTGCGACAGGACAGACGGATGACCGATGGAGGCACAGGGATACAATAATGTACCCCTATACCCGCCCCAAACAACCATCAAGTTCTGTTGCAAGCCCCTCGACCGAACCGAATATACTGGCTGATCCTGGAACGCCATCCACACAAGGTGTGTGGGCACTATGGCAGGTTTTAACACCATGTTTACGGTGGTCGCTATCCGAGCGGATATAAATATCCTACCACCAGCAAATCTGCAATACAACAAATCTGCATATGTTGTGATATTACAGGTATATATTGCAAATAGATATGTAAAATAATAATAATAAGTCCTATTGTTTCGATGAGACATGTTTTTCTTAAATAATCACGAGAACTTTATGTAACTTGTTTAATTTACATACGACCTATATTTTGCAATTCTTATGGCTAATACAAAATATTATCTGAATTTACTGTCTATATGTACTAACGATAAGAGTCTTATCGGCCAGTGCCTGGTTGTACTAGTTTTATCCACACACGTATGTTCATCACCTAGTTTTTATAACAATAGATCGCAATACGGTTACAAAAAATAAAATATCGAAATAAACCAAATTTAAACGGATTTTATCGCGGCTTTTTATTTCCTTTTTCCGTTGAAATTAGTTTTATTTCAATGTGTAATATAAATTTATTAATATTCGCGTAAACATAAGAAATCATATTTTTTTTTATCCTTGCTCGGCAAAGTGACTACGCTACACCTGATGGTAAGTGTAGCGCAATCCAAGAATAGTGTCGACCAACGATAAACAATGTGTCCATCGTAGGTTGGCAAGGTCATGCCGGACTGCGAAAGGGGAGGGGAAGGAAAAAGGGATGGGAAAAGGGTTAGGATCAGGGGGCAAGCCCCCCGGGGAGAACCGGATATACACTGGCTGACCCTGGAACGCGACCCACACAAGGTGGCGCACTATGGCAGGTTTTATCACCAGTGTACGGCGGTCGCTATCCGGTCGGATACAAGATTGCATGATTCGGATACAAAATATTGCATGATTTATATATTATTCATCATTCATTCATATCATGATATATAATGTAAAACCATGGCATAGTTGCTCTTTTTTAACCTGCCAGTCTGTCAGGTTACGCGATACGTGACTCTCCCAAACGAGCCACTATGCGGTTATTCATCACATGTACACTAGTCGCTATTAAGTCGATACAAAAAGGTGTTAGGTACCCTCCCACCAGTAAAGTCTACAGCATGAATGGGATCGAATTAGTTAATAGTATTACCTGCTATAAAAACTTGGCTTCTTGCTGCTAAGTTTCGTACAGTGAGTCACATTTCCGGAAGCCTATATTTACATCTTTGCAATTGCATTTTTTCTATATTGGATTGGTTAGATTAAACTTTATTAAAATAAATAAACTTTAACAGGTGGTTCTACATGCAGTACAAGAAAAGCAAGCTAAAATCTAAATCTGAAGGACTGGATTCAGAAATGCCTATGGAAAAACAAGTAAATATTTCTGAAGAATTAAAAGATATATCTTTGAAACAAGAGCCCTTGATTAGCAGCATAGATTTAACAGACGAGAAGATTTTATAATGTTTTGTAATATATAATGTATTATAAGAGCCGTGTTTTTGTTCTTCTTTTATCTGTCCAGAGGTCGGCTTACACTATGCTTGGATAGAGTCTCCACCGTTAAGTCAACTTTAAAACCTAGTAAATAAAACCAAACCCATCTTTGTGGTCACTTCGATAACCTAATCATCCTGGCGAAGGTATCACGATTTCAACAAAAATTACGATATGACTTCATTCAATAACACGCAATAAAACTCCCCCATACATGATCTCCCCGGAGATCCGAGGAAATCGTGTTTCCGTTTCCCGCAATTATACTGATTACCGGAGCAATTTCCTTCGCTCCACAGTTCCTATTTATATACTCAGGGCCCGTCTACACGACCTGCGTTGCGTTGATGTCATTTTGAGCGCGCGTTGATACTTTGTGAAGTGTGGTGGTGAGCGGTTTGATAAGCGTTGGTCTTGGGAAAATTATCATAATCATATTAGATAATCCACATTCTCGTTTGCAGGCCTCTGCTATAAACAGATAGCTAGCGAAATCAAGCATTGAAAAATAGTTATTTCTGACTTGATTACAAAGTATCGACTTTTTAGAGATAATAAGAATGCGGTACTTCGACAATGATGCAAATCCCTCAATATGTGCATTAGAAACAATAGACGCCAACAATCCGACTAGCTTGACAACTACAATATCTATTGTTCGCAACGGTTTAGAACCAGCATTCAAATAGTCATTAAAACTAAAAGCCATAACTTGAGGTACACAACTTTCAATATAATTGTTGTGTAAGATGGTATATCAGTAAGCAAATATGGGAGGAATTGACTGATATTTATATAATTGTTATCTACTATACATCAGGGCCTGTGCAGTAGTTATCCAAACACGTTGTACAAATATTAATTATTATAATACCGACTTGATAAGAATTGACTCAAATATACAGGATGTCATAAAATATATATAAAGCTATTAGTTTTTATTTCTGTTATAAAAATGGAAAAAATAAATAATAAATTACTAAACAATAAATAACTTATAAAGAAATAAATATCATGCTTAATACTACATTTTTGTTCCTTTATGTATATTATTATAATCAATAACCATTTAAATATATCTCCGATAAACAACGACTTTCTCAGAAATATAAAACTCGGAATATAATTTAAAAGCTACTCTACAGCTAAACTCACAATTCACAAGGTGGTTGGTCCCTCGTATGCGAGAGGCCGTCTGGGTTGGTACCACCGCTTTGTCTATTTCTGCCGCCAAGCAACAGTGTGTAAGCACCGTTGTGTTTCGGTTTGAAGGACAATGAAGCCAGTGAAATTACTGGGCACTATAAGACTTAACATCTTATGTCTCGGAGTGGCAGTGATTTGTAATTCAACGTTCTGTGCGGTGTTGCTTCTGTTTATGGGCAGGCGTGCCGCTTACCATCAGGCGAGCGCCTTGCTCCTCTTGTAAATCAATCAAGCAACAAAAAAAAATGATGGAGAATTAAAAACAGTTACTTTTATAAAGCATCTAGACATTGGAATGAATTAACATAATTTATAAACGTAACTAGAACAATACGTTATTCATACTACGCTTTCAATTTTGTACTTAACAGATATATTTATTACATAAAGTATGTACAATATTTCACCAAAATATGTGTTAATGAAATGAAATAAAATGTTGGACACGAAATGGTCAGATTAATTAATTGTGATGTTTAATTAATAAAGCTCAATAACTTAAACTTCGTTTGCTATAATCGTCGTAATAATATATTATATATTTATATATTATATTATTTAAATAGTTCTTAAATTTAAATGAGCCTATATCATTAAAAGCATGTTTAACACAAACTAATACTAAAGTTAAAACACCTTTTATAAACTTAAATTAAGAATAATTATTTTTCTTAATACTTTAGATCAAACTCTATGTAAGATAACAACAAAGAAATTGTTTGAATGAGAGACGAATGAACTCTTTAATATGATATTACACCAACATCATTAGTACATTCTGTGCTTTGAGCGGGAGCGTGCACAATGTCTGGTGTAGAACAAAAACTCAATGACCCTGAAAAACAACCTCTTAAGGAAGAACAAAACAAAAATAATGATTTTGACAACAAAGGGTTAATTGGGAAATTATGCTACATAAAATCGAATATAACAGTGGAGCCAATATTAGCTGGACTCATCATTCCATCTATGCTAGCCAGATTAGCAATACAGAATCTAAATTTAGAAAAAGCTTGTCGTTTTAAACTGGATTTTGGCGACACAATATGTAATTCGCTGATCGATCGGAAAGGCAACCTCACTTACTACGAAGGTGAAGTCCAGAAGGTGATATCCGCTATTGAATCATGGAAGAGCATTATTCAAACATCTATCCCAACAATATTAGTGATCTTCATGGGCGCTTGGAGTGATAGAACTGGTAATAGAAAAATTTGCATTATTCTCCCAATCCTTGGAGAATTTGTGGTATGTTTATGCAATTTGCTCAGCACGTATTTTTTCAAAGAAATTTCTGTTGAAGTGACCATGTTCCTTGAAGCTATCTTTCCAGCCATAACTGGAGGCTGGGTCATGGTATATTTGGGGGTATTTAGCTATATAAGTGATATAACTGATGAAGAATCAAGAACATTTCGAGTTGGTTTAGTAAACTTGTGTATGACAGCTGGAGTACCCATAGGCACGGCTCTGAGTGGAATCTTGCTGAAGTTGTGGGGATACTATGGTATTTTCTTATTATCTGGAAGTATTTATTTAATAACATTACTTTATGGTTTCTTCTACTTGGACAATAACACGAAACGTAACACTGGAAGCAGTGAAAAAGTAAGTGGAAATTTCAATATTTATTTTGTAAACAAACCTATTGAGGGTACCGAACTGAATAATACTGGTAGTAAACAAAATCAACAGTCCTTTGTGTATTTTATTTTACCTTAATTTTCAAACGAAATGGTGGTAATAATTTAGTTTTAATATAAAATAATTTTGTTATTGTTTAATATCCTGATTTGAAACTGAGTTATATTTTGACATCTTTGAAAGTTTGTAGCTGCACGTCACAATTGCAGCTAATAAAATTATTCCTATAATACTAATAGTATTAATCTAGGGATTAGATAAATATTGCACCTTAATGTCAGGAAGCATTAATTAAGACTAGTTATGATCGTAATTCTATAAAATACCGTTATCGACACGAGGTGGTAAACAAACACAGTACAATGACTGGGATAGTGCATTATCACTCTTAACGTTAATAAATTCATATGGGGGCCGATTTTCAATGCATAATAAATTTTAACTGACAAATAACGAATAAGATAATAATTTATAAATAACCAATTTGCCATACTCCTCTACGTGTGGTGACAGCTTGACGATTTTGTATAATGCCGCATTATATTTTATGTGATAAATAAATACCATGTCATACCTCACAAATGTGATGTAAATTATGGGATAACTCTATTTTTAAATGCAGTTGAATGGAGGTGTAAACAAGCTAATATTTTTTTTGCAATTATTAATATTATTATATAATTATTACTTATTATGATATTTATTCAACAAATGCTGATACTATTAAACATATTATTGATTATGTCATTCAAAGTAGTTTTCAAGTATACAAATATTTTATTTTCAGGCTAAACCATTAACATGTGGTGATCTGGTGTCGCTGGTCAAAGAAACAGGCGCAGTAGCGTTTAAAAAGAGGCAGAATAACTTCAGGGCAAAAATAATATTAACTCTGTCAGTGGTTGCTATCATATACGGACCAAATCATGGTGACTTTCCTTTTTTATTTTACTTTATAAATGGGAAAGCTACGCTGTAGACGCTTTTGTCTACAGCATGAATAGGTCAGTTCGATCGAATTAATAATACTTTCTCATAGACAACCGAGGTAAAGTTGCTGTTAAGTTTCGTACGGTAAGTGTGATTTCTGAAGGTCCCAATCCCCGTTCGTTTTCTTAAATGTGCCACGCATTCATCAGGCTCTGGTAATGTAGGTGTTCCTGGACGGAGATCACCGCCACTTGACACACACACTCGTTTAACAGTCTATACTAAAGAATCTAAATGTAAAATGTTTGAGTGGTAGAGCCACGCTGTAGACAGTTTTGTCTACAGCATATATGGGCTGGCTCGACCGGGTCGTTACCACTGTCTCACAGAAAACCGACGTAAAGTAGCGGCTTGCTGCTACGTTTCGTACGGTGAGTGAGATATCCGGAAGCCCAAATCCCCTCCTCTTCCCAAACCCTAATTAGGTATACCTTTCCTTTAAGGTCGGCAACGCGCCCATGATTCTTTTGGTGGTGGGCGTACATGGACGGTGGATATCACTTACCATCAGGTGACCCACTAGCTCGTTTGCCGGTATATGCTATAAAAAAAAATCGTTTAATTGCGCCGTAATCCTATAATTACGATGACATTGCCTGATGATAAGCGGCTGAAACAGTAGAAGTCGATTTAGTATGATTTTTATTTTATTATTTACATAAACATATCACGCATGCTAAATTTGCCAAAAAATAAGCTATTCGCAAATACGATAGCGAAAACAAATGTAATTAATGTGTTTTGTAGTTGCTAAGAACTTAATCGTTCGGCATATTTTATCAGCACATTAAAATATTATATTTCTTTTTTACTTACAGGCGAAAGAATCGTCACATATATGTACGTAAGATATAGACTGAAATGGGACGCATTAAAATACAGTTTATACTCGACTTATAGTATTATTACACATTCAATGGGTGAGTGTATTATCTTCTTAAAAAATAATTCATTCAATTCAGACATCCATTGTGTTTTATACAATCACACCACGCAAGCATAGGTAGATGTGCACTAATGAGGCGACATGTCTATACATCAGTACAAACTTTTTTGAGTTGTGTTACGAGTAATTAGAGAGAACCTCTTCTCACAACAACTTACATTATCCTCAGCCTCATAACTTAAACTTACTGGTGTTAGCGAAACGCACTTCACATTTCCTACTGCGTAGCAGATTGCTAACATGAAAGGCTAGGTTTTCCGACTGGGGAATTCCACCTCTGGGGATTCGATTACCGGACAAATAATATTTAAATTAACCTAGCCAGTTCCATCTTTACAATTTATAATAAACTAAGAAACACCGTTTTATTTCAACCTTTTACTCAATTTAATATATAGAACTGGTGTTAAAAAATATATTTTATAACTTATATATCCAAGTTATGTTTCTCTGATAACAAGTAAATGTACCAATTTTACTTGTTTTTGTTAAACGTAACGTTTAGTTACGATAAAAAGTATCGAACATGCTAAAGGTAAAATGTATTTTCTAGTAATTTACTGTTTTTTACTTTGCAAAAGGGCCCCAAATTCTTATGTGCCCCAGGGCATATATTAAAACGGCCCTGAACCTAGCTATTAAAATCTTCTAATACATATTGCAAAAATATCTATTATTTTAAATGGATAAACAATTTTTTCAAATATAGGTTCGAACTAAACCAACTTTCGAATAAACCTGCTTTCAAATAAAAAATCTGATTTAAATCGGCTTATTCGTTTAGGCGCTACAACGCCATAGATATTTATACAGATAGACATACTAATGGTCATTTCAATGTTCCGTTTGCTGGCAGATTTGTTTACTGGCAGTACATTTTTGACATATTTTGTATAGAAAACCTGTCAAAACATTATCGATAGTAAGCAAATCTATCTGTAAATAAAAATTGGAAACGCCCGTCAGAGCGCAAACTTATACCTCCCCTGTTTTTTGTCAAATGCCTCGGTGGCGCTTTTGTAATGCATACGCGGTTCGACTGCTGTGCTGAGGTCTTGGATTCGATATCCGGGTCAGGTAAAAGTGCTATTGGATTTTTCTGTCACAAAATGCTCAGTACCAGACTCCGGTCTGGAAATCTCCCCGGTATGGCAATAGGCTCGCCCTATGTCATAAGACGGAAAAACGGTCGGCGAAATATGTATGTATTGTTTACACTTCTGCCTACCCCTCCGGGGATTACAGACGTGAATGTGTATGTATGTATGTTAATTAGACGTTTAAAAAAGTTATCCGACAATGTTAACCTTCCGATTCAATCAAGGAAACTACATATAATATGTTTTCTCTACGTTTCAGGAGCGTTATTTTCAATAAGTGTGTTCAGTAAACGATGGGGCTTTCACGATTCAGTTTTGTGTCTTATTTCGGTGGTGAGCAAATTAGCCGGCTCCATACTCATTGCGTTTGTACAGACAGACTTCCATATGTTTATGGGTAAGTAAGCTAGTAAATGAATTATTGGAATCTAATTTTATCGTAAAAATACGCATGTATACATTAAATCTGCGGAAGACATAGTATATAATACTGAAATCCTTAGACATATTTTTTATATTTTAAATTATATGTTATACCCAGGCCTGTAAAAACAGATCAACATTTACTAGGCACTTAGGTCCCGCATATGCAAGAGGTCGTCTGGGTTGGTACCACCATTTTATGTATTTCTGCCGTCAAGCGACAGTGTGATAGTTCTCCGCGTCCACTTCTTACTAAGACGCTCCCACTTTGCTTGATATTGAGGACTCTCTGTAGCGAGACGTGTGTATGAAGTTACATGTGTAATTATTATTAATTATCGCTCTCTTTAACGATAAAAGAAAACATCGTGAGAAATTTGCATAGCTGAAAATTCTAAGAATTTCGAAGATAAGTCTACCAACCCGTATTAGGCCAGACATGTTTCAAAGCCTTTGATTAGTAGAGGAGGCTCGTGTTCAACAGATGAACAGAATAATATAAGGCTAATATTATGATTATTATGTATGGGACCATTTTCAATAACCGATTCATAAATGTTATGTGCCAGATACAGCCATATTTTTTCCTCTTAATATTTTATATGATTAATAAAGTTAGTAGACCTTAAATAAAATCAGCCCATAGTAAATCAAAACATTATCAAACGAATATTTCACAGTATTTTTTTTTTATTTCCAGTACCGATCGTTGAGATTTTGAACGCTACCACATTCACGTCGCTGAGGTCGTTGGCCTCTAAACTGGTGCCCAGCGAGGAGCTAGGTACGCCTTGATGCGATTTTCTTGTACACCATTTGACAATTTTACGAGTTTTACTCATGAAATAAAATTTGTTTTAGTATTTTTAACACACCAAGGATACGAAAAAAACATTCTTATTTATTTTATTCTTAAAAAGCAGCAAACTAAAAATCTTTTCGTTACAGCTTCATGAAACGAAAGAAGAACAATATTTTGCTTCTCAGCAGTTTATTTTTCTGTGCATATACTAGTAACACAACAACGTCCATGGCGCAGTGGTCGACTAGCCGGCTGTGTAGCGACAGACCGCGGATTCGATTCCCGCATCGGGACGAAAATGGCTGTGTGATCCACAAATATTTGTTTCGGGTCCTGGTGTGTTTTCTCTTCAGATAGGTTTACGTCAGGAAGGTGGCCGATCGTAAAACATGCCAAATCTTTCTGTAACATGTGATATAAAGCATGTTGCGTCGACCCCACTGCGAGTAAGATAAGGGCAGGTGGAAGAAGTTACCAGTAATCCAACCATAACGTTCCATTCACGTTTCATTTTCAAACATCTCTTAATTTAATTATTTAATGTGAAACTTGGGATTAATTAAAACTTTTAAAAATAGAACCGAATCAAAAACAGAAAAAGTTTATTAGGGGTATGATCTAATGTAAGTTCTTGATCAAATTCTGTTATGAAATACCAGAAAGACGAGGAAAAATATCTGAAATATATGTATACATTAATTAAGCATATAGTTTAAGATACAAGAATGATAACCTTATATGTTATATAATATGTAAAAATTACCTAAAAATATGTATATAACAACATTGAATCAATCAAAACAATGAACATCATACATACGAGACGGTACAGATTATCATTTACAAATCAGTTAAAAAAATAATCATGCAGCATTTCGCATTCAAAGCAATTACCCACGAACATTTCTTCCAGGTAAAATGAATTCTCTATTCAGTTTGGTAGAGACGCTTGCAGCTCTTATGTTTGATCCGACATACTCGGCCTTGTATGCGAAGACTATACCGATCTTCACAGGCGCCGTGTTCTTGTTTAGCGGCTTTATGACGTTGCCTGCTATTAGCATTTTGATGTAAGTAATATTCAAAAGAAATGGAGATATGAATGTATAAAAGTCAAGTGTTTTATCTTATTAAATTAGAGGCATACGAGCTTGTGTCACGTCTTGTGGCGAGAGGTAGATCGCTGTAGACAGTTTTGTCTACATCATTAATGGGCCGGCTCAACCGGATCGTTACCACTATCTCACTGAAAACCGACGTAAAGTAGCGGCTTGCTGCTGCGTTTCGTACGGTGAGTGAGATATCCGGAGGGCCAAATCTCCCTGCCCTTCCCAATCCCTTACCTTTAAGGTCGGCAACGCGCCTATGATTCTTCTAGTATTGTGAGTATAGGGAAGGTGGACATCCTTTACCATCAGATGGCCCACTTGCTCGTTGCCAGTCTATGCTATAAAAAGATACGGGATAAAATGTCCAAATTATTAATTTATCGTAGAGCGTTTTAGGGTGTTTTTTTTTACGATAAGATGATAGTCTCGCCTTTATCACAACATTAAACGGAAATAAGCTCGAAACGTGGGTGCAGCGCTAGTTGCACCTCTGCCTACCCCTTTGAGGATAAAAGAGTGAGCTTATCTATGCATGTA
Source organism: Amorpha juglandis (assembly GCA_949126905.1). Classification (NCBI taxonomy): domain Eukaryota; kingdom Metazoa; phylum Arthropoda; class Insecta; order Lepidoptera; family Sphingidae; genus Amorpha; species Amorpha juglandis. The sequence continues at coordinate 9,711,423 of OX421365.1, forward strand.
TTGGTTGTTACTTACCGTTTGTCTTGACAGCGATTTATCGTGCGCGGCATCGCCGTTCCATTTCATATTATTTTTTATTAAAACATGGGAACGTAGGTGACCTGCATATTGATTTCGTCTGCACGAAAATAAGAAAAACAATTATATATGTATAATAAGTAAATGTCAAATGCATTAACGGCAAGCTTGTTTATATTTGAAAATATCTTATATTTTCAATGAACTTGAAAAAAACAGATTTTTTTGTTAGGCATACTTTATCTTAGCATTGGTTTTTGTAGTCGAATCACACTGTCTTTTGACATATACCATTTTTATTGCTTAATTTAATTTATTCAAGTAATCTTTACACCATATTGATTAAAACACGTTTAATTGAAGTGTAGTTGTAAAATGATTTTAAAGGATATTAAGAATATAACAAAATGACCTCCGTGGCGCGGTAGGCGAGTAACCGGATGTGAAGTGAGACGCCCCGGGTTCGATTCCCGCACCGAGACGAATGTTTGTGTGTTCCAAAAACATTTGTTTCGGGTTTTAATGTTTTATCCTCAGTGGGGTTGACGTCTGACAGCAAAAACTACTAGCCTAATCATTTTTAAACGTGTGTTAAAAGCATGTTGCACTGACCCCACTGCGAGCGGGGTAAAGGTTAGGTGGAAGACAAAATAATGCCACAATGTCTAACGCCACTGTTTAAGGCCTGAATTTCATTAGCAAATTTTACTTATAAATGAGTTATAGTCAGGGGTTCCTGAGCCATTTTTCCACTTGATTACTATCAAGCTAATTTTCCGTGAGTAGCTTCGTTTCGATGAGACGCCCAACAATTCCCTATGCGAAAATTCTCTATTGTGGTAGCTAACAGAGGTAGCAAGGAGGAGAGGTAGAATATTTCGATTTGATGAGTCCCAAACATTTATTATTTTATTTGTAGGACAATATGACTGTTAAATTATATAAATATTAACTAAGTAAAAACAAAAAATCTGCTGGTTAGTAATCATTTTTATGACCTCGTTATCGATACCTATTGGAAAGAGGGAACTCTTTGATCAAACCATACATTTTGTAGGACAAATATTTTTTCGTATAATTTAGATAACTATCATCAGATTTAACAAAAAAAAAACCAGTTAGTAATACATTTTTGGGACTCATCAAATCGAAATATTCTATCCTTGCTACCTCTGTTACTTACCATAATAGAGAATTTTCGCATAGGGATTGTTGGGCGTCTCATCGAAACGAAGCTACTCACGGAAAATTAGCTTGATAGTAATCAAGTGGAAAAATGGCTCAGGGATCCCTGACCATTAGATTTGCGTAAATGGCTTACAAATGCGTTAACACCACGAGTAACTTCTATGTATGACATGTAATATTACGTAATTTAATAACAATACAGTACGCAACTTATAATGCTGTTTACATTAGTAATTTTTTAGTTAGTCTACTTACGTAATTAACTTATATGAACATATTTAATTTACTATTTAAATAATTTCAGATGGCTTTTCGTCCAGCATAGACATGACACAAAACAGAAACAAATTCAAATACAAACAGCAAAATTCGAAGCCGCATGTGACAATGATGATGAAAAACAACAATAAATCATATTTATAATAAAGCGTTAATTTTATTTACCTTTTTATTCGCCGAGAAGACACTGAGACGAAGAAGACGGATGATAAACTTCACGCCTGCCCGTAAACAGATACAACATCACCTAAAACTTACAGAACTATAAATAACATCGCACTGCACTTCGTTCATCAACTCCAAGACACAAGATGTTAAGTCTCATAAGTCAGTCTATTTACTGGCTTCAATTTCCCTCAAACAAAAATACTACAGTGCTTACAGACTGCTGTTAGATGGGAGAAATACAAAAAGCGAGCGAATATAGTAGAGATCTCTCTCTCTCTCTCTCGCCTAAACAACATGTAGAATTTTTTTAACATAGAACAACACGAAAAAAGAGGTATTATAACTTTAACTTCTTTATCTGTCTATCAGTTTGTTTCGTCTATATGTCTGTATTTTTATCTGCCTGTGGTATGGTAGCGCCTAATGGCCGTTCTTAATAAACGATCTGATTGATTATCCGGATAGAAAACGGAAATCAATCTGCATGGCAGCGAGCCTTTTTTTTTTAAATAATAACTGCCGCACTCAGAGCCGTCACTAAACTGTAATTGTCATTAAATCTTTTAATGACTGTTATTTTATTTGTATTTTCTGTTATCTTAATTTATTTTACAATTTTAGTGACGTCTATGAGTGCGGGAGTAAGATAATTAAAATAAGTAGAGAAATGGGCTAGAAGCATAAATTAGTAAGAACCTTTTAAAGGAGAAATAAATAACTATAGACCAGTGCAAGAGATGGTAAGAGTTAAATCAAAAGCTTACTCATAGATAATACAAAATATATAACTAACGCCTTTACCTATGGTAGGAGTATTAGTCACAAAATTCGACGAAATCATAAGGTTTCTTTTCAACTCCTTGCCACCAAGAGCGGTGTTATCATTTTGACTCCTTGGTCTATCTATAGGTATGACTGTACCGATACATTAAGTACGATCTTAATCTCAAATACATATTACTAGCTGACCCGCGCGATTACCTCACGTGCATAATACTGCTCCGCTCCCGTGAGTTGTGATGATATATAGCTATGAACCATCGTTTCCACCCGACACCGCAGTAGAACTCATCCATACTACCTGGAAATAATACGGTCTAACACCGTACGTTTCCAGCGTTCATTTATTCCGCGCACGTGTTAGCTTTGGGATGAACTCCCCGCCTCGGTGTTTCCGGAGCGCTATGACATGTCCTTCTTTAAACGAGGCTTCAAAGTAATAATCCTTCAGAGGTAGGCAGCGGCTTGGCTATGCACTTGGCGTTGGCGATGGCAACGAGCGGTGGTGACCGCTTACCATCAAGCCACTTGCTCGTCTGCCTATCAAGGCAATAAAAAAACAAATATAATCAGACTTGAATATTACCTTCAGCGGTCAAGATATTCAAAAGTTACATACACAAACTACGAAGTTCAACCCTCCCCCCTTGAGAAGGGAATTTTATTTATTTTAAAATGTGAAACGAGTCTTGACTAACGAATATCTCAATTCACAAACACATTTATATAGTAGTAGAAGTATGATTACTGCTCCCCTCCCGTGGGTCGTAGTGTAATGAACCATCCACAAAGTAAATGGATGCTGTAAATATGATGTCCATCGGTCAAGTTATTCAGGAGTGAGGTACATGGTAAGACACAGACTAATAATTTACTAGGCAATATTTGTACTCAATTTCACAGTCTTATTCCGTTCCATACAAAGTTAAAAATATTTAATGTACAGACAAAGTGCCTCTTAAGTTTTATTATAGTATTAAATAAATAAATAAATACACTCAACAGTCATATACATAGTCCTGACCCCACAGTAAGATACAAGTCTTGTGTCGTGGATATCAGGAACTACGAGAGACTTTCGGTCTCACAACACCCAGACCCCGAAACAAGTATTTGTGGATCACACAAACATTTGTCTCGGTGTGGGGATCGAACCTGCGGCCTCTCGCTTCACAACCGGCTAGTCGCCCGCTGCGCCACGAAGGCTGTCATGAACCATCACCTCCACAAAGTAAATGGATGCTGTAAATATAATATCCATCGGTCAAATTATTTAGGAGTGAGGTACATGGTAAGAGACACAGACTAATAATTTACTAGGCAATATTTGTACTCAATTTCACAGTCGTATTCCGTTCCATACAAAGTTTAAAATATTTAATGTACAGACAAAGTATCTCTTCAGTTTTATTATTGTATTAAAGTATTATTATTTATTATCAGATCATAATGAGATCAGAAGAAGATTTGAAAGTTAACTGAAGGTCAAACGGCATTCGGGTGGTATTAATTAAGACACAATTATACTAAACGGTATTCCCGTCCTTAGTTATATCTCAAAATTGAGAATTAATTGAGATCAAAATGAGCCTAACATGAGATTGTAAATTAACTAAAATATAGTCGAGAATACGATACGAGAGTTGGCCTTCTGTGTGTAGATATTGTTGAAAGATTTATTTTTATTTCGCAAAATTTTTCATATTCGAGCTATTTCATTCGATTCAAGTTATTTTTCAAGTAAGTTTAGTTAGTTATTTTTCTGCTAGTGTTGCTTGGAGATTATGAGTATTTAGGGCTGCGATATGTATTATGGTGCTGCCACACCGGTGTTATAAAATGTTATATAACATTTTATAACACCGGTGTGGCAGCATCATTTAGTAAACATTTCTTAACAATTTGTAACATTTTGTAACATTTCTTAACATTTTATAACCGCAGGCGGCGGTACTTTTGAGAGCGGCCCCGTCAAAGAAGCCGTCAAAGAAGAATGTTCAGAAATGTTAGAAAATGTTAAGAAATGTTATAAAATGTTAAGAAATGTTATAAAATGTTAGATTTAATGTTAGAAAATGTTTGTAAACATTTTATAACATCGGTGTGGCAGCACCATTAGGTGTGCAATATGTTTTGTTTTGTCTAAAGCCCGCTGCACACGACGCTTGTTTTGCTGCTGGATTGCTTGCGGGGCCCTCTGCTGGCTACTCTGCTGGCAGCGCTGCGAGAAAGTGACGTCACTGCTGGCTCTGCAGCGTGGTTGCGTGCTGGCTGTCGATGATAGAACGTGTGCTATTTTTCGTGACGGCTTGCTTGCGTGTTCTCTTTTTTTCGTGCTCTGTTGTTGAAAAAATATGTCGCAAAGGTGGTCTCCGGAGCAAATTAATGCTTTAATTGACGCATACAAAGAAGAATCGTGTTTGTATGCAACAAATACTCCGAATTACCACAACAAGCGTCTTCGAACTGAGGCTCTTGATAGAGTGAGGAACGCAGTTTTGGGGTTAAAGCCAACCGTGACGGCAAAAGAGTGCTCAACCAAGTTTCACAATTTGAGAAATCAATTTAATATCGAGAATTCCAAAATGAAAGCCTCTTTAAAAAGCGGGACTGGCACCGATGACGTGAGTATTTTTTACTGTAATGAAAAAATTTAAACTAACCTAAATTTAAAAACATAATAAGTAAACATTTATGTAAACATTTTCAGGTTTATAAACCGAGCCTGTGGTATTACGAAAAGCTCTTGTTCCTCGAAACGTACGTGATCCCGCGTAAGAACAGGACTTCCTTCGATAGTGAGGTTTCGCTGTCCGGTGTGTCTTCGCTGCCCGGTGTACCTTCGCTGTCCGGTGTGCCACTGAGTCAGGTAATGCTAAAAATGAAAAAAAAAACTTTGCGAATGCAAAACTCATGCCCTTTTTGTTTCTAGGATACAGAGACAATCGTGGTTGAGGAAAACTCCGAAGAAGCCAACTATTATGAGAATATTGAGTACGTGGACGATATTTATGACCCGGAGATTGACGAGATTATTCGAGCGCAGGAAAATCTTCGTCGGTCTTCTTCGGCAGAACGAGTGTTGGACACGAGAACTACACGTCCATCACCATCACCATCACCATCACCATCTCAACAAAGGAGTCACTCATCATCCTTGTCATCAGTGACGGCCAACAATCAGCAAGATGTTGTATTTGCACGTCCCAGTACTTCAGCGCATTCCGGCTCTTCAACGTCTGGAGTATGCACATCAGCAAGGCGTAAAAGAAAGAATCTTCGTTTGGGCGACAGCGACGAATTTTCAACCGTCATCAAGAATTTAACCGATTCAATGAATACGCCTATCGCCATAAACACGCCTCCGACAAACTCAACTCCGGACTCGGTCGACGGATTTTTAACGTTCATGGGAAGCTTGCTGCGAGGCTTTCAAGATGAAGAATTGAAGCTAGAAGTGATGAATCAAGTCACCCAATTGATTATAAACGCAAAAACTACCGACTATCAACGATCGAAGAAGTAAAGAGTCAATCAAACGTATGCATAACCCGAAGACAAGAAATCTGCATACAAACTTTGTATTTTTATATATTTATTGAATATAAAATAATATTCATACCATACGGTTTATTTCATTTTTTTCGTGTAAACAATAATGATAGTCCTTCTATTTTTCTGCTGATATTTAAATGTTCCAAAGCATCAACAAATCATATCCCAAAAGTGTGTATGTTTTTATTCTGATGAAGTTGCTGCGAATAGAAATTTGCATATGCACCCTCAAGTGTGTGGGTGTGTGTGTGCGCGTGTGTGTGTGTGGGTGTGTTTCTTTTTTATTCTGATGAAAGTGCGCTAAAAAAACGTTGTGAATAGAAATTTGCATATTGCATCCTCAACATTTAGCACGATCAAAGCTTTCTCTATGAGAAAGCCGAAATAAAAACATGCAGTTCCTAATAGGGGAAAATTTGAGCATCGTGCTAAATCTTGAAGAAGCAATTTGCAAAATTTTATTTTTAGCATCTTTTTATGGACTGTTGCATATATATCTATACGTATAATACCAAAGGTGTTCAGTAAGTGTTGTCTGGTGATTCAAATCGTCAAAATGTTGAGGCAGTAAAATATTTTTCATTTAAAATCTTTGTTATTTGGGAGAGAGGATTTATTTTTCAATTGTCGATATTGTGTATTCAAAAACATGTTTAAAAGTCTTTCGTGCACAAACAAAATTCGAATAATATAAAACCAATGATGACACTTTATTTGTTTAGCATGTTACAAAAATACAGTCAATTCGTAAACGATGTATACAATAAATAAATAAATTAATAATATGAAATTGCTCGTACCGTTATTGACAACTAAAAATTGCCTCGTTCAATAGCGGTATACTGAAATGGCACTATGCCTGCAGTATTGAAGTATTCACAAAATTTATCTCGTATCTCTAATGCTTCATTACTGCTACGGTTATTTAGATTTTGGGAACCATTCTGCCTTTCGGATAACTGTACTACATTACAATTACTATCAGCGCGGCTTGAGATTCTGTAATTATGCGGCACGTACCATTGACTAGAATCATTGTTAGATTTATTGATCAAATAATTATGTAAAAGCACACACGCGTAAGTTATTGTCTCTACTTTTTGAACGGACAGAGATATCGTACAGAGTAAAACTCGCCATCTGTTTGCCAGTATGCCAAAAGCGTTTTCAACAGTTCTGCGAGCACGGCTTAATCTGTAGTTGAATATTCTTTTGTCGAGCGTTAAGTTTCTCTCCGGATAAGGCTTTAACAAATTAGGTTTTAAGGCAAATGCGTCGTCACCGACAATCACGTACGGTAATTTGTGACAAAACCCTGGAATTTCACATGGAGCAGGCAAGTTTAACGTTCCGTCGTTGATTTTCGTCCATAACGGGCTCTCACGCAAAACAGCAGAGTCATGCATACGTCCATTTCTTCCGAGGTCAACGAACAAAAATCTGTATTCAGCATCGACAAGACCCAGAAGCACAATGCTGTCTTTTCCTTTATAGTTGCGGTAAATTGATCCATCACTTCGAGGAGGACGAAAATTGATATGTTTTCCATCCAGCGCACCGATGCAATGAGGGAAATTCCACAAAGTGTCGAATTTGTGTGCAACAACCTGCCATTCCTCCGGCGTTGATGGGAAATTCCATACTTTCGAGTCTAGTACTTCTACTATCGCTCTCAAAGTTTCATCGATCACTTTTGAAATTGTGTTCGGAGCTATGCGAGTAGAGTAGCTTAAATCTTGGAAGGTGTTGCCCGTTGCCAAGTATCGGAGAGTCACAGTGAGTCTGTCTCTCGGTGATATAGCTTGACGCATAACGGTATCCTGTTTTTTTATGAGTGGAGTCAGAAGAATCAGCAACTCATTCCACTCATTTTCCAACATTCGGGTATAATTGGTGAAACTGGCAGGATCTTCAGGGCTTCAACAAAAATGTAGTATAAATTAAAAATCATTATACATTAAAAAATCAAGTGTAAAATTAAAAATTCAAAAAATTGAGTAACAAATAAAGTGAAAATGTTATGGATACATACCCGAGCTCACCAAACACCATATTCAGAACATTCTGTCCTGTATCACGCCGTAACAGCCACTCGCGACTCCACAATCTACGTTTCCGTTGTTCAAGTGCTCGTTTACGTTTATAAGCAGTAACTACAGCTGCCACGATAATTGCTCTCCTACGTCGAATTATTTCAGCCGCAATAGTTTGTTGTACTTGAGCGTCCATGATACTGTTTACTGTTGGGTACTGTAGAGGTTAGAAACACTCGTCTCTTTAATGGGTGCGTCACTTCGATGCACGCCTAGCGACAAGCACCGTGTGAAGCCAACCTACCAAGGGAGCCATCAGCGCACCCAGCGCCACAGCCAACTTCGAACCCAGCGGCAAATTCTAGCAAGCTCTCTAGCAGCAAAACAAGCGTCGTGTGCGTTGGGCTTAATATTGTTATGTCCGGTCTATTGCACACGATTCGGTCTGTAAGTATAGCTCTGTCATAATATAATTTGTACGTGCAATTATCTAATATTGTGTATTTATAGTATGACATGACGGGTGTAGTTTGTAGTATTACTTTATGTTTTATTGTTATTATTCTACCTGGGGAACGAAGCCATGACCTCATTGTATAGCGCGGGATTACGCTACTAGGTAGTTCATCATTAAAGCGATTGACCAATACTCTATAAGCAGCCATTTTTAGGTCAACAAGATAAAAGTCTGCAACACCTGGCTTGTGGAACTTGACCTTAATTGAGTAACAAGACATACTGTTTATTCCTTATATGATGTTCGACCATGTCCTTTACTATTCATATTGACAATAACAATCCGTGAATTATTACTTTTTAACGGTACATTATGTAACAAGAATAAGTGATTAAAAAATATGATATAAAAATTATGTCTTCATTGTCTCTCCCTGCATCCCATTATTTAGGGTCGGGTCTTCTCACTTTCCTGCGTCAAGTCAAACGATCTTGGGTTGTCGGTTCTGGCAATTGGGCTACCAAGTCGATGGCGGGCGGCCTCGACCTCTTCTCTGATTCCAGAAGATTGCAATTTGTACCTTTCGTCTTTTGACGTCTATACCATGAAGATGGTTTTCAGTGACTTTATCTGCGATTGGTGCAAGTGATTTAAAATAAGAAATAATTATCTAACCGTTAATACCCCGCGACGTAAATTAGAAAAATATCTGTAACTTTTAAACGGCTAAACAGATTTTATTCAAACAAAGTTAAGATCAACATCCTGATTAAATTAGCTTTCAAACAAAACCATGCCAGAATGCCAGAGACAAACTTATGACAATCCTCTTTTTGCCGGGCGTTAAAACAAATAAATTCATGGTATCAATACACATAATATTTGTTTTATGTCATACTAGCTTTTGTACGCGGCTACGCCCGCGTGAACGTTGTGTCTTAATTCAAGTCATGATCTATCTGTGAGACAAATTTTATAAAAAAAACCGTTAAGCCATTAAACCGTGATTGACCAACAAATATCCAAATAATAAATTAATTGATTTAATCATGGTTGGGCCGAGGCTCGGCACAACCGTGTACTTTCATATTTTATATGATTGGTAGACATGCACAAAACAGTACTCTATTAAGTAATGTCAATTTCATACCGCGTAATATACGCAACTATTGCGCGCCCCGCTACACCGAGCCGCCTGTGTGTACTATGGCCGTGAGCACGTCATGTTTAATGTCATGTGTCATGCAACATTTTGCCGGGTAACAGGTCCTGTTACAGTACGCGGTCGTGTTATATTACGCATCATACATTACTCACAGTACTTACACATCTCTAATGATTGGTGATTGAGGATTGACGTGGCGTGTAGTGAGCCATGAATTCTGCAAAATAATCTAATTCCAGTTCGTAATTCTCAGCAAGGTTGACTTTAAGTAAGTCGTAAAAACAAACAGTATTACGATTTAAGTACCCTTTGGCAATTTTCGTTCATCTTAGAAAACACGAATGGCGATGATGATAACACAGAGCAGTTATATAATTATGTATTTATTTTTGTCTTGTGCATGACGTGGTGGGAAAACTGAACTATGAAAACTATGTGAATTTTTTTATTTGGAACGAAGTTCCTTACGGCAGGCTTGGAGGGGATAGGGATTTCGCTGCGTGACCGAACTGAAAAAAATGTAATAGTAAAACCGTAAGAAATATGCGTGGAAAAAATGCGTAGAAAAAATGCGTGGAAAAAATGCGTGGAATAAAACCGTTAAATGAGACTTTTTTTAAACTTAATTTGATATCTAGCTCACAAAGTTAAAGTCGAAATTCCATTAATAAAACAGATAGATAACTTATGACATTTGGAAATGTAGACGCGGTTTGAAATTTGAATTTGAATTTTTGATTATAGAACACGGCCGTCCACCGTTTAGTAGCCAGTATAAGTCTAAATTAATAAGTTTTTATTTATAATTACATAAGTTGATAAAAAATGCTATACAATAGCTTTACCGCGGCAGTCTCCGAGTGCTACACGTCTTTTTTTTATTTCTATTTTTCTATTCTATTTCTATGTAATTTTATGTTGTCAAACAAAAATAAAGAGACATATTTTGTTATTTTAGTTGATAATTTGTATTTTTTACAATTTGTGTCGATTCTACATTAGCCGAAGGAACTTCGTTCCTACCTGGTGTCCCACGACACACACCAATTTTTTTATACAAGACTATGAAATGATTTTGATAACAAATATTTTATTCATAATGATTGTAAAAACATTATGACCTGTTTTAAAACATATTATGGCGATCGCGTGTTGTGGGATAATGCATAATTATCAATGAGTTTTAGTAACTTCGTTCTATAGAACTATAGTTATATATAGATATAGAACTATTGACTATAGTCAATACTCGATGTTGGCTCATTTTACTAATATTTTTTATATTCCTGCAATCTGTCACAAATTAATTTCTCAAAGATTGACTAAATGTCCTTAACAAGTAAATTGTAGACAACATTTGATGCCGTGAATATGGTCTTCTTTTAAAGTAGGTAATTGGCCATCGCGTTATCGTGAATGGACCGTACAGTTCATTGTGGTCCATACCTTATGTGGGTCGTTTGGAGCTCTGTGTATCAGAATAATCCGATTATGAGAGACTAAATAAATTATTTCTTTATATATTATAGTTTCGTGACAATATTTTTATTCTCCAAGTTTTTTGTTATACGTGTGATTATTTTAAATGTTTGGTAAGTTTATATTTCAAATGTTTGTTTGTCAATTCCAAAATAACAGGAAAATAACACTACATAATGTTTTAATTATGGTGGGCTGGTGATAGGATATTCATATCCGCCCGGATAGCAACCACCGTAAACATGGTGTTAAAACCTGCCATAGTGATCCACACGCCTTGTGTGGATCGCGTTCCAGGATCAGCTAGTGTATATCCGGTTCTCCCGATGGGCTTGCGACATGACTTGATGTTTGATTGGGGCGGGTACAGGGGTATATCTTTGTATCACTGTGCCTGCATCGGTCATCCGCGTGTTCTGTCGCAGGCCCCTCGATTTGCTTCTTCCCTCTCCGAAGAGGGAAGAAGCATTTATAGAGGCCGGCATGACTCTGGTAACCATCGATAAACTCATTGTTTGTTTGTGGTCGCTGGTTTTTTACTTTTGCTTTTTTTGGCTTGACACTACGCTTACCATCAGGGGTAGTGCAGTTACTTTGCCGTGCTCGGATAAAAATAAATTATTTGCGTTTTTCTTTCTGCCTGGCGTTATCTCGGTTTAATGCCAGTGTCCGTCTTTCCACCATGGTTTGGTATAACAGAGCTATATGGGGCGACCCGCAATCTAACCCTCACAACCCTTAACCGAAACTAATTTTTATCAATGCCTCGTTTGTTTATCAACAGAGTATACCACGTGCAGGTAAGGTTGGCTTTTGGCGTAAGAAATTGGTAGCCACTTACACTCCAACTATAATAGTCATAGTATTTTTGTACCTGATTCCTTAGTAATGATAATCGACATTGGAATAACGACGCGAGCATCAGAACGATAAATTTTCTACTTAAGCCCGACAGAAAAATGAGTGATCTCAATTGAAAGATTCCGAACGTATGCTATTATTAGAACGAATAGAAAGGAAGGTAGAAATTAGTATTAGATACATACCTGTACCTAATACTTATTTTTACGTTCTTATTTGATAAACTAATTCATACTGTACTATATATAAATATATGTATGTACAATTTTCCTTTAGTATAGAATAATAAATAAATACACCCAATAGTAACACACATAGTCCTAACCCCATTCTAGGATAATCCTGTACCGTATCAGGGACTACGAGGGACTTGCGGAAACACCCCGACTCAAACAAATCATACAAATATTTGTCTCGGTGTGGGAATCGAACCCATGTCTCTGGCTTCACAGCCTACTACTCATGCACTGTACCACAACGGCTATCATACTAGATCATACATAATTATTATAAAATTCTTTCTCTCTCCTGCTATTGCTTAATTTCGATTTGGCCGTTGTCATTTTTGAAGTTATTATCAGAAGCAATCAAGCCACAATAAATACAGATCATCCTTTTTTATTTTGTTTAAAAAGACTGAATATACTCTAGCAAATAAAAATACTGAATATACTCTAGCAAATAACTATACAACGGTTTACCATCACAATCGCATACTAGTACGTGCACGTGCAAAACGTACACCAATTATAATAATTGCAGCGTTTGTCACTATATTTTATACATTTTTGTATGAAATTACGCTTCGCTTGATGCAAATTTTGCGATTCACCGTACCGTGACGATGTCGCGTCTATCTATCCTATAATTTATCCATAATCACCCCTAATGATATATGTACAGAAATCATCAGTCATCATTCCACCGCGTATTTTGATTAAGTTGGAAGATGATTTAGCAACTAATCCAGCCATCAAATACATAAATCATCTGACAAATATCAAAGTAAAATTTCCTTAACGCTTGACTTAAACATACACCAGATTAGCATTTGTTTAGAGTTTTAAACAATAACTGATTCTCCGAAGTGTAAATATTGACGTGCCGAGTCGATATGTCAGAGGAAAACATCATGAGGCCACCAGCCGACTCGCGGCATTTTATTTACTAACATGCATATCAACGTGGTACGAAGAAATGTTCGCAAGGTATAATGCGTGAAAATGATTTTATTATTAGTTTGAATGACAAGATTAGCAGGACGCTCACCTGATGTAAAGGGCCACGTCTGCCTATAAACAAAAGCAACACCACGCAAAACTTTTAAATACAAAGCAATACACGGGACTGGACCGCGCTCTTCACCTCGAACATAAGGTGTTAAGTCTCGTAATGCCCGGCTTCAATGGCCTCCAAACCAAAAGACAACAGTTCCTATGGAATGTTCCTAGGTATGGCCTCTACAGAACTCCAAATTATGCCCGCATGAAGTTACTAACTGCCCTGAGAGGCGACTCGACCTTCTTTCTTGAGCAAAAGCTAGTTTGATTAATATAAGCTAAAATGCGAAATCAATAAAGTATCCACAATAAGAACTACGATTTAATTTATACGTATGTTTTATTACGTAATAAACTGCATAATTTCGCCTGTATTCTCCTTAAAGGGGTTAATAAAAAAAACTCTGACAAATATTTCCATAATTGTGTTGAAGAACTTTAATACCAAGCTCTAAGTAAAGGTCACTAGGCATTTTGACCTGCTTTCCAAGAAAGATATTGATTGCCATTCGAGGAACATGCGAGATTAATCCGAGTTTGGATTTATACTTGATATTATATCGGCGATATTGCGGTCGTGATAATCATATAACCTACAGAAATTACCTTACCGAACCTTGGGTGCACAGTACAATGGTCGTACGCCTAAACCTTCGAAGAATTTAGACCATAAGTGTTACCGAGAGTAATGCCTTACACTGTTCTCATAAAATATATAGTCTCATAAAATAGAATATTTCTCTATAAATAGAAGAAAATACCGGAATAAATCCCATACTCCTCCAATGCAGCTTTATATGCGGTTGTTCGTTTTTTTTAACTAGCTAACTATTAAATATACGTCCCACTGATGGGCACGGGCCTCCTCTACTGAATGAGAGGGATTAGACCTTAATCCACCACGCTGGCCTAATGCGAGTTGGCAGACTTCAAATACTTTCGAAAAATCTCATCGAGTTCTCAGGTTTGCAGGTTTCCTCACGATGTTTCCTTCACCGTTAAAGCAAGCGATAATTACCAATTAGTATACACGTAACTTAGAAAAGTCAGAGGTGTATGCTCTTGGGGCTAGTTTCGAACCTGCGACTCTCGTCTCGACAGTCCATACCACTCCCCGCTGAGCTATCGCTGCTTGCTGTTGTTCGTTAATCTGAATTCTAATAATTCAATATAGAATTTTATGACCAATATTACTGCTATTATATTATTATATAAATGTAGCATGCAGGTAGACTATAACCTGACTTAGAACATAGGCTACTTTTTACTAGAAAAGAACATTTAATATGAGCGGAACCGCGAGTAAAAGCTGGTAAAAAATAAAAGGTAGTGGGCCAATAATACAAGGTTGTTGTTATATTTTCATTTCATTTTACAATGACTTTTTGGAAAAAAAATCATTCGACGAAAAAACTGTGTGTAATGCAGTTTTTTATATATACTTTTCAGTTTTTACGTCGGTTAAATTTTTTTGCTAAAAAGTTAATATCTTTAATTTTTTTGTGGCTATAAGTAATATACTAGTAGAATTAAGTTATTAATATGAGACCAACTATAATGGACAGGGAGCCCTCGGGTAGCTGATCCACTTGACTACTATCAAGCTCATTTTCCGTGAGTAGCTTCGTTTCGATGAGACGACCAACTATTCCCTATGCGAAAATTCTCTATTGTAAGTAAATACAAAAAAATCAGCTGGTTAGTAATCATTCTTATGACCTCGTTATCGATACCTATTGGAAGCCCCTCCTTCCAATAGGTATGATTACTAACCAGCTGATTTTTTTGTTTTTACTTAGTTAATATTTATATAATTTAACTGTCATATTGTCCTTCAAATAAAATAATAATTTTTTGAGTATCATCAAATCGAAATATTCTATCCTTGCTACCTCTGTTAGCTACCACAATAGAGAATTTTCGCATAGGGAATAGTCGGTCGTCTCATCGAAACGAAGCTACTCACGGAAAATGAGCTTGATAGTAGTCAAGTGGATCAGCTACCCGAGGGCTCCCTGTCTATAAGGTATGAGAGGTGTACACAATAACTCAGTGAAATCATTGAGTGAATACGCAATTATCCCCTATTTTTCTACCCTTAGGGTAGTAAATTTTTGTTCAAAATTTTTATGGTACCAATTTCAGAGTATACCTTATGCATTAAAATAATTATCAAAAGTGGTCTACTCTGTAAAAAGTTGTGCGTGGTCTAACATAAAAAAATATATATGTGTCGAATTGAGAACCTCCTCCGTTTTTTTCGTCGGTTAAAAAACGGCATTGAGACATCACAAATTTTAGTATAAATTATAATCCCAACGTAGTTATTGGTATTATAATTATTGATAAGTAACTCACGGATTATAATATGTAGTGGTACGAGCATTCCTTTGTTGATAAAAGATAAATTAGCATAAAATATTAATCACAGTGATATGTATTTTTTATGATATAATAAAATAATGCTAACGACTTTTAATTGACTTTCATAAGACGTGCTGACTGCCCATGAGATTGTGGATCGTTACATGATAGTTACTGTTGCCCATGGACATCAGAAATGCCAAGAGCACAGCCAAGCCACTCCGTTAAATTCTTTTTTAAATGCTCATCTGAAGACGGCATGTCATAGCAGTGAGGAATGACCGCCGAAGGAAGTTTATTCGAGAATCTGCAAGTGCGTGAGAAAAAAGACCTCCCAAAATGTACTGTATTGGAGCTGCATGACTCTAGATACAAAGAATGCATTTTCCTCAGGTGACGTGTGGTGAGGTAATAGAAATATGCAATCTAATGGATATCATGGATCACAGGGATCGCACGATCGGCCGCAGAAAGATTAATTCTATACATATATAATTACTTTTCTTGTCTTGTAATTACTTGTTTCCCTCTAAGGAGGTAAAATGAGGGAAAAACGGTTGCATAGAAGTATGCCCGAAATATGACGGTGCATAAATCACGAGGGCGGCGCCGCGAGCAAATGCTAGTAGTCAATTTATCTCCAAATCATTCGTAAGACCAGAGTTGTCCATGATTCTAACAGCCCTCTTCTGTAAGGAGTCAAATGGGAGAACCTGGTATTTAGGCTCGCGTCGGGCTCTTAATTTCTAGCGCTTGAGTTTGGTATGAAATACTGCTTACTTGCGTCTTCCTGAGGTTGAATAAACTAACTTAAGATAACCGGAATCTACGTAAGAATCCGCTAAGAACCACATCCGTTACCGTTATGATATTAAAAAATCCTAAAACGACCACCATCAAACCTAATTTCTGTAACTGTTGTTCAATAGAATGGCGGAGTCATCACATTAGTTTAGTTTGTATGTTGATAAATGTTTATGTATATATTTCTATTGTACTATTATTTATAATTAGACCTTTTTTATATTTTTTATATATTTGTAGGTATATGTATTATGATCAATATCTCTTTTGGCATTTTCTCCTTCTTTAACCTGCCTTGTTTATTATCTCCACCAACCAAAGTTTAACTGGAAGAGTATGTCTCAGGCATAAGTCGGCCTGTACATACTTTATTTAAAGTGTAAATAAATAAATTGAATAAATATGACTTTCTCACGTAACTTTTATGTAGGTCAGCATAACAAATACGATTGCTGAGAGTCATGTGGTACATAAACTGTTAACCAAACAACAAAACCCGTAAACAGTCTTATTTTGAAATACAAGAGAAATTTATGGCTAAATATAAGAGCTTTAAGCAGCTCTGCAGGACTGACTATTAAATTATTAAAATATTCAATTAGTCAATAATTAATTTTAATTATTTACTGTCAAAACGCAAGTGGCCGGTTCGAAAACACTCCCAAGAGCATGCAACCCGATTTTCTAGTATTCATTGTTAATTATCTAATATTATGTACTAAGGCCTAACCCCTCTCGTTCGTAGAGGAAGTCCGTGCCCAGTAGTGGAACGATATTATTCAGGACTGATATAATTATATTTATTAGAGCGTGATACATACGTATAAATGTATTATCAATAGGTATAATTAAAATTGTGCGGCAACCTGATTAATTATTCACTGCTAATACAGACTGGCCGTCTGGTTTATTCTCGCTCAATGATAGGCTAAAAAAACTTATTGTATCCAAAAAAACTTTTTTCCATCGCGTCGTTAGTAAATCTATGCGCTGGCTTAACACTGTATAATCATATTAATAAACATCTTATTTTTCTCGCAGATGCCAGTAGCCGACCAACCGCGAGCCAATGAACACTGGATCGACAAAAATGGAGTTTACCTACATCATACAAAACATAGTAACATAATTTGTGCTAATCTCATTAGAACAAAACAAAAGCCATTTATCAATAAGAATTGTACGCCATTATCGTTATCAACTCTTAATTGATATCAAACAAACATATCGGTAAGTCAAACAATAAAGGCAATTATTGTGTCCTTAACAGAAGCACGCATAATGTGAAATCAGACGTTGCAACAGTGAAATATAGTCGTGCTTAAACGCTATCGTAAAATGGTATAAAATTACCAATCCAATCCACGGTATATTAAAAGTTGACAAAAATGGCTGAAGAAAAGCAGATACCGGACGTGATCGAAGAGAAACCATTGAATAAAGATGTCCCGCAATACAAAAACAAGAGTTTGGGAGAGAAGTTGCACTACATACGAAACAACATTACCGTGGAACCTTTATTAGCCGGTCTCATCATACCAAGTATCATATCAAGATTTGCCATGTCCAATTTGAATTTAGATAAAGCATGTAGGGTAAATTTGCAATTTGGTGACGAAATCTGTGATGCTTTAGTGAAGAAAACAAGCAATAACTTCTCAGAATATGAAAGACAAGTCCAACTGCTGATATCTTCGATCGACATATGGAAAAGTGTGATCCAAACAGCTTTACCTTGCGTCATTATTATGTTCCTAGGAGCTTGGAGTGACAGAACTGGGAAGAGAAAACTGTGTATTATGCTACCTATTTACGGAGAGGTTCTGACATCCATCAATAATTTGGTTAATGTGTACTTTTTCTACGAGATTCCTGTCGAAATTACTGTGTTCTTAGAGACGTTCTTCCCGGCTGTAACAGGAGGCTGGGTTACTATGTTCCTAGGAGTATTCAGTTATATAAGTGACATTACTTCGGAAGAATCCAGGACATTCAGAGTGGGTGTTGTTAATTTCTGTTTCACCGCTGGTCTTCCAGTTGGAATTGGGATAAGTGGAATACTGTTACGGAGGATGGGGTATTATGGAATATTTTCATTGACTGCCTGCATGTTCGTGCTTGTATTGCTGTATGGAAGTCTCTGTCTGAAGGAACCCGACGAATGGCTTCAATCGAAAGGCCTGCCTGCGGTAAGCGATTTATTACTCTATTTTAACTTAAAATGACAAAGGAATCTATAGTATTATAAATAAAAACGGAGTTGTATATTATATATGATGCAGTATTTCTATCAATGTCTAATAACAATGCTATTGTTATCTCATAATAGCGCTAAGTAGTTACTTCAATATTATGGCTTACAACAGTAATAGACATAATTATAAAAATTATAACAACACTACTTAACAATTAGTTTTTTTACCTGTCTAACAGTTTGTCATTGAGCAAGTATAATAAAATAAATAACAAGTCATAAAACAAATCTAATTGACAAAGAAATTAAATTAAAGTTATATGCAAAATAATCGTAACAAAAAAGCAAAACCAGTAAAATATTTGTTTACAGTATAATATAATAGGTGAGGAAAAGTGAATTATTTGTTTAATAAGTTATTGCTTTATAACTTCATTAATTAATGACGTCTAATTGTTTTTATTGTCTATAAAAAAGCGTAGATCTATATGGATGCGCGAAAAATAAAATAAAAAATATTTCTTTCTAACAATAAAAATATAATCACAAAGTACGTAAGACAAGTTAAGCGATTGAAATCCATAAAATTTTATCTAAGAGAATTAATGTAATTATTGGTTTATAAGCATTCGTAAGACATAAATTTTATTTTTAATCAGAGATATGATAAGATTATATGTGTTGAACGGTATAAATAGGTGAAGATAATGCGATGAATAAGACGAAACTGTAGTAATATCTATCCGTTGTTATTATTTGCTAATGTATTGAATTTTACGATGATTTTATAAACGCAGATCATGATTAGAATACCTAAAGACTTACACAAAACTTTAGCAAACATAAAATGTACGCCAATCCTTATATTCAATTACATATTTCTTAGAGACGTAAATTAAGATTCTTTCTTTTCTCGGTAATTGAACGTACAACCAGCTCTGAGGGTGAAAAAAAATACATAATTACAAAGTTATTTGCATTTTCTGAGTGCGGCACTAAATCTTATAGCTAACTTAACTTACAACATATTATAACCCTGCTCTATTTGGTGTCATTTTTGTATTTCTATATTATAGAGTTTAAAAAACTTATCTATAGAATTCAAACACTATGAAAACACTATTAATATTATGGTTAGAGTTATGCACTTGCGCAATTTTCCTCTACTTAGGAAATACGGACGCGTGATTATCTGATACAGAATGGTGACGACATTATATTATTATTATATACTTATTTTTCGGATATCTTCTTATCTGACCGGATCCGGCAAAACATTAATGAAATTTCTAAAGGCTCATTTAGACGGAAAAGTATTCCGTACACCATAGGCGCGAGTATAATAGACTTTTTATTTAAGAGGTAGCGCCATACGATTTTTTCTTTTTATGGTAGACAGCCTTCCTTCTTCTTTCCTTCCCAATTCCATAATTATTCATTCCCTTTGATGCAATGCGTCTATGATCCTTCTAGTATTGTGGGCGTACATGGGCGGTGGAGATCATTCACCATCAGGTGACACTAGCTCGTTTACCGATATATGCTATAAAAAAAAATATGATAGGATGCTAATAATAATTATAGAATATTGTGGAAGCCAATTTCGGGTCAAATATCTTGAACCCACTAATGGCTGTTTTTTACCTATAAAGAACTTTCGCTCATAAGAAGGATATCAAAATAAGCCAATAGGTTTATGGAACGGGCGACAAACACCATTATATTATAAAATCGATGCCGTCTCTTTAATGTTCATTTTAAAAAAACTGGTTTTATCAAATAAGCTGTCGTAGCTGTCCATGTATATCCACGGATATCGTAAAAGTCTCAGGTGTAATATCTCAAATAAATGTCCGTTAATATATTTAAATTACCGCTTAATAGTATCTGTTTATTATTGAAACTGTTTGGACGTCTTTCATTATAACAAATTGGTCATTTTAACTAAGATAATCGTCGCCTATATTTTTTTAGTGACGAAAAAAGAAGTTTCTCAATTCGACGCGTATAATTTTTTGTATGTATAATCCACTCATAACTTGTCAGACGGGGATCCGATTATAGTAATTATTTTTTTATTCGATAGTCTATCAACTCTGCCTCGGCGCTGTTATATTACGTACGCGGTACGACTGCCATGGTCTCGGGTTTGATACAAAAATAAGATATTGTATCAAAATATCCTATAAATTCAACGAGTGCAATGTCCTCCAAATCGAAATATAACAGTGCTTTCACACTGTTGCTTAGGGACAGGAATAAATATGGGTTAACGGTGCACAGCGAGCTTATTCGTATAATGACTAGATGTCCCTATAGTCAAATATATTACACTTTATGTATCGAATGTATATAAAACCCAACTACACATAGTCCATTAAAAGGATAGTGCAATCTTCACAAAACCGTACCTATTGTCTTAAACGTACGTTGAACATGAATTTTTTGAATGAATGGATTTTTTAGGCTTATGCTTAAAGGTTAATATACACTTTTGACTGCTAAGATGTCTTATAAGCTATGTACAATAAAGTTTAAATAAATAAATAGTATCATATTAGTAAAAAATCATAAGACAGTCTGTTATTGCATTTGATACAATGACTAAGATTTCTGGAGACTCAGATCCTCCTCTCGCCACCCTATCCCAATTTATTACCTTAAAGTTGGGCAACGCATGAATCAGTGATGATGAATAACTATTGATCATCACAGATTCATGTGTCAGAGAATCCTCTAGAATTGTGGATATTTATGGGTGGTGAATATCACTTACCATTAGGTGACCTGCTAGCTTGTTTGATATTAAAAAACTACACGTAATACGAGCTGCCGTCTAATAGCCATTCTAAAATACGAACGAATATCTATTGTCTTTAAGATCGGATTATTCGACCTCGTAATGACGTCGACGTACTATTATCCAAATTTAGGTAAATATTAACATTTGTACTGTAGATTTAGAAGATTAAAATTAATTTGACCAACATGTTTGCAATATTAAACCTGTTTACGCTACTTTATTTGCGTCATAACTTGTATTTAGCCAGTAACAATATAAGCAAAGTTTTAATATGCCAAAATAATATGCATTATGTATAATTAAACATATACTGATGGTCATAAATCATCTCAATAATCCCACACAATTCTCATCCAACATCAGAACACCTCGAATTATCATTATAATAACATAAACTTAAAAAACAGAGCCAATAAAATCAACTGTAACTTTGAGAGGGCTGACCGGATTATCTTGAAACATAGCTAGGAATTAACTAGTTATCAAACAAAACAAAAAATATATATTTAAATAGGTTATATTGCTAACAAATACGAAGCCATAGACAGATGTGTGTACCTGTATACATAAGCGCGCGCGCATTCGCACACGCATTTATACGCATCCGCAGACAGATAAAGGGGTCAAACTTATAACAACCCCAATAATGAAAAATTAGGTTGCATTACCTGAAAGTTTGAAAATGATGATCTAAACAGAGTGTAACTTAAGCTGAATCGTGAACATGAAGTTGGGTTGCACGAAATTAAGAGGAATCTGCTGACCCAATCGCTATATCAAAATGTGTGTAACAATCTTCACTACGGAATTTCTTGTTAGAGCAGAATTCTCAACTAATTAGAATTCTGAACTTATGTACAATTATTTTTAATTACTGCTATTTTTATCTTTAACATATTAAGCACTAGTCTTAAAACGATTTGCCAGTTCCCGCGAATCGTAACCACAAAAATAGCCGGTCAACGATTAAAAAACTCAAGTTTTATTTTTACAATATTCTGATCAAAAAAGTAAAATAAAAAATGTTTAGTAACCACTCCTAAGATACTATAACTCCTGAAACTAAATAACAATAAGGAAGATACTTAGGTAGGCCAGATACCTCGAAACTATTTAATACTATTAACTAATTAATAATTAAACTAAAGACAGGAACGAAAACATGAAATGATATAAAACTTAACAGCCTCCATGGCGCAGCAGTCGAGCAATTGTGTTACAAGATCACACGGGTTCGTTACCGGCACCGATACAAATGTTTGTGTGATCCACAAATATTTGTTCTGACCGTTGTTGGACCGTCAGTTGCTCGTAGTTCTTAAAAACTACGATTCAAGTTACCCTAGTATGGGGTCAAAACTATGTGTGACCATTGGGTGTATTTATTATTTGTTAACAAAAATAAAACCGATTCAAAGAAAGTGAAATGTCGAAAATAAAATGAGTTCAAAGAACGAATTTTGAATAGCTGCTAGTCAGTTATTACTAGCACTTACATAAATAAAATCTAAAAGCGTTTTAAGTAATTGATTGAAAATTATCCAATATCAAAATAGATAAAAATAATAACAAAAATCTGTCCACATTTAGCGGAGATATCTCGTAACATTACGACATGTTTTTATACCGAGACCTCGTTTTAATTGCTCTTTTTAGAATTACTTAGTAGATGTTGACGTCATTTGACATTATACTCATTGTGTAATTTTGTTTAAAAGTTACGTCCTCTATTCTCATTTCAACTTTATTATAATAATCTGGATGTGTGGTCAGCACGACATTGAATCCTCAAATGATTCGAGGAAAGTGTGACACCCAATTAACATGCAATCTTCACCCATTGCCCGACATACGTCGCAGTGGTTATTTTTTTCTAAGTAGGTACATTTGATGATAAGTGTTTTAACTTTCTTGTCACAAACCTTCACGTACAACAACGCACCTAGGATTACTATTATAGAAACATCTAGGAGACAAACAAATAAAAATTATTTTATTTTCATATCCACTAGCTGTGTTCGACGGGCGTTCTTTAGCCTCTTTTTCTTTCTAAGTGGGTACATACTAATGAGCGTAGATTTCTTTCACACAAACTTTTACAAACTTACGGACAACAAGTCACCAATATTTTATCAGAATCGGATGAAAGGTAATAAGTACGCATAGATAAAGAATAAACATTTTTTTTAAGATGATGAAGAAAGTCAGATTTCTGATGGCTACGTCAACCGTTAAATGCGAAAGTCATTGACCCGTCACTTGTCAGTGTCCCACTTAAGGTAACAGTGGCGCTCTCGTCTCTCAATCTCTTACTAAAGGTGGCAGTGACGCTACTGAGAAATTATCTCATGGATTTACGAAGTGCCGGGTACAATCACGCCGAAATGGCGACACTGATACTTGACGCGACCATCCAAAGTCTTAGCGGGCACAATTTTTACCCAAAAAAAAACAATCCACTAATCAAATACAGAACCTCTAAATTTGCTATTAAACTGATGCGACATCTATTAATGATTATACAATTTTCAGATCCCCCGAGACAACACGACTAAGGTTTCGTTCTTCAACGTGTCGCATGTTTCTGACACTGTTTTGGTTGCATTTAGAAAACGACCTTCTAACAGAAGATTGAAAGTTATTCTCACACTATTCTGCGTATTTATACTATTCGGACCTACATCATGTAAGTAACTACTTTATCTACACTAGTATTATAAAGAGGAAAGATTTGTATTTTTGTATGTGACGAATAAACTTAAAAACTACTGGACCGATTTGAAAAATTCTTTCACCATTAGAAGCCTACATTATCCCTGAACATAGGGTACTTTTTATCCCGGAAAAAGCAGTTCACACTGCGGAGCCGCGAGGAAATGCTAGTTTTTATATAAAATAGAAT
This sequence comes from Amorpha juglandis, assembly GCA_949126905.1. Lineage (NCBI taxonomy): Eukaryota > Metazoa > Arthropoda > Insecta > Lepidoptera > Sphingidae > Amorpha > Amorpha juglandis. The sequence goes on from OX421365.1 coordinate 9,735,753, forward strand.
TACGCCACTAACAAAAAACAGAACTATCAGCGTGAAGTTACCTATGTGTATAATTTTAAAAATAACATTTTAAAATACTTTCATTGTTTACGCTCATACTAACATTGTCTCAATGTCAAATCTCGCAGGTTATTTAATAGAAAAAAAACAGTTCGAGATTCGACCACTACACGACCACTCGAAATAAATCACCCCATTGCCTTAGTGGCCGCCTAGTTAGGCTGAGAAACTATAAGGTCCTGCGTCCTTATCCCAGAACGGGCAATCACAATTTGGGTTTGGTTTTAGAATCAAAAAATCAGACATGAATTTGTCTGGGATCGGAAATTGTTGTTGACTAGTTGCACCTCAACCTACCCCTTTAGCGATATAGGCGTCAACTTATGTTTTATGTAGGCGAAAATAGAACGTGTGGTATCGATATAATAATATCATTTTAACCTTAGGAGTTTGTAATTGACACGCATCAAAATCTTAACACGATACCGAGGCACATTATTACGAGGATATCCTCCGCGTCAGTTTCACCGTATGATAAAGTTACAACCTACATATTGCCGCAAAACACCAATTAAAATTTAGTAGCTGTTATTTTACATGACACAACAAAATACATTACATGTATTTGTAAGTTCAAATACAATGTCAACCGTCGAAAGATGTTTCATCCATCGTCAGTAGCTCGCTCTATAGCCTCTATAGTCTTCAGTGAAATTCCTAGAGTTTATCAACTGCATTGCGTTCACCACGGCTGATGCGGATGTATTTAATGTGTATATATTCATATGTTTTGATATACAATATATTATTGGTTAGATATGGTGCAGTATAGACAGTAGACAGACTTCTGCTATAGAGGGTGAAGACCCACTCTGAGTAGATGCATTGTTACACTTAATTAATATAGATTAATTAATTAATTATACATTTGTAATATTTCAGCGGAGCACTCGGTGTTTTATTTATTTGTAAGAAATAGACTCAACTGGGACATGGTCAAATACAGCGTATATATAAGTTACTCTATAATTCTACATTCATTTGGTAAGTTTTTATTCTATTTACTTCTTTATGATATTCTATCTCTGATACAGAATTCAAGTGATTAAGAGTAAACAAAGAATATACATTCCAGTAGGTGGTAGTTCCCTCGTATGCGAGAGGCCTTTTTTTTTTTACACACACATAGTCCTGACCCCACAGTGAGATACGAGTCTTGTGTCGTGGAAGCATTGGTAGGTACCAATGCTTTGTTTATTCCCGCTGCCACGTAGCAGTTTGTCAACACTGTTGTATTTCGGTTTGAAGGACATTGAAGCCAATAAAATTACTGGGCGTTAACAACTTATATCTCGGGGTGATGAACGCAGTCCAGTGCCTTACAGTGCTTTTTAATACAAAGTTTTGTGATGTTGCTTCTGTTTATGAGCAAGCGTGACCACTCACCATCTTACCATTAGGCGAGCGACCTGCTAGTTTCGTTATTGCTAATTAAAAATACATATAAAATATCTTCTTGAAAGAAAAAAATAAATCTTATTAATGCTATCGAGTAAATTACTACAGTTATTGTTATTAAATATGATTATTATCGTAAACAAATGTTGAGAAAGTTTATTGCTTGTGTATTATATTTAAAAAAAACCCGCGATTTAAAATGCACGTAACTGTCTTTATCATCATTGATTTATATTAATAAGTTTTTTTTTACCCGATCGTTCACCAGTTTCAACTAAGAAGAGGTCATTCACCAGGTACTGACTTAATATTAATAAATTCTAATATATTCTATAAAAACATAAGTGTTAAAAAACCGGCTAAGTGCGAGTAAAACTAGCACTTTGGGATGATTTCGTACATACATATTATTTCAAATACTTGTTTGGGATAAATATAAATTTTACAAAATTCTTTTCATAATCTGAAATTTACGACTTTAAAATTTTGTTCTTTATTGGTACCATATTACCTCTTTTTGAGCCATATTTAAAGATTGCAGATATTCGGAGAGGACCCTACAGGTTTTGATGATTAGACATTTAAGTTTCAAGTAATGACCCCAGACTCCCGATCGATCCCAAAAATGAGCCAATAAGTATACTATGCACAAATTACCTACTTAGTGTGATTGGTCGATTTTCTAGATCAATCTGGAGATTTTTTTGGTCATTTATTGATATCCGCCATTAATAAGGCTTTGAAAGGACATATTATATCTTTATTGTATAACACTAGGAACTTCATTTCACAGAATGACACCGTAAACCTTAGTAGTCCATCTTAATTTTAACTTTATACCTCTAGACCTTTATGAAAAGCGGTCCCTTCATATAACAAACGAGCAGACGCACAACAAAGTGATTTTTCAATGTGGGCAAGATCGACCTCAGAATGGTATTGTAGTGCATTTGTTATTATCAATGAGGTATTTCTCATTTTCCCTTGTACTTCGTCAGATCTTAACCAACTATATGGGACCTTCGGGGTAAAACCTATTGACTACAATATAAATCATCAATATCGATCCACATTTGGTAGAGATATGGCGTAACATATATAAGAAAATAAAGATTTTAGACCAGTCTTCAAACAACCTTGTCTCTAATTATGCAATGAAATTTTTTTATTGTAATATTACGCTAAACTCGTTTATACAATGTTTTTTGTAGTCACCACCGGAATTTAAATTAATTTTATTAAATAAACGGTCATCATTACAGAACCGAGGCCACGGAATCAGTGCCTACAAATCCTTTAATAATCAAGTCTTCTATAAAATCCTATCGAATGAACAAACAAAGAAACGTTATAACATATCGGTTTTGTGTAGTTACTCATCAAGATAGCCTGATTAGGGATGAACGACACCTGTTAAGCAATCAGTCATTGACATTTTATCGATAGTTTCCCTGGTAACAGACGGTCTGATGTGAAAATTCTCAAATTAATATTGTATTTTTTTTTTATTTGATTGAATGACGAGACGAGCAAGGCGCACGCCTGATGGTAAACGTCACGCCTGCCCATAAACAGAAGCAACACCACACAGAACTTTTAATTGCAAAGCACCGCATCGCATTGAACTGCGCTCGTCACCCTGAGACATAAAATGTTAAGTCTCATAATTCCCAGTGATTTCACTGGCTTCAATGTCCTTCAAACCGAAACACAACAATGCATACTCACTGTTGCTTGCCGGCAGAAATAGACAAAGCGGTGGTACCAACCCAGACGGCCTCTGGCATACGAGGGACCTACCACCTTGTAAATTATTATACATCATAATTTATTTTCATTTCGAACCCGCAACTCTCAACTTGAAATGTCCGTTCCACTCCTTGCTGAGCTCTCGCTTCTTATAGGAAGAAAACTGCGTAAATCTCATTATTCAGGACGGCCAGCAACACAAATGGCGGGTTTGGAATCGCAACATGTGGCCGTGTTGTGCAATTCAAGTGAGGAATGATATTTCGAATAACATAACATAATATTTGATTTTCAGGTGCGATGTTCTCAATAACGGTGCTTAGTAGACGAATGCAGGTAGACGATTCAGTTCTGTGCCTTATCTCCGTCGTCAGCAAGTTTGTCGGCTCGATGTGGACCGCCTTCGTACAGACGGACATCGAAATGTATTTAGGTGAGTGTTTCAGAGTTTAAAATTTAATCTTCAAAGCAATTCCGGATTGCTTTTATAAAGTAGAGATGGTTCAATCTATAATCGCCGTCACTCTATTTTGAATCTTATGTTCAATGATATATTTATGATATCCACCTGTTTAGTCGCAGGCCCCTCGATTTGCTTCTTCCCTCTCCCAAAAGGGAAGAACTATTAATACAGGCCGGTATGATTCTGGTGATCACCGATACTATATTGTTTGTCGGTGGTCGCTAGTTTTTTTTGACTACACTACGCTTACCATCAGGTGTAGTGCAGTCACTTTGTCGTGCTTGTATAAAAAAAAACATAAAACTTCTTGCCTCAGTGTTGTCTGAGTGCCGAGTTTTTATTAAAGTGAGTCTTAAAGAGCCTTTCCTGAGAGAAGCCTTCCTTTCCTTCCTTGAAGAGATTCCTTTAGTGGCAGGCTGCAGTTTGGCTGTGCCCTGGCATTTTCGATATCCATGAGCGATAATTACCGCTTACCATCAAGTGGACCGTTTGCACGTCTCTGTATCCAGCGAATAAATAAAACTCACGAGTAACCTATATTTATTTATTTGCAGTGCCCATCGCCGAATTGTTAAACGCGACCACTTTCACTTCATTGCGCTCGATAATATCCAAACTGGTGGATAAACAGGAGACTGGTAAGAATCATTGAGAAATGTGACATTGATCTTGACGTAACGCACTTACTCCTTGCCCAATCAGTCATTAATCGACTTAAAAAATAAAGGATGTTATCAATTTGGCGCGTAAATATTTTATGTTATTTTTTATGTTTGTAATTCAACAAGTTATAACAAAATGATTTACATTCATTAAAAATTGTAATACAAGCATAATAGATAGGGAGCCCTAGAGTAGCTGATCCACTTGACTACTATCAAGCTCATTTTCCGTGAGTAGCTTCATTTCGATGAGACGCCCAACAATTCCCTATGCGAAAATTCTCTACTGTGGTAGCTAACAGAGGTAGCAAGGATTAAATATGTCGATTTGATGAGTCCCAAAAATTTATTACTAACAGGTTATTTTTTTGTTAAATCTGATGATAATTATCTAAATTATTCGAAAAGATATTTGTCCTACAAAATGTATGGTTTGATCAAAGTGTCCCCCCCTTCCAACATGTATCGATAACGAGGTCATCAAAAATGATTACTAACCAGCTGCTTTTTTTTGTTACTTACTTAATATGTATATAATTCAACAGTCATATTGTCCTACAAATTGCGTGGTACGTTATCCCGGTCCTACGCTCAGAAATTGTTAATACAACAAGACCATTTTTCTCATTACTAACTGTAGGACAAAAGTATTACATAATAGGTTAGTGTGTTCTCTACCCAAATCAAACAATGTCCTACAAGAAAACAGGTATGTATCACTAGTCCGACAAGAATTGTAATTTTTTCGTTTTCCTATTTGTAACATAAGAGACAGTGAAAACACCTTTTTTTAAATAACTTATTTTTTTTTGTAAACTAGTACAACAATTAAGTAAATAAATACAGTAGCTACAAAAATGTATTATTTATTTAAAATTTATTATGTATTTACATATAAAAAAAACAATGGGTTGCACTCCGGGAGTGCCGGCAGAAGTGAAAACTTAAACATTAACGTTGTGCATTTTTGAATATTTTGGAATGAAGAGGGAATAATTGCACACGAATTGCTTTATTTATCAGCATAAAAGTACTATCATTTACATATGTGATTAAACACAATATTCATTTATTGCGCTATCGTACACAAAAATATCAATTTATATTACATAACAAAGTCCGGTCAAAGTCCTGTCAAAGTCCGGTTAAAGTCCGGTCATAGTCCGGTCAAAGTCCAATCAAAGTCCGGTCAAAGTACACACTATCGTAGACAAAAATGACAATTAAAATTACAGTACCTGGGCGACCGAGCTCTGCTCGGGTGAAAAAAAAAAAGTAGTATTATTATTCGCCAATAGATGTCAGGAATTAAGTCTAACCTCAAAGCAAACACTCATTGACTTCGTGTTACTTAACAACGCCATCTGCTGTTGTGCTCACAAAAAAGTAGTATTATTATTTGCCAATAGATGTCAGGAAGAGTCATATTTTTCTTCCAAGTTTATGTTTAAGTTTATAAAACACGAACAAAATGACATTTTCTAAAAATGATTCCTAGCTAGATCGATTTATCGCCCCCGAAACCCCCTATACAGGGTTATTTTTAAAACACCAGCAACCTCGCAGGGGTAGATACCTAAGGTTATAAGCTACTACTTTTGTTCTACGACTTTTGATAATTTGTTAGATTTTATTTTCATACAAAAATAAGTATTCATTTAATTTCCGTCTTGAATGTTACCTACACGCATCGCAGATTACGTAAGCAAACACGCGAAGCGTGGGGAATCGGGCTAGCGTTGAAGGTCATCGCCCGAGCCAGCTGAGCGGCGCCTTTGAGTCGCGCGCGCACGCCGAACGCTACGAAGAAAAATACGACACAACAAAAACTTGTAAAATCATTTTTTTTTAAATATATTGAGTTATATACAAACTCGTAGAACAAAAGTTGTTCCGTATGGGGTCAGCTATCTGGTCCTGCGAGGTTGCTGGTGTTTTAAAATTAACCCTGTATACTAAATTTCATGAAAATCGTTAGAGCCGATTACGAGATTCCAATTATATATATATATATATATATATATATATATATATATATATTGTCCTCCTTTCGGCCATTGTTGATCAGGCTGAAATCCGCATTAATTGTTGATCCACCTTTACCCGCCTATTACTTAGGAAGTTTTGAGTTTATCGTGCTAATTCTGCTATATATTAATTCTCCTCCTTATGACGCTATGCTTAAGTGTGCCGTAAAGTCTTTAGCTTGTCAACGACTGACACGATAATTGTTGATCTTTTAACCGTCATTTTTTTTACACTGAGAATTCTTTTGTTGATCTATATAAAATTCGGTTGATCAACATTTGCCACGGATACTTGCTATTTGAGTATTGCGGCGGCAGAGCGGCAACGTTGCAAAAACGAAACGGGAGTATTATTTTAAGTGAGATAGATAGTGCACCCGCGACGTTGCGAGCCCCAAGTAAGTTGATCTAGCCTAGCTGTGAGCTCAGTCAAAATTTCAGTTGGATGACGTGTTTTTAACACGCTTTTATTAGCTTCAGACGTATGTTAGTATGTTTGTATGTAACGAAATTTTTTAACGGTTTTGACCTCTTTTAAAGCGGCGGATTAAATCGATTTTTTTATTATTACCTTGATAGGCAGACGAGCAAGCGGCCCGCCTGATGGTAAGCGGTCACCGCCGCTCATGGACATCGGCAATGCCAGGGGCACAGCCAAGCCGATGCCTACCGTTGAAGGAGTACTCTTTTTGAGCCTCGTTTAAAGAAGGATATGTCACAGCACTCGGGAAATACCGAGGCAGGGAGTTCATTCCAGAGCTTACACGTGCGTGGGATAAATGAACGCTGGAAACGTACGGTACAAGACCGTATTGTTTCCAGGTGGTATGGATGAACTCTACTACGGTGTCGGGTGGTGCGATGGTAGAATGGTGACGTTGGCACCATCTTAAACACCTCAGAGCACTCCCCATGGAACAGCCGATAGAACACGCAGAGAGAACCAACGTCTGTCCGCAGTCCTAACGGTTCCGGGTTACCCGTGAGATCAGGATCATCGATGATTCGAATAGCTCGTCTTTGCAAGGAGTCAAGTGGGTTAAGTAGGTATTTGGGGGCTCCTGCCCAGAGGAGCAGTACTCCACGTGGGGCCGTACTTGAGCTTTATAGAGCATCAATCTGTGGCCCGGCGTGAAGTACCGCCCCGCTCTGTTCAGGATACCCAGCTTTTTACTAGCCAATTTGGCTTTGTCCTCCAAATGACTCCTGAACTGGACTGTGCTCGAGATTTCGACGCCGAGAATCCCAATACTCTCGGAAACCCGAAGAGGTACTCCTTGGAACTGAGGCGCTATGACAAATGGGTCCTTCTTCGCAGTGAACACGCAAACTTGTGTCTTCGTGGGGTTGAACTGAACTAAGTTCATTTCACCCCATTTGGAGGCCCGCCCCAGAGAGCTCTCGATTTCAGACACAACTTGAGATTGTCTGATGATTTAGCATACTTTTGTTGGTGGTAGAATATTCATATCCGCCCGGATAGCGACCACCGTACACATGGTGTTAAATCCTGCCTTAATGATCCACACGCCTTATGTGGATCGCGTTTCAGCATCAGCTAGTGTATATCCGTTTCTCCCGAGGGGCTTGCGACATGAACAAAACAATGTATTTTATTGTAAAAAAAAAAGGGGTCAGCGTTAATTATCATGAGCCGTAAAGCATGTCCTTCAACAAGAACACGCATCCTAACGATCATGCAGAAAGCCGGAGATCCACGTTTACAGGTTGTCGGGGAGCCCATATTCCGGAAGCTTGGAGAGAAGACCATGGCTTACGGCGAGAGCCTCGCTATGCTTTTCAAGTGCCTCCCCCCAGCGATATAGCACGTACCCTAGAAGATTACATGCCTTGGTGGCTTGGTTAAAGGCCGCTTCGTGAGAACTTATGTTGGTCTCCTTCATCCACTTAATCCACTCGCAATACCTAGCCTGTTTCTCACTAACAGCGTCTGCGTAGTCGCGATTGAACCAGGTGCGTCCGCCACCACCACCAACTACTTCCGAGGAAGGAATGTTATATTCAATTCCTAACCAGATCTCGTCGGTAATAACATCGGCACTCACAGAAGGATCGTTGCCCTTGAAGTAGCGCTGCCCCCAAGAGATGAATGCAAAATACTCTCGCATACCATCCCAATCTGCCGCCGAATGGTGCCAGGTTCAGTGCCCGAGCTTTACAGGCGATGCGGCACGAGGCACTGAGGATCCCGGCAGTGGCCACCAACCAGGCAATGGTAGGAGGTACCTAATGGGGCGCGCACCGTCACATAGTACCCGGCTGGATGACTCATCAGCAGAAGGTCCAGCAATGAAGGCCTATGACTCGCCACATCTGGGTTTCTCGTGGGCTGATTCACCAGTTGCGACAAGTCGGTGAGTCTTGGAGAAGCCTAACCACAGCTCGTTGTGCGCGTTGAAGTCTCCCAAGACCATCAGTTGCGCTATTGGATACTGCTCCTGCGCATTATCTGTCGCCTGGCTGATGTAGTTAAACAGCCGAGTTGTCTCGTCATCCCCGTCATAATAAACAGGTAGGTAATTAAGTATACTTAGTTAAATGTACCTACAAATTATCCTGTCCCTCTTGAAGTAGGGCAACTTCTAAAAATTTTAACTTTAAATCACTCTCCTGTATAGTTTACTCAATGTCTTTTAAATATTTTTGCCTTTTAAGCGTCAATATCTATGACATTTATCAAACTAAATTAGTATCTTAATTAACAAACAAAACAACATGATTTCTTATCTTCAATAAACTTTTCTCATTTCATCAAGTACAATAATCTATGCCTATCACAATATTAATATAACTGCGCATAATAGAATACAACCAATCGTAGAAAAGGTAGCCTCTGATTGGCACATTTGAATCTGATCAACAATTGATGGAGCGGAATTGTATAAAAACTACTGTGTATAGTTCGTATTTTTGCCATTAGAGGGCCAGCAATTGTTGATCTGATCGGAGCCACATTTGTATGCCGAATCCTACATTAGATCAACAAAAGCTGTTCTGATCAACAATCGCTAACGGATCAACAATTAACTGGTGCCACAACCCGTGTGATCAACATTTGCCGAGTGGAGATATCTATATATATATATAGAATATGTATATATATATATACATATACAGGACAATATGACTGTTAAATTATATGAATATTAATTAAGTAAAAACAAAAAATCCGCTGGTTAGTAATCATACCTATTGGAAGGAGGGGCTTCCAATAGGTATCGATAACGAGGTCATAAAAAATGATTTGAATATTGTCCTACAAATAAAATAATAAATTTTTGAGTATCATCAAATCGAAATATTCTATCCTTGCTACCTCTGTTAGCTACCACAATAGAGAATTTTCGCATCTAGGGAATTGTTCGGCGTCTCATCGAAACGAAGCTACTCACGGAAAATTTGCTTGATAGTAATCAAGTGGATCAGCTGGCCCAGGGACTCCGGACCAGTACCTTGTATGCCAGAAGATAATTCTTCAAAAGATGGACTTTGGGGACCATCAAACCAGTAATATTCATATTTATCATCAATTATTGCCCATCCGAAATAATTACATACATGTTGGAAGGGGGGGACTCTATGATCAAACCATATATTTTGTAGGACAAATATTTTTTCCAATAATTTAGATAATTATCTTAAGATTTAACAAAAAAATAACCTGTTAGTAATAAATTTTTGGGACTAATCAAATCGACATATTTAATCCTTGCTACCTCTGTTAGCTACCACAGTAGAGAATTTTCGCATAGGAAATTGTTGGGCGTCTCATCGAAACGAAGCTATTTACGAAGATTCAGCTTGATAGTAATTATTTTTACATCAAGGATCTGTACTACTACTTTTGAGCGTAGGACCGGGATAACGTACCACGCAATTTGTAGGACAATATGACTGTTAAATTATATACATATTAAGTAAGTAACAAAAAAAAAAGCAGCTGGTTACTAATCATTTTTGATGACCTCGTTATCGATACATGTTGGAAGGGGGGGACTCTTTGATCAAACCATACATTTTGTAGGACAAATATCTTTTCGAATAATTTAGATAATTATCATCAGATTTAACAAAAAAATAACCTGTTAGTAATAAATTTTTGGGACTCATCAAATCGACATATTTAATCCTTGCTACCTCTGTTAGCTACCACAGTAGAGAATTTTCGCATAGGGAATTGTTGGGCGTCTCATCGAAACGAAGCTACTCACGGAAAATGAGCTTGATAGTAGTCAAGTGGATCAGCTACTCTAGGGCTCCCTATCTATAAGTTTTAGCTAGCTATAACAGAACCTAGGACGCCATCTGTCTGGCTGGCTGTTCGCCTATCTGTTCCACATTTAAAAAACGTTTGAACCATAATAGTATGGAGGGTAAAAACTAAGGAGGACCGTCTTGTATAGGGGACAAGTTCAAAAACTGACCACCTGAAAGGGAGCAAATTAAGGTGGCGCCATAGTAGCAAGTTGAAGGATTTTAAAAACAGCGCCATAAACTATTAGAACAGGATACTAAATTAAAAAGGAAAGAAAGACTTTCGCTTTGTTACCGCGTATTTTTAAGTTTGTTAATTAATTCCTTTGATAATGATACATAATTATTAATAGCGCTGTTTTTAAAATCTTTCCACTTGGTACTGTGGCGCTATCTTAATTTGCTCTCTTTCAGCGGACACTTTTTAATACACTGAGTTGGTCCTCCTTACTTCCACCCTCCATACATAATAGCTAGAGAGCTGCAAATTTGAAAACAGAATATTAATGTTATGACGGCTATCTTAAACAACACAAAAAAAAACCCTGGCTTCGCAAGTTCAACTCGCAATTGACCGGGTTCTTTATTTAAATTTTCTTTTCAGCCAAAGTGAACTCGATATTTTCTCTAACGGAGACTCTGGCATCACTGGCGTTCCACCCATTCTACTCATGGTTGTACATGAAAACACTTCACACGTTGTCTGGAGCAGTGTTCCTGACCAGTGCAGCTATCACGATACCAGCCGCTATAATACTCTTGTAAGTGATTTATATTAATCGAATGTCTTACAATCTTAAGTCCTTACTTATGAATAATACTTAAACGTTTTTTTAATTAATTGTCGTATCTAATCAATCAATGTACTATTGTTAACAATGCACTTGCGCCATTTTATGAAAAGCTCATCAATTCCTTTCTATAAAATTCTCGGAGCGAGAATAAAATATGTATTCTTTGAAGGCAGTTTCGAATCTCTCGTCGGAACTAGCAAGAAGTAGTCCAAATTCCGAATAAAAAGGACAGCAATTGAAGCTAGGTCTGGAAAGTACAGAGAGTGACAAAGAGTTTCCAGTCGCAGCTTCACTAATTTGATGATCATATGTTATACAGTGTATGGTAAAGAGTTGGTCGGAAAGACCAGTGGGGTAGAGTAATTGACTAGTCTAGGTGCTGCTAACAGCCAAAAACAACAATATTTACAACATTTGCCATTTGTTTACATTACAACAGCCATTGTTAATAAACAGGCCTAATTCCATCATTTGGCATGTGCTTCTGTATAGGTATGAGACATAATCATTACATTTAAGCATTATGTTAGGGAGGTCCACGTCACGGAAATGAAGATCCTAACGTAAACGTTACACGACTAGATCGTATACATAACAGATGGCAGATATATATCAGGAATGGTGTCTAAGGTGCTTTGGTCACGTTTTGAGGAATCTATCGTCTGCGATAGTGCCAGGGAGAAAAACAGAAAAAGTTGAACAGACCCTAAAGAATACAAATAGCATGTTTGGCGTTATAAGATGTGTTGAGTCAAAAAACAAAAAAGCTGATAAAAATTTACATTCAATATTTTATAGGTGTGGCTTACTTCGTTTAATGATTATACTTACTATTTTGTTGCAGATTCTTCTTCATACAACACAGGAAAGAAGTAAAGAGTTTAAGAAAGAAAGCGTTCGAAGCAGAGGAGAAAAAGGAAGCTAAAGAATCAGAAACAAAGAAAACAGAACCGCCCAGCGTATGTGTGATGGACACGACGTCAAATAAAAATGAGATTACTAAATGTTAGATATATCTAAATATGCTACAGATATTTCATTTCATTCTCGCATGTCTTGCCATGTTTGTGTGATGTGTTATAGAGAAAACGATTATTGGTGAATCTAAATAAACGATATTAATTTATTTTCTCCGGATCGATCCCGAAAATCTAGCAATCGAACAAAGTACGCATGAACTTCAAATTGTATTCTAAGTAGCTCCTTTGTGGGATCGATTTAGAGAATTAAACCGAGATCGTTCATTGAAATCCATATGTGTGCCTGTCACGATATATTTAAGTCATTATTAGATGGAGAGAGTTAAGTATGTATATTTATTACATATATATAGAGGAATACATTAAAAGTTCTAGGTCCTCAAATCTGCGAGAGGCTGTCTGGGTTGGCATCACCGTTTTGTATATTTCTGCTGTCAACCAGCTGGGTGTAAATATTGTTGTTTTTTTATTTGAAAGACATTGAAGCCAGTGAAACATTATCAGATTTAAAATTGTATGTCTCGTGGTGACGAGCACAGTCCAGTGCCATGCAGTGATTCAATCTTCTGTATGGCGTTGCTTCTGTTTATAGGCTGAGGCGCTTACCATTGGGCAACCGCCTGATCGTCTCATCATTCATACAAATGAAAAAACGTCAATTACGTGGCCGCGTTCATCATTCATTTGTTTTAACTGTGTGACGCAGCAATGTATACAGGAATTGGTTTATTTATAAGCTCAAATACACATACATGTTGGGACATGCAAAATTAACTAATCTATCTATATATAAGAAGTGCAGGTCATTCATGTTACCGTCTATTACTGGACAGCTTTGCCCATGATGATATAATGCGGTCGTAACACTGCATTATAAAAATGTTACGCGTCACTTAAATATGTCTACCTATATTTCGTATAAATATCTATTCAGTACGGCCTTCGTTCCATTTAGGTATCTTAAATCGACGTTTGTAACTCTGTAATTATCTGTCAGTAACTTCAGACGAGTTAATGACGGAATAAAAGCATCAGATAAAGTGAAAATGAGTTCTTTCGTTCGATTTACGGGGTTTAAACACCCCGATCCACAGAGTACATTATTATATACCCCGATCTCTGTGTAGGCTCATGAACGTACAGTTCGATTGATAGAAATTACACGTAAGGTTGATAGATATTATTATGAAATATGCCTCGATCTTTATAGAAACCAAGCCTGTCCATTTTTACTACGTTGACTGACGTCATCATTGCGGTACGCATAGATTGTATATGTGCTGTACGTCACTCTTAATCGTGGGACACAAAGAAAGTACACAAACAAAGTCTATATTCTATATATTATCTGTGGTCCGTGATCTCAGTACTCCATCATGTAAAGCTGTCTAAGCAGGTCGTAACATCTATGGCTGCAAGCAATAAAATAAAAATTGTTATTTCATGTTCACCAGAAAATAGATAACAAATAAAATTATTCGTCTCGAATACTCGTGAAAGTTCCCATTGAATTATAATAATCCCAAGATTTTTTATTATTACATACATCTTTTATTACATTTATTACATACTTTTTTTGATTTTGACTTTAAAAAAGAAGACATCCTCATTTCAACTGTTTTTATGATACGCGATATGCACAGAGTACATTATTATATAACTGAAATGTCCGCCAGATGTTGAACTATTTCTTTTTATTTGTATTATTATTATTCGTAGTGACTCGTCAAAACTTCGTTACTTTGAAGACACACCACGTCATAGACATGAGAAGGATGCGTTCGTGGCTTTATTCATACATGTGCTACGCTGAACGAACTTCATAGTAAAAAACGTTGCGATGCAAACCACAACTCGCGCAGACGATCATGTACCGTTCGAAATTCACCGCTAAACAATAAAAAAAATATGCCATGTTTCACTTAAAAAACTTGTATTAATAGTTCCAGAACAACAAAAAAGGATTCTGGCGTGACATTCCATCAGTTCGTTAGCAAATATTGTGGCAAAACTATCAAAAACTCATTTTACTCGTGTGTGTGTCTCTGGGTTTGAGCGTGTATCTGTCTGTAACATTGTAGCGTGTAAACAAATGGACCGATTGTTTTTTTTGTGAAAGCTGATTAATCGGCATTTCTTAACTTTGTTTGAATCTGTTTAACTATTTGAAAGTTATAGAAGTTCTTCTATACTCATTGACGTTTTTAATTAACGATTAGACAATCGACAGATGCATACACCACCATGAAACTTAGGAGAAGCATAGTCCCATAACAAAATTGACAAAACGGAATTTTAATCAAAACGCATCGAAATATTAATTCATATTTTTTATTACTTAATATTTTTTTCGTTTTTGACAGTCTTCGTGGCGCAGTGGGCGAGTAGTCGACTGTGAAGTGAGAGACTGCGGGTTCAATTCTCGCACCGAGTTTCTTTCTTTCTTTTTCTTTCTCCCCAGGGGGATTGACGTCAGGCAGACGTAAAAACCGGTCGTAAAAACTTTCCATGACATGTCTTAAAAAAAGGATTTTGCGCGATCCCACTGCGAGTGGGATTAGGCCAGGTGGAAAGAACGAATGAAAGAATTAATAATATTTCGTACATACAAGTAGTAGCCGACTGTAAAACGAGTCGCAGCGGATTCAAATGGTTGTGTTACCATCAAGTACCAATTTGTTTCGAATCACGATGTTATGGGACCAAAAGTCTCGTAGTAAAACCATACTAGACTTGCGCTTATATTTAAAAACAACTCTTACCTCTTAGGCCGCGGACTCGAAGTCAGCGGCAAGCGGCGGCGGCGCGGGTGCGGCGCGTTCAAATGCGTAGATTTAAATAGACCCGGTCTCGAAAAAAGCGGCGCGGCGCGGGCGCGAGGAGCGACGTACAAGCGGCGCGCGTCAAATAAGCGACAACTGCGCGTCTGCATTGACGTAGTGCTGTGTATTTTCAAAACTGCCCGCCGACGTGGTGGAGCAAATTATTTCAATGATTTTTTGTATGGAACATCATATTCACATCAATTTCGTTCGCGAACAGACACTAATTTATCATAGTACGACACTACGCCGCTCTAGCGCCGCGCCGCTGACTTCGAGAGCGGGTCTATTTAAATCTATGCATTTGAACGCGCCGCACACGCGCCGTCGCCGCTTGCCGCTGACTTCGAGTCCGCGGCCTTAGTAGCATTGCCGCTACGTTGCTGAGGCGTACTTCTGACGCTTGGCACGACTATGGAAATTAAGCCTGGTGGTATATAATTGTTGACATAAAATTGTATAAATTTTATTTAATTTATTCTAGATGAAAAAAGATTTATTGTACAAAGATACATACTTGTTTGTAAAGTTTGTTTCAGAATGTTAATAATTTTTTTAATGTCTACCTAATTATTGTTACGAACTAATAAATACCAGTTATTTTAAAATTCTATTTGTTTTTCATTTTGCAGTGAATAATTTGGCAATTAACAGCCTCCGTGGCGCAGTGGGCAATTACCCGGCTCTGAAGCGTAAAACGCGGATTCGATTCCCGCACCGAGACAAATGTTTATGTAATCCGCAAATATTTGTTTCAGATCGGATTTTGTTTTCTCCCCAGAGGGGTTTTTTTTCCGAGCACGGCAATATGACTGCACTACACCTGATGGTAATAAGCGTAGTGCAGTCCAAAACACCAGCGACTACCAACCAACAATGAGTTTATCGGTGGTCACCAGAGTTATGCCGGCCTATATAAATGCGTCTTCCCTCTTCGGTGAGGAAAGAAGCAAATTGAGGGGCCTGCGACAGGACAGGCGGATGACCGATGCAGGCAAAGTAATACAAGGATACCCCTACGCCCGCCCCAATCAACCATCAAGTCATGTCGCAAGCTCCTCGGGAGAACCGGATATACACTAGCTGATCCTGGAACGCGATCCACTCAAGGCGTGTGGATCACTATGGCAGGTTTTAACACCATGTGTACGGTGGTCGTTATACGGGCGGATATGAATATCCTAACATCAGTTAAAACGTTGAACGCTTCAAACGTTTAAACGTTAACGTCAAGCAGGTGGCAAGTCGGAAAAACTACGGGCCGAATCTTTCTGTAATAAAAATACATGTTACACCGTACCCCACTGCGATAGAGAGAAAATCACACTAATATTATAAATGTGAAAGTTTGTTTGTTTGGATGTTTGTCCGTCAATCACGCTGAAACTACTGAACGTATTTTGATGAAATTTGGTATACAGACAGGGTATGAGCTGACTTGGGTGATAGGATACTTTTTATCCCGGAAAAAGCAGATCACGCGGACGGAGCCGCGAGCAAAAGCTAGTTTATCAATAAAGACAATATTATGAATGATTTAGCAAAATCTCTTAGTCAACGTTATTTGTGATATAAAATAATCTATACTAATAATAAAGCTCTACAGCTTTATTATTAGTATAGATTATTTTATAATATTATTATATATTTTACAATCAAACTCTACAGTTTGATTGTTTGTTTGTTTGTTTGTTTGAACGCGCTAATCTCAGGAACTACTGGTTCGAATTGAAAAATTCTTTTTGTGTTGGATAGTCCATTTATCGAGGAAGGCTTTAGGATATATAACATTACGCTGCGACCATTAGAAGCGAAGCATCAGTGAAAAATGTTGCAAAAACGGGGAAAATTATTCAAATTTGAAGGCTTCCGTTGCTAAGCTACCTAAATAATATTATTTGAAGGCTTCCGTTGCTAAGCTACCCAAATCTATACTAATATTATAAAGCTGTAGAGTTTGATTGTTTGTTTGTTTGTTTGATCACGTGGGCGGAGCCGCGAGCAAAAGCTAGTAAATAATAAAGAAGACGGCTAAATATAACATTATCATGCTGTCAATGTATACGGAGACGCGTATGTCAAATCGGTACTCCCATTATCTGACAGATAACGTTTATTCGGACCTGGCAACATCGGCCTAATATGACATAATCTAATACATTGTGAGCAATTCAATTTACATTCCATGCTATCTGAAATACGGCTTTACTTTTATTAATTTTAGATATTTTTACAAGGAATTTAATAACTGATAGAAAATGGCAATTGAAAATGGCAGCTTGTTGTTGCGTTTTCTACGATAAGTAAGATATTCAGGTTTCCAAATTACAATAGCAAACGCATCGTAATTAGGTTCGTGTATTGGAGATTCGATGCAATAATTAATTACCTAAACCATAATAGGACTACAACAATCTCCGTGTGCAATGTGCGAATAACCCGTTGTGAAACGAGAGGCCACGAGTTCGATCCCCGCGTCGAGACAAATGTTTACTGTCCTAAAAAATTGTTGCAGGTCTGGGTCTTGTGATACCGAATGTTTCTCATAGTTCCTAATACATACGATAAAAGACTCGTAACTTACTTTGGGGTCAGGATTATGTGTATAATTGTTGGGTATATTTATGTACTTCAATTACTTCACTTTATCACTTAGTTCATTATCTTTTGATAAATAAATACACTAAATGACCTATAAAAATGTTATCACTTCAAACGTAGTACACGAATTGAACGGACTAAGCAGGTATGTTTATTTTCTAAAAACAATAAATATAAAAAAGTATGACTGATGCAAAGATCCAAAGTGTGCATTGGGAGAGGCCTATAGAGAGCAGTGGACAAATGATGATGAATCGAAAAACTAAAATATTGCGTGAACGCTAATGGATTAAAAGTTAATTATTTATTATTTATTTATTTCGGACAGAATCCATATAAGTATTAGTAACAATTTTCTTAAGATCTATGTTATGTCAGATGGACCACGAGTGGAACTGCCCAGTAAGGCTAAAAGAAAAATATTTTTAATGTACCGTATAATTAAGTGTCTCAACAGTAAACATTATGTATCTTAATAGTAAACATCAAATGTACACGTATGGCCTTTAACATGTCCAATTATAATTTATCTATAAGCATCGATAGCGACAATTTATGATCAAATAAGTTATATTGGTAAAATAAATAATAACTATTGGCTTATAAAGTAAATATACTATTAACAAATTTGCCAATCACTTTATGATCCTGAAACCCGCCAAAGATCAATATTATCGTTTTATCGCTTCATAACGTAATCAACATTAAGGATAACACTACATCAGTTAAAGAATAGCATTTGTTCTAATCAGAAGTGAAAATTATTTCAATAAATAAATGTGATTAAATTAGAAAATTTATTTAAATAATAAATAAATAATAAAGAAAATGTTTTCAAATAACCATGACAATAAAAACCCACGAGAAGAATTCACAGAAGAAGATCCTCTAAAAGAAAAGTGTGAAGAAGAAGAGTGTAAAAAGAAGAGATCCTTTCGAGAAAACTTTTTTTATGTGTTAAGAAATATAACCGTAGAACCGTGCATATTACTGTTCATTACATCGACCATCATAACTATGCTAACTACGCAGAATCTGAATTTAGAAAAAGCATGTCGTGTGAACCTTAATTTCACTGATGAGATTTGTGACTCGCTTAAATCGCAACAAGCTGGAAGCCAAAACGAATACGAGAGAGAAGCGCAGAAACTCCTTGCCTCAGCCATGGCATGGCGGACTTACTTTTCGGCAACTATTCCGTGCATCATGGCGCTTTACATAGGCTCGTGGTCTGACATAACTGGTCACAGGAAAATTTTCATCATGTTGCCAGTTTGTGGGCAAATTTTAGTCAACATCAACAACATGTTTCATGTTTACTTTTTTCATCAGCTCAGATTGGAACATTTAGTTTTCACTGAAGCTATACTAGAAGGTTTCTCAGGGGGTTGGTGTGTTTGTTTTTCATCTGTATTTTCATACATTAGCGCCATTACTACAGAACAAACTAGGACGTTCAGGATGGGGTTGATAAATTTTAGCATGACTGTTGGTTTTCCAATAGGTATGAGTCTCAGTGGTATTCTGATCAAGAATTTAGGTTATTACGGCTGTTTCGCATTTTCAGCAAGCCTTCAAGGGATTAATTTACTATACACAGCTTTCTTACTGAAGGATCCGAAGAGAACACGAGAACAAAAAAAGGTAAATGTGATTTATTTCTCACTCTTTGTTTTTCATCCAAGTATTAAGATTATGCACATCTCGATGTTATCTAAAATCGATATTCTTATAGTTTCTGTATTTATGAACGTTGTTAGCTCAGTATATATTTCACTAAGTAAATGAATCAATGCAATCAAAAATTGCTGTCTGCGCCTACACGTTAAGTCTGACGAAAAAACACGGTGCAGGGTTTTTAATTCGACACTTATACTTGTTTTTTTTTGTGCATAACCATGCATATATCTTCACATATTTATTCGATTTTGATGATACTTTCACTAATAGTAAAATATTTGTTTATAACAAAAATAAAGTTGGGATAATTTCTGATTTCTAAGGATGAAGAAGTAAAAACTGTCATTGCCTTGGCCAACATATTATATGTAGTAGAACGTTAAACGAAAGACATGTTAGTTGTCCGTTGTTATAGTTTACACAAAATATAACAATATTCATTTACTCCAAGCATGGCGTTTATATGCGTCCCGATTTACTTATTAACGGTATTTGCGGAGCTAATGATAATAAATAATGAACATTCATACAAAAAAATATTGTTATTTTTAATATACTTTTCAGTGTTAACTCTTAATGTCAGTTTTAAAGTAGTATTGAAACCAAAAAAAATAATAGTGGCCTTTTGGGAGTCACTGTCGAAAATAATCGGCGCCACCTGCTAATCAACTTATATTGAACCGAACAGAATACGCTTTTTTCATCAAATCGATCCACACTCACCGATAAAATGAATAACCTTCTTCATTTTTGATCTCTTAACCGACTTCACGTCAGTGACATTATTACATTTGTCAATATTTCATTTTTCAGCATGACAAGCAAGGAGTTAGACATTTCTTCCGCAACTTCTTTGATCTCACCAATGTCAAAAATACTATAAAGGTGGTCTTCAAGAAAGCGCCTAACAGCAGAAAAATGCGATTGTGCATTCTTCTAGCAGTAATCAGTTTCCTCTTTGGGCCTATCTATGGTAAGTTCCTAAAATTTAATATCCTACTCCATAACCATGGCTCCATCGAAATAAATAAATTCATAACTATTAATACCGTATATCGTTACAACCGCTAATATAATCCACGACACTGGTGCGGGTATGGTTTCTGCTGCAATCCCGAGTACACTCATGATCCCCCTTAGACCGTTTCAGTTGCGCCCACGGGGTTTATGTTGGTATAACAGCATAGGGATTTTGGTTAGGCTCCGTTCCAGCGGTCGCTCGAATAAAGACGACTGGGTCATTAAGCCTTATATTTCTTTTAATAAGAATGTCGTATGTAGCAAAATACTGACGAGGAAAAAGTCCATAATCATTTATAATAATATCTAAAGTGACCGTCATTAATTGCATATTTAGTGCATTTTTAGTGATCGATATAATCATTATTTTGAAATCACCCACTTTCTAGCGGATTAGCGAGTGCTGCCATTGTAGCAACAGTGGTTCCTAGCCGCTATGCCTATATAGCTTATTCAGGCAACGACAGCACATGTCGTTTTAGTCACGAAACTTTATCAACTTCAATGCGAAATTTAAACTCACGGCAATCATCCCGAAGCGGGACTAATATTAGCTAATAATAGAAAATAAAAGACCTTTTTAATACAGTTTGTAAACTTCTACATAAAGGACCCTCCATTCTAACTCCACGCAAGATTTCGTAATTACGAAGTGCTCACTTATCGCGGCGACATCGTACGATTGACTTGATTGAAAAAAAAAATGATATCATGAATAAACTATGTCTGCACATTATCGATTCTTATACAGATCGAGATACTTATATTATAAAATAATTAACTATCCTCGTCCTGCGAAACGTGAGGCCGTGGGTTCGATTCCCCCACCGAGACAAATGTTTGTGTGATCCACAAATATTTGTTTCGGGTGTGGGTGTTGTGGGACCGCAAGTCCCTCGTAGTTCTTGATACCCACAACACAGATTAACCTAGTATGGGGTCAGAACTATCTGTATGACTGTTGGGTGTATTTATTATTATTATCTCCTAAAGTTTACTGCATAAGAATATTTAAGTAAACCTCTATTGGTGCATCGTAGATTCCGAATTATACGCGTCGAATTGAGAACCTCCTTTTTGCCTTTGTTAATAATTATATTTGTTCTTTAATCTACAATATTCTATGTTTTAGTAGAAAGGTACTTTTATCAGTACTATTTATTTACTTTGCAGTGATATAAATGCATTACTATTTATTCAGCGTCTGATATAATTTAATTGCACGGCTTATTGTAACAGATAAACATGTTCGTAATGTTGAATACACTGTTTAATGAATTACGGATTCTTCCACTGTTCATAGTTTAAATAACATATCACTGATCAATGATTCACATGATTAGATAAATTTCTTGAATAACAGCTGATCTTTGATTATTTTGATTCTTCTATATTGCAGATAGAAATTTGTGTATTGGAATGCATTAAATCAAATAATTAAATAACACAATATCTTTATTTGAATGCTTTAGAAAGGTGTTTCAGGAATATAAAAAGATTGGGCAGGTCATTGAACAGTCTAAAGAAATAGAGCTGAAATATGTAATACTCGTTAAAAAACTACCTTTATTAAATTACTTCGATGCATATACTACTCCACTGATGCGTAGTACATAAAAAGTGTGCCACTAAGTTACGGACAATCGACCGTAACTTAATAATAACTTAGATGTCAAACTCCCGTGTTATGCAACACAACTTATAAACAGCCCGTCTAGTAGTACTTATTATACATTGAAGTTTTTAATATTTTCTAATAAATTGCTTTGTTTTTTTTTTTCTTCTCTAAAACAAGTTAATTTCGCTCTAGTTCGCATAGATCATTTTTTTTTTGGTTTGGAAAATTGCATCTCAATCCTTCATTATCTATAAAAATAGTTTTGCTAGAGTAATCACTATTTACTACTGAACAACTACTAATGTTATTATTAAATAATAGTCACAGTAATTACCATACTGATAATTATCAACACAGCTATAATAATTCTATAAAGTATAAAAAAATCCTAAAAAATATTTTTTTACGAAATTAGTCATTATAAGAACACAAAATAACTCTAGAATCAATATGACAGTTTATATTATTATTATTATAGAATAATGGATAGATAGGTATCTATTATGGTTATTGGCGAACTATTTTTGTCGATATTATGTCGAAGGATAAAGCTGCAATGTTCAAAAAACGCAAAAAAAATAATTCCCAGACTAGGGCCGATGTTCGACCTTAAAAACTATTGATAAGTAAGTAGGTTACTGATAATAGTATATTAATGTTTTATAACGGAATGTTTGCTATTATGGGAAAAATGTATTGAAGTGCTAAAATAATCGTTATTTTATAACATTGCGTTCACCCAATTCTGAAACGTTCGCCCTTATAGTACTAAAAGTTAGCGTCATTTTATTAATCTTAAACCAATTAAGAATTTTACACGTAATTCGCATAGTTTTTCTAAAATTGCTTGATTTTTTTGTGTGTTTTCGGGCTACTGTATAAAATCCTAGCCCAAAATGAAATAAATCCTTTCTAGTGTTGAATATGACCAAACAGTACCTACTTGCCATTTCAATGCCATTTACTGCAGCACACAGAAACATCAATTAATTATAATTCTCACTTAGTGAATTCTTAAAATTCGATTATCTCCACAATTCTTTATGACCCGTTACTAAGTAGTTACGTAAATAAATTGGATTAACGTCTCCAAGAATTTAATTAATTAATGCTAAGAATGCAAGAATCAATTAATGCTAAGAAATGGCTGAGAAATACTTAAATTTAATTAACGCGTCTGAGTCCGGCAATAATAAACAAGATTTATATTAAGAAGATTGATGTCAATATTCAATGAATTTTGATATGTATCAGGATTCAAATGGTCATGCCGTCGTAGGTAATTCATAAGGTCCAGATAAATTGAAATAAGTCACTTTAATTGCCATACATACTTATTTCAGAAATGTAAATAAATAACTAACCAATTTTTAAATAATGACTTGGTAGGGAGGGACCTTTCGATTACACCAAATTAATACCACAGAGATAATTGAATAGTAAATAGATATTTGTGTACATTTCTGTAACAGTTATGACGATTAAGCTTTACGTACCACTGAATTAATTTATATAGCTGCAATGGAGTGTAAATGACTAAGATTAAATATTTGATAAACTGCCGCAATAACAACATTGCAATCAATTGATTTAGCCGTCGAAAAAACGCAGTGAGATGTTAATTTGACGCGTATTTTTTGTATGTTCACTCACGCTTGTCTTTCCACGGAGTATTTCGATTTTTATAATTCTTTTTGATATTTATACACCGATTTTATGAATATAATATTAACTTTTTTATAACACTAAAACTAACTCTAAAGAACTAGAAAACTAAATATAAACCAAACCAATTTGTGCTGTCTACCAATCATCGACTATAAAACTGAAATAGCACCGATTAAAAATTGATTAATTTTATTTTTAAGCTTATTTATTTTTTGTTAGTGTCAAATATATCATTAATATTCATTTTATATATTTTTTCAGGTGAAGTCTCCATCTTATACATGACAACACGTTACCGCTTCAACTGGGATGAAGTTAAATTCAGTATATTTCAGACGTACAACTTTATCACGCATACTATTGGTATTTTTTTTGTTTTTAGTATATCATACTTTTTAATGAGATTATTACATCGTAATCACAGCAGTAAAGTTATTGATTAGCCAAAAAGGATCAAAGTAAATTACATACGCGTCGAATCGAGTATCTGCTCCTTTTATTTCGATTTATAATGTATCATTCAATTATGTGGGTTACGAAAAATAAATTAATTTACTACTAAGCATAGTGTACAGATATAAGTGTTTCATTAGATTGTATTGCTAGGACATAATAAAAGCATTTTCTTTTTTTACTGAATGAATCATATATCGATATCGACTTGCTACGTTGGACTACACTAAAAGATAAATACCTGGTAGAGACTACTAGAGACCATACTTTATTCTAAACTCGACATAAACACATAATTTTAGAGTTTCGTACAAAATAATGTGTTATTGTGAATGTTACTAAACCTTCGTCGTCTGTCTCTATCCTAAATATAAAGGATAATTACTAATTTTTGAACGGTAATATCAGCACAGCAGTCGTAAGCATTACAACTGCGCCATAGAGGCAATCAGTTTATGATTTTTTTTTCACATAATAAACATATCACAAAATATAAACGTGTGGGTACTCGGTGCGCGATTTCTAATTAAACTTGACCGGTTTTTAAAGTGTTATTTTTGTTTATTCAGGCACAGTTTTCTCCATTTTGGTATTCAGCAAATATTTGAAATGGCACGACTCTATACTAGGAATCATATCTACAGTCAGCAAAATCGCCAGCTCTTTTGTGTATTGCTTTGCGCCGAATGAGAAAGTATTCTTTGCTGGTAAGTGCTTGCATTGAAATTTAGCTTACTAAATACACTCTGGCATTGTAGCATAAATATAAAGGAATATCTATCCACATTTCTAATAGCTACTTTGATAGAACCTTTCAACTCCACTAAAGAACACACAAGACACAAGGCCAAAGTGACTACGCTACACCTGATGGTAAGTGTAGCGCAATCCAAGAATAGTGTCGACCAACGATAAACAATGCGTCCATCGTAGGTCGGCAAGATCATGCCGTCCTGCTAAAATGCCAAGAAGAGGGGAAGAAAAAAGGGATAGGAAAAGGGTTAGGATCAGTGGGCAAGCCCCCTAGGGAGAACCAGATATACACTGACTGACCCTGGAACGCGACCCACACAAGGTGGGCCACTATGGCAGGTTTTAGCACCAGTGTACGGTGGTCGCTATCCGGTCAGATACAAGTATCCTCCCACCAGCTTGTATGTCGGATATAAAGACAAGTGGGTCACCAACATTATAGGTCTAAAGCCTACCTCACCTGTAAGTACACTCTGATAATTAACAGACGAAGCAATGGCGAAACTAGCTTCCCGCTGCAGGTTGTCGGGGTCAGACGACAGGTGGTCCTACATAATACCAAATCCACCGTCAAATCAGGATTGGAAGGCGGATCCTGGCATTAACTCGGTATACCGCCAGGCCAAAAAAAGTTATCGGATATAAAATCAATACAAAATACTGGGCCTGTGTTGTGAGACCGAAAGTCTCTCATAGTTCCTGACACCGACGACACAAGACTCGTATCTTACTGTGGGGTTGGAACTAGGTGTGTGACAGTTGGGTGTTGGGTGTTGAGTGAAGAATGGGACCTTAGTACCTGAAAGCCGTGACGCCACTCGTGACTGCAAGTTGTTTTGTGTATATTGTAAAAATGTGAATGTAATTAAATGACAAAAGATTATCATTGTTACAGGACCTCTTATAGAAATTTTGAATGGTACATCGTTGCTCTCCGTCAGATCAATATTGTCCAAATTGGTGGATCCAAGTGAGTTTGGTAAGAACTATTAAAATATTTTTATTCTACGCTAAGTATATATATATATATATATATATTGACGTATGTATTGACAAACCGCGATAAATGGCCGGTATCAACAAAAGATGTTAGTTTGAGTCTCCTGATCAATCCCACAAACTAACAAATCATTTGAAGGTCACTCATGCAAATTACTTAGTTTGATTGGTTGATTTCCGGGATCGATGCAGAGATTGGGATTGAGATTGTATATTGAGCAGTGTGTAAGCACTGTTTATTTTATTTCGGTTTGAATAAGCCAGTGAAATTACCGGGCATTATGAGAATTAACATGTTACGTGTCGGGTGATGAACGCAGTCCAGTGTTATATAATACAACTAGCTTTTCCTCTCGGCTCCGCCCGCGTGATCTGCTTGTTCCGGGATAAAAAGTAGCCTTTGTTCTACGGGGATAATGTGGGATTCTAATGTTAAAAGATTTTTTCAAATCGTTCCTCTTTATACCCCCCGGCCGGTGCCGCCGCAACCGCTATGTCCCTGCATTTTAAATCTGTAATATCTTCGAAAATATTTATTTAAAGTGAACTTACATACTGTTAAGGGCCATATTGATCTATATTAAATGCACAATGTATTTAAGGTACTTAATTGGAAAGGATTAATGCTGTATTGCTTAAGATCGCTTCTTTTTTTTTATAGCATAGGCCGGCATACGAGCAAGTGGGTCACCTGATGGTAAGTGATCTCCACCTTCAGGACCTTAAAGGAAAGGGATAATTAGGGATTGGGAAGGGGAGGGGATTTGGGCTTCCGGTTATCTCACTCACCGTACGAAACGCAGCAGCAAGCCACTACTTTACGTCGGTTTTCTGTGAGACAGTGGTAACGATCCGGTCGAGCCAGCCCATTCATGCTGTAGACAAAACTGTCTACAGCGTGGCTCTACCACTCAAAAAATACCATTCGTAAATAAGTCATTATTTCTCGTAAAAAGTAAAGGATAAAAGCTTATAGCCAGCGTTTGCAATGTAAGCACAAAAAATGAGTTTATTTACGACATCACATTAGGAACCTCTAAAATTATCAGTATTTCTCTACTATATTATGCATGTATTATACAAATAAACCTTCCTCTTATATCACTCTATCTATTAAAAAAACGCATCAAAATCGGTTGCGTAGTTTTAAAGATCTAAGCATACATAGGGACAGACAGACAGTGTCTTTGTTTTATACTATGTATTGATGTAATTCAATGTTCTGTATGGTGTTGTCTGTTTATGGGCAGGCGTGACGCTTACCATCAGTCGAGTGACATGTTCGTTCAGTCAATTGGGCAAATAAAAAAAAATGTTCGAACAAGGTGCTAGACACCAATACCATAGAGTTATTTACGCAAAATCACAGCATACATAGCCATGTTAAATATTCAGCCATGCATCCATCGGTCATCCGCCTGTCATGTCGCAGTCTTCTCGATTTGCTTCTTCCCTCTTCGGAGTGTGAAGAAGCTTTCATACAAGCCGGTATGATTCTGGTAACCACCGATAAACTCATTGTATGTCGATGGTCGCTGTTTTTTTTTTGGACTGCATTGCGCTTAACATCAGGTGCAGTGCAGTTACTTTGCTGTGCTCGGAAAAGAAAAAGAAAAGAAACATTTATGAAATTCATTTTAATAACAATGCTTTAAAAATGTTTATCCCGTAAACTATGGTAGGCAGAGAAACATCGATTCTAAAAGGGAATGTGCCTCGTCACATAAATATACCTAATTTTTCTAACCCAGATTTCTAGCATTCGAGATTTCACATGCACCACGATGTAACTATATGTAAATAGACCGAAGTACTATTACGATTTCTTCTAAATATGTCAAAGAATCTAAACCGACATCCCTGTAGTTAACCTGCCACGTATGAGGAAGTTAATTTGGTCTAAAGGTCCATATTAAATTTCAGGAAAAGTCAACTCATTGATAGGGTTGACAGAAAATTTATTGCCTCTACTGTATGTACCGTTGTACACCAAGGTATATACAGCTACAATGGAGGTGCTGCCTGGAGCCGTCTTCTTGATGGGTGCTGCTTTGACATTGCCCCCCGTTTTTGCGTTCATGTGAGTTGTTTTTTTTTTAAATGTCATCTGTATATTACCAATACAATCGCTTGAAATGGATTTAGGTAGATGAATGTCAGGTTCCGTTGTGTCGTTATGTTTAATTCTTTCATTGGATGATTGTTTATCGACAGTGTCAACAGTTCAATTAAAACTGTATATCTAATAACAGCTTTTGTATGACACAAAATTCAAAAAACAGTCATGAGTAACAGTTAAAACTGTAGTGCAATTCGTATAAGCACACTAGCCACAACACTTTGGACAGGGCTCTATTTTTTATTTTATTTTTAACGGTTAGGTACATGTTCAGAATTTATTTTCTATTTATTTATTTGTACAACAATTGTATACATACATATGTTTCATATCACAAAAATCTTGGGTCAAACAAAGTGACGGTAGGTATACATTTTACAAAAAAAATACCCTCGTTTAGTAAATCACTAAAATTGTTTTAAAAAAATTACATCAAGCCATTGCAGAGGGTTTGTAAAAGGCCATTTTTAGAAAGATTTTTTATAGAGGAAGACAACGAGAATTTATCTATAGTCATGTCACAGTATTAACTGGCTCTGAGACACGTCGTGCACAGCGTAGCCAATGCGATTTCATCTGAAGTCTGCCGGGGCGAGTGACTGGAGACTAGACCGGGGATGGTGCTTTTAATATTATTGTTAAATTTAAGAACTCAAATAATGACTATCCAATTTGGAATCTATTAGTATTAATTTTTACCTCGTACGTCGAATTTTTAACATTATAAATAAGTAAATGGACAATTTTCTTTTTAGATGGTTGCTGGCGGAGCACAGAAAAAATCAGCGCAGGTTAAACGCCCCAAAGCCAGCACTAGAAACACTAAATTAACTTTTAAGGCGATCTACATAATCGTCCAACGCATCGAATAAAGCTGATATGACTTCCCGTGCCATCATATCATATAGCTCCAGTTGATATTATTTTAGAGCAACAAAATTCCTTCCATCAGCCGTTAAGATGTATTTTATGGTTTGCAACTCACACAGACTGTGATCAGGGAGCTTAACTTCTGCAATTACAATCTGCAAAATGACATAAATCTCGTGCACTACAAAAAAGCTATCGATGCCAAAATTAAATATCTCACATAAAATTGTCAGCATTCGATAAAATTACGTCGTCATTTTAGGATTCGTAAAAAAATCCTACAGAGAGGTTTAGAGTACTATTTTCTCTACTTTATAGTTATTTTTGACATACGTATATTATTCTATATAACCATGTTAGTTTTAATAATTGAGAGACAGTGGTAACAGCCAGTTGAGCCGGCCCTGTCATACTGTAGAAAAAACTGTCTACAACGTGACTGTAATACTAAATGTGATTAGAAAAAAGTCTCAACCTGTATAATTTACCCATAAAATATTTTCAGTTTTATTTTATATTTGATAAAATCTTTTGGTATCGCTCAGTATCTGCGAATAGAGAATAGTATTATTATCAGCATTGTGTGTGTACTAGTATGTCCATTAATTCCTATAAATATCGAATCTATAAACCTTAATATTATCTGCCTCGTATATGATACGCTTATATAGTATTCACAAACAATACATAAATAATTTCTTTACCAAATATCAAGTTTTATGTACATGATATATTTATTTATTTTTAATTTAGCGCCAAAAACTAAACAATGACCTTCAGACAAATCGTCACTATGCGTTCGCGCTCACTATGAGGCCTCATTGTGACATTAATTATGAATACGGGGGTTAAATGTCTACTCATAACTGTGGTCAACTACACACTATAAGGCGAAGTTGTTGCCAAATGTTATGCTTCTGGTACCTGATTGTTATAAGTTTTATAGTTTTCATTGATATACTTTTAGACTCCGATTTTTCAATGTCGAATTTTTATCAGCTAAATAGCAGGCAATTTAGGATGTACCAATTTGAGATTCGGTTCTATTAAAATTGTTATATTTTTTTTTATTTGCCATTTTTATTTTATCTGATAAATAATCTTTACTTGGAGATTGAAAAATCAGCCTTAAGGTGAATAGATTTTTTATTTAATGCCTGAGTCTTGCATAATAAAATAATATTTTATGAATATGTATTATTATTCATTGATTGCTAGTTTAGTAGCTATGTCCAGCATGTGATGCAATGCCTTTTTTCGAAGTAGGTACATAATATTCTTTATGTTTTATTTCAGTTACACATAATGTATACAAAATTCCACTAATATATCTCTTGCACCCCTCGTCATCCCCCGACCATGGTTCTCGTTTTGTCGGTGATGGAAAATAAGGCGAGGAAACCTGCATACCTGAGAGTGATCTATGAGCATTTGTAGAGGTTTGGGATGTTTAGCAACCCGCATTTAGCCAGCGTGGATTTAAATACTCGTACTAGTGAATAATATGTAAATGTAACACACTTATTATTTGCATTTGAACTATAAGCATAGCAAGGGGGCAGCCAATGTGGATCTGGTCATGGCATATCCCGAAAGCCTACTAACCATTCCGCAGCTGTCTTTGTCTGTCAATATAGAGTAACCGGTAGCAGTATATAATTTAAAATCTAAACCATCAACGTTACCGATAAGCACACAAGACAATCCCACTAAATAAACAAAGAAGTTCTTAATTCGTTTTCGTGTTTACGAAATTGGGTGTGGAAAACTCAAACTTGCACCTATATTGATGATTATTTCACTAAAAATAGTAAAATAAAAAGTTTTTAACACAATATAAAACTGATGCAAAAAACTAAAAAAACACATTGACTTAAAGTTGTTTAGTTTTATTTTAGGTTATTATCAGTTTTATTTTGTGTTAAAAAGTTTTTATAAATAAACGTATCACATTTATTCCTGGGAAAAAACAGAGGAGTTTCGTAATCCGACGCGTATATTTGTTTTTTTATTTTGCATAACTTCACAGAGTGATTCGATTATGATAATTATTTTTTCATTCAAAATTTTACAGCTCAATATTGGACCAAATCAAACTAAAAGAAGAAAATGGACCCTAAGGATATGAAATCAGCTGCAAAGGACTGAAACTTAGATTTGTGTATCGATTATAATGATCTTTTCCCTAAAAATAATGATTATAAAACTTGTTAACAAAAATAAAATTAATAAACCAATCTTAAAAGCTAAAAACTATAACTGCTCTTGTGTCAGTGCTTTCAATATTAATTACCAATAAACTGCGGTAGAATGGACTCGAAATTGGTTATTAAAAGTTGATGTACCTACCGTAGCGTTACAAAAGCAATTTTATGAGCATCACCCATGAAACACTTTCGAGTTTTCACAATACTTTACGATATGGAAATATATTGTCTGTGTATTATGCTGATAATGCAGTAACTTAGAAAGCAAACTAAATCAAAGCACGCATGCGCAAAATCTCTCGCATAATCTCATACTTTGTCTTGGTACTTGAAGTAGATATACTTGCAATATCTTTTATTTGACACTCAGCAACGTACTCCAAGAGTTCACTAACCTTTAAATCCCTTATGAGAAATCGAACTTTAACATTATTCACATAAAGGTGAATAATCAAAATAATTTTTTTTGAAATAAACCGTTAAAGAGGTGTATGTTAATATTACTTGTCATTTATATAACCGAAACCTATTTTATTGATGGGATCAATGACCTCATCATACTCAAATTTAAGCAGACGACAAATATGAACCAATTATATCTGAGATCAACGATATAAAGTGTTTTACGTTTATCTGATTGTTAATTAATCGGATAAATAATATTTCCCACATGTAATATGTATATGAATATAACCTAATGCTCGAATAAAAACAGCCTAACAGCCTCCGTGGCGCAGCGGACGAGTAGCCAACTGTGTAACCAGAGGCCGTGGGTTCGATTCCCGCAATTTTCCACAAATATTGGTTGGAGTCTGGGTGTTATAGGACCGCAAGTACCTCATAGTATACCGCAAGTGTCTAATACCCACGATACAGTTTTAACCTAGTGTGACGTCAGAACTATCTGCGTGACTACTAGGTGTATTTATTATTCTAAAAAACGTTTTAGGAAAAATAAAACCGACTTAAGAAACTAAAAAGCAAAAATACAATGGACCAATTTCGAGTCGAAGGTATTATGGTTTAATAATGAATGATTGTTAAGGTCTGCTAACCAACATTAGGACAGCATGGTGGACTAAGGTAGGTCCCTCATTGATACGAGAGGCCATATGGGTTGGTAAACCTGCTTTATCTGTATCTGCTGCCAAGGAGCAGTGTATAAGCACTATTTTTATGTTTGAAGGGCATTGAAGTCAGTGAAATTACTGGGCACTATGAGATCTAACAACTTATGTCTCGAGGTGACGAGCGTAGTCCAATGACACGCAGTGCTGGTGGGAAGATATATGTATCCGACCGGATAGCGACCACCGTACACTGGTGTTAAAACCTGCCATAGTGACCCACCTTGTGTGGGTCGCGTTCCAGGGTCAGCCAGTGTATATCCGGTTCTCCCGAGGGGCTTGCGACATGACTTGATGGTTGGTTAGGGCGGGTACAGGGGTACATTCTTGTATTATTGTGCCTGCATCTGTCACCCGCCTGTCCTGTCGCAGGCCCCTCGATTTGCTTCTTCCCTCTCCGAAGAGGGATGCAACATTTATACAGGCCGGAATGATTCTGGTGACCACTGATAAACTCATTGTTTATCGGTGGTTGCTGGTTTTTTGGATTGCACTACGCTTACCATCAGGTGTAATGCACTCACTTTGCCGTGCTCGGAGAAAAAAAAAGTGCTTTATAATTAAAAGTTCTGTGTGGTGTTGTGTCTGCTTATGTGTCGTTTTTAAAGAGATATATCATCCTGAATATATCGCCACTGGAAAGGCCAAAATACTAAAGCGTCAATACGTGAAGTTTATGGTAGAGCGATTTAAAGTTGTTGTTTTACGATAAAAATTGATAATAATTATATTAGGAAAAATATATGATTCAGTAAAATATTTACATTTTATAGTAAAAAAAAACAACTTTAAAACCCTCTACCGTAAAGCTTACGTATTGACGCTTTAGTATTTTTGCCTTTTCATTACTTATCCAGCGACGATATATTATCTGATAATCTATAATATTATTCGTTTTACATAATTAAAGTCATGGATACATGAGTTTTTTTTATATATTATCAATAAGTTATGACGTAGCTCCACTGGGCCCATCATTACGACCTACACACACCAATCAAATTATTATTTAGTTAATTAATTACCTAAACAATAATAAGCCTACAACAGTCTCCGTGGCGCAATGTGCGAATAACCCGTTGTGAAACGAGAGGCCACGAGTTCGATCCCAGTGACGAGACAAACTTTGTGTGTCCTATAATATTAATTATTGTGGGACTGGGTCTTGTGATACCGTATAGTATACCGTTTCTCATAGTTCCTGATACATACGATACAAGACTCGTAACTTACTCTGAGGTCAGGATTATGTGTGTGATTGTTGGGTGTATTTGTGTACTTCAATTACTTCACGTTATCAGTTAGTTCATTATCTTTTGATAAATAAATACACTAAATGACCAACAAAAATGTTATCACAACAAACGTAGTACACGAAATGAACGGATTAAATATGTTTATTTTCCAAAAACAATAAATATGACTGATGCAAAGATCCAAAGGTCGAGGTCAATGGTGTGCATTGGGAAAGGCCTATATTGAACAGTGGACAAATGAAAGCTGACGATGAGGTATGACGAAAAAAAGATGTTTGTCTTAATAAAGCAAAAAATAAAATAATAAATAAAGCAAATAAAAGTTAAATAAAGCATAGAGGACTTTTGTTGTTACACAAATATAAGATCTGTTATTTAACACCTATGCTTACAAATAAACTATTTTGATTTGATTTGAAAAGTTTATAATGAAGCTCTTATGTAACTTGGACGGAATCGAAAAACTAAAATATTGCGTGAACGCTACATAATGGATTAGAAGTTAATGGATAAACCTGTTGCATTTTATTGCTACTTTCGGAGGTACTCCCGAGCATGGCAACGAACATTGTCTTTATAGAAAAGGCTCATATCATCAGTTTGAAATTAAGTGATGAAATAGTAATAAAAGTGCAAATTATAAACATCGTAAGCCAGTATGAGAAGATGATCCAGCGGTACATAGCTGTGAGGATATCTTGCAGGAGTGATATAAATAAAACCTCGCTTAATTTGACCGATCATTGATGGTTGAAGCGATAAGGCTGTTCGACAGAAGATTCTTAAGGTCTGTATATTTACTTGTCTTCACTGACTGACCGACTGATTCATCAACGCGGAGCCTAAACCGCTGGGGTTACAAACTTGAAATTTTGGCAGTTGATGCCTATTGTGTTGTAAGCATACACTAAGGAAGGATTTTTGGAAATTTCACCCCTAATGGTACGATTCCACCAAAATAGTGTGCAGCACATTTGTTCACAAACATTTTGTGCAGAACTCCAGCAGTGCACGTACTAAGTTGGTATCGCGTTTAGCTTCTGTCTCCACCGGCAACGCTGTGCGTAACTTTTGTAAACGCACAGTGTGGCACACTTGTGCACGAACATGTTCGCTGAGAAAAGTTGTCTGTCTTCAGTTGTTAATATGGACGGGCGGGAAATAGTCTGCTTAAAAAGAAACGAAGGAAGAAAGCACGTTGTTGGGTGAGACCTTTCCTACAGCGACGAAATGAAGAAACAAATAGATTTGTAGAAGAAATAAAAATAGATCTATTGAGTGGATTTAAAAATTTCATAATTTTATAGTCATTGTGACTTGAATCCCATAGTAGAGGATAGGTTTCAATTGCTTGAATGAATTTAATAATTTTTTCATTCGCCCAATCCATATTTCAAACTTTATGTGCGCGCACAAATAAATGTTTTCGCTCCGGTAGCGGAAGTAAGATTGAGTTCGCGAACAACAAGCGTGTACGCGTCGATGCGAGTCCACTGCTTGCACATGTGCGCGCACAAAAGTGTACAGATGTGCGCGAACATCTCAAAAATGTTCGCGCACAATTTGTTATTGTTTGCCCGAGTGAGTCGACCAGCGTGAACATTTGTGTCGTACACTGTGCATTACTGTGCCGCACAGTTCAGCACACTGGTGGAATCGCACCATAAGACATGAACGGTTGTATGAAAGTATGCCTTTCACGCAGGCCACTACCAAATGCTAGTTCTACACAAATCGCAGTCAGGGTACTCGCGATCGAATATGAAGAAAATATCCAGGCATTAGGCGCACAGAACGTCGTGTTTCTTGAACTTCGACACTATCCCGGTCATACAACTGTCACTATAGCTCCATTAATCTGAGTTTGCGAACATGTCTTTATCTTGCAACGAAATCAAATTTAAAGATAGGAAGCTGTCGGAAATATTTTCGTAGCAAATCTGTAAAAAATAATAAACAAATGAGGTATTAACCTCAAGTATAAGGACATTTACAACGGAAAAAGCCAGATGTAAGATATCACGATTGTTATTTTAATAGTCATGGGAGCCCTTAACCTTGGTTCCAATAATAGGTATGGCCAAAACGCTGGACGCTGGTTACAAATACAGGGTTATTTTTAAAACACCAGCAACCTCGCAGGGGTAGATACCTAAGGTTATAAGCTACTACTTTTGTTCTACGACTTTTGATAATTTGTTAGATTTTATTTTCATACAAAAATAAGTATTCATTTAATTTCCGTCTTGAATGTTACCTACGCGCATCGCAGATTGCGTAAGCAAACACGCGAAGCGTGGGGAACCGGGCTAGCGCCTTTGAAGGTCGACGCCCGAGCCAGCTGAGCGGCGCCTTTGAGTCGCACGCGCACGCCGCAGTCTACGAAGAAAAATACGACACAACAAAATCTTGTAAAATCATTTTTTTTTAAATATATTGAGTTATATACAAACTCGTAGAACAAAAGTTGTTCCGTATGGGGTCAGCTATCTGGTCCTGCGAGGTTGCTGGTGTTTTAAAATTAACCCTGTATATCTTTTAATCTCTACAAGTTTCTTGGCCTATTAATATAGTTTATATTGGTGATGTCATGTTGTTAAAAACAGAATGCACCATATAGACTTGGTCAACTTTTTTTGTCTTCATTTGTGGACTAACAGGGGTCAGCGTGGCGGGAAAAGTACCAAAATTTCGTTACCACATGTCGCTTTACGCATTGAATTTAATATACCTTACGTTAAGAATTTTGAGATTTCAATAAAACTAAAAAATGGTAAACTTAAGAAGAGTATTACCATCCATTATAGGCAACTTCTTAGCTATTCTCTTGACAATATAGGTATGAACAATGAGCGATGTGAAGGTACTCTGATAAGCTATCAGATGGACTACGAGTGGAACTGCCCAGTATAAGAAAAATATTTTTAAATGTACCACTTTAATTTAAGTATCTCAACAGTAAACATTATAGATCTTAATAGTAAATATCAAATGTACACATATTGCCTTTAACATGTCCAATAATTTATCTATAAGCATCGATAGGAATAATTTACGATCACATAAGTAATATTACTAAAATAAATAATAACTATTGGTTTATAAAGTAAATACTATTAACAAATTTGCCAATCACTCTATGATCCTGAAACCCGCCAAAGATTAATATTATCGTTTTATCACGTCATAACGTAATGAGCATTAAGGATAACACTACATCAGTTAAAGAATAGCATTTGTTCTAATCAGAAGTGAAAATCATTTCAATAAATAAATGTGATTAAATTAGAAAATCGATTTAAATAATATATAAATAATAAAGAAAATGGTTTCAAATAACAATGATAATAAAATCCCGCGAGAAGAATTCACAGAAGAAGATCCTCTAAAAGAAAAGTGTGAAGAAAAAGAGTGTAAACAGAAGAGACCCTTTCGAGAAAACTTTTTTTATGTGTTAAGAAATGTAACCGTAGAACCGTGCATTTTACTGTTCATTACATCGGCCATGATAACTATGCTAACTACCCAGAATCTGAATTTAGAAAAAGCATGTCGTGTCAACCTTAATTTCACTGACGAAATTTGTGACTCGCTTAAATCGCAACAAGCTGGAAGCCAAAACGAATACGAGAGAGAAGCGCAGAAACTCCTTGCCTCAGCCATGGCATGGCGGACTTACTTTTCGGCAACTATTCCGTGCATCATGGCGCTTTACATAGGCTCGTGGTCTGACATAACTGGTCACAGGAAAATTTTCATCATGTTGCCAGTTTGTGGGCAAATTTTAATGAACATCAACAACATGTTTCACGTCTACTTTTTTCATCAGCTCAGATTGGAATATTTAGTTTTCACTGAAGCTATACTGGAAGGTTTATCAGGTGGTTGGTGTGTCTGTTTTTCAGCTGTATTTTCATACATTAGCGCCATTACTACAGAACAAACTAGGACGTACAGGATGGGGTTGATAAATTTTAGCATGACTGTGGGTTTTCCAGTAGGTATGAGTCTCAGTGGTGTTCTGATCAAGAATTTAGGTTATTACGGCTGTTACGGAATTTCAGCAAGCCTTCATGTGATTAATATCCTATACACAACTTTCTTACTGAAGGATCCGAAGAGAAATCGAGAACAAAAAAAGGTAAATGTGATTTATTTGTCACTCTTTGTTTATACATCCAAATATTAAGATAATACATATCTCGATGTTATCTAAAATCGATGTTCTTATAATCTCTGTACTTAAGATCATTAGCTCAGTATATACTTCACTAAGTAAATGAATCACTGCAATAAATAATTGCCGTCTGCGCCTATAAGTTAATTATAACCGACGATAAAACACACGGTGAGGGTTTTTAGTTCGACACGTATACGATAACACATTTTTATGGATAACCATGCATATATCTTCACATGTTTATTTGATTTTAATGTCACTATCACTAAAAGTAATAAAATAATGGTTTATAATAAAAATAAAGTTGGGATAATTTCTGATTTCCGAGGATGAAGAAGTAAAAACTGTCATTGCCTCGGCTAATATATTTTATTATACTTTTCAGTGTTAATTCTTGATATCAGTTTTAAAGTTGTATTGAAAACAACAAAAATAATAGTGGCCTTTTTGGAGTAACTGTCGAAGATAATCGGTTCCACCTGCTGATCAACTTAAATTGCACTGAACAGAATACTTTTCTTCATCAAAGCAATCCAAAGTCACTGAGAAAATTAATGACCTTCTTCATTAACACGCTTTTTTTATTTATTAATCGACTTGAAGTCAGTGACACTATTACATTTGACAATATTTAATCACATTTTTCAGCATGACAAGCAAGGAGTTAGGCATTTCTTTCGCACCTTCTTTGATCTCACCAATGTCAAAGATACTATAAAGTTGGTCTTCAAGAAAGCGCCTAATAACAGAAGAACACGATTATGCATTCTTCTAGCAGTAATCAGTGTTCTCTTGGGGCCTATCTATGGTAAGTTCCTAAAATTTAATAACCTACTCCATAACCATAGCTCCAT
This sequence comes from Amorpha juglandis, assembly GCA_949126905.1. Lineage (NCBI taxonomy): Eukaryota > Metazoa > Arthropoda > Insecta > Lepidoptera > Sphingidae > Amorpha > Amorpha juglandis. Next base: position 9,774,388 of record OX421365.1, read on the forward strand.
ATAAAATAAATAAATACATAATTCTATCTGTGAAAATTTTTAAATGGCCTTCTTATACCTATTCACATTTCTGTAACATTGTATTTATGCTAGCTGTAAGTTTTCCGAATAAAATAAAATAACTATTAATACCGTATATCGTTACAACCGCCAATATAATCCACGACACTGGTGCGGGTATGGTTTCTGCTGCAATCCCGAGTACACTCATGATCCCCCTCAGACAGTTTCAGTTGCGCTCACGGTGTTTAAGTTGGTGTAACAGCATAGGGATTTTGGTTAGACTCCGTTCCAGCGGTCGTTCGAATAAAGACAACTGGCTCAAATCTTATATTTGTTTTTGAAGTGATAACTTCTTATGGGAGGGTGAACCAAAACGTTCCGTAACGCGAGCGGCGGCGAGCGGAAGGTTCCAGAATATTCGAGAACCTTCCGTGAGACGTCACGCGGGCCAGTTGACCAGCCAGCGCTAACCGACTTCCCTGGAACTTCGATAATTTTGAAGTCCCAGGTGGCGTCACACAGTGACCAGTCGGATTGGACCGGACTTTGACCGGACTTTCACAGGACTTTGACCGGACTATGTTCGTTTTTTTTTATGGTGAATAGACATGTTACCGTAATTTTGTTTTTGATATTGATAATAAATAAAATGACCGATATTTTACTTAATTTGGAACATGATGCCGTAAAAAAAGTACCAGGTTCGCATAAACGCGAAGAGAGTAGAATGTCCATTTTTCATGGCGAGTAGCCGTAATTAATAAACAAATGACGATTTGGACAAAGAAAAACTTTTTAGGTTTTTTCTTATTTGGAACATATTGCCGTACAAAGTACCAGGCTCGCATAAACGCGAAGAGAGTAGAATGTACTTTTATTGTTGCCGTAATTTGCCGTAATTTTGTATTCTCGCATCTTGTTTGGTAAGTTTTCACTTCTGTCGGCACTCCCGGAGTGCAACCCGTATTTTTTTCTATGCATACTATTATTCATCAATACTTTTTTCATATCTCGGTATCATACATAATTCGGCATGCAATGCCATTCTTACTTGAGCATTCTTCAAATAAGAGTATCATTTGTAGCAGGAAAAAGTCCATAATTATTTATAATAATGTCTAAAGTGACCACTGACGCTGACCAGTGATGTCACTAGTTGCATGATATTATTTTTAGTGATCGATTTAATCATTATTTTGAATCCACCCACTTTCCAGTGGATTAGCGAGTGCTGCAGTAGTTCCTATGGCTATGCAGGCCACAACAGCACATGTCATTTTAGTCACGAAACTTTATCAACTGCAATGCGATGTTTAAACTCACGACTATCAACGCAAAGCGGGACTAATATTAGCTAATAATAGAAAATAAAAGACCTTTTTAATATAATTTGTAATCTACGTAAGGACCTTCCATTCTAACTCCACGCGAGATTTGGTACTTACGAAGTGCTCACTTATCGCGGCGACATCGTACGATTGACTCGATTGAAAAAATATATTTTATGATATCATAAATAAACTAATAAGGTATAACCTTCGATAGTTTAATTATGATATCTATATGTAATCAACTTACTTAACATTATCGATTCTCATACAGATCGAGAATCTCAAATATCTGAACACGATATGGTTATAAAATAAAACAATTAAGTATCCTCATCCTGTGACACCCACCGTGGTAGTAGGCGAGAAGCCCGCTGCGAAGCAAGGGGCCGTGGGATCGATTCCCACACCGAGACAAATGTTTGTGTTTTTTTTTTTTTTTTTTATGGCAGTGATCGGCAAACGAGCAAGTGGGTCACCTGATGGTAAGTGATCTCCACTGCCCATGTATGCCCAAAATATCAGAAGAATTATGGGCGCGTTGCCGATCTTAAAGGAAAGGGATAATTAGGGATTGGGAAGGGGAGGGGTATTTGGGCCTCCGGATATCTCACTCACCGTACGAAACGCAGCAGCAAGCCGCTACTTTACGTCGGTTTTCTATGAGACAGTGGTAATGACCCGGTTGAGCCGGCCCAATCATGCTGTAGACAAAACAGTCTACAGCGTGGCTCTACCACTCATAAAAAAAATATTAAATATCATCAATCAATCAATCTCATAAAAACAAATATTTGTGTAATCCACAAATATTTGTTTCAGGCCTGGGTGTTGAGGAACGGCAAGTCCCTTGTAGTTCTTGATACTCACCATACAAGTTAACCTAGTGTGGGGTCAGGACTATGTGTGTGACTGTTGGTGTATGTATTATTATTATCTTCTAAAGTTTAGGAACCCGGGAATTGAACTAGTTTTACTGCACACGGAAGTAAATCTCTATTGGTGCATCGGAGATTCCGAATTATACGCGTCGAATTAAGAACTTCCTTTCTACATTTTTTAATAATTATATTAATTCTGAATTCTACAATATTCTACATTTAAGTAGAAAGTTTTTATCAGTACTATTTATTTACTTTGCAGTGATATAAATACAGTACTATTTATTCATCGTCTGATATAATGTAATTGCACGGCTTATTGTAACAGATAAACATGTTCGTAATGTTGAATACACTTTTTAATGAATTACGGATTCTTCCACTGTTCATAATTCACATAATATGATCTGATAAATGGTTCACATGATTAGATAAAAGTTCAGCTGTTATTCTTCTATATTGTAGATAAAAAATTGTGTATTGAAACGCATTTATTAAAATAATTAAATAACAAAATATTTTTATAATAATTTAAATGCTTTAGAAAGATGTTTCAGGAATATAAGGACCATGTCATTGTACAGTCTAAAGAAATATAGCTGAAATATATAATACCCATTAAAAACTATCTATTTTTCAATTACTTCAATGTATATATTATTATACTAATATACTGGCTGCGCGGTACATAGAATTTGTGCCACTAAGTTACAATCAATTGACCGTAACAAGATTTATATTAGAAAGATTTATGTCAACCTTCAATGAATTTTGATATGTACCAGGATTCAAGTGGTCATGCCGTCGTAGGTAATTCATAAAAGCCAAATAAATTGAAATAGATGAAGTCTAAAGGCCATACATACATATTTGGGAAATGTAAATAAATAACTAAGCAACTTTTAAATAATCCCCACCTCTCGATTACACCACAGACATAAATGAATAAGTAAATATATATTTGTTTACGTTTTTGTAACAATTATGACGCTCAAGCTTTACGTACCACTGAATTAATATAATAATATATAGCTGTAATTGAGCGTAGATTATTAAGATTAAATATTTGATAAACTGCCGCAATAACAACATTACAATCAATTGATTTGGTCGTCGAAAAAAAACCGGAGTGAGGTGTCAATTTGACGCGTATTTTTTTGTATGTTCACTCGGCTTGTAGGCTTGGCTTTTCGTTCTTCGTTCCGTTTTGATGATTCTTTTGATATTTATACACCGATTTTATGACTATAATATTAACTAAAGAGCTAAAAAATTAACTATAAACCTAACCAATTTGTGCTCTCTATCAAACATAATTAAACTGAAATAGCACCGATTCAAAATTGATTAATTTTATTTTTAAGCTTATTTTTTTGTTGTTGTATCAAATATATCATTAATGTTCATTTTCAATATTTTTTCAGGTGAAGTCTCCATCTTATACATGTCAACACGTTACCGCTTCAACTGGGATGAAGTTCAATTCAGTATATTTCAGACGTACAACTTTATCACGCATACTATTGGTATTTTTTTTGTTTATAGTGTATTATTATATCATACTTTATAATGAGATTACTATATCGTAATCACTGCAGTAAACCTATTGATTAGCCAAAAAGGATCAAAGTAAATTACATACGAGGTGTATCGAGTACCTGTTCCTCTTTTTTCGTCGACTTTAAACGTATCATTAAGTTAGGTTGGTTACGAAAAATAAATTAATTTACTACTTCCTTAACCATTATAATTCAAGACAGCAACCAGCTCCTAGGACAACCTTTCTACTTCATCATCAGACCCTGATCACTAACTAATTGATTATAAAAATATCTATCAAAAATCCCCACTGAGTGCGGCTAAAGAGGATCACAATATAATTAATAGTACTAAGTACACAACTTGTTACAGAATGGTGTGGCAAAATTTAAACAACGCATAGTGTACGGATATTATTATTTCATCCAATTGCATTACTAGAACATAAGTAAATCTTTTTTATCGAATGAATATTCATCGGTATTCTTGCTACGTTGCAACACTAAATGATAAATAACGGTAAAATATAGGTAATGCAAATAATGTATGCTGTGATTGATCTTATATATTTTAATAAATGAATGTTTAAAATTACCGTGAAATTTTAGGATGATTAAACTATATGTTGGTATGATCCGGTACTTAAACACTCACTGTCTGGTGTATATAATAACCCTTAAATATAATTACACCTTTCTGTAACATGTTGTTTAATAAAGTATTAAATAACATAAAAATGTAGTCATTAAAATCTCTTTACTATGATCTAACACCTATAGTAGAGGATCCCAGGTAACATCGACCTTCACCCATCTGTTTACCGGATGAAAAATATATTTTAGGGTATAAAATGTGTTGCTGAACACATACCAATAGGGTTGCCTAAAAAAATATGGTTCTTTATAAGGATACTTATTCTTTGAAATTGTTACAAAATATGTGTTTATTATATTGACGAATACATACACACATGCGCTCTCACGCCAGTAATCCACGAAAGGGTAGGTAGAAATGTAACCAATATACCCACATTTCGATGAGCTTAATTTCTTCCCATGACGTGATAGGGGCGATCCTATCCATACCCGGCACCATTCCAGACTCCGGACACATACTAAGCATTTCGTAATAGAAAAATCCAAATTCACTTTTACCTGACCCGGGAATCGAATTAAATACGTCAGCACAGCAGTCGTAAGCATTACAACTGCGCCATAGAGGCAAACAGTTAATGATGTTTTTTCACATAATAAACACAACACAAATTATAAGTGTGTGGGTACTCGGTGCGCGATTTCTTGTTGAACTTCACCGGTTTTTAAAGTGTTGTTTATGTTTATTCAGGCACAGTTTTCTCCATTTTGGTATTCAGCAAATATTTGAAATGGCACGACTCTATACTAGGAATCATATCTACAGTCAGCAAAATCGCCAGCTCTTTTGTGTATTGCTTTGCGCCGAATGAGAAAATATTCTTTATTGGTAAGTGTTTGCATTGAAATGTAGCTTACTAAATACGCTCTGTATATTTTAATCACCAGCATTATAGCCTAAATATAAACGAATATCAAATAGCTACTTTGTTGGAACCTTTCAACTCCACCATAGACCACATGGTGGTAAGTGACTGATCAAAGAAATTAGACAAAGATCATATATCTTCAAAATCAGTTGACCGAAAGTTACTTTGTGCTAATTTTTGATCAAACATGATGATATCATCTAACTTCTTTGATGAAATGGACATTATACAAAAGCAATTTATGAGTGGCATTGTGGAAACAATTAAAAAGTAGGTAGGTATTTGTTTACATTTCTGCTAAAAGGCTAGAAATTACAGCATAGTATGTTATTTACACCTACTTTATAGAACAGCGTGATGTTGGCTAAATTAATCTCATGATTTTTGCACGTATACATCCAATTGCGTTATCTTTTATTCTGACAGAACAAAGTGTCTTGGACCGAGAACTGTAGACCAGACTTAAGTCATCTAGAAAGTGACTTTGCGTAGTAAACTTCCATATGAACTCATCAAAGTCAACGTTCAAAAGAATGTTCGACCATAGCGACCATAAATCAACATAAATGCTTTAAATAGTACATACTCGCCTGAGAAGAAATGAGAGTTATAATTTTAATTAATCTAAAAAATGCATTTTCTTGCAATCTAATGTCATTATGAGTCGAACGGTGCACGGTTCGATATTGTTAGTTTAAACGTAGCGAAGTAATTTTCGTGCAAAAGGAGTCGTGTTCTATAGATCTCCGCCTTATTGTAGTACTGTCTTATTTTATTAGGTATTATATTATTGCTCAACGGTACCTATATCCCATATTGTTTAAAGGGGGTGTAATTTTTATTTAAAATACCAAACAAAGATCACAGAGGCGTTAACTACGTTCGGCTATACGAGTACATCATTGTATGATAATCATTGATGATAATGTTCCACGCTTTGTTTAACAGTGCTAACACTGTAACAAAGTATTCTTTACTCTTCACACGTGTTATTTAAATAAGGAAATCACTTCCATAAATATCTTTAAATTGTTAGTTCGAATATAAAAAGAAGTGGGCCACGAACATCATAGACCCAAAGCCTCAACCTTCTGAGTCACCTGTACGTGGTACGTGGTACACTCTGATAATTAACAGACGAGGCAATGGTGAAACTTGATTCTCGCTGCAGGTTGTCGGGGTCAGACGGCAGGTTGTCCCACATAATACCAAATCCACCGACAAATCAGGATTGGAAGGCGGATCCTGGCGTTAAGTCGGGATAGCGCCAGGCCAGAAGTTGTTGGATATAAAAATAATACCAAATATTTGTTTCGGGTATTGTGAGACCGAAATTCTCTCGTAGTTCCTGATACCCACGACACAAGACTCGTATCTTACTGTGGAGTCCGGACTATGTGTGTGACTGTTAGGTGTTGAGTGTAGAATGGGTCCTTAGTACCTGAAATCCACGACGCCGCTCGAGACTTATTTCAGGCCGGCCAAGTTGTTTTGTGTATATTGTAAAAATTTGAATGTAATTTAATGACAAACGATTAACGTTGTTACAGCACCTCTTATAGAAATTTTGAATGGTACATCGTTGCTCTCCGTCAGATCAATATTGTCCAAATTGGTGGAGTCAAATGAGTTAGGTGAGAACTATTAAAATATTTTTAATTACATCTTCATCATCATCAGCCACAAGACGTCCACTGCTGAACATAGGCCTCCCCCAAAGATTTCCAGACCAACCTATTTGAAGCAGCCGTATCAGGTCGTCTGTCCACCTTGTAGGTGGACGTCCAACGCTGCGCTTGCCAGTACGTGGCCTCCATTCCAGAACCTTTCTGTCCCATCGGTTATCGGTTCTGCGAGCTATGTGGCCTGCCCATGCCACTTGAGCTTGCTAATCCGCCGAGCTATGTCAGTATTTTTATTTTACGCTAAGTAAATATATATATTGACGTATGTATTGACGAACCGCGATAAATGGCCGGTATCAATGAAAGATGTTAGTTTTGAGTCTCCTGATCAATCCCACAAATTAAACAATAATTTGAAGGTTATATTGATTGGTTGATTTCCGGGATCGATGCAGAGATTGGGATTGAGATTGTATATTGAAATCGGCCGATAAGTGACATGCATGTATTACAAATCACTTGGTGGTAGATTCCTATGCGAGGAGCCGTCTTTGGTACGACCACTTTGTCGGTTCCTACCAATCAGCACGAATTATAAAGTTAATTTGGTCTAAAGGTCCCTATTAAATTTCAGGCAAAGTCAACTCATTGATAGGGTTGACAGAGAATTTATTGCCTCTACTGTATGTACCGTTGTACACCAAGGTATATACAGCTACAATGGAGGTGCTGCCTGGAGCTGTCTTCTTGATGGGTGCTGCTTTGACATTACCTGCTGTATTTGTGTTCATGTGAGTTGTTTTTTTTGTAATTGTCACCTGTAGATTATCAGTAGAATCGCTTAAAATGGATTGTCTTAAAGGAATGTCAAACCCGATTCCGTTGTGTCGTTACGTTTAATCTTTTAATCTTTGTTTAATCTTTTGTTTAATCTTTTGTCGGATGATTGGTCTAAGATCCCGCGGAACATTGACCTTCACCCATCTGTTTACCGGATGAAAATAATATTTTAGGGTATAAAAGGTGTTGCTGAACACATACCAATAGGGTTGCCTAGAAAAATATGGACAAGGATAGGTTTTGCGAAATTGAAAAAAAAAAAAAGAAGATATTATTTCACTGACTTGCTCACCAAATAAATGAACCTTCAATGAAAACCTACAATGTATACTACCTGCAAAAGCTAGGAGCTAGATGAGCGCAATTACCACTATTTAGTTACCTGTTTGCACACGGCAAGTAGTGGCCAGAAAAAGGTAGGCAACCTATTTCTGCAGATAGTATACATTGTACACTTTTCATTGAAGGTAAAATTTTTTTGGTAAGCAAGTCAGGGAAATTATTTTTTTTTTTTTTAATGTTAATTAATCCATATCCTTGACCATATTTTTTTAGGCAACCCTATTGGTATGTGTTCAGCAACATATTTGATAACCTAAAATGTTTTTTATAAAAAAAAAAAAATTGTCTATAGTCATGCCACAGTGTTAAGTGGCTCTGAGACAGGTCGTGCACTGCGTAGCCAATGCAATTTAATCTAAAATCTTCCGAGGCAAGTGACGGGAGAGATGGCGCTTGTAATATTATTAACGTTAGTTAAATTTAAGAACCCAAATAATGACCATCCAATCTGGAATCTGTAAATTTTATCCAAATATTTGTATTAGTTTTTAGCTCGTAGATTGAATTTTTAAATTTTACATGTAAGTACCTAAATTGACAATTTTCTTTTTAGATGGTTGTTGACGGAGCACAGAAAATATCAGCGCAGGTTAAACGCCCCAAAGCCAGCACTAGAAAAACTAAATTAACTTTTAAGATGATCTACATAATCGTCCAACGTATCGAATAAAGCTAATATGGCTTTCCGTGCCATCATATCATATAGCTCCAGTTGATATTATTTTAGAACAACAAAATCCCTTCCATCAGTCGTTAAGATGTATTTTATCGTTTGCAACTTACATAGACTGTGATCAGGGAGCTTAACTTAACAATCTGCAAAACGACATATCTCGTGCACTACAAATAGCTATCGATGTCAAAATTAAATATCTCACAAAAAATTGTCAGCGTTCTGTCTTACTGTAGAAAAAACTGTCTACAACGTGACTGTACTATTAAATGTGATTAGAAAATAGTCTCAACCTGTATAATTTGCCCAAAAAATGTTTTCACGTTTATTTCATATTTGATAAAATCTGTTGGTATCACTCAGTATCTGCCAATAGAGAATAATATTATTATCAGCATCGTATGTGTACTAGTATGTACATTAATGTCTATAAATATCGAAATCTTACATTATCTTTCTCTTATATGATACGCTTATACCCGTATTCACAAACAACACATAAATAAGTTCTTTACTAAGTATCAAGTTTTAGTACATAATTGATCTGTTTTTATTTAGCGCCATAAACTAAACAATGACGTTTAGTCAAATCGTCACTATCCGTTCGCGCTTACTATGAGGCCTCAGTGTGACGTTTATGAATACGGGGGCTAAATGTCTTCTCATAACTGTGGTCAACTACAATGCGAAGTTGTTGCGAAGTGTTACTCTTCTGGTACCTGATTGTTATAAGTTTTATAATTTTCATTTATATACTTTTATGGTCCGATTTTTCAATGTCGAATTAATATCAGCTAAATAGCATGCAATTAACGATGTACCATTGAAATAAAACTAACTGAAGTCCACCCCGTGACCACGAAGGCTGAAAAGTCTTCGAAACGTCGCGTCGGGATCAAAATTAATAAAAAACCGCGATAAAATCCGTTGAAATTAGTTTTATTTCAATGAGTAATATTCGCGTAAACGTAAGAAATCATTAGGATGTACCAATTTGGCTTACGGTTCTCCGTATATTTTGAAATTGTAATATTGTTTATTTTGTCATCTTATATTTTATCTGATAAATAATGTTTACTTGGAATTGAAAAATCGGCCTTAAGGTAAATCGATTTCTTATTGAATGCCTGAGACTTGAATAAAAAAAAATATTTTTAAAATATTTGTTGTTTATTGATTACTGCCTTACTAGTTAAAATATTCCTACTCCCTTCTCCAAAGTCCTACGCCCTAATACTAAATTGTAATGTAAGTATTTACAAATTAAGGTCAGGGTTTCTAAATAGAAGATTACCATATACTTGAAATTTTACATTTTAAATTTCCTTTAAAACTGGTTTATTGCATACTTTATGGCCCATACTAATTTTGAAACTAAGAATGCACGACGCCATACTTTTAACATATACTAAAACCTTACATCTGCATTTAAATATTATTATTATTAACAAATATTATTTATAAAACACCTTTAAAAATCTATAGCTATAACATGTGTTATACATGGAAGTTTAGCCAGGGTTAGACATATAATATTATGTGACTAATTTAATTTAAGTCAATTACGTAGGTCTTACTCGAGTCTGTAAGCAAGGCTTGCAATCTGTTTGAGGCCGTACGCAGTCTTGATAAGCTGGAGTCCTTGAAATCGATTAAAAAAATAGTTTGTAGTGTGATTGCTTAATGTAGCGAACCTCTATCGAAATGGAAATAATGATGGTGATCCTCCGATTCTAGTTCTTACGATTATAACAAAAAAATGATCATTGCTATGTCTTTACATTTGAACAGCCAGGTTATCTTTAAACGTAATGTATAATTTATCACCGCGACACAAATAAGTCTATAAAAATGCACCATGAACAGTTCTCACATTAGAAGTCATTACACCTTAGATTAATTAGACCAAAAACTCAATAAAAATGAAAACTGAAGAAACAACAAAGGAAGAATATAGACCTCAAAATGTTATTGAAAACAAAAATAAGTGTTGTGCACGGTTGAAAAACTCTATAAAACATGTAACAGTAGAACCAGTCTCATTCTTGGTAATGTTTTCAAGTTTTCTGCAATTAGTAGCAATGCAAGTCATGGGTTTAGAAAAAGCATGTCGAATGAACTTAGCTATAGGCGATGAAATCTGCGATGCGCTGAGAGGGCAGAAGAGAGAGATGGACTTCTCGACTTACGAAAAGATAGCGCAGGAGTTTTATTCGAGACAATTGGTTTGGAAAAGCGTTCTGCAAACTATTCTTCCGAGTATCATGATGATATTTGTGGGAGGATGGAGTGACACGACCGGCAGAAGAAAAGCAATAATGTTATTCTGCGTTGGCGGCGAAATAGCACAATCTCTAAACAACGTTATTAACGTTATATTTCTCAAGGACATTGGCCTGGAAATGCATTTTTTCGTCGATGTATTAATTATAGGAGTTGTTGGAGGTCCCAGTGTTATGTTCATGGCTCTAACTAATTATATATGTGATATTACTACAAAAGAAAACAGAACACAGCGAATGGGTTTTGTGTGTTTGTGCACATTTGCTGGAATACCATTGGGTGTCCCCTTATCAGGCATTGTTCTAAGCCGTGGGGGATATTATGCTATATTTGGATTGTCACTGTCACTGCACGCTATAAATTTCCTTTATATATTATTTTTAATATTTGATACTGCCAGGACTAGGGAACAAAGAAAAGTAAGTAATATAGACTTTATATTTATGCCGTTTAGTGGAATAGTAAAATCTATTTTTGTATTTAGTAGAGTGCCTTAAGCATCTAGAATTGAAAAAGCTCGGAATCCAATTACCGTTAACGAATTATTATGAGACCTGTTGGATTGTATTGTTGATAAGGTATATTAAAATGTTTACCAATTAAAAATCGTTGCTTTTTATTTAATAATAAAATAAATAAATTATGGCATATAATATAAGACATTACGAGCTTAACTAAGTAATGTAGTGTCAAAATCGTGTTATAATACATTATAATACGATTATAATGTATTATATATATATAATACATATAATACATATAATAAATTTCTATCATATAATATTAAAAAGTAATAGTATGAAACAATAAGTGTAAAAAAAAAAGTTTATAAAAAATATTTATTTAGTTCGCCTCTCATACATGCTTAAAAATGATTAAACTTCAATTAATCCGTTTTCGTCACTTTCTTCTACTTCACTTATTTTTAAGACAGGAGATGCATTAAAACAACTATCACCATTGCACTGTGAACTATTGACGTATGCAACTTTTTGGCGCTGACTTTTATTTATTTTTTTCTCTTTCGACTCATTTGCTTCCATACCGCAAATTAAACAATTTTTTTCCCAGTCGAAATTTATGGAGATAGTACTTCGCAGTTTCTTTTTAGGTGGAGACTGAGCAGAATCTTCTTTTGCCTGCTTTTTTTGAATCTCAATATATTTTTTATTAATATATTTCTGTCTGCATATTGCATGAGCATATACAAACTGAGATTCTAAAAATCTAATTAAGCCATCTTGTCGCTCATTTGAAGCAGCTCTCAAAGTTGCGACTCCTCTGGTAATTTTTATTACATCTCCTAAATCTGTGCTACAGCCTGAACCAGAACCCAATTTATCACAAATAATACAAACGATTGTATCATCATTTTCATTGTGAGTTGAATCTTCCATGGTTCATTTAAATTCTGCAATACAGAAAAATGTATGTTTCAACAAAAAGTTCCTAAAAATACTCTTAATAATTGGAAGATAAAACATAATTTCACATAATTAGTAATTTCCTTTCTTAAATCATTAATAGAATTAAAAAATATTATACAAAGAAATGTATGGTGATGAATTACCTACTGAAACGCAGAGATCTTTTGTTTTTAAACAAATACTTTACAAAGCAATAATTTTTTTGATATTGTAATGTTTTTATTTAACAAAAATGTATCGAAACGTCTTGAAAAAATAATTATTAAATTGGAAAATATGCACAGCAGAAAGAACACAACAGTACCGAAACACGTTTTTCAATCGACTAACCGTACCGAGCAGCTGCCGCTGCCCTTCTCCTTCACCTTTTTTCTACCTGCTCCTTGCATTTTACGGCCCTTTTTGACTATCTGGTATCTATGAAAGATGTTTTCTAAAATGTATATTACTTAAATTATGAATATTTTATAAAAATATTTTGATTTAAAATGGAAAAATTGACAATTTCTTGAAATTAGTGTCAAATTAAAAAAAACAAAAAAGCAACGAAAAAAAATTGGTAAACTTTTTAGTAATTTATGTATAAAACATAATGCAGAAGGTCTCACATTAATACATTGACAGTAATTGGAGTCCGAGGTCAAACTCCCCAAGCACTCTACTAATTATAATTTTGGAATTATCGTAAGTTGTAACGTAGAATTAAAGTAATGCATATTTGTCCCATTAGTACGACGATCAAGGAGTGGTTCAATTCTTGAAGGTTTTCTTCAACCCAGGAACTATAAAGGAGATATTCGCTATGGTATGGAAAAAAACAGAAAATAATAGAAGAAAACAGCTGATTATACTTCTTGTTACTATCACATTCATATACGGTACTTTCCATGGTGAGTCAGTAACCTAACCTAAAAGTGTAAAACTCGAACTTCCCATTCAATTATCAGACCCTGATCATCATCTGTACGCAAATTATTTACCAAATCTTATTCAATACTAGGTTTTGCTCGTGGCTCCGCACGCGTGATTTTCATACAAACTTTCATCCCCTATTTTATCCCCTTGGGGGTAGAATTTATCAAAATCCTTTCTTAGCGGATGCCTACGTCATAACATCTACCTGCATGCCAAATTTCAGCCCGATCCCTCCAGTGGTTTGGGCTGTGCGTTGATAGATCACTATGTCAATCAGTCACCTTTGAGTTTTATATATTTAGAAGTCCAAACGCTATATAACTGCTATTAATCATCATGCAGTTGGAAGTTCCAGACGGCTTGGTTGAAGTAGTATGACAATAAAACGTCATTTTTTATTTTACATTTAATGCAATAGTGCACATAGTTATTGTCTCCAATATAAACACATCTCAAGCACATGGCAAGACGTGCAAGAATGAGTTGAATTTTGCTCACATAAAATTGAAAGGGTCCGATAATCACTCTGTCCAATAAATTCTTTCACAATCTGAGAGAAAGGTAGAAAAATATTTATTCGCCATATTTCTGATCCTCAATAACACATAAAACAAGAAACAAAACACTACAAAAACAACAATACAATGAAGAAATACGTAAAGAATAAAACAAATCAATTCATAAACAAAAACATGTGTGTCACGTGATGCCGCCAAAAAGGTCCTATTTCAGCAATCTGTAGTTATTTATTTGATTATTCCCTAACTGTTATTATTAATGAAGTAGTTTTAGATGACACATAAATATTGTTCGCAGGGGAACATGCAACTTTGTTTTTGTCTGCAAGATATCGTTTTAACTGGAATGAAGTAGAATACAGTTTATACCAGACCTATAGCTTCTTCGTCGGCTGTGTAGGTATGTTCTGTATAATCTTGAAGTATACTTCTTTGCATCGCATGAGCCGCACGAGCCGCAGTGATCGCATTCTCGACTGCAATCAAGCACTTGATTCTAGTTTTTAGTTATTAAAATGATGTATCAAAAAAATTGAATGATAGCGGGAATCGCACACTACTTAATGTTGACACTATTTAATTTAATTATCTGACATTAAATAGCATCGACATTAAGTAGTACGTAATAGTTAGATAGCTGCTGATAACATATTGGCAACAGATAGTCAATTTTAATCAGTTGCGTTATGCAAAATAAAAATAATTTTATAAATCTCTCAAATAAATAACTTGGAATCCTTTCAAATGTTATAGGGTACTTGTCAAACAGCACACGATACGCTTAATGTTTGCTAAGTGACATTTCATAATTCTTCTGTAAAGTGACATGATATTTAAGCTGGACGACCACTCTTCGTCATACTCAAATTTTAAATCAAATAAAAGTAAATGGCCAAAAAAATTTTTTTTCAGATATATTCAACTGAATTTAAATAAGATATAGAAAATATAGGAAACTATCGCATAGGATAATCTAGTTATGAATCAATAAATTTATTCATGTATTTTTACTAGCTTGTGGAACGCTCACCTTAAAAATAAAAATTGTTATAGGTACCATCATTTCTTTGATGCTATTCAGCAAATATCTCAAATGGCACGACACACTTTTGGGAATAACGGCCACTACCAGCAAGATTTTATCGTGGTTTCTGTACTGCTTCGCACCAACTACGACCATTTTCTATCTCGACAAGTATATAATCGGCACAATTCTGGCGACAGTAGAAAACGTTAAAATTCTAGCGACCGTCAAGAATCACAATGTCTCTTGACGGTTGACATTATAATATGCCATGTAGTACAACATAGTAATGTGATGGTGTCACGTTCAGTGTACTTTGCCACGGTATAAAACAATACTATATTATAAACCAAAAATCTAAATAATTTAATTAAGTATATCGTAGTTCTTAGTGTATAGCTAAAGGTTTACCTCTTAGGTAACTGTGGACAACGCGCAATATGTAATCTAGTGCGCACGACAGTGATAATATTACTGTACATAGTAAAACTTGACACGCTTAGTTTTCAGATTGAATTACTTACATCATTTATTTAGAATTAGATCGTTTATTAAAATTAATTTGTCAATTTATAAATGCCCGTTAGTTGATTTTATATTATAGATAGATAGATAGATAGTAACTCTTTATTGTAGACACACACATAAAAAACAGAAAACAATAATAGACAAAAACAACAAGTAAATAAATGTGCCACAAGTGGCGGCCTTATCACTAAAAGCGATCTCTTCCAGGCAACCATTTATTATTCAATGTTTTTAAATTTAAAACCTAAAAACAATAGTCTTTTTTATGGCATAAGCCGGCAAACGAGCAAGCGGGTCACCTGATGGTAAGTGATCACCACCACCCATGTACGCCCACGATACCACAAGAATCATGGGCGCGTTGCCGATTTTAAAGGAAAGGGATAATTCAGGATTGGGAAGGGATTGATTTGGACCTCCGGATTTCTCACTCGCCGTACGAAACGCAGAAGCAAGCCGCTACTTAACGTTGGTTTGCTGTGAGACAATAGTAACGACGCGGTCTAGCCAGCCCATTCATGCTGTAGACAAAGCTGTCTACAGCGTGGCTCTACCACTCAAACTGTTAGTACTACTCTACACTCATTTTTATATTATGTCACATAACAAACATAGTAAATGCCATTTCTGTATTCATTAATCTAAGCCAGGACTATATGTGTTATTTATTATTATAATATAATTGTCCAGCTCCTTTTGCTGATATATTAAGCGGTTCCATGGTAGCGATGACGGCTGTTAGAACAATGTACTCCAAACTAGTAAACCCTTGCGAACTTGGTAAGAAAACTAGTGCTATTTTTAAACATTTTCGTTACATATAGGTATTACACACATGATAAATCTAAAAAAACTCCAAACATTGTTTATAAGTATAGGATCGAAAAATCCGTACTTTCGCGAAGATGCTAATGAAATTATTGTTTTTAAGCTATGTTTCTCGTATTTTTGCATTTTCGCGAAAATATAAAATTCTGTATTTGATAAACGACATATTACATTCACCTATCACGGGTTCGAAGTTGCTATAATAGTTGCTATGATAGTTGCTATAGTTATAGCACAATTTAACATGGAAGAAGAACATCGTCAGGAAACCTGCATAACTGGTAGTTCTCCAAAAATAATTTGGAGAATATGTGATGTCTTCCAACCCGCACTATGCCAGCGTATTGGATTTAGTCCTAACCGTTCTTATTAGTAAAAGAGGAGGATTAATTAAAAAGACTCCTTAATTAAACTAATTATTGTAATATTTACTTTCAGGCAAAATGACGTCATTAGTTGCTTTGGTAGAAAACTTGATGCCATTCATTTACGTTCCAATGTACACAAATACATATACTGCCACTATGGACACATTGCCCGGAGCAGTATATCTCCTCGGTGCTGCCCTATCCATACCAGAATTAATAGCATTTACGTAAGCATTCTAAATAATTACATTTTGCTGTTTAGCAAAAGAAACTCCCTTGTAGAGCTAAGCTTTCTCGAATTCTACTTAAACATCTTTCTTAAATTTACTCCCTCATTGAAAACCTCACTTAAGTGAAGATAAGAGTAAAAAGATAAGTGTAGATTTATTTATACGTGATTGGTTCATTATTGTTTGCCGCCAAAACTAACCAACTTATACAGAAATCGCCAGATGTTTTCGCGGGCACTGTGAGACTTTATAGTATTTTCTATGGATACAGGGGTTTATATATTGTATAGAGTAGCTTCGCATCTATACAATTGTATTCTTATCTCTTCCTAAGATTAGAAGAAGAATTACATATTTACCTTTTTTTGTAAAACTCCCATATTGGTTGGGACAATGGTGAATGAGATGATAATTGAAAACTTAAAAATTGATCCATTTGACGGGGAAATAGCGTCTCATACTTAAGAAGCATACGTGTCAAATTGAGGACCCCTCCTTTTAAAAATAGGATAATGGATAATGATTTTCTTGAATTTTACAATTGATTTAAAGTTCTGATATTTTTTATGGTTTCTTAGTTTACGCGAATATTACTCATAGAAATAAAACTAATTTAAATGGATTTTATCACGGTTTATTATTATTTTTGATCCCGACGTTTCGAAAGCTTTTCAGCCTTCGTGGTCACGGGGTGGGCTGTCAAAAATAATAAAGCACCGCGATAAAATCCGTTCAAATTAGTTTTATTTCTTTTTATTTTTATCTAATAATGTTTATTTCCAGTTACCTTTACCGCATGCACAGAGTCGCATTAAGAAGAACAAAAAATGACTTATCAACACATCTCCCAGACACCTGATTGCAATACGAATGTGGTGTGATGGAGTTAATTCGTTATAATTATGGTTTTTATCATAATTTTAATATTTCAAGAAAAAATAACTAAAAAAAAAAACTGAAATATAACAAGATTTTAATATTATAAACACTCATATCTATTACGTATTATATTTACGTAAGTGATGCCATCATCATAACGTAAAAACGAACAATATTGTAAGATAAGATAAATATTACCGAGAAAAGATTATACAGGTGAAGCTGTTTATTTGCGAAACCAAAATAGTTTCTTTAAGCAAACGTTTTATTGGCGACTGACACAGGTTTCCATGGGTTACCAAGAGCTTTGCAGACGTACGTTTGAAAGAGTCTCTGCCTTTTGCGCCAAGGAAAATACCTACCAAAAATTTACTTTTATTTAGATAAATGGGTTTCTAATTGTTATTTTTTTCAAAATGTGAATTCAGATCTAGCCACGATGATGCCATTATTTTGTCCAAAAGACACAAGTGGTGGATTTTTTATATGTATTGCTATAAACGCTACTATTGTCATAAATACCCTATAATGTGTTTAACAAGTTGTTTAGTTAAACTAAATGAAGAAAACAAAAAATATATTTCTAGTCCACACGACCGCGAGTGTTGAAACAGAAAACACCTAGGATGAAATAAAGACGATTCGATGAAAAAGATAGCAATGCTAAGTAAAAATTTAGCAACTCATGTGCTAGTTCACAGCAAGAAAATTATGTTAAATACAAACTCACTGAGCGTAAAATATAATGTGAAACAAAGAACTTACTGAAAGAACAAAACAAAGCGAAAGTAATTTTCTAGAAGAAGATGAGTGGATAATGCTATTATAAGTGTATAAATTCCCTGATGATATGTAGTAGTAGATGTAACATTCGCTACTGGTCTTTGTTGGGAAGGCAATGTCCAACAATGTAACAATAAACAAAGAACAGTTAAATAATATTTCGAAGGGCGCAACCGAGACAAGAGACCGCGACACACGACGACAGGGATACTTTCACTTTGTGTGTAATTTTATTCGTTCGTTTTGAGGTTTGGCACTAAGACGCTATCGCCTGTCTCGAGACACGTAAAACGGTGTCCCTATCTTATTTGTGTATCTCAAAATATTCCTTCAACATATTAAAGAACATGATCTTTTCGACATAAATGACAAAGGCCTGCCACTAGCACATCGAGACGCAGCCATGCTATCCGTACACTCGTGCAACCAGAATTAGTGTGCATGGTCACAGCCGCCTGTAGTTTTAACACCGTTCCGTTCACATAAAAATATATCTTACATATGACACC
This sequence comes from Amorpha juglandis, assembly GCA_949126905.1. Taxonomy (NCBI): domain Eukaryota; kingdom Metazoa; phylum Arthropoda; class Insecta; order Lepidoptera; family Sphingidae; genus Amorpha; species Amorpha juglandis. Next base: position 9,793,433 of record OX421365.1, read on the forward strand.
TTCTTGAGATAAAACTAATCCTTAAATATGTAATTAGAAACAGCTACCTACATGCTTTTCGAGACCATTTGACATTTTTTTACTATTTCCAAAAGTATTTAAAAACTTTGAAGGTGAATAAAAGTATTCCAAATACTAATGTATTCTTTATTTTGTATTCCTCATGAGGAAATCCAATTTAGGCAGCTCACACGTGAAACTTTATATTTTTTACAACATGATTATGCACAGAGAATATAAAAAAAAATACAGATACTTTCCACACTCAAAATTAAAGGCTAATTAATTGAAATTGGTTTTGTGATACGACAGGGAGTAGAGTTTTTACATATTTTGGAAAATAAAAAATAATCTTTAATTTCGACTCGTGGTAGCGCATTTAAGCTAAGAAACGGATGAGGATTTCGGTTCGAATCCCAAATCGAGCAATCACAATTTATGTTTAAGGAGATAGAAGTGGGAGCGTAAGAGTAAAAAATAACTGATAATTATCAAAAATAACGATCCAGGTCGTATGTTATTCAATACTACTCAAAGGTCTAAAGCTCTTTATTATTAACAAAATATTATAAAAGTTATAATGAGTAAAATATACGTGTGACACTTTTTCCGCTACATTAATGGTGCTAAATTTGGAAAATGACTCATTTAGCAAATGACTAACAGATTATCCTTTCCTAATATTAGTAGATACTACCTGTACTAATCTACACTTATCTCTCACAATCACATTCTGTTATTATCATTACGATAAAAATGAATTTTAAGTGTAGTTTTTATTTATTGATATAACATTCTTCATGTTTATTGAGCGTTATTTTGAAAATATATGAGCTATAAAAACAAACATGGAAAATTCAGATACAAGAGAGACGGAACCCTTAAACGAGGCACGAATAGTTCAAGAAAAGGAACTAACATGTTGGGAACGATTTACAAACATCACGAATCAAATAACAGTGGAACCAGTCGCTTTTCTGGCTTTGTTTTCAAGTTTATTATCATCTGTGGCAACACAAACACTGGGATTCGAAAAAACATGTCGAGTGAGTTTAGGCTTGGAAGATAAAATATGCGATTCACTTAGAGCACAGAATCAATCAAACGATTTTTCGATATACGAAAGAATGGTACAGGAATATTATTCAAACCAGTTGATATGGAAGAGTCCCATTCAAGCCATTTTACCGTGTATCATACTGCTATTTATTGGAGGATGGAGCGATGCCACTGGAAGAAGGAAATCTATCATGATGTTGTGCCTTAGTGGAGAAATAATGCAGTGCCTCAGTAATATAATCAGCGTCATATTCTTTTATGAAATTCCCCTGCAGGTGTTCATGTTCTTCGACGCTTTTTTAGTTAGCATAGTGGGTGGCACCAGTGTCATGTCATTAGCTTTGTTTAATTACATCTGCGACATCACTACGGCGGAAAACAGGACACATCGATTTGGCTTAGTCAATTTATGTGTATTTGCTGGAATACCAATGGGATTGTCTTTATCTGGTATAATGTTGAAGCATCTTGGATATTACGCTATATATGGATCTTCGTTGACATTACATGTTTTAAACTTTTTGTACGTACTTTTAAGATTATCTGATCAGGCCAGAACTGAGGAACACAAGCAAGTAAGTAAGACATTTTATAATTTCAATATCTTTTACACAATATTATCGGTAAAGTAGCAGAATCATACATTGGTGCAGAAACAAAACTAACATGTAAACAAATTTCTGAACACCAACGAACCATATAAATACGAGTTGCCTTTCGCGGTTTCACCTCCGTGCATGTTACTGCTCCACTCCCGTGAGTCGTAGCGTGATGTTATATAAGTATGAACCATCGTCCCGATAAAACAAACGTAATATGTTAATATGACCTCAATCGGTTACGACGTTCAGTTACCTATAATTCTCATATCTGGATGTTGCGAGACCATACGTCGCTAATTCCTAATACCCACAATACAGACTATCCTAGTGTGGGGTTAGGACTATATGTGTAAGTGTTAGGTATTTATTTATATGCATTTCTTACAGCATGACAATCGAGGAGTATGTTACTTCTTAAAGCTTTTCTTTAACCCGAAGACGATACAAGAAACATTCAAAGTTCTTTTAAAAAAGGCAGAAAACAACAGAAGAGTACAGCTATTTGTAATTATCATAACTGTGACATTTTTGTACGGACCATACTACGGTAAGTGTAAAATAAGTGCAAGTGGGTAGAGAAACGGCGCCGGGTACCACAATGTCGTAAACGACACTAAAACGGCACTAAAGTGCCGAATTATTATTGACTAGATATAACATGACATACATAGATAACATGCTGGTGCTTAGTCGAGAATATAATATAGGACTTGTGATCGATGGGCTTTAGAAAAGTAGGTGTAATGTAGGATTAATGTAATACCTACGAATAATACCTTTCAGAGTGGTAAAGCCATGCTGTAGATAGTTTTGTATACAGTGTAAATGGGCCAGCTAGACCGGGTCGTTACCACTGATTCACAGAAAACCGACCTAAAGTAGCGGTTTGCTGCTGCGTTTCGTACGGTGAATGAGATATCCGAAGGCTCAAATACCCCTCCCTTCTCAATTACTTATTTATCCCTTCCCTTTAAGGTCGGCAACGCGCCTATGATTCTTCTAGTATTGGGGTCGTACATGAGCGATGGAGATAACTTACCATCAGATGACCCACTTGCTAATTCGGTCAAAGCTATAAAAAAAAACATGACAGCAGTCTTTAAACCGAATTGACGTCCATTAGTGATGACTTGGAGTTTTTAAAATATATCTAGGTGATTGCAATAATTAACAGCTCGCCATCACCTAATTTTAATGTTAGCTACAAGATACTGTTGGTTCATCATTTAATAAGTGATAAATTATTTATTTTTACCAGCTCTGTATCTAAACACGTACGTATATAAATTCGTCCCACTGCTGGGGACGGGCAACTTCTACAAATGAAAAGAGTTAGGATAATACGCTAGCCAAAACGGGTTGCTAGACTTAGTAAATTTTTTTTAGAACTTCTCAGTATGCAAGTTCCTCACAATATTCTCTTCAGCGTTAAGCAACAACTAGCAAGAAATACACATGTTTCATAGAAATGTGAGTGGTCCAATTCTTGGGGATGGTTTCGATCCTCCAACTTTCGTCTCAATTGCCCGTACCACTCCCGCCGAGCTAGCGCTGCTTGACTCATCATTCATTAGATAATAAATGTTGATTTTTGATGCTTACTAATCCCTACTTTTCAACTCAAAACATCTTATCTTCCAGTTTTAAGTAAATCCTACTTTAATCAATTTTATTCAATATAATCCCACGTGATTGATTATTATATAGTTTCATTCACACATTTAATAATATTTTTAGGTGAAGTAGCGATCCTGTATATGTCTACGAGATATAGATTCAATTGGAATGAAGTCGATTATAGCATATTCCAGACATATAACTTTATGGTAAATCTTTTTGGTAAGTTTTTTATTTTTTTTTTACTTTCAAGACATGATTGCGCCTTGAAGGTAGAGGACCTAACAGTTCACTTGAGATGGTAACTGGTTACTGCTATCCATGGACATCAGCAATACCAGAGGCACAGCCAAGCAACTGACTATTGTGAATATACTTTTTAAGCTCAGTTTGAAGAAAAATATTATAGAATATTTCCATAACGCTAAAGAAACACCTCGGAGGGAAATTTAGTCCAAAGTCTCCAAGTGCGTAACAGGAGTTACCTCTGTAAATGCACTGTACTGGACGTAGATATATGTGTAACAGAAAAACTTATATCTTATGTTAAGTAGTGGTAAAAATGAAAATGGGAATCAACTCGAACATTGTCTCAGAACATTCCCGAATTGATATCTGAAGCCAAATCAGCACCAGTTATTTTGTCTTATTTAAAATTATCGTTTTATTGTGTATTGGATAATTCAGCATGGGTTAAAAAATATTTTCAGGAACAATAATTTCTGTGACGGTCTTCAGCAAATATCTGAAGTGGCACGACTCTATTCTGGGGATTACATCGTCAATCAGCAAGATCGCCTCGTCCTTTGTGTACTGTTTCGCAGCGACTGCGGCCGTTTTTTATATCGGTAGGAATTAAATTTTATCAATAACTTAATAGCGTTCAACTAATATTTGCTGTATAATATCAAGAGAGATAAAAACTTTGTTTATAATTTAAACATTTTCTTATTGACATAAAAATCCTTAAGTATGTAATGTAAAGTATGTAATGATGTTAAAGATTTTTGTATGAACAAAAAATAATTACATTTCAGGAGGCCCAATCTTTGGGCAATCTTTATCATGGGCTGAAAATAAGTTCGACTTTTCTCCACTTTTCGAATTTTCAAATAACTCTTTGTAGGATATGTCAATAACATCAATTCTCTTGGTACTGATTTGTATACGGGCATGCGCAGGTCCCTCAGGATTTTATTTTGGAAATTGGAAAAACTTTTGAAGTAAAAAAAACATCAAGACCAAAAAAAAATACCTATATTGATAAAAGTACAAAAAAATCTAAGAAATATCCTAACTGGTCCCGGAAGGAAAGGGATAAAATAGAGATAGTTTTACTGTGTAACTTACGTTTACTGTCAGGACTATTGGTGTAAGTTTAAATTATGTCATATTGCAGGTCCCGCTGTTGACTTATTAAATGGTACATCAATATTAGCCATAAAGTCACTATATTCTAAATTATTGGAACAAAATGAAATAGGTAAGTGGTATTAATATTCCTTTAGCAGTGTGTTTTTATATTTTGTTTCTAAAAGAATTCCAATTTATTGCTTTATTGTACCCCAACTCTAGTGTGAGTAGAATATATATTCTCTATCGCTGAATTACAGATACCGGCAGATATTATAAACGTAGTCTTGATAAAAGGAACATATTATGATATGTATAATTTATTTATTCTTCAAATTACTTTATTAAATTGCACCATATCAAAAGGTGTATAATTTATTTCTCGTTCAAATTACTTTATTAAATTCCAGAAACCAAATCAAAAGGCGGGTTTCCGTGAAAAAGAAATAGCAATAGTAGTAGTAACAACAACAATAGTAGTCCTACTGGTTCCATGCTACAAGACATATTCTTATCGGTATCTTTCCATAGCAACATTGACAATAATAACCATCTCTTGTCTATACTAATTACAACCACTACATATTAACGTTATGCGGCCTGCATTATTCTAATGCTTACGATGGCATGTCCTCGTCTTAGCAGGAGACTGACTTCTACTGAAACTACGCATGGACTGATCGCCGTCAATCCATGAGCGCTCCTTCTTATTCTCTCCCATATCCCATTGATTGAACGACGTGATAAATGTCAAACTACCTTGTAAAATTTCGACTTCATTAAAATAATCAAGCATTCAATTTTTTTAGAATACTTAGATGTAGCTATTTGAAAATCAAATTCTGTGTCCATATTCATGAATCTCCCAAAAATAAATTTTTCTTTGTTTACAGGCAAGATGACGTCAGTAGTAGGCATAATTGAGAATCTGACCCAATTAGCATATGTGCCTATGTACACTCAAGTATATACTGCAACCATGGATGTGTTACCAGGCGCCGTGTTCCTCTTGGGAACTATGATGGCGGTTCCAGCGCTATGTGCTTTCCTGTAAGTATTTTATAGCAGAAAGTAGTCCGTGATTATCGTAAGAAAGCAAACGATAACTAAGAATGAATACACACATAACTTAGAAAAGTCAGAGCTGCATGTTCTTTGGGTTGGTTTCTAACCTACAACTTTCGTCTCGATAGTCTGTACCACTCCCCTTTACATATCGCTGCTTTTTTGTTTTTTTTAATACAATAAATCTATAAATTTCGAAATGTAAGACGCAACACAAACGTTTGATACAACATATATGGGCCGCCTCAACCGGGTCGTTACCACTGTCTCACAGTAAACCGACATAAAGTAACGGCTGCGTTTCATTCGGTGAGTGAGATATCCGGAGGCCCAAATCTCTGTCCCAAGGTCCTGTCCTGTGCTTTTCTTTAAGGTGCGCAACACGCCTATGATTCTTCTGGTCTGGTGGGCGGGGTATATGGGCTGTGGACTTCACTTACCATCAGGTGACTCACTTGCTTGTTTGCTGGTCCGTGCTATAAAAAACAACGGTAATAAACTGATGGAACTGGCCCATTCGTGCTGTAGACAAAACTGTATACAGCGTGACTACCACTTAGAAAAAACTTTTTCGTAAAGTCTAGGGTTTTATATTATCTGTTTTTGACATTTCAGGTGGCTGTTATGGGTGCACTTGAAAGAAGTAAAAAAGACAAAAAATGAGAAAGCAAACGGTATACACATGACATAGTATAAACCAATATAATAATAACCACTGTTGAATGTGCCTTTGTATGAATGTATTTATTACTATTTACGGGTAAACAGCACTACAGTACCGAAATCAAGGAAGTAGATTTATTGTAAAAAATCAAAGTAAATATAATTTACATCATTTCACATGACTTTATTTTTAACCGACATAAAAAAGAAAGTTCTGCATTGTATTTCGTTTTGGTGGGGAAAACGAGTTATAACTACCAATTCTGTTGGGTATACTGAACTTACGGCCCAATGTTAACATGATCGGGAGTTATGGAAAACGTCCCAGCGAGAACCGCTAGGCCAATACTATGGGCACTACATCACACTGATTATGTCTTTTTCCTACCTGGTAACATTCCAGCTTAATGCCTCGTCCGTTAATCAGCAGTATCATGTGGAAATGAGATTAGTTTTGGGCGTAAAATGTTGGTCCTCTTATACTCCTGGTGGGCTTCTTATAGATAAAAGATTAGAATAATTTCATATCATAAGATTAGGGCTTAGTTTTATTTTTTTGCTTATCAGAGTTTTACTTTATAGAATCATTCCTTATCTTATGGCTGTGTCGCGGAACTATTGGCTGTCAACTGGGTGTACCCTGGTTTGGTATCTTTATCAGATAACATGTATTTCTTATTTTAATCACGCCGACATGTAAGTATAATAGTTTAGAACATAGTCGTGCTGTGACTTATATGTTTTAAGCATTATTGGACTGGCTCGTGTACACAGGTAGGTTACGTTTTGTCTGTGACTCTGCTCGCGCTATAACGCAACGTTTAATTGAATCAATGCATAAAATAGTGTTGAGTAGGACAGACAAGAGGCAGTACATTTATCTCGTTAATTATGATATCAATTATAATCGGCTCGATATTTTTGCATGTACTACTTTAAATTTTATATCGCGTTACTCTTTTTCTATTTACCTTGCTTATGACGGGAACTGCGGGTGTAACTGAGAGTGAGAACGAACAAGTCACATGCTCCACTTCTATAGTAGGCGCGTCTTTTATAAGTATTATTTGTATAATATTTGTAAGGTAGTGCAATACAAATCACAACACACTTCAAATGAACCGCCGCGCTTCAAGACCTCTCACCTTATATGAAGTGGGACCTAGTTAAGCTCAAAAAAGAGGCTACTCTTACAAACCCATTTAAAAATCATGTCCTACTCAACACTATATCGTCGTTGATATTGCAATACGTAATATGTCAGTGTGTTGCTACAACCCGCTAGTTCCTACAAATAAGTGTTATTTGCCTCTCGTGTAAAGTGCGCACATACGTATTGCAATATCAACCACAATACAATAATTGTACATCATCACGCGTAATGTAATGTACAATATTTATTTATTTATTTAGGTTTTCCAGCAGACAACACCAATATTACAATAGTACTTAAATTATATATCTCATATGAAGTTGTAATGCAAGTCCAATTAAGGAAAACTCATCATGCACTTAGTATAATACTACAAAATTTCGAGCGGAACGTTTTATGCGACTACATATAATATAATATGTATATTTAGTACCTATATACACATATATTATAATATATATATATATAATAGTAGTAATTATTTACATCAAATATAAATATGAAATTGAATAGAAAATAAGAAATCAATGCTTAATAATAATTAATTAAGGCCATCAAAATAACATTCCTACATCCAATCTCTAATTCTAACACACTAAGTGCAACAATGTTTTGAGAAAACTATATGTATAATTTCGACTGACGAGCCAAACTGTTACATATTGTAACTGATTGATATAAGTGTAATAATTTTATTAATTTACTTTTCAAGGACTTATGAATTATGGACATACATTTGTTTCCTTTTTTCTTTACTATCATAAACCCTATAGGTTATAGGCACAATTACACAGAAGTCATTTAATATTATGCTAAATGGAATGCAAACAAATTGCTGCTGCTCCAGTGGAATGGGGATGCGTTCATGATATGATAGGCGGCGACCCTGTCGCCATACTGGGCAGGAATTCCAAACGTCAGACTAATACTGAGCATTTCGTGATAGATTAACTCTATGACAATTTTAGACGACCCGTAGATCAAACACGATACCTGCACAACAGTCGTACTGCATACGCATTACAACTGTGCCATCAAGACAATTAAGTATCATCATCATCATCATCAGCCACAAGACGTCCACTGCTGAATATAGGCCTCCCCCAAAGATTTCCAGACCGACCTGTTGGAAGCGGCCTGCATCCAGCGACTTCCTGCGACCTTTATCAGGTCGTCTGGTCCACCTTGTAGGTGGGCGTCCAACGCTGCGCTTGCACGTGCGTAGCCTCCATTCCAGAACCTTTTTTCCCCATCGGTTCGGTTCTGTGAGCTATTAAGTATACTGTATACAAAGCTCCACTAACATACTTCTACCCAACCCTTGTCATCTCCTAAAAATGGTTTTTGTCTAGCCTATTCCTTCTCTCTGAGCCATTAACTGGCAACATTCCTGGGTCAGTCTGTAGCTATTGGAAACTTCATCCAAGGTCACATTTCACGTTTAACTATGCGTTCGATCCCGACACAATCGTTTTTAGGTTTTATTAATAACTAGGTGTTCCTCGTGGGCTCGATCCCCGCAGCGCGACAAATGACTGTGTGATCCACAAATATTTGATTCGGGACTGGGTGTTATGGGACCGCAAGTCTCTCGTAGTTCCTGATACCCACGATATAGGTTAATCTAGTTTGGGGTAATTGCAAATTATTTGTTTATTATATGACAAAGAGTTATTATTATCTGTGTGTTTCATAAGATTATAACAGATGGCGGTGTAAGGTAGATAATTTATCCGCTGGATTGAATAAGTATTCAATAGATGGCGCATACTGTCTAGATAAATAAATTAAATAGTTTACTACAATATAATTTAACATATACCTTAGTCACACCAATGCGTAGCCGGGTCAGCTAGTATATTTATAAAAATAAATAAAATATTATAATTTCTATATTATACTATCCCTTAACTGGGCCCGTGCCTAAGCGTGTGGCCTGTATTTATCTAATCACTCGACAATTGTTTCATTACTTATGATTGCAGTAATCAGCCATAGTGTAATGAGTTTAATCCGATAGATTTAAAGATCATTCGCAACAAATAAATCGATTGATTAAGGTTGATAATTAATAATACCCTTCGCCAAAAATGATAAAAAAGATATCTATTTTAATATTGAATCGAAATAAAGCGTATTACGTTATGGTTTTAGGGTTTTAGATATTTATTTTACTAAAGAAAACAATTCGTTTACTAGAGAAATACAAAATAAAATTCGACATATTACGTAGGAACAACGGTATTTGATTACAGTGTGTAGCACTATAAAAAACAATACAAGTTTGTGCTCAAGCTCTCTAGTAGATCCTGCCGCTTCCCATTGGATCCTTGCGTATTTGAAGTACGTTTAAGCAAATACTGTCTGCACTCATACGACGCTGTTAGAGTACAATTGGGCCATGTGGACACCGTGGAAGTCCACGGCATTCGAACATTAATGCTATTTGACTTCGGTGAGGCGCTTCTGGTTTAATATACCGCTTTTTATTTTATGGATTACTCATATCAATATGTATCAAATCTTGTATCTAGTTCTACCTGTGAGCCTTCAGTTGCCCACGCGTGCGCAATGTGGAACTTTACATCAGTAAAGTACTACACTACGCACGCGTGGTGTAGCAGAATGGCTGGAACGAATTGGAAACTGGAAATCAATTACTAACGAAAAGAAAAAAAAATATTTTTACTCCATCATGACAGCAATCGCCAAGCACTTACACCTGTTTTTTTTGAAATCCCAGTACATATTATTTATTATTAAAATGCTACTTATTTCTATGAGCTTTTAAAATCAGCATTGCCTTTAGAATATTGTTACTATTTCTGGTATCAACAAACATTCCAATAATAATAAACAATTCGCCATCGTACAAGTCGATGTTGAATTAATCTGGTCAGTTGTTTCCTTCCTTTGCTTCCCTCCGTTCTTCGTTCTGGTCACTGAAAATCTGAGTTTACCAAATAACTACTAAATAATACGTTAAAAGCTTTCGTTGCCTTTAGCTTAGGGTGACAACCCCAAATGTTCCTGGGATTTTGTTACGTGGCTGCCTATTACTACTTTGATTTCAGACCCTTTGTGAACCCCGATCATTTAACGCCTAGGCCACAGCATCGTCCTTCACATTTCCTTTAGCTCCCCTGTAGACCACGGCGTACGACACGGCTAGGCACAATAGCAGCATTCCTAACCACGAGATATAAAATGAGTGAAGTGTGAACCATGCTTATGATCATATCATGATTATGTGTGGAGCATTATAAGCATAACAAACCTCTCTCATCTTTATACATCCAATACAATTCAGTTACTATGAGCTTAAAGTTTGCATATATTTTTTTATCGATTGAATGACGAGACGAGTAAGACCCTCGCCTGATAGTAAGCACCATGCCTGCCCATAAACAGAAGCAACGCCACACAGAACACGAAACAACAGTGCTTACACACTATTACAAGTCCTGTATTATACTATCCATAACTAGGGTCGTTCCAAAGCCAGAGACCCGTGCCTCTTTTACTAACGAAAGTGGTCTGACTTTTTGAAATTACGTAACGTATGCATTTTTAATTTTGGCCCTTTTCAACGGTGAAGGAAAATATGGCGAGGTAACCTGCATACCTGAGAATTATCTATGAGGATTTGTAAAGGTTTGTGATATCTAGCATTTGGCCAGCGTTGATTTAAATACTCATATACAATAATATATAAATGAGACTTATTATTTACATTTAAACTATGGTCGTAGCAATTGGGTGGCCAATGTGAACCTGATCATGGCCTACCCTGAGAGCCTGCTAACTATCCCTCGGTTGTCTACCTGCCGTTTTCTATTTAGAGTATCTGGGTGAAGCAGGTATTTTAAAATCTGAACCATCCTAGAAAAATATATTCCTACGCGCTTCTCCCAAGTTCTACGCCCAAACACTAAGTTAGGATATTCTTTCAAATTAAGGTCAGTTTTTCATATAAATAAAGATTACTTTAGATGTTACATGTTAATCGCAAAGACGCTAATGAGATTATTATTTTTTTAAGCTATGTTTCTAATTTTGAATTCTCACGAAAATATAGATTTCGAAAAGTTAAAATAGTCGTATATTTACATTTTTAAATTATGTCTGTATTCGATGATAATATGGCTCACTTTAGCGTTGAAGGAGAATATCTTAAGGAAACCTGCATAACATAGTACTGCAAAAAGAATTTCGAGGGTATGTGTAGTCTACCAACCTGCATTATGCCAGCCTGGTGGACTAGCTCTTAACCGCTTTCATGAGTATAAGAGGAGGCCCGTCACCCGTACCCAGTGAGATAGCTAGTATATAATACTGCGGCTGGTTTAATTCACAAAGTGTATTTTATTATTTTTAAAACACCTTAAGCACTGTTATTTTCGGGATTTCCTGGTAAATAATAAAATATTTTTATCTAACGCATTATTTTTTTTAATCCGATAAGAAAACATATTACAATGACACATTGATTCAAAGATAAATTATAATTATTGTTTTGTTTATTGTCAGGTAAAAGTTACGACATTGGTAGCGTCGGTACAATACTTATGCTCCAATTTACAACTTTGCATTATATTGCTTATACAAAATTTTGACTCTGACGTTAATTGGGTGAGTTTGTTACCAAATTCATCCCAATTTGCCTTTTTAGTGTTGTAAATCCTGGTAGTCCTAGAAATTTCTATTTTATCGAGTTTGCCAAAATTGACTTTGAATAGTATGGTGTTGTGGTCGGAGCTGACAAGGCCTTCACTGACCCGCCAGTCGTTCACCAGGCCGAGAAGGTCCTCTGTACATAATGTTATGTCCACAAAGCTTGTCAAGTGCCTACCGCCCCTTATTGTGTCGAAGGTAGGTACGTCGCCGTCGTTAAGCACCTGGAGGCCCCATTCACCAAAGCATTCTGCTAGGTCCGCTCCTCTCCGATCAGTGCACGCACTGCCCCACCACATGCTCTTAGCGTTGAAATCCCCGCCGATGTGGATATTGGTGGGACCCAGCTCGCTAATAATTCTCCCCAGTTGCTCCAGATATGGCCCTATGGGTTTATCTGGTTCAAAGTAGACGGAGACCACATCGATCTCCCGACCTCCAGCATATATGGTTACCACTGAGATGTTAGTCGGGGTGAACTTTGGACATGGCTTGACTTTGGTGTTATCGTCAAACACTGCAATAGCAGCCTTTACGGCAGTGTTGTCCACGCCTGCATACTGGAAGATTCTCGTCCCACCATAGTCCCTCACCCTACTTTGAGCTCCCACATATGGCTCCTGGAGAAGAGCGAACGCCATTTTTCCGCTCGCAGCCTCCAGCGTAAGCTCCTGCGTAGCCAATCGACTACGCTGGAGGTTTGCCTGGGCCACGAGCAGTGGCCGTACTCCTTCTGGGGGATCATTAAGCTCACTTACCCCGGGGACATCCTTAGCAATACGCCACCGCCGTCTGAGCCAGGACGTCCCACTTCCTCCTCACCGGACATTCAGCGCTAAAAGCATTATGGTCAGTTCTGTGGAGACCAGATCTGATCCGGTTGCAGCACGTTGGGGGCGCCTGTGCCTGGCGTTTGGCACAGTCCTTACTAAGGTGCGCGTCCCCGTAGTGACTGCACACGTCGATCCGTTCACTGCAGAACCGCCTCCTGTGGCCATATCCGAGGCAGCGCGAACACTGGACCAACGGAGATTGGTCTTCGACCCTAACTCGCTGAATGTCAATGTAGACGACAACTTGCTGGGTAAGTCGTAGAGATTGGCTGGATTTTATTCGAGCTACAACTCAAGGGTCAACCTAAGATGGTTGTCGCCAACTCCAAATGAACACCAGACCAAAGTAGTCTCGTCTACGGTCAAAGATACGATAGCCAATTTCGGCCCGTTCGGTTCACCCGGTCACGTGTGTGACGTCACCGGAGGGACACGTGCCTGAAGCATCTGCAAGTTATAATGCAGACCACGTGATCACCTCCGAAGATCCAGCTATATTGGCGCTGGTCTTTTGTGACACGTCACACAACTCGCGAGGCGGGAATGAACCGGCACGTTTAAACGTTCCGGTCCTGCTCGGTAGCCGAAATTTTCCACCGCCAACGGACCTAGCCTTTAGAAACTTCGGCCGGGACGGCGTAGCCGGTGACGTATGTTGTTGACCACTTAATAAAATTAAACGTCACACAACGACGCAGTTCGCGTACTTAAAATGATATTTCGCTCGCCGACCCTGAAATCCTATGCCCTAGTTTTTTAGCTGCAGAAAATCGAATTCTCGTGTCAAACCCGAGCTTCTTGTTACTCCGAAGGCGTGGTGAAATAGCCCTTATGATGGTATCAAGAAACTCTAGGGTTACAGATCGTTCCGACCTCCTGCAGGACCCCAAAGTGTACACAGTTTTCCAAGAACACGGAAAGCGGAATAGGCAAAAAGACTCACGCGATTTCTAAAAACAGGATTAGGGAACTTGTCCAGCAGACCTTTTTGGTTGTGATGGTGTTGGTCCCGAGTTCCTGTGGTCAGTAACGATGGAGTTGAGCCGCGAAGCCAAATCGGTTTTTTCCAGGTTCCGGTATCTATATCTATAGTCACCAGAAAAATCTGGAAACTTAGTGAAGCAAGGAGGATCCCTGCACCCTCCTTTTGGTGTCTTCAAAAGTAGGTGTCGCAGATCTCGTTCGTGCAGCGTTCTCACTTTAACTTTTGATTTTAACTTTTCTCCCGTGAAAAGCGGCATATTTCAGCCGTTTTTGGGGCGATCGCACTGAACTTCACGGGAGGTGTGACCAGCAGATACACTTCAGACACTTTTCACTATTTAACCGATTTAAAGGGCCAGGAGCGGCTTAAAAACGATCCACTCGTGGCTACAGGTGGCACGCGACCTCCTACAGCGGTGTTATGGGCAACTTCAATGATAAAGTGGGAATATATCAACATCATCATCATCGTCATATAAGGATATAGAAAATCGAGAGTAGGGTTATTCGGATGAGCAGAAATCATAATTGCTAATCAGCTTCTTTGATGACCAGAGAGAGGACTTTCCTTCTACTACCTACTACTTCTTTTGCTCTCCCTTTCCCAATTAATTCATTTTTCCAAAGGAGGTCTCAAAGGATGTGTGATGAATAGGGTCAATACCGGCAGCGATCACTGATTAGTAAGATACACTCTGGATATTAATGATATAATTTCATATACCCACTTAAAGATGATGCTACTGTTAGTCTGTTGAAGATTATCCGCGAGGTGGTTTATAAATACTCTCTATAGCACAGGACATCGAAATCTCAGTCGAAACACTTCAGCGATATTTTGGATTTATTGAAGAAACGACGACAACTCATGAACGTCTCACCAACTCATGATCGTCAAATACGCTCGAAAATAATAAATACCTAGCATTTGCTCGCGGCTCCGCCCGCGTAGTTAATCTGCACACTCATATTGCCGGCATACTTCCATACAACCGTTCAGCCCTAATTTTACTCCTTAAGGGTATTTTTTTTTTCAAAAATCTTTCCTTAGCAGATGCTCACAACATAAAAGGCATCAACTGCAAAAAAATCTAGTTTGTAGCCCCAGCGGCTTCAGTCAGTCAGGACAAGTAATTATATAGGTATGTATAAATTGAAAATAAAAGTTACAAGGTATCCGCTAAGCCGTTATCCACAGTAGCACAATGGAGACATGGTGTAGTACTGCCGCGGAATCGAGAGGGCCGTATGTCTCAATTATATTGCTCTTATAGTAAGTGTGGACGCAAATTTCAAATTATTCTTCCATGGTAAATATACAGTACAGTACTATACTGTACTTTTTAGGATATATAAATTTTGATAGACATTTAAAAAAGCTACTCATAAAAAGTAACACTCCTTATTGTGTAAAGAAATACGTAAAAATTTTTAAGACCTAATTTAAAGGACAGTACACTACAAGCTCACTGCTATTATAAGTAGCTGTTTGAAATTTTTATTAAATAATTGATATAAGGCAGTAGTTACTGCACTCTCACCTAAATATGAATTAAATTATGTTGAGAGTATAATAAATAAGAGAGTTATTTTTATATATCTTGATTGATGCAACCTATAAAATAAGTTGATTTGGTTTCATTTCATTTTAATAAGCATAATTTTTTCTTTGTTTTGAAATAAGCCATTAAAAAGGTTGGTGTATAGTTTTAATGCAATCACAAAATAGTGTTTAACCGCCCTTGCGCGGTGCCGCCTTGCAGCGGCCCGTCTCCAATTGGGGGAGGGGGGGGCTCAGAAGCTCCCGCACACCGAAGGACGCCCTCGGCGTCAATGGCAGCATCGAGGCCAACCACCCGTGCTGCCGTCCATCCCGGGGGTCACACGTACAAAAATACGTGTACAAAAGCGTACCGAGTGGGCGCTACGACAGCCCCCGCTGCGCGCCCGCGACCCCCTGATGGCCCCTATTAGTCGCCTCTTACGACAGGCAGGGGATACCATGTTGGAATTCTCCAAACGCACCCAATCCACAGGGCGGGAGACGCCAGTCAGTCTTCACCCCGGCGCCTCCTACGTCTCCTCTGGCGGCGGGAGCGATCGCTGTGCTCACGATCCCTCTTGGCACTCTCCTTCTGCGAGATTACGGCCTCACAGAAGTGGGCCACCGCACGCCAGGACCTCTGGCTGTCGACTATGGCGGACACCACGGCCGGCAGCGAAAAGTCACCTGCGACGACTGCTACAAGAGCTCTGCGCTCTTCGTCCCAGGCTGGACATTCCTCTAAAGTATGTTGGGCCGTGTCCTGCGGACAGTTGTCACAGTGGTGACACCCGGCCGACTCCTCTTTGCCGACGGTCTGACACAGGTACTGGCCGAAACATCAGTGGCCAGTGAGGACCTGTGTCAGCCGGAACGTCGCCGCGCCGTATCACCTATCTAACCACTGGTCAAAGACAGGGCGCACTGCCGCGACGGCCCTCAGACCCGGTGTCGGGTTCTCCAGCCTGGGACGCCACTCCTCCACGGCGGCTCTGCGGAGGGAGCCACGTTTGGCGTCCACCCCTCTCGGGGCCGGTCGCTGCCCGCGCCTGAACGCCTCCTCCCGCCAGTGAAATGTGGCGGAGAGGGCCTTAGCGTCCAGATCCCACGGGAGGAAACCGGCCAATACGCAGGCAGCCTCGAATGAGATCGTGCGGTAGCCCGCTGCGCCACTACACGCTGTGGTTTACGCAGCAGAGCGACGCATCGTTCGCTCAGGGACTCGGCCCAAATGGGACTTCCGTACAGGGCCTTGGACCGCACGACTCCGGCGTACAGCCTTCGGCAAGTGATGCCAGAACCTTCTAAGTTGGGCAGCAGGCTTGAGAGCGCGCCCGCTGCCCGGGACAATTTACCCCTATACCCACCCCAACCAACCATCAAGTCATGTCGCATGCCCCTTTGAATATAATATACTGGCTGTTCTTGAAACGCGATCCACATAAGGCGTGTGGAACACTATGGCAGGTTTTAACACCATGTGTACGGTGGGCGCTATCCGTATATGAATATCCTACCACCAGCCATTTTTTTTTAAGAAACGAGATATAGTCAGGTTTCCCTGGGCCATTTTTCCACTTGATTACTATCAAGCTAATTTTCCGTGAGTACCTTCGTTTCGACGAGACGCCCAACAATTCCCTATGCGAAAATTCTCTATTGTGGTAGCTAACGGAGGTAGCAAGGATAAAATATTTCGATTTGATGATACTCAAAAATTTATTATTTTATTTGTAGGACAATATGACTGTTAAATTATATAAATATGAACTAAATAAAATCAAAAAAATCAGCTGGTTAGTAATCATACCTGGAAGCTGGAAACTAAATAATTTTGAGTCGGTGGTATCAATAATTGATTTTTTTAAACTACAGAACCGGTTGAGTCGGTTTTATTATTTGTTATTGTTACCAAAATATTATTAAAGATTTAATCTGAATATAAATATACTTCATCATCATCATCGTGACACCTAAAAAAAGCGGCAAAAAGTGACTCATTTAGCCAATGACTAATAGATTATCTTTTCCTAACTATCAACCATCCATCGATACCACCTGTACTAATCTACACTTATATTTCTCAGAATCATATTCTGTTCTTATCTCAGAATCACATTCTGTTGTTATCATTAGGTTAAAAACGTATGTCAGTCATATTTTTTATTTCAGTATACCATTCATTCTACATGTTAAAGGACTGTTATTTTGAAAATATATGAGCTTTAAAAAACAAACATGGAAAATTCTAACACAAATGAAACAGAACTCTTAGACGAGACATCTATAGTACAAGAAAAAAAAACAAAATGTTGGGATCGATTTACAAACATCATAAGTCAAATAACAGTGGAACCAGTTGGTTTTCTTGTTTTTTTTGCAAGTGTATTATCAGCAATCACGACACAAACCCTGGGACTTGAAAAAACATGTCGAGTGAGTTTAGGTCTGCAAGATGAAATATGCGATGCGCTTAGAGAACAGAATCCATCCAATAATTTTACGAATTACGAAAGAATGGTGCAGGAATATTTTTCAAATCAGTTGGTTTGGGCGAGTGCCATTCGAGCCGGTTTACCGTGTATCATGCTGCTATTTGTTGGAGGATGGTGCGATGCCACTGGGAGAAGGAAATCTCTCATGATGTTGTGCATTAGTGGAGAAATAATGCAGTGCCTCAGTAATATAATCAGCGTCATATTCTTTTATGAAATTCCCCTGCAGGTGTTCATGTTCTTCGACTCTTTTTTAGTTAGCATAGTGGGCAGTACCACTGTCATGTCTTTAGTTCTTTTCAATTATATCTGCGATATCACCACGGCAACAAATAGGACACATAGATTTGGCTTAGTCAATTTATGTATATTTACTGGAATACCAATGGGATTGTCTTTATCTGGCATTATATTGCAGCGTTTTGGATATTACGCCATATATGGATCTTCGTTGACATTGCACATTATAAACTTTATGTATGTATTTTTAAGATTGTCTGATCAGGCGAGGACTGAGGAACACAAACAAGTAAGTATGACTTTTCTTATTTTATATCTTTTCTAAATGACTTCAGAAAAGAGAAGGTTCTCAATGCGGTGGATTGTTTTTATTTAATTTTTTTATGTACATATTTACATCGATTTCTCGGCCAATTGTGGACTGATTTTGCAGAAAAAAAAATCTATCGATAAAGTTTCGCCACCATTTCTGATATAAATTTTGTTAAGATGAAGTACGGAGTAGAAAAATTTAACAACAGTCCGTTGAGGAGTTTCTCAGTGGTCACAATTGTGATATTAAGTTGAATTTTACATACTATAGCTGTATTTAGCACTAAAAATTTAAAAATAAAATAAGTTTTAACAAAACTTAAAAACCGACCAGAAAATAACATTGAAAATTAAAAATAACTATTTCTATAGGTGTCTTTGGAGTCGGTGCAGTTGCAGTTGACCGGCAGTAACCCAAGCATTAGAATTTTCAGTGTTATTTTTTACGCAATATTTTCGATAAAAAGGAAAAACATACATTGACGCAGTATTATAATAAGTTAAATGACAAACATGGTATTTAAACAAAACAATCACACAAATTTAAAAATAACATGTAAACAAATTTCTGAACAATGATCGAACCAAATAAATACGAGTTCGTATATATTAATACTTAATAAACTAATAATTTCGTATATATTATACCTCGCAGTTTCACTCACGTGCATGCTCTATACGTGAGTGGTAGCAGGTTGTTATTTAACTATGAACCATCGTCCCGATAAAATAAACGTAATGTGTGAATATGACTTCATTCGGTTTCGTATAAGTTATCTATATTTTTCGGATCTGGATGTTGCGGGACCATAAGTCGCTCTTAGTTCCTAATATTAATACTATCGAGGTTATCCTAGTGTGAGGTTATGTATAGAACTGTTGAATGTATACATTTTCATTTATATGTATTTCTTACAGCATGATAATAGAGGAGTATGTTACGTCTTAAAGCTTTTCTTTAACCCAAAGACGATAAAAGACACATTCAAAGTACTATTAAGAAAAGCAGAAAACAACAGAAGATTACAACTGTTTGTAATTATTATAACTGTGATAGTTTTGTACGGACCATTCTACGGTAAGTGTAGTCAGCATTAAAGACATGTGGCAATTAGATGGGTTCATAGTATAGAATCCCGGGTAACATCGACCTTCACCCATCTGTTTACCGGATGAAAAATATATTTTAGGGTATAAAATGTGTTGCTGAACACATACCAATAGGGTTGCCTAAAAAAATATGGTTCATCGGTTATCCGCCTGTCTTGTCGCACGTCCCACGCTTGGCTTCTCCCCTCTTCAGAGTTTGAAGAAGCACTTATACAGGCCGGTATGATTCTGGTGACCACCGACAAACTAGGTAGGCAGCGGCTTGGCTGTGCCCCTGGCATTGCCGATGTCCATGAGCGGCGGTGACCGCTTACCATCAGGCGGGCCGCTTGCTCGTCTGCCTATCAAGGCAATAAAAAAAAAAAACTAATTGTTTGTCGGTGGGCGCTGGTTTTTCTGGAGTGCATTGCGCTTACTGTCAGATGTAGTGCAGTCACGTTGCCGTGCTCCGATAAAAAAAATGTTCCTGACTTTTAACTTTTCTATAGCGGATTGCAACTTAAAATTTCTTTTAACTTGTTTTTTAACGTTTTCATTCAGCCTCTTCATATTTTTTTAGTAATAGGTACCTACTTTTCAACTCAAAACGTCTTATGTTCTAGTTGTAAGTTAATCTTAATTTAATCAATTTCAATTACGGTAATCCGACGTGATTGATTATTGACCTCCGTGGAGCTGTGGGCGAATAGTCGGCTGCAAAGCAAGAGGCCGCGGGTTCGACTTCCGTATCGATATAAATGTTTGTGCGATCTACTAATATTTGTTTCTAGTCTGGATATTGTGTTTTTTTTTAATAGCATAGGCCGGCAAACGAGCAAGTGGGTCACCTGATGGTAAGTGATCTCCACCGTCCAGGTACGCCCACCACCTGAAGAATCCTGGGCGCGTTGCCAACCTTAAAGGAAAGGGATAATTAGGGATTGGGAAGGGGAGGGGATTTGGGCTTTCGGATATCTCACTCACCGTACGAAACGCAGCAACGAGCCGCTACTTAACGTCGGTATTCTGTGAGACAGTGGTAACGACCCGGTCGAGCCAGCCCATTCATGCTGTAGACAAAACTGTCTAGAGCGTGGCTCTACCACTCTGACCGTGACCGCAAGTCACTCGTAGTTTCTAATACCCAGTGTAAAGGTTAAACTAGTGAGGTCAGGTTTATCCGGAGGCCCAAATCCCCTCCCCTTCCCAATCCCTAATTATCTCTTTCCTTTAGGGTCAGCAACGCGCCCATGATTCTTCTGGTGGTGGGCGTACATGGGCGGTGGAGATCACTTACTGTCAGGTGACACTTTTGCTCGTTTGCCGGCCTATGCTATAAAAAAAGGACTTTGTGTGTGATTGTGGGATGGATTTATTATTTTATTCACACATTTAATAATATTTTCAGGTGAAGTAGCGATCCTGTATATGTCTACAAGATATAGATTCAATTGGGATGAAGTCGATTATAGCATATTCCAGACATATAACTTTGTAGCAAATCTTTTTGGTAAGTTTTTCATTGTGCCTCGAAGGTAGACGAGTTGACGGTTCACTTGAGATTGTAACTGGTTACCGCTACCCATAGATATCAGCAAAACTAGAGACCCAGCTAAGCCCTGCCTATTGTAAAAATACTTATTTAAGCTCAATTCGAAAAAATATATTTGATAACTCTGCGGAAATACCACGGATGGACGTTCATTTCAAAGTCTACAAAGGCGTGACAGAAATTACCTCTGTAAATGCCTTGTACTGGAGGTAGATATCATGAACCTACCACCGATGCCGAATAGTGGTAAGAATGAGAATGGAATCAACTCGAACAGTGCCTCCTATCCTCCTATCATGGTTTCACGGAACGTCCTTGAATCTCTCTGCGTGCTCTACAGTTTGTTTAGACGGTAGACAACGCAGGGAGATCCAATATATCTCCGCAGACCGTTTGAAAATCCCACAGATTCAAAACATCCGTGAGACAAAGGCTTACTTCTATCATTAGCTATAATATATTAATGAAATATGGAAGTCTATTTAAAAAATCATCATCCATAACCAACGACAGCCAAATCGGTTTCGGTTATTTTGTCTTATCTGTAATTTTCGTTTTGAGGTGGATTTGATAATTCAGCATGTATCAAACATTATTTTTAGGTACTGTAATTGCTGTATTGCTCTTCAGCAAATATCTGAAGTGGCACGACTCTATTTTGGGGATTATATCGACATTCAGTAAGATCGCCTCGTCTTTTGTTTACTGCTTCGCAGCAACTGCGGCCGTTTTTTATATCGGTAAGTATTTAATTTTATCGATAACTTAATCACGTACTTAGCTTATGATAGCGTCCATCTAATATTTACTTTATCAAGAGAGATAAAAACTTTATTTATCATTTTGTACAACTCAAGTCCAATCCGTATGGGACTTCTTGTGCTGAGAAATTTGTGAGGTCCTGGGTTCGAAGCCCAGGCCGCGATTATTTTTTTTGTTAAGGATTTTAAATTTCTAGTCTCCCGGCATTGTAATTTGGGTTTTAATGTGGGAATATGACGGCGAGTCTCAATCATGGACTGGAAATAAGTTACAATATTCTCAACTTAAAAAAAAACCTTTTTGGGATATGTCAGTAACATCAAATAAAATAGATATAGATAATATAAAAGTGAGTAGACAATTTTCTACATTTCTGGTACATGCCTGACGATCATACCCTAGTTGTACCTCTACGTAGTGCTTCAAGGCTAGAGGTGCGAGTTTAAATTACGTTTTTCTTTTATACGAGCAACGCAAGGTGACATTACACTACACCTGATGATAAGCGCAGTGCAGTCCAAAAAATCAGTGAATACCGACAAACAATGACTTTATTGGTCACCAAAATCACGCCGGTTTGTATAAATGCTTCTACACATTCCGTAGAGGGAAGAAGCAAATCGAGGGGCCTGCATCAGGACAGGCGGATGACATTTATAGGCACAAGGATACAAGAACGTACCCCTATACCCACCAAAACCAACCATCAACTCATGTCGCCAGCCCTTCTAGAGAACCGGATACACCCTGACTGATCTTAGAACGCGATCCATTCAATGGGTGTGGGTCACTAGGGCAGGTTTTACCACCATGTGTCACCATTGTGTGTGGTCACTATCCGGGCAGATTTAAATATCTTACCACCAGCTACAATAATAATTAGTAATATTGTAAATTAATATTGCAGGTCCCGCTGTTGACTTATTAAATGGTACATCAATACTAGCCATAAAGTCACTATATTCTAAACTATTAGAACAAAACGAAATAGGTAAGTGATATTAATATTCGTTTAGTGGTTTGTTGTTATTTTTGTTTTATAGCATAGACCGGCAAACGAACAAGTGGGTCATCTGATTGTAAGTGATCTCCACCGCCCATGTACGCCCACCACCAGAAGAATTATGGGCGCGTTGCCGACCTTAAAAGAAAGGGATAATTAGGGATTGGGAAGGGGAGGGGATTTACGCTTTCGGATATCTCACTCACCGTACGAAACGCAGCAGCAAGCCACTACTTTACGACAGTTTTCTGTGAGATAGTGGCAACGACCCGGTCGCGCCAGCCATTTTCTGAAAGAGTTCCAATTTACTGCTTAATTGCACACCAATTCTAGCGTGAGTACAAAATATTTATCCTCTATTTTTGAAGGCCAGATACAGGTAGTTATTATATTTAAAGTTATCGTGAATTGCGTCGGATAGTCTCGATAAAACCAACATAGGATTATGATATTTATAATCAATTTATTTCTCGACTTTCGTATCGACGCATCGGGCGAGTAGCCGGCTGTGAACCGAGAGGCCGCGGGCTCGATCCCCGCACCGAGACAAATGTTTGTGTAATTCACAAATATCTGTTTCGGGGTCTTGATGTTGTGAGACCGAAAGTCTTTGTAGTTCCTGATACCCACGACACAAGACTCGTATCTTACTGTGCGGTCAGGACTATGTATGTGACTATTGGGTGTATTTATTGGAACGAAGTTCCTTACGGCAGGCTTGGAGGGGATAGGGATTTTGCTGCGTGACCGAACTGAAAAAAATGTGATAGTAAAAGCGTAAGAAAACAGCGTAAGAAAAAAGCGTTAAAAGCGCTGCATAACCAGCCAGCGTTAGTTCCTTTTTGCCTGCACCAAAATTGGGTGCGAATTTCAGCTCAATCAGTTTTTAAAATTAAATTCATTCAGCCAGTTATACTTGAAGTATTTTTATATCTCCTTCGATTTTTAAAAGATTACGCTAGCTCGTTATTATTTATAATTACATAAGTTGATAAAAAATGCTATATAATAGATTTACCGCGGCAGTCTCCGAGTGCTACACGTCTTTTTTTTATTTTGTTATTTTAGTTGATAATTTGTATTTTTTACATTTTGTGTCGATTCTACATTAGCCGAAGGAACTTCGTTCCTACCTGGTGTCCCACGACACACACCAATTTTTTATTTATAAATTGCACCAGGTCAAAAGGCGGGTTTTCCGTGGAAAAAATTACTGGACTTCCCTCCATGCTACAACACATATTCTTATTGATATATTGCCATAGCGACATCGACAATAATAACCATCTCTTGTCTATACTAATTACAACCATACATACAACATATTAAGTTATGCTGCCTAGATCATTCTAATGCATACGATGGCATGTCTTCGTCATAAGCAGGAGACTGACTCGTACTGAAACTACACACGGACTGACTACTGTCAATCCATGAGGGCTCCTTCTTATTGTCTCCCATATCCCATTCTGAACTACATAATAAACGTCAAACTGTCTAGTGAAATTTTGACTGCATTAAAATAACCAGCCATTAAAACCCCTGTTTATATTGCTTATATGGAGCTATTTGGAAATCCAATTCGGTTTCCATATTCTTGACTCTCCCACAGATAAATTTTTCCTTGTTTACAGGCAAGATGACGTCACTAATAGGCATTATTGAGAATCTGACCCAATTGGCGTATGTGCCTATGTACACTCAAGTATATATTGCAACCCTGGATATCTTACCAGGTGCCGTGTTCCTCTTGGGAACTATTTTGGCGATCCCAACGCTATGTTCGTTCCTGTAAGTATTTTATAGCAGAACGTGGCCACCCAGCTACCGAGTCACCTAGTGGTACATAATTATCACATGAACATCCACAATCTCACAGGAATTATGGGCCTATGGATAGCCTTTAATACGTAAAATGACTGTGTAATGCATTATTTGGCGATTAACATATAATTCCATATTGTGAAATAGTCCCTTAAGATCGCGTGGAAACATTAAAATCCACTTATTTGTCAAATTTGTATGGTACGCGGATTGAGGTATGTAGTTATACTGGAGTGGCCACGCCAAACAAAATATGTACCTTCCAGCGGGGGCCGCTCTTCAACGATATATTGGGACTGGGACGAAGGATTGGGCAGGGGATGAGATTTTTCCTATGGAAATATCACTCACCATACTAAATGCAACAGCAAGCTTCTACATCACGTTGACTTTCCTTGATGTATTAATAACCTGGTTGAGCTGGCTCATTTATGCTGTACAAAATAACTTTTCGTAAAGTCTAGGGTTTAATATTATCTTTGTTTGACTTTTCAGGTGGCTGTTATGGCGGCACTTGAAAGAGGTTAAAAAGACAAAAAATGAGAAAACAAACGTTACACCCATGACATAGAAAAATAAAACAAATAATATCCAATGGTCAACGGGCTTTTATGGGCTTTTGTAGGAAGTTTGTTTTTATTATAAAATAAACCTTTCTCACTTATAAAATACGTCCGCCGAAAGCTAAGCCCAAAATTCTTCTGCAACGTAATTTTGGTGGTATTAACTTGGAAAACTTGCAGGAAGAAGCTGCCGTTCTTGAATGGTCGATTGTCACTAATGCGACATCTATTAACGACATGGTAGATGACTTTAATCGCATACCTAAATAATTTGAACGAAATTTATGCACCAGTAATAGTAATAGCCATTAAGATGAGATATAGCACCTTGGCGCACCGATGCATTAAAGACTGCTGCAGAGAAAAGTCGTAGCCAGGGCTAAAGTTACACGTCGCTCTATGGATGACAACAAAAAAAAATGTTATGAACGACTGCAAAAGATTGTGAAGAGACACACAATGACGAGACATTCACGTTTATGCTACAAACGAAAACCTAGGCAAGAGATGGAAGCTTCTCAAATCATTGGGAGTTGGAAAGGCATTGCAGAATAATACTCGTATTGCAAATTATTTAAACATCGATTTGTTAAATCAATTTTCCTCTTCCGTTATTTTTGACGGAGGCTATAACTTTGAGTTTTCTTTCATCACTGTCCACTCTCGATCATTTTCCTTTTATTTTTACTCAATTTACTATTTGTCGTACATATTTTAAACTTTTCTATTGCCAGTGGCAGTTTTCCTGCTATCTAGAAAGAGGCACAGCCTAAGAAACTCATTCATTTCCTAATTTTTTGAGTATCGATCCCATCTCTATCCTTCCTTTCGTATTTAAAGAATTACAACGCCTTGTGCATCACCAACTAACTTCCTTTCTCAGCAAGAATAACGTCCTCAATTCTTTTCAACCTGGCTTCGACTATGGGTGCAGCACGGTTAATGCTGTGTTAAAAATCCAGGATGACATCAAGAGTGGAATGAGTAATGAACACTTGACTATTTTGTCGCTTTTAGACTTTACTAATGTTGACTATGACGTCCTGTTAGCTCTTATATACTATCTTAACATATCTTCAACAGTTATTGACTGGTTTCGTAGTTATCAGTACTTGAATGAACGCCCGCAGTGGATACGTGTAGATAATACTTTTTCTTCATGGTGAGATGTAGTAGCTAAGGCTACCCACAAGGTGGCTATTTATCTCTTCTCTTATTTGTACTTTTTATAAATTCTATGTCATATCAATTATCTTCATCCTACCAACTATATGCAAATTATCTTCAAATATATACTCAAGCTCCCCTATATGACACAGCGACTGTTATTAACCGGGATTTGCATCTGATTCTCGACTGGAATAAACTACACGGTTTATCTGTCAACCCATTCAAAACCCAAACCATCATTATTGGAAGCTCTCGTATGATTTCTATAATTGACTGGTTCTATCAACCGCAAGTAATATTTTACGGTATACGCATTGAGTTTAGTGACAAGGCTAAAAACCTGGGCGTACTTTTTGTCAGAGAATTGTCATGGAGTCCTCAGCTGGCGGAAGTTGGTCGAAAGTTGTTTCGGCATAACTATTAAGACGACTGCGTAGTTTTCTGATAATTGCCATCAAAATTTACCTTGCACAATGTTTATTACTTCATTTCCTTGATTATGCTGATGTTTGCTATCTGGATTTATCTGATATCTTATATAAACATGAAAGTCTCCAAAATGTTTACATTCGATTCATAGTTGACTTGTGCCTTGACCATGTATCCAAATTTCGTAAGAAGCTCGAGCCAAGCCGGAATACTTATATCCTCTATCTTTTATATAAAATCCTCTTCGATGTTTCTGCTCGGTACTATCTTAAATAACGTTTCAAATCTTTAACATTTTCTTGTATCTTCCTAATTCCTGCCCACTACGTTCATCTGATACTTATCGCCTTATGACTCCTGGTCACACCTCCTCATTCCTTGACAAGTCTTTCTCGGTTCAAGCTAATAGCTTATGGAATAGATTGCCTTTTCATCGATGAAGAGCAAAATCACTGAATATGTTCAGTTTAAAAAATGTGTATAAAATAATTCATTTTCCCTAACACATGAAATTAATGGCTACTGTGTATAGTTTATTGTATGTATTTATATTTTTCTACAATAAGGTAATATATTATAATCCATATTATTATTTACTTTATATATACCTACCTATATATAAATATGTATGATTTAAATACAGTGTAATGTTTAATAAACCACCGTCTTCACAAAATCAAACCAAACCTTTCCATACCAGGTCGTCTGGAAGAGCTCGGTTAAGGCATAAGACCGATCATTATGATTTCTTTTTTATTTTGTACCAGATTTTTTCTTATTGTCCGTTATTGTGTGTGTGCAATAAAGTAATAAAAAATAATAATCATTTATTATCAAAAAACTTTTACAAATGTTTACCTACACAACGGTCCCCGCACTAGGCGAACCTATATCGCGGGAGACCACATAATTTTACAGAATTGTTTAATAAAATGTGCGATTAAAAATATGCGATTGATTTGGCTACGCTACCCCACGCTGAAATACAGAAGGAGTGATTCGCTTATACTTAAGCCTTATGGCTTTGGCATTTCTAAGTAAATTCATAACGCTGATGATTTTTCTTTCACATTTAGAAAGGACCTTAATGAAGTAAGAAAATGTAAGCCGTGAATACAATACCTCTCTTTAGAGGATACAGATGCTTTAGAGAAACTTTCTTCTTCTCTGTAACGGAATACAAGTACTGGATGACTGTGTAACAAGTGTGTATTTATAAGTTTAATGGAACAGAGGGACATGAGGATTTAGTTTTGTGGAAACAGATTAGAGAAGAGATAGAGTAGATTAGCATTTAGATATTTTGTTACCTTATTCATCCCCTCTTCAGCTTTTGTGAAAACTGTTTCCCATATGGAGTCACGGAATAATAAAACGATATCGTCAGCGTATCAAATTGTCTCGATTTTATCTTCGAGATTAATAAGCTGGGTGATGCCGTTTATATATAGAATGAACAGCAGAGGACTCAGAATACTTCCTTGTGGAACACCGATATAAATTTCGGAGATGCTGCTCATATAAGTATTTATAAGTTACTACTACCTAGTATTAATACCAATATAAATATGAAATAGAATAGAAAACAAGAAATCAATGGTAAATAATAATTAATCGAAACAATAAAAACCACATTATTTCATCCAATCTCAAATTCTAGCACACTGAGTGCGACAACGTTTTGGGAAATCTCCACAATTTCGACTAACGAGCGAAACACCTGACAACGTATCTTTTTGTTTATAACTGTGTTGAGTTACTTTACTCCAGTCTGCACGATAGACATAGAATCAGTAAGTCAGGTGTGATTCAAACGAAACCTTTATCTTCCATCGTTTATCAAACAGGATATTTCAAGCCTTATGAAAATTAAGGCACTCTTAAAAGGGTTCTCTACCAAAGGGTGACATTGGAGACATATTACTAAGCCTACACCGTGTGTTTCTTCGTCTAAATGTTCTACCTTATTTTTCTAATTGAATGACGAGACGAGCAAGTCGTTTGCCTGATGGTAAGCGCCACGCCTGCCCATAAAGAGAAGCTACACCACACAGAACTTTGAATTATAAAGCACTGTATGACACCGAACTGCGCTCGTCACCCCGAGACATAAGATGTTAATAATCATAATGCCCAGTAATTTCACTGGCTTCAATGTCCTTCAAATCGAAACAACAGTGCTTACACACTGTTGCTTGGCGGCAGAAATAGACAAAGTGGTGGTACCAACCCAGACGGGGGGTATAGGGTACATCTCTGTGTACTTACTTGTTACCCGCCCCAACCAACTATCAAGTCATGTCGCAAGCCCCTTGGGAGAACCGGACATACACTGGCTGGTCCTGGAACGCAATCCACACAAGGTTGAATTTGACGTAAAAGCCTACTACTACTGCTACTAAAGCCGCTTATATTATTTTAACTGCATTGATGTCATACTGAATTTTGTAAAAGACAGCATGTGTTAATTCAGAACTTCGCGAGGGCTGCAGTCTTCGACGGTGTGGAGAATGGTCGCGAGTCGTCGGCTCATTAACTTGTCTACCGACCAGTGGGACGTAATTACAAAATTTCTAGATGAAAATCAGCGCTGTATTGTGGTTGACACCACATCACGATAGTGCTAAAGAATACTAACTATAAATACAAAATATACACATGGTGCAATTGAGTTGGCTCTTTTTACAATAAGTTCACAGTCTTTGCTATAGCATCTTTCTATAACACTATTAGATAAAAAGCAATAGAAACTAATCTTTGTTTAATATAATGTCATTTTTACTATTTATATAATTTTAACTTGCCTTGGGTTCAAACGTTTTAACGTATTTATGTCCAATTGCAAATTTGTTTAAGGCCGCGGACTCGAAGTCAGCGGCAAACGGCGGCGGCGCGGGTGCGGCGCGTTCAAATGCATGCATTTAAATGGACCCGGTCTCGAAAGCAGCGGCGCGGTGCGGACGCGAGGAGTGACGTACGAGCGGCGCGCGCCAAATAAGCGGCAACTGCGCGTCTGCATCGACGTAGAGCTGTGTATTTTCAAAAATGCCCGCCGACATGGTGGATGGTATTATCGAACACACACTTTCTCTTAAATTCCATTTGTCACAACGGCCAGTAATATCAATGTCCTTCAATCCAGAAGACAATTGCTTACATACTGCTACTTGACACGAGAAATATAGAAAACAGTGATACCCTACACAGACGGACTGCGGCATATCCGAGACCTATCACTTTGTAAAATTTCATATGCCTTATATTGTAGATATCAGGTACTATGAGGAACTTACGAGCACAAAGCAGTCAGAACAGAACTATCAATATTAGTGGATCATACAAATGTTTGTCACGTTTGTCACGTTGTACTCTCATTTCATTTCACCGCCGAGACTGACAATTGCAATATCTCAATTACATGTAATATCTTATGAAAAAACTTAAAATTATTATAACAGACCATCTTCAATGTCTATTTATAAATAAAATAATACAAATCTTTCTATTACAATCATAACATGTGATAATCTTACCGACGGACTACGGCACTTTTAAATGCATGAGATAACATTAGTTTAGAAATACGATATTAAACAGTGTAAAAGTAAACGCATTAAATAAATGCCATCGCAGTCATGATATGGAGCTTTATCAGAACAACTAGAACTCTGCAAATACTGAGATGGATTACATGTTATATGTTATAAGTATCAAACAAATAGTTGAAATATAAATAAACTCAACCAAAGTAAATTTATTGTTTAACGATATCTTCATTCCATTAGCAGCTCACATGTTGAAAACACTGTATAGATATGTAAAAAACGTAATGTGGTAAAGTAACAATGGATCTCGACAAAACTATTAAAATTGATAGTGTTGAAGAGGTAAAATATGTGGATAGTGAAAATAAAGATGAAAACACCCCACTTCAACCAAAACCAGAGGTGACAAATGAAAAAAATCAACTCGAAGCTAAGAAACTCACAATTAGGGAAAAGATCAAACTTATCAAAGACAATACGACAGTGGAACCGATTATGGCATGCTATGTAATGCCCAGTGTACTTGCATCTCTAGCTATACAAAATTTAAACTTGGAGAAAGCATGTCGAGTTAATCTGAACTATACCGATGAAGTATGCACTGCACTTAATCTGAGACAGACAGAAAACTACACACAATACGAAGAAAATGTGCAAAAACTCATAGCAAGTATACAAGTTTGGAAAAACATTGTTCAAACTGCAATCCCGGTACTTCTTATACTCTTCGTAGGAGCGTGGAGTGATAAGACTGGCAGGCGAAAAGCGTGTATCCTGATACCTATAGTAGGAGAATTTGTGTCTTGCATGGGATTCATAATAAATACATACTTCTTCTATGAACTCCCAGTTGAGGTTACAGCGTTAACAGAATCGATATTCCCTGCCATTACTGGAGGATGGTTTACAAATTTTATCGGAGTATTTAGTTACATAGGTGACATAACAACTACAGAAAATAGGACGTACAGAGTGGGTCTAGTAAATATGTTTATGTCCCTCGGCTACCCCATCGGCAGTGCGCTTAGTGGCATTTTATTGAACCTGATCGGTTATTATGGAGTATTCACTATATCGGCTCTACTGTACCTATTTAGTTTAATATACGGTTATTACTTCTTGGAAGACCCGAAAAGGAAGCCTCGGACGAAAAAGGTAAGTAGATGAAAAGTAAAAATACGCACACACACACATATTCACTCACACCTATAATTCCCGAAAGGGTAGGCAAAGGTATAACCAGTACACCCACATTTCGCTGAGCCTATTTCTGTCAACTATGTAACAGAGACATTTCCAATGTCTCTTGGCATTGGGCAGAATTATGCTTGTCTGAAGTTACTAGATATACACTGGCTGACTCAGGAACGGCACTAGACTGAACGAGCCACTATGGCGACTTTTTACCATGTCGCTATTCAGCCGGGTACAATGATATTTCCCACCTGCAATATGTTTCGGGTATGTTTCCACCAGCACGTAGGGAATGTGCAGGAACTATAGGTGGCAGCCAATACCGACATAGGTGTACACCGACATACACAGTGCGAATAAAAAAGAAACTTGCCAGACCTGTCATTTTGCTATAATCAATGTAAACAAGACGTGACATGATATCAGTTCTGTTCCATTAATAATGGTCGAAATCGTGACCAAAATATTATGAAAGGCCTCAAGCTCTTCGAGGTTAGTCATGTTTTAAAAGTTGAAGATAAAATGAAAAATAATGAGGCATTAATTACTGGCAAAATTGTTTTTTGTTTACTAGCCTTGTAATAAATACGTCTCTCTGCTGGGCACGGGTCTCCTGTACTGAATGAGAGTGGTTAGGCCTTAATCCACCACGCTGACCTAATGCGGTACAGGTGTAGAAATATATAGCGAACACAGAACAAATCTTTGTTGGCAACGCTTATTTCCAAAACAAATAGGCTTTTGCATAATTCATTTTATCATTCGACACAATGATTGCCGCCGACAGTTTGTCTAACAGCAATAAATGTTAATGCTGATACAGTCGCGGTATTAATAGACTGCATTAACTGGTAACTTTCCATCAAATAATAAACTGATAAAACAATTGCTTTCTCAGTTTGCAAATAACGTATGGAAATACCCATCGGCTTTAAACATATTATTGTTTAAACGCATATTGAATGATCATTTATTCCTTACGCACTCACGCCTGTAATCTTACAAGGGGTAGGCAGAGATGTAACCAGTACACCCTAATTTCGCCGAGTGTATTTCCGTCTCATGATGTGAAAGGGGGCGAGCCTATCGCCATACCGGGCACAATTCCAGACTCCAGGCTGATACTGAGCATTTCGTGATAGAAAACCCCAATATCACTGAGAGACCTCAGCTCAACAGTTGTACCGCATACCCATACAACTGCGCCACTGAGGCAGGTGATTTATTTCTTATAGCAATATTTTAGTACTGTCACTGATGAGGTGGATTACAACTTAAATTTTCGGTAGGCGCAAAGTAAAGAAGTATGATCTGAATGACGCGCTTTGGGTGTGCTCGTTGTAACGAATATGCAAAGAACGCTTGGTCATCTAATTCCAGTCAATTGCTCAGGAAACAAATGAATACTCAAAGGAAAAACGGGAGCCTCTTAAAATAATCTTTATTTTGTTATTACAAATCTCATGTTATAATTGGCAGTACCAAAATTGTTGCAGAAAAAGAAAATATGCTGTATCGGATTTCTTGTGGAGTTCTTCGACGTGGCTTTGGTTATGGAGACATTCAAGGTAGCGTTTAGAAAAGGAGCCGGCAACAGAAGACTCCGAGTGGGTTTACTTCTTATAGTGGTCTGCGTTGTTTTCGGACCCATGCATGGTAAAGTTTTTTTTTATTTTTATTTTGTGAGATACAGAGAGACAAAACGTTCGGTTTGTTGCAGAAATTGTGTTCTATGGCATAGTAACAAATAATTAGGTAACATTATTTGTTTTTTATTTAATTTTTTGATTGAATCTCTCGAGATGATGAGACGAGCAAGGCGCTCGCCGGATGGTAAGCCCCACGCCTGCTCATAAACAGAAGCAATACCACACAGAACTTTGAATTACAAAGCACTGGATGGCACTGAACTGCACTCGTCACCCCGAGACATAAGATGTTAAGTCTCATAATGCCCAGTAATTTCACTGGCAGTAACCTCACCTGCACGTGATACACTCAATGGATCACCTCACGTCTTCTTCACGCCGATGTTTTATTTATTGTTTCAGGTGAATTTACTGTAATGTATTTATTCACAAGATACAGATTTAATTGGGACGAAGTTCAGTTCAGTATGTGGTCTACTTATTCTATTGTCACAAACCTCATTGGTAAGTTATGTTTAGTTGATTTGTTCGACTCAGTGGTAATATCTCCATCAATCTTCTTTACATATTGTAAAACAAAGTTGCTTTCCGCGTCTGTCTGTATATCCGCTAACTCTTCCTATACCACACCAGGGATTTTTCACTATCAGTTAGATCATCATCATCACGCTATGGCCTATGGGAGCAGGGCAGTAACATGTCTACGGTGATACCGTGAGAGACATCTAGTATACATCAATGGACCTGTTCATTTACATGTAACTTTAGGTACTATCCCTATATTTTATAACAAAGAGGTTACTTTTTTCCGAGCACGGCAAAGTGACCGCACTACACCTGATGGTAAGTGCAGTGTAGTTCAAAAAAACCATCGACCATCGACAAACAATGAGTTTATCGGTGGTCACCAGAATCATGCCGGCCTGTATAAGTGCAAATTCACACTTTGAAAAGGAAAGAAGCAAATCGAGGGGCCTGCGACAGGACAGACGGATGACCGATGCAGACACAGTGATACAATGGTGTATACCTATACCTACCCCAACCAACCATCAAGTCATGTCGCAAGCCCCTCGAGAAATTCACCAAATTTGTATGAGACTCCCATACTCATACCCATATACACCCAACAGTCACACATAGTCTGGACCGCCACACCAGGTGAATCTGTATCGAAGATGTGAGGTACTACGAGGAACTTATGGGCGCATAATACCCAGACCCGAAACAAATATTTGGGGATCACATAAATATCTGTCGCGATGCGGGTATCGAACCCAAGTCCTCTCGGTTCACAGCGGGCTATACACTCGCTGCGCCACGGAGACTGTCTTCGACAGGTATCGTCGGTATAAATCGTATCGAACACGAAAAAAATATATCAAATTGATCAACATTTGGCGGAGGAGATATAGCGTATACGTACATAAAAAATACAAATTGTGAACCTCCTGTGTTTTAACGTCGGTTGGAAATAAACACCAATACTACTAAACTACAATTTACTCCGCAGGTACATTCTTCTCAATAAGCCTGTTCAGCAACTACCTTAAGCTAGACGACACTCTACTGGGCATTATATCGAACGCGAGTAAAATAGTAGCCGCTTTCGCGTACGCATTCGCACGGAACAACTTTGAGATTTATATGGGTACGTTAACCATGATTCAGGGTGTTTTGTATTCATGTTGGTTTTATGTGGTCAGAGTTGGTGGTTTACACGAACATAGTAATTTAGAAATGAAAACAGTAACTGCATAAAGACGTATTTAGTTTTAAGGAAAATTGCAAACTTACACAGCTGGATATTTTGACTGCCTCTGTGACAGAGTCGGTGAGAAGCATATCAACGTTCAGTAATACGCAACTACAGCTATGAAATTCAAATTCAAATATAATAGGAATTCGATATAATTTGCGCCGAGGGTGCTGTCATCTTTTGACGAGTTTCATATTTTTACGCCAGGTGTAATGAAAAGTATGCCACAGAGCAGATAAACTCTATATATTTTTTTAACAAAATCACGCCACAGTAAGCGGAGATATCGATGTGCATAGATAAAAAACAAAACAAAACTGCATTCAATTAAGAACCTTCTCCTTTTTTATTGTCAATTTTATTTTTTAAACAAATAATCATTTGATATTTTAAAAAACCAATTACTCAAACTATGTAGGTATTATTTACTAAAAATATTCCATTTTCAGAGTAGATATTGGAATAAGCATTTTTGTTTCCGATTCTTTTTATTCCGACATTTAAACTTGAACCCTGGTAACACTATTCTCGGTCTGTAATTTGTTTTATAGCTTTTAGTGCATTTAGTGATCTGTCTTTCAATGCCAGGAAATCATAAAGCTTGTGGATTAATGACTATGATTCAATCATAATTTTTTTTTATTTAACTTTATGAGTAATGGTTTACCTGACTTATTTAAACAATGCTAGTGGTGTGCGTTGAATTATTATAATAAACAAAAATGGAGTAATTCAGTTTACTGCGAAAATATGATTCATCTTCGGTCACGTGTCTTGTACATTCATTTCAGATGTACAAGACAATAGATACTCAACAATAATTATGCATTTTATTTCTTGCTATGTTTGAACAAGATGACATACAATTCTTGGTAATATTACTTCTCATTATTTCCCACTACCAAACTAAATATTTATCAATAAACAACGATGTTTGAAACAAGCCAACTCAAGCCGTACGTCAGAGCTATAACTTCAGCGGATTCATTAAACGCGCGACCGAATGTTGCCATATAACTCCATAACTGGAAACGTTACTCTTGTTCCAAGTTTCTAGCGGAATTTCACTGTTTACGAGCACTGCCGGGCACGGCTTAGCCTTTAATCTCCTGTATTTACATATTAACTTTGAATATTGGGAATAAGTTTACTGAGGAACGTATTTTTGTTTCGTCTCTTCCGGTTTCAGCAAGGCTTATCATTTATTTATATCCTGCCGGTTATTATATTACAGCTCTGACGTCGCAATGGCCCTTCTTATGTAATTTTATTACCAACACGGCTTCCCCGTCTTCTTAATACTGCCTTTTAACCTTCTTAGATATCAAATAAAATCTAAGGCACTTTAAAATAATGTTTATCAAATTATCCCTCAATGTAAGGCTTAGACATATACCTTTCAAAATTACTATACTGCACCTTGTGGTAAATAAAGTGAAGTCCGATATAATGTCGACCGTCGATGGATTCAACGTCTCTTGATTGTTGCTAGAATTATGCCGGCCTATACTTACTGGATAAATACCGGCTGATCCCGGAACGCTACCCAACGGATCGGGGCGAGATTTTCATGATCTTCATTCTGTAAACAGTTTTCTCTACAGCGTGGGTCACCTAGTGGTGATTTCCACCTCTCATGTACACCCACAATACCTTAAAATAATCCCCTTGAGGGATTAAGACAGGAATGAAAATTTGAGCCTACCACGTATTAACTAATGTTATTTTTTATATTGCAGCACCACTGCTCGAGATATTAAATGGTACTTCGTTCATTGCAATGCGATCTATAGCTACTAAACTAGTCAGCGGCGAAGAGTTTGGTAAGTACCACTTAATTCCATTACAAGCAGCATTTGATATATTCACGCACGCTACAGACCTTGAGAATAAAGTCAATAAATATTATCATGCAAATGTATAGATCATGTTAATGCACAATACAACAAAACTGACATATTTTAAGAATATAAATTACCGATAAACTCATTGTTTGTCGGTGGTCGCTGGTTTTGTGGACTA
This sequence comes from Amorpha juglandis, assembly GCA_949126905.1. NCBI lineage: Eukaryota > Metazoa > Arthropoda > Insecta > Lepidoptera > Sphingidae > Amorpha > Amorpha juglandis. The sequence goes on from OX421365.1 coordinate 9,830,587, forward strand.
CAATACGCTTACCATCAGGTGTAGTGCAGTCACGTGGCCGTGCACGGATTAAAAAAAATAACAGAAATAAAAAATGTGCTCGAACTCTCTTTGAACTACCATTTCACATTCGCTGCACTTGACTGCTCACTTAATGTCGTGGAATATATCACAGATATCTTCATATTTTCTAGGCAAAGTGAACTCATTGTTTGGACTGGCAGAAGCAACGATGCCTCTCGTCTACGGACCCTTATACTCCAGGGTGTACATATCGACCCTGAATATTCTTCCAGGAGCTGTATTCCTTCTCGGTGCGATACTCACGTTGCCTTCAATTTTTATATTTGGGTAAGAATATTTACTGTTCAACAATAATTAATAATAATTTAATATATAGGGCTGATATTATTATTATATATATCAAGCAGCTGTACCTCGTTGTTTCACCGCAGGCATGTTACTGCAGGGCATGAATCGTAGCGTTATATAGGTATGTGATTTAGAAATCTTCTGGAATAAATTGTCTAATTAATAATGAAAATGGCATCTAAATCTGTTGCATACTTTAGGAGAAATAAACAGACACACAGCGATTCTGTTTTAAGTATACTATGTATTGATATATATCATAACATATGTACCATTAAAAAATACTAAACACACGTATCCTATTTTTTACAGGTGGCTATACTTCGAACACAAAAAAGACATCGTAAGAAACAACTCTATTAAATTAAATGACACAGAAGCAAGCCCAAACAAGCAAACTTCATAAACAATATACAAACGTATTTTATAGTTACTAATTAAGTACAGATATTAAATAAACGTTGCAGAGATAATGATCTCTACGTAAGCATTGTTTATCATTGTAGATAAAACCTTAATATATAAATCAAGTACTAACAGTTATAGGTCTCGTATAAGTTACAAAATTGAATACCAATAAATACTCGAGTGGTAGAGCCACGCTGTAGACAGTTTTGTCTACAGCACGAATGGGCCGGCTGGACTGGGTCATTACCACTGTCACACAAAACCGACGTAAAGTAGCGGCTGGCTGCTGCATTTCGTACGGTGGGTGAGATATCCAGAAGCCTAAATCCCCTTCCCAATCCCTAACTATCCCTTTCCTTTAAGGTCGGCAATGCGCCCATGATTCTTCTGGTATTGTGGGCGTACATGGGCGGTGGAGACAACTTACCATCAGGTGACCCACTTGCTCGTTTGCCGGCCTATGTTATAAAATAAATTAAAAAAACATTACGGTGTTACTACAAAACGTATTAAATTTTTAACTAAGTTTATATTGGCCAGTTTGTATGGGTTACCATTTTTAATAATTCTTAAACACATAGTTTAAATTTAGAATACATTTTGTAATAACACCATTAGATTTTTAAGTCGCTTTTATTTTTAGGTATTTATTTAAATTTTTATTGAAAATATTATCGGTATCGATGGATAAATGTCGAAATTATAGTCTTTTCACTCTCCACTCTCCTTCTGTTTCCACTGTTTCACCCTCTTATTTCTTCAAATATAAATGTGACTGCCGCAAGCGCAGCGTTGGACCTCTGCCTATAAGGTGGACCTGATAAAGGTCGCAGGAAATCACTGGATGCAGAACATTTCCAACAGGTTGGCCTGGAAAACTTTGGGGGAGACCTAGGTTCAGCAGTGCACGTCCTGTGGCTGATGATGATGATATACAGACTAATTGAGAACCTCTGCGTTTTTTTATCATTTAAGAAGCCAAACCATAAACTACTAATGAGCTACAATTTCCAAAATCCAGACAAAAACACTAAAAATAATGTGATAAAAGTCACTCGCCTACAAAAAATAATTATAATCCATCAAATGATCGTTCCGATCTAGACAGCTCGAGCGTTCCTAAGCACTAAAGATCGTAAATCAAATTACTTACAAGCGGCTATAAAGAGCGTTTTCGTAAGGTCCTGTGGGATTGACAAGATAATGGTTCCCAATATTTCAGGGGACGAAACTTAAATAAAAGAAAATATAACATAATTTCAAAGGCTTATAAAAATATTGAACACTAGATGACCCGGTGAACTTCGTATCACCTACATAATATATTTGTGTAAAATGTGGTCAAAACTTAATACAAATGTTTTATTTACATTAAATGCAATTAAGTGAGGTACTGCGCCATTGCACGTGAGGTAGCCCGTCGCACATTTAATTGACTTCGACGACCTAAGTCAGGTCGTCTCCCACCTCCCTCCGGTTGGACAGTCCTGTCCCCGTCCCGTCCCCGTCCTGTCCCCGTCCTGTCCGCGTCCTGTCCGCGTCCCGTCCCCGTCCTTTCCCCGTCCCGTCCCGTCCCCGTCCCGTCCCCGTCCTGTCCCCGTCTTGTCCTGTCCCTGTCCTGTCCTGTCTCACTGTCCTGTCTCACTGTCCTGTCTCTCTGTCATGTCTCTCTGTCCTGTCTCTCTGTCCTGTCTCACTGTCCTGTCTCACTGTCCTGTCTCACTGTCCTGTCTCACTGTCCTGTCTCACTGTCCTGTCTCACTATCCTGTCTCACTGGCCTGTCTCACTGTCCTGTCTCACTGTCCTGTCTCAATGTCCTGTCCCACTGTCCTGTCTCACTGTCCTGTCTCACTGTCCTGTCTCACTGTCCGGTCTCACTGTCCTGTCTCACTGTCCTCTCACTGTCCTGTCTCACTGTCCTGTCTCACTGTCCTGTCTCACTGTCCTGTCTCACTGTCCTGTCTCACTGTCCTGTCTCACTGTCCTGTCTCACTTTCCTGTCTCACTTTCCTGTCTCACTGTCCTGTCTCACTGTCCTGTCTCACTGTCCTGTCTCACTGTCCTGTCTCACTGTCCTGTCTCTCTGTCATGTCTCTCTGTCCTGTCTCACTGTCCTGTCTCACTGTCCTGTCTCACTGTCCTGTCTCACTGTCCTGTCTCACTGTCCTGTCTCACTTTCCTGTCTCACTGTCCTGTCTCACTGTCCTGTCTCTCTGTCATGTCTCTCTGTCCTGTTTCACTGTCCTGTCTCACTGTCCTGTCTCACTGTCCTGTCTCACTTTCCTGTCTCACTGTCCTGTCTCACTGTCCTGTCCCTGTCCTGTCCCTGTCCAGTCTAGACGCTATACGACCCGTCATCACGGCAAGCTTCGCAACGACAACTCAACAACTACTAATAAATTAAAAATTAATAAAAAAAACATTGTCCAGCGGACAAAATTGTGAATCTAAACCATTCTCAGATCCCCTTGAACACACACAAAAAATTTCATCAAAATCGGTCCAGTCGTTTAAGAGAAGTTCAGGAACATACACACTCACAGAAGAATTATATATATAAAGATAGCATGTTGTACACTTGTTGCGGAGTACACTTCTAAAAGGGTATACACATTAGTGACTTTCTACTTGTTTATTGATACTTAGCATGTCAAGTATGTGTAAGGTCCAATTTCATTATAATAAATCAAACGTATAGTAAAAAAAATCTCTGACTAAAGTTTAAGTCAAAGTATAAGTTGTGATTTTTTTTCTATATTTCAGTGTCTGTGCTGTCAATCAATCAAGTGCGCGGCCTCTAAAAAGTTATTCTACTATTTTTTTTTGTACGAAATTTATGCCATTCTACTTGCTAGGGTTGATTTTTTGAATTCACCTGTTAAATTTAAATTAAACTCATTTTTTTTTTGAGTGTAGGGATAGCTATTGCCCGTTTTCAACACAACAACACAATTTCAACTCGTGTGCTGGTTATTCGTTGAGTTGTTTAAATTTTATACTTTACAGTTGATCATTAAATTTAAGCCAAATTCATATAACACCAGATAGCAGGTAAACTCGATTGCAAAAAAGTTTTTACATTACAATCGTAAATTCAGAAGTAAAAAGTTTTAAAAGAAAAATAAAGACGCATCGCATTAACTTTTTTACCAGTTTAGGTAATAATATATTGCTTAACATTAGCTATTTATAACATGATAGTCCTAAAGAGCAGTATCATAGGTATATGGCAGATAATCAAACACTCGTGAAGCTTAGTAAATAAAACGATTTGTTAGGCTAGGTATTATAGGAAGATATAAGTGTTCCTACGCATATAGTGTGCAATATAATACTCCTAATTTAACTGTCAATCAAAACCACGCAAACAAAATCACAAAGCATTCAAAACGCGCCTAACGAATAACATTAAGCTAAAAGGCTAGACTAGTACCGCAAGTTTTTAAGGTCATCCAGTTGTATTCATAAATTATTTATTTACTATCTTTTAATTTTGTACAACCGGACTTAAAATGTTCTCAAGGTGAATAATAGAATAATTATTTTATTAGGATATTTTCTTTAAATAATAACAGGGGTAAATCTAGGCCTTCTTTCTTTGAATTTTGAGAAGTTCACAAAATTTTACTTCTGCCGGAACATAAAACTGTGGAATAACTTAGTCGATGACTGTGTCGCTGCCGGTCAACTGAAATTACACCGACTCCAAAAAGACCTATAAAAATTGTTATTTTAACTCTAAATTGTTATTATTTTTAAAACAGTTTTTAAGTATTTTCAATTTATTTTAAATTTGGCCAAAATATTATGTAGTACCATGTTTTATTATGTATTATTTGTCTAGTTACCTTGTTTTATTTTTCTGCACAATTAAGATAATTCGACAAAGGATTGTAATACATTACGCAACCAAACAATATAATACCCATGTTGGCGAAATATTATAAAAGAAACAAACAATATAATAAAATTAGGAGAGAGGAATGTCTGCGAAATGTCGTAAAGTTTATTAACATAAAAACAACATGATAGACAGATATTTGTCTATATTAAATACAGCAAAAAGTATTCATTGAATTAATAACAATATATTCCCAATTAATAAAATAATCGCTATTATAAAACATTGCGACCGCACAATTTTGGAACCATAAGCCATATAACTATCATGATTGCAATTACTTACTACAAATTAATGTTGTCACACTAAAAATTGTGGCGTATACGCATTTTAGTTCTTTACCGAATAAATGCGGGTGTTTTTCAATATTTCTTTTTAAAGCGCCTATTTTTCCTCTTTTCGGTGTATTTTACATAGTATTGGATCAAACAAACAAACATCAAACATTGTGAACCTTCTCCATTGGAAATAAGTTAAAAAGTATTTTGAATGTTATTTATTTAACACTCCTGCTTTTGAAAAACATGGTCTTAAAAACAAGTCTTAATTATACAAGGATGGCAAATTTAACAGCACCCGGCGCAGTGGTTTAGTAGCCGATTGTGAAGCGAGATGCCACGAGTTCAATTCCCGCACCGAGATAAATGTTTGTGTGATCCACAAATATTTGTTCCAGGTTTGGATGTGTTTTATCTCCAGGTGGGTTGACGTCAGGCAGGCGACCGGTCGCAAAAAATAGAAGCCGACTCTTTCTGCAACATGTGTTAAGAATCATGCTGCGCTGATCCCACTGCGAGTGAGACAAGGGCAGGTGGAAGATGATAAAGGATGGCAAAGACAGGAGGAACATGCGGATCCACAAGCTGTTGATTGGAAATTATACGTAATGACGCGGAATCCCACTTCACGTCATTACAATCCCTACTACGACTAACTTAGCTCGACTTCTAGGATTCTAATCGAATGCAGTGCGTTAACACTTGAAAAAGATATCAATATAGCAATAAAAGAGGTCATAAATTGAAAGTTTGGGAAGCACCGTTACCGACACACGTTAACGCGTTAACACTCGCATATTATCCAAGTATTACGCACAACCACTGACTTGCTTGTTATTTTGCATGTTATTAATTCCACCGAGCCACCATCATTATCGCTCCCCTTTTAATTACGTTTAATGAATAAGCGAAAATTACCTTCTGAATTATTCGAAAACCCCTTTATGTGGAAGCGGTTCGTGCGTATCTTAATGAGGTTTTCAAATTTTAAATACTGTTTTGAAAATAATTAACGATCTAGCTTGAATAATGGAGGCTTTTATAAGTAGGTTTGATCCGACGCGACGTCGGCGCTCGCTCGTAGGAGATGGATGTCGTTATGACGCCTTTTGTGAACGAATATGAGAGTGGTCGGATGAATATTCCGATTGACAGCTTAGTAATGAATTATAATATTAATGGGCTGGTTGAATTAAACCTATCAACGTTGATTTAGCACCACGTCGCAGGTTTCGTAGATTGTTCAACAATGGATTAATAGATATAGAGGGCTTGACGCAAACGTCACGTCTTAACCATTTGACCTGTGTGCTTATACCAGAAATAATTAAGAATGTTATCAAGATTTAAAGTTCCATAATAAAGTCATATTTCACATATGTATTTGCGAGGCAATCGACTGAATAGACTAACCAGGAAATTCCTGCATCGTAACTTTTTTTTAATTTACATTATGTTACAGCCATAATTCGGTTACTTAACGGATGTAACTCTACACCACACCTTAAACTAAAGTATAACTTTCAATATGAGACCTAATTGAATACGTGAAGAGAAAACTTTGTATCCTTTTTTCAGTTGCGCGTACGGAACAGTGTTATATTTCACATTGTTAAAGTTTATACAGAGGAGTGCAGAAAAGTATTTATGTAAACAATAAATGTTTTATTTGTTATCAAATAAAACATTTATTGTTTACGTTTATACTGTCAATGTATGTCAATTCTCGGAGGTGACGTTATAGGATAAAAGTATTTATGGTTATAGAGGTCAGTTCGTACTTGATACGTGCAGAATTGTGGCATCGCAACACCACAAAGGCCATCAAATCAAGAATTGAATTGATTATAGATGCCCAATCTTGACCACTTACGCGACTACTAGTTCAAGTAAATATTTGAATTTTAACAACAATCAATAATAAATTAATTAACAAAAAATCTCAACTCGCAAACATTTCTTTAAACTCTAGAATGAATTATACATGTCTAGTTTACAAGTTCACAGAGGCTTATTGTACCTACACAAAACACGCTGAATTTATAATTGTTCGTATTTCCAGCCATTATTTAGATTTAAGGAAATCAGCCCCCCACAAAACATCGCTTTTCACTTACACTCGTGTCGTTTGTCAAGAGTTTTTGGGTCCGTCTTGTAAAGTTGGGAATTGTTGGGCGAGCGGTCACAGTGCGGGAAGCAAGCGACTTGAATATTAAACGCCATTCATATCCAAATATCAGGTTCTGGATATACATTAAATCCACATGTAATAGTCACGTATATGGCTCTGATCCAAGGGGTTTACCAAATCCATAAATGTATTTTATATCGCTCAACCGATTAAATTATGTCCCAGTAAACAAAATAACAATAACATCCTGACTTTAGTAATCGCCGTTGCACCTTTTCCCGGGCAATTCGCTATCAATTATTCCATAATATGGTACCTCATGCAAATGTTTCTATACTTTTTCACTGCACATTGTTTGCACGTCTAATATACGAATATTTACGAATCATTAACTTTATATAAAAGAAGAAGACATGTATAATTAGAAAATATAAAATTCTGTACAACACAATTCTATGACAATTGAAAATCGCGCACAAAACGACATCCACCTTATTTAACCGAGCAATTATTACCATTCTCAGTGTGAGAGTTAATTAACTCGCATTCCATATCTTTACTGATTAACTTCGTCTTAAACGTGACTTCGTATAAATTACGAATATATTAGAACTTCTATAATTATTCGGATTTTATACGAAAACTCAAGAATTACGTGGTTTGTGTCAGTTTGCCTTACATGTACAGGTTTGAATTGAATAACTTTCAATCCAGTATAACTAAAGTCTAATTATAATTGACATGTCGCAGTCAATAATTCAGATTAGTCCGGCAGTCTAACCTAACCACCAAGTAATCCCATATAATTATCTAGTTGATAGTATGCAGACAGTTGGTCGTAGAACCAAACTTCTCGAGTTGTATGTGCTCTAACCAGTTTTTCTACAGCGTGAATGTACCTTTTCTAATGTGTATGTAATGTAATGTGTAGGTGTTGGTGTGGTGCAGTGGCAGCTTGACTGTTGTTTATTTTGTACGGTCCAGTGTGATTGCTGGAAGATGCCTTCATACCCATTCCTTTGGATGAATGTTGACAACGACAACGATTGATCAGACATTGAGTTGTTCACGGGGAGTGTCAATGCTCACCTGCTTCTTTGCTGGTATTCTAATATTTTTTTGTCGGTCATTCTTGACAGTCGTAGACCGGTGATTTTCCAATTTGAAACATAATTAAATTATAGTAGAATCAAACCCATTGTAAAAGGAAGAGAATACAACAAAATTGATAGGAAAAATAAATTAACGGCGATCTGAGGTCGGGAAGTGGGAAGGGGGGGGGCTTTTAAGGGTAAAAAACGGTTTATCTCGATTTCCGGAAAAACTACAAGTCCTATGGAAAAAAGTTAAATCGCAAAGTTGTAGGTAATAAAAAGATCTACAACTTTTGTATACACACTTTCTTCACATAACCTCAAAATATATGTGAAAAATTCAAATAACCAAGTTTTTTGTTGTGTTTGTTTTTTGTTAACTTTTTTCCATAGGACTTGTAGTTTTTCCGGAAATCGAGATAAACCGTTTTTTACCCTTAAAAGCCCCCCCCTTCCCACTTCCCGACCTCAGATCGCCGTTAATTTATTTTTCCTATCAATTTTGTTGTATTCTCTTCCTTTTACAATGGGTTTGATTCTACTATAAATTTGTTTCTATTTTTACCATTTTCAACCGGATAATCACCCGTCTATCGTGGGTAGTTGGTATTACACGGCGACCAATCGTCAGTCTATTAGGATCATGGCGATCACGGATCCCGCAACGCTTCTCCATTATTAAAAAGGGATGTTTATAAAAAAGTAACTTGAAAAGTGAAACTGAGATAAACTATACTGAAAAATAATATCTTTGTAAGATACTATTTTGCTAGCATACTTCTTCCCGTCGCGTCGTCTCTACTGCAGGTCTAATTGGAACGACACATCAAACTAAGAATAAAATGAATATATAAGTGGGCTTAAACGGTGATTATATTTTTTTTTATAGCATAGGCCGGCAAACGAGCAAGTGGGTCACCTGATGGTAAGTGATCTCCACCACCCATGTACGCCCACAATATCAGAATCATGGGCGCGTTGCCGACCTTAAAGGAAAGGGAATAGTTAGGGATTGGGAAGGGGAGGGGATTTGGGCTTCCGGATAGCTCACTCACCAAACGAAACGCAGCAGCAAGCCGCTACTAAAGTAACGTAAACGTCGGTTTTCTGTGAGACAGTGGTAACGACCCGATTTTGGATTCCACACCATCGTCAAATGTTGGAACAAAAAAAGTAAAAAAAATTGGCTCCCAACTTTACAGAGCATAACAGAATATTGGAAAGTTATCCAAAAACAAAACCGTCCCATCCATCAATAGAATATCGTTTTCACGTATTTGATTTAGTGTTTCCAATTCAAACGCCGTAAAAAAATATCTACCATTTTCGTTTTAAAACGTTCCAGTGGACTGTGACGCGGTGTCAAAGGAGCAATTACGTATATCCATGAATAAATAAACTTGGTTACCGTAAATTCTACGGACGTTAAGTAAATATTTTTGGGACCGTTTTGAAACGCTTTTGTTACAAAAACATCTCTAAGCATAACATCGCTAGATGACAAAGAAGAACTGAATTAAAGAATTTGTGGTGACAATTAAATAACGAGTTTTAATAGTCTTACAAACATTAGCTATCCTGCCACGTCAAAGTGCCTGGACCTGATGTACAGTACAGTATAATCCAAATATTATATTCACCGTCAAGAAACATTGTGTCCCTGGACGGTCGGCAGAATTATGCCAGCCTGAACTTACTGGAAATACACTAGCGGACTCTAGAACGCGACTCACCTGAACGAGCTGCTATGGCGGGTCCAATGCAGTCATTTGGCTGTGCCAAAATTTAAAAAGAAGTGTAAACAATTTTCTCCATTAAAAATTTAATCTATTCTATTTCACATTTGAACATTGTCGCTAATATAAAATCATAGTGATTTTTGTGTTCAGTTCTGTACACTTATCTAAATATACAAAACTCCAAAGGTGACTGACTGACATAGTGATCTATCAACCCACAGCCCAAACCACTGGAGGGATCGGGCTGAAATTTGGCATGCAGGTAGATGTTATGACGTAGGCATCCGCTAAGAAAGGATTTTGATAAATTCTACCGCCTAGGGGATAGAATAGGGGATGAAAGTTTGTATGAAACTTTGTCAATTTTAAACGTTCACGGGCGGAGCCGCGAGCAAAAGCTAGTATTAATATAAAATGGAAATGTAATCTATTCCATTTCCCATTTGAATATTGTCGCTAATATAAAATCATAATGATTTTTGTGTTCATTTCTGTACACTTACATTAATATAAAATGGAAATTAGGTTAGCAATAAGAAAGAGCTTTAAATAATCATAAAAAAAATGGTTCTGTACGCGGGGGTTTCTGAGCTCACACCACAAACACATTTGAAGCCGGGCCGCTAGGCGGTTCCGCGCAGGATCGCTCCTGCTTATGTGTGGCGGAATCGCTTCCACCTGAAGCCGAGACGCTTCTCGCCTCGGGAACCCGGGGCCGACCCTAATGCGCCATAGGTGATCACCGCGTTATTTTTAGTTGGTATTCCAGGCATAGGGTGTACATAGTATTAGGGACTCGGAGACACAATAAACTGAGAAGTGACTATTAGGAGTGCCCTCCCCCAGTGACCGCCCTGAGTCGAGGTTCGTACCCCAAAGGGGGTGCCCTCAGCGAGGTCGCTTAAATGTAAGGGTTGAGAGCGCCTAAAGACTCGCGTCAGGCTAACAGCACAACGCCAAATCGAAAAAAAAAACTATTAGGAGTTCAGCTGGGCAGACGCGGGATGCGATAGCGGTACTTGTATTCCTTTCGTGCGCCTAAATGTTGTGGCCAACATATACTAGATCCAATATTACAAAACAGAAGATACTTTTTAGGAGCGTAAGAGAAAATAAAAGTCTGAAAAACATAATATAGTTTTATTTCCGTATAAATGTGAATCCAACCACTTAGCTATAATCTTTAAAAAGTTCTTACGAGACCAAAAATAAATTACAAACAAATTGTCCTATCCACCCTTATATTGAAAACAAACTAATACTGTTTTACACGAATCAATAGAAAAATACGTAATTTTTTGACTGTTATAATAGTTGAACTACAATACATAAAAATATATGTTGATGAGCTTATGTAGGTTGGTCGAGAGGTAGCGGCGTTGTAGTGTTAAGTTCCATGCATTTTTCCCATCTGTCCTTTTTGTGTTGATGGTAGAACCATCTGAAAAAGTATGTATAGATATTATTATTTATTACCAACATTATTGTTACTAACATCTCACGTTATGCAAAAACAATATGTTGTAACACTGAATAGCGTATATGTAGTCACAAATCATCAACCTAAATATTATATTCAAATAATTTTAAAGCAATTGCAGTGCAGTGCAATTATAGTGTCAACCGTTAGTTAGTTTGCCCCTTGATATTCACCAGAATTATGCCGGCCTGAAGTACCTTACTGTATATTTACCGCCTGACCCCGAAACGCGACTCTTCGGAACGATCCATTATGGCAGATTTTCGCAAATCCAATGGATTCTACATCATATTTAAACAAAAAAACGGCTGAATGTATGTCATATTCGCGCAACTTGCTTTATTTCAGTATTTTTTAGAATATCCACTATAATAAAACATGTTACAGAAAGGTGCGCCATGAAGGCTATCAAGCTGTTTAGCCAGCTGTTATACAGTTTAAAAGATAGAGGAGCTCTTTAAAGGTTGGATAAACAGACCGACGGATATTCAGATAGACAGGGGGTCGCGCTCGTCCGCACGTTGTGCAAACAATAAAAAATTACAATATAGTAAGTCCAGCTTACCCAAGCTGTATTGTTTATTACCATTGCATATTTTTAAATTACACGCCACAGAAGAATCACCATAGTACAAACTATATATATTTTTTGTAAAAAGAGCCAATGAAGTCAAGCAGGCGGCCGGTCGTAAAAACTACAATCCCAATCTTTCTGTAACATGTGTTAAAAAGCATGTTACGCCGACCCCACTGCGAATGGAATAAGGCAGATGGAAGAAGACGAAGAAAAAGAACCAATTAAATAGCTATATATTTTCCTTAACAAGATGAATCAATATTTTTAAAATACGCTATTGTTTATTTAGTCACGTGTTATTAAATAGCTTTGTGCTAGTCGTAACGATTACTATAATCGATTTTAACAATGAAACTTGTAATCAAATAGATCGTTGATGGCGGCGCGGCGCCTTTTATTATAACTAAAACATGACCACGAAACTGTTCCAATATAACCGTTTATTACGGACTAGCTATGAACGAGATATCGTTTGTTAAAACATTTTACAGCTTATTTGGCTTGAAAACTCGAATCATAATTGCCTTAAATTACGACTTTCCAGATAATGTAAGAAATTTATAAATCTAGCTCGACATTTCCAATTATATGAGATTAATCTACATTGATAAGTTTCGTTACTTTATGTCTCCAGATTTTCTTAAAATAATTTCATCCTTGATAAGCACAAAAATGTGATATGTATAATGAATATGTCAGTTATAAATGTGCGTCAATGGGCCACAGACTGACACCAGGTGGCCAGGAATGGTTTCCGCGAGATGGCGAGAGAGTGGCAGAGGATCTAATTATTTGAATATTGAACTAACCGTATTAATTCTAGAGGTGATTCCTATAATAGTAAAAATTTCATTCACATTAATTTAATTAATGAATGTGTGAATTATTAACAAAAAAATATGTCCAATTCATCATCAATTTATACCAATAAAAATAATGAAATCTCATCTGTATTTCATTTTTCTACAGCGATTTCCATTTTACATACGTATTATTCATTTAATAGAATATAAAGAGGTATACTATAAATATTAACAGGCAGGACAATGCCAAGTTTTGCTAGTAATTCGTAAATGAAATTTCGTATTTTAACTCCCGTCTTTCAGATTCTATCGATTGATCATTTTTTTTTGTTTGATTATTGAAGAGACGAGCAAGGGGCTCGCCTGATGATAAGTGCCACGCCTGCCGATAAACAGAAGCAACACCATAGAGAACTTAGAATTACAAAACACTGCATGGGACTGGGCTGCGCTCGTCACCCCGAGACATAGGATGTTAAGTTTCATAATGCCCAGTAATTTCACTGGCTTCAATGTCCTTCAAACCGAAAAACAACAGTGCTTACACACTGTTGCTTGGCAGCTGAAATAGACAAAGCGGTAGTACCAAGCCAGATGGCCTCTCGCATATGATATACCATCTTATATATTTAATTCTCAAGCAACAACAAATAATATTCACCCGAATATGATAAGCGCCGGGATGGTCACAGCAACACTCAGCAGGAACACCGCCCCCGGCAGTACGTGCAGCACCGCGATGTACACGCGCGAGTACACCGGCGCGAATATCAGCGGCATCATCGTCTCCACCACGCCGAATAACGAGTACACTTTACCTACACAGAAATAAATAGAGTGAGAGTGGTAAAGCCACGCTGTAGACAGTTTTGTCTACAGCATGAATGGGCTGGCTCGACCGGGTCGCTACCACTGTCTCACAGAAAACCGACGTAAAGTAAAGTAGCGGCTTGCTGCTGCGTTTCGTAGGGTGAGTGAGATATCCGGAAGCCCAAATCCCCTCCCATTCCCAATCCTTAATTATCCCTTTCCTTTAAGGTCGGCAACACGCTCATTATTCTTCTGGTGGTGGGCGTACATGTGCGGTGGAGATCACTTACCATCAGGTGACCCACTTGCCCGTTTGCCGGCCTATGCTATAAAAAAAAACACTCTTCATCAGATGGGTTTGTGGTATTTACTTTTTTAAACCCCAACAGCAAAAAAGAGGAGTGATATAAGTTCGACCCCTTTGAGTGTATGTATCTGTCTATGGCATCATAGGGCCTTAACGAATAGAATAGAAATCTCAATGTTTTGTTCTTTGAAAACTGGTTAAAACGAGATCATTTATAAGTATGTTTGAGGAAAATCTGAAAGTTACATAATATGTTTTTTCTAATTGCCAGGTTCGGGGGTTTAGTCGTTCGCGGTTTCTTTCATATAACCTTTCTACCTCCATTTTACACACTTATTCTTGTCATATCTATTCCTAGCGAATGCTTTCACTCTGTAAGAGACCTGTCAAATTTTAAGTTTGTAGGCTCCTGACATTTCACGATTAGTCATTCAGTAAGTAGTATTTAAGTTTCATATAAAACTACGCTCCATATAGAAAAGACATGAAGTAAGAAAGTTCAGACACAGACATGCAGGGCAAGAGGGAACATAGAATTATAAAACCTGGTAACGTACAAGCTTACCTGGTATTCCATATTGAAAAATTATTAATTAATAACAGAATTTAATAAATGATGACTTGCCTAATTCCTGATGAGAGACCAATTTAGAAGCAATCGACCTTAATGCTATGGATGTCGTCCCATTTAATATCTCAAAAAGAGGAGCTGAAATAAAGTGTGTTTTAGACACTCGAACAATAATTTATGAAAATCTTATACCTAAATACTGTTATGGTTTGTCTTTCGAATATAGATTAGCGTAGTCACGCGCAGTTACTAGTCGTCTTCCGTGATTTGACATGGGTCAGGGCAATGACTTCAATGTATACTACTAGATAGTCTACGCGGTACATAGAAACTGCACCACTAAGTTACGGTCAATTGCCTGCAGCTCTCTGTCTGCTGACAAACTCCCGCGTTATGTGACCCCATTTTATTTCTATACAGACCGTCTAGATACATTGAAGTATTTGGGAAAGGGTGACGCTGTAAGCAAGGTAGAAGATCTCAATAGCTTGCTGCACTGTCCCACCCCAAACATCAACCCAAACACCAAAGGGCAACTAGCATTGATCTAGGATCTATAAGTTTAATGTATCCTAGTTGCCGGCAAATAATAAATAGTAGGAGATGATCACTTACCATCAGGTGACACTTATGATGGATTTATTATAAAAAAAAAAAACAATAATTTGACTGACGATAAGTTGATGGATTAGCATCAGCTTAGGAGTAACTAAGCATAGTAATGCTTGGTAAGGTAATAACCTTATATTGCTATACCCAGCAATATACTTACCCATATAAACTTCATAGTTAGTCCTGGCGAATGCCAGCACAATACAACCGCAGATCTTACTGCTGGTGGACACTATCCCTAGTACTGCATCATCAACTTTCAACTTCCTACTGAGCACGCTTATTGAAAATAGTGTACCTGAAATAAAAATCATAAGACGTTGTGTTAATTTAATCGTAACGTATTTCCGATAAGAACGATACCTTATTCATATAATGATAATTCTAGGAAAAGAACAAATACTAAATTATTACAAGCTTTTATATCATTAACAACACAATCAGCTCTGGCGTTGTTTTTAAAATCTAGGGAGAAGTTTTTAATATAATCGAATGACGAGAAGAGGAAACTCCTCGCCTGATGGCAAGCGACACAAATGCCGTAAACACTTGCAATACTAGCCAGAACTTAAAATTACAAATCTATGTGTGGCATTGCCCCGCGCCCGTTACCCTGAGTTATAAGATATTAATTCTATGCCCAGTAATTGCACTGGTTACATTGCCCTTCAAACCAGAACACGACAGTGTTTGCGAATTACTGCTTGGTGGCAGGAATAGAGAATCTACCCAGGGAGACCTTCGCATACGAGAGTCCTACCACCTAGTAAAAACTAAGTACTTGGATCTCATTTCCTTGTCTACACTAATATTCTAAACAGGTTAGAATTGTTAGTCTCTGGGTTTGTATGTCCATACAATAATAATCATTAGAACATCCAATTCCTTTACTAATAGCAAGCTCAATTATCTCTGAGTGTTATATTGTTATTGTGATAAAAAGTTTCGGTAAAAAAGTGTTTTTAAGCAATGTTATATTTTATATAAACTTCCTGGAACCCTTTTGTAAGTAAACAAAGAGATTAACAGTTTTTATGGCACTGCCCTCTACCTTAATGGAGACATTTACTTAAACTACTTTCCTGGATTACTTTTTGAGTGAAACTCGGTCAACCAATGGGCTTAATAAAACAAGACACCAAAACAGTAAAGAAAAACTATCAATTAAAATAACTTAAGGCTGTTACAGACACATTGTTGACGAGATTTTTTATGCTGGCTCGACAAAGTAACAACAATTAATAAAACTTGATTGTAAGAACAATGCAGTCCAAATGTCAATAGTCCAGAGACAGAACGTCTCTCGAATCTCGACATTGCTAGCATTTTTATTTGCGCAGGAATAAATTTCTAGAGCGAAGCAAAATGGTTATATTGTGGCACAAAAGCCATCGCCAACTGTAAGATACCATCAGCATCTCCAGCAATAAGGAAGCCAACCGCTCATGCTGCTGTCCATCTAAGTATCCCATAAAGTAAATTAATGTAAAAAGGGCCAAACAACAGTTCCCACTACGCGCTTATAATCTTCATGGCTCCATTAGTCCCCTCTTACAACAAACAGGGAATCTAGACGCGTGCGCTAAGGCTACTTTCCATAGCAGACGTGTCCCCAGAATACCTATGTCATCCCGAAAGTTACGGTACCGTGCGGGCTTTGAAACCATTCCGCCAGTACATGCCGAATGGCTTCTATCGGCGGCGCGTCAGAGCTTGGTAAATCTAGGCGTTACACCCATTTCATCGCTAAAATTTGCTGTAACCGAATGATGTAATTGTCAATTTCCCTGGGTGCCACTCGCCGTGCCGTGCTATCTATCCGTCACACTACTGAAATAGTGACACGAGGGCTTTCAACACCAAATCCTAATGCGGGAATCGAGCCAGGTGGGAAGCCAAGACGGCTACCTACCTGGCTCGATAAGTGATCGTACGGTACCCTCTGATTACCCTTACAGTTATCGCTTTCTGAGGTCTACGCAATATTACCATTTTGCGAGCTGTCAGTCCAGGTGATATTATGTTGTCGGCCTGCGGTGACTGGATATACACTGGCTAGATCCGGAACGCATCCAGCCGCTATCATTATGACGAAAATATGTATCAGGTACCCGCCCACTAGCAAAACCAGTTCTATTTAAATAAGCTTTAGTATTCAGAAATTCTTACGCCTTCAGCCCATAGCGCCCACTACTTGTTCTCTATTTATATCACATTGAAACTAAAATCCCATCAGTTTCGTTCAAACTATAAATATTATGTAATCTTTTCAATTGTTGATGCAATGCCGTTCGTAAGCTACGACATAAGTTTATGAGGTTATTACTTGTTTATTGTTATTCAAGTTGCTAGGCAGCTCAGCAAATATTCTAGCCGTATAAGGAAGTCATTTGCATATTAAATTATGCATATGTTTTTATTTCGCATACATTAGATTATGTTTTTTTTTTGTTTAGACTGTTCAATCATAAATATTTATGTTGTTTATTTATATGTTAAGTAGTTGCGCAATAATACATTACCTTTTATATCTCTGCTGTATATTTTTATATCTAATTTGCTTATAATGTATCTAATATAGCAACAATTACAATTATGTCAAAATACTTCATGTCTGTATTCGGGACTAGTACAATTATTGTATTCACTAGACTACAATTAGCAACGCTTACCGTATTTTTTTAAGCAATGTTTAGCATAACAGCCTCCGTAGCATAGTGGGCGAGAAGCCGACTACAAAACAAGAGGCCGTGGGTTCGATTCCCGCAGCGAGACTAATGTTTGTGTTATCCACAAACATTTGTTCTGAGATTGGGTATTTAGAGACCGTAAGTCCCTTATAGTGTCTGTTATCTAATATACAGGTTACCCTAGTGTGGGATCAGGATTATGTGTGTGACTGTTTGGAGTATATTAATATCAACTCATTGTTAAATCCCACTGGTGGGCAAAGGCTTCCTCTACTAATGAGAGGTCATGCCTTAGTCTTATACCGTCGAAATTCTTATGGAGTATACATCTGCATAGCTATGCAGATTTTCGATGTTTTTCGTCAACATTAAAGAAGCAATAATAGTATTAAATAAAAATAAAATGTTGCCTTTAATGAATACATGGCTGTATAATTTGTACATTTTGCTTAATTGCTCCGGTTTTGACTCCTCTCGGGTCTCCTTTGAAATAGAATATGCAAATATTTTATTGTGAAAAAAGCGTGGGCTGCATGATTTCAATAGTTATAAATATTTTGTTGACAGATATGAGTAGAAGGATTATCATTTCTATAGTATCTTAAAAAGCATCCCACGATTTTTTGCAATAAAATACATTTTTTTCTTCTAATTTATTTTCTATTTTTTAGTTAGACTTTCTGTAAAAGCGTCGTTTTTTTAGACTATTATTTTTTTTTTAAATATAAATACATTGTAGTCGGTTGAGGTTCTTCATAAATTAGACATGTATTGGTGCAATGTTCAGAACGAAATGATTTATTATGAGAAACAAACTGACAATACACATTTCGATATAAATCTCAGATACTACGATATTCCTTATAATTAGCGGACATCCAGAGAGATCCAGACAAGTGGATAAAATTGGATATTCCTAACCCGAATATCAAAAAAGTGTATTAACAAAATAGTTAACCAAACCGCGATCTAACTCTACCCAGCGTAGAGCACTATCTATTGACGCATAAGGTAAAATTTACACACATCACAATTATTTATAATTAATCACAATTTACAATACTTTTTTATAATATTGCACTTTCATCGGTCCTTAATAAACCACCAACATACAAACATACCAACATACGTCTGAAGCTAATAAAAACGTGTTAATAAAAATACCAGTTCTGCTTTACTGACTCGTCAAAAACATTTATCTAAAATACTTTGTTCTAACGAGACAACAAAAAAAAATACGCTAGAACGTAAGCCTTGAGGCAGAGCCAAACTGTGGACACTCCTTTCTACAGAATGAACGGGCCGGCTCGACTGGTTTAGTACCAAAGTCTACGAAACAAACTGATGAGAAGCAGTTTGATGTTGCGTTTCGTACGGTGAGTGAAATATCCGGAGTCCCTAATGCCCCTTTCCTTCCCAATCTCCATCCCTGTCCAAGGTCGGCAAACCACGATTCTTCGGGTAATTTTGGCGGTAGAGATCGCTTACCAGCTGGTGACCCCCTCGCTTGTCTGCCGTATTCTGTTACCATCACATGCCATAAGCTCGCACCTTAAGGCTGAAAGGGATAGGCAAAGGTGCATTTAGAGCTGCACCCACATTTCGCTAAGCTTATTTTCGTCCCTTTATCCGAGCCTATCATATTATGGGATGGAAATTATTAAAAAAACCTTATTAACTTACCCATAGAGTGAGTGACAAGGCTGTATGTGGAGTAGATGCTGTACTTAACCTCATCCCAATTGAACTGGTACCGAGTAAATATGTACATAACGCTGAGCTCACCTGTGGGATGTAAACATAAATATTAAATACTTGAAATCAGATAATATTTATCGAAGAACCTTCTTAAATACCAATATACTTTATCCACTTCACAATATTTACCACTAACATTTGGCTTCACATACTGCTAATTTGCAGTGTGATTTAAACTGCATTTTAAATATTATGTTTATAACGCGGTTCATGATAAAACCTTGTTCACCCAGAGTTTATTTATTACACGACAGATGTGAAAATAATATCAAAAGTAATTTATAAGTAGTACACACATGAACACTCACTGTCAATGTGTATGTAACGACCCTTAAATTCGACCGAACCATTCTGTAACACATGTATATTACATACTCGCGTATTCATAAAAGATATTTTCTCCATGTAAATAGAGTTTTATTCCCGCCCGATATTTTTGTTAATATACATTTTCGATAAACAGTGTCGGATGAAAACGTGATATTATGGATGTATTTAATACATCCATCGTTAAGATTGTGATAGCTATGATGCGCGACTATATTATTACACCAAGAAATTATTTTTTGCAAACTTAGTAGCCTTTGTTCACGTCTCCGCTCACGTTAACAGTCTTTTCCGGCATAAAAAGTTAAGTCAAAAATTTAAATGCTAAGTAACATTTGACAACCGTTCACACTTAATAATGTATCGCCCGTGACATATGTGTGACAAATGTCACAGTTATGCTTCTCGGTGCGGGAAAAATGTCACAGGTGGATATTAATATTTTGTATATTTTTTTAATTATCCTTTTCAATAATACGAGATCTTAGACATAAATCATAATACCTGCATGCACCTTTGCCTACCCCTAGGGGGATTACAGGTGGGACGTTCTTTTACAAATCGTACACCTTTTTTGACTTGACAATTTTGATTGGGCCCAAAATTTTTTTTTAGAGTCTATACTGAAAATAAACAGACACATATACAAGGTTTTTGTTCAAAAAAATTTATTCTCGAAAATATGACCATTGCGAATTTAAGTACTTTATCCGATTCTGTTACATGTAAAATTCATTATCTCTGGTTCTACTGATGATATCGTTGATTTTTTTTTTTCATTAAAAGGTAGTAATATCAGCTTTCAGTCACGTGAATATTGTACTTCTTCGACTTGAGTACCTTGTAAATAATAACAATTTAATTGTTTAAATAATATTATCATAATGTTACCCACAACCAAATCGATTGAAAAAATTACTAACGTATTCGTGTTGTTTTTAGCTATAAAAGCATTCTTTCAGAAAGATGGAGCCGTTAATAGTTTAAGAGTGAGAAAATAATTTCAACTGCGCTTCACGTTGCGCGGGCAGCGCGCGATGAGTTGAAACGTGTTGGACGGTGTATGAACATTCAGTTTCGAACCGCTCACGCAGTTCACTTCGGAAGAGGCGTAGTACGGACACACATCTTCCTTTTCAGCCTTTTTATTTCTAAAAGTGAGTAAGAAAAATCAAGTTAGGGAAATTTATACGAGGGAAAATGTCACAACCACCACTATCATCGGTACTACTAAAAATTCAAAGGATAGATGTTTTAATCCTTTTGGTTTATCTCCTGATCTGAAAATAAAAAAGTCTCAGGAAAGTACGAAGAGAATATTTATTAACATTAAATAAGTCCGTAATAGAAGAGTCTCTTGAGCAAAGAATTTGGGATACGTGCCGTAAGAAATTGTCGGAATCGCGTCCGAACAGATGATCAGGTACTTATCACTATATTTAATTTCAGTAAACGAAATTCATGAATTAATTATATTTTGTATTTAAATTAAAAAAAAATATATTTTTTGCTTCAATTTATGAATTTTTTGTTGAAGGATAGATAATTTATTTATCTTGTGATTTATACTGTCGCGAATGTTTTGCAATGTAAGTAAATATATTTCGCAGCATCATGAAGTTGATTATATAGACCCTAAAGCTTCGACTGACGATGAAGTGGAAAAGTCTTGCACCGTATGATGAGGATAAAGAAGTTATTTCCGAAGCAATAAACGTAATGAACAAAGGTCTGATTTTGATCGGTACTTCATACACTTCATACTTCATACACATACACTCATTTCTCGGAAGCGCTACTTCTCTCGTACTTTCCTGAGACTTTTTTATTTTCAGATCAGGAGATAAACCAAAAGGATTAAAACATCTATCCTTTGAATTTTTAGTAGTACCGATGATAGTGGTGCTTGTGACATTTGCCCTCGTATAAATTTCCCTAACTTGATTTTTCTTACTCACTTTTAGAAATAAAAAGGCTGAAAAGGAAGATGTGTGTCCGTACTACGCCTCTTCCGAAGTGAACTGCGTGAGCGGTTCGAAACTGAATGTTCATACACCGTCCAACACGTTTCAACTCATCGCGCGCTGCCCGCGCAACGTGAAGCGCAGTTGAAATTATTTTCTCACTCTTAAACTATTAACGGCTCCATCTTTCTGAAAGAATGCTTTTATAGCTAAAAACAACATGAATACGTTAGTAATTTTTTCAATCGATTTGGTTGTGGGTAACATTATGATAATATTATTTAAACAATTAAATTGTTATTATTTACAAGGTACTCAAGTCGAAGAAGTACAATATTCACGTGACTGAAAGCTGATATTACTACCTTTTAATGAAAAAAAAAAATCAACGATATCATCAGTAGAACCAGAGATAATGAATTTTACATGTAACAGAATCGGATAAAGTACTTAAATTCGCAATGGTTATATTTTCGAGAATAAATTTTTTTGAACAAAAACCTTGTATATGTGTCTGTTAATATACAATAAGAACTTTGTAAAAAAAAATTTAAGAGATTTGGAGAGGTGGAATTTTTTTTTGGTCCAAATCCGTACGATTTGTAAAAGAATGTCCCAGGTGTGAGTGTGTATGTAGTTTCAAAATTATATAACACTGTGTTGGGCTTTGGCATCATATCCAAGATATAAGTCTTTTATCAGTCATTGTTTTTTTATGATGTCTATTGTTCCGCTGTTGTTTAACACATTTTCGAGCCATAACTCTGATACCAAAGCATTACAAATCGAATAAACATTTAGCTGTGACAAACACTCGGCGGGACGTTGACACAGCGTGTTCCTGCGTGGCTGATTGTCATATAAATCACATGCATGGACCCGTTCTGTTAGTTATGGAGATTTACAGGCGTCCGGACAGTGACGAATTCAAGAGTATATTCTCTACCAGTAGTTATTGGTTTAATACCAAAGAAAAGTGTTTTTATTGTCTCACAGTGCCACATTCAAGAACCACGTCTTTTTGATGCATTTTTTTATATGACAATACAAATTGATAACAATGAACATGGTAATTTAAACCGATAAAAAAAATCAGAAGATTTCTAATCCGACGCGTATTTTTTTGTGTAAAATCTCATAACTTACACAGAATAATCACATCTTTTTTCATTAGATTGGATTAACACCAAAAGTAACTGCCATTTAAATTTGAAAATAATATTCCACCCCTAAGAGGGTGTAATCACGATTAAAAAACTACAATTTCGGCTTTTATGCACGGATTTTAGCGCAGTCAAAAACAAATAACCTAATTCTATAAACATACATAATACTGTATAAACAATACAATATTTTTTACAAAGGTACTTAGCGCCTATTTCACAATTTCCAAAATAATCGTTATTTACTATATAATTGACAATATTTACATATTTAATAATAATTGACAATGTTCAACGGAAAAATTATTTCTAATTCAGGTTTTTTAAATAAAAATTAAAAGATATACTATTATTATTAAAATTACAGCTCGCATTCTAAACTGTACACGGTTATGATTGCCTTCAGTAGATATTACGGCACATTAACCGACACGGGGGAAATAGGCCCTTTATATTTGCACTAAATCCGGGTATCGTTGTGACATCAACGCTCTTGTTACATGCAATAGATTGTTAGTATCAATGTTAAAAACATTATATCTACTGATAACCACACAATGTAGCTTACATAAACCTAGAATTGGCTATTATCTGATGAACTAATTTAAGATAAGGATTTCAATGTATACTACTACTAGGCGGAATGTTTATAAGTAACATTGTGTCACATAACGCGGGAGTTTGACAGCGGACTGACAAAGACAGTGAGAGGGGTTCTAGTTAAGAGTGAGCTGGTTATATTGCGTTATGGTCAATTGGCTGTAACTTAGTGACGAAACAGTCAGTCTAGTAGTATACATTGAAATCATTGATTTAAAACTACAAAATGTGAGTAGGGAGACCAGGAACGCTGACAGTCATATTGGACTCTGCGAGCTAGAAAACATCTGGACGAACGCTGGGTCCAGTTCCTATTAGTTCAAAATACGCTAACAGTCTATGTGTAGAAGTAAAACGCTATCTCGTGTTCACCGCGCTATCCTCATAGTCATAGACCAAAATGCCAGAGAGTCCCTGCCACATCGGCATTCGGTAATATTGAATCTTGTATTTTCCCGGGCCTTAGCGAGCCTATATGTGACTATTTGGCCCTCTGCAGCCTCTAGCATCTCGTGCAGAGGCGCTAGGCCAGAGTTTCCCAGACTTTTTTCTCATAGAGCACTTTCAAAATTGAGCTGGTTCCCGTGGACCACCTGCAGCACATTGTTACCATATTCCCAAAACTCGACAAAAAATGTGAAAATTAGATCTATAAAATATTATCTGCCTACATTGATAGATGAAATCAAGCCAACAATTTCTTCACTATCGAAAGCAGATAAATTTTTGTGGTTCCCCGCTTACGAATTGTGAACCCCCATTTTTTGGTCACGCCAACGTAGACCCACATTGAATCTCCCATGGACCCATGGGGGTCCACCTGTACCACTTTGGGAACTAAGACGCTAGACTATCGTGTCGGGCCATAGCTACAGCTCACTTAGCTGAGTTTTTGGCCGTTCGGTATGGATGGACCTGCCACACTTTGAACCGCGCCATTTTTCACGAGTCCCACCCGGAATCCTATCACCCCACCACCACATCTCCGTTATACTGTTACATAGTTTTAATTAATTACATTATTATTTGCGTTTTCCTTATCAATGAGCAAATATGCATATCAGTTTGTAGGTTATATGTAACAATTAATTAGTTATAAAATAACTAATTATTACTCGCGATAGTGAGAGTAATTATGCAACATAATAATATAATGTTAATTGGGATCTTCTTGTTCTTCTTATCGAATGGTTAGTGACCAATCTAGTGTCAAGCTTGGCTTAATGACTGTTGTCAGTTGATAACAGCCGGGACCAAGTTATTACGTGCGTTATTAACGCGTAATTGGAATACTGAGTCAATACTAGTTTTACACAGTGGTAGGCAGCGGCTTGGCTGTGCCCCTGGCATTGCCGATGTCCATGAGAGGCGGTGACCGCTTACCATCAGGCGGGCCGCTTGCTCGTCTGCCTATCAAGGCAATAAAAAAAATAAAAAAAAACACGTGTGCCAAAAAATATGTTAATGAGTTAATTAAATTATGTCTCGGGGTGACGAGCGCAGTTCAGTAACATGCAGTGCTTTGTAACTCAAAGTTATGTGTGGTGTTGCTTCTGTTTATGGGCAGGCGTGGCACTTACCATCAGGCGAACGCGTTACTTGTCTCATCATCCAATCAAATAAAAAAACTCTTTCTCTGTCGATATGTCAAAAATTTAGTATAATAATAGTTCGCAAGGCAGTATATGCTTAGGTATGCCTGTAAGCATAACCCGTTATCAATGCATGTCGCGGCTTCATAAAACTACTAAAACATATTGAATCTTTTTTAAAACCTTCATATCAATATTTAACCTAAAAGTCATTTATCGACATTTCATTCATTCATTTCATTTTCATTCGAAGGGAAAATCTCGTTAGAAATAAAATACACCCGTAAACTAGCTAAGAAATAAAGCCAAAACATAAAAATGAAAATCCGACAACACGTATACAAACGAGAAGTTTATATGACATTTATTAAGAAAAACCGAATATAGAATGCCCAAAAATAACATTCATAGCAAGGCAATGCGCATAACTGCGGGTTGTAAAGGCAGCCATATAACGCCGCGCCGGTTTACGGCGCATAAACCTCGTAAACAATAAAGGTGCTTTATTTGCAATTGTTCATATTTACCAATTACTCCGATGTACGTAAATAGAATAAGTATCTATATATTGAAAGACTTGACGATCGGCGATAGCTCAGCGGTGAGTGGTACGAATTGCATTTTTATAGCATGCCGAGACCTAAGTCGTGTTATTATAATTCACTACAAATACTCACATACTAATGATTTCTTACATTTACGCGAATGTTACACACTGAAATAAAACTAATTTAAAAGGATTTTATCCCGTTTTTTTATTTACCAAACCCCCATACTAGGTTAAACCTGTATCGTTGCTATAAGGAAGTACTAGGAACTTAAGGTCCCACACCACACAGACCCGAAATAAATATTTGTGCATCACACAAACATTTGTCTCGGTGCGGGAATCGAACCCACGGCCTCTCGCTTCACAACCGACTACTCGCCCACTACGCCACGGAGACTGTCAAATCGCAGGCAATCAGCTCCAAGAGCATGCTCATTTGATTTTTTGAAGTCACTTATTTATCGATTATATATTAACAACCGCGGTGAAGAAAACATGAGGAAACCTACATACCTGCAAATTCCCTATAAGAATTTAGAAGACGTGTGAAGTCTGCCTACGAGGCCAGCGCAGAAGCCTAATTTCCGTATCCGCAAACAACACTTAAGTAACCTCTTTTCCAAGTATCTAATTCTGTGTACATGATTAGTTTGTTTTTATTTTGCGCCAAAAACTGACGTTTATAGAAATCGTCACTATGCATTCGCGCTCACTATGAGACCTCATTGTAACGTTTATGAATACGTGAGTATAGCTTAACCGGTATCATTCGTACATGAGACCCGGGGCCAGCGGACTGACAGTATAATTGGGCATTATGAGACTTAACATCTAATGTCTCAGAGTGAGGAGTGCAATTCAGTGCCATCCAGTACTTAATTCGAAATTCTAATCGGTGTTACTTCTGTTCATGAGCAGGCGAGACGCTTACCATCAGACAAGTGATCTGCTAATAAAAAAGCAACAAAATAATTATCCTGTCAATACACACGAAGAAGCGTGCATGTCAAATCTTGCGGATAGAATTAAAACGCTCAATGTGTAACAGGCCTTAAATATTTATCAATAAATAATGTATTATGTATTTATGTATTATTTATTATAATCAAGTGATTATTCTAAACTCTGCGCACTCTTGTTTTTACAACTAGTTTTAATGCTTTAACCGGTTTATTATTTTATATATCCAATTGCATTATTGGATAGAAAAGTAAATGTAAATAATATTTTAATGGACATGCTATTAACATTACATTTACTACTTACCATATTAACATTTATTTTATTTCTATTTAAATTCGACATTAATGGATTATTATTATCGAAACAAAATAATTATAATACATTTATTTTTATAGATTTTTAATTATTTTAAATGAAAATATTTTTAACTGCACTTAGTTAAAACGATTGATACCACCCACTCAAAAATGTGTAGTTTTAGTTTCAACTTTTCAGTTGATTCGGTTTTAATTTTGTTAAAAAGTTTTTATATATGTATTTTCTAATGAAAGAATCATTAAAATCAGTGTCTCAATTAGTGCATTAAAGGGTTTCATGTTTTATCTACGATTTCGCACACTTGGGATTCGAATTATTTCTTAAAATTTAAATGGTACCACCGCCGCTATAAACTATCCCCCTAACACAATAAGAGACGGAAATAAGCTAAATGAACCGTGGCTACCCTAGTTGCATTACTGCTTACCCCTTCGCGGATACAGATGAGTACTATGTGTGACGAAAGTGTCTATGCTATAAAAAAAATTGGCAGTATGTTAGCTGACCCAATGCATAAGACGTCTGTCATAAAAACTTTTTGTGTAATAAAAGTTCCCTTGATTGAAATATCAATGTTTTAAAAAAATCATAACACCTGTAAATATGTTGCATCACATATTTCATCCATTTAACCTATTACTCAATATTTCATCATGAACTTATAATAATATGATATATTATTGTGTCTGGTGCCCAACTCAGGCTCAGTATATGATAGTACGCTATCCCACTGCTGGTCTCGGGCCTCCTCTGCTAACGAAAGGAATCCACCAAACTGACCAGAATAACTAGTCTCTGACGCTGACCTAATGCGGTTTGGTAGACTTCACATTCCTAAATCTTCTTTTGAATTTCTATTAAAATTGTCTGTGTAACTCGTTATCTGCATATTGTGAAACAGGCTCTAAGAATAATAATATGTCTTCAAATCTATCTAAACTTACAAGAAAATTAAAGATTATATTAGTATGAAATGCTGTTATACTTTTATTTGTTGGATGTCTAACGCACTCAGTATACTAAAATAATAAAAATTATATAATAAGTGAGGCACGAGCGAGCTATCCCATAAAACTATTCGTAGATTTCTTGGCAGTAGTATTATTATGAGTATAATTTATAAATAGTAAATGCCATAACTCACCCCATAGAGATCCAAAATATAAACTAACAGCAGTCAAAATTAGGCATATCCTCAGTCTTCTATTCTGTGGCCCTTTTTTGAAGGCAATCTCAACCGTTTGCCTCAGACTTTTAATATCGAAGAACTCGAAGAAAAAGCCTGTGCATCCTCCTTTCTTCGCCTATAAACAATTAAAAATTACATCGATATCTATGGTATTTTAATAGCAGAATTTTCTAACAAGGAGAAATAGATAAGAATACTAAGTTATATATGAAAAGGGGATAACTTACTAAATTCAAAATATATAATATAATAATGCGGCAACGTAGCCAAAGGTCTTAACGCGACTTAATTTAACAATATGCGAAAACAACCAAAGTGTGAATAATTAATTATGTGAGATATTAATATTAATTAAATTAATAACATTGCAAATATCTCACTTCAGTTATTATATCTACAAATTATTCTAAAGAAATATGTATATTTTTGAGTACAATGTTAATGTTACAAAACGGTTCAAAGAAACCGTAATGTCAATTTATTTTTTATGGGCATGCATGAAAACGTTATGGAACTTTACGCGCACAATATAGTATAGCAATATAAATATTTTTATTTAATTACACATCCTATAAAAAATTACTTAAACAGAGACTAAAAATACTTTTGTTTTTTATCAATGTAGAGATATGGAGATCGAGTGAATCTATAACTCTGACTGCAAACAAATCTAATATATCACAGCAGTTGTATGTAATAATAAAAATAAACATTATGTGTTCTTTAGATAATATAATGTACCTCTAAATATTTTTAATTTTATGAATGTTATAAGTGAAGGACAAAGAAAACAACACCATTGACACTACTGTGTGAATTGGCAGTTTAAATAAATGTTTTTATGCAAATAAAATTTTGAATTTGTCTAGCTTAGATTGCACCGACTTCATTAAAACTTCAGGCAATTATTATTATTTACGGCCATTGAGTGTTATTGTTTGAAGTCGCTTTTTAAGTTTTGTTTAAACTTTACAATTTTAATAGTTACCACAGCTATAACATGTAAATTCTAACACACTCCCCACGAGTATAGTATTGTTTTTTGACGAGTTACTTTTTTACTTCGTGCCTACTTTATCAGATTTAAACCAAAGTTATGTGAGACCACATCGCAGCTAAATTCTATTGAAAATCTGTTTTGCTACAATCTCGGTCCGCAATTGGTGAAGAAATCGATGTACATTCACAAAAAAACAAAGAGACCTCGCCATATTAAAAACATCCTTCTTTTTTAAAATCGGATAAAAATATATAAACATACATAACACTCTACTACACTCTACAACTAACATCACATAAATAACCATATAGAGAGATTTATTATGTACTAACCCTGTCCTTATTGTCGAGCCACGTGTGATCTTCAATCATAAACATAACGTAACAGAAATTGATTAGATGCAATAAGCCGCAAATACCAAACACTCCGTAAAATCCCAGAGAACGCAGGAGGACGCCACTAAGGCCCATTCCTATTGGAAATCCCATTGTCATGCATAAACTCAATATTCCCATACGGAATGTCCTTGTCTCTTTCGATGTTATATCGCCGACGTAGCTAAAAACACCTAAGAACATGGTGTACCAGCCACCAGTAAGCGATGGGAATATAACCTCCATAAAAGCAGTCCATTCCACAGGGACTGCGTTGAAAAAGTACGTGCTTATGATGCTGAGCACGCAGGACATGAATTCCCCGAAGATCGGCATTAGCAAACAAATCTTCCGTTTGCCAGTTTTGTCACTCCACGCTCCTATGAACAACATTAACAATGTGGGCACTGCCGTGTGGATGACGCTTTTCCATGCTTGCACAGACGCTATCAGCTTCTGCACCTCATCTTCTTCAAAGGTATGATTGGCGCGCTTTCGAAGTCGCAGCGCTGTACACACTTCATCCTTAAAACCTAAATTTACTCGACATGCCTTATCCAAATTAAGGTTCTGCATCGCCAATATCGCCAGCACGCTTGGCATCACGAAAAAAGCCAAAACAGGCTCTACCGTTATGTTTGACTTCACATATTTTAGTTTTTCTGCACAATTCATATTTTGTAAGTCGATCTTCGGATCAGACTTTAGCGGCAACTTTTCAGCATCGTCCAGCATTTTCGATCCCGATAACTCCGATTTAACCATGTTTAAAAAATAATAAAAAAACAATAATCACAATAATTGTTCAATAGATGAAGAAACGGCGAAGATATCTCGTTTACGGTTGGAAGTAGATCTCCCGTGACCGGTCACATTGTTGTTAAAAGAACAACAACACAGCACAAGTTAAATAAGTTATAATATTGAATTACTAGTGGAGCCGTCAACGCGGGTACGCCGCTAGCGTTCTATTGTTCGGCTTTATGTAAGCAAACATACTTATGTGTCATATCAGTATAATGCGTTCACAAACACTCTTGGAAATCGAAAATAAACTGAACACAACCGATATTCAGTTCAAACAACACATGAAGGCGAAATCATCTAGATCGTTAATTAAAAAATCAAACCTGTCTTCGTGACCTTCACGAGTTAGCCAATGAAATGCAAATTCAAGTTTAGATTTTTTTTATTGAATTCTCCCTTAACACTCATTCACTAATTGTCCATTAACACTTTCACTTCTAAATAAATGCTTTTTTGATTCGGACATTATTTCAAACTTCTTTGTTGACATTTTCCACTTCATCAACTTGCTTGGTGTCTTTGCGCTGTTCGAAATACATCCATCTGCAAAGGACGAGCACAATTTAAAGTTTGAAGAAAAAATCACAATCAATTTATATTCGGGTGCGTGATTGCAAATTTATGATATATACACTATAATCGACTAAAGATATTAGAAATGCGTTATAGTCAGCTGCAGTAATACTGTCTTTTGCTTGGGGCTCCATATAATATGTGATCAGTGTTATTCCTCAGCTTATAGAAAGAACTCGCATTAAAATTAAAAAATCCCAAGTATTAGTTTATCTCACGCACGCACTCAATCACGCCTGTAACCCTCGAAGGGGAAGCAGATGTTATGTGTGCTCCCTCCTCACCTCTTAGCATATACATACTTCATATTCACATTATATTATTTACATTGTTATCTTAGTCCTTAAGTTGTGTATACACATTTACTAATTATGTTTTCCACATCATTTCTCTTGTTTATTTACATTGATATCTTAAAGTTTCCGGACCAATTCTTAATAATGTAATTAGTATATTTAACTCATTAGGGTGTCGCCCTATCTCCACCCTAATTATGTTTGCTAATCTCACATTGTCTTAGTATATAAGCGTAGTTCATAAGCATTATATTTGATTCTATTCTCTGACTCCATTCATACCACTTCTATATTCGTAATCATTGTAAATCAAGTTCAAATAAAGTTTTTTTTTTAAAAACTAGTTGTTGCTTACTGCGTAACAAATTTGGCGCAGTCGGTAGGATAGCCTAGGGCAGTCAGACAGGGATAACGTACCTGTTAGGTTGTGAACATCGTGATTTGCGAACAAACAGTGCGGTACCCGAAGGGTTTTAATCTCCCTGCCGAACCGATGTCTATCCACATATTTATTGTGTTACTGTGGTAAGTGGCTTGAATTTGATTTGCTCTATTTCCCTTACTATATTGTCTCAATCCTTATATTATTTCCATATCCTAAATCCCAACTACTATAAAACATATTAACTCACAGTTCTTCATCTTGCAAATTATAATTTAATTTTCACCATGTCGAAATCAGAAATAGGATTTTGCTCAATTGATTTGAACACATTATTAAAACTCATACCTGATTTCGACACAACACATCCTGGTCAATTATATCGATTCATTCGATCATGCGACTCTGCCTTTGAAATAGCGTCTATTTCACAGCATGGTGTATTAATGACATTTACACTGAACCGTATAACAGGGCCCGGATCTTCCGATATCCATTCGAAGCAATTTGTATCATGGACAGATTTAAAAACGTTCCTCATACAAAAGTTCTCTCAGACCAAAACGCTAGCTCATTTATATCTGGAACTTCAATCCATGTTCCAAAAGCCAACAGAATCCATTACGGATTACTATCTTAGGGTTGATCTCTGTAGGAGTAAAATCATACAAAAACTCAACACAGAAATTCAGGACCTCACACTCGAAGGTAGAATAGCTACGACGGAGGAAACTGCTTTGAATGTATTCATCAATGGTATACACTCAGACATTGGTACAATGCTCCGTGTGAACGCATTTAAGCAGTTGTCGGACGCCGGGAGTTTTGCTATCCAAGAGGAAAAGATTAGGAACATGAATGCGGCTAGACAAAAACTATATAGAAATAATATCAATTCCTCCGTACCGACCCAATCACATAGACAGCCTATACAGCGCCCAGCAGCCAATAAATTTTGCAATTATTGCAAAAATCAGGGCCATCTAATAGCAGAGTGTCGCAAAAGGGCATATAATAACAACATACGAAATTCACCACGCCAACCTCATCCCCAGCCTCAAACTTCTATATCACGACAACCGTTACCTAGAGTTAATAATTTAAACTTGCAAGCGGCCGAAGACTTGAGCACGTCTCCGGAAACCGCTCATTTGGCTCATTGCTCAACCACCCCAACATGGGAAGCGAATCCCATGATTCGCCTGGACAAGGACCTAGAGGACCTACAAATTTAATCCTCAGTCCTCCCAGCCATAGGAAGCAGTCGAGTAGCGTCACATTAAATCCAGTCCATCGGGGACAAATGGTCGCTTCCGACAACTCGAATATTAAGTTTGACGCCAACACACAAACATGTTCAGTCTATCGGAGACAGTGTCGTGATGTAGGCACACAAACATATGATGTTCGAATTCCTGAACCTACTAATTCTTCTACTAAATCTATTTCTACTAACTCCCTACAAGTTCCTAACTCCACTGAATCATTACCAATTCCTAGTAGGAATCCACTACCAATTACCAAATCTCCTAATTCTTCTCAAACTCAGGCACAACGCAAACCAAAATCGAAATCCAATTCCAAATCTAAAAAGTCCAAAACCGAATCCTACAACATTACATCCCTCAATGTTCCTCCAGAAAACTTATTACATTCTAAATTCCATATCGATGGTCAACCTGTAGTCTTCCTAATCGATACAGGCGCAGCTATTTCCGTCATAAATAAAAATAAAATCGGAAATAACGAAATTGACACCTCCAACAAAGTCTCTATAATAGGTGTATCAAATTCTGATTCAACAATCCAAACATACGGAACTTGTGAACTAAGCCTAGACAAATTTCCTAAGCACAAGTTTCATGTCGCAAACCTAAATATCAGCTCAGATGGAATCTTGGGCAACGATTTCATGTCAAAATTTAATGTTAGTATTTACGTACAGTCTAAAACGATGCGAGTCCGTGATCATACCTATAAGCTTTTCTTCTTAGGTGACTGTGACGAACACTTCGACAATAACAAACAATTTATAACATCTGTTTCTATCGAAAATATTCATACCTTATTAGATTCTTCTTCCTTCTCAGCATACGTCTATTCCAATAGACTCGTATATATTTTAGAATTTCCTCTAGTCCAAAATAACCTTTAACACTTTATCATATGTATTCAATTCCAATTCAACATCCCAACTCCTCGCTTCACACCACTATCCTCCCAGAGCATATCTATTTAGCCACTAATCCTAGTGGGCAATATTATGTGTCTACAAGTTCGCTAGACGGATGCACCGCCTTCGCACCACGCAAAAGTGTCTGCAGAGATCTTGTGGTCTACGAGTCTTCAGCACGCCCAATCTGCGAGTTAAGCATCCTAACCAGCAAATCAACAACGTTACCGACAATTTGTACGACGACTACATTTCCGGCAAATATCAACACATTTCAACCATTGGGACAAAACAACTGGCTCTACGTGCTTACCAACGAAATAAGCACTGTTCTACAATGCAACAATGATTTGTCACACCATAAGCTACAAGGCTCAGGAATACTTACCCTACCTCGAAACTGCAAGTTATACACAGGATATAGCACTCTAACAGCTTTTCACACCACCGAAGATAACATCACCATGCCTATTACTGTTCCTGATATCAGAAATGAAGATTGTTTTGAGCTTCCGAAGGACTATGAATCAAAGACCCTACTACCAATTACCTTAAATGAAACACCGTTGGACGCTCTACAAAACATTAATTCTCACTTAACAAAATATTCAGAGGAACTCAAGAAAATAGCAGACTCCAGGCAACAATCATTCACGAAGAGAAATCAAGCTACCTTCAGTTGTATCTATTTCGCCATTGGACTCATTATGCTGATATACATAACGTTCAAAATATACAGCAGATGTGCAAACAGTATCATCAGAACTAACGACAGAAATTGTATCCAGATATTCAACAACTGTTTCGATAATTCGTCTAGACGACGAAACACACAAATCTCAATTCCGATGAGGAATATCCACGATACCTCATGCGTTTCCGAAGATGAAGACGATCCCGCCTCGACTCCTCACAATCACCAAAGATCAGGCGCTAACGCCCAATCTTTATTCTAAGGGGGGAGGTGTTATGTGTGCTCCCTCCTCACCTCTTAGCATATACATACTTCATATTCACATTATATTATTTACATTGTTATCTTAGTCCTTAAGTTGTGTATACACATTTACTAATTATGTTTTCCACATCATTTCTCTTGTTTATTTACATTGATATCTTAAAGTTTCCGGACCAATTCTTAATAATGTAATTAGTATATTTAACTCATTAGGGTGTCGCCCTATCTCCACCCTAATTATGTTTGCTAATCTCACATTGTCTTAGTATATAAGCGTAGTTCATAAGCATTATATTTGATTCTATTCTCTGACTCCATTCATACCACTTCTATATTCGTAATCATTGTAAATCAAGTTCAAATAAAGTTTTTTTTTTAAAAACTAGTTGTTGCTTACTGCGTAACACAGAGATGTAACCGGTACACCTACATGCCACCGAGTTTATTTCCATCACATGATGCGAAGCTATGTATGTACTGTAATGCCCATTTTACACGGTGACGTCAAAGTTTGCATCGTCTATCATTTAACAAGTAACTGTCTCTCTATGTCTGGCTATGTTCCAGCGCTTTATGTATTTCTGCCGCCAAGCAGCAATATGTTAGCATAGTTTCGGTTTCAAGGACATTGAGGGCAGTGCAATTACTAGCTATTATGAGACTTAACATCTTATGTCTCTTAATGATGAACGCAGTGCAGTACCATACAGAGCTTTGTTGTTTGTACCATAAAGTGCTGAATTGTAATTGTTTATGGGCAGGTATGATCCTACATAAGAAATCATAACTTAAGATGCCGTTGACATATGTAATTTCATTTTAAATCTACTGACGTAATAAGCTAACGTGAGTAAAATTAAAAGTTGTAAATCCAGGACGTATGATTTTTACTATGTATATGGTGGTCTATACGAGGCCGGGCAAATATAAGTACCTTACAGCGCCAAAGTGTGAAACTTCAATTCCATGAATATTCAGGCGTAATCGTGATGAAAAACACGTTTACCTACATGGTCCAGAGTTAAAAAAAAAATGTATTGTCGATTAAACAAATCACTGATTTTCCTGGTATGTTGTTTGTCAGTACGATTTAAAGTAATTTAAATAATACAAATCAGTGAGTAAGTGTGAAACAAAATGGAAAATCCGATGGATAAGCAAACCTCATTTATTTATATTATTATAACAACATCGTACATTCCCACACAGTAGTACCTACAGGTATCTTTACAATGTGGTAGGTCCCTCGTATGCGAAAGGCCGTCTGTGTTGGTAACACCGCATTGTCTATTTCTGCCGCCAAGCAACAGTGTGTATGCACTGTTGTGTTTCGGTTTGAAGGACATTGAAGCCAGTGAAATTACTGGGCATTATGAGACTTAAAAGCTTATGTCTCGGGGTGACGAGCGCAGTTCAGTGCCATGTGTTCTGTGTCGTGTTGCTTCGGTTTATGCGCAGGCATGGTTAACCATCAGGCAAGCGACTTGCTCGTCTAGTCATTAATGAAATAAAAAAATATATACAAGGTCAGCCGGGAAAGATGTACTAATCCGATAGAACATTAAAGTACCCGTTATAGTTCTGTAATTTTTTTGTACTCACAACTTTTTCAAAAAAATAATAGTGT
The DNA here is from genome assembly GCA_949126905.1 of Amorpha juglandis. Classification (NCBI taxonomy): domain Eukaryota; kingdom Metazoa; phylum Arthropoda; class Insecta; order Lepidoptera; family Sphingidae; genus Amorpha; species Amorpha juglandis. Next base: position 9,866,954 of record OX421365.1, read on the forward strand.
CAGAGATATTACTATTTCAAGATTTTATAAAAAACTATGCAAACATAACCCCATAACCAGGGAAATAAAACCACTCGGGCAGTGACACAAGCAAAATTCTCGAATTTAAACCTTCTTTCAGTACAATCAATTACCAATTGATATGGTGTCTTATTAATAATATAAAACACACATTTGATCCACCTTTGTAAGTGGTAGAGCCACGCTGTAGACAATTTTGTCTACAGCATGAATGGGCTGGCTCGACCGGATCGTAACCACTGTCTCACAGAAAACCGACGTAAAGTAGCAGTTTGCTGCTGCGTTTCGTACGATGAGTGAGATATCCGGAAGCCCAAATCCCCTCCCCTTCCCAATCCCTAATTATCCCTTTCCTTTAAGGTCGACAACGCGCCCATGATTCTTATGGTGGTGGGCGTACATGGGTGGTGGAGATCACTTACCATCAGGTGACCCACTCGCTCGTTTGCAGGCCTATGCTATAAAAAAAAAAAAACCATTAATTAGTGTACTGATCAGGGAAAGGGATTGAACTTAATGTATTAAAAACATATTAAAGTAAAAAAACTAATATTAACAACACTATTATTCCCAAATACTCATAATAATGAAACGATCTTGCTATTCACCATACATTATGATGCACTTGATATGTCGTTTTCCACTCGACTAATTATTCCGCATCTATTCACTTGACATTGTAACTAATACGCATAAACAAGCGTCTCAGGGAAGTGCATACTATAACATAACTAAGGAATTCATAAGCGATAAAACTTATCTGGACAGGACCCTCTGTATTATTTTTGAAATAGGGTATAAATTATGTATATAGTGACGAAGACCCCATTTTTTTAACCATAGTCAAATAAGACTATTGTTAAAAGTCTTCCGTCTTTGCAACTCCATCTATTTATGCTTAGGTATCTATCTATCTATTTGCAATAACAGGACTGAAGGATTCATTAACGAACATTGTAGATCATTGGGCCCAAACAGCTGCCATTTTTAAAAAATGGAACTATATTACAGAGCCTACGTCATATATCTGTGTGTCTATCCTACCTTTAAATGGTTCTATATTTTGAACCGTAACAGGCCGCCGACTGTAATTTTCACAGGATTTGTGATATGAGAAGAGAGAGAAATCTTGAGAAGTTTGGGTGAGGAACCCTCGGTATGATTATAAATTGACAAAGTATACGCTTACCCAAAAATGGCAACAGCAGGCACAGTCATGCCAGCTCCGAGCAGAAACACGGCGCCTGGCAGTACGTTCAGTGTTGCCATATAAACTCTTGAATATAGTGGCCCGTACACTAGAGGCATCATCGCCTCCGCCAAACCGAACAGCGAATTCACCTTTCCTGTAAGACAATATTATAACCGCGGGTTGTAAAAACCAAATCTTTCAGGAACACGTGTTAAAGAGCTTGTAACGCCGACCCCACTGCGAGTGGGATAAGGCCAGGTCGAATAAAAAGAAGACTACGGGCCACAAACCACGTATAACACAATAAATAGCGTATGTTTTTACTAAATATGAATAACACGATTACCCATAGTATATACCTAAACACTCGTGTTTTTATCGAAATTAAAGGCAAATACTGGATGACTGTGAGCGGTTACTGTGGTTTATTGATATTTAATTTTACCACATTAGCACCATTATCATAGTATTTTTAATCAATTTGCATTTTAGAGTTGCCAAATACAGAATACATTTTTGATTATTATGTACATAAATTTATGCCAATTATGCCACTATATTCCAAATAGGTATTATAATGACCATTAAAACACCAGACATTAATTAGAAGCCTGGATTAGTCTACTCAAGCTGTTATTTTTGGATTCTGGATGATATTTTGTCTTAATAGTATAACACAATAGTCTACTTATATTTTTTCTCGACATCAATTATTATTCGAATAATGTATGTCATAGTATATTTTTGCCGAACACCGTCTCCTTGGCATGGACGTTAAGATAGTACCAAAAAGAAAAGTGGCCCAGCGACGACTGCTGAGAATAAAGTAGTGGTTGCTGGATGGTCCCTGACGACTAAACTTCCACGAATCCGCAATTACACAACTTGGAAGTGTAAAGACTCACTCCGTGGAGGAACAGTGAAAAGGGATACAGACAGCGCTCACTGCTGTTGGTAAGTCGCAATTCGGTATCACTAAGGGAGGCCAAGTCCTAGACAAGGAGACATGGTGGTGGAGCGATACGGTTGGGAGTGCGACTCGGGAGTAAAAGGCGCGATTTAAAGTGTGGTAAGTGACCAACTCTTCGGAAGATTGCGATGCTTACCGAACAGCCAAACATGCAGCTAAGCGAGCTGTAGTTAAGGCCCGAAACGGTATTTTTTATCCGAGCACGGCAAAGTGACTGCACTACCATCAGGTGGGTAAGCGTAGTGCAGTCCAAAAAACCACCGACAAAAAATAAGTTTATTGGTGGTCACCAATGTCATGCCGGCCTGTATAAATTCTTCTTCTCTCTTCGGAGAAGAAAGATTGTTGCCCCCTTTATTTCCGTTAAAAGAAAACCCTAACTATAACCCTTGTGCGTTGAAACCATACTCATGTCCGAAACAAATATTTCTGGATCATACAATTAGAGTGGTAGAGCCACGCTGTAGACAGTTTTGTCTACAGCATGAATGGGCTGGCTCGACCGGATCGTTACCACTGTCTCACAGAAAACCGACGTAAAGTAGTGGCTTGCTGCTGCGTTTCGTACGGTGAATGAGATAACCGGAAGCCCAAATCCCCTCCCCTTCCCAATCCCTAATTATCCCTTTCCTTTAAGGTCGACAACGCGCCCATGACTCTTCTGGTGGTGGGCGTACATGGGCGGTGGAGATCACTTACCATCAGGTGACCCACTTGCTCGTTTGCCGGCCTATGCTATAAAAAAAAAAAAAAAAAATACAAACATTAGTCACGGTACGGTAATTGAACCCGCGGCCCCTCGCTTCACAGCTGGCTACTCGCCCACTGCACCACGGCTGTCGAACCCATTAGCATTTTTCTACATAATGTTAATGTAATAGACATAATCATGTTGTTAAACGGTTTGATCTTGATAAAGCTGAGCTTTTGTAGCCATTTCTCTCATCCATCATCAAAAACCACCACCTTTAAGCTTATTGCTCATCGAAATTCCCAACTGTATTTTCCCATTTTATATATTATGTAACTAGGTTATTATTGAATTCAATTTTAATTAATATCCTCAAAACGATAGTGCTGCAAAGTAGCTGATTATTTATTAATATTAACCTACATGTTAAAAAGGTAAATTATGTCTGGAATGGTGCTGCCACACCGCTGCTATAAAATGTTTACAAAACATTATTAAACATTTGTTAACAAAAATTTGATACATTTTATCACAATGTTAGATAATGTTAGTAAATGTTTAATGTTAGAAAATGTTAGTAAACATTTTATAACACCGGTGTGGCAGCACCAGAACACACAGTATACAATTACGTAGTATCATAGAATATCGTTATATTATATATTATATAGTACCACATACAGAAAGGTCACTGCGTAAGCTGAGTTCATAGATGGAATACCCGAGAATTGAAGTGTTTATAGTGCTCCTGAAAGATGGTATATTACCTGCAGCACGGCGCTTCTTTTCCTGTTTATTAGTAACATAAATGTATAAGTATACGTAAGTAGGTATGCCCGTAGAACTACGGACACGTATTTCACGTTTAGTAAACAGTGTCATTCGTAATTAATAGTGATGTAACCGACCTTAATAAATGAGTGATTAAAATTTCTACTTACCGAGTTCTTCGCTGTTGACAAGTTTCGAAGCAATAGATCGCATCGCTATGAAAGATGTTCCGTTGAATATTTCTACCAAGGGCGCTGTAACAAAAATAAATGTCAACCTAATTGGTAGTTAAAATTTTACTTTTATATATGTATATATATACTTTCTACATCTATCAAAATCAAATAGAAAAAAGTGTGTGTGCAATTAACACATGGTAGAAGTGAAACCTCAGAATTATTAAAATAAATTAATTAACCAACGAATTTTAAAACGCAAATGTAAAAAAATAATATAGGTGAATAACACACCACGTTTTTATAACACATTTTCCAAAGGTTTCGTTGTACGCAGGCGCAAAGACACGTGATAACATATATAATGTAATCTATCTCATTCTCTCGCAAGCTAAATCCTATTTATGAATATGTTTGTCTCTTAGTCGTGACACATTTTCGTTTCATCGAGTTCAAAATCCCAATAATTCTAAAGAAGTTTCACTTCAATAGATGTATTTCATAGGCCCTCCAGGGGAATCATATGCAACACGAGAAAATTTTATCGACTCGCTTAATCTAACATGGTTACATAGAATATGCAACACGACATATCTCGCGTACCGCATCGTAATAGCGGCATATTAATAGTAACAGGTGTACCAGAAGACCTTACCCCGTCGTAATCAACCTATTGAACCCTGTCACCTAGATAAAAGGCAACTAAGTCAAAAGCAGTGTATCTCATGCTGTAATGTTTAAGTTTAGCTAAGCGTAATGGGTTAAACACAGTAAAGGACCTTAGGAAAATCACAAAAACACTTATGACTTACTCCAAGATCTTCTAAACAACGAAAATATGCTTGGTCATAATGAAACCTGCTTCAATGTATTTATTATTGAACGACCTTTTGTGAAGCCATATTGTGCAATAGTTTATTTGAATAAAAATGACTTTCTTGTTGCTGGGGTTTTCAAACGACATAATACTCGTGTCTTACTGTGGAGTCAGGACTATGTGTGTGACTGTTGGGTGAATAAAAAAAAACTCTTTACTAATAGCGATCAAGATAGAAATAGTCCTAAAGTTACCAGGATGACTATGGCAGCCTTTCTTAAATAAAAGTGTTATTTTACTATGTTTTATTAGATTAGGAAATGCGCCTGCATTAAACACGTCTATCAAATATTAAGGCTAGGTAAGGCACTGTATTTAATATTATATTTTTTATAAAAAATTACTGAAATGTTCCACAAGTCAGCTATTCTTTTGGAATTAATGCACTTACAGTATTTAAGAACATCATTGGGGGTAGACTGGAGTGTAAGTTGGCCACCAACATATATCCAAACCTCACCAGCGTGTAGTACAGTCCTCTCACAAACGGACTACGCAATGGTGAACCTTGATTTCCACTGCGGGTTGTGAGAAGCAGATTGCGGGTCGGACCATATACTTAATACCAATTACCGTTAAATTATGACGGTGAAGCGGAGTCTGGCATTAGGTCGGGATAAAGTCAGGGAGAAAGACTGATAAATATATTTAAAGAATTAATGACTTAAAGACTTTAATAAAATACAGACTAGGGGTAAAAACGTTTAAAATTAAATAGACGTTAACTCTCACCCACACCACAGTAATATACCGAGCCCACACTGTACCTAACAGTAGGTAATTATTATTGTAAAAAGTCATTATTATTTAGTGTAGTTTTTAATGTCAACAACGCTACCAATTTACAAAGAAATATATTTAGAATTTTATTACCTTTGTTTTGAATGCGAATTTCAAAGAAGTTAATATTATAATACTCTAAAGATAGCTTAATAATAATAATATTTAATTAAAACCCCTCTTACATATTCAATATATTTGCATATTCAAGCTTGTTTATTTATAAAATAAAAAAAACTAATCTTAAAATGTCAAGCTCAAGACCGCATTAGTAATTATGTTAATTATGTTCTCTATGGTTTTGCAATAATTCGTTTTTGTTTGTATGAATAGGACTTGTCCGCACTAGGGCATTGTATCACAACATAATTATGAATGTAGACACTTTTGCCAACAGCATCAATGGGCTGGCTTGACCGGATTATTACCATCGTCCTATAAAAACCCAATAGAGAGCTTGCTGTTGCTTTTCGTACGATGAGTGAGATATCCGGAGGTTGGGCTTCCGAATATCTCACTCATCGTACGAAATCACGTCCCCTTCCTAATCCCTTTTCTCTAAGGTCGGCAATGTGGTCATGATTCGTCTGGTATTGTGGGCGTTCATGGGCAATGGAGACGGCTTACCATCTGGCGAGCCATTTACTTGTTTACCACCCTCTGATATAAAATACCGTCAGGTAACCCACATATTTGTTAGCAAACTCCAGTAAAAAAATGGTTTTGCACCAGTAGCGAGTTCTATTTTCATAATTTATCGAAAATGTGCCCAATATACGAGTAAGTTGCGAAATATGTACCGCAACTTGTGCCCTAGTATGCACGAGCCTTTAGACTCACGTCTGGCTACAACAACGTATATTGCAATCAACAGCCTCCGTGGCGCAACGGGCGAATAGCCGGTTGTGAATCGAAAGGGTACGGGTTCGATTCCTACACCGAGAAAAATGTTTGTGTGATCCACAAATAATTGTTTCGGGTCTGAGTGTTGTGGGACCGTAAGTCTCTCGCAGTCCCTGATACTCACCATACCGGTTATACCTAGTGTATGGTGAGGACTATGTGTGTGACTGCTGGGTGTATTTATTATTTATTTTAATAAGGAGACGCATGCTAATGCGATCTGAGCCGAGGATGGGACGTAACCTACTCTTGTACACGACGCGGCGCATAACCTAAAGTACCAAAGTTTTGATAAGTCACTACGAATAAACGGTTTGTCGCGTCATGTCTACGGGTAGGCCGTGCTCCATCCGTAGCTCGACTAGCGCTACCAAATGTAGTTCAACTGTAGCATGCTTGGTCAAACAGCGAACGGGGCGGGACGGCAACGCGACGCTGACGGGACGTGAGCAGTTGTAATGCATTAGTCGATAGAGAAAATGTCACACAGAGCCGTCGCGCTCGACGCTCGACTATCTATACGCCGTCCCGTCAGCGTCGCGTTGCCGTCCCACCTAGTTCGCTGTTTGACCAAACCTTTATAAAGCACGTGAGGCGTACAGAAATGGGCGCGCGTCTCGCTCTGCTGCCTCGGTCGCATACCTCAAACATAGGTACAAAAGCATAGGTACCTATGCAATTGCATACAAATCGGGCGTGTTGCTGTAGTCAGTCCTCGACGTCTGTCTCTATTGCGTACCTGCCTTAACACGCCGTAGTCTGGCACACGCCTTAATGCCCTCTCATTTATTCCCAAAGTTCGAATAAATGCTCGAATAATAATAATGCGCCACCGAGACAGTCAGTTGCGTAGTATTAGTATATTTAAACCAACTGATAATAACAATTAAAACAGATAGGTATATCCTAATCTGACACTACGATTCCCTAATTCCTTTGAGTGGATATCAAAAAATATCCAAACACAAACTAGCTAGATGGCCGGTATATATCTCGCGATCACTTCTTTTTTATATTTAATCTATTATGACAAAACGTGAACATTAATATATTATACACTACATCGTTTTTTTTGGAATTTCAATGAATTATTCATCAGTAGTATTTTTCTTAATAAATAACTATACAGGGTTATTTTTAAAACACCAGCAACCTCGCAGGGGTAGATAGCTGTCCCCATACGGAACAACTTTTGTTCTACGAGTTTGGATATAACTCAATATATTTAAAAAAAAATGATTTTACAAGTTTTTGTTGTGTCGTATTTTTCTTCGTAGTATGCGGCGCGGCGCGGCGTGCGCGCGCGACTCAAAGGCGCCGCTCAGCTGAGCGGCGCGTTGACCTTCAAAGGAGCTAGCCCGGTTCCCCACGCTTCGCGTATTTGTTTACGTTATCTGCGATGCGCGTTGTAACAATCAAGACGGAAATTAAATGAATACTTATTTTTGTATGAAAATAAAATCTAACAAATTATCAAAAGTCGTAGAACAAAAGTAGTAGCTTATAACCTTAGGAATCTACCCCTGCGAGGTTGCTGGTGTTTTAAAAATAACCCTGTATACTAGATGTCATAAATTAGTTTGTCATGTAAATAATGCGCAGCAATTAGTATAATTATGTCTATGAAGCGGAAATAACATAGGGCTTTTGAAGAATTCAACATTTTTTAAGCGTGTTAAACGTTAACGAAATAAAATTAGTACTATGATTAATTTATTTTTGTTAAAATTTCCATAAACATAGATCCTTATAAAAGTTTCCGAATTATGATTCTACTACGAGTAGTAGTAGGATATTATTAAACCTACTACTAACCTACCTACTTAACCTACCTAACCTACTTACTAAAATTGTGACGACATGCATTTATCTTTTTTAATCAACGAAAAATCCGAAGTGCATATTTTTATCTTTTTTATTGCATATTCCGGCAAACGAGTGAGCGCGTCACCTGATGGTATTTACCATCCTTCCACCACCCATGAACATCTACAATACCATAACAAACTTGGACGCGTTACCCACTTTACATCGTAGTACGAACTCAAAGTTTAATAGAGCTGTAAAATACATAAAAGTACTTACCAATGTAAATTTCAGTTGTAGTGGAGGCGAAAGCGAATATGAACGATGCCAGGATCTTACTGGTGCAGGATATGATGCCCACCACCGTGTCGTCCAGTTTCATTAAGTCGCTGAATATACTTATTGAAAACAACGTACCTGCGCAAAAAAAATCAACAACGTTAAAAGAGCGATAATTGACCACGAACTCACATGTAACTTCGTAAAGTCGAACCCACAACATGCGTTTTTTGTTTATTGGAACGAAGTTCCTTACGGCAGGCTTGGAGGGGATAGGGATTTCGCTGCGTGACCGAACTGAAAAAAATGTGATAGTAAAACCGTAAGAAAAATGCGTGGAAAAAATGCGTGGAATAAAAGCGTTAAATGAGACGTGCGCAGGCGCGACAGTCATTGTGTCAATTTTAATGTCAGTCATTTCTATGTAATTTTATGTTGTCAAACAAAAATAAAGAGACATATTTAAAATGAAATTCATTCAGCCAGTTATAATTGAAGTATATAAAAAACTCCTTCGATTTTTAAAAGATTACGCTAGCTCGTTATTATTTATAATTACATAAGTTGATAAAAAATGCTATACAATAGCTTTACCGCGGCAGTCTCCGAGCGCCACACGTCTTTTTTTTATTTATATTTTTCTATTCTTTTTCTATGTAATTTTATGTTGTCAAACAAAAATAAAGAGACATATTTTGTTATTTTAGTTGATAATTTGAATTTTTTGCAATTTGTGTCGATTGTACATTAGCCGAAGGAACTTCGTTCCTACCTGGTGTCCCACGACACACACCAATTTTTTTTATTGAATGACGAGACGAGCAAGGCGCTCGCCTGAAGGTTAGCTCCACGCCTGCCCATAAACAGAAGCAACACCACACAGAACTTTGAATTAAAAGCACTGCATGGCACTGAACTGCACTCGTCACCTCGAGACATAAGATGTTAAGTCTCATAATACGTACGCTGGGCTATCGCCGCTTTTGTTTTTAACCCACGAAAAAGAGGGATGTTAAAAGTATGACCTCTTTGTCTATATGTAGGAGTGTATTTGTCATCGTAGTGGGTAGCTAAATGAATGGACTGTTTTGAATGTCATTTTTCATGTGAAAGCTGTTTTATTTGACATAGTGTACAGCAACAAGCTACATACGGATGTTTATAAACATTGGGGGTTTGAACGGTTACGTTATTGTATAAAATGTAAATAGTATGTTGTGCTTTACCAGTACACACAAAACTTATTAACAAAAAATAAAACCAACTCGTAACAACTAAAAAGCAAAAATAAATCGAAACAAAAATAGCCAATGTTTGACACCACTGGCTCGAAGATGATTAGGTTTTATTTCTTTTTTTTGTTAAAAAGGTCTTATTTTACTCGTTTTTAGTAAAAGATAACAGTGCAAAATTGCCGAAATTTGAGACGTTCAACCCTGATCTCAGCCCCTTAAGGGTAGAATTTCTTATTTAAATTAAAAGGAGATCAAGTTTAAGCTATACTTGTTTGAATAAAAGAAGAATCATCTAAAAGTGGCTGAAAACCAGCGCTGGCTGAGTTTTATACCTCAGACACCAGTTAGCCACTTCCTTTTGCCTTTTTTATACATACTTTTTTTTTATCTAAATAAGTCCACATTTGGCGGATTTTGCGTGGTGAAACATACAAAACAAACATCGCATTGAGAACCTCCTCCGGTTTTTTCGTCGGGTGAAAACCCTGTCACTTTAGGCATACAGGTTCGGACAATATTTTATTCAAGGACGATAGTTTCACTCAAAATAAGCTAGATATTTATTTATTCCATCACAAACACCACTCACAATGAACAAGCACCAAGAACTAGAAAAATATAATACAAGAGTAAACGCAGGAATAACAATATCCCGATGCAATATGAAATTTTCAAGCATTCGAATACATCAGTAGGTACATATTCAATGAACTGTAGAACTACCAGTATTGTTTCATAACGCCGTGTATCGAAGACATACATACGTAAAAATGAACTCAGTGATAATACAAGGACCTGGACCCCCTTTCGTTGAACAATATGACACTTCATATTTTATTTCTTTGCAAAACCTTGTGAAAATTAAGGTCATGTCCAGTTTAGCAGTACCGCATGCAATCAATTCTGTACGGTCAGTGTGAAAAGACAATATGAATTATTATAATTCATCATTAAAATAAAAAGGTTAAGGTAGTATGGAAGAAATCGCCGGTTTCGAGAAGACTGCCCACTTTATCACCCTTACTGTATGATCCTTGCTTTTATTCTTTTAACTTTTTGTGTATCTATCTAAAATCAAATAATTTCATACTGGTAAAAAAGATCATGTTAAGTTTCATAGTGCCCAGCAGTGCTGAAACTAACTACAACACGATTCCTTCCGGCTTGCCTTTACAAACCTAAGAACTACAATTATTTGAGATGCTCACAGGCAGTTGCACGCACCAATCGCTTAGTGAGTGCAACTGGCACGCTTTACCGCTTAGAAAAACGACCTCACACCCATAGTTCCTGCGATGCACTCCTGAGCTACAGAAACGCATTTAACGGGTGGAAAATCGACGTATGTATCCAAGAATTGAATATTCTTAAAACATAAAAGTAACTTACAAAACGTTGACGTATCTAATATTGCCAAGACATTTCAGTTTTTTTTATTCATGGTTATTTTCATAATTTACGAATTTATTTTTCTTTTACAAGCGTTTGGTTTGAACTTACATTTAAAAACACAAAGAGATATTTTTATTGAGAAAAGGTTTTTCATTTTGTGTACAGTGTCTGAAAAGTTTAAACGATATGAAAATTTAGGAATATCTAGCATCCCGCCTTGATCCTTAAGAAGTTATATTAGTATTATATTAAACATTATTTTGACTCGGCAACTGAAGACAAATGTATTTAAAATGTAGCAAAAAATATATTTCACGACAGATTTACACAGTCGGTAAAGTTGACCAGCGTTTATAAAAAACTCGTTGGTTGATTTACAATTATTATGACACATATTCCATACATTTGATTATGCAAGCGTCAAGGACATCAGGGGCCGTGTAGCAGACTCGAGTTTGCTATTGCAAGTGTCTTACAATGGTCTACTAGCTTCATATTTGTTTGTTTTGACAGTTTTAATAATCTTCTACAATGGCGTCACTATGGTTTTAAAAATATAAAAGTTTGTATGACTTGCAATTTGGTTCGCATCTTTCATAGTTCTCAATGTCCACAACTCAAGATAATCATACATACACACATAGCCTGGACCCAACATCAGAACATCTTATTTCTGTGTTCTTTAGCTAAAATTATACTGTGTGACTCTTGGATTTCATTTAGCACAGCCCACCAAATAAGCATTTCAATAATACTTACCAACTAAATTAGTTATAATACTGTAGGTGCAGAACATGCTAAACTGCACCTCGTCCCAGTTGAATCTGTACCTCATGAACAGATACAGCACGTTCATTTCACCTGCAATAAGGAACAACATATTTTCATCTACTCAGACTATTTCTGTTTTCATGAGTGTTATAGCCACGCTATTCATAATCTTAGCATAGAGCATAGTCCCCATCGATCGGAGTGATGATCTTTGCGACACTGGTCTTACCCCGGTTAAATAGGCGCATTAATATTATATACAAAACTGGCAAAAGGCTCTACTACATTAAAATCTAGTGTCCGCCAAGTACCTATCCAAATTGGCTTCAGAGCAGTTCAGCACATCTTTTATAACATACTCCCAGAGCCATGGTATATTTAGCTAGCAATCTGACGTCAATTCTAATTGAAAAGTCTGTTGTTAGTGGTTTTCCTGCCAACAGTCGGCTAGCTAAGCCGTGCTTGAAGGTGTTGGGCCCTAGAAATACTCCGATCACTCGTGATTGCCTTGAACAATTGCAACAAATCCCAGAATCCGAAAAGAACGGACAGTACTATTTATAACCAGAATCTCCAAGGCACTTGAATATAATACGATAAGAATCATCTTACCATGCAAAGGGCCGAATATAACACAAACGACCACGATAAGCAGTGAGACTCTGAGCCTCCGCCGCCGAGGGCCGCTTCTGAAAGCGACGGTGAGGGTTTCCCGCACGTGACGCGCATCGAAGAATGAGCATACCCAGCCCCTACAACCGACTGGCTGCTCCTGGAAATAAAGATAGTTTTGTAATACAATTTGTAGTAATAAATGATAAAAATTGCTAATAAGGAGAATGCCTACTTCCTACTAATAGTATAATGAGAGTTTTGATGTTTGATATTGGATGTTTGCCACGGCCAAAAGCCTTTATATACAGTTTCTTTTGATTCAAAATATCTAGACAGAGAACATTATTGTTAATATAATATATCGTATGTTCACGTCTCTATCCCCAAAGGAGTATGCAGAGGTACAATTATTGCATTACAGTTCATCGAGCATATTTCCGTCCTATATTGCGACAGGGGGCGAGCCTATCCCCATTTTTTCTAAATACTACTCACACTGATGACTTTACTATACTAAGACGTGATTGAAATTCAAAAATTTAGGAACACCTTAACTTTTTTACATTGTAAATACGAAAACATTCTTATGATTCTAATTATTAAACAAAAAAAACATAAGGAAATCAATTTTGTTCATGACTTTATTTCTAAAAAAAGCTGTACATAACGATTCAATTACTGAAATACTAACAAATGAATACATTAGTGCATATCTTATTTTAGACCGGCCTAAAATGACTGGCCAAGGATTATTTAATCAGCACAAATATCTTGCCATTTGTAAAACATAAATAGTAGTGTATAAAATAAAACCAAGACTAGTGTTCTAGGAAATAATTTTGCTAAGCAAGATTCGGAATGAGCTCGACAACATCACGTTTAATTCAACTTAAGAATTATCTTTTCACCCATTTCCTTTGTTAAATAATTTGCCAATCATATATAATAAGTCAGCATTCAGATATTTACTGACAGTACTATCAGCACTGATGCTAGTTTTACTAGAAAACGGTTGTCCGGTTATACTGAATGTTGCTGACAGTGCTGAATCTACTTACAAAAAAACGAAGTCAGTAATACCGTACCGTAATATTCGTAGCCGTGCTAGATTGTGGATGTGTTCTAGAACGAAAATCAGGTATCCTGATTTACTGACAATGCTGTTTCTACTTGTAAGTACCGTAGTCAGTAACTCCGTAGCATCAATATCAACACAGCGGTGATACTTTTTAGCATTAGATGTAATAGAAAGTATTTTTGAACGAACATTCAGCACTGACAGTACTATCAGTCAGTTTTGGAATGCAACCTAAATAATAAGAGTACTAGCCCTGTATTATATTCGTCCCGCTGCTAGGCAAATGTCTACTGAATGAGAGGGGTAAGGCCTTATTCCACCGCGCTGACCTAATCCGGTTGGTAGACTTCACATAGTTTCGAAATTCCTATGGAGATGTTCTCGAGTATGTACTCGAGAAGATTTTTTTGAAATTTGTAGATTTCCTCCCGATGTTTCTTTCACCGTTAAAGCAAGCGATAATTAACAATTCATGTTCATGTAACTTAGAAAAGTCAGTGCATGTCCTTGGGGTTGATTTCGAAGTAGTGACTTTCCTCTCGACAGACCGTACCACACCCCCTTGAGTTATCGTTGTTGTTATGCATAAATAATAACATTTTATGGTATCTCTTTATATAAAACTTCCTTAAGCGATCGTCAATTGTTGACCTAGATCTAGCAAAACAATATACGGTCATTTTCAATACCTAAACAATATCTATCCGAATTTACAGATCGTTCCTACAAATAAGCAAATAAAAATAAAGTTTGAATGCCATGCTTTCAAAATGGCTTATTTTCGGGACCCACGGACTATCCACGGAACAAAAACCAAAACCAATATTTTAAGGCCTATTTATTTTAAGGACTTTTTCCTGAAACTAAATCTTATCGAACACGAAAAGAATCATTCAATTCGGTGCACATTTAGCGAAGTTATGCGTGAACATAGGTATTGTTTACACAGACTAATTGAGAGCCTCCTCGTTTGTTTTCGTCAGTTAAAAATAATCTATAAACAGACGTACGAACTTTGACTAAAGATGTTCATAAAAACACACCAACAACCTTCTATGCTGGCCCTGAGAAAAAAAACTTCTAATACGGTATTACAATGATGGTACGAAATTTTAATTTAAACCCTTCGAAAGTGATCCCAATGTCAAAGAAGATAAAGTAGCGTCATATAAATCCCCGCCGACACCTAACCGAGCCTCGCGTAAAATCGCTGATTGTATTACGGCGTCCCCCTTCGTTCGAATTTGCGTAGTGGGTGCGAAGCAATTTATCACTTAGGCGGAGGAGTAACCGGCCTGTCGCGCTATACTACCACTGACATGGACATATGCCCTCAACGTGCCTCGTACCTCCTGACACCTTCGATACTCCATCAGACCACAATTGGATCTCAAATTACCTCTCGGATTAATGATCGCAAAGTAAGTAATGAACTTTAAAAGAATTCCAGCAAATTGAGATACGTGACTTGAAGTCTAATTAAGAAAATGAATTTTTCATTGTGGTGTTGTGTACACTTACTCTTTGTCTGTCCTGTGGAATCACTGGATCTTTTAGTCTTATATATCCATATATCAAACTTGTCAGGTATAAACAATTTGATATTAGAAATATGCCGTAGTATCCAATCTTCTGTAGGAGAATGCCACTTAAAGACATTCCTATCGGTATTCCCAATGACATGCACAAATTGGCCACTCCCACTCTGAATGTCCTCATTTCTTTCGTGGTTACATCACCTATATAGCTGAACACACCGACGCACACGGTAATCCATCCTCCTGTAAGTGACGGAAACAGATCTGAGAGGGCCGTGACCTCCAGAGGCAATTCGTAAAAGAAATATGTATTCAGGATGAAGCTAGTGCAACACAGTACTTCGCCGACAATCGGTAGTAAAATACACGCTTTTCTCTTTCCTGTTTTGTCGCTCCAAGATCCTACAAACAGCACAAGTATGCACGGAAATGCCGTTTGCACGATGTTTTTCCACGCTTGAACGGATGCTGTTAATTTCTGCACTTCGGCCTCTTCCATAGTGTAGTTTTCTGTCTGTCTCCGATTCAGTGCTGAACACACTTCATCATCATATCCTAGGTTCACACGACACGCTTTCTCTAAGTTCAAATTTTGCACTGCGAGCCCTGAGAACACGTTGGACATAATGTAACACGCTATAATGGGCTCCACGGTGATGTTCGATCGGATCTGCATCAACTTATCTCTCACACTCGACTTCTTAATTCTATTCTCATCCTTCCGCGGCTCCCCTACAGTTCCTGTTTTACCCGCGGTTATGTTTATTCCGTTCATGATGTCCGACTGTTGTTCTACGGTTACTTCAATCAATCATCGTAGCTGAATGTGTAATCCGTCACTGTTTCCCGTACGTTAGCCACGAGGTTCATTGTTGTCATTTCGCTCGACTCGTATATCATTGTTGGAACTAACTCTTGAGCTATCACTGCATTACGCACACTTCGATCTCACAAATTTTTCTGAACGTTCACTGAGAGAACACGGGTCCGTGGAGTCGGAGAATGAACTAAGGGACCGTGTTGTCTTAAGAGTACATTGGACGGATACTCGGTATTAGAGACAATTGGCCAGTGGTAGCGTCGAGTCGCGACGGCGGAGTGGCCGCAGCCCGCGGGACTGCCTGGATCCGCGTATCACAACCTTGCAGTAAGCAGCCGTTTATTCCATTAACGCGGTGCGAGGTGGGTACGCGCGAATTACGATTAGTGCACGGTCAAGGTACGCTTTATATGACCATGTTTTATACGTTACTATTCCAATCAAATATATTCATGAATACTTCTAGTTTAGTTTTTTTTTAAATAGAATAAAATCTTTTATACTTTTAATCCTTGCAGAAACGAAGGTCTATGATTTTACGCGTGTGACCATTAATTCAGGTGATAGCAAACATACAAAATTTAACCCGAATTGTCTTCGAAAACGATGACAGTTTCTGCTGCATACACCGTGTGTCCCTATTATACACGTACGTAATATTATACTCGTGGAATTTTGAATGTTTGTGAGTTTTTCAATCTTGCTTAACAAATTTGGATGAAATTTGGTATACAGGTAGAACATGATCTGTATTAAGCTATAGGATTTTATTTTTTATCCCGGATAAAGGCATTCAGGCGGACGGAGCCGCTAGCAAAAAACAAGTTAGCGATGAACTGAAATTATAGGCGTGATTACAGGCGTGAGTGCATATGTTTGTATGTACGATCTTTGCACTCCTCTTTGTCGTCCTTCACCCTTATTAAATTCTTCATTTATGTATCGTTTTGGGATACTTGAGACTTGGCGTTTCAAAAATAAATATAATAAAGTACATTAGGCAGAGGTGTAACCAGAACACCAACCATTTGCCGAACGTATTTCCGTCTCATGATGTGATAGGGGATGAACCTAGCGATAGGTTCATCCCCACAATTCCAAACTCCAGGCTTATACTGAGCATTTTGTGATAGAAAACCCCAATATCATTTTTACCCGACTCGGGAATAAAATCCGCGACCTCAATCAGCATAGCAGTCGTACCACTGTCGCATTACAACTGACGCCATTAAGGACTTCAATAAATATAACAAAGCTTTTGATTATAAACCCTTATAAATTACACTGACTTTACATCCTTACCAGCTTTACGTAACTTTTTAAAACAAGTATTTTGAAGCCTGGCAATAATCATTAAACACAAACCAGCGCACTCAGCTTCTTACATTGGGAATAAAAAACGTTAAAAGATAATTCGTTGTCGTCTGTAGTTTAGCAACGAATGTGTTCAGTTAGAATGGGGGTATGTAATAAAGGGCCTGAGCGGAAACATTACGCTGTATGAATGGTTTCCTCCCGAAGTTCCTGCCAAAACTATCGGTTAACTTTCCCCCGTGCCAGTTAAATTAGCTTTGCCCTATAATATTTACGTGCTCTATGCGTTGCTTGTTTGGAATTATCTCAAGAAAAGCAGTAATACATGATATATTCATAAATATCTTTGTGGTAGGCCTGGAATTATATTTGAAATTTACTCACGTAAGCTATTTACGTATGTGATTTACGAAGAAACTATGTTTTCTAATATAGGCAGTATTATAAAAAATGGTAAACAAATGGAAATTGCGTGCAAAGTGCCTTGTGGATGGGTTGGTACTACCGCTTTGTACTAACTGGCGCGAGGCGGTCTCGGTTAGTACCAACAAATTGTATTTTCTTGGCTATGAGTGTTCCAAAAACCAAATTCTGTAATATGTAGATACATCCCTAGGGATGATCTTTAACAATCTTATTATAAGACATAGAATAAAAAAAAACAATATAGGAAACAGGGGCATTTTTTTATTATTTTGAATTTCATCGCATCTGTAGATATTAAACTAGATAGAGGCGAACTAGAGGCCCATAATAAAATCAAAAAGTCATAAGTCAAGCCCTCTTAAAGGGCATCGGATAAAATGCTTTATCTCCGCTGATTTATAACGCCATTAAACTCACGTAAAAATCATAGATTGGGCACATTTTTATGTTTAATTTTTTCCCCTTTTATTGTCCTCACAAACGCTGGCTAACAACTGTGTAACGTATTCATAATACTGTTGAATTTATCACCGGCTTACATTCGAATATGATGTTTTTAATGTGAGAGGACAATGGGATGCCTATGTGTTCCTTTGATTTATACTTTCATATTCACACGCCTTTGTTTCCGCACTGTACACCATCACTTAAACCTTCAAAGTGAGATTTTATTTATTTTAATATCATACGCTCTCGCCTGAATCCCGAAAGGGGAGAAAGAAGTCCAATTAGTACTACACCTACGGTTCATTAAGCCTTTTTCCGGCGATGTGATAGGGCGCTATGGGCATACTCAGTCTCATAATTACCAGTAATTAATTTAGGACTACATTATTATATTACGTAAATAACTCCTATCGGTGCGAAATATTTGCACAGATCATCTAATAATATAAGTATAAATAAAGTGATACATAGACCATATAAGGTACAGCAAAGTCTATCAAGGAAATCACATTAAAATGTATTTATTAGCACAGCAATTTACAATAGCGGCAATAAGTTACGCCTCATCATCGGCGATAGTTGGAGGTTGAGACGCACGTAAACGCGTTTAAACACCACCAATTCAGTTCGGTTCGTTACAGGTACGGCGAAACTTTTGTGCGACTCTGTACCTTCGCAAATTACCGGCACGTGAGCCAACTAGTATATCAAGGCATATTCCTTTTTGCCGATATTCAAACATTTAATCAGTCAGGCCACGTTAGGCCCGCGGTCGGATTATTCTGTGACCTATATGTTACAACTTGCTGTACGTAATTGGGTCTTTGACTACGAATAACGAACTCTGTATCAAATGAAAACCCAAAAAGTGTAAGTCGGACTCGTGCATTGAGGGTTCCGTAATACAATTTACTTTTAACATGTTTACTAAATATATGTGTTTTATTTTACTTATATTTGGTGTATCCGCTATATTAACCGATATTCTCAGAAAATTTCAGCCGGTGACTTTCACCAATTCACAAGATAGAGCCCTTTCGACATAGGACAGACAGATAATCAGTGTAGCCTTATGGCCATTCCCAACATTCTTTTTATCGATAGATTTGCTTTTAGTAGTATATTTTTGACTCATTTTGTATGGAAGATTATATGTTTATAATATATAATTTTCAACTGGTAGAGCCACGCTCTAGACAGTTTTGTCTACAGCATGAATGGTCCGGCTCGACCGGGTCGTTACCACTGTCTCACAGAAACCTGACGAAAATAGCGGCTTGCTGTTGCGTTTCGTACGGTGAGTGAAATATCCAGAGGCCCAAATCCCCTCCCTTTCCCAATACCTAATTATTTATTTCCTTTAAGATCTGCAACGCGCCCATGATTCTACTGGGATCGTGAGAGTACCAGGGCGGTGGAGATCACTTACCATCAGGTGACCCAGTCGCTCGTTTGTCGACCTATGCTAAAAAAATATATTTTACACGACTATTGCCACAACCAGTTTCTACAAATAAGTGTTATTCGCCTTTCCTGTAAAGTGCGAAAAAACTGACATGAAACGCATTGCAATATCAATGGTTATACAGGGTTAATTTTAAAACACCAGCAACCTCGCAGGACCAGATAGCTGACCTCATACGGAACAACTTTTGTTCTACGAGTTTGGATATAACTCAATATATTTAAAAAAAATGATTTTACAAGTTTTTGTTGTATCGTGTTTTTCTTCGTAGACTGCGGCGCGGCGCGGCGTGCGCGCACGACATCAAAGCCGGCCGTCAGCTGCTCGAGCGTTGACCTTCAAAGCCGCTAGCCCGGTTCCCCACGCTTCGCGTATTTGTTTACGTAATCTGCGATGCGCGTTGTTAATATTCAAGACGGAAATTAAATGAATACTTATTTTTATATGAAAATAAAATCTAACAAATTATCAAAAGTCTTAGAACAAAAGTAGTAGCTTATAACCTTAGGAATCTACCCCTGCGAGGTTGCTGGTGTTTTAAAAATAACCCTGTATAGGGAATGTAGTTATAGTGTTCAATTAATTAAATACGTTGAAATACGATAAAGTATTTTTAAACCTTAGTAACTTCAGTATACTAAGGAATAGTTGAGATAGCATCGCATTCCCAAAGACTCTCCAGGCTTTATTGTTCGGTGTCAAAATATTCGTGCCACTGTCGATCCGGGATAGTCTCTGTACTAAGAAAGTTATTAAGTAATTCAGTAGTTCGTCTCGGATTAAGTCTGCTATGGATTCTCTTCAATCTTTGTTTACCCGTTGCACGTTGAAATGTATGTAATGTATAAGTAATATCAATCCTGTTAATAATCAATACATCTACTGCTGGGTACGGATCTTCTCTACGAATGAGAAGAGGAAGGCCTTAGTCCACCGCGCTGGCCCAATGCGAAACAGTTTTTACAAGGTAGTAGGTCCCTCGTATGCGAGAGGCCGTCTGGGTTGGTACCACCGCTTTGTCTATTTCTGCCGCCAAGCAACAGTGTGTAAACACTGTTGTGTTTCGATTTGAAGGACATTGAAGCCAGTGAAATTACTGGGCATTATGAGATAAGTCTCATAATGCACATCTTATGTCTCGGGGTGACGAGCGCAGTAGAGTGCCATGCAGTGCTTTGTAATTCAGAGTTCTGTGTGGTGTTGCTTCTGTTTATGGGCAGGCGCTCGCGCCTTGCTCGTCTCGTCATTCAATCAAATAAAATAAACAAATAGACTTCAGACATCTTTAAAATGCTTGTGGAAAATTCTCAGGTATGTAGATGTCCTTCACCGTTTAAACAAACAATAAATACACAATCCCATTATAAGACTGACTAATACTCCTTGTGGCAAATTAATTTTGAAAACATGGCCAACGTGATCAAACAGCTCAAGTGAACAAAACGGACAAAACTGTGCTTACGTTACACTCGCCAACTACGAAACATTGAACACATTTCAGGATTACACGGGATTTGCTTTCAAATGGATCGTTTACCTGTACCATGTTTGCGAACACACACTTACGGTTCTAATCCAGGACACGGACCGGAACTTCGGAAGAGGACTGTGTTTTATTGAATTGGGCTTCGGAAGTGTGGATGGTCTTGTTTGTTTAGCCAACATTAATGTGACAATATCATTTTAGTATTTGAACGGGTAGCTCAGTTGGTGATAAAGTCTCTGGGTGATGCGGGTTTCAATCCTGTATTGAATGCAATTGGCATTGGGCTATAATCATGAATTCCTTTACACCTGAAGTACTTCCAGCTGACAGTCCTGACTATTGCCTTATGTCCTGACTTTTGCTCATGGTAGGATATCCATATCTGCCCGGATAGCGACCACGGTACACATGGTGTTAAAACCTGCCATAATGATCAACACGCCTTGTGTGAGGGAAGAGTATTTATACAGGCATAACTCTGGTGACTAATAAATAAACTCTTTGGTTGTCAGCGGTTGCTGGTTTTCGGACTGCACTACGCTTACCGTCATTAAGTTGTTTTTGTAGTGCAGTCACTTTGCCGTACCCGAACAAAAAAATACAGGAATCATAGTACCGCCTTATATAGCGTACGTGGCCAGTCCACCTTGTTACCACGAAGGCTGAAAAGCTTTCGAAACTTCGGGACGAAAATTAAAATAATAAACTGCGATAAAATCCGTTTAAATTAGTTTTATAATTACTTTTTTACTTTTTTCGGAAGCCCACATCCCCTCCCCTTCCCAATCCCTAATTATCCCTTTCCTTTAAGATCGGCAACGCGCCCATGATTTTTCTGGTGGTGGGCGTACATGGGCGGTGGAGATCACTTACCATCAGGTGACCCACTTGCTCGTTTGCCGGCCTATGCTATAAAAAAAAAAACTTTTTCTACACTACTAGCTCTTGCTCGAGACTTCGCCCACGTGAATTTCTTTGTCCGGGATATTAAAAAAACAGTCCTAAGCTGGGTCATGGTATACCTGTGTCCTAAATTTCATCCGAACCCGTTGAGGCGTAATTGATGTAAGTACAAACATCCAAACTGACAAACTTATAAACATTAATTGTATTTTATATTTTACAGTAATAATAACGGAAAAACAGAATGAAAACCCGATAAGCGACCTAGATTCTAGCTACATATTTACATGCTTAAAATAAGATACCAACACACATAGTAATTTTCTGCCAACCCTCATATGCGGCCTCTCGTGAAAGCCCAAGCAAACATTTCTTAGGGCGGGTCCTTGGTAACCCTGTCGCTAATAATTTCCCAGGGACGATATTAATCGGCAGATTGAGCGGTTAAGCACCCAATCAGGCAAGTTGAGGGTTAACGGGGATAGAATCATCGGCACCCCATCGCAAACGATGTCCGTTTCATCAGAACAACTAATAACATTCTGCGGGATAGGGTTAGTTTATTCATTTAGTGTGCCTAATGCCTTCGTTTTATAGAGATGTGTATAGTTGATATTTAAGGGGGAAATTTAATTGAATTTGAATCCGACTCGCACTTGACCGGTTTTTCTTTCTAGTTTAACACCTGTTACACGTGGAACTATAAACTCAACTCCTCTATAGAAACGACATTGAAATGTACCTTGATCAGTCTGAAATCATCATCTCAATTTACGGATAGCACAATATAAAGCTCAATGCCCCTCTTGTTTCACACGTAATGCGTATCCGTCAGCGGCCCCAGCTCGTAAAGTATGTTTATGACGTCGCAAATTGAAGGGGCTTCCTCGTTCCTTCCTCCAGGATATGTATTAACAGGTATTAACTGCTTTTTTCTACATATTATTTGAATGCCATAAATCATCGATAAATACACTATTTGAATGTAAGGTTATGGTCTGAAAATTTGTATTTTCTGGCCAATAAATATAACTACATAACGTTAGACATTACTATAGCCCTATTGAGATAAAGAGACTTTATTACATCACACAGTCGAGAGTGTAACAGAAAATACTTATTGACAAGGTCGCGTCACATAGTTTGATAAAGCAATCGTATGCGCCGCGGTTTTCTGTAAATTTCTCGCCTGTTGTACGAAAAACTATCTCCATCTAAACGAGACCAAGAATTTCTGAGTTTATATTTCGGGTAACTGGTGATGGAGTACATAACAGTCTCGATATGAATATGTTTCTCAATAAAAAGCACATCCAAATCGGTCCATTCATTTAAATGCTACAATGCCACAAATACATACACCGAGACGAAGGGGTCAAATTTATAACACCCCTCTTTTTTGTTGGGAATTAATATAACTATCAATAATGATATGTACAATCATGTTTTATATCAACATTACTAACCATGTGAAGGTTTCTCAAAGAGCTGTTCGTTTAATGTTCAATAACGAACAATAATCAATTAAACGTTGCTTATTAAATAAAATATACAACAGGAAAATGCATAACCGCGTATGTCAAATCAGATATAATTTAAACGGACATTGTGAAACAGGCCCTACATCAGAAAAGATTTGGCAGGAGCATTTTTGTAGGTCTATGCCATCATGCTCCAGATAACTATCAAAATATGAGCTATTTAAAATAGCTGTGGCGCACCATAAAAATAAACATAACGAAATGCTTTTAACTATCTAATTGATACTTTTTCAATATTTCCAAACTTTATCTACCGGCATTAAATTCATCATCAGATCGAAAGGAAGAATATATAATATCTTAATAATATTCTAAATTACCCACATGTACACTATATATAACCAACTCAAACTATCAGTCCAATATCCATCCACTTTAGACGGGGGGGAAACTGTTACTTGATTTAAAAGTAGCCAATTTAGTGATCGGCGACGGCAAATCCGTAGTGGCATAAGCCAATTCCAATCTGAGCTTGTCGGTCGAATGAAGTTTTCAATATCGAAATGGAAACCGCGGCATGAAACACTTAGCTAAATGGTTTACAGGTTACTGCTGAATGTTTACGCGCGAAATTCAAACATATATTTTGAGGCCACAGTGCATATTGCCGGTTGCAGTGTTCTAGTTTGAGATTGTTTTGATGTTAAAGAGTTAGCACGTAATGAAATGATAGGAATAATTATTCCTCTCCTCAATTCCGCCACTTCTTGACAATAGGTTACCGAACAGTTGTTCAAGAAAATCCTAATTTGAAGTTTAATTTATCGATTGCGTAATAAAACGGTAATATATGAACAATATTTTGTTTTTTTTTATTTTATTTTATTATGAATTACGACCATTTAGTCTACAACACTGTGTATTAACGGTTAAGTTATTAAGTCGTTAAATACATGCTTTTAATTACTGAATGAGTTATATTTTCCTGTCGGATATTGTATTAGTTTTTTTAAACTTACTTCTACGATACCTTTTTAATAACAAATGACAATCATACTGTATTTTACGAAGATTTATCGGATTTTTATTTATACGTCACTGAATTTGTCCAGTGGACTAGACAACTCTTATCTAGCAAGGAATTATAAAAGACCACATTTACCACTTTAAATTTAAAATAAACTACGTTACTTTATCTCGCTGCGCTATGTACAAGTGCAGCGGGAAGTGAAATAAATTAAGCTGCTGTGTACAACGTGCCCGTATTTTCTGTAATTTGCAACACCTTTATCTTACATCATCTGAGCCGACGGTAAATTTTACATACTCTCACATGAATAACTTCGCTATTATCCTGGTAGTATTTTCAATAACTTGCTGATGATTTGCTGCTGAAAAATTTTGTTTTTTATTAGATATTAGGTCCTTACATATGAAATTGGCGTTTTTCGTACTGGCCACTTTAATCACAAATTTCTCCTCTTTGGAAGGAATTCCAAATTCAAATTTGTACAGCTATAGACTCATGTATTTGTGCTTCGGTGATAGTCATTCATTTGTTTTTTTTCTTCTGTTTTTTTCTGTTTGCGTCACTCATTTTACAAAATGGAAAACTTAAAATATAGCATTATTTACGAGTACGAGTTCCGCCGTGGCACTAGTGCTGCGGAAACAACTCGAAGGGTGAATGATGTGTATGGCGGTCGTGTTGCAAAAGAAAACACAGTTCGTTTTTGGTTCCAACGTTTTCGTTCTGGAAATTTCGACCTGCAGAACAAGCCCCGTGGACGGCCTGAGGCTCAAGTTGATAATGAAGAGTTGAAGGCTATTGTGGAAGCGGATCCATCGCAAACCACGTCCGAGTTAGCTGCAGGCTGCGATGTTAGTGATAAAACTGTTTTAATTCACTTGAAGCAAATTGGGAAGATTAAAAAGCTTGAAAGGTGGGTACCTCACGAATTGACTGAAGCAAACCGGCAAACGCGCGTCGACTGCTGCGTTACATTACTAAACCGGCACAATAATGAAGGTATTTTAAACCGAATCATTACCTGTGATAAAAAATGGGTTCTTTACGATAATCGGAAGCGCTCAGCGCAATGGTTGGATCCTGGCCAGCCAGCCAAATCCTGCCCCAAGCGAAAATTAACCCCAAAAAAGTTACTTGTAAGCGTTTGGTGGACTAGTGCTGGTATTGTTCATTACAATTTTCTCAAATCTGGCCAGACTATTACGGCTGATGTCTATTGTCAGCAATTGCAAACCATGATGGAAAAGCTAGCGGCTAAACAACCTAGGCTGGTCAATCGCTCCACGCCACTGCTGCTTCACGACAACGCTAGACCACACACTGCGCAACAGACGGCTACTAAATTAGTAGAGCTTCAATTGGAAAGTCTAAGACATCCTCCGTACTCCCCGGACCTTGCTCCAACAGATTACCATTTTTTTCGAAATTTGGATAACTTCTTGCAAGGGAAAAAATTCAACTCCGATGGGGCAGTCCAAATCGCCTTCAAAGATTTTATTGATTCCCGTCCGACTGGTTTTTTTAGTAAAGGAATCAATGAACTACCTATGAGATGGCAAAAGTGCATAGAAAATAATGGTTCATACTTTGATTAATTAAATATATTATATTAAAAAATATTCGACTTTTTGTTCCTCCCATACAAAACGCCAATTTCATATGTAAGGACCTAATATTTCTACTTGTGTGTTTTTATAGCAGAAACTGGCCAACGAACAAGTAGGTCACCTGATAGTAACTGATCTTCACTGCCTGTAAACACCATTTTTAAGTTAAAGAATCATAGTTGCGTTGCCGCCCTTTAAGGAAAGGAATATTCACCGTATAAAACGCAACAGCAAGCTGCCAATTCACGTCGGTTTACTGTGAGATTCTGTCACTAACCCGGTCAAGACGACTTATTCGTACTGTAGATAAAAGTGCCGACAGGCTTGCTCTGCCACTTTAAAAAGTACTTTTAACTTTTTTTTGTCACCATTCTTTGTAATGTAGTAGTTATTATATTAGTATTTTGTTCATAGTTCGAAGTCAGCAAGCATGTCTGATTATTGGTGTATAATCAAACGCTCATTTTTATGGATCATTATAGTATTTTTTTATATATATTAAAAATGCTATAATGATTTTTTATATATAAAAAAATACTATGTACGAGCATTACAAATCTCACCTGCATTATAGGATTTAAGGATCCTCTAAATGCTTTACATTAAGATACGAGAATAGCTAAGGATATCCCAAAATCAATGTGATAGTATTATCTACAACTCGTGGCTTTAGATTTCCGTTTGGTGGAACAATTTTTAGTAATTTCACTAGTTTCACTAGTACTTTTACAAGTACTTCAAGGAACACAACAGAACTAGTAAGCATTACTCGTATTGTGCTTCAGCAGCAAAGTGTGTAAGCAGTAGCAATAACGTAGTAGTGATAGTTTTCTTATTTTATTTCTTCTTCAGGCGCGCCCTCACATACGAGGTACCTTCTACCTAACAAAAGTTCTACACGATAAATCCATATTGAATCTTAAAGTCAAACAACAAATTCTTTTACGTTGTAAGTTACTAACAAAACACTCCAGTAATCATATCTTTGCCGATGCGTGGTGCCATTCAAAATTCCGAACGCTTCAATAGAAATCAGTCACTGGCGAATCCCTAAAGGTAACATAACCAGCTTACGGCCAACGGTGATGGTGTCCACTTGGGAATTATTAACAACCCGCCACCATTCCTTTTTGATTCGAAATTTTATTCATTGATGCATAGAGTTCAGAATCGAATGGAATGGCGTCCTGGAATTTCTGGAACTAGAATCTGTTCAACCAACACTCCGTGTACATGCCTCCTCGCAAATTGTCCACACAAATAGTCCCTTGGTAAGTTTTGGTTACGTCAGAGTTCAGAAGATTGTCTAACGATTGTTTTTTATTGTTAATAATAAGCTCACACCTGTATCTCCGAAGGGGTATGCAAATGTGCAACTAGTGCACTGTCTACTCACGGTTCGCTGCGCTTATTTAATCCTCTATCCTATGATGTTAAGTGGCGAGCTTATCGCCACACCGGGTACAAACTAAAAAATCGTACACCACCGTCCAATGTCGAATATTTCGAAATAAAAATTCTAACATCAATTTTAATTACCCGACCTTGAGGCTTGAATGCAGGACCTTACCGGTCTACATAAATCATTATAGACTTTTTTCGGCCGCTCCTTAAATCGGTTTGTTAATAAATTATTTTATTCTTTTGCTAATAACATATATAATAACTGTCATAATTTGCTCTCAAATAATAAT
Organism: Amorpha juglandis; assembly: GCA_949126905.1. Classification (NCBI taxonomy): domain Eukaryota; kingdom Metazoa; phylum Arthropoda; class Insecta; order Lepidoptera; family Sphingidae; genus Amorpha; species Amorpha juglandis. The sequence continues at coordinate 9,894,722 of OX421365.1, forward strand.
AACTATCACCTTTATTGTGAGATGATAGATCACATAACAGACAGGCCAAGTTATTAATGGCTAAAACAAGTTTATGGGTTGATAATGCTAGAAGATTCTAGCCTTCTAATATAGCCATGGTTAATCCAAACTAATTACTAGCAACACCTTGATTGCCAATAAAGTTGAGCACCATAGCGGTAAATTCATAAGTAACTGAAGACAGTCTGAGTGCGCCAGCCCGAACAACAGTTTCAAATTTCTATTACACGCCCCCGAACCAATTGTAGATGTTGCCGTTTAACTTTTTCAATTTCACAGCGAAATTGGCCAGTCCACCTCATGCCCTCGCTTATTAAAAACGAAACTGCGATAATGGAATGTTCCCACTTGAAATTAAAAACTTTATTGCTGTGTAAATCACGCGAAACCGCTGTGATTTCGCGCGAACAAGATTTACCGGGAAATACCTGTAAAGCCTTAATTTATCAGTTGTGAAACTCCGAACAAATTTCATTGAAACTGCAATACGTAAACAAATATTGGTTAACATTAATTTGCGTACATTTTATCACAGTTGCCTGGACTGGTTCGTTGTAAGGTTGTTATTGTGACCATAAACAACGCAATGCAAACTCTGAAGCTTTTAGCAGATATGTAGGATTTGTTCCCTACCATGTTTGAACGACAAACTCCGGAACTACGAACTGTTTTAATACTGTTAGAGTAATAACTATGTGTAATACACTGAGTATTAGCTAAGTAGTGATATGAACTCTGGTATGCAAATTTGTTCTCCGAGTGCTCCATCTTTACTTGGAACCTAATTTAGGAAATATTCACTTTGCTTTTACTACGTTTTAAAAGTTTCTGGCCAACTGTCTGAGCTCTTTAATAGAAAAAAAAATACAAATACCTGGATAGCCATTATATTGTCTTAGACAGCCTCTGTGGCGCAGTGGGCCAGTAGCCGGCTGTGAAGCAAGAGGCCGTGGGTTCGATTCCCGCACCGAGACAAATGCTCATGCGATCCACCAATATTTGTTTCGGGTCTGGGTGTTATGGGACCGCAAGTCCCTCGTAGTTTCTGATACCCACGATACAGGTTAACAGTGTGTGGTCAGGACTATGTGTGTGACTGAAATACACCCAGTATTTAAAAAAAAAAAATAATTTAATATACATAATAATATACTCATAACTTTATATATTATACTCTGCTATACAAACAAGACCTGTCACTTACAAAGATCGGTTTTATGTAAGCAAGAAAAATTATTTTGCGTACTTTTAGTTCTCTACCACTGAAATCACTATCACTGAAAAAAATATTAAAATTTAAATTTTAATAAACTACTTAAAAAGTTATCTACGTTTTCACAATATTAATGAAAAAATAAACATATTATTTTCGTATCGTGATCGTATTGTTAACTATGCTCCACAAATATTGCACCTAGAACGCCCCCTTACAGAGGTCAAATCTAAAATTACTTTACGTGTACTATCTTTGATAAAAAATAATTATATGATTATTTCTAAAACCTTCAATACAACGCAACATCTCAATCTATAAAAGAAAACATGAAACTTGTTCACTAATATTTCTTGATATATTAGTGTTATACATAATGGAGCAGTTTTTATTCCCCACAGAACACATCAATTAGTAACACATGCCACTAGCTTTAGATTTTAGGAGGTGCCGAGGGTAATCCTCGCAACTTATATAGGCACCGTCCAGGGACCTCACACCGATATACAATAACTGGATGGTTTTGATTAACTTATATATTTATTTATTTTCATTTATAAATGCAATAATTAGCATTTCTTAATTATAGCGGATGAAAGCAAAACATACCTAACATAACACTTAACCTGGCTATTTAAAAGGAAATCTGTTAACTATTTGAATTGTGAATCTTCTGGTTCACAAACAAAAAGAGATCACGAAAATGCTGGAAATCAGTCATCTACTATGACGAAGCATTGATATTTTTTAAACAACTAAATATCTCGTCATTCAATAGCAGTAGCTCGTCTATCCGCATTCACATGATGGTAAACATCTCTCCTGCCCATAATCAGTAGCGAGACCACCAACCAGAACACTTGCAGGCCTTTACAAAGTACAGCATAGATATATAGATAGAATATTATTTATGGCACCCCAAATAAAGTAAGAAAAGATAAGAATAGATGGATATTATTATTCTTATAACATAAGAATAATAAAAAAATAAAAATCATACAGTAAAGGTGATACGATAGACAGTTTTATCGCAGACAGCGATTTCTTCCAGATAACCTCAGCTGCACTCATTATCCCTAGGCATAGGAAAGTCTCGTATGACCCAGTAATTTTACTTATAAATAACATCGAATAGTCCTACTTCCTTCTATCTTATTAAAATTATAAATATGAAAGTATGGATGTTCGTAAGTTTGTGAACTTTGATGTTTGTTACAATTCTTGACGGGTGAATGGATGTGGCTGAAATTTTGCATACAAGCAGACCATAACCTCGAGTAGGACATAGGATACTTTTTATCCCGGACAAAAACATTCGCGCGAACAGACGAAACAGACAACGACAGAACCGACGAAACCGTGAACAAAATTTAGGAGACTAATAACTAAAGAACAATAAAATATTTAACAGCATTCTACGAGTAAATTGTATCCATTTTTACAATCCCCAAAAAACAGCATAAAATAACTACTAAATCTTTACCACACCAATACTGGTACAATTCATTCCAACCAAATTGAGTCAACCAGTCACTTCAATAGACGGCTATCTCCTAAAATGGCAGGTTAAAGGCGACTTATTAAAACGGTCGCTTTAAAATATGTCACGTTAGGGCGCCGCCGGCGTATAAATAATGTCTGGCGGTCGACGCGGCTGGGATGAGACCAGGGAGGTGTTGCTGTGGATATACGCCAGTAGCCAGATTAAATAGAGAGGATATGACTGTTTTTATCATGTTAAAATTTATGTGATGTCAAATGTAGTGCAGGAAAATAGTCAAGCCAAAGTGTTCTGCCAACAAGCTAATATAAATCAATATAAACGTCTTTGTATAACCGATATTTGTGTCTTTTCTGTGGGCACGAACTGTCAACTTCATTTTTTTTTTTTTTATACGCACACATGGTAATTTTGGGGTTGTAGCATAGAGAATTGTTCATGAGAAACGGAGATCACTTACCATCAGGTGATTCTCTTGCTCCTGTGCTGACCCTAGCTACAAAAACATTCCATTTACTTTCACACAGGGCATTCAAATAAAGCGTACATATTCATGTATACAACATTCACATTATACATTCTATTCAGGAAAATTCCCTGTTACGATGTTTATTTATACATGTGTGTATCTGGTCATATAGATTGCGATACGCATATTTACTAGGCCAGGGAAATGTTTTGCTGACATGCATTTTCTCCCCCTCTATAAATATGCATTCGAATATTTGGACCGTATCATCCTTATTTATACATTTGCAGTTGCTTTGATGTATCAATGTTGAATACTAAAAAGTAACTTAATATTGTATTTCATATGTATTTGTCAAGCCTTATTTTGAGTTAAACTTAGTTTAAAACGAACTAACTTAGTTTAGACTTAATTTAAATCAAAATTAATGCAGCAATTAAATAAAATTAGATTCCTCTTTAAGCTAGTGAAAACCCAAAATCGATTTAGTAGTTTCACGTGATTAGAGAATAATGCTATACATAACACAAGGACAAGAAAATAAAAATTATGCCGGCTAAGAAATATTATCAAAAATATAGGTACAGACTATTGACTCAAGTCTGTTAATGAACTTAATAATACATTGTATTACAAGAAGAAATTCACATCACCAACATGTTGTCAACAACATGTCACCACCACAACACCAAAAACTACAACATCAAGTCTTTATACAGTGGTTTAAAGTTTTGCATACGGGTTTCTTTTTATTATTTAGTTGTGACACTACCAAGTTGTACAAAAATATACCATACGATCGGTTACATTCATTCGGTTGTATCCACATAAATAATCATGAAATATTACTATTTTAATTCATAAAATATTACTATTTTTATCTCTCCCCTCGCTTTCGTGTATATACCTAGCATTATTTTTATTCTAATGAGACGTCCAGTGCGATGACATAAATTATACGCTTCGGCAATGTTCGGTTTCTACAAATTAATACGAATATGCGATGAATGCCCGGCCATCCGAGCCCGGTTAATGAAAAATAAATACACATTAAGGCCGCGGACTCGAAGTCAGCGGCAAGCGGTGGCGGCGCGGGTGCCGCGCGTTCAAATGCATAGATTTAAAAGGACCCGGTCTCGAAAGCAGCGGCGCGGCGCGGGCGCGAGGAGCGACGTTCGAGCGGCGCGCGCCAAATGAGCGGCAACTGTATTCAATGTACTCTGTGGGCAACTGCGCGTCTGCATTGACGTAATGCTGTGTATTTTCAAAATGCCCGCCGACGTGGTGGAGCAAATTATTTCAATGATTTTTTATATGGAACATAATATTCACATCAATTTCGTTCGCGAAAAGACACTAATTTCTCATAGTACAACACTACGCCGCTCTAGCCCCGCGCGATCTGCCCGCTGACTTCGAGACCGGGTCGCTGCTGCACCCGCGCCGCCGCCGCCGCCGCCCCGCACCCGCTGACTTCGAATCTGCGGCCTAACAGGTCCGTATTGGGTCATCATCACCATAGATAGGTATTTATGGAAAAACACAAAGATTGCCGAAGCGCATAATTTAAATCGGAATACTATAATTAGATGGGCAAGCGATCCATACAAATCGTACGCAGCACCGAGGCGACACGAGTGCTATCAATGGCCACGGGGTGAAACCACCGCTCTCAGAATTTACACCGAGCCCCCAACATTACATAAAATTCGATCCGCACTAGAATTATGTTAGATAATATTATTTTGGCTTCTTATAATATGTGCCAATGTCTTTCTTCATATAAGTCTTTATTAAGAGAGCCCGTTTCAAACTTAATCGCAGTAGGTATCGTTTGTTATACTGTAAAATATGATTTATTGGTTACTGATTATGTTTTTAATACATTATGAACGTTACTTTTAAACGTTACTTATGAATTTATTAGTTACAAACTTTTTGCCTTTCTTCTCCCCCTTTCCTCTTCATCTAAATGGGACTTAACGTTTGATTAAGATTTTGCTTAATTAACACGATATAACATTAAAACATTATGTGTACTGAAAACATAGGTGGTAGATCCACCGTATGCAGGAGGGCTGGGTTGGTATCATCACTACGTCTATTTCTGCCGCCAAGCAACACTGTGTAATAAGCACTATAGTGTTTTAATTTGAAGAACATCAAAACAAGTAAAATTACTGAGCATTATGAGACTTAACATCTTATGTCTTGGGGTGCCGAGCGAAGTCCTGTGCCATGCAATGCTGTGTACTTCCTAGTTCCGTGTGGTATTGCTTATATTTATAGATAGGCTTACCACCGCTTACCATCAGGCGAACAACCTGCTCGTCTCGTCATTCAAACTAATAAAAAACAACCTCAAACCTACTTCGTACGTATATATAATTTAAAATTGGAAACAATAAAACAAATACTGGCATAAACGCTATACGCAGTTTGCAAGTCGGTTGACAAGTTTTATATGATTTATAAAAGTAAATACGTTCCCCGGTGGCATTCAGACGTAAACTGTTTATGTGAGTAGACAGCCAGGTACGTACATAAAGATAAAAAGTTTAATGTTGTTTGTAGGATCGCAGTGAGACTGTAATGTGCATTCGTCTGAAAAACGAGCCGAGTCACTCGCTGCCCGGCCCGCTCCTGCAGTGACCACCGCCAGGGCTGAACAATATAAATAAATAATAAATACACCTAACAGTCACATACATAGTCCTGACCCCACACTAAGATACGAGTCTTGTGACGTGGGTATCAGGAACTACGAGAGACTTTCGGTCTCACAACACCCGGACCCCAAGACAAATATCTGTGGATCACACAAATGTTTGTCTCGGTGCGGGGATCGAACCCGCGGCCTCTCGTTTCACAGCCGGCTACTCGCCCGCTGCACCACGGAGGCTGTCATGGATGGATGATAATATATATTCCTCAATTGTCAGCAGTTTGGGTATGTCATGTTCGCTATAATGTCTGTGCTTACGGCGGTGTCGTGTGCCGAGTTGGACACTTCCCTGTAACACGGTTGAGAGGGCCGATAGCTGGCACATGCGTCATGCTCGTAGATGGGTACTGCTAGTGTGAACTGGTATACTCAGACTATTATTGCTTTAACCTTTATCATATTTCATACATTTTCATACATATTGCTAATTTATTCATCAAACTCGTGAGGATCACGTAAAAATTATTATAATTTCAATATTTTATTTTATAACGTTCTTTAGTGGCAGAAATAGAGTTACTTTCACTTTAATAAATTATTTTTCAATGTAGTGCAAATATTGTAAATCAGTTTAGAAAAGAGCATCGTTAAAGTTTCTTGCTCGTTCTTTAACCATACAGCATTCCGAACTGGTGGTAGAGTTAACATTTTACTGAATCTAAATGATTGTTGACATATTAAGGATTCTTTAAATATTTTGATTTGATTTGATTGATATATCCTTTATAAAAATTACATGTATTTTTGTGGCATCCACAAATAATGTGCCATAGTACTTAATAGTTATTATAAAATTCATTCTGTACAATATTATGTAGGTACCTACCTAAACCTATAGTCCAAACCCAAATCCTTGCGTATTTTGCATTATAACTAAAATGTACAAAAGTACCATAAACTACTATCGTTTTGAATAAGTCCTCTAAGCAGTGACCTAAAATAACTTATTAGAAATTTACGAAACACTGTTAACATTTATAAAACCTAGACAGTCTGTCAAGTATATGCAGGGGAACAATATAAATAATTTGAATAAGAAACCAACCTTTTCTTGTAAGCTGACAACCCTAAAAGGCTATCTTAAGTGCACAACAGCAGCTCGTTCCTTGACGGCGATACACTGGACTTCTTTCCTACAGAGAAAGAATATGCAGCGACGAATATGCACAGGAATTTCACCCTACTATCAACCCAAATAAAGTTCACAATCCAATCAATGAAAAGCCTCGGCAAATGGACAAGCAAAAATGGACTAAAGGTGAGATAAATAAACGGCAAAACGGCTTAATTTTCCCTGTGCAATGAAATCTACGGCAAAGCGTGTTGTTGATTAGACGATGTTAGGTGGACACTGCGGGAAAATAAACCAATTTGGAGAGAATGTATTTGTTAATTGAATAACTGATACTGGAAACCTTATTTTTATTAAGTTTAATATTTCAGGACGAAATAAGTTGTCTCCGAAACTTATTGAGACAGGCATGTGGTAATTCCTTCATATAAGACAGGCCGTCTGGGTAGGTTGATACCTATGGACAATGCGATGGCCCGCATAGTCCATTTTTGCCGCTATGCAACAGCGTATAAGCACTGTTTAATTTCTGTTTGAAGGACACTGAAACCCGTTAAATTACTGGACATAACGAGGCTTAATATATTATCTCTCGAGATAACCAATATAGGCAGGGCCATGCAGAGCTTCGTAATTCAAAGTACAGAGTTCTCTTGGTGTTGCTTCTGTTTATAGACAGGCATGGCGTTTACCATTAAGCGAGCGACCTAAACGTTTCGACAATCAGACGAATAAAAAAAACATTTATCAAAGGACTTGTACGTTTTAATGGGGAGCGGTTTTTTTTTTAAAATAAGCACAATATAATTTATAACAACGTATTTATCATGCTTCTTTATAAATACTATTTATTAATATAGGCCCTCACGAGTCGGACTGAACAGAAATCTTCCGACAAATTGGAAGACATAATGGGCAATTCTCTATAGAAATTTCAAACTTAAATAAAGACAAGAACTAAACAAGACTCGCAAAATAACTTTCGAAAGCAAGTCTGATGATGCTGTGGATTATGGCAAGTTTTTGCCACCCAGAATAATTACTCGGGATAGTCCTTACGAAGTTCAAAGCCACAGTTTTATGTTAACTCGTTAAAATTCTATAGCGTTATTTGAATTTCGAAACGAGTTTGCTAGCTTTTTTCCTTTATTAAAATACGGTTTTAAAGTGCCTAGTTTATATTGTGGCTTCTTCATCCGTCTTTTACGGTGCTCGAGTCTCGGCTCTTTGTGGAATTAATAGACACATTTGATTTTATATTTTATAATGCTACTCATAGTGCTGCTTTCAATTACTGGTGGTTACTTATAGTGATGCCAAATTGAAATAACTTTACTATGTTTAATGTATGATGTATTATAGCGAGATGCCTTTTATATCTAAGTCTTTAAGGTACACGAATACATACTACTAACTTACAATTTTAATTAATCTTCTTCTTCCACGTTCCCTTTTCCTACTCGCAGTGAGGTTGGCGCAACATGCGTTTAACGCAATATATGTTATAGTTTTAGTATATAAAACGACCCCATCGTAAAATAATAATAATCTCCAAGGCGGGATACTTCATCATTTAACAACATATTATACATAAAGTACACGCCTAACATTCAATATAGTCTCAAATACCAATGTAGCTTTATGAAACAATTGCTAGGTCTAATGACACACAAGGCTACAAGGCTCGATGGCTCTTGCGGACAGCATAATAATGTTGATTAAGTTGAACTGTCCGACTTAATTGATGCTGTGTCGCCCCTATACATACATACAGCGGCGCAAACAATGCAAATTCACTCTGGTATACTCGTATACAAGCCCATTGGATCCGGTGGATAATGTACAATCATCGTATATAAGTTGGCTTCAAACGAGTATCGTTGGAGATAGTGCTAATGATTTTAGATCACATTATATGTAATTTTTCCACCGTCGTCGCGTCGCCATTAGCTATAACTGCCAGTCGTAGTAAACATCCCTATATGTTTCCCTAAATGTTTATGTGAAAACATACATATACAGGGTTATTTTTAAAACACCAGCAACCTCGCAGGGGTAGATACCTAAGGTTATAAGCTACTACTTTTGTTCTACGACTTTTGATAATTTGTTAGATTTTATTTTCATACAAAAATAAGTATTCATTTAATTTCCGTCTTGAATGTTACCTACACGCATCGCAGATTACGTAAGCAAACACGCGAAGCGTGGGGAACCGGGCTAGCGTTGAAGGTCATCGCCCGAGCCAGCTGAGCGGCGCCTTTGAGTCGCGCGCGCACGCCGAACGCTACGAAGAAAAATACGACACAACAAAAACTTGTAAAATCATTTTTTTTTAAATATATTGAGTTATATACAAACTCGTAGAACAAAAGTTGTTCCGTATGGGGTCAGCTATCTGGTCCTGCGAGGTTGCTGGTGTTTTAAAAATAACCCTGTATATACAAGTTTAGGCTCGTATGCACGTGCAGCTAGTGCAACCACAGTTTGTCTAGCTTATTATCATCCCATAATGGCATACACGAGTGCCTAACATATGGTGCACAAATTCCAATCCAATTCCAATTTTCAATGTGTGATTTTTCACATAACAAAACTCAGACTAATTGGGTTTAGCCAATCTGGAATCCCAGGATTTTACCAGTACTCAGTTTAAGTAAGCCAATGAGGCGATATTCTGCAGGTAACCACATAAATTCTCTATATGGCAAAAAAGCTTCTTTCTACCAAGAGCACGCGCTATACAAATGTCTACATCGAAACATGACATCAATACCGGTTAATCAGTGCTCATCACACAGCCCTATTCACCCGTAGGCTGTAAAAGGGTTGAATGTGAAACCAAATGGTTCCAGGCAGTGCACTGTACGTGATTCAATACTAATTGCGGGTTGCCGGCTCCCGGCTCCCAGCACTATCTCCCGTCGTTTTACTGCGGTTAGCCGATATTGGCCTCTCCGCCGTTGCTGTAAACTAGTAAACAATAATACACGCACTTGGAAATTTCCAATGGATGCGCTCCATTAGATTTTCGGAGAATAGACTGGTATAGATGGTGAAAACATATGCGATATAATGCGGGATATTCTTTCGCTAATTAATGAGTATAAATGTTTATAATACGGTAAATATGTTGGAAATTTACATGAAACGCCACAGCTCTATTTTTCCAAATCATTAGGATCTATCCTTTATCACAAATATGACTATTATTGCTAATGAGCTATCAAGCTTATCAATAGTATAACACGCAGAAGTTAACTAGGCACCTCGGTGTAATGACGTCATAGGAATGTACTAACTGCATAAAAAAATCAAGTACCCTTATAAGACCCATCGATACAAGTTATTGTGATTGCGAATGTGGATGGGCACGTTTTCAAGCGAAGTTCACGGGCGCGGGTTCGCGTGCGTACCTTCTAAATTGTTTACTAAAATATGTTTTGCCTCATTCTCACTCTGACAGATGACAAATGTGTGACTGACGCTAAACATATAATAATTAATCAATAGATACCTATTCAGCGTTTATCAATAAGGGGGTTAAATGTAGGTATATTTTTTGGTAACAGTTCTATATCCATAAAAATGACAATAATAACAACGAAAAAAACACGAAGGAGGCGCGTGCGTAACGGTAGTATTTAATTTACTGACCGTAATGACGCGTCGAGGGCGAGAGCGGTAGGCGGTGGGGTGTGGTGGGAGGGGACGCGCATTCCACTGAGGTGCCAAGTTGATTTCTGTGTGTTATAGGTAGTAGAATGATTGGTGCGCCGGGCAATAATTGATGAAGTCGCCGTACCGCATGACGAGAACCTCATTAAAGCCAAAAAAGACGATATTTTCAACTATCTAGATCTGCGTCACGATAGTTATTAGGTATACATTTTCAAAGGCTCTCTATTGATGGTTGAGTCAAAAGCCAGTTACAGGAGGAAGTAAATTGGGCTCGGCCGGCATAAAGAGGAGGTCCCTCAATTCGGTCCTAAAAAACGATGGCCCGGTTTTTGCGCCTGGCCATTGGAGGGTGATATTTATACTATCAAAAGATTTTATAAAATGTTATTTCTTAGAAAAATCTTCATAAAATTAAGAGCACTGTTCTTATTAATTATTAATATTTATACATGTTGCAAAACAGATAATAAATTAATAAATAAATACACCCAACAGTCACACACATAGTCCTGACCCCACAGTAAGATACCAGTCTTGTGTCGTGGGTATCAGGAACCACGGGAGACTTTCGGTGTCACAACACCCAGACCCCGAGACAAATATCTGTGGATCACACAAATGTTTGTCTCGGTGCGGGGATCGAACCCGCACCTACTAGTAGTCTAGTCTAGTCTCTGTCTAAGAAAGTTATTAGGTAACTTAGTAGTTCGAAACAAATATTTGTGGATCACACATTTGTCTCGGTGCGGGAATCTAAACTAATTTACAAGCAGGGTACTTTTAACAACCAAATACCTACTATCAACCAATTCATCAATAAATAAATCGTAAAATATTCTGGATAATATCTCATTCATTGTTGCGGAAACTCTTGAAAATCATTACTAAATTTTAACTCTTGTTCGACTTCACTCTTCAATTAATCTAGAGGTTAAAATGTTACGAAAACTGAACTGTGCCTATACATTATTGTGAGAGTAAAATCAGCCATGCGCTCGTAACAGAACAGACATGTGCCATTTGCAATCAATTTCTGCCACAGTTGCGACCATAGACTAGACATACACACTCGATTTTTGTGTTTACTTTGAAATATTTATTTACATTTTTATTAGCCAATGTAGGTGGTTAATGCAGGTGTCATATGATTATAATAATGTTCTTTGCTAATCTTTGAGGACCTTATAATAAATGTTGTATATATTTTGTGTAGTTACGTAATGTTTAGTTCTGCCTTTGCCGACCTAAAATTCCACTCGACCCGTCCAATGCAAAACGGGGCATCACTTTATATAAGTTATGCAGTGATTACTAACAGACCTACGAGCGAATACTGAAACGCTACTCAACTGTCTGACGTCTAACGGTAATTTTCATCCAATTTTGACAGCTAAAAGGGCCTAAACATGTTTAAAACGATCTTAAATGCTTGCAAAGCGCTTCAATATCAGAATGACAGCCTCCGTGGCGCTATTGGTGAGGAGTCGGCTTTGAAACGAGATACTGCGGGCTGGATCTCCGCACCAAGACAAATGTTTGTGTGATCCACAAAAATTACATATAATAATTTACACATATAATTACATATTATTTAATTTGTACGTTTTCGCATGACTCCGACATACGACTTTTTTTTGTTACAAAGAATTTTCCCGATATAATATAAACCAATAGTCGGAGTTCGACACAAAATAAAACAGTCTCGACGTGCACAGGGTGAAGTGAAATACAAAATTACCAAGTTTGATGGAGTAATCGTGTCTGAGGATCACGATAACGCCGGCAAGCTTCGCTCTAAGTTATTTACAGAGCCTTAATCTCCGAGGTTACGTCCATTTCCCAGGAAATATTTACACTATGACTTAAATTTCCTATTTATTGCCCGTTAAAACACTTTCAAGACGGTTTTAATACAAAGAAATAAAAATTCTTAGTTACTATACCAACTTTATTTAACATCATCTATAAATCTCAGCTTAAATTGCTTTAAAATGAACTCGAACTACACAATATAAAATACAACACTTGGTTATGCGTAATAATAAACATAAGTAATTACCTAGTTACTCGCATGGAGTTTATCTGTTATTAATCTACAAGCAAAATAAAATTATATTAATAATTGCAAGTCGTCTGCAGACCAATTCAAAAATATCTCAACTTAGACAACAATATCTCAGGATTTCGGTGATGTCTTCGTCACATAATTTTGCATCATTGTGGAATATTACAAAAACTGTATTAATGGTATTTATTATGTACGCCTGAACTTATTTCTCTTTTGTATTAACTTGTTTAACAAATATATTTTAGGCAAATATTTAGGTTAAGTATAAATTAGGAAGTAAATATGTCCTGAAATCCTACGGTCAGTAATTTGGCTTGTAAGGGGAAAATATCGGCATTGAAATGTAAAATTACTTCGGGCTAAAAAGGTTACTCTAATAATAACATTATTATTTCTATAATAACATCATGTTTATTCACACAAACATGCACAGGTAATCTTAAAGCACCTGTTATTGCTTATCTAAGCTTGGAGTAAATTAAAAAACTAATATGGATATTGAAATCACTTTTTCTTGCCTTTCTTGTCTTTTTTACTAGCTTTGACTGGCGGTGGAGGCGGCGGCAGCGGGGGCGTCGGTGGCAATTGTTTATCCGGCCATAATCTACTCATGTACTCCACCACACCTGTTCGATTTTTTAATAATACATGTTTTTTTTTCTATAACAGAAGTAGGCAAACAAGCAAATCGGTCACCTGATAGTAAGTGAACCCATGAACATCCACAATACCTGAAGAATCATGTACGCGTTGCTGATCTTAAAGGAAAGGAATTATTAATGGATTGGAATAGGGAAGTGGATCTGGACCTCTAGTATCTCACTTACTGTACGAAACACAACAGCAAGCTGCTAGTTCACGTCGATTTTTTGTGAAACATTGGTAACAACCAGAACGAGCCGAACAATTTATATGGTAGACAAAAGTCTCTATAGCGTGGCTCTATCACTTTCGTATAGCAATAGAGAAGTTTCAAGAATGGTACAACAGATCATACCTATTTATTGAATTACACTAGATACTTGATTCATTAAAAACAGTGTTCCATATTAATTTCAACTCGATACCTGAAACTGTTTCTGTGAAAATTAGTCTTGACAGAATCAAAAGATACAGTAGATATGGACAACGAAGTGATCCTATTAAGATTCCTAGTCCCATTTTGAGGTAAAGAACTTTTTAAAGTGACTTACTAACCTGGAAGGTTAATAGTCTTCGCCCCCTTATCAGTAGGCCGTCCGGGGAAAAGATTGGCCAGCTCCTCGATCAGTTCAATTTCAATGCAAACCCCAGCTACTACCAAATTTTTGTGCAACTGTCGGATCTGAATGTCTGGCCCTTCGTTTGTTTTCTGCGTACTCAAGAAGAACAATCTACAAGTATAGTAACAGAATTAGCTATTTTATAAACCAAATTACTCATAGCTAAGTTGATGGTACTTCTTGATCATGTTATAATCAAAGATTAGATATAAATCGCGCATTTTTTAATATTATTTACAACTGTTTCCCTAACATTTTTGAATTAAATAAGATTAATCACTCCATAAACGATTATTAAAACTACAACAGTGCAGTGCTCAGTAGGACCAATCCTTATATATTACATGTAGAAACACACTAACGCAATATCCAGCTTGCACTTCTTGCTGGCTCTTGCGCTCAGGAAGTCGATCCTCTTCATCACGATTAACCTCATGTCAGGCATGCCGAGGGTGTAGTTTTTAGTAACTGGACCGTGGGTAATGTGGGTTTTGGTACGGAAAGGCAGTTTAAGTATTTCTCCCTTTTCCTAAGAAAAAACCAGGACTAGTTAGATTTTACCGATGAAAGTAACCCTCATGTTTATCATAGCAATTTTTCAAAAATAAAAAAATAACACCAACTCTGCATTATATACTGTCCCACTGCCTGGCCACAAGTCTCTTCTACTAATGAGAGGAGTTAGGCCTTAGGCTTAGTACCCTCGTTAACCTAATACGGGTTAATAGACATCACATACCTTCGAAATTCTTATCACAAATGATCAGGTGTAGACGTTTCCTAACGATGTTTGCTGCTAACGTTCTATTGTGCAAAAATTAACAGTGAATACACATATAACTTCTAAAAGTCAGAGGTATCCGCGAATCAGACTAAGTCACAACTAATTCCTAAGAATATACATTTTTAAAAAGTCTTACTGTGATGAACTCTTTAGAAACAATAATATTATCCATCAATAGGTTCCTAATTTTAACCGCCTTCTGTCTCAGAGTAGAGAGTATTTTCAAAGCATCGGCTGGACACAGGGGATTGTTAGATATATCCAATGTTACCAAACCAGTGGCGTTTGGAAGTCTTAAGGCGATGGCTTTCGCTGCAGCTGTCGACAATCTAGAAAGCAAAAAGTATAAATAGTATCCCAGAGGAGGTGACCTCTCTACAGAGATTGACGGCAGGCAGACGACAGGTCATCAAAACCACAAGTTAAATCTTTGTGTACAAGTATTAAAAAGAACGTTGTGCTGACCCCACTGCGAGTGGGATACGGCTAGGTAGAAAACGAGGAGGAGTAACCCGTTTTAAGCCACTAAACGATTTGAAAAATCCAGCCTTGATTTTATTGTATTCTGTCTTACTTTCTCTCGATCTCTCTCCATCTTTTCTTCTTAGCTGATAACAAGAAACCAAGCAAGAACTGTGGTCTATTTTTACATCAAACAACATAATATAACATACTTATTGTTACTTAAATCCAATATTTTCAGTGTCGACACAGTCAGCAGTTTCCGCAGCGGAACTCCGACGGTGAGTCCGTTCCAGGACAAATTCACCTCATTTAGCGCCTTGTTGTCACCCAGTATCCGTATCAACGGATTCGCACCTTAGCGAACGTACAAATTAAAAAAAAATATTTCTCGTGTAATGTTGCAGATTGTATATTTTATTTATTGTATCTCACCATTTACGTATCTATATTTTTTTTTTCGTAGTTTTCCAAATAATTATCTTTAACATAATTAATTTATTCTAAAACTACTTATGCTTAGTATGTGTTACTTCTCACCTTGTGCTGGATACATTCTATTCCACGAGACGTCAAGATTAGTCACCTTGTTGTTGATTTCAAATGCTTCAGCGAGGGCGACGGCTCCATCGACCCCCAGGTCATTGTAACTTAGATTCAACCTTAAATTTACTCAATATTTAGTCAATGCAGTGCCAGCATACATAATCCTGGACCTTGAACTTTGACGCCCAGAGTTGAATTTCAAAATCGGGAAGCAATTTGTGTTAGTTAATTTAACACAAGGGTATTGAACTGCTGGAATTAGATCCTCTAGCTGGGACTTCAGCCAGTTCGGTCTTAAAAATAAATCCTGTCTGCACCATGTCCAAAAATAATGGAATGAGTTAAGGGGCAAGGGAAAAACGATAATGAATAAGTTGATGACTTTTTATAACAGATATTTTACCAGTCGCTATTCATTCAAAGTGATCTGACCGCAAAGGACGAATTACTCATTAAATTTTAATTTCCATAATTAATTTTTCTGTAAAACACTTTTCATATTTACCGTCTAACAACAGCTCCTTTTATTATCTGGGTGGTGAGATATTTTAAGCCAGCGTCTTTTATATCGTTTCTAGACAAATCGAGCAGGTCTAATGAACGTTTCGAAAGCATGACAACAAGATTTCTTACACCTTCAGTGAGTAGTCTGTTTAAAGACAAATACAAAATATTAAATCAGAGAATGAATAAGAGAGTCTAGAACTGTTGTTTTTTAAATTGCTCAGCAATACATTGACAACATAATAATTACAAAACATTATATAGCAACTAACAGCATGAATGGGCTGGCTCGTCCGGATCGTTACCACTGTCTCACAGAAAACCGACGTAAAGTAGCGGCTTGCTGCTGCGTTTCGTACGGTGAGTGAGATAACCGGAAGCCCAAATCCCCTCCCCTTCCCAATCCCTTATTATCCCTTTCCTTTAAGGTCGGCAACGCGCCCATGACTCTTCTGGTGGTGGGCGTACATGGGCGGTGGAGATCACTTACCATCAGGTGACCCACTTGCTCGTTTGCTGGCCTATGCTATAAAAAAAAAAAAAAAAAAAAATAACATACAGTGTTATTTTGACACCCTGTTACTAAATGAAACCACATATTCGTCATCGCCTCTGCTTACCTTGTACCAAACATGAGGCTTGAGCTTGTAGTAGTTTTGCCAAAAAACGTGATTTAAGTTTTGAGCCTTTTAAATCACGCTGTACGGTTTTTGCACTTAACTCTATTAAATAAAATGTCACAGCTGACGATGTTATTATAAAACACAAACGCTTAAGAAGGGCAACTTCATACATATGAAAATACGTCTCAGACTCACAAAGACGACACATTCACTGAAAAAGTTGCGACAGTATTACTTAGTTCATTGATAATGACAAAACGTAAAAAAAATGTGTTTGGGAAATGCACATATCTATAAATAGGTAACACAAATTTGACTAAAAACAAATAATCATTATTAAAGTTACAAGATTCGATTTTACTTAGGATTTTATTACATTTCATAGGGTAATCTAATATTTATTTAATTCCTAAATTACTATTTTGCGCCGTTTGCCTTCTGTACGCTTCGGGTTTTTATAAAGCGGGCACATTAACCTTGACGGTATAAAGCCCGCAATACATGCTGCCGAGTGATGACTAACACCAACGTATAGATAGTATTTTTGGGTATCAGGATAGTATCGTGGGTATCAGCAACTACGAGAGACTTTTGGTCTCACAACACCCAGCCCGGGATCTGGGTTTGTTTCGGGAAACAAATATTTGTGGTTCACATAAACATTTGTCTCGGTCCAGGGATCGAACCCGCGACCTTTCGCTTCACAGCCGGCTACTCGATTGGTTTTCGATAAACTTGCCGAACGTCTAGGCACTAGCGCTTGCCTTGTATTAATTTACCTACACTCATGTTGGCCTAAGCTCGTCCGACATGTAATCCATGCTTAATGGTAATGTATGTGTGTGTGTCTCATTCATTCGATGACGGGTGTGTATGTTGAGTTTTATATGTGTGTGCGCGCGTATACAGACTGTTTAAAATTAATCTAATGTTAACGGCATTTAATTTGTTAGGAAATATTATTTTTTTATTTTGCCTTTAATAAGAAAGTGTCTTAGCTCAAAGTACTTGTATTAACGAACACTACACATGGTTTCATTTAAGTATAGGGTGTCAAAATGACACTGTATATTATAAATCCTTATTATAAATCTATTAACTCCACAGTATTAAAATATTTTATTAGCACAATTCCACTCTCAATTAAACCACAGGAAATATACACACTTGCAACTGCGTAAAACCAACTCCCGCAAGGCGAAGCTCTCTCCCAGCATCTGTCCAAGGTGGTAGCACGCATCGAGACTCAAAAAACTGCCGGTGAGGTCCAATCTCTTCACATACTTATTGTTTGTTAAAGCCATAGCCATTGCCCTCACTCCCACTGGATTCACGGCGTAGTACTAATGATGAAATTAAAAATAAATAATTTTGACCAATTTTGACCAATCAGTTACCTAAAAGTGTGTCTGACAAATATCAATTTAAATCGTAGATATTGGACGGTATCTGACATGTTTTATAGAAAATAAATAAAGCTAAGCATTAAAAGAGAGACAGATCTAATTGTATCATGTCCCAATTAGAACAAAAACATTCTGGCTAACACTGAAACGAGCTTAAAGGGAACTAGATATCGTCACATACGTTCAAAAAACTAACTGATGAACGTTCATAATAAGCTGTCCATTTGATTCAAAATACGTGAGAAAATTCTAGTACAGTTATAAAAGTTAAAGTCACTATCATAATATAATAACAATACTAGTCCTGTGTTATACACATCCCACTGCTGGATACTAGCCTCCTCTACTAAATGAGAGGAGTTAGTCTTTAATCCACAACGCTGGTCTAATGTGGGTTAGCAGACTTATCATACCTTCGAAATTTCTCAGGTATGCAGGTTTCACGATGATTAACAAAATACACACATAATTTAGAAAAGTCAGAGGGGCATGCTCTCGGCGCTGGTTTCGAACCTGCGACTCTCCTCTCAACAGTCCGTAGCACTCCACACTGATCTATCGCTGCGTCTATCATGCACCACTGCATTGTGATTTTTTAATTTTAACGACAGTAAAGAACTAATAATATCTACCTTCAAATCAATAGCCTCCTTAAGTAAACCTCTGTAGAACTCTCTCACCGGAACTACGTTCATCTCGTCGCACAAAGCCAAATACAACTCTTGACCATCGTAATCGTGCACTTTCTGCGGCACTGTAAATGGATCCAACGACTGTGCCACTATTACTTTGTGGTTACTTTTTATTATTTTACAAAACCTTCAATTAGGTAGTTGAAAGTGACCCAAGCAATTATTAACAAACTAAGACCACAAGCGTTGTCTTTTTCATGGTATTATTACGTAGTACTAATAGATATTACGTGACCGGCTATTAATTAACGTCCTACGTCGCTACCTTAGATCGTTTCTTGTAAACAGTTTGAGTATTTCCGTATAAATTATGGACCGGCGTAGCACTCATCTGCATTGAACCCGTTGATAGTTTCTTTGATTATTTGCATTAGAGCGACAAAAACAAACCTTACTAATATAAATAAGTAAATAAAGCCAAGAGTCATATATTCCGGACCCATATTACAAGTTTTATGTCGTGTGTATCAGAATCTACCATGGACTTACAACCCCACAATACCAAGAGCCGAAAAATATAGAGGGATCAGACAAACATTTGTCGTAGTGCGGAGAACGAACCCGCGTTTTATTTCACAGCCAATTTGCCCAATACGCCACGAAGAAAGTAAAGAATAATTAAACGGACTGATTACCTGGATGCAACAAAGCTTCAGTAATACCCGGGTCTTTAATAGCAGGGTAGTTATAATAAATATGCCGTAAAATCGAGCTATCTGAGAGCTGGATATACTTGGTGCATATCTCTCCACTACCAGGATCGTACAGGCCTTCTTCGTAGGCTACCCTTTTAGGATTATCAGAAGTATGCCGTATGATCAGGGACGACCACTCTTCCATGGGCGGTTCTTCTGAGGATAAAGACTCTACATGCTGGTAGAGGACTTTCACAGATTTACTAACCATAACATTTGAAGACATGATTAAGTGTATTGAAATATTTATAATGATTAATTTTGTTTTATATTTTTTTTGTAATTAAAGCTCAAGTTATATTCTGTTGGACATATTTATTACTCTTTTGATGGTAGAGAGTATTATGTTCTTTGCTTTGGATCCAAGTTTGTAAGGTTATTGCTGACGTTTACGTCAATATTTGAAAATTCATACAATTTGACGTATCTATAACGTCAGTTCTTTTGGAGCGTAGCAAGTTTTAAAGTTGTATTCTTTAGTTTTATTGCGAAGAGTATTGCTTATTTTATTCTCAGTTCAGTTCAGTTCTTGTTTATATGGCGTTTGGGATGTTGCCAATCCACAATTCTGTTCTCTTTGCTGATTGTTATTTTGACAGATTTGACTTTTGATTGAACACATGTCCTCACTGCTCAATATTCAGCCTGTATTTTAAAAAAGGTTTTCCAATGCTAACTGTGGCCTATCTTTATCTTGTGCTTTATCACTGTCACTTACTAATGTTATATTCTCTTTGCAACTTACTGCAGCTGCTCTTAAAGCGAGTACCTACCTATTTAGGCTGACCGGGGAAAACATCGGCTATTTCATCAATCAGACCCATTTCTATGGGAACACCAGCTGCCTTAAAACTTTTGTACAATTTTCTGGTTTGGATGTATGGTCCTTCGTTTGTTTTCAGCGCTCTCAAGAAATACAACCTATACGTGGAGTAGTGGAAGAGTGAACATTTAACCAAACACACGACTTATTACATCTATAGGCATATCCGAAGCAACAGTAAAGTAATTGCTATAATAACATTATTTTATAACTGATGTGTAAAAGCCGCCTATATTACAAGATATTTGGCAGTAAGTCGAAACCTACGCCTTTTTCTTTACTGAAAATTTCCAGACATCTGTTACACTATTATTGCATATAATTCAGAAGAAATTAATTATATTATACTACTGAATCCCGAGACGAGTGGATCGCTCGTCTGATGAGAAGCGTCACGCCTGCCCATAAAAAATAGCATATATTACCACCCAGAATTTCAAATTCATAGTATGAATTATGACTTGGTTTAAAATAGGTGCCTATGTATCTTTCAAAAACTCAATATTATTTTTTGTTTTATATAAATCATATCATCATCTATACTAATAATAAAGCTGTAGAGTTTGATTGTTTGTTTGTTTGAACGCGCTAATCTCAGGAACTACTGGTGTGTTGGATAGTCCATTTATCGAGGAAGGCTTTAGGATATATAACATTACGCTGCGACCATTAGAAGCGAAGCATCAGTGAAAAATGTTGCAAAAACGGGGAAAATTATTCATATTTGAAGGCTTCCGTTGCTAAGCTACCCAAATAATATTATTTGAAGGCTTCCGTTGCTAAGCTACCCAAATCTATACTAATATTATAAAGCTGTAGAGTTTGATTATTTGTTTGTTTGTTTGATCACGTGGGCGGAGCCGCGAGCAAAAGCTAGTCATATATAAATCATGGCATCTTGTTGTCGCCTAATGTTTTTATCAATAGGTTTGCACCTCAATAAGTGACAAATTTAAAAGAATCAAGTAATTTATGAGAATACGATTTTGGTTTAGTACTACTACTACATGATACATTAACACGTGTAGGCGGCTCTTGTTATGTTTTACGCTTGATAAAAAAATTCTCGATTAAAGTTTTGCATTATTTACCTACTCCATTGGGTTTTTTTAACATTATTTAAGACGGCAATTGAAACACGAAACCTTATAACTAAATTTACACAAAGCAACCTTCCCAGCTCCCGTCACTAAATCACATCAAAAACAACCCGTGGAGTTGGGCGCGACATTTTTTATCAATTTTTTCCAGGAAAACTTAATATGATATATATAAAAAAGGCAAGACGCACGTCGCACATGTTGAAAATAAAACGGCACAAAGCCTAACCCGTGTACTGTTTAATATTTATGAGAGCAACTCGCAGGCCCTCGCGATTCGTATGAAATAGCCAACAGAAAGTTTCAGCCGGTGAACGCTTATAAAACGATCGCGAGCAGTGTTCACTACGCCTCAACAATTTTATCGTTATCTCATCACATTACCGATAACACAATAGAGTCCGTTGTGATGCAAAACGCTCTAATAGTGTAGTGCATAGCAGTTGTAGTATTATGGTGTAGTTTTAGGGAATTCCCTACCTCAAGAAATGTAAAATTATTATTAAAATCCTAAAAAGTCCTAATGGCCTATAATCAGCTCACGTTGAACAAAATTATGAATCATTGGTCAATAATCATGATATGATTTTACGCATTTATTTTTGTATAATTCGTTTCACCCTTTGCACCTAAAAGTATTATTCCATTGGTTCAATCATTTTAAGGGTTCTAAAAAGTTGATGTTAAAACATAGGACAAAACTCGTGGGTCAAAATTTACGCCGATTTTAACATTTATCCATATGAAAATACACTAGCCAAACAGAACTAAATCCTAACAAACGTGGACCAAAACTAATTCGAAATATCGTTTTCAAACGATTATCAACGGGGCATCAAATGGAGATGAAAGTTATCACTGCAAACAGAACATGATTTCAAATAGAACTGGCTGGCTGAGGGTGCAAAAACACCATGTGGCGTGCAATATCGGGCCATGCAAACATTTGCGCAAGCCAGTCGCTGTACAAATGGCGGGATGAGTTTTCACATGCCTGTCTGCCTTTAAACAAACGCGTTTTACTGTAGGAATATGTACAAGGGCCTTAGCACCCCTCGATTTGTTTGCGTATTGGTAATAAGGTATTAAGTATGGGAATGTCTGTGATGTGATAAACAGCAAAACAACCTGCTAGTGCTTTTGTGTTGTCTTTGTTTTTCATTTCGCTGTGCTACATTGCTCCAATATCGTGTCTATGCAATAAGTAATATCTAAACAATTGAATAAGAATATATCCTTAATCCTGAGGTCTAGTTGACCGTAATAATTTATTTCGGCTGCATTAAACACACCTAATCATCACCATAAAAAGCCGTAAATGCATAGATGGACGTAGACAGAGGCGTAGACAGTGCTTCTTTGCGATAACAGTGTTATCTCGAATGTCCGAGATATTTGATTCTCACACTTAGGCAAACGTTTGTGTGATCATCAAATATGTTTCAGGTCTGGGTCGTCGCTCGAAAGCGAATATTTGTTTTTGATACGTTGTTGTGGAGCAAACGACCCGCATAAATATGTATTCAGCTTTATAGGTAACTTTATTAAAATACGGTGGTAGCCGCGCGAATTATATTACCCTACTAAAGTTAGTCACGATCCACGGTGACTAGATGTCGTTCAAACTAAATGGTGGCGGAAAACGTAAAGAGCGCGTGAAACTCATTATATGGAACATTAATAAATTACTTATATAGGAATATGGAACTTTAGAGAATCCAAATATCAGCTGCATTAAACGTGTGCCTTCATAATGCTCGTTAAGTAACATTTCTGTGCGACTATTGTATACTTACACTGTACTACTACAATCAACATTGCCTTTTTATTAAATTGTGCAGCAGTGTTCACATGATAACTCGCTTGATTCTTGATTTCGCTTCTTCTTCTTCTTTCACGCCTTTTGTCCGAAGTAAAAATAAAGCGTGACATTAAGAAGAAGCTTTGGCCAACTGTGGAACATCAATGACTGAAATAAATAATACCATATCGAAGCGGATCTAAATGGCAGTTTTATTTTTCATTTTTCCGGCAAGACGTTTGGTATAAAATAAGCTATTTTCCCAGTGGATAAACACGTCGCCGAGATGTTCGCACCATCAGTTTCCCTTCAGCCTGATCTCGTATGGCTCAGTTAACTGCCATGTAATGGTGTTTTTATGATTTCTCCCCTAACATCAACGTTGTTGTGATACAGTGGGTGTGAGTGCAGTAACGCAATTTTATGACATGAAGATATTGATGGTGGTATGACTGTTAATTTATTGCATTATTTACTTTTTTTAACATTATAAATTTCTCATCATCAGCGGATGTTTTCGATCGATTATTTACCCAGTTGTTTGGGTCTTGTATTCTTTTGTTTTATTGTAATATTTAATTGCTTTTGCGAAACTCTTTTCAGGATTATGCAGTCTTTGTTTACACTGTCTATGGCAGATAAGTGCACTAAAGTAGTGTCTATTTAACTTTTTAGAGTATATACATATCAGTTCTGTCTTTAAATATATTTGAATCAAGAGCAGTTTCTATAACACTCGGAACTTTATTATTATTAAGATCCTATAACAATGAGATACAATGGCAATCTGATCTGCTACTTGTTTATTGACTGTGTTAGAAAACTCCGTTGTTTCAGCCACGTGATTTATTTGCACATTGGCAAATATATGAGGTGTTTAGAGACGCGGGATCTTGTGGCGTTTTAACGGAACGGGAAAATATAGCGACGGATAACAAAAATAAGAGGAATGCTTTTTAACAACCTCTTATTCTCTACTTATGAGTTATCGAGAGCAAAGAATTTTAAACATATATTGGTATAATAATTTAGGTAATTTTATCTTCGTTTATTCTCATTTGCGATATTTTCATAAAGTAGCGGCGCGACTGTGTTTAAATCTCGTGATTTATGGATTTTACTGGTGGTAGGATATTTATATCCGCCCGGATAGCGACAACTGTACACATGGTGTTAAGGCCTGCCATGGTGACCCACATTATATGTGTGGATTGCGTTCTAG
The DNA here is from genome assembly GCA_949126905.1 of Amorpha juglandis. Lineage (NCBI taxonomy): Eukaryota > Metazoa > Arthropoda > Insecta > Lepidoptera > Sphingidae > Amorpha > Amorpha juglandis. The sequence continues at coordinate 9,919,392 of OX421365.1, forward strand.
GATCAGACAGTGTATATCCGGTTCCCCCAAGGGACTTGCGACAGGACTTGATGGTTGGTTGGGACGAGTATTGGGGTACATCCTTGTGCCTGCATCGGTCATCCGCCTCTCCGGTCGCAGGCCTCTTGATTTGCTTCTTTCCTCTTCGCAGTGTGAAAAGGCATTTATACAGACCAGTATGATTCTGGTGACCACCGATAAACTCGTTGTTTGTCGGTAGTCGCTGGTTTTTTTTTTTTGGACTGCGCTGTACTGTTTGATTAGTTTATTGTTGAATGTTTAGTATGAATTGTGTTGGGCGGATGCGGTGTACTAAATGACTAGTTGTATGACTAGTGATTCTTTTAGGTATATTTTGTGTGAATTGATTTTGTGTACTGTTTACAAATACGGTATCTCCTAAAACTTTGCTGAGTATGGCTGAGGACTGGGGCTGCCTGCTTTTGTAAGATACTGATGTTAATTTTGATATTTATTTTTATTTATATATCTTTTTTTTAGATACCAAAATTTTTTTTAGGAGATTTAGCTACAGTTCTCGTCACCCCTATTGCTCTTGGAATAACTGTCGCTTATGTTTTCCATACACTGGTCACTGCAGTTTTTAGGTGATGATACTTGCGCAACTTTTCTATTTCTTTATATTCTACGCTATATTTATATATTATTTTTCTTTATTATTCTATTCTATATTATATTTTGTTATTTTCCTTTTTGATCTCTGAACTAAAAATCCAAAGTAAATCAATACATAACACCAAACAGTCACACCCATAATTTGATCCTCATGATCGAACCCTCAGCCTCTAGATTTTTTTTGTAGAATAGGCCGGCAAACGAGCAAGTGGGTCACCTGATGGTAAGTGATCTCCACCGCCCATGTACGCCCACCACCAGAAAAATGATAGGCACGTTGTCGAACTTAAAGGAAAGGGATAATAACGCAGCTGTAAGCCGCTACTTTACGTCGGTTTTCTGTGAGACAGTGGTAACGACCCGGTCGAGCCAACCCATTCATGCTGTAGACAAAACTGTCTACAGCGTGGCTCTACCACTCAAAAGTCGTCATCAAAAGTCATCTCATTTACAGTCGGGCTACACAGGCATTTATCAAATCATTACAGTAACATCCCCTAAGTCTTTTTTATCAAAGTTAACATCTCAAACACGTACAAAGTTCACTTCACACCTATCGAGACGTCTACACGGTTTTAAAAGAAATCATAATAGAAAGAGTCGCCCGCAAATCGCTTTAGAATCCAGTAACACCCACACAAGGCATTGTGCTAACCACGTAACGAGCTTTGGTTATAATAGAGTTTTAGCTATGAACGGTAAATTATAAAGAACCATTGTAGAATGAGTTTATGTAGAGTGAGCATTACTTGGTGGTAGGTAGGTACGCGAATAACCCATTTGGTTACGTATCATGGTTTTGTTTATTTGTTGACAAAAAAAATTTGAAATTACGTACTGGGTATTATGAAAGTTTAACATCTTAAGTTTCGGGGTGATCAGTGCAGTGCAGTGCCATACAATTCTTTTACAATTCAAAAATCTGTATTTGCTTCTGCAAAGTTGTTTATCATCCTTGGGTTTATCATCATTAATGCAATCTGCAATGTGGATTCATTTATATGTGACAGAGCCAAGCTGTATATAGTTTTATCTAGTGCATGGATGGGTCTACCGGATGGTTATCACTGCCTCACAGATTGACATCCCCCTTTCCTTCAAGGGCGACAAGGAGTCCATGGTTCTTGTGATAATATGGGTGTTCAAGGACGGTGGAAATTACATACAATCAGGTGACTTGTTTGTTGGCGACCCTCTGCTCTATTAAAAAAAGTAGGTAAGTTTTAGTCGAATATTAGATAATAAACAAATATTATAATTCGGATATTTAATATGATTAATCATTTTCTAGTATCGTTTTTAACAGTATAATTAGGCCTATGATCTATAAGAAAAATATTTTCGTTACTAGGTACGAGTCAGCTATGTCTATACTAGTATTTTGGCCTATTATTATATTAGCACTGGTAAATAATAAATTCCACTCTATACGTTATAATTAGAGCCCGCACTGTCCCTTCAATATATTGTGATTACAGTGACATTTGTAGACGTAAAATACGTGGGCCACGATCGGAGTGCGGAGTTGCTTCGGCAAAAACTCTTTTGTTAACGACCGCCCACATTTCACACGAATCGAACACCCTGCGAAGGTGGCTCATAAATAACTGAGCAGGTATGCCAGCACGATCCTTCTCTGTGTCTCTCTTGCCGATAATTTATATAAGTACGAATCTAAAAAAATGTATCGGTTACTTTTATTTTCTCCATTCACTGTACCTAGACCAACAGCGAGACAATGCGTTTCTTCAATGTGGTTGTTCTAAGCATAAAAATCCTATATACTTCTACCATAAACTAATAAACTAAAGATTACCAATGTCAATAATAAGATAATCAATACATAGTATAAAACAAAATCGCTTTCCGGGCCTGTCTGTCTATTTGTCCGCTTATTTCTCCTAAACTATGTAACGGATTTAGATGCCGTTTTCACTATCATTTAGAGAATTTATTTGGAAACAGGGCAGTAACATACCTGTGGTGAAACCGACAGGGCCGGATTCAGCTATATAAAGGTCCCTAGGCAATGCATGTCTCGGGGTGTCACATTGGCTCTTTAAAGGGTGGGTGGGGGCTGTTTTAGACAAAGACTTTTACGAATGCAGAGCCGCGTGCAAAAGCTAATTCTAAATATAAATAGTCCATCCCTAGGCGAGCGCAAAATGCGGTGGTCCGCTGCCCGTTCGTCATCCGCCCTCTTTGTCGGCATCCGCTCTCGATTTGTTTTGATTTGATTCTTCTGATGGTGGGCGTACTTGGGCGGTGGGGATCACTTACCATCAGGTGACCCACTTGCTCGTTTGCCGGCCTATGCTATATAAAAAGAAGCTACATTTGCGACTTCAACGTTGTGAAAACGAGTCCGCCGCGCGTCATCCGTAGCTCCGCTCGCGCTATCACTTGATGTTCACCTTTTTACAGACAATAAAAACGGAGGAGCTGCTCAAATCATGTTTGGTGTCGATCATTGGCTATTAAATGGCACGGACTCATAATTGTTTAATTAAATTTTTAGCTTATTTTAATGTGTCGGTTTTATTTCTTGTTATAAACTTTTCTTGCATCGTGCATATTTCCAGAACAAGTTGAAAGTTGTATGCTCTTCATACAAGAAATGTAAAAGTACATGTAGTTTGTCAAAGGAAAACAAATGCAGGAATATACTTGGTAGGAGTAACTACAAAAAGTCCGTTGCGTTGTAAACTGAACCATGTAACAAACAATGTAGCATTGCATTGTGCACAGGGAAATACAAATTTAGATTATAAAACTTTAAACAAGCGGTAACCGTAATAAGAAAACGACTTTTCGAAACAAACTCCACCTCAATAAAAGTCTTTGTATAAACACTAGTTTTTATTGGGGGAAATTTACTTTCCATCGTAACATAACTCTCCGTGAAACGCACGCCATTCGAATCCTAAAAGTTAAATAAACAAATACATCCAACAATTACGCACACAGTCCTGACCCCACAGTAAGATACAAGCCTTGTATAGTGGGTATCAGGAACTACGAGAGACTTTCGGTCTCACAACACCCATTTATCATGAGTTAAAATGCATGTTGCGCCGACCCCACTGAGAGTGGAATAGGGGATAGAAGAAGAATATTAACACTCAGAGGCATCTTTACCGGGTGTGGTGTGTGTGCGGTGCACACGGGCGCAGCGTTCTAGGGGGGCGCCGGCCGAGCTTCACTCACAGTTCACACGCTGGTCGGGCATTTTCAAATGCACCTGCGCCCGTGTTATATGTTCTGTTTAAAAGATCCGTTTCACATAATATCTTTAAAAAATGCGCGAAACTAACTAATTTACCTACCCAAGGTCAGGATAGCCGCCTTACACGTGTCAGCGGTGCTTTTGAGAGCGGCACGGTCAAAGATGAATGATTGCACACGGGCGCTACATGGGCTAGAGACGCCTCTGACAACACTACCATTACAGACTAATTCAACTCTCTCCTCCCAAAAACAAAAGGGGTTGTGAGTAGGTATTTCGAAAATTATGATTCATATTGTGTCTCACTATTATACACGAGTGTAAAAAAACGTTTCCCTGTTTTTTCCAATTTTCCGACTTCCCTTTGCAATTCATACAAAAATCCAATAGGAAAATCTCTTTCAGTTTTTCAAAAATTTTAATATTTTCTGGACTTAGTTTACTAGTTTAGGAATTAAGTGAAATATGAGATCACCCGCACTATCAGAATTCCCGCCAAAAACAGACGTATACATTGTACTCGCTGAGTGAGCTGCATAAAATGGCGGACCTCACCGAAAATTGGCCGCAAGATAGTCCCAGTGTGGCTAGTAACCGAAATTTTATCATACTCACAATAATGAAATGATTTTTAATCTTTTTTTGTAGCCTGTAAAATCTGTTGTGTATTAATGAGATAAATATATTTCTTCATCGATTTTCTTCACATAATACTTTTCTTTTTAATCATTGCAGACAGCCTACCCGCTGTCAATTGCTGCCAATTCTCGCACGTGACATGATAAGAACTCCCAAGAACTCCTGATATGGGCGAATTATGCCAAGTTTTGTGATTTTGTTAAACTCACTTGTGGAAAGACATAAGTCATAACGAAATCCGCGAGCATTTTTTGCTTAAAGAAGGTTTACATTATAACTGTTTTTATATAACCAGACAATCATTTTCAAAAAGTGATAAAATTGACGATATCAAAAAGGAACAAATTTTTTTTTGGTACCTCATCACCTCAAAACCTCAACCTTTTTGTAAGACTTGCCCAGTGTTGCCATATGTACCAGTAGATTTGACGTAACTTTGACTAATTTTTAAATCTGCCACCTACAATATTCTTAAATTACGGTGTATGAAAGTTATCGTATTTTTTCAAACTAAATCTAAAGCTGGTATCCAGACCAAAGACACATTTTTATTTTTTATTTTAAAAGCAAATTATGTAGAAAACACCCCCTTTAAACGAAACCGATCCCACAACCAAAAACAACTACAATAGTAACGATGATATTTACCTGGTTTTGGGGGTAAACAAACAAATATCCTCATCAAACTTTGCAACACTTTTAGATCCAGTTTATGCTTGGAGAAGAAATTGCAAAAAAAGTAAGACCCACTATCTTACCGAAAACCAAACGCTAAGTGACAGCTTACTGTTGCGTTTCGTATGATAAGTGACATTTTCGGGGGCTCAAATACTCCCCTCACTTTCTTCATCCCTTTTCCTTTCCCTAAAGGCCGGCAGCCGAAAAAAAAATCTAATCTTTGTTGCAGGTAAATCAAATTAATCAAAATCCACTATAATGTGCATTTACTTCAAGAGATAACCAAATTTGTTTAGGGAATATTGTCATTACCCCAGTCTAATGCAGTGTGAAAGGATATTTAGTTCGTATATGATATTAAAACCAAAAAGCGGAATGAATTGTTATCGGATACTATAAACGGCTATAAGGCAAAGCAAGCAATTAAAAAGGGCAACAATACTTGGTATGACTTTGAACCATCTTTGAACCAATCAATGTTATGGTTAAAAAATGAATGCTTGTATAATTAAATAAAAAATATCGTCAATTTAAGTCATTGAAAATAACACTGAATAAAATATAAAATAAATTAAATGCAGCTTGTTATTAATAAAAGCCACAACGCAGGAATATTTTACCTTAAATTTACCGTATTTTTTTAAGCTGGATCGCCGTATTTCTGGTAATTTTGACCCACTGCACTGTGCACTTTAATATTATGTAATATTGTTTTAAGCATTTGGCTACAGTGGACTTACCGGAAAAAGCACTTATTTTTTCGACCTTGATCCACTGGTTTTTAAATAATAGTTGGCAGCTCTGAACCTAAAATGTCAAATTGCCAAGTGAAATTCGAACGAACAATAATTTAGGGATATATATTTTTTGAACATACATTTATTTCGTTTACATTTAGTTTTCACAGATATTACAATTAAAAAGTGATATATAGTGAAAATACTTTTTTTTATTGGTACACAAGAAGCAAATCCGCATCAGTTTTGACGTGCGTGTAGGTTAGTATATTGATGTGTAGCGAAAATACATTTTTCTCGTATTTTAATGACTTATTTACGTATAATTTTACGTAAAATGTGTTCGTCGCGTGCTTCCTTGTTGACACCAATCGATGTACGCGGCATGAAAGTGCTAAATCGTGGAAAATTCGTGCGTATTTTAGAAATACCAGCTTTAAAGGTCACAAAACAAAATTTGGCAAAGGTGACATCGTTGTGCAAGCCTTACTTCCTCAAAATGGAAAATTTCAAGCCGATCTGTGACGCGGAGTCAACCGAAGACGCTCCTTTCCATAAAAGTATACACCTCAACCCAGACAACATTTCTGAATGGACTGATATCTTAGAAGGAGATCGCAAGAAGATGGCCGAATCAGGTATCGACGAAAGTAATTTCTACAAAAAGAAAATACAGCTTACATATGACAATTGGACATATGACACAATTTTCAAAGCTGTTCTGCCTGAAAATGAAGAAATTGTGAGTGGTTTTTCACAAATTGGCCACATTATCCATCTCAATTTGAGAGACCATCTGCTTGATTATCGGTCACTTATTGGACAAGTTCTTGTAGACAAAGTGAAGTCTTGCAGAACTGTTGTGAATAAAAGCAATATCATTGATAACACATACCGCAACTTTAGTATGGAAGTGATTGGTGGAGAAGAAGACTTTTTTGTCACTGTCAAAGAAAACAACATTGTATTCCAATTTGATTTCTCAAAAGTCTACTGGAATCCCCGCTTGGGCACAGAACATGAAAGGATTTTGAGTTATTTGAAACAAGGTGATGTTTTATTTGACATCTTTTGTGGAGTCGGACCATTCTCACTGCCAGCAGCAAAACGTCAATGCACAGTTTTTGCAAATGATTTAAATCCCGAGTCCTTCAAATGGTTGAACCATACTGCCAATAATAATAAAATAAAACCTGCATTTTTCAAGTCTTATAATCAAGATGGAAAAGATTTTATTTGCACGGTATTTAAAGATTACATTCAAAACTTATGTGAAGGCAAGATTGATATTGATGAGTCAGCAAAAATTCATGTAACAATGAACTTACCAGCAATGGCTGTTGAGTTTTTGAAGTATTTTAAAGGATTAATCAAAGAGGATACAGTGAAGAATTTGAAGAATGAAATAATTATTTATGTATATTGTTTTGTTATTGGTGAGGACAATGTTGCTTCAGCAAAACAGTTGGTGATAGATAATATGGGATGTGAAGTAACAGATCAAATTGTAGATGTACAATATGTAAGAAATGTTGGACCAAAGAAGGAAATGATGCGTGTTTCTTTCAAATTAACAAGTGAAATACTATCAAATACTAATGACATAGATATAAGTGAACCTCCAAATAAGAAATTGTGTATTGAAAAGAGTGAATCATGACTTAATAATAATTGTACTGTTTAAATCAATAAACATTTTATACATCTTATTGTTATTTAATTTTCTTAATTGTAATATTAAATTCATGTAATTAATCATTATTATTAAATTTTTCCATATTATCATGAAGTTTGAAAAACTACAGCAATGTGAAAGCACATTTATCTTCGATTTTGAAGGACATTGTAGTAAGTGAAATCACTGGATATTATGTCTTAACACAAGCCTATTATGGATAAAAAACAGTACACATCTGAAATTAACAAGTGCAGTACAGTGGTATGGTGTGTTTTATGAATCCTCACCCCACATCACGTGGCTCTGTGACATGCTATCAAATTGACTGCATCAGTAAAGATCATCAATCGCTAATTGAGTGAGTTACATTTTCTATATGTATGGCATTTAAAATGATTATTAATTCAGGGTTGAAATGAAAATAACATTGTTTAGTTAATTAGCTTACTAATTAGGTACATAATTATATAAGGAAGGCTGAAATCTGCACCACACAGGGGATTGAGATGGGAAAAACAGACAGTTGTTTTCCAAAAGCGGATGATGTTTTTACGTTACATTATTATTATTTATTGTTAATGTCATTTAAAAGAGCTTAATATTCCAATCATAAACTATTCTCCTGTATGTTTTCATAAAACCAATACTTGGTGAGAAAATCATCAATATCAATTGATAGCCTCCATGGCGTAGTGGGTGAATAAACGTGAAGCGAGCGGCCGCGGGTTCAATTATCCCGCAAAAGGGACAAATGTTTGAGGTCTGGATATTATACATGTTTAAATAAGTGTACGGTCATGACTATGAGTGTGATTATTGGATGTATTTAATTATTTATTTAAAATGACTGTATCGAGCACCATACATCGTGTTATTTCTTACCAAATTTATGGCCTTAGCACTACTTAAATACCATTATTTAATTCTCACATAAATCAGTGCCCCGAACGTGTCTAAGCACCTAGCTACGTGGTCAAATTTGATTTTGTGAAAATAATTACTCATTGTCAATCACATATAAAAAGAGAAAATGCGAGTTGATGCACGCATTCATGACGTCATATGAAGGATATATTGTTTTAAAATGATACCCTAGTACTGCCACAACTGAATCAGCAACAAGTATCCGTGGTTATTTTCTCGTAATTAAATAAATCCTTTGTCCTAAGTAAAGTAAATCCTATGCCCCGTTTTACCGTTTGGACCCACTGTGTCGACTGAATTCCAATCAGTTCTCAATACTGAGAAAAGATGACTATAGTTTTGGACCTATCGCGAAGGAAATAATTTAATATTACTAATTATCTGCAGTACAATTATTCGTGTGGGTATTATTTGTTTCATCAATACCCTTGTTATCTGTACCACCTAACACCACCTCCAAGCATGATTGAAAACCTCTTGGAATACCACGCATGCTTGCCACAGGTCAAGAATCACTGCCTTCATCACGTGTGTGCGTATACAGACATAAACTTGTATATGTGATTTTATAATTCTTATCATGATAAATGTATCCGAGGTGTGATTTAGGTGTGAGGTAATATACTAAACGAGATATGATTTTTATATCGAAACGTGATTTATTATCAGTTATCACAAAATACGTGGGCTAGGAAAAGACGTCCGATTTTGTTTCCGACTGCCTGATCCTATTGGATCTAATTCACTGTATAAACAATACGTCCAGTTTTATTGACCTAATATGTAGAGTGCCCCTTCAGACAATTGGAGTTCGGACGCTGTTCCCGAGTCGTACGTCCCATCCGATAGCAGAATGGGATAACTATGCAGTGCATATTCAAATAAATGTATGGGAGAACATTCAGGTACTCTGATAGGACTATCGGATCCAATTATCGAAAAAAAAGTGGACGTCTATTCCTCGCCTTAATAGTAGGTACTACTTTATCAAATTAGTTGAGACGCAGATTCGTATTCGTATGTAACATTGACACCAAATAATTAGTAATAGATTGTAATTTATGAGCAACTATAAAATTGTTTTGTAAACATTATCTTAAATGTATGATTGGTAGGAAAATGAAACAATGTAAACTAAATTATGTATCCAATATAGATTGTTGAAAGACGTCCATCAACAAATTAACTTGTTATGGTGACCTTGTGATAAATTATTCCAATCAAATGCAAGTCATGTTTGATTTATTAGAGTCGAAATATTCAAACACATTGGGATTGCCAAAACTGGGATTTGAACCCAGGACTTCGCCGGAGCAAGTGATGATAAGTGATCTCCACTGCCCATGTACAACCACAATACCTCAAGAGTCATGGGCGCGTTGCCGACCTTAAAGAAAAGAGATAATTAAGGGATTAGGAAGGAGAAGGAGATTTGGGCCTCCGGATATCTTATTCACCGTACAAAACGCAACACAGAGGCAAGTACCCGGGGTAACCGGCCCATTCAAACAAAACTTTACCACTCAACAACTATCTACAGCGTGGCTCTACCACTCAACAACATTAGTTGACTAATTGGGAGTTCCATATTTTCTTACGAAATAAATATGCTTTTGTAGTACAACGTAACATGTGTATTCTTGCAGTATACACTTACTACTAATGTGCGGGACATTTATATGAAAAGGTCCTATGTCCATCCTGAACGTATTCGTGGTTTTATTTCCGGAATGGTTTCGATCCCAGCTTACAATCGTTTTATGTGAACACTTATCTGATCATTGAATACGAACTAAATGTCGAGCAGTATTAACAGCTGCTGTTAAGAAAAGCAGCCTTACAACCTTAAAACTATTGCAAGCATATATTATCATTACTCGCTGTGGTGATCTGCGATCATAGTGTTTCTATGTGTTCACCATTACCTTCCCTACACAAATTTTGTGAACATTATTTATACAAACACGGATAACCCTCGGTTGTAGGTATATTGATACCTCGTCAGTAGAGGGCTGGCCTCCCCGTATTATATGTGTGTGTTTATTTTTATGCTATTTTTTGGCGTAGATGTCATACTTATTATTATGGTTACTTGGTAGTATCGGTAGTATGTTTGTTCACCCAATAGCTGTACACCACACTCGCTAAAGCGACTGTGGCCAACTAGACTTGATACTGGGCCACGTTTTGGCCGTGCCCCACCATCACGAATATCCATGGATGGTAATCATCACGTACAATACGCTGGGCTGTCACTTTGCCTGCGCTCGAAACATTCGTGATTGAAATTGACCTACTCACTACTTTCCTATTGACTGTGGTATAAGAATCTATCATCAGAAACACTTTCACTAGCGACAGTACCTAGCGTTACAACGAAGAAACCAGAGGTTTACCTTTCGCTTTCATTTGAAATCGTAAGCAGTGGATATCTCGTGTTTCTTCTTCAATGGAAACTGACGTAAGTGTGAGCTCGTGAATTCATTGATGTATTTGTTTGAATTACTGTGTACGCTACTTGGTTTTTAAAGATTATATATGACGCGAGCAATTCGACCATGATGTACCTCGACACTGTTTACAGCAGGGTCAGGTCACGTCAAGTGGACCCCCCCTTTACCACTTGACGATAGAAAACTTATTAAAACATAATTATCGAAAGTAGTCATACCCAAAAATCATCCAGTGAAACAGTTTTTGGAAATTTTGATTTTAACACCATTTTTTTTAAATCAAAATTTTTGCTACTTAAAATTAAAAAATTAATTATAAAAAAGCTATAGAAGATAACTTAACGAAATTTTCAGCGATTATAGTGAAATATCTATAATTTCACTTAAAAATATTTTAAATATTTTTCTTAGCTATTAAGGCTATATAGATCGCTACAAATTACACAAGTATTTAATAAATAATCTTAACAATTCATTTTTTTTATTTTTTTATATTGTCAACTACATTTGTACAGAATAATTAAGGTATATGTATAAAAAACTATTATCGAGGAATGTATAAAAAAATATTTTTCCAACTGACTAATATTTTCAGATAAAAAACACTAAGCTTCACAATCAGTTTTCATTTGTTATTCATAAATATAAAACAAGTGAATTCCGGTAACTAGCGAAATTCATTTGTTTTTACTAGTTGCAATCCGTTAAATAAAAATGTGAAAATGATTTTCCCAATGTTAATGAGCTTAAGTTAGTGAATTATGATATTGAAGATAATGAAAATACAGATCCTTCTTATCAATGCGAAGTTGTAGATAATAAGTTAAAAGTCGGCAGAATAAATAAACCTTTATTGGAAGTAGGAGAGCCACCAGTAAAAATCAAACGATTATCAAGTGAGAATGAGTGCAAGAAAGTAATTAAAGCTGCTATTAGTAAATTGGGGAACGAAAATGACTCTCCTGATGATAGTGTTAAGACAAAATATCTAATAAATCATTTTAAAGTTGCTTTTGATCGAAAAACCAGTGGGAGGGATAAAAATGAGATTCTTCTGTATTTTTTTATGTTCATGTTTATTTGACAGCCTCCGTGGCGCAGCGGGCGAGTAGCCGGCTGTGAAACGAGAGGCCGCGGGTTCGATCCCCGCACCGAGACAAACATTTGTGTGATCCACAGATATTTGTTTTGATAATTTCAATTTGTTTATTTAAAAGTTAAAAAAAAATATGATAATAAACAAATGAAAGTTGCAAAATATTTTTAAGTGAAATTATAGATATTTCACTATAATCGCTGAAAATTTCGTTAAGTTATCTTCTATAGCTTTTTTATAATTATTTTTTTAATTTTAAGTAGCAAAAATTTTGATTAAAAAAAAAAATGGTGTTAACATCAATATTTCCAAAAACTGTTTCACGGGATGATTTTTGGGTATGACTACTTTCGATAATTATGTTTTAATAAGTTTTCTATCGTCAAGTGGTAAAGGGGGGGGGTCCACTTGACGTGATCTGACCCAGCATGAAAATAAATTTTGTGATCCACAAATATTTGTTTCGGATCTGGTTGTTTTCTTCTTTGTAAAGAGGTTGACTCAGACAGGTGGCCGGTCGTAAAAACTACACGCCAAATCTCTGTATAATATTATGTTAAAATAAAAAGCATGTTGCGCCGACCGATCCTACGGCGAGTGGAATAAGGACAGATGGAAGAAGAGGTTTTCATAGTGTCTTTAAGAGATAAACTTGTTTTCGCGGTTGCCTTATTTTAGGTATCTTGTACTTGTTGATGAATGTTCATCTCGAAATCTTTTACTGTGTGTGGTCCGACTCGCACTTGGCCGGTATTTTTTAACTGTAGATACGTTATTTTTAAAACAACTGTAGCATATATCATCTCTTTTGGTTTAAGGTCAAAACAACATGTGTTTTAAGCAAACTAAACAATTCTTTATCTCGACCTGACATTCGCTCGTTACATCGATTTAGATAATTTATTACCATTATTTTGTATAAGTGCCATAATTAAACATTGATAATAGAACTTCATATTATGTTCTGTGACATAACTGGGTTTAGTAGTATCTCGGCTGCAGACGAAACAGGCTCAATCTGCGAATAGTAATTTTGTGAAATATTTTCATTCGGTTCGAAATTTTGGTTTACTATAAAAATGAAGGTAAGTTCAAGTACCAGGCAATATTTTTATAATACAAAATTATTTTAGTCCAAACTTAGATCACAAATCTTATTCTAATTTCACAGTCGCATTACGCATCATGCAAATGGGTCACCGTAAGTGATCGTCGCCGCTCATGTGCACCTAATAATACCAGAAGAATCGTCGCGTCGCCAAAATATGTTGCTATCCTTTAAGTAAAGAAAGGACTCTGAACAAATTCGATATATTCTGGTTTAATAGTCTATCTGACATTTGCACACCTCAATTCTTATATTGATATTATATTATTGATAGACGACGTGTCGTGTATCATTTTTCCGTCATTAAATGGCTTCTAACTTATTTATTTTTGACTTCATTTATATAATTCTTTAGTTTATTGATTAATACAATAAAAATAATCGAGTCAAATACCATATTGATTAGAATACCATTATTGAAAGTTATGTCCTGTTATGTAAGTTATGTTATGTTCAGTAAAATAAAATATTAACGTTAAAGCTAACAGTCACTCGGTATTTGCTACGTATAATCTTTTACTACATTATTATCGCGTTAAATAGTTAACAAGAAAACAACTGAGGTAGAAAAATAAAAGCAACAAATTAGAAGTAAATACGTCTGGTAACATATTTTGCAATCGCATTATCGGAAACTGTCACTTTGGCAATCATTGTACGCAATACCTACATAATGTATTATTATTGTTATCCATATAAAATCATCTAAACCACAATAAACAGATGCAACAAACTTAAGTCCATGTGGAAAATGCTATCTGCCTTAATCATTTGATTGCTAACCACAAAGTTTGCGAATGGTCACTCATTGTTATTTCATATGGTATGTCTTCAAAATGAATAAAATGTATACCAATGTGTATAAACAATAGTTTAAGGGCTTTACTAATAAATGTTGTATACGAGTGTCATACTTATACAGTGTTTTGTCTCGCTTCTTCTTATAATAAATGTCACTCAACATAGCAAGACAAAGTATTGTATAACTATTACCAACATATACAATGTTTATTAGTAAGGGCTATAATATATAACTATTGACAGCCTCCGTGGCACAGCGGGCGAGTAACCACCTGTGAAGCGAGAGTCCGCGGGTTCGATCCCCGCACCGAGACAAATGTTTGTGTGATCCACAAATATTTGTCTCGGAGTCTGGGTGTTGTGAGACCGAAAGTCTCTCGTAGTTCCTGATACTCACGACACAAGACTCGTATCTTACTGTGGGGTAAGGACTATGTGTGTGACTTTTGGATGTATTTATTATTATTAATTATTATATTTTCCGGATACCAAACCTTTTATCGCATTAAACTTTAAATCAGGTTTAATCGTTTAACTTGTTTATTTGTGTTAAATTTTCTTACGATTTGACGTTTCTTAAATTTTTTTTGTCGTTATACCCGATTGAGGATCTTCGTGCAAAACGGCCTACGTCACCTAACGAAATTAGGTGCATAATTATATCGTCTATAAAATGCTCTAGTCTAGACAAAGCTATTGTAGGACTTATAGTTTTGTTATTTTATTTATTTAAGATAACGGTTAAATAGAAAGGTATCCCACCTCAAAAGCAGTAAATAATCTGCAAGAAATCCTACATTTCTCGTATCAGATAAAAAAAATTGCGGCCTACCGAGTAAGTTCACGATTGACTGGATTTTATGTCTCCGTTGATGTAAGTAGGTTTATTGAAATAAAATGGACAGGGAGCCCTCGGGTAGCTGATTCACTTGACTACTATCAAGCTCATTTTCCGTGAGTAGCTTCGTTTCGATGAGACGACCAACTATTCCCTATGCGAAAATTCTCTATTGTGGTAGCTAACAGAGGTAGCAAGCATAGAATATTTCGATTTGATGATACTCAAAAAAATATTATTTTATTTGTAGGACAATATGACAGTTAAATTATATAAATATTAACTAAGTAAATACAAAAAAATCATCTGGTTAGTAATCATTCTTATGACCTAGTTATCGATACCTATTGGAAGCCCCTCCTTCCAATAGGTATGATTACTAACCAGCTGATTTTTTTGTTTTTACTTAGTTAATATTTATATAATTTAACTGTCATATTGTCCTACAAATAAAATAATAATTTTTTGAGTATCATCAAATCGAAATATTCTATCCTTGCTACCTCTGTTAGCTACCACAATAGAGAATTTTCGCATAGGGAATAGTTGGTCGTCTCATCGAAACGAAGCTACTCACGGAAAATGAGCTAGATAGTAGTCAAGTGGATCAGCTACCCGAGGGCTCCCTGTCTAAAAGTATCTATTTGAATTCGCAACAAGGAATAAAATAATAGCTTTCATGTTTTATTAAATAATTATTCGATTTGTCTATACTGCGCCTGTATTAACATATAAACATCTCTTTTACTATTTCGAACAGCAAGTGTCGTCGCTCGCTATTGTTATACCGGGGCGACCAGTAAATATGAATTTTCGGTGTAGGTACAGTTTTTTTTTTCCCGTTCCGCGCACCTGCACAAACGTGGTACACCATTATTCGTGTTCGATTGAACCAATCATATCGACTCATTAACATCACTATCAGACACAGTTTCTAAACTTAATTACTGTACCTAATTAACATTATACACTCGTTATTACTCGCAACCTCGATTAAATATTTTATATTTATTTTGTTTAAACTTCATACAACTGACTTTAATTAAAATCAGGATTAATAAGTTTTTCTGTCTCTTAAATCTTATTTCAATAACTATTGATATTATTATATATTTTTTTATTATCCAAGCACGGCAGTGAATGCGCAGTGCAGGCCAAAAAACCAGCGACCACCGAAAAATAATGAGTTTATCAGTGGTCACCAAAATCATGCCAGCCAGTATAATTATTAATATTAAAAACGATCAGTTTTCCCAATTTATCGATCAATTCGACCAGTGACTCGCATAGTTTGTTATAATAATTACACTCGTATTATATTTTTTATATAGATACGTATATCCTTGAAGATGTTAATGTTGCGGACGAACAAACACGAGTTTAAAAGAATATACAATTGTCAATTGTTTCAGTTTCCCGCGATGCAGCCCAAGCGTGAGGTGGCCGACATGAATCTGCCAGACTACACTGACGTGTTACATGAGGCAGAACAGGTATTAATTTTAACATTTTTATTTTTTCAAATATATTGAAAGTGAGTTAAAATGAGGCACGGAAACAAGGTTTTTATTTTGGACCTAAAATAAATAAGTACACCCGATGGTACGACTGCTGTTCTGAAGTCTCGAGTTGGATCCCAGGGCGGTAAAATGATTTTGGGTTTTTCTATCACGAAATGCTCAGTATCAGTCCGGAGTCTGGAATTGTGTTATTAAAATATTTAGTATACCAGTAATTTATTAGACTGCCTCGGTGGCGCAGTTTTTTTGCGTACGCGATACGACTGCTCTTCCGAGGTCTCGGGTTGGATCCCTGGGCGGTAATTTTTTTTTGGGTTTTACCATCAAATGCTCAGTATCAGCCCGGAATTGTGCCCGGTATGGCGATAGGTTCGTCCCTCTCACATCATGGGACGGAGATGCGCTCGGCGAAATCTAGATGTACTGGTTACACCTTTGCCTACCCCTACGGAAATAACAAACGGGAATGCGTATATATTACAATAACAATAATTAATAAAGTCTGGCACCATACTCTCGTACAATATTCAGGTTATCCCACTAGTCCCAACGTATTGTGATGAGACAACTGACATATTTCATCCCAGTGGTCTCATTGGACAGGTGTCGCCAATATTTTAATCCTAGAGGTCCCATTGCCGTAGTCCCATTATTCACCGTTTACTATCTCTATTCTTTGAACATTTTGTAGAAAAAAGGTTTTTGCTCATATATTTATTTTATTGTTAAAACTAAGATTAGTTCCTTTTTATTCTTGTTTAGTCTCATAGGGCGATAACGGTAATAGGTCTTCTGGGACCAATATATTGACGTCACTTGTCCAATGGGATTACTGGGATGTAACTTTGTCAGTTGTCCATTCACGAGATGATCACAGGACTAGTGGGACAGACCCAAAAACCTGGTTCCTCAATATGCAATAAAGTCTGTATTATAAAGATATATAATATATTAAAAGTGTAGTTTTCCGGTGATCCAACAATCTTGAAATTGAGCACGGAGGCATGCGTTACAGGTGTAGGCAAAAATCATTAATTTCAAATACTATGTGGAATTTTAAACTAAAACACAGTCGTATTTCTCAACACATCGTATTTAAATAAACTTATTTTTAGAGATAAACATGTACAAATAAATTTGAATAAATACGATGTAAAAACATTTAACACTACCTGCCTACTGAACTCTCCCGGGACGCGGGTCACACGTAGCCAGTTTTTTTATTTATATAGATAAAATTTTCATCTCCAGGTACTTAGACAATGCTTCGAAAAATACAAACTAGAAGAGGTTTTCCTATCGTTCAATGGAGGCAAAGACTGCACAGTTCTCTTAGACATAACATTAAATGTATTGAAAAACATGTACCAAACAGATGACGTCGCAAACAATATCAAAGTAGTGTACATACGGACAAAAGGACCATTTAGAGAAATCGAAGATTTTGTGAATATTGTTAAAAAACATTACGGCATTAGACTTATTGTGACGGAGGGTGAAATGAGGACGACACTCCAAAAGCTATTGGACGAGGATAGAAAATTGAAAGTGGTGCTTATGGGAACGAGACGGACTGATCCGTATAGTGATACGTTGAAATTTATGCAGGTAATGCTCATATGAATGTAATTTTCTGTCGAAAGTAATCAGTTAAGCTAAACTACATAAGCAAAGCCAATCTTCTCAATCTAAAGCTAAGTAACCGCTACATAATATTTCATAAGAGACTACGAAAATAGAAATGTTCACTGTTATGGCTATACCAGATTTGCCATCGATTCAACACTATCAGAGTAAGCAAATTCCAATCCTACTAATATTATAACTGTGAAAGTTTGTTTGTAACTGTGAAAGTTTGTGTTTGGATGTTTGTCCGTCAATCACGCTGAAACTACTGAACGGATTTTGATGAAATTTGATATACAGACAGGGTATGAGCTGACTTGGGTGATAGGCTACTTTTTATCCCGGAAATCCCGGAAAAAGCAGATCACGCGGGCGGAGCCGCGAGCAAGAGCTAGTATGTAATAAAATAAGCGCTGCGTTAGTGACTATGTGCTCATTTGAATGAACGTACTTTCTAATAAAACTATTCAGCAAAATTACTTTCAGAATGTTAAGTTATGCCTTTGCCTACGATTTATTATTAATCAATTATGAACATTTTACTTTTATAATAGAAACAGAATTCCGATGGTGATTCTAAATAATTCTTAAATAAAATGTTACTTACGCTGTTCTTAACATTTCAACAGCCAAATAAGTTGTGTAAATATATCATAATTTACATATTTGTCACACGTAAACGATAATGTTGTCAACAGAAAACAGATCCCAACTGGCCGCAGATATTACGCGTGTCACCACTTCTTGACTGGTCGTATCATCAAATATGGAGTTATATATTGCAACGAGCCGTGCCTTATTGCAGTCTGTACGATAGAGGGTAAGTGTTACCCAAATACTATTAATAATGGATTGAAATTCTGAAATAATATAATACAGGATAAAAACCAAATGGTAAACAAAGTGGTGGTGGTGATATATGGTGGTATAGGTACCAAAAGTGGATCCCAACACCAATCGCATTAATGCCAAATAGCTATACACTACTATTTTTTAATTATAGAAGAAAAAAAAACAGGGGTATCAGTATCATTTACCTGACCCAAATATCATATTAAAAAATTAAACAAAAATATCAAAAATTTTAGAACATAAAACATTAAATTATTGTTACAATACAAATGTTACCTAGGTTAGGTACGATAGAAGAGCGCGAGGGCAAGGATGCGACAAGGGCGGCGCGCACGCGGCACTGTTGCCATGGCGACGGCGGCAGCGTTACAGTACTATAGAGTAGCCATCATTTTTTGCACTAATTGGATAAACTAGGACTGCTTATAACTTTTTTGTCTTATGTACAATTAAAAAATTGATTCACCAACACATTAGTAACATTCGCGGCTACCAGCTCATTTTTTTTCTTTGGTATTTAAAAAATAGTGGTGTAGAATTAAAACGGGTCGGTGCCGTTAACAAGGGTCAACACCTGGAGAGACCACATAGCGAGCCATATGGACAGTTTATTTTGAAAGTGGTGTAAGTCCATTTTCGTTTGTTTCGAGAAAATTAAAGGTTTCTATATTTGTTGATTTAAAAATACAGGCAAATCATATCAGGTCTGGCATTCTTTCTATTGTTTTATCAACATTTAATTTGTTTATATAAATTTGTTTTTGGCTAATTAGACTACGATAACACATATATATGTGCTGTAAATGGACTTACACCACTTTCAAAATTAGATAATTGTAAAAATCGTTTAATTTCAATTTTGAAAAATCAAATATCGCTTAAAATATACTTCATTTTAATATAATTTTGTTTACAAATACGCATAACAACACATAAATTTATTTTATTTTAGACGGCAATTACATTGTCATTACAAGATACTGATTACAAGAATTTACTTATTCTTTGCATGTGGTAGTGTTTCAAAATATGCATGATGCACCGGAGGTATATAGGGTAGTAGCTGCTTCATGTCTTTATATTTTTCGTACGTAATAGGTCTGGCATTTTGGTACAAAGGCTCCAGGGCGATTTTTTCAAATTTTAACGGTCTTCCAGGACGTAGAGGTAATAAATTGATAATTTTAAATTCTGCGTCCGTCATCGTTGTTTTATAAAAAATGGTATATGGTGCAATTTTGAGGAACCTCAACCAACATATTTGCAACCAATTGACCTGTTCCCCATTAGTATTTTTTTTATTTTGAAATGAAATTCTCCCGTTTCATTTCATATAAAATGAATTTATCCTGTTTTCTACATTGTGCTATTACATTATAGTAATCTTGTGGTGTGTACACAAAATTCATTTTTCTCAATGCCATTTCTCTAATTTTTTAATATCTATCTTTTAACTTACGAGTAGTGGAAACACGGAGGGGAAACAATGCAAATCGTCCGCGGGTGAAACCGCGGGACACAGCTAGTATAAAATAAATGAAAAATAACAAAACACTGATCGGCATCCATCTGCTATGCCACCTACCTCTGTCAATTGGACTTACACCACTTTCATAATCGATGATTATGCAATTTCATTTACCGCCCGATTTTAAGTTGTACAAAACATGGGATTTTTTTGAGAAATTAAACACGGACTAGTTATATATAAAAAATTTACATTAAATTAAGCATGAATTACGTGATAGTTCATTTTTCTCAAAAATGGACTTACACCACTTTCAAAATAAACGGTCCATATTATGGTAGGCCAGGCCCTGGTTCTGTAAGCACACAAATTATTATGAATCATTATGTCTAATACAGAGTTCAAGTCTCAATAATTTACTAACCCTACTAAACTAATTTTACTATACAAACTAGATACTATGAATTAAAAATAAATTATTATTTGAAACAGGTACACGTCAATAGGCAGTGTAGTGAACACATGGCCTAATCCATCTTTAGCATACACAGACGAATGTGGTTATAAGGGTTATCTCCCCGCGTGGCAGCTCAAGGATCCCTCCGAGGAGCGTGCAGGTCGAGGTGCTCATCCTCCGAAACGCATCGCTAACGGTCATCACTCTAACGGAGTTATACAAAATGGAGACTCGTACCATTAGACACAGTTTTAGTTTATTTAGTTGAATGTATGTTTAGTTATATATTGTTCAAATATATAGGTAAGGCAACCCGGCACCAATAATCAAATTATTGTAAAAGGTTGATTATTTTACTCAATGTGAGTAGATACTAATTTATTTAGTTAAATATTTTATCATAAGTAGAGCCACGTTGCCGGTTCCAGCAGGCCATTACTACTGTCTCACAGAAAATGGACGTGAAGTGACAACTTGCTTTTGCATTTCGTACGGTGAACGAGACTTCCAGAGACCTAATTCCCCGATCTGCTTCCCAATCTCCAATCCTTTCTTTGAAGGTCGGTAATCCATGATTGTAGTAAGCGATTATGTGTGGTGAAGATAACTTGCCATCAATTGACCCACTCGATCGTTTGGTGATCGAAATTAGCTATAATTATTAAGTAGGAACTTACATTTTTTTAAATCTTAGTATCTTAGCTTAATTAGTAATCACATTTCACCTCCACTCATATGGTGCTGATCTTACGTTTAAATAATGTACTTAAATATCGATCTGCCGGAATATATTCCTGTATTTATTAGTTAGAATATTTTTTTATTTATTTCTGCATAAACATTATTTGTAATGTAAAATCTGTTTGACAATTTTGAATTACTTTAATGTATGTAATTTGCTTATTATAAAAAATATATTGTAATAAAAATATGAATATAAAATTGTGACATTCTTGTTTTATACTTATTTAAATAACTATGACATGACGTAAAGAAGACAGAAAATAAGTTTTTTTATTGGATTGATTTCTGCAAACTACACTTTAACCCCCACATGATAATGTCACCATCATACTTTTGTTTAACCTTAATTTATTAATTACATGCATAAAGCACATCAAACATTCCCGTTATTCATTAGTACGACTTTACTGTTTTATCTTTTAGATTGTGTTTGAATATACCTATATGTTGAGAGAACAGGGTAGTTATCTATATTGAATTTTATAAATATTTTTTTAAACAATAGAATAACACGAAAAAGATACCTTTTTGAAAAAAACAGTCAAAATTGGTTCAAAATGAGGCCGCAATATTGGTATTAGCAAATGTGGTGGCGTAGTAGTACATGACGTGCAGGTATGCGAGCGAAATGGTGAGATGTCCACACTATCTCGCTCGCACACGTGCACCGTAATTGCCATTTTGCACGGTGACGTCAAGATTTGCGTCGTCTATCATTTCACAATTCACATGTACCCCTACCATCGCATGGGTTCTAACTTATTTATTTTAGCACAGATTTATAAAATTATTTTTAAAAAAGGTTTTGGGTATCGCTTATTGATTTAAATAATTTAATAACTCAAGTCAACTTAAGAAAATATTCACAAAATTCTATTGTGATTCCCAAGATGATTCCCAAGTGTGTCTGTTAAGGGCAAGTGGACAAGTTGTTAAACATCCGAATTATCTATATATAACACAAACTGTACCTTCCTTTGTCCCTGCCCTAATGGAGGAATCGAATCTGCGATAATATGTTGACTCAGCCGACATTATTAATTATATATTGAAGAACAGAAGCCTGTGATTTTTTTTAAAACGGATTGTTCGTTTTTGTTTACCTTTGTTTTAATATACAATGAATAATTAAGTTAAATAGACAAGAATTGTATTTTTTCTGTGATACAATGTTACTTTGTGGCTTTATTGTTTCAATAAAATATTTTTATTAAAAATAGTTTATTTTATTTATGTCTAAAATAATATCACATATTATTATGTACAGCTGGTCTAATAAACATTTCAAGTTGTATTGCTTGTGTTGTTTGGTTTGACGTGCTTTCGAATAAATTCTTGGAACATGGCTACATCTTCGGGCTTGTCATCTGGAATTACCGTACAAATTATTTGTAATTACCAGAATTACAATGCAAATACGCAATAACTTTTCAACCCACATCAAGTAAAGATTGAGATATTGATGTTATTTTTCTAAATTCATTCGATTCGATCGAAGTAGGTTACATTCAGTATTTTATAAAAAAATAAGTGAATATTTCGCATGCACGATTATGCAAAAAAGAACTTTTAATTATTGATTTAAATTAATGATCTTAGCATAATAAAAATAATATTTAATCAATTTTTACTTCATATGGGTTGTAATAATATTGCATATTTGCATCTAATTCTTAGTTGCGACCCTAAGAATATCCTTACTTAGTTTACATTCGCGACTTGGCGCCATCTTGCTTTATATCACACAAAACAATTTAAACAAGCACATTAAGTCGAAAAGCACTACCTAAGTCGCTTACGACTTTATGCTGAGTGTGTGACTTGACTACAAAGCACTTTTATTATTTGGTTATAAAT
This sequence comes from Amorpha juglandis, assembly GCA_949126905.1. Lineage (NCBI taxonomy): Eukaryota > Metazoa > Arthropoda > Insecta > Lepidoptera > Sphingidae > Amorpha > Amorpha juglandis. The sequence continues at coordinate 9,942,730 of OX421365.1, forward strand.
GACGTACAACTAAAAGAATTGGTATGTCCGACAAATATGGATATTCTAGCCTATTGAGACAATATGTTAGTAAAACCAGTAAAATAGTAAATCCTATAATTTAGACGACCATTCTCATGTAATACACTTGGTTGACTCGGCATGACTCACCGACTTCTGGTTCCCTCTCCGTGCCTTCTTCGTCGCTGGAGCTCTCGTTGGCAGGGTGTTTAAGGTACATATCACTGAACTCCCTGCCGATCGGCACTTCGTCTATTAAATTCTTTTTGTTTATAACCGCATCCTCCTCGACTATTATAAAAGAGAAACAGTCTACTGTTAATATTTTAATAATTTCTAATATTATTCCTGCTACCTGTCCACCCGCATCGTCTTAACGACTTTAAACGTAATGTTTCCAGGATTTACTGTTCCTTGTCTAGTGGTTTTTCAGGTTTTTTTTTGTTTGATTTCATTTAGTTTAGTAATAGTTTACAATTGGAAAACCATAAAAATGCACACCTGGTTTGGGATTCTTCAATTCATCTTCTTTCTTTTTCTGTTCTTCTAACTTTTCAGCTCTCATCTTTAACCAGTCGGCCCTATATTCTCTGAAAAAAGATAACTTTGCTGAACTTTTCATTGTAAATATGTTGATTATAAAAGCAGAAAAATACTAACTTCTCATATTCTTCTGCCGCTTCATCTACCAATTTAAAAAAATCGTCTATACCCTGAAAGATGAAACACACCAATCAATCACCAATTTGTTAAAAAAAACAATATCTATTCATTTATAAGCTTCCTATCATTTCCTGTTCTTTTTCATACATTTTTTACTTCTGCTATTAAAATGCAGATTATAATTTTATTACTATCAACACCAATTCCTTCACTAACACAACTTACCTCTCCAGTATGTGAACTAACGCCACAGCACTTCAAGTCTGCATAGAAAGTATCCAGAGCAAGTGCCATGGACCTCGTGAGGTTCCCAATATATGTGTTTCCACCTTCCGTCTCGCCCGCGCCCTCGGCGTCTAACGCATCTTGAAATGCTTCAAAATCTCTCATCCATTCCACTGCATATGAACTGTTCACAACATCTGTCTACAAATATTACAGGTCATCTACAGGACATAAATTTTGTGAAAAAAGCATCCATTAATAATTAAGTAAGTTGAAAATGGGGGGAGGTATAATCTCATTTAAAGGGTAGCAGGGGGCTATTGAAAACCTCACAACCTTTAAATTTAAAGAATATACAATTATTATAATCGATAACTAAAAAAAACATATTTTTTTTCTTATGCTTTTTGGGGAATTTTCCACAAAAAATCACAAGGCTACGTTTTTTTTTTATTTAGAGAACAAATAATAAGTACATTTATTAACGCATCGGTATTTCGAGGTAAGTATGTTGCAAAACACATAAACATAAAAAGTTATAGGGTAAATCGTGTGGAAGGGGGCTGGAGTCCCACCTCATCATACCAAATCTCACCAAAGGGGAGTGAGGGGTCCAAAGTAGAAGGACAAAGAACTCAAATAATTAACGAACGACGGGCGACTTGAACGACGATCCTTTATCGTATTTAACTGCTAAACATGTTTAGTGGTTAAATACGATTTAGTTAGTGGCTATTCTCTTTAACAAATGATGAAACAATTATTGTAAAAATAAATATTATAGACACAAAATAATCTATTTTCAAATAATAAAGAACGATATCTAAGTTTTTTAATTAAATTTAACAAATATAAACTAACAAAATATTGTACCTTGTTCATAACAATGATAAACGGCAATCGAGTCTTGTATAGTATTGAACAGGCATACAGCATGTTTGACATGAATGTAACTGGAGACACACTTCTGACCGTGTCCATGACATAGACAATGACTGTAGGACAAGAGGATGCTAGTGCCTCTGTCACTATGGTACCTGACGCAGACCATGTAAATACTTCTATTTGGCCTGAAAAAAATATTATTTCTATCTGAAAACTCCTGACATGGAAGTATAATAAAGCTTCCTGTTGTGACACCTAGCTTGGACACTAATGTTGTATTGTTTAATGTGTTGGAGACACAATTATAAAGACCTTTTTTTAATCAGCCCTGTATTACAATGACCCTATGTTGAGCACAAGGCTACTCTACTAATGATAAGGGTCAGGCCTTAGTGCAGCACACAGGCCTTATGCAGGTTGGCAGACATATATGTTATGTACCTTTAAAATTCTTATGGTACACTCTAAAGCAGTGTATCCCAACCTTTTTTAGGCCATGCCCTACCTTAACATTTTTTTGTTAAATTTGTCACCAATATCTAGCATTGTATTTAAATAACCCAAAGCGAAAGGGTTAAAGTCGTGTCCAGTCTATTTTTAAATTGCTCCCCTGTGGGGCGTGGGCCCCACGTTGGGAAACACTGCACTAAAGTATACAGGTTGTTCACTGTTAAAGTAAGTGATAATTGTACATGTATCTGTGAAAGTCAGAGGTGTGTGGCTTAAAGCTTGGTATCAAAATCTAATATATTGAATTTGAAATATATTTACCTGGTGTATCAATAACACAGTATTTGTGTTTCTTGCCTGCATTCTCAATCAAATCAACGACTTGTCCAAACTTTGTGGAGAATAAATTGAGAGCAGTGACAATACCTCCATTTGGTCCTAAACCATATTGCTTCATTACTTCTTTGTAATCAACTGTGTCTCTTATATCTGCAAACAAGTTATTTTCACTTTAAAAAAAGTAGCAGAAACCATAAAATCAGAAAGAAATAGCTTGTAATTTTTACCACCTGCCTACCGTCAACGCCAGAGAAAACACATCCAGACCCAAAACAAATACCTGCAGGTCACACAAACATTTGTCTTGGTGCTGGAAGTGAACCCGAGGCCTCTAGCTTCAATGGCGGCTACTCGCCCACTGCGCCACGGAGGCTGTCTGAGTAGTTTCATTCATGTGATAAAATACTTAATAATTAATAAACCTATAGATATTGAGATGAGACGTTAATATATGACTGATGTTTTTAATTCATAAAACATATGGCCAGATATTTGGTAAAAAAAAAAATTCACTTACCAATATTAGCCGGATATGGCACTTCTCTACATGCAGGATCTAAATTAATAAGGTATGGCCGTGCACCGTCCATCACTTTTCCAGCAAGAGAGCGTGTGAATGATGTTTTTCCAGCTCCAGCCATGCCTATAAAACCAATCCATAATAAATCTTTTAACATTATATTTTATGATTAGTCCGTTTTCTATTTTTCATTATGAATAAGAAAGTAATATGTTATAATAATCAATTTTTTCAGCCTACCCCTATAGGAAACTGGTGTGAGTGATCTTATGTAAGCATGTAAGAATTTTAAGCATTTTATGTTTACTCTTACAATAGGGTAATTTCCCATGATGAATATTATATATTATTCTATACACAACAGAAAATAATATGAAAACGAAAAACCCTTTTGTTAAAACACAATCAAACATGTGCAAAAATGAGCCTGCAATTAAGATATTAAATATTGATATGTGCAAAGCTGGGCGCGTAATGGGGACATCTCACTACCTCGCTTGCAGGCAGTGACTGTAATGGGCATTTTACACAGTGATGTCAAAGATTGTGCCGTCTGTTATTTGACTAGTGCCCCCTCCATCAGATTTGTATGGCTTCTAATTTATTTTAGTATGTTTTGGGTAACGTAAATTGTTGATTTCAATAATAAATAAAACAAGTCAACTACCTTATTGGTCATCACTTCCAGACTGACCATAATATATTTTTTTGGAAATATTCGGTTTTATTTCACATTCTAGAAGTTTATTACCTAAATCAAACCAAGGGCCCCTCATTCGCAATTGTTCCATGTTTTAATATAGCTTTATGTTGATATTAATTTATCATTTGAGTAGGTAGCAAGGTACTCGAAAGCTTTATTGCATAGTTATTAAAACTATGTGACAAAGGTGTGTATGTTGTTTACAAGTCACTTAATGTACCAAAGGCATTAAACTTAAAAACAAACACAAAACTAACCTAAAATAATTAAACATACTGGTTTCCTAGATTCTTCCTCCATGGCATCAGAACCGCTTGCAGCGTTTGACATTTTAAGTAATTTAGGAAATGTTAATACCAAAGAATAACAATTCGACCTAAGGAATAAATATTTTTTGCAATATTACAAAGACCAGTAACCGAACTTATCATTTGTCAATTTCATTACACAGACTACTAGAGATACTACGTATGTCAATTTTCCTTTGTCGACATTTGACATAGGGATAAGGAAAGATGCTTAAATATTAATTGGCTGATGTATCGAACTTTTTCGGCAATTATATATTATATTAGTATTTTTGACGATATATTTAAATTCAAAGTATCTTTCTTTCTGCCTGACGTTATCCCAGCTTAATGCCAGGGTCTCCCTTCCCGTCATGATTTACCAGTGGACCCGACCCGCTCCCTTACCCCCATAACCCCTTAGACATGACCTTAGACCTGCAATGAGAACCAAGTTTTGCCATTTCCTAATCCGTTGACCAGCAGAGTGTAACAAGTGCAAGTGAGGATTGACTTTGAATCTAACATGTTGGTGGTCCGCTTACTCCAGGATATTTATTAAATAAGACTCCAATATTTAATTAGATATATCAATATTTTTTATTAAGAATCGAAGTCATATCTAAATCGATATATTTAAAATAAGAAGCCATGACATGTGGACCAAATCAAAAAAAGTCACTGTTGATATTATTTTAAATATAATGGACAGGGAGCCCTCGGGTAGCTGATCCACTTGACTACTATCAAGCTCATTTTCCGTGAGTAGCTTCGTTTCGATGAGACGACCAACTATTCCCTATGCGAAAATTCTCTATTGTGGTAGCTAACAGAGGTAGCAAGGATAGAATATTTCGATTTGATGATACTCAAAAAAATATTATTTTATTTGTAGGACAATATGACAGTTAAATTATATAAATATTAACTAAGTAAATACAAAAAAATCAGCTGGATTGGACGACTCCGAAAGCAGTAACCTTAAACTAAGATCAATACACGGATCATGACAATGAAAAACTATCTTCATATGAACGCCATTGCCAACCAAAATAGCGATTTATTGAGAGGCGATAATTTTTGTCGATAAAATATCTTTTACTTCTTCTTTTATATAATATATTAAAACGTAAAATCATTATTATTACTAGAAATAATAACCGTTGCCTGTTGCAGTTAGAAAACACTAGTCTCATCACTATTTATAATACACATCCCTAGTGACGCCGACAATATGGCGGACGTATAAGCAATAAGTAATGCTGTTGTAAGATTAATAAAGTAAAAATAAAATATCTCTTCTTATAAAGTTTTAGTTTGGATTCCATGGTATCCTCATAACAATATAAATACATATAATATAAAACACAAACAAACAAAAATATAAAAACGTAAATCGTAACAGGTTATGGGACCAGATACAAGCTACCGCAAGTTAAAGGGTTAATTGGAATTCAAAACCATAAAAAACCAGTGCTAAAACAAAAATTAAGAAGTGAACAAAATGTCGGACGACGAAATAAAAATCGAAAAATTGACCAACAGCGAAAGTTTTTTATTATGGAAGTTCGAATTCAATATTTATATAAAAGCCGCCAGACTAGACATTGTGATGACGCAAGAATTTAAAAATGATACTAAGACCAGTGACCACGACGTTAAAGACGCCAAGGTGAAGAAAATTATATTGAACTCGATTGACAAAAAATTAAAAGGCCACATATTGAGTTGTGAAACAGGATTAGACATGTATGAAAAACTATGTAATATATTCGAAGGCTCCGAAGAACGCAACAAGTCAACATTGTTACAAGAATTTTTCAACTTTAAAAATGACAATAAGCCGTTATCACAAATAATTACTGAGATTGAAAACATAAGACTTCGTCTAAATAATTTAGGACAGAAGATAAATGATGAAATAGTAATGTCAAAAATCCTTACATGTTTACCAAATAAATTATACCATTTTATTACCGCATGGGAGTCAACACCAGATGACAAGAAAACATTAACAAATTTAACAAATAGATTATTAAATGAAGAAAACAGGATGACAGAAAACAAAGAAAATAAGCAGGTCGCATTCACCGTAGAAAAGAAAAGTAAAAATTATAATATTAAATGTTACAAGTGCAACAAAAAAGGGCATTTACAGAAGGACTGTAGAATGTGTGGTATATGCAAGAAAACCAATCATAAAGAAGCCGACTGCAAATTTAAATCCAAGCAATGTTCCATATGCAAGAAAACAAATCATTCAGAGGAAAATTGTTTCTTCAAAAATAATAAACAAGAGAAAAAGGATGTAGCTTTATTCACAAACACAGTAAAAGGTAATACAACAGAAAATATTAAATTCATTGTGGATTCAGGCTGTACATCACATATGACCAACAATATTCAAATACTAAGTAATTATTCAGAAAGAACATCAAGCGTATCAACAGCAAATGATAGCATAATAGAAGTTAAAGGTAATGGGATAGTAAGTGGTACAGAATGCACACTAAATAATACACTTTTTGTACCTGATCTCGCTCAGAACTTATTATCAGTAAATGCTGTCACAGAAAATAATGGTACAGTTGTGTTTACAAAAGATAAAGTAAAAATATATAAAAACTCAAAATTAGTATTAAAGGGAAATAAAGAAAATGGACAGTTTACAATAAACTTAAAAGTACATAGGCTGTGGAATAAAAAGGAACATACTATTAATCAGGCAAGAGATGTGATTTTCAAGAGTGAAGAAAAGGAAAAAGAAAGAAAGGAAGAAGAAATAACTATAACTACAGGAAAGAAAAGATCACATTATACAGATGAAGATATACTGGAACCTATAGTAAATGAACTAAATGAATCTACAGACAACAAGGAACAGGAAATTGAAGAAGAACTAAATGAGATAGCTACAGAAGAACAAGAAGGTCATAGCTCTATAGACACTACCATGGAAAGTAATAATGTAGAAATAAGTGAAAATGAAGAAGAAAATAGTGAACAACCAAGATCTACAAGAGTAAAAAGAAAACCAACATACCTTCATGACTACGTATTACTTACATATAATGAGGCTATTACATGTACAGAAAACAGTAACTGGAAGAAAGCCATAAGTTCAGAGAAGGAATCTCTAGATAGAAATGAGACATGGGACATAGTAGATATACAAGAAACAAAAGGAAAGAAAGTACTTACCAATAAATGGGTATTTCGTGTTAAAGATGATGGTACTTATAAAGCAAGACTAGTTGTTAGAGGATTTGAGCAAGATGGAATTGATTACAGTGAAATATATAGTCCAGTAGTAAATCAATCATCATTAAAATTACTTTTTGCCATCGCTGCTTCAAATAATTATGAGATAATGTCATTTGATGTAAAAACTGCATTTTTGTATGGAAAATTAACAGAAGATATATATATGCATATTCCAGAAGGGTATGAAAAGCAACCTAACAAAGTTTGTCGTTTAAAGAAAGCTTTGTACGGCTTAAACCAGGCTCCAATAACTTGGAACAAAAGATTTACTGAATCTATGTCAAAACTAGGATTAAAACCTACCAAAACAGATCAATGTATTTTCATTAATGAGGACAAGACAGTCAAAATCGCTATATATGTAGATGATGGACTGGCTATTGCAAAGGACAAACAAACACTATTGAAGATATTAAATTATTTAAAAAGAGAATTTGAAATTAAAATCTGTGAGAAACCTACAAATTATATTGGTTTTGAAATCGAGAAAAATAAAGAAGGCATACTATTACATCAAGAAAACTATATTGAAAACCTGTTGAAAAAGTTTGGTATGGCTGATTCTAAATATGCAAGTACACCATGCAATACTGATAAAAGAAAAGAATCTGAAAATCAATACATACCAAATTTTCCCTACAGAGAACTAATAGGAGGATTATTATATTTATCAACAAGATCAAGACCTGATATTAGCCAAGCAGTAAATGAAGCAAGCAGAAAAATAGAAAATCCTACAAAAGAAGACATTATATCAGCAAAGAAAATATTAAAATACCTGAATGGGACAAGGAAAAAAGGAATTTTGTATAAAATAGGAGGAAATATCTCAAAATTAGATGCATATTGTGATGCTGACTATGCAAATTGTACTCTGACAAGACGGAGTAATACTGGATTTGTTATAATGTTATCAGAAGGACCAATATCTTGGTGCTCGAAACGACAACCAATTGTCGCATTATCATCAACAGAGGCAGAATACATTGCTGCTGCAGATTGCTGTAAAGAAAGTTTATATCTAAAGACATTAATAAGTGAATTAACTAAGATTGATATTAAGGTCGTGTTACATGTAGACAATCAAAGTTCAATTCAATTAATTAAAACAGGTTCATTTAAAAGATCAAAACACATTGAAGTTAGATATTACTTTATTCATGAAAACTTTAAGAAAGGTAACATTCATATTAAATATTGTCCTACAGAATTACAACTTGCAGATATGTTTACTAAACCATTAATGAAAAATAAGTTTGAATTTCATTGTGGAAAAATAATTAAGTAATAATGTATAAAGTCAATATTGTACAATTTTATAAATGTAAAAGGGTAGAAGCAAAAAAATTTACATTCAGATCATAAAGTATTAATATTAAAACTATTGTGAAATAAAAATAAATAAGGAAAACTTGTAAAACAATAACATGTAAACTACATATAACTAAAAATAAGAAATAGTTTAACATTGTAAATGAAACTAGTGTTTTGTTTTAAATAGATAATTTTAATTTATCTTGATAAATGTAAAATTAAGAGAAGGTGTTGCAGTTAGAAAACACTAGTCTCATCACTATTTATAATACACATCCCTAGTGACGCCGACAATATGGCGGACGTATAAGCAATAAGTAATGCTGTTGTAAGATTAATAAAGTAAAAATAAAATATCTCTTCTTATAAAGTTTTAGTTTGGATTCCATGGTATCCTCATAACAATATAAATACATATAATATAAAACACAAACAAACAAAAATATAAAAACGTAAATCGTAACATTGCCAACTTCTTTTCTCACTCCATTTAATCCGGTATATAGATTATGAAATTGTATATATCATAAAAAAATAATAAGTTTATGACAAATAAAACACTACCAAAGAAAAAAAAATTAAAAACTTTATTGTCTTCATTAGTTTGATGTTATTTACATATTTCTTACAAAATTTAAACATATCAATTGGCATCTTTTTCGAGGTTTAAAAACATGATAGGGTATAGATGTCCAAGTGTTGATATTTTCTTCTGTATGATCAGTCTCAATGTGTCGGTGTAAGTTGTAGGCGGTTTGCAAGTGCTTGGGTCTCTCCAGTGTATACCTATAACAAAAGTTTTAATAATAAGTAATCAACAAAAAAACTATAGTCACAATACTTATCTGCTCAAACTCAGAAGCACTGGTCAGATTTTTAGGATATTGTATGCAAAGAATGCCACGGGCCTATTACTAAAGCCTACGCAGGACAGTCTGTCTTTTCTAGGAAAGAGGTGAGGGGTAGGCCTCCAACTGTAGTATGTAGGTGTCTACAATTTTCATAGAATATGTGGATACCCTATCCGCCATAAAAACACAATATTCTAAATAAATAAAAAACCAGGTCAAGTGCCAGTGGGAATCGTGCACCGAAGCTTTTCCACCTGTGACCAACCAGCCATCCTTTTATCCTCATCATCAACCCCCTTAATTTTTTGTGTATTTTATTATTTGTATATTATAATATTGCACTTAATAACACATGTTATATTGTATGAACATTTCAGCAGACCTATTACAATTCAAAAGATATAAAGATAGGTTAGACAAACAGACAGTACGACGTAGGCTCGAGGTACGATTCCGTTTGCACTCCTCGAGTACGTAGCTGAGGTTGAAAACCGGCCATGTGACGGTCGGACTCACGTCATTTCATCCATCGCCATCGAATGCCGCATCTAGGCACTGCATACATTGGCCTAAGTGCGGCAATCGACACACATTTGGCTAGCTTTAGAAATCTTAAATCACACTAACAACCCGCATAAGGGTAAATTTTATATACAGTAGAACAAAATAATGGCTGACATAGTTTCATACCTGATGAGTCTCCATTAAACAATGCTGGTGAAGGCACATGGTCTCTTGTGTAGTTCCACAAACAGTCACGGAGAACTTGTACTAGCTGGAACAAAATTTTAAAGTACATCGTAGCGAATAGAGTTCTAGTTAGATGTAGTTGTAAAGAAACGATAGCAGTCGCTCTATTCTCGATAAATTTAAATGAAAATTTGGTTGTCAAATCTGATCAAACAAATGACCTAACAGATGTTGATGCTTTTTTTATTTTTTGTTGATCAATCGGTACGGTATTCGAACAAGAGGCGTTTAGTTAGATCCTTGGTCCGTAGGCTGAACATGGGTGGTTTAATTGCCCTTACTAGCTGTTGGTTATAGTGCCCACCTCGCTAGCGCTGAGCTCAGGCGCGAGCTCGAGCATGTAACACAGCGGCGGCGGCAACAGCTGGCCCAGCGTCATCGTCGACAGCAGCTCCGTCAGCGCCGCTCGTTCGCGCGCCATCTCCGCAGAGTTCGTGTGACGATCTGTGCGGTAACGGCACTATATTAGAATGTCGCTTTCTTATAAATTGTGTAATGAAAAACAAAAGAGAAAGTTTGGTAAACAAAAGTCAATTTTCTTCCACTTGCTTTTATTTCACTTGCAGTGGGGTCGGCGCCATATGCTTTTAAACAGATGTTAAGATTCGCAATTGTGTGCAGGTGTACAGCTCGCGCTCGATGTATGTGTATGTGTATGTGTCAGTACGTACAGTACGTACCGAGGTGCGCGCGCAGTCGGTGCAGCAGCGTGGCGGCGGCGGCTCGCAACAGCGCGGAGGCGACGCAGAGCGCGGGCCGGGCGGCCGCCGCGCGCCACAGCCACGCGCCGCACACCGCGCTGCGGGACACCGCGCCGCGCATGTACAGCTCGCGCTCGATGTATGTGTATGTGTATGTGTATGTATCAGTACGTACAGTACGTACCGAGGTGCGCGCGCAGTCGGTGCAGCAGCGTGGCGGCGGCGGCTCGCAACAGCGCGGAGGCGACGCAGAGCGCGGGCCGGGCGGCCGCCGCGCGCCACAGCCACGCGCCGCACACCGCGCTGCGGGACACCGCGCCGCGCATGTACAGCTCGCGCTCGATGTATGTGTATGTGTATGTGTATGTATCAGTACGTACAGTACGTACCGAGGTGCGCGCGCAGTCGGTGCAGCAGCGTGGCGGCGGCGGCTCGCAACAGCGCGGAGGCGACGCAGAGCGCGGGCCGGGCGGCCGCCGCGCGCCACAGCCACGCGCCGCACACCGCGCTGCGGGACACCGCGCCGCGCATGTACAGCTCGCGCTCGATGTATGTGTATGTGTATGTGTATGTGTCAGTACGTACAGTACGTACCGAGGTGCGCGCGCAGTCGGTGCAGCAGCGTGGCGGCGGCGGCTCGCAACAGCGCGGAGGCGACGCAGAGCGCGGGCCGGGCGGCCGCCGCGCGCCACAGCCACGCGCCGCACACCGCGCTGCGGGACACCGCGCCGCGCATGTACAGCTCGCGCTCGATGTATGTGTATGTGTATGTGTATGTGTCAGTACGTACAGTACGTACCGAGGTGCGCGCGCAGTCGGTGCAGCAGCGTGGCGGCGGCGGCTCGCAACAGCGCGGAGGCGACGCAGAGCGCGGGCCGGGCGGCCGCCGCGCGCCACAGCCACGCGCCGCACACCGCGCTGCGGGACACCGCGCCGCGCATGTACAGCTCGCGCTCGATACTCACTTGCTGCAATCACAAACGCGACCGCACACCACCGACTCATTTCAACATCGATATCTCACGGAGCCGTAATCACAAATCATACGTGTTATATTAGGTCCTTACATATGAAATTGGCGTTTTTCGTACTGGCCACTTTAATCACAAATTTCTCCTCTTTGGTAAGGAATTCCAAATTCAAATTTGTACAGCTACAGACTCATGTATTTGTGCTTCGATGATCGTCATTCATTTGTTTTTTTTCTTCTGTTTTTTTTCTGTTTGCGTCACTCATTTTACAAAATGGAAAACTTAAAATATCGCATTATTTACGCGTACGAGTTCCGCCGTGGCACTAGTGCTGCGGAAACAACTCGAAGGGTGAATGATGTGTATGGCGGTCGTGTTGCAAAAGAAAACACAGTTCGTTTTTGGTTCCAACGTTTTCGTTCTGGAAATTTCGACCTGCAGAACAAGCCCCGTGGACGGCCTGAGACTCAAGTTGATAATGAAGAGTTGAAGGCTATTGTGGAAGCGGATCCATCGCAAACCACGTCCGAGTTAGCTGCAGGCTGCGATGTTAGTGATAAAACTGTTTTAATTCACTTGAAGCAAATTGGGAAGATTAAAAAGCTTGAAAGTTGGGTACCTCACGAATTGACTGAAGCAAACCGGCAAACGCGCGTCGACTGCTGCGTTACATTACTAAACCGGCACAATAATGAAGGTATTTTAAACCGAATCATTACCTGTGATGAAAAATGGGTTCTTTACGATAATCGGAAGCGCTCAGCGCAATGGTTGGATCCTGGCCAGCCAGCCAAATCCTGCCCCAAGCGAAAATTAACCCCAAAAAAGTTACTTGTAAGCGTTTGGTGGACTAGTGCCGGTATTGTTCATTACAGTTTTCTCAAATCTGGCCAGACTATTACGGCTGATGTCTATTGTCATCAATTGCAAACCATGATGGAAAAGCTAGCGGCTAAACAACCTAGGCTGGTCAATCGCTCCACGCCACTGCTGCTTCACGACAACGCTAGACCACACACTGCGCAACAGACGGCTACTAAATTAGAAGAGCTTCAATTGGAAAGTCTAAGACATCCTCCGTACTCCCCGGTCCTTGCTCCAACAACTTCCATTTTTTTCGAAATTTCGATAACTTCTTGCAAGGGAAAAAATTCAACTCCGATGGGGCAGTCCAAATCGCCTTCAAAGATTTTATTGATTCCCGTCCGACTGGTTTTTTTAGTAAAGGGATCAATGAACTACCTATGAGATGGCAAAAGTGCATAGAAAATAATGGTTCATACTTTGATTAATTAAATATATTATATTAAAAAATATTCGACTTTTTGTTCCTCCCATACAAAACGCCAATTTCATATGTAAGGACCTAATATTAGAATTACACACTAACGTTGTCACTACAGTGTATATTAATTATATAGTGCGCGTTACCTGTTAGAAAACGTCTTATTCTAACAAACCAACGCTAACTACTTAGCAAAGATGGCGGCACCCAAAGTAATAGGTCATACGACGTTTATTGAAGTGATAACTTCTTATGGGAGGGTTAACCGATTCGTTCCGTAACGCGAGCGGTCCATCGATCAACGGAAGGTTCTAGAATATTCGAGAATATTCCGTGAAACGTCACGCGGGCCAGTTGACCAACCAGCGTTAGCCGTCCTCCCTGGAACTTCGATAATTTCGAAGTCCCAGGAGGCGTCACACAGTGACCAGTCGGTTTGGACCGGACTTTGACCGTACTTTGACGGGTGTTGGACAGGACTTTAACAGGACTTTGACCGGCCTTTGACCGGACTTTGACCGGACTTTGACCGGACTTTGAGAGGACTTTGACCGGACTTTAACAAGACTTTGATCGGACTTTGACCGAACTTTGACTAGACTTTGACCGGACTTTGACAGGAGTTTGACAGGACTTTGACCGGACTAGAGTGCAGTGCAGTGTGGTGCAGAACAAGTGATAACTTCTTATGGGAGGGTAAACCGCTTCGTAACGTAACGCGTTACGCCGCCACTCTGTCTGGCTTCCCTTTCTCTCACGCATACGGCAGCAGTAGGCAGGCTCCTCCGCTCTCACTTTAACCCACATTAGTTTAGATTATCACTTCTGTCGAGCGTCCCGAGACGCACAATTTTTTATTTATGGTCTGGTTATCATATAATAATAGTATAAAATACTAAATAGTAATAGGATGTCATGAAAAATACCTTTGTGAAGTCTTCATCGGGCCACGGTAGGCCGTTGTACATGACGTCAGGTGAGACAAGTTCCACGAGCAGTAACGACACGGACGTGGCGCCCTCTGCCACGCCTGTATCACCATCCTGTAGAACAAATGGTACGGATTTCGAGACACACCCTTTATAATGGAAACGAAACGTGCGTGATTCGAGTTACGTGCTATTACTATGGCTATTTACTTAATAGGGTAAGTAACTATGTCTAACTTTTAACATTATTTTCTATGCAACCGACAATAGTATTTCTTCTTTCTATCTGCCTTGCGTTATCCCGGCTTAGTGCCAGGGTCCGCCTTCCTACTTAAACGCCTCCACTTCGCCCGATCTTGAGCATCCCTCTATAGTGTGTGTATTGGCTCTCATGTCTCCCTCCGATACAACCGACAATAGTATGAAAAAAAAAACTGGTTTACGAAAACCGAATTAAAATTGGGTAAAAAATGAGGCCACACTTCATATTATAAATATTGGTATGAGCAAAGGTGGGCATCTTAGTGGGGATATCTTTATATCTCCCTCACACACTGCACCGTAATTGAGTGACATGGCTCGTACGCGTAATGGTGCTGCCACACCGGTGTTAGAAAATGTTATATAACATTTTATAACACCGGTGTGGCAGCATCATTTAGTTAACATTTCTTAACAATTTGTAACATTTTGTAACATTTCTTAACATTTTATAACCGCAGGCGGCGGTACTTTTGAGAGCGGCGCCGTCAAAGAAGCCGTCAAAGAAGAATGTTCAGAAATGTTAGAAAATGTTAAGAAATGTTATAAAATGTTAAGAAATGTTATAAAATGTTAAGAAATGTTATAAAATGTTAGATTTAATGTTAGAAAATGTTTGTAAACATTTTATAACATCGGTGTGGCAGCACCATTACGCGTACACATAACAACTGAGCCACCGAGGCAGTCAAGTAATGACTTTTTTTTTATTTTGATTATTTTGATTGAATGACGAAACGAGCATATCACTCGCCTGATAGTACAATTGCAGTAGCACCGAAACTATATAAACTCCTTTGCAAAAAAAACGGGCACCTTACACACACACTTTACCTTAGCTTTTCTATGGGTAAATATTATTATATTTTTAGTATGTCATTAGCTTGGATGACTAGAAATTTCTTATTATCAATGAGAATCTAGTTTTTTAACACTTTTATCCTGGTATCGGTGTTTTAGTCAATGTAAACAGAGAGCCGTGTTAAAATGGACATTTTTATGGGTATAATGAAATTAAGACTACGAGTATTTTTATGGTATTTTAATAAAAGAGACATTAAAAAATAAAAATTAATAACGAGTATGACCTCCTCTTGCAGCGATTACGGCATGTAATCGTCTTGGCATGCTTCCCACCAGGCTTTTGATGGTGTCCTGTGGAATGTGTTCCCACTCAGTCGAGATTACACGTTTAAGCTCTCTGATGTTTTGTGGAGGTGGTTGGACAGATCGTACTCGCCTTTTTAGGAGGTCCCAAACGTGCTCAATGGGGTTAAGGTCGGGGCTCCGCGCTGGCCAATCCAAACGACGAATACCGACCTCTTGCATATAAGCATCTACGTCGCCAGAACGGTGGGCCCGAGCATTATCGTCCATGTAAATGGCATCTTCACCAATTACAGTCAGTGCGGGTTGTGCATTTTGAGAAAGGATTTCTGTTATGTACCTATGCGCATTTAGTGAGCCATTTTCTATGAATACTATCTCGGTACGATAGTTGGAAGTTACGCCCGCCCAAAACATAACGGACCCTCCACCATAAGGGGTGATTTCTTCAAAACACACATCGGCATAGCGTTCCCCTGGTCTTCGTAACACTCGCCGACGTCGGTCCTCACCATGCAGACAAATTCGAGCCTCATCGGAGAAGAGTACGCTACTCCAGTTACCTGGTGTCCAAGATAGGCAATTTCTAGCGAACCTCAACCGCGCAATCCGGTGCTCACGGAGTAACTTGGGGGCCCGCGCTGGTCGTCGACTACGTATATCAGCAGCTAAAAGTCTTCTCCTCACAGTCCATAGGCTAACTTGTGCTCCTCGTACCTCTTCAAGGTTTCTTTTGAGGTCTATGTAACTGCATTTGCGGTTCCTCAGCGCCTGAGTCACTAAAAAGCGATCGTCTCGCGGCTGTGTGCAACGTTTTCTCCCAGAACCTTGCCTTCTCTGAACGGAACCTGTCTCTTGGTATCGAGTCCAGGTTCTTTGTACGGTTGAACGACTCACGTTTAACCGCTGTGAGACGTAACATTGGCTACACCCCTCTTCCAGCAGCGCTATAATTTTACTAGCTCTCATTGCTTTTTCTGCCATTACGATAGACACAAAGATATCTGTTTTAAGTCACAATAAGGCAGAATTATGCGATAAACATAAATTGTTGTACTAAAAATAACGAAAAGTTACTTTTAGTTGCTTGATAACCTTTTAACCGCAAACCCGCGAAAAGTGTCACAAAATGAAAAAGGGATTAATAATTTAAAAAACAAAAGTTTTGAATTTGGAATGAACTTTTTTTCATACCCAGACTCTTTATTAAGTGCCAGTAACATAGTTTGGCTATTAAAACCTCTGAAGAACTAAATTATTACCAATAATGTTAAAAAATCAAACCCGCCCGTTTTTTTTGCAAAGGAGTGTATATTCACTAGCTGTTGCACATTGCAGAAATAGCAACACGCTAATAACTGAACCGACTGTCTAACATGGACTAACTCCCAAGCTATAAATTCAACATCAAAGAACTTATTAAATTTTCTTGTTAATAAATTGAAAAACGCAAATTTCTAAGAAGTGCTGTGCCACTACTTTAGACACTGTTTGTACCCAGCTTAGCCTCTTTTTAAAAATTGTTTTTGGTGGCATACAAATGTGCCCATGTCACAGATCGCAGAATATACATCGTCCATCTGTATAAACACCAAACATGCCAATTTTTACTGTGTAGACTGACGTCATCGTTGTGTGCATATCTTTTATAGCGCACGTTGCGCAAAATGTTGCACTTATATCCATTCATACACTACTTGCAATATAACTCACCATGCAAGCCATGAGTGCTCCCATGAGCAGCTCCGTGTGATGTGAGAGAGACGGCGGTACTTGTGTATCGTCGTTACAGCTCGTGCGACGGGTCGCTGGGCCTATGACACCCGCGTGGAACACTGACGTGTGGCTCTGGGTCAGTTGGGTCATCGGACCCTGGACATACATGAATGTTGTTACACCCTCAAATCATGTTTGCTCCGCACCGTCACGGTAGTATAGATAGCAAAATATAGTTTCATTAATGACACACCATATACAGGGTTAATTTTAAAACACCAGCAACCTCGCAGGACCAGATAGCTGACCCCATACGGAACAACTTTTGTTCTACGAGTTTGGATGTAACTCAATATATTAAAAAAAAATGATTTAACAAGTTTTTGTTGTGTAGTGTTTTTTTTCGTAGACTGCGGCGTGGCACGGCGTGCGCGCTCGACATCAAAGGCGGCCGGTCAGCTGCTCGAGCGGTCAAGGTCAAAGGCCCGGTTCCCCACGCTTTGCGTGTATGTTTACGTAATCTGCGATGCGCGTTGTAACATTCAAGACGGAAATTAAATGAATACTTATTTTTGTATGAAAATAAAATCTAACAAATTATCAAAAGTCGTAGAACAAAAGTAGTAGCTTATAACCTTAGGAATCTAGTCCTGCGAGGTTGTTGGTGTTTTAAAAATAACCCTGTATAAACGAAACATGAAGAGTGAGGGAAAAATCAGAAACTCCTCAACAAATAACAGCCAATCTATTTGAAGGTTTTATTAAGTTTTAATTTAAGCTTATAATATTATTTATACTCACATGTTTTTGATTGAGATGTATGAGTAGATCTTCGTTAGTCCAATCCTTGCCAGAGGTGATAGCGTTTGTGACCATACTTCGACTGCCGAACACTTTCTCCTCTCGAAACATGGCGGTCTCGAGTAAATCCCGCAGCGCGACCGCACGTGCCAACTTACTGTGTAGACATAATTTACGGAGTAATCTACAAGCGGTCTGAACACCTCGGAGTTTGTCCATTATATCTGAAAAATAAATAAAACCTGAGGCGTAATTCAAGAATTTTGTAAGCAACTGTTCTACGCCTATCAATACATAGTATAAATTAAGGTCGCTACTTGCGTCTGTCTGTCTGTTTCTCCGCTTATATGTTATCCTAAATATATTATTATCCTAAACTATGCATTAGATGCAGTTTTTACTATCATCTAGAGCCCATTACTATGACCCATTGGAGCAGGGCTGTAAAACCACGGGGAACAGCTGGTTCGAAATAAACAGTAGATATTTCTTGAAACCAATGTTTTGATAAACTTAATTTGGTTTCATTAGCAGAAACCCGATGAACGGGTAGGTGGGTGAATTGGAAAGAACAGAGAGAGATTTGGGCCTCCAGAAATCTCAAGGACTGTAGGACACAATGAGAAAGCTACCACCTCACATTGGTTTTCTGTGAAATGTAGTATTACCCTGGTGGAGCCGATTATGCGGTATTTTTGCATTATTATTATTCTTCAGAAATAATAATGAAATACAGACATTTAGTAGATTTGCCGTAGTAGGACTGAGGGAAAGTACAAAATTGTGTATTTATTATGTTTATTTGTTCTTACCTTCTTCATGTAGACATCGGAAGAAGTATTTAACGGTGGCCTGCACCACTTTCAATATAACCTCGACACTCGGCGGCGGCGACTTCGTTCCGGACATGTCTATTCTGTCTAACACCTGCAACATATATTTTATTGAATTCTTCTTATTATCAAACCTTCCTTCTTATTTCACTTGCCCTTATCACAACATTACAAGCATGACTGACCGATTGAGGTCATATCTATTTACAGTACAATATATTTGTTTTATCGAGCTGGTTGAGAATGGTTCTTAGCTATAAAATATATACTATCACGCTAAAATTTACGGGAGCGGATTAGTAACTTGTACGTGGTAGAAACCGCATAGGACAACTAGTTTTTAGTACTATTTTTTATTTTATGTTTAATTTGTATTTTCGTTTTGTTTCTATAATATAGTAAGTTAAGTTCTCGATAAGTACAGTTCAATCTTAATATAAATGTTGACCGTCAAGAAAAATTGCGCCCCTCAAAGTTGGCGGAATTATGGCAGCCCGAAGCATGCAGGCACCGTAAGGTGACTCGCGTGGACCAGGTAGAGCAGACAGTAAGGCTGCGGATTCGAACACAGCGGGCGCGGGGTGGCGGCGGCGGCGGCGCGGGAGCGGCGCGTTTCAATGCACAGACTTATATGGAACTGGCTTCGAAGGCAGCGGTGCGGCGCGGGCGCGATGAGCGGCGTACGAGCGGCGCGCGTCAGTGGAGCGGTGCCCGCGCGTCTGCATTGACGTAGTGTTGTGCATTTTCAAAAATGCCCGCCGACGTGGTGGAGCAAATTATTTCAATGATTTTTGATATAGAACATCATATTTACAATAATTTCAAAACGGACACTGATTTCTCTATGCACAACACTACGCCGCTCTAGCGCCGCGCGATCTGCCCGCTGGCTTCGAGACCGGCTCTGCGCCGACGGCGCCACCCAGCGCCGGCAGTCTATGGGTTTGGTCAAACAGCGGACGGGGCGGGACGGCAACGCGACGCTGACGGGACTGCGTATAGATAATCGAGCGTCACGTCGCGTCGAGCGCGACGGTTCTGTGTGACATTTTCTATATTGACTAATGCATTACAACTGCTGCATGGCCCGTCAGCGTCGCGTTGCCGTCCCGCCCCGTCCGCTGTTTGACGAAGCCATAAAAGGGTGTACCTCAGCGAGTGCATGGCAGGTGGGCATCTGGTCGAGCTGCGCGGTTGCGGTGGCACGGCGCGGCTCGGCGACGAGCGCGGCGCGCGCACACAGGGCGGCGGCCACGGCGCGCCCCGCGCACTCCACCGCGCGCCCCACGCACCGGCACCGCAGCACCACCACGCGCGTCGTGTTCTCCCATCTATTTTTTTTTTTTTTTATTTATCGCTCTTGCAGTACTATGCACTTAGCCAGTGTGAAGTACAATTCATTCTCAAGTTATTTTTACAAGAACGATGAAACACGGGTGCGGTCGATTTCAAGGTCTTGTCGGAGTTTTGGTGTTAACTCATTTCAGTACCATTCTTAATTCACTTATTTCAATGTTTCCATACACTGTTCATCACCGTCAACGTTTATTGAACAAATCCATACCACTTTTATACAACAAACACAACTGTAAACTAGTTTATGAAATAAATTAAAATAAGCGATAAACTGCACTGTCAGAATTCCCGCCAAAACTTCCCTCTCCCATCTAAACAAACCACCACCAATACACTCAGTATCGACAGCCTCCGTGGCGCAGCGGGCGACTAGCCGGCTGCCAAGCGAGAGGCCGTGGGTTCGATCCCCGCACCGAGACAAACATTTGTGTGATCCACAAATATTTGTCTCGGCGTCTGGGTGTTGTGAGACCGAAAGTCTCTCGTAGTTCCTGATATCCAGACACAAAACTCGTATCTTACTGTGGGGCCAGGACTATGTGTGTGACTGTTGGGTGTATTTATTTATTAGTACACTACCACCAAGTTTTGTGACAAGTACCACTTTTGAAGTGATAACTTCTTATGGGAGGGTAAACCGCTTCGTAACGCGTTACGGCACGACTCTGTCTGGCTTCCCTTTATCTCACGCATACGACAGCCGTAAGCAGGCTTCTCCTATCTCACTTTAACCCACTTTACTTTAAGTTATCACTTCTATTGAGCATCTCGACACACACACGTTTTTTGTTTTTTTTTTATCCAAGCACGTCAATGTGACTGCACCACACCTAATGGTAAGATCAAAATATACCAATGACCACCGACAAACAATGTGTTTATAGGTGGTCATCAAAACTATGCTGGCTTATATAAATGCGTCTTCAAACTCCGAAGAGAAAAGAAGCAAATCAAGGGCCTGCGATATGACTGCGGATGACCGTTGCAGAAACAGAGATAAAAGGATGTACCCCCTCTACATACATCAAATAGCAGTAGTGAATAAAATATGAGACAGCAAAATATAAATTATCACACTGACAGAATATGTCAACTTATATTCACCATCATTATGCGTTACAGCGGTAAAAAATTTAATGCAAGATATGCAATAATTATATTAACGATAGCTCAGCGAAGAGTGATACGGACTGCCAAGACGAGTCGCAGGTTCGACACCAGCCCCAAGACGCATATCTGACTTTAAAATCATCAGGAATGATCAGGATTCTCAGGATCATCCTGAGAATACCTGCATACCTGATAAGTTCTCCATGAGAATCTCGAAGGTATATGAAGACTGCCAACCCGCATCAACACAGTGTATTATAGTCTAACCCTTCTCATTCAGTAGAGGCCTGTGCTCAGCAATGGGACGTATATTATACAAGGCTGGTATTATTAAATATATTGTGAAACAACCTTACCTCAACAGAGTGATGAGATTCAAGCACAAATAATGCAAGTAGGTCTTATGTTGTTTAGTGACGTCGCCTTCGACGAAACATCGTTTTATCTGTGTGTCAGACAGTATCGCATCTCTCAGTGCATACTCGACGCCTGTCTTTATGAAGTTCTGATATCGTTCCGTGTCCGCGTTGATGTCGGGCGAGTCGTTGGGCGTGTGCATTGTGATCGTGCCAGATATTATGCGAACTAGTAGAGCTAATGTTGTGTCATCTCTAGAATATTGCAGGAAATAACTTATGGTGCTCACGAATTCCGATGGTTGGTTATAGCCTGAAATAATCCCAGACCTAATTGCTTACTCAACTTAAGTATGCTGCCACTAGACCATGTAGCCTCTCTTACAATAAATTTTTACTATCTTTTTATTAACATGATCTTTATAGTACAGAATCATTACAATACTTACACACTAATATAAGTATTCGAGCCAGCGAATACTTCTCCAGTTGGTTCCCATCCAGCAGTTTCTCTCTTACAATATTTATTTCTTCAGCAGCGCTCATTAACAGAGGTATTGTCTTATCTGGTAAAAGACTTTCATACTCCAACTTTTGAAGTAGATATTCTGTAATTTACCGAAAACTTCAATATGACATGTGGTAAAGATATTAATAGATCTAAGGAATTAAATAAATATGGGTGATTATACAAAAGTTGGGTAACTTTTGAGGATATTTTGTTTACTATAGTTATCAAATCAAATTATTACAAATTCGGGTCTATATGATGGCTAATCTAATGATTATATTGTTCCAAATCGGGCCAGTCACTTTTCGGCTTCTCTCTTTTTTTTTTTTTTTTTAATATTTCTTCCCTAGTCAAATTGTTTTTAGCGTGCCGCATGATGTTTTTAACTGAAATATAAAATAGAAATGCTTACACACGGTAGCAATTACGATAAAAGTGCTCTAAAACAAAAAAAAAAAACATGAGTACCTGACAACGGACTGACGCCAACGGACTGACGAAATAGACATAATTTGAGGTTATAATCAAAACTAATGTTTTTTTTGGTAATTTCGAATATCAACAAACTACATTTTAACAAATCATAGTAAACTATGTATAAATGAAAATAAACCTCAGATTAACAAGAAAATAACGACTCACCATGAGACTGACATTTTGACTGGCTTCGCACGTGTATAGACGACAAACACAACCCAAACACTGGTACTATTATGGCGGCCGTCAAATTGTGCGGTCCGCAACTAACTTCATTACCAACATTAAAACTTAAACAGGGATTTGACCTTGACTCGGTGATATTCTCCGCGAATTTTAAATTTAAAGAACACACAACGGACTGACGAAAGAAACTAAACACAAAGTTTCTTATTTTTTATTAAATAAAATAGAGAACATTGCATTATGAAAGTTGTAGTATATAATACTATGTACATCACAGATTGTAGTAAATTAGTAAGTTTTCCTAAATCAATGATAATATTTAATGGATAGTCACTTGATTGTTGGTTTTCGGGATTGTGACATGCCAACGGACTGACGTTTTGAGTATTAATTTTGTTTTTTTATTAACTTGTATTTAAAATGAAGAAGTGAAATTGGGTGACCAAATAAAGGACTTTTCATTGTTTTAAAATAAATTGTTATTTCAATACGATATAATAAGACTTTGTATATATTGGCTGGTGACATTGAGTTACCCAATTTTTGTAGAATCACCCATATGTTAAATAATGAGGGTTGTAGAATACAAGACTTGGATCTCCAGATATCACAATCAACCCACGAAACGCAACAGCAAGATGTTAGACTACATCAGCCTTCTATGACACAGTGGTAACAATCTAGTCGTGGTGGCCCATTCATGCTGTAGACGAAACCATCTACGTAGCTCTAACTCAATGTTTTCATACAATTCAATTATACACATAGTACTCACCCAACAACTGTCTGCAAAACATGTTTTTCTGCGCATGTCGTAATAACAGCAGTAGACAATGCACGTCAGCGTTTACTAACAGAGTGACCAATGAGACGGGACCGACACCCTCCCAAGCGGGCGTGTTACGTTGAGCCGCGCACAAAGCACATAGACGCTCCACCACTTCATCTGACACTGGAAATATGATCACTTAAAATGAGATCTAAAAGGGTGGTAATCCTCAAGAATCATTATTCAATTTCCTTAATCAAATGTATAGTGGACAAAGATCTTTGATGAATGGCAAACTACTCTAAGGTCTAACACTTCTCACTAATGATAGAAGCTACTAACAGAAGCCCGTGCCCACCAGTAAACTAAGATATAATAATAATTATAATCGGGCCGGTAAAAACCCCTATGGACGCTACTGCCACATTCAGTTGTATATGCACATTCAGTCTCTCGATCGAGTCTTCGAACTCCGAAAATGACTATGATCGCCCATAGTTACATCAAGCCATATTGAGAAGCTTGAAGGTATTTAATAATTGTCGATCCGTTCGAGGCAAGCGTTGGTGCAGTGGAAAATTTGAAGCCGCTAGCCTTCGACTCACCTCGAGGTGTGGACGAACAGGTGCTAAGTGGTTGCATCGAGTCTTTGGTGTATAAAAATTAAGTGTAGTATACTCAATGTACGTACGTAGTATAAAATCCACCTTTGGGACTATTTTCAAAAAGGAGTATTTTCAATACTGATTATTCATATAACTTTGCTTCTCGGCGAGCATTCGTTCTGTCTATGGCAACTATTCTCTTTTAATTAAAAACGCAAGCAGTACCATGTTACTAGTTGACTCTAAATATAATTTTTCTTTACACATGGCCAATTCGAATAAAAAATATATGTTTGATTCTCCAATTAGATCCCAGAAATTAGCCAATCAGAATACAGTTTGAGGGCCACGCATAGAAATTACAAAGTTTGATTGGTTGATTTACAATATATATCCAGATAATCGAACTACAATCATTTATTGAATAATATGTTGACTGATTTTAATTATTGCATATCCACTTACGTGTCTGCTCAATGTCCTGTGTGAGAGCTTTTAAAACGATTTCAGATTTGGATGCTAGATTCAGTAAATATGGTATAACATCGCGCTTCTTCTCTGGTTTGCTGTCTTCTTTTATGGCTTCCTGATAAAAATATTTAAGCTTGTACAAACTAGTATGATTGAGTGTTTTTTTTATTATGGAATATGTCAAAAAAACGCGAAACAACTAGGCCAGGCTAAAGTTAGCCACTTAAGCAGCCCTCTATGCACCCCATTAAGTTATGAATCACAGATAATAATAGCCACAATGCCACATGTGACAAATTCAGGTAGGCCTAGTTGTTTTGCACATATTGTTCTAAATTAAGAAATATATTTTTTTTCAATAGGCGTTAAATATCACCTGAAATAAATCGGAGAGAGCAGCCCTCACGTGGAACAGTGCCGGCGGATGGTGCGCGAGATGTGCGAGCACCGCGCAAGCCGCGTCCGCGCCCAGCGCCAGCGCACGCGGGGCCACTAGCGCTGGCTCC
Source organism: Amorpha juglandis (assembly GCA_949126905.1). NCBI lineage: Eukaryota > Metazoa > Arthropoda > Insecta > Lepidoptera > Sphingidae > Amorpha > Amorpha juglandis. The sequence continues at coordinate 9,967,932 of OX421365.1, forward strand.
GCGCGACCCACCCAACCGACCGCCCACGAACATGCCCACGAACCTTACAACATATTCAGTTAGTTTCACATCAATTTATGAGTGGTAGAGCCACGCTGTAGACAGTTTTGTCTACAGCATGAATGGGCTGGCTCGACCGGATCGTTACCACTGTCTCACAGAAAACCGACGTAAAGTAGCGGCTTGCTGCTGCGTTTCGTACGGTGAGTGAGATATCCGGAAGCCCAAATCCCCTCCCCTTCCCAATCCCTAATTATCCCTTTCCTTTAAGTTCGGCAACGCGCCCATGGTTCTTCTGGCGGTGGGCGTACATGGGCGGTGGAGATCACTTACCATCAGGTGACCCACTTGCTCGTTTGCCGGCGTATGCTATAAAAAAAAAAACAATCCCCTTCAACCCCCCTGCCCGAGTACCCAACTGAGAAACAAGAGGCCGTAATTTCAATCTCTGCAACATGAAAAATATTTATGTGATCCAGAAACAATTGTTTGATGGATCTGGGTGTTGTGAAACCGCAAGTCTCTTATGGTTCACAAGATAGTCACAAATTACTGAGGCCAAGACTACATAATATGTGACAGTTTGGTGGTTTTATTTGCTCTACCTTTCGTTATGTAAAGGCAGCGCCGCGGCGTAAGCAAATAAAAAAAACCACAGCCACACATAATGTTTTCAGGGTTAAAGCCGGTAAATAAGCAAATGAGTCACCTGATGATAAGTGATTTCCACCGCCCAAGAACGTCCAAAATACCAGATTAAACATGAGCGCATTGCTTGCCTTAAAGGAAGGGGATTGACAATTAAGGAATTGGAAAGGAGAGGGGCTTTTAATCTTCAGATACCTCACTCACTTTGTGAAACGCAACAGCAAGCTGCTACTTCAGTTTTATGTGAGACAGTGGTCATAATCCGGTCAAGCCTGCTCATTCATGCTGTAGATAGTTTTGTTTACAGTGTAGCACTACCACTTGCTGTACAGAGCCAATTGTGATCTTTGAATATATAGTATCCACTGACTAGTTATGTTATGTTATATTGGCACAATGTTTCCTCATATATGGGGAAATTGTTAGAACTCCCACAAACAAAAGCCAAATTTTTCACATAACTAAATTTCCATGTTTTTATTATAGCAACTTACCAAGCATCATGTCAATACATTTAGCCCGTTCTTCAGCATTCAGTAATGTCAAATTTTGTGTTGTTATATCTAAAAGTACTCGTACAGGATCTGCACTCTGTAGTGTTGAATCTATGAATATAGATAAAATGGTTGTAAATTAAGTGCGCCAACTTTTAATGTCTCCTGGGTGTAAGGGACCACTTCCGACGCCGAAAGGGTAATAATACGCTATTTTGGAAATGTAAGCCCGCAATGTAAAGCGTACTTATGCTAAAGACATGGTCAATGACCTGCGCGTATTACCGTGCTCTAATGTTCTAATACAGAAGGTATATCACGCCTTACAGCTCATTTCGCGCGTCAACTATTTTTTTTTGCACCAGCACTACCTGTCTTCATTTTTGGTAGCAATACCCTTACAACCGGTATCTAGACTAAGATTGTTGTCACTAGAGTGCTCAAAACGCTGGTGTGCTTAGCACATTAACTTGTGCAAAATGTTGGTACATAAAGTCATTTAACATATGGAATCTAGTTTATATCTTAAATTGGTGGAAATAACTATATCTCATATGCCTTTAAATTAGTTCTTTTGGATTTGCCCTATGTCTATCATTGATAAATCTGACATATTTAATAAGATTCTGTACCCAAAGGATACCAACTGAACTCTTACTAAGCATGTCCCTCAGTCTGCCCTTATGTCTATCTCTCTATCAGTTAGTACTAACTATCCTATTCTATCCTTATTAGATACATCTAAAATAAAAATTCTCTTACTTGGTATGTTCGACTTTTTAGTGGCAATATCTATGATCAAATTGATACACCACGGAGCAATAAAAGGTGCCCAAGACTCGCCCAGGCCACATAACTCTGGACCTATCATGCTCACACTCTCTACAGATCCATTTGAACTTAACTCAGGCTGAAAGAAATAAATAATCATATTATAAGAAGTACTCATGTAAAGTCTTAAGTTGAAAAATTCCAGAGATGTTGTAATCCTAACATTATTGCAAAATACTTGGTTTATTTAAAAGTTGTTTTAAATTTAAAGTTTGTGTTGAAGGGGGTAATAGTACAACATCCTTATTATAGGAGGGGTGTTTCCCATAGAATCCCACCTTTTTCTCTACTAAAAATTGTATGTCTGCATACAGAATTTTGAAAGTGGGGTTAGGTTAAAAAGCAACCATATCTTGAATAGGCGAGCTTCTTAGTATTACGTTTTAGGGGGGCAATATACACTCCCCCCTCTCCCCACTCCAACCTCAAAATTCGACGTCAGATAAAGTAAAGCCCTACCTGCATAATAATTATTTGTAAAAACATACCTCATAATCTGACTGGTTAATAGCAACATTGACAGCATCATGAAATACCATAGCGAAATATTCTAAAACCGCATCTCTTGCTGCTGGAAAACTTTTCAATAAGGTAATGCCAATTTTTGTAAGTTCCGGTGCATTTTGTGCGTTTCTTCTTGATACACCGTCTACAAAGTTGGTCAAATCGGAAGACAACCACATAGACCGATCTTTTTCATACATTTTGTATATAAAAATGTACAGTAGCAAACTAAAGTAATGAAGATAAACAACGCATTTATTAGCACATCGGCCACAACCAAACTCTAACGACAAATTAAAATTATTTATCAATAAACGACAAAGATCAAACTTCTAATAGAAAATTACTGTAACTTTTTAGTAGGAATAGATATTATGGAAACTGAGGAAAAACAATCGACCACGACAACCACGACCACTTTGACAACCACAAATGACAACAAATGAACAAATGAGTGACAGACAAATGACAAATGACAGCCTGGGTCTCCAGGCTCATTTTTCGAAATTTCCCATAACAGACAAAATAATTCCCAAATGATATTATGTATTTATGCCAATTTTTCGCAACATAATAATTATCTTAACTTACTTTACTTATAATTTAAACTATTATTTACTATTTTTGAAGTTATACTTCTTTAGGCGCGTTATGAAAAAATGATGAGAGTGAAATTTTAAGATGCGCGCGCACCTCTGACACAAAATTAACAGTATGAAGCCGTCTGCTTAACCGCTCATTAAGTCTCGAAAAAAAAGCTACCAACAAAATAGGAATTGAACCTCGATATTAGTCGCGCATGTTGGTACGCTCGTCACCTCTGATCACTGTTTTCATATTTATAATATTTATCAACATGTCTCTAGTTTATACATTCACAACACGTGTTTGAGTTTCATACAAGTGCGAATTATATATGTGCTAATAAATTATATTCAGTATGTAGTGATTTAAATTGAATATTTTGATTGATATTACTTACTATTTGTGAATATTAGTGGAAAAAATTGTGCTTATATACTTTTTCAAGTGCTCCAATATAATTGAGGTTAACTATCCGTATGTATTATTTATTGATATAAATTAAAATACTTTTATTTAATATAATTAACACTAAATATTATTAAATTATTAATGTTAAATACTTATTATTGGTTATTTAATATTCACAAAATAAAGAAATAAATTTAATAAAACATTTAATAAAAAGTTTGTGATAAAAATTAAAATTGAACATCAAATAATAATATTAATTTTTAATATTTGCTATTAAATTGAATAAATAATAAATATTTATAAAAATAACTAAATAAATTTAATGAAAACTTTTTGATAAAAATGAAAAGTGAATATTAAATTAAGAAATCAATAAAAATATTTAAATATTATATTTAAATATTTATATATTTATTATTCTCTAAATTTTGTTTTTAATAATTATATATATCTATATATAATTATATATATATATATATATGTATATATATATCTATATATATAAAAATGAATCGCTGTGCGTGTGTCTCGCAAAAACTCGAGACTGGCTGTACCGATTTGGCTAATTCTGATCTTGAAATATTTGTGGAAGTTCAGGGAAGGTTTACCCGGTGAGAAAAATAAATAATAAGTAAAGGAAAATACCAAAAACGACAATTCAATTTTCCAATACAAACCGTTCCTAGGTATGAAAAATTTGATGTCTTTTGTCATTTTAGAAATAAATTGACACTTGGTTGTCAAATATTTATAGGTGCGTTCAGAAATTTGTCTGTTTCATAGCTAATATGGATATATATATGGTATGAGGTCCGATCTTTTTGGTCTGTTTTGTTGGAATACAATACAGTTTTGTTTCAGAAATAAAAAGAGTGTAAAAGTATCAGTTGGTTGACGAAAAAAGAAAATAAATAAATAAATTTCAATACAATTTGTCAGTTTTTAAGCTATTGTATAGATTTTATCGCGGGCCTTGCGGCGAGACCGAATCCAGAAATTTCGTAACGAAAAAACCTAACAGCCAGCGTTAGCTGACCTCCCTGTTTTAACTTAATTTGATATCTAGCACACAAAGTTAAAGTCGAAATTCCGTTAATAAAACAGATGGTTGTGAAACTTATGACATTTGGAAATGTAGACGCGGTTTGAAATTTGAATTTGAATTTTTGATTATAGAACACGGCCGTCAGTTATTTTTAAGTTGATAAAAAATGCTATACAATAGCTTTACCGCGGCAGTCTCCGAGTGCCACACGTCTTTGTCACCGGTCAGTGACAGGGACAGTGACAGGACAGTGACAGGACAGTGCCAGGGACAGGGACAGGGCAGGACAGGGCAGGACAGTGACAGGACAGTGACAGGACAGTGACAGGACAGTGACGGGACAGTGACAGGACAGTGACAGGACAGTGACAGGACAGTGACAGTGACAGTGACAGTGACAGTGACAGTGACAGTGACAGTGACAGGACAGTGACAGGGAAAGGGACAGGGCAGGACAGGGCAGGACAGTGACAGGACAGTGACAGGGACAGTGACAGGACAGTGACAGGATAGTGACAGGACAGTGACAGGATAGTGACAGGACAGTGACCGGACAGGACAGTGACAGGACAGTGACAGGACAGTGACAGGACAGTGGCAGGACAGTGACAGGACAGTGACAGGACAGTGACAGGACAGTGACAGTGACAGGACAGTGACAGGGAAAGGGACAGGGCAGGACAGGGCAGGACAGGGCAGGACAGGGCAGGACAGGGCAGGACAGTGACAGGACAGTGACCGGACAGTGACAGGGACAGTGACAGGGACAGTGACAGGACAGTGACAGGACAGTGACAGGACAGTGACAGGACAGTGCCAGGGACAATATATATATATGTATATATATATATATATATATATATAAATAATAATACATTATTAATAATAATATATAATAATAATAATAATAATATATATATATATAATAATAATTTAATATATTTTAATATATATATTAAATATATTATTATATAAATATACTATATATTTAATATAAATTTAAATAATATAATAATACATTATTAATAATAATATATAATAATAATAATAATATATATATATATATATATATATATATAACTCGGGATGTCGGGAAACCGAGCAGTCATATCTGGTTGTTGATTTGTGAGCTCGTCAGTACGGGAATCCACGGTGGGCGTTAGACTTCAGGAAAACGTTGAAACTAAATAGACTGTAGTGGAATATGTTAGTTTATACCATTAGATTACTTAATTATTAAGTGATTACAATAATATTTTGCGATTTAGAGCCAATGAGTTTGCGAATAACCACCACGCACGACCGCTGTCCACAAGACAATTCCAATGCCAAGCACTGACGTTCGCCCGTCATGATAAACGCAACCTCATTCGGTGTTACCCGCTCTTACTTGAAAATAGTATTTAAGCTCATACAAATGTTATCAAAATAACTAAATAATTTACCAACGATAAGGTACATTAAACGAAACCAAATTATAACTCATAATGAACTGATTTTCATTATTTAATAATGTCCCGCGCCGTTACGGCCGTCCTGCATCTTCACACGTCCTCGTGTGAATAGTTTATCTCATCATCTGTGGACAATTGTAAAAAAGCAACCACTAACGTTCGGTCATTCTGACTCAAATCAAACACCACATATCACAGAGAGCGACCACAGCTATCGGATAGCACAAAACAATTATTTGATTACCACACAGACTAGTACCACACAGGCTGGAGCCACAGAGGCTGTACCGTACAGGCTTATTACCTCACAGGCTAGTAACACACAGGCTATTACCTCACGCTCGTGCCACACAGGCTAGTATCACACAGGCTATTACCTCACGCTCGTGCCACACAGGCTAGTACCACACAGGCTATTACCTCACGCTCATGCCACACAGGCTAGTACCACACAGGCTAGTGCCACACAGGCTAGTGCCACACAGGCTAGTGCCACACAGGCCAGTGCCACACAGGCAAGTCGTCGCCACACAGGCTAGTCGTCGCCACACAGGCTAGTCGGCGCCACACAGGCTAGTCGTTGCCACACAGGCTAGTCGTTGCCACACAGGCTAGTCGTTGCCACACAGGCTAGTCGTTGCCACACAGGCTAGTCGTTGCCACACAGGCTAGTCGTTGCCACACAGGCTAGTCGTTGCCACACAGGCTAGTCGTTGCCACATAGGCTAGTCGTTGCCACATAGGCTAGTCGTTGCCACACAGGCTAGTGCTACATATGGTTAATTTTATCAAATCTTTCACTCTAAACTGCTACAGCTGCGCCGTTATCGGCACATTCTGACTCTACACCGTTTGTAGATGTTTCCAAGCATACCTCACACCGGCTCGCACAGACTTCAACCAAAAATCCCATTGATAGCAAGTCCCTTCCAATCATAATCGAATTCAGAGATACAATAGTCTACAATAGTCTGATACAACATTCAATAACAACTGCGTTGGGTATCCCCGTATGGTTACAGTTGTCAATATTTTGAACATTACACTTTACGTTAGATTGGCCTATACCTATTAATGTCACTAAGGTAAAATGACGCTTACCGGAAAACCTATGTGCTAAACTTTCTTTAATTGAAGATCACTGGGCACCGAAATCAAACCAAAATGAAAATATCTCACCGGATTCAATTACTAGGTGGTCAGTGGCTGCCTTCATAGTAAAGGTATTCACTCGATGCTTTACGTAGCCGTTGTTAATCTTGGTGTCTTTTTTTTCGTGCAGCGAGTAGCGATGTGACCTGGCTCGTTGCAGTAGTAACACATAAGCAACGACGTTTTGCTTGATACATTGCTGTCCTTGGTCCCTTGCTGTTTATTTGTTGCTGAAAACTGAGGTTTAAAATTAGTACTAGTACTACGAGAATCTTTGGAAAAACATTCTTTTGCCATGTGTCCTTATTTGCCACAATCGTAACATTTCTTCAGTTCAAATTGCGGTTTCTTAGCGTCACTGTGAGTATTGGCCTTCTCTGGCATAGGAAGTCCTCTTTTTCGATAGGTACACACCATTAATTCTTGTTGCAATTTCACTCTGGTATCAATTTTTTCAGTGTATGCTAGTCTCTGTAGCCGTGGTTCAATTTTCACTGCGTGAGCCAAAGTTACGGCAATTGCAATTTGTTCGATTGATAAAGAATTCCATTGGTTCATTAATGTACTCAGGAATCGACTAGCATAGGACGACATGCACTCTCCGTCTTTTGGGCTTTCATTAAAGAGTCTACACAATGTGGCAGCTGGAGTTTCGAAGTAGTCAAATCGAGCTAGAAATAAAGCTTTTAGCTGAGGCCAGGTTATACCAGCAAAACTATTTTGAACCAACCACGTAGTTGCTGCGCCCTTAAGTGCTTTGCTCATGGCGATAATCAAAGTACCACTAGATAATTGTTTTTCTTGCATGCATAAGTCTACAGTATTACACCATGACCTGACATCGGCGTCGCGAGAATCAGGATTGAATTCAGGAAATGCTAGCTTTGTATCAACCGTGTTTGTTATCTTCATAGTCCTTCCTACTAATATTATAAACGCGAAATCTGTAAGTATGGATGGATGGATGTATGTTTGCCACTCCTTGACGTAAAAACCACCGAATGGATTTTAATGAAACTTTACAATAATACAGCTTATACATCAGAATAAGACATAGGCTACTTTTTATCCCGGGAAAAATAAATCACGCGGGCGGAGCCGCGGGCAAAAGCTAGTTTGAATTAATTCCGTCATGCTACGTTGTTGCTTTTCAAACAACATTTCCCAACGTTCGGATTCACCTTTTAGGTTAGCAACAATACTCTGGTAATCCCACTTCTGAACTCGGGATGTCGGGAAACCGAGCAGTCATATCTGGTTGTTGATTTGTGAGCTCGTCAGTACGGGAATCCACGGTGGGCGTTAGACTTCAGGAAAACGTTGAAACTAAATAGACTGTAGTGGAATATGTTAGTTTATACCATTAGATTACTTAATTATTAAGTGATTACAATAATATTTTGCGATTTAGAGCCAATGAGTTTGCGAATAACCACCACGCACGACCGCTGTCCACAAGACAATTCCAATGCCAAGCACTGACGTTCGCCCGTCATGATAAACGCAACCTCATTCGGTGTTACCCGCTCTTACTTAAAATAGTATTTAAGCTCATACAAATGTTATCAAAATAACTAAATAATTTACCAACGATAAGGTACATTAAACGAAACCAAATTATAACTCATAATGAACTGATTTTCATTATTTAATAATGTCCCGCGCCGTTATATATATATATATATATATATATATATATATATATATATATATATATATATATTATTATTATTATTATTATATATTATTATTAATAATGTATTATTATATTATTTAAATTTATATTAAATAATTATTATTAATATATTATTTATATAATAATATATTTAATATATATATTAAATATATTATTATATAAATAAACTCCTTTGCAAAAAAAACGGGCACCTTACACACACACTTTACCTTAGCTTTTCTATGGGTAAATATTATTATATTTTTAGTATGTCATTAGTTTGGATGACTAGAAATTTCTTATTATCAATGAGAATCTAGTTTTTTAACACTTTTATCCTGGTATCGGTGTTTTAGTCAATGTAAACAGAGAGCCGTGTTAAAATGGACATTTTTATGGGTATAATGAAATTAAGACTACGAGTATTTTTATGGTATTTTAATAAAAGAGACATTAAAAAATAAAAATTAATAACGAGTATGACCTCCTCTTGCAGCGATTACGGCATGTAATCGTCTTGGCATGCTTCCCACCAGGCTTTTGATGGTGTCCTGTGGAATGTGTTCCCACTCAGTCGAGATTACACGTTTAAGCTCTCTGATGTTTTGTGGAGGTGGTTGGACAGATCGTACTCGCCTTTTTAGGAGGTCCCAAACGTGCTCAATGGGGTTAAGGTCGGGGCTCCGCGCTGGCCAATCCAAACGACGAATACCGACCTCTTGCATATAAGCATCTACGTCGCCAGAACGGTGGGCCCGAGCATTATCGTCCATGTAAATGGCATCTTCACCAATTACAGTCAGTGCGGGTTGTGCATTTTGAGAAAGGATTTCTGTTATGTACCTATGCGCATTTAGTGAGCCATTTTCTATGAATACTATCTCGGTACGATAGTTGGAAGTTACGCCCGCCCAAAACATAACGGACCCTCCACCATAAGGGGTGATTTCTTCAAAACACACATCGGCATAGCGTTCCCCTGGTCTTCGTAACACTCGCCGACGTCGGTCCTCACCATGCAGACAAATTCGAGCCTCATCGGAGAAGAGTACGCTACTCCAGTTACCTGGTGTCCAAGATAGGCAATTTCTAGCGAACCTCAACCGCGCAATCCGGTGCTCACGGAGTAACTTGGGGGCCCGCGCTGGTCGTCGACTACGTATATCAGCAGCTAAAAGTCTTCTCCTCACAGTCCATAGGCTAACTTGTGCTCCTCGTACCTCTTCAAGGTTTCTTTTGAGGTCTATGTAACTGCATTTGCGGTTCCTCAGCGCCTGAGTCACTAAAAAGCGATCGTCTCGCGGCTGTGTGCAACGTTTTCTCCCAGAACCTTGCCTTCTCTGAACGGAACCTGTCTCTTGGTATCGAGTCCAGGTTCTTTGTACGGTTGAACGACTCACGTTTAACCGCTGTGAGACGTAACATTGGCTACACCCCTCTTCCAGCAGCGCTATAATTTTACTAGCTCTCATTGCTTTTTCTGCCATTACGATAGACACAAAGATATCTGTTTTAAGTCACAATAAGGCAGAATTATGCGATAAACATAAATTGTTGTACTAAAAATAACGAAAAGTTACTTTTAGTTGCTTGATAACCTTTTAACCGCAAACCCGCGAAAAGTGTCACAAAATGAAAAAGGGATTAATAATTTAAAAAACAAAAGTTTTGAATTTGGAATGAACTTTTTTTCATACCCAGACTCTTTATTAAGTGCCAGTAACATAGTTTGGCTATTAAAACCTCTGAAGAACTAAATTATTACCAATAATGTTAAAAAATCAAACCCGCCCGTTTTTTTTGCAAAGGAGTGTATATTAATTTTCAATTTTTAATATTAATTATTGAAGTGAAACTTCTTTATCGGCGTTAGAAAAATAAAATCGTCACATTTTTCCGTTACGCGGCACGCGTCACGATTTTGACTTTGACTGGATTTTGACCAGACTTTCACTGGACTTGACAGGACTTTCATCGGACTTCGACCGGATTTTGACCGGACGTTGACCCGACTTTGACCGGATATAGACCGGACTTTGACCGGATATAGACCGGATTTTGACCGGACTTTGACCCAAATTTGACCGGACATATACCGGACATAGACCGGACACAGACCGGGCTTTAACCGGACTTTACCCGGGCTTTGACCGAACTTTGACCCGACTTTGACCGGGCTTTGATCACACTCTGACCAGGCTTTAACCGTGCTGACCGGACTTTGACCGGACGTTGACCCGACTTAGACCGGACTTTAACCGGGCTTTGACCGGACTTTGACCCGGCTTTGACCGGACTTTAACCGGGCTTTGACCGGGATTTAACCGGACTTTAACCGGGCTTTGACCTAACTTTGACCGGGCTTTGACCGGACTTTAACTGGGCTGACCCGACATTGACCGGACGATGACCCGACTTTGACCGGGCTTAACCGGACCTTAACCGGGCTTTGACCGGGCTTTGACCGGGATTTAACCGGACTTTAACCGGGCTTTGACCTAACTTTGACCGGGCTTTGACCAGACTCTGACCGGACTTTAACCGGGCTGACCGGACTTTGACCGGACGTTGACCCGTCTTTGACCGGACATAGACCGGGCTTTGACCCGACTTTGACCGGACGTTGACCCGACTTTGACCGGACATAGACCGGGCTTTGACCGGATTTTGACCGGACTTTAACCGGACTTTAACCGGGCTTTGACCGGACTTTGACCGGGATTTAACCGGACTTTAACCGGGCTTTGACCTAACTTTGACCGGGCTTTGACCGGACTTTAACCGGACTGACCGGACATTGACCGGACGTTGACCCGACTTTGACCGGACTTTAACCGGACCTTAACCGGGCTTTGACCAGACTTTGACCGGGATTTAACCGGACTTTAACCGGGCTTTGACCTAACTTTGACCGGGCTTTGACCAGACTCTGACCGGACTTTAACCGGGCTGACCGGACTTTGACCGGACGTTGACCCGTCTTTGAACGGACATAGACCGGGCTTTGATCCGACTTTGACCGGACGTTGACCCGACTTTGACCGGGCTTTGACCGGATTTTGACCCGGCTTTGACCGGACTTTAACCGGGCTTTGACCGGACTTTGACCGAGATTTAACCGGACTTTAACCGGGCTTTGACCTAACTTTGACCGGGCTTTGACCGGACTTTAACCGGGCTGACCGGACATTGACCGGACTTTAACCGGATCTTAACCGGGCTTTGACCGGGATTTAACCGGACTTTAACCGAGCTTTGACCTAACTTTGACCGGGCTTTGACCAGACTCTGACCGGACTTTAACCGGGCTGACCGGACTTTGACCGGACGTTGACCCGTCTTTGACCGGACATAGACCGGGCTTTGCCCGGATTTGACCCGACTTTGACCGGACTTTGACCCGGCTTTGACCGGACTTTGACCGGGCTTTGTCCAGACTCTGACCGGACTTGACTGGATTTTGACCGGACCTCGACAGGACTTTGACCGGACTCTGACCGGGCTTTGACTGGAACAGGACTTTGACCGGGCTTTGACCGGACTTTGACCCGACTTTTACCGGGCTTTGACCGGACTTTGACCGGGCTTTGACGGGGCTTTGACCAGACTCTGACCGGGCTTTGACCAGACTCTGACCGGACTGATCGAACTTTGACCGGACGTTGCCCCGACTTTGACCGGATATAGACCGGACTTTGACCGGGCTTTGACCGGACTTTGACCGGGCTTTGACCAGACTCTGACCGGACTTTAACCGTGCTGACCGGACTTTGACCGGACGTTGACCCGACTTTGACCGGACGTTGACCCGACTTTGACCGGACTTTAACCGGGCTTTGACCTAACTTTGACCAGACTCTGACCGGGCTTTAACCGGGCTGACCGGACGTTGACCCGACTTTCACCGGACATAGACCGGGCTTTGACCGGATTTTGACCGGACTTTGACCCGGCTTTGACCGGGCTTTGACCAGACTCTGACTGGACTTTAACCGGGCTGACCAGACTTTGACCGGACGTTAACCCGACTTTGACCGGACTTGACTGGATTTTGACCGGACCTCGACAGGACTTTGACCGGACTCTAACCGGGCTTTGACTGGAACAGGACTTTGACCGGGCTTTGACCCGACTTCGACCGGACTTTGACCGGGCTTTGACCGGACTTTGACCGGGCTTGGACCAGACTCTGACCGGGCTTTGACCAGACTCTGACCAGATTTTAACCGGGCTGACCGGACTTTGATCGGACTTTGACCGGATTTTGACCGGACTTCTTCTGTCGAGCGTCCCGAGACGCACACTTTTTTTTGTATTCATGTCTATGATAATAAAAGCCTTTTGTTTAAACTTTATCTAATTTAACTTTATTAGACCAGTTTCTGTAAAGTTGCATAATATAGTAGATCATTTTTTTTTAAAATAAGGTCATAAAGAAGTTTCACTTCCTACGTGTGTACACTAGTACACGCACACATTTTTTTTGATATCTAAGATCAATCTAAGATTCTTTTAGTTTAAATTTGATGACTATTAATGGTACTATTCAATTTCTGTTCTAGTTTTCAAGATGGGTAAAACAAATGCGGAACACTGTAAAAACTATTACAATCGAAAAAAAGCTGCCAAAGAAGCTGAAAAAATTCGACAAGGCTTTTCCGTAGAAAAACCAATAAAAAAAACAGGAGCAGAACGTACTCGTGCTTATAGGCTGCGAAAAATAATGCTTTCACAAGCAAACGAATCATCCGTGACTGACATTTCATCTATCCCGTCAACTTCAAATTTACGAATAAGGACTTTTGAACCATCATTTCAGTTAGCTACCACCAGTGTTAGTACAAATCGTCCAGATGTCTCAACGGTGTCCAGTACTGGTATTGCTGATCATGATGGTGATAATTTACATGATTCATTTTTATTGAAGTTATACTTCTTTAGGCGCGTTATGAAAAAATGATGAGAGTGAAATTTTAAGATGCGCGCGCACCTGTGACACAAAATTAACAGTATGAAGCCGTCTGCTTAACCGCTCATTAAGTCTCGAAAAAAAAGCTACCAACAAAATAGGAATTGAACCTCGATATTAGTCGCGCATGTTGGTACGCTCGTCACCTCTGATCACTGTTTTCATATTTATAATATTTATCAACATGTCTCTAGTTTATACATTCACAACACGTGTTTGAGTTTCATACAAGTGCGAATTATATATGTGCTAATAAATTATATTCAGTAGTGATTTAAATTGAATATTTTGATTGATATTACTTACTATTTGTGAATATTAGTGAAAAAAATTGTGCTTATATACTTTTTCAAGTGCTCCAATATAATTGAGGTTAACTATCCGTATGTATTATTTATTGATATAAATTAAAATACTTTTATTTAATATAATTAACACTAAATATTATTAAATTATTAATGTTAAATACTTATTATTACAAACGTAGAGTACTGGTATGCGGGATGAAATTTTTGGAGTTAATTTTGTTTTGTAATAAGAAGTATAACTTCGTACGTGCGTACATAAGTACACACACACGGGTTTTTTTTTGTTATGTTTTATTGTTTTGTCACGTTATTACAATCACCAAATTACACAAATATGTGAAATGATTGTCCCCTATGGTGCGTGTGGAAGTTTTGATCGGCGCGTGAAAGGTAAAACCACTAAATTAATTTATCAACCAACACGTTTATGATTAGCTCAAAACCAGTGCATAATTTGTGAATTTATCGCTTGGTAGTAATCATAATATGTAGGGAGTGCGCACTCCATAGAAACAAAACTGTCCAAAACCTGTGACTTAAGCACAAAGAAAAAAAAACCCGTGTGTGTGTACTTATGTACGCACGTACGAAGTTATACTTCTTATTACAAAACAAAATTAACTCCAAAAATTTCATCCCGCATACCAGTACTCTACGTTTGTAATAATAAGTATTTAACATTAATAATTTAATAATATTTAGTGTTAATTATATTAAATAAAAGTATTTTAATTTATATCAATAAATAATACATACGGATAGTTAACCTCAATTATATTGGAGCACTTGAAAAAGTATACAGGGTTATTTTTAAAACACCAGCAACCTCGCAGGACCAGATAGCTGACCCCATACGGAACAACTTTTGTTCTACGAGTTTGTATATAACTCAATATATTTAAAAAAAAATGATTTTACAAGTTTTTGTTGTGTCGTATTTTTCTTCGTAGCGTTCGGCGTGCGAGCGCGACTCAAAGGCGCCGCTCAGCTGGGTCGGGCGATGACCTTCAACGCTAGCCCAGTTCCCCACGCTTCGCGTGTTTGCTTACGTAATCTGCGGTGCGTGTAGGTAAAATTCAAGACGGAAATTAAATTCATAATTATTTTTGTATGAAAATAAAATCTAACAAATTATCAAAAGTCGTAGAACAAAAGTAGTAGCTTATAACCTTAGGTATCTACCCCTGCGAGGTTGCTGGTGTTTTAAAAATAACCCTGTATAAGCACAATTTTTTTCACTAATATTCACAAATAGTAAGTAATATCAATCAAAATATTCAATTTAAATCACTACTGAATATAATTTATTAGCACATATATAATTCGCACTTGTATGAAACTCAAACACGTGTTGTGAATGTATAAACTAGAGACATGTTGATAAATATTATAAATATGAAAACAGTGATCAGAGGTGACGAGCGTACCAACATGCGCGACTAATATCGAGGTTCAATTCCTATTTTGTTGGTAGCTTTTTTTTCGAGACTTAATGAGCGGTTAAGCAGACGGCTTCATACTGTTAATTTTGTGTCACAGGTGCGCGCGCATCTTAAAATTTCACTCTCATCATTTTTTCATAACGCGCCTAAAGAAGTATAACTTCAAAAAATATTCGTCTTTTTAGGCAATTGCACGCATAGCAACAAAGAGCTGCAATATCATTTATTTAGCTGCTACAACGGATTTAGAACGTTTTCTCCAGTCTCTTTTTAGTGCCCAGTTGTACAATAAACAGAAAAGGTGGTAGGTACCTCGTATACGAGAGGCCGTCTGGGTTGTTACCACAGCTTTGTATATTTTTGCGGCCAAGTAACAGTGTGTAAGCACTGTTGTGTTTCGGTTTGAACATTAATGCATGCGAAATTACTGGGCATTATGAGACTTAACATCTTATCTCGGGGTGACGAGCGCAGTTCAGTGCCATGCAGTGCTTTGTAATTCAAAGTTCTGTGTCGAAAAGAAAGAAAAATGTGGTCACCCTACATCTATACTTATAAAATAACATGTCCTGACTGACTGACTGATCATTGCCGAGCGCAGTCTATCAAGGCTAAAAGCATGAAATTCGGACTGTATATTCATTTTGTTATGTAGGCACCCACTAAGAAAGGATTTTAGAAAACTCCACCCCAAAGGGGTCAAAATAGGGGATGATAATATGTATGAAAGTCTGTCATTTTGAAAGTTACATAAACAAAATTTTGTATTTCGATTATTGACGTAAAACAAATCAATACGTGTTTCAGGAATTTTGGAAATTTTAGTTAATAAGAGATGAAAAGGGGGTGAAAGTTAATGCGAAAGTGAGTTTGTTTGTTACGCTTTCACGCCTAAATCACTGAACCGATTTTGATGAATTTATCTACAGGGATAGATGGCAACCTAGAGACGGTTACAGGCTACTTTTATCCCGGAAAATGGTGTTCACGCGGGCGGAGCCGCGAGCAAAAGCTAGTATTTGGATATGAAGTTGCACAATGTTGCGACTTATATCAGACTCAACAACTTAAAATTAAGGAAAGATTTACATTGTCCGGATTTTACAAATAAACGCAAGTACATACTCAATATTTATATTTGAGTGGCAGAGTCACGCTGTATACAATTTCGTCTACAGCATGAATGGGCCGGCTCCACCGGGGTGTTACCACTTACTTACACTAAAAAACCCACGCAAAATATCGGCTTCTGCTGCGTTTTTTTCGGTGACTAAGTGGTAAGCTATCCCGAGACCCCAATCCCCTCCCCTTTCCCTCCTCATCTCATCCTCATCCCTTAATTATCCCCTTCCTTTCGGGTCGTTAACGCGTCCATGATTCTAGTGGTATTGTGGGCGTTTATGGGCGGTGTACATCCCTTACCATCAGATAACCCTGTTAGTTCAGTTAGCATAAATATCATGCTGCAGACAAACTGTCTACAGCGTGGCTCTACCACTCAAAAAATTTGCCTGTCCCAAACTGAGTAGCCTCCCTATTGTGTAAGTATAATAATTTTACTATTTGCGATTGCTTTAAATTTTCATTTAGATTTCATTTTCTTTTGCACTACTATACAATGCGAGAGCTTATGTCAACGATAACAATCTGACCATATTGCGCTCATCAGTTACCACCGTACCGTACGTTATAATATTTAATCAACTAGGTATCTATTAATGTTCATACCTATACTCCGTAAAGAGAAAACTTTGTATCCTTTGAGTACCCATTGAGTGGTAGAGCCACGCTGTAGACTGTTTTTGCATGAATGGGCTGGCTCAACCGGGTCGTTGCCACTGTCTCACAGAAAACCGACGTAAAGTAGCGGCTTGCTGGTGCGTTTCGTACGGTGAGTGAGATATCCGGAATCCCAAATCCCCTCCCCTTCCCAATCCCTAATTATCCCTTTCCTTTAAGGTCGGCAACGCGCCCATAATTCTTCTGGTGGTGGGCGTACATGGGCGGTGGAGATCACTTACCATCAGGTGACCCACTTGCTCGTTTGCCGGCCTATGCTATAAAAAAAACCCCTTATTATGCAATAGGCGCGCACGGAGGAGTATGATATTTTAAGTAATTAAAGTTTATATGGAGGAGAAGTGCAGAAATCTATATTATTATAATATCTGGAACAAATACATTAAATTAAATTAGCTATCGTTTATTTATACGTTAATGTCTGAATGTTAAATCTCTCACGTGACGTTATAGAACAATAAGTACATGATCATAAAATTTCGACGCGACCACTAGTGATAATTAAAACATGACTCAATGCATACATTTTGTAATTGCATACGTGTTTTATACGTAAATAGTGAACTTAAACAGATTGAGGGATGAAATGCTAAAGCGTGGGGTGGCTGGAGGAAAATCAATAATGTGTGCGCACGCGATGAGCGCAAACTCGCTGGCAACGCGTCCCAGCGCACGCCGCGCCGCGCCGCCCCCAGCGATAGGAAAATAGGGTCGTTGTTCGTTCCTATAATATACCTAGCTATAACAATACATGTCAATATTGGCCTTGCTTTGCGGAACGTTGTTACCTATGCTGTATTCCAATGAGTAAAAAAATGCAGCTTTTTTACTTATTTATGACAGTTAAAAATAGAGCCATTGACTCTACTCGGTATTCTAGTAAACCTATATTACCTAAATATGTTTCATATCAGAATGAGAATCTCAATATATATAATATTCATAATTAATCATCTCTTAGTGTCGTGTTTATATAATGAACTAATATCTACATAGAGTCTAATAAAGAACTTACAGCAGGTAAACCAAAGTATTGAGTAATTTTGTCTCTTTATGTAACTATATAGGGATTAAATAATTAGATCAATTGATAGACCCTACAAATAAAACACAATATCTATTCACTATTACTCTGTCCACGTGTATATTCAGGTATTGTAATATAATTAATTCGATCTTCGTGGGACGTGGAGACGTAATCACTTGCGCATAGATACTATGGTAAATAGAGCTTTTTTCCCCGATTCTACCTGACTTTTTTTATGTAAAAGATAGTCGCAATATTATGCTTTGCAAAGTAACTAAGTAAAAAAACATATAGTGTAAATTGGGCCTATGCAAAAATTATAAATTTATAATTTTGATTTCACCTCATTTATCTATAGGCATTGTACTAATGTGAAACCGGTGGGTTTCAAATCCCACAGCCACAATTTGTGTTTGAATTTCGATTAGAAAAATCACGCATATGATATTTGAAATTGGAGCCTGTGCCCGATATGGCGATAGGTTCGTGGGTTGCAACATCTTGGGACGGAAGTAAGCTCGGCGAAATGTGGGTGTACTAGTTACACCTCTGGCTACCCGTCCGGGGATTAAAAGGAGCTTATTAATTTCCGTCCTAAGATATGATAAGGGGCGAGCCTGTCGCCACACTGAGCACAATTCCAGACTCCGGACTGATAGTAAGCATTTCATGATATAAAAACCCAATATCACTTTTACCCGACTCGGGATAGAACCCGAGACAGAGCACAACAATCGTACTGCGTACGCATTACAACTGCGCCACCGAGGCAGTTATATACATACACAGATACAGATACATGCCTACTTTTTGTCTGTCTCTGTATGTATCTGTCTATAGCCAAAATGGATGGCGTTTTTTTTTATTATTTTAAGGTTAATGTTGTCGAATATGTTCTCAGCTAAGTTACGTTGACCCGATGCTGCAACTAAGCCGTCCGCAGCTGCCAACTCTTCGATAATCAATAGCAGATCAATTTCTATGAGTAGTCAACTAGTAGTCAACTGAATTCAAATTCATGATGATGATTAGGGGTTGATGATGGAGTAAGAAAGTGGTCACAGGAAAGTATCTTCGTGTTTGGGCTGTTTAAATAGGTATCTAGGAGTAGCTAGCATCCAGATGGTGATCAGGGTCTGTTGATGAAGTAAGAATGTGGTGATAACAAGTCAGCTTTACTAATTAATTTATGTTTTATTTTATTCTATGTTATCACTACTTACGCCAATACAATTTTATACCATAAGTACCTACATAAACATAAAGTGCTTATAGTCGAATTTTAATTTTTAGACAGCCAGCACGTCATCACATACCTATATTAAATCATAACCTTTCTGGCGCAGTGTACTTAAAACGATTGTTCGGATGTTTGGGCTTATAACACCTGTAGATCTCACCGACAAAAACAATAGGATGAGGTTAGAGCTCTAGACGGACAGACGGACAACAAAGTAATCCTACAAGTGTTCCCGTTTCATTCTTCCTATATAACTGTAATCACACCAAAACTTAAGACCATTCAACCATATAAGCACCAATAACATAAATCAGAAAAGAAAGCCAAGTTCAGTACTAATAACATTTGGGGTTATCGGTGTCACCACACTCACCAATAAAAAGAGTTGTTGAGATAATGGGTGCCAGGTTTGTAAATGACGGACCACAGAGCCACGCTTAGATAGTTCTGTCTACAAAATGAATAGGTCGGTTCGACCGGGTACCACTGTCTTACAGAAAAACTGTGGGAAATTCTATTCAGTTTTTAATGAGCTCACCTTGAAACTTGATTAAAAACTGTGATAGGTACCATAATCAATACAAACCAGCGCAACATCTTTCCCATTGACTCCATGAAAGCATACGAAACATGAACTATTGCGGGTAGAGTCCGCTTCCCCAGTTTATATGACGTTTTTACCCTTACTACGCGCACCGTTGCCGCTTGAGTTATTCAGATGCGTGGGAACGGATGTTTATGATCTTAGTTCAGACAATAAGATCTATGCGAGGTCTGTTAGTATCAAAGGTTAATATATGTAACAACAAATAAATATTATTATATTAACGCTAGAAATTTAATAGCTATATCCAGGTAGGTAGCTATACCGCGCAAACTGACATCTGTTGCTTTATTACATAGATAGTTTTTCGAACAAGATGGATTGATGTTTTATCTTGTTTCATAATATCCTGTGGTCTTGCGGGGGCATAAAAGTAAGGCCTATAGGAAACTCCTGTGTTTTCAGATCGAACATCAATTTGTTTCAGATTTATATTACAACTTTCCTAGGATTAAATTTTAATCATAAAAAGGGAGTTGACGTCTGCGACCATCAGGCAGAGGCCCCGTCGCAAAAATATAATATCATTAGGTATTTTATGCCCTTGTTATGCCGAACGACTGCACCACGGACATTCCGTGGATTGCATAGTGACACTTGAAGTCAGTTAAGACGAGGGGGATTAACCATTGTTTTTATTTCCATCAAAAATGGCCACCGCGTCTTTAAATAAAAACAAATTACTAGCGATTATTATACATTGAATAGTGACGGCATGCCGACATTACGAGAAACATTATCGGATCGTGCCAGTAGTTCGTGTGTGTATATTAAAAATTATCAAAATATATCCAGCAGCATGTATAACTACTGGTTTTTTTACCAATTTTCGCTGTAAACCTGTGAATAAATTACGAGTCAATATACACGTTGACTAGGTAATTCACTGAAACGAACCAAAACATTGAAATAAAACTAATTTAAACGGATTTTATCGCGGTAAATTAGTTTTATTTATATTTGTAACATTCGCGTAAACGTAAGAAATCATTATGTGAATCAAAACAATTCATATTTTCCTACATAATGCCTGACACAACCAAATGTACAGCTCAGTAATTATAGTAGATACTAGCTTTTGCTCCCGGCTCCGCCCGCGTGATCTGCTTTTTCCGTGATAAAAAGAAGCCTATCACCCAAGTCAGCTCATACCCTGTCTGTAAAATCCGTTCAGTAGTTTCAGCGTTATTGACGGACAAACATCCAAACATCTAAACAAACAAACTTTCACATTTACAATATTAGTAGGATATCTATAAGATATAAGTTGAAAATGTATTATACAAAGTGCTGTGTTTTTATTACATTATTTGTTTAAACATTTAGATTTTTTTTATTTCGATGTAACACATAACGTAGGTAATAAACGTTAAAGTATTTGGATTCAATAGTACTTAGCGAAAGTGTTTAATGACACCACTCGATATAAGGAAAATGTGGCAACCATCTAGAAATCAAATGATCTCCTTCATCGATTTGAAACTGTGTCTGTTTGCTAGCAAGCCGATTACTTCATGGGCATAGCTTTAGGTCTGAAGAATAAAAGGTTATAGTTTCATCCCGGTTAATGCACAAATCACCAGGACAGATTTGGTATGTTCTTATACATTACATGATTCTATTGTTGAATGTCATTGACCTATGCAAAATTTTAATAATCACAAGTTTGTAGAGCCACATACATCATGCGTGTGAGTTTGATCAAATTATTTATTAGGTAGACATATAAAGAATGTTTACTTTTGAAATAAAGGTTGAGTATAACATTATTAAAATAATAAGCCAAGTGTTTTAGATTCGAAGAGGATAAATATATGTAATAAGGTAAACTGTACATAAAGAGAATAAGTATGTTTGTCGTGAGTTCTGCGTAGGCAGCATTAGCGTGTACAACAAAGCGATTTGCGCGTGAACAGGGTGCATGGCGTTGCGGCAGTCGACAGGGCGGGCGTCGCTGGCGGCTCGGTCGTGGCAGCGGCGCGCGCCCCTCGCTGCACACACGACGCAGGCGCGCACCTCCTGCCGCCAGCCGCGCGCCGCGCCGCGCCGTACACCGCGTAACCGACACGACGCGACGCAGGGCGCTCCTGCCGTGGATCGATCAGATAAACGCGCAACCCCGCTTTACGAGTTAAATCAATACAAAGTTTATCGATTTTTGCAGCCGCAGCCGCCGCACAACATAGGCGAGGGTCGCACGCGGTGGGTGCGCGCATCGCATCGTTTCAAACTTATTCAAATGTTGTACTACATAGTTACTGTTATTTGTGTTTTTTCGTGTCTGCTAGCCCAATAAATGATATGTCTACTAGAAAGTTCATCAATTTTGGTAACTCAATTACATTAAGGTAGGTCCCTAATACTTTTTATTAGTTAATATATTACAACTTACTATTATAATATTGATATTTTGTTAGTTTTATTGCTTTGTAATAACCTTTTTACCTGACTGCTGAGTTTTTTCGTTGTTGTTTATATTAAAGAAATGAAAGTTTGACAAGAAGGAAATTGTTATTTTTTTATGGGAAAGTTTCCTGGTTCCACGAGTATGACTGTGTTCTTTTGGTTTGTTTTTAAAAGCCTGCCTAGACGTGGCTACCACTATTCTCGATTCTCATTGTTTTCTCGATTTGAATGTGTTATTTTCGCGCCTTTTTCTCTTTTTTATAAAGTACGTAAGCAAAGATCCATTGAATTATATTTTACTAGCTTTTGCTCGCGGCTCCGCCCGCGTGGTCTGCTTTTTCCGGGATAAAAATTAGCCTATGTCTTATTCTGATGTATAAGCTATATTATTGTAAAGTTTCATTAAAATCCATTCAGTAGTTTTTACGTGAAAGAGTAACAAACATACATCCATCCATACTTACAAACTTTCGCGTTTATAATATTAGTAGGAAGTAGGATGAAATAAAAAAGAATAAGCTGTTATTTATGGTTTTATTTTTTTTATTAGAAGCGATGATGTGTGATGTATCAACTACAGTTAGACAACAAATAAACTTATACCCAAATATTAAAACGTAATATAGCGACTTGTAAACCAACGCAAGTGTGAAATTAATACAAGAATGTAAACAGTATTGTTATTTGTCTTTTTCGCAGATGGCTTAAATAAAACGGATAGGATGACGTCGACGGACACGTACCAGTTGAAATGGCACTCCCACAGTTCTCACCTGAACGGCTCCGTGGCGGCGCTGCTACGCTCGGAGCGGTTCACGGACGTGGTGCTGTGCACGATGGACGGGTCGCAAATACCGGCGCACAAGTTCATACTGAGCTCGTGCAGCGTGTATTTAAGCAACCTGTTCGAGGGACAAAGGTCTGTGACACGCATGGGTGGGATGCTTTACGTGGTGCTCCCGTCTGAAATATCCACCAAAGCACTGAAGATATTAGTCGAGTACATGTACAAAGGTGAGTTGTGTATATTATTGTGCGTAACTATTTACATAGTTCATCTTCAATTCTTTCGAATTTAATTAGGTACAGGTAGGGCCGTCTTAATTCTTAGGCCACGCAGTTTGCGGCCCTTTTAAAAAGAAAAGAAACTTTTTCATTACCATACTGTCTGTGATCACCGAAATTACCGTCAAATAGTACTTACCTATTAACCGAATTATATATCTTTATTTGAATTTGTAAATATATTAATATCTAGGTAGTTGCCTACTTATTTTGGTATTTTGAAGCTCATAATAACAATGCCAATGCCCGGTGTGTAAAGACGGAACAGGGTAGAGGTCTGGTCCGCTCATGCGGCAGACGTGACTGGCCCAATCCGACTTGGGCTTGATAGTTTTCAAATCTACGCCTTCTTACGATTTGTATCCGGTGTATGACATAGTACAGTATTACGAATGCGACCAAGGATGCTGCGCTCCATAGCGCGTTGGCAAATATTGAATTTAGACTATTGGGTGTTGGTCAGACATAGTTTTTCCGTGGTTAAAGATGGTTTGCGCGTCATACGCCACAAGGGGAAGAGTGCATACGTGCATTAAATCTCGCTTCAGCACCACACCACTTACTACACTACTTAGTTACATCTTTAGGATAGTTTACTATGAACATAAATCAGTTCACAACTACAACACGTGTAAAAAACTCGGGCGAGCTGAAGTCAATAATTTTATTCGCCCTCTACGCTCTTGACCCTAGTTATTTTGCACGTTTTGTAAAAGTAGTATAATCTAAAGAAAATATCTAATATTTGTACATTATTGTTATCATCACCAGGTGAGACAACAGTGTCCAATGAAGTTCTGGATACAGTACTGAAAGCCGGTGAGGTCCTCAAAATCCGAGGATTATGGAGGCAGACAGAAGACGGCGGGGCAGACACCGGGCCCAATGAAAAGGCATCTCAAATGCACAGTACTACAGCCAACATCAACAAACAAGTTACACAGAAGAAACCAGACGATGTTCAACCCAAACTAGCAGTTAAAAAAGACGATAAACTACTTAAGACGTTCAATACCGTACCACAGCAAGGTGTTACAAGGTAATAATTGTACATTATTATATTATAATGTAATAATACATACTAGGTAGGTTCTAATAGATATTTTGTGTTAATTATCATCTATCATTACGTACTAAACATAAAAACCAATAAATAAACCTGATACATTTGTAAATAGAAATAACCGAACAATAAACATATAATTAGTAACACAACACATTTATCATTTCTAAATTATTTTAATTTGAACATTATTCCATAACCATTTTAATCGTTTACATTGTAAGTATTTACCTATTGCTTATTATCACCCAACTATGTAATTAATTATAGTTACTTTTACTTTACTGACCTTAGTTGGGTAGTCCGTAAAAAATACCTACCTATTTTTACGGACGGTTTTTATACCTATATATACATACACAATTATAATTCGATCGAGAGACGCTCTAAGGTATACTTTACTCTGTATGGAATAACTACTGATTATTCCAAATATTATTCACGCAGACCAATGTTCATTGGACCACCGAAGTTAGTGTTCATCAAGACTGCGGACGGCACGACTCAGGCAGCAATACGACCTGTAGCGCCGAAGGGACAAACAATCCTGGTCGCACCCACAGCATCCACAGCGTCTACAGCGACCACCGACGCTACCACACTAACCGCGCCTTTATCGATGAGCTCTGCCTCCGTCACAACCCTGGCCTCGGTGTCGGCCGCGGATGATGATGACCCGCCCCCTCCCAGGATACTAAGACGACATGCAGCCGAACGGAAGTACGGCAAACGACAAAAGACCGACCACACTTCTCAGGAGGAGGAGCTCAAAGACACTGTTGATGAGATTCACGCTGATAATGTATCAGAGAGTTCCAGTAAGTTATCGTGTAACAACAATACTTTTATTACGGGTAGAACTTTCGAAATCGCATATTCATTAGACTTAGAAACTTTGAGTTAGACTAGAGATAGTAAATCCTATACCAACCAGAAGTATTAAGCTATTCCACTATAATTAGGTAGTTTCACATAATAATATCATAGTTTTCGTTTTGATACCCGCAGCTGCTATAACGTAAACTTGTAATGCTATAAAAGTAGATATAGGGGAATATAGGCAGCTTTAATACTTTCATTCATAAATATAACATAACGTTTTAAATATATATAATGATATGATACGTAAATATTAATATTTGCGTACAGAAAAATCATCACAAAGCGCAATAGAAACAGAGGTGCAGATCAAAGACGAACCGGAATGGGACGCGAGCAGCATCGAAGAAGAGGAACGGTCTATAGCAGAAATGTTCCAAGCGGAGATGAGCGTCAAGTCAGAACCTATCGATGAAGTGGAAATTGAGGAAGAGGGCTTAGTGAGTATCTACTTTTAAACTACCATAGATAATCGTATTGTATTAAAAAAAAACAAACATACAGTCCTGACCCGACATTTGAATAACATGTATTGTAGGTATTGGGAACATAGAGATCAAATATTTGTGAATCACACAATTTTTACACGCCACTAGTACCATAGTAGCAGTTTACCCAGAATAACAAGTTGTTCATGTTTCCCGTGGTCGATTACCTCATTTTGTGTGTAATAGGTACCTACGTACATACGGTTGCTGGTGGGAGGGTACCTCATATTTTTGTACCCAATTGGATATCACCTACCGTACATAATAATATGCTGAAACATCCGTCATAGTGGTTTGTTTGAGTCGAATTCCGGGGATAGCCAGGACTTACATTACTGTAAGTTACCTTCAGGCCAACACAATTCTGCCATCCGTCGAAGGATGCGATGTCTCTCGATAGTCGATGTAATATTTGGAGTGCACTGTACTTAATCGGTGCAAGTGTAGTCAGTTTGTAGTTTTTTTTATGGAAAAAGGGGGCAAACGGACAGGAGGCTCACCTGATGGAACGTGATCACCGCCGCCCATGAACACCTACAACACCGGAGGGCTTGCAAATGCGTGTGATGCGGTGGTTGTGGTGCCGGGATATAAATATATGTGTTGTGTCGTGTATGTGCAGATCTACAGCCCGCTGGCGTGCGAGCTGTGCGCGGAGGTGTTCACTGTGCCGGCGGCGTGGGTGCGCCACGTGCAGAACCACGCGCGCGCCGACCACCACCAGCCGCGCAAGAGGAAGAACCGCTCCGCTGTCAGTACTCACGCTCACTCACTCACCCTCACTCTCACTCTCTCACCACACACCACTCATTAATAATAAGATCATATGAGCCTTATTACAAAATGTATTCGGTCTTTAAACTAGGTGTCTAACAACTAGTATCAATGGTAACGCACACAAACTGGCCAATATAAACCCAGTTTTAATTTAAAATAAGATTTTTAATAAGACCTAATACGTTTATACACTGGCACGCGTCGTGAAGACACGTGGAGTCCAATAGATGACGGCCATCGGTCATGAACCAATCACGTGAGGCATCGGCGCCCCACGCTTCTTCGTTCCTTCAATCATATCTACACTCAGCGGCACAATTAATCGCCCACCTTGATTTTGTATGATTTTGGTTAAAAAAAAAAATTGTGGCAATACCTTTGAATGTTATTTTATAACGTAGGTATTTTGAAGTAAAATGAAAGATAATATTGTTTTTAATTACTACGTTTATTCATAAAAAAGTCTGAAAAACACTTTGACCGTAAATTAACAAATGTGATGAAATGGCTTAAAAATAAAAAATCTGCTGAATAAATGAATTCTAATAGTGCGTATTACCACCTCTAGCCCTCATGACTTCCAGCAAACGGTTTGGCATGCTGTCGATGACATCTTTGATCTGTTGTTGTGGAATGTTCTGCCATTCCTCAATCACGGATTGTTTTAATTCATCTATGGTGGTTGGAGCTGGTATGCGGCTTCGAACACGTCTTTTTAAATTGTCCCATATGTGTTCAATGGGATTTAAATCTGGACTCCGGGATGGCCATGGTAATTTTCGAATGCCGACGGTATCCAGGTACGCGGTAACAACTCTAGCAACGTGGGGGCGAGCGTTGTCCTGCATTAATAAAAAATCTTCGCCAATAAATGGAGCAAATGGCATTACATGAGGTTCCAACACTTCTGTTACATACCTCTGAGCATTTATTCCACCTCTTTCGAAGATAACCAAGTCGGTGCGTGCTTCGTAAGTAATGCCGCCCCATATCATGATAGAGCCGCCTTGGTAACCTACTGTTTCCACAACAGTACATGGTGCAAACCTTTCATTCTTGCGTCTGTATACACGCTGGCGTACGTCAGGACCGCGCAAGCATATTCTTGTCTCGTCAGTAAACATAACATTCTTCCATTGTTCCATATTCCATTCGGCGTGCTCTCGGGAAAAACGAAGTCTTTCTCTCCGGTGGCCTACGAGCAATTGTGGCACTCGAGATGGTCGAAAAGCTCCAAGAGCATTCTCTCCTAGTCTTCTTCTCACTGTTCTTTCACTCACTTGAACATTGCGAACCTCACGAAGTTGGTTTCGTGCCTCAACAGCTGTAGTGAACCGATTTCTTAGAACATTGGTCACAAGAAATCGGTCGTCACGAGCGGAGGTGCATCTTTTTCGGCCCTGTCCTGGTCTTCGCTCATAAGAGCCAGTTTCCCGAAACCGTTTCACTGCATCCCTTAAGGTGGTGCGTGCGACACCAAGCTTCCGCGCCACGTAACGCTGACTAAACCCTTCGTCGATAAGAGCGACGGCTCTCGCCACTGAATTAGCATCAAATGGCATGTTTGTGATGTCCAAACACTAGCTTTAAGTTACGAAACCAAAACAAACTCAAATTGTTTACTTTTAATGCCACTGAAGCAATGTAAGCAGTATGGCAACGATAACGATAATGAGACGAAGTTCGATATTTATCCTATTCACAACTTATGCTTATAAAAAAACAAAGTTAAGTGGGTAGTTTGTAATTTTTTTGTCACTACATTTCTTTCACACTTGATTTATTTATGGCCAATAACTTACAACTGCGATAACATCAAAATTTGCCACTTTAAAAGGGTGGGCGGTTAATTGTCCCGCTAAGTTTATATGCAGAGGCGTCTTTACCGAGTGTGCAGGGTGTGCGGTGCACACGGGCGCACCGTAATAGGGGGCTCCGGCATACTCCATTCACACGCTGGCCGGGTATTTTAGATCTATTCCATTTTGATAGCGCACTTATTAGCGGGCGCTAGGGTAATGATTGCACACGGGCGCTACATGGGCTAGAGACGCCTCTAAGGAAATCATCCTGAAGGAAAGAGTGACAATTTAGTCTGATGTGCTCCATATTAAAATTTTGGTTCAATTCTTTGTGGTTACGGTCCTTACTTCAACGACATAGTTTTCGAAAAAACGAGTAATATTTTAGTTATTTTTGTCATAATTTTCATATAATCTGGATAATATAAGTTTTTGAAACTTCTACAAATTATAAATGTGAACAATTTTAGAGCGACGACACCGAAGAGACTATGGCATTGTTACGATGCGATCTGTGTCAGAAACACTTCCCGAACCCGGCGGAGTGGGTGCGCCACATACAGAGCACGCACACAGAGTCAGGTCAGTTGGACGCACGCTTACATACTTACATTATCAATGTCCCAGTAGACAGGGACCGGTCTAGTTTGGGTAAATGATCATTCCTGAACTATTCAAATATACACTTGTGTTAAAACCTGCCATAGTGACCCACCTTGTGTGGGTCGCGATCCAGGGTCAGCCAGTGTATATCCGGTTCTCCCGAGGGGCTTGCGACATGACTTGATGGTTGGTTTGGGGCGGGTCCAGGGGTACATTCTTGTATTATTGTGCCTGCATCGGTCATCCGCTTGTTCTGTCTCAGGCCCCTCGATTTGCTTGATTTGAAATGCTTCTTCCCTCTCCGAAGAGCGAAGGCCGGCATGCCGGCGATAAACTCATTGTTTATCGGTGGTAGCTGGTTTTTTTGGACTGCACTACGCTTACCATCAGGTGTAGTGCAGTAACTTTGCCGTGCTCGAATAAAAAATATATAATATGTGGTAGATGACTCTTTCGTACACGATTTGCTTGTACCTGCATTATGGTGCAGTTAAATGGCGCGTGCTAGCGCTATCACGCGTCGTTTTACTGGACATTATTTAGTACATACACAGGTGCGAATCCAAGGGTCTGGGGGGAGCAATTGCATACACCTGGGTCAAGCAAAACCGATGTACTTTAAAGCAAAATCCTCTTGCCCCGTAAATTTTAAAATGCACCTCCCCTCTGATTTAAAAATCATTACTTCCCCCAGCGAAATTCTGGATCCCCGCCTGTGGCTATCAATTGCTTAGCAAGTGTTTTTATAAAACACCCTAAAATTCTATCACTAACCTAACAGTTTTTGCATACCTTCAAATCACGTTTCCTGTCTATGTGCGGTGTCGAAAAGACAAGTGCATACGCACAGACAGCACCTTTCATGATTTTACAGATTTTCGATCCCACAACGAACATTAAATATATTCTTTATTTTTTTGGCTACGTTCGTTTATAAATATGAATGGATCTTTAATTACACACTATGTTTCAACGTTATTAGTAGGATGATAAAATGACTTAAATTTATTTGCATAAGATGTGGCATTCGGTTCAATATTTAAACCACGTACAAAGAGGATGATGTAGATTTGCTCATATAGGTGAAAATGAAAATAGATTTTGTAATTTTTATTAATATTTTCTTCAATTGCCGGCCATATAGACCATAAGACATACACAATCACAATACAATTACTACTCAGTGTCCATCTTTACTGACAGGTAAGTTACAAAACATCCTCTCTATGTGTGGCGCAAATATTGAATAATTTTTCTGCAACAATTGAAGCAATATAATTGCTGCGTTGTTAAAAATTAAGTGTTTCAGTGTATATTTTCCTCTTCAGCAGGATAACTAGTCTATTTGTACTTTGATGTGTACAATTATAGCTTCTCTATGACAATAATATTCATAATGATCAGACGCAACGTTGTTATCACATGTTAAAGATTTTTTCATTTTGTTTTCCGCATGACAAATATATATCTATTGGTTGCTAAAGAATTGTCTATTCTTTATGTGTTGTATTAACATAGCTGAAATCTGATTGTTATGTATGTGGCTAATTCTCGACAAACGGACATCATGTCACTGTATTATTAATTTATGTGATTGAAGTTGATTTTTCGTACGACTTTTTTTATTTAACCTTGTATTGTTACTATTTTTTTATTATTTAACTTTATCACACCACACCGTGTACTTCGCTACACTCATGATAATCACTTCAGTTATGTTCTAATGATATTTACATTGGAATGCTTTGTTTGAATTACATTCGCTAACAGATACAAACAAAGCGTTGCATATCCTTGTGATCGTCTGTGACTGAACCCTATTCTAAATGTCGTTCCGATGTCGATTGTCTAGAATTGGCCATATCAAACAACAGTGCCCCACCAATACGTCACAATCGTTTCACAGAGGGCGTCCAAAACAAGACTTGCTCCTACTGCAAGAAAACATTCCCATCGCACGCGTCCATGCTCATACACATGCGTACGCACACAGGTAAGTGGAAACACCTACTTTAGAATAATATCATTTGATACCCCGAAAAAGCAAACAAGGACTTGTTCCCTGTCTAAAATAATCGTCGATGGATGAAGTAACCCACCCATAGAGGCTGCCTAGGACTACACTTGACAAGACTTGAGGAACGTGTAGTGCGAATCCTGACATTTGCCCTTTTCGGAGTACAAACCTGGAACAAACCTTAAATTCGGTTTGATCCGGGTTTGTTACGCTCGAGAGGGACAATACATAGCAATCTACCCACCGCCGTCACCAAGAAGGGCGAACATAGTCTGGAAAGCGGCTATCTATGTGAGTATTAAACAACTACATAACATTAACTTGTATTTTGTTAAACGCAAGCCACGTGAAAAAGGCGTACCTACCTAAGGTGGTGGCAAAGACGCGACGCCTCTTCAAAATATTTTTCATGCATACTATATATAGCAAGGTGGCAAATCGAGTCGCGCGTTTGTGCCCTTGTCCTCTCTATGTGGGTTGCATTACAATTTGTGATACTCGCTATTAGTCCAAATTTTTCAATTATAACCGCACTTCATAAAATATGCAGACAATAAGTAATGCAATCGATTTGGCACTATATAGGATGAAATACTTGTAATCTACACGCTACTTAAATTTGATCACACCTCTCAATAACAACTTTAAATGTATATTAGTGTTCTAGACTCTAAAATGGCCCTGGTTACGACGCTGGCCATTTATATCTTTAAAATCTTACTTATGATCGCGGTTTCGTCTATGTGAGTCTTTTCTTGAATAAAAAGTTAAAGTTGCGGAAAATAACTAGGCTGAGCTGAAATTTACTTGCACCGTCTACGCCGTCAGCGTCACTCCTTAGCCTGAAAAAGTAACTGCGACACCGGACATTGATAATCGCGTTTGATGTTTAATTTTGTTATGTGGGTGATTATACAAAAGTTGGGTAACTTTTGAGGATATTTTGTTTACTATAGTTATCAAATCAAATTATTACAAATTCGGGTCTATATGATGGCTAATCTAATGATTATATTGTTCCAAATCGGGCCAGTCACTTTTCGGCTTCTCTCTTTTTTTTTTTTTTTTTAATATTTCTTCCCTAGTCAAAATGTTTTTAGCGTGCCGCATGATGTTTTTAACTGAAATATATAAAATAGAAATGCTTACACACGGTAGCAATTACGATAAAAGTGCTCTAAAACAAAAAAAAAACATCAGTACCTGACAACGGACTGACGCCAACGGACTGACGAAATAGACATAATTTGAGGTTATAATCAAAACTAATGTTTTTTTTGGTAATTTCGAATATCAACAAACTACATTTTAACAAATCATAGTTAACTATGTATAAATGAAAATAAACCTCAGATTAACAAGAAAATAACGACTCACCATGGGACTGACATTTTGACTGGCTTCGCACGTGTATAGACGACAAACACAACCCAAACACTGGTACTATTATGGCGGCCGTCAAATTGTGCGGTCTGCAACTAACTTCATTACCAACATTAAAACTTAAACAGGGATTTGACCTTGACTCGGTGATATTCTCCGCGAATTTTAAATTTAAAGAACACACAACGGACTGACGAAAGAAACTAAACACAAAGTTTCTTATTTTTTATTAAATAAAATAGAGAACATTGCATTATGAAAGTTGTAGTATATAATACTATGTACATCACAGATTGTAGTAAATTAGTAAGTTTTCCTAAATCAATGATAATGTTTAATGGATAGTCACTTGATTGTTGGTTTTCGGGATTGTGACATGCCAACGGACTGACGTTTTGAGTATTAATTTTGTTTTTTTATTAACTTGTATTTAAAATGAAGAAGTGAAATTGGGTGACCAAATAAAGGACTTTTCATTGTTTTAAAATAAATTGTTATTTCAATACAATATAATAAGACTTTGTATATATTGGCTGGTGACATTGAGTTACCCAATTTTTGTAGAATCACCCATGTATATAGATCTTATATAAATTTGTTTCGTAAAGGAACGGCATAATGGTTAGCTCAGAGCCTCACACGTGCCACGTTAGGCCGCCGTCTAACATATGTCTACTTTTGAATGTACGTGATTATCCTAAAAATAAAGGCGTTTGCGGACTGTGATTATGAGCCTGTTGTTGCGTGTATACCTACTCGAAAATTTTCCCTTCTGAAGCTTCTGATAGGCTCGAGACTTGCGTACGGGTGAAAAGATACCCAATTCGGACAAGTTTATGAATAGAAAAATAACCCACCATTATCGATTTATGGTTATTGATTTCATGTAACATTTCACAGTCCGTATACGCTGTCCCATTACGGGCGATCTTGTGTATAAATACAATATTCTAAAAAACCCTTAATTGATATAGTACAAGAAAGCGTAAAAAAAACTTAGCCTCTAATAATTACAATTTGGAATAGAGTAAAATAACAATAAACAAAGAGATTTGATATCGACTGTCGACGTAAATGGGTGACTGAGATAGTAAAAGGATCCTGTTTGCGCATTCGTATTACTGTTTTGGTTCATATTTTAACAATTGCGCAAACATATGCAGCGCGCGCTTTGAAGCTGTTAAGTTATTTTACGCGTTTTATACTTATAGTTTACAGAAATAAAACCGCGGGCGCTGTTACGAAATGATAATGCCTGCCTTAATGCCTTCAGCATTAAGTCCGCCTTTATAAATTGTATATAAAGTGTAAATAAATAAAATAAATATTGAGACAGTAATTGTTAATCCTAGGCGAGCGTCCGTTCGTGTGCGGTCTGTGCAATAAGGGGTTCAACGTGAAGTCGAATCTGTTGCGGCACTTGCGCACTCTGCACGACCACATCATCAGCCCCGCGCAGGTGGAGTGCGAGGAAGACGAGCCGGGACCGTCAGCGCCGGCCGCACCTCCCCTCGCAGCACCCACTGCGCCTTCACCACCCGCCGCCGCGACACAAGTCAAACGAGAGTCCTGAGGACGAGGAGGGCGGGCAGGTACGACCCTACACACTAATATACTGTCACATAGATTACAGTTCATTTGTTGTCTGTAAGAAATCATAGTTAGCGATAAGACAGCCATTTTTATGTATGTACTTACTTTATCTGTTTTTCTTTGTATTTTGTGCTAACTAAATAAGCGTGAATGATATGGGGTACTTTAGAGGTAAATGACGTGATATGCTCTAAATTTCCAAAAAATCCTTACGTTATTTGTTCGAGTTTTTAGTAACGTAGTTACTTAAACTTATAATTCAGCTATCTAAATAAATATATTGAGATGTGTCTCATGGCACTCGTTCGTAAGTAGTGAGTGAGTGACACGTGATTGGCACGCGCACGCAGGTAGAGGTCGCGGCGCGCGTGCATACGGCGGCAGTGGCGGCAGCGGCGCCAGCAGCAGTAGCGGCGCGTCGGTGTCGGGCGCCAGTGAGTCGGCGACGGCGACGCGTAAGAAGCCTCCGCCGGAGCAGGCGCGCAAGCAGAGCTACTCGCTGTTCCTCAAGCAGCGCGCCGTGCTCTTCTCGGCCAAGAAGTGGAAACAGTGAAAAACGCCGTTTCGATCGCTCGCTACTACATTTTCGTTCCATTACACTTACTTTGATCGTATATAGATTGGCTCCAATAGATGACGCAGGGCGGTCGCATGACTACGTATGAGCACAAACGAAATGTGAGACCAATAACAATTTTCTAGTTCGCCCCATGGTCGATCTGATTACTTAGTTTAGGTCTTTACGTGCGAGTCTACCTAAGGCTGATAATGCGTCATCTGTTGGACGTAGTAAGTCGTGTTATTGATTTCTCGAAATTTTGTAGCGAAGTCGGAAATGATCGTTGGTTCACTTAATCCTGCCCACCCTCCTTTCGAACTAATTATTTTAATCTTTAATATTATCATTCTTGGATAAAATTATTTTTATATGATTCCTAGTTAATGTATAGGTAATTTGACCTCTAGTCTCTTGATAAGCGGTAATAATATTATATTATAAGGAATTTAAACTTTTAGAATTACTTTAACCTTATTAATTTGTTACCTGACTATTTAACGCCATAGATGTGTACATTACTTTAGTATTGTAAATACGTAGTTACAACTTCAGTATTGCAACTAATATTTAAGAATTAGCACAGAATTTTTTAAGTTTAAGAATGACAGCTTTAATTTCATCATTCCTTTTGAGTGTTTTATGCCTAGTTCAATAATATGTAATTTGTCAGTGTGAAAAAGTTTAATTTATTTTCATGTAAAACATGGACACGATTTGAAATAGTATGAGTTATTTTTTTATAATTGTATGTGGAATAAAGTTCTTATATGTGTTTGGTGTATTAAATTATATTCTCATATTTGACCAAAATATTTATTGTATGACTTAATATAAAAATGATTCCGCTATACGCAGCGTATAATCATAATAAAAAATTAGAGCATGATACTGGGTATAACAAAGGCACAGTAATATAATTATTGCGGTAAATATTCAGCTGTCGTCCTCTTCGATCTTTGGCGCCAAGTAGTACCGAATGTGGCCAATGTCTTGAATACGATACTCTACTACTAAAGGAACGTCGGCTGACATGGAAAGTTGGACCTAGCAACAAAAAAATATATTTTGGTATATAACGCCATAGTTACGGAGTCTGATTTCTTGCGTGCCCCTAAATGTTGTCGTCGGCTAGTATGCGCAAATTACTAGTTACTCTAATTAATAATAATAATAATGTTTATTTTACCATACATACCATATTTCTCTTAGGAGTCGACTTGAAAGTACTATTAAATAATAAAAATACTGTTGGAACTTATGCATTAGAGGGTGGCCCTTGCGCTAACTAGCTTTTGCTCCACCAAAGTGAATGTCTTTTTCTACGATCACAAGTATATACATCCTAATGCAAGATGCAATACATGAGCCAGATTTCATTTAAATCCGTTCACAACCATTAGGGCGTTATTACTTAACAAGCATTCAATCTCACATTTATAATATTAATAGAAATAATGGAATTTTTCTTATACCACATTACAAAGCCACAGCTATTAATGCAATATAAATTAATATTTATAAGTATTCACCTGTGGGCTAAGTGAAGTAGCTTTTGTGAAGTAATTGAGATACTGGCAGGCGAAAGTGAGTGTCACAGGCTCATCCATCTCAATTACCACTGCTTCCTCCTCCTTGTCTATGGACGCGGTTTGAGCGAGCTTGATGTTCGCCGAACCAATGTCGCCAGTGGCCGAGAATTTCACACCTGGAAATATGTTAATGTAATATAACATTGACATCATATCGTTATATCTATCGATAGGCGTTATCCAGGTTTAGTGCCAGGATTTGCGTTCTTACTAAAATGGCTCCACTTATAGGCCATTCTGAATATTCTATTTAGCGACAGATTTGCTTACAGGCAGTTGCTTTGTATAGAAGATAATTACAACTTAAAGAATAAAAGCAATAAACTGCTTTAACAAGTGATGTTTAGAGACATAGTGTCATTCATTCAACAGCATTTTTTCTTGAAATGTTTCTGTTTTATTTGAACACAAAACTGATGTACAATATGACAACAAATAACAAATCATTTATAAACTATGTTCACAATTATTGACATCTACTTGATGTGAATACAGCTAGCGCATATTACATTGCTATTAAACAATAAAATAACAATATCAGTACAGTAATACCCCGGACTTACGCGATAGGTGGGACGGAGCTATAACCATGTAAGTCGAATTCGCGTAAATTGGGGTACAACTTTGCCTGCACTTTTGAGTGAAATAATTTCAGGTTATCAATAAAACACAACGTACGTAAAACAATTCAACGCGGAACACGTTCGAACCTGTCGTAAACGGACCACTAACATGGCGAAATAGGAGAGCTGACGCGCGCGGCCATCAAAAAGAATAAACGCGTATCTCCGAATTCGCGTAAAACAGGGTAGCGTAAGTCGGGGTATTACTGTATAGGTAGTACCTAAAATGTATGACAGGCTACTTTATATCACTGCCAGTTCCTAAGAAATGGTAGAAGGGCAGGGGGTTGTTTGGATGAGCTGAGATTCGTAATGAGGTCCTGCAGCAAGCTCCATTATTTATTTTTCATTATTATTTATAATAAAACTTGTGTATCAAAACACTCACCTTCTTTAGTGCAAGAAATGACCATTGATTCACCAAACTGTGAAAGATCTCGACAGATCCTAGCAAATTCTGCACTGGGCAAGCGGATAGTACAGCTGTATTCAGTCTCTGGAATACCTGCACAATCAAAATTCATTATAATTGTTTATTCAATCCATTAACTATAAGTTCTTTTTCTATAGGATTTTAGAAGAATAACTTCTAATTTGAATGATACAATATATGCATAATTAGTTTTTAATTTGTTCATTATAATTCTAGAAAAGTTATCAAATAAGAAAGTTCAGAAATAATTCAAGTGAAAATAAACAACTGAATAAATGTTTACTCACTCTGTAATGGTCATATTCATATCTAATATTTATTTCATTAAGACATTGGGTCATAGCTATATAAGATCATGCAATGACCTACGAGAGCAGAGCAGTAACATGCAAAGAGATGAAACACAAGGGACAGCTAGTATTAAATATATTAGACTACATACCTAGATGTTCTAGATCCAAGTTCATGAGCTTCATCTCATAGTCAGATACTTTCTCCTGGTTTGGACTCTCAAACACAAAAGTGACTGTGTCAGCATTGTCCTGCGCCTTCATGGTCACTGTGTCTTTGTCTCCTGCACACTTAAGGATCTTAGACATGCTACCCAGGTTCATGCCCATGGAAATATTCCTGTCACATCTATATTTGTCGAAACCATCTGCCCGCAGGGTGAGAGATACCAGTGATACATGGGAATTATCCATAGCCTGAAAATATTCACTTTTACTAACAACTCATATGTGACACCAGTGTCATTCACCATTACCAGATGTTTTTACATGGGTCTACCATCAAGGTAAACCTAATCCGCTACTAAATAAGAGGACATTCTTGTATATCCCTTCTTTTTTAAGTCAGTCTAATTATGGGCGCTAATTTGCACAATAAGCCTTAAAACCATAAACATTTACCTGTAATTGAATGCCATTATCGTCACAGTCGAATGTGGCTTGCGTGAGAAGATCTTTAATGGCTTCAAGCACTTTCTTCAGAATAGAACTTCGGAGTAGACGTGCCTCGAACATTTTCTAAAATCATGACATTATACCTTAACAGAATGTAACTCTTTATTTCACAGAGACGAAGAGGCGTATTAGACAATTTGATGATGTTGATATGTAATTACAACGGCTGATACAATCACTGAGGTTGGCAAAGGTAGAAAAAGAACAATACAACATAAATATTCCT
Source organism: Amorpha juglandis (assembly GCA_949126905.1). Classification (NCBI taxonomy): domain Eukaryota; kingdom Metazoa; phylum Arthropoda; class Insecta; order Lepidoptera; family Sphingidae; genus Amorpha; species Amorpha juglandis. The sequence goes on from OX421365.1 coordinate 10,006,592, forward strand.
ACTTAACCACTCCAAGATTGGTACAAATATAGCGTTTATATACTCACCTAATATGATAAATAAACTGTGTACTAAGAAAGAAATTAACAACAACGCGTCCAAATCCGCGATCTCAAGAAACACAATGACAGCCGGTTACAGACCGCGGGAAAAAAACGCGCGAAATTGTCTAATGTATAACAGACAATTGTACCAGATAGTGCTGTGCACCGGTTCTTAAAAAACCGGATAATTACCGGTTAGGGTAAGTACCGGAGCCTAATCGGTGTTTCTCTTAACTACCGGTTATTTAATTGGTAAAAATGTCTGAACGAATTATTAAGTTGCCGTTACGGATGTATCTTTGTTCGATACTATCTTATATAAAAGAAAGTGGTGTTAGTTACACAACTTATAACTCAAGAACGGCTGAACGGATTTAGCTAAAAATTGGTGGAGAGGTAGCTTAGAACCAGGAGACGGACATAGGATACTTTTTATCCCGTTCGTCAAGTTTCAGTCAAGTCACGATAAAACGTGGTATAACAAAAACACATCTGACATGACACAAAACGCAAATGACAGTGGAATAACAAAACTTAAATGACAGCTAAACGTAATTTTGTCTTTGGTTAAGTATGGTAAAAAAATTGACAGTTATAAAAATGATAGCTAAACGTAATTGATAATATCATCAGTAATTTGTTTTCTCTTTGAAGCATCATTAACAATGCCGCGACCAAGACGATCAAATCTTTCCCGACAAAACTATGGATTTGATCATGTGATGATCTTTAGCAAAGTTGTTGTGCATGAGCCCACGAAGGTTTCTGAGAGGGTACGATCAATTTTCGACACATGGCGCCACTGTTAGGCTACTTTTATCCCTGAAAAAGCAGATCACGGGGGCGGAGCCGCGAGGGACAGCTAGTATATTATAAATATAGTTATATAGTTTGTTTTACCTAGTAGCTTAGATATTTTCTATTCAATTTTTTTAATAAAGTGAATTCATATTTCAGAAAGCATTGTTTTTTGACGTGATAACGTCTTATAATTCGATAGAGCCGGCTGCACGCACGAAAAAACATGACTCATGCGTCGTTACCTCGCTAGATGTCACGTTCCATTTAAGGCTTGAAGTGCAAGCGAGAGCGCGGAACGAGCGACAAAGAAGCACAATCGGCCTTTGCGCTCGGCAGCGTTCGAGATTTAAAAAAATTAAAACATAAATGTGGAAGATCCACATATCACAACAACGTATCTGAAATGACAGGTTAGACCAGCCATCCGTCAAAGGGAACATTTTCTCCTATATCAAACACATTGAGGCGGGCTTTTTAAAAACTAGATTTACGAAAAGGACATTGTTCGTCGTCCATACATAGTTGGCCTAAGAACCAAAAGGTAGGTGAATTTACTTTTTGGGTTTTAGATAATGTATATATTTGATTGAAACTATATTAAAACTACGGACATTTGAGAATTCCGAAAAATAAATAAAATACTTTCGGATTTTGAGGTTATAATTAGGCCAATAAATACTATCAAATATTAAACGAATGAAATTAAAATTTTCTTTTGAAAAATGCTACCATTCCATCAGTATTTTCTTAAGACATTATCACGTTCAACTATCGTCAGTAAACCGACTTTACAGACAACCGATTTTTTTTCTCTTAAACTATAATGATTTTAATTATTTTGACTATCCGGAGTATAACCGGAGAATCTCCGTTTATTCAATAAAATCTCCGCATAATCTCCGGAGGATAAAATTGGCTCCGGTACACACCTCTAGTACCAGAGACAAATAAACTAGGAGTGCACGATATGTATCGATATGTGATAAGATATCGATACATTTGTTTGATATATCGAATCAATGCGATATAATCGAACCATTGAAGTCGATATAAAATAACAACCACCACCTTGTTACAATATCGTAGCTTGTGCTACTCGTCAGAGTAAAATTGTTGTTTTGTGCTGCAGCAGGTCCCAGTACCGTTGACGTGTAAGCGCACGATTAATTGTTCTATGGGTTCTGTGTGCGCGCCCATGCCTCTAGATGTTCTCTAGATAACTATGATGATGTCTAGGTAGTCATTCAACTATGGTTGCAAAACTTGCCACAAATACCATATTATTGTCGCTCTTTCCTTTTTTATTTCTTGTTAGATTTTCCTTTAAAGGTTTGACTGTTTCGTCTTTATTGCTATTAAAAAAAGATGAGATACTCGATACTTAATTTTATTATCTAAAAATAACTAAGTATGTAGTCGATTTACTTAATATATTACATATAAATAGAATCCGTACATAAATCAATTACTTTTCGTCACTTCCACATGACAACTGAACTACTTGATCTTGTTCTGGATATGGTGGTAATGTCAATTTGAACTTCGAAATTATTTTTGGTGGTAGAAATCTTCCTCCTAAATAATGTATGGCATCTCCAAGGAATTCAGGTTTAGCACATAGTTTAGGAGCAGACAGCGAGATGAGTAAAGCTGGTTTTAAAGCTTTGTCTGAATTTGGACCTTTTTCTACATCCCAGCCACTTGGTATGTCCACACTGGAATAAAAAATATGTATTATAATTAGTGTGGAACATAAAAGAATTATGGAATAAAACTGCTATATTATACATATATGGACCGTTTATTTTGAAAGTGGTGTAAGTCCATTTTTGAGAAAAATGAGCTATCACGTAATTCTTGCTTAATTTAATGTAAATTCTTTATATACAACTAGTCCGTGTTTAATTTCTCAAAAAAATCCCATGTTTTGTACAACTTAAAATCGGTCGGTAAATGAAATTGCATAATCATTGATTATGAAAGTGGTGTAAGTCCAATTGACAGAGGTAGGTCAGATGGATGCCGATCAGTGTTTTGTTATTTTTCATTTATTTTATACTAGCTGTGTCCCGCGGTTTCACCCGCGGACGATTTGCATTGTTTCCCCTCCGTGTTTCCACTACTCGTAAGTTAAAAGATAGATATTACAAAATTAGAGAAATGTATTAGAAAATGTACAGCGCATAACCTGTGAGAAGAAAATAAATACGACAGAGCTGTATGACTCCGTATCTTTGCCCGTATTTTGGCGAATTAAAACACTAATGGGGAATAGGTCAATTGGTTGCAAATATGTTGGTTGAGGTTCCTCAAATTTTTACCATATACCATTTTTTATAAAACAACGATGACGGACGCAGAATTTAAAATTATCAATTTATTACCTCTACGTCCTGGAAGACCGTTAAAATTTGAAAAAATCGCCCTGGAGCCTTTGTACCAAAATGCCAGACCTATTACGTACGAAAAATATAAAGACATGATGCAGCCACTACCCTATATACCTCCGGTGCATCATGCATGTTTTGAAACACTACCACATGCAGAGAATAAGTAAATTCTTGTAATCAGTATCTTGTAATGACAATGTAATTGCCGTCTAAAATAAAATTGTATGTGTTGTTATGCGTATTTAATAAAATTATATTAAAATGAAGTATATTTTAAGCGATATTTGATTTTTCAAAATTGAAATTAAACGATTTTTACATTTGTCTAATTTTGAAAGTGGTGTAAGTCCATTTACAGCACATAAATATGTGTTATCGTAGTCTAATTAGCCAAAAACAAATTTATATAAACAAATTAAATGTTGATAAAACAATAGAAAGAATGCCAGACCTCATATGATTTGCCTGTATTTTTAAATCAACAAATATAGTAACCTTTAATTTTCTCGAAACAAAAGAAAATGGACTTACACCACTTTCAAAATAAACGGTCCATATATACCTGCACACAGGTAACCCAGAATCTACTAAAGCATCCAATGCAGGTTTCAATTCATCCCTGACAGGTGGCTTGAAACTAAATCCAAACAATGCATCCACAACAACTTTATACTCTTTACTCAAGTCTTGAGGTGCTGGCAACTTCTCTACAATATCAACTCCAAAACTCTTGCATTGTTCAAGTAAGTTTTCATAAAGTGGTTTGGGTGTACGTTTTGGGTAGTAGACTGCAACTTTATAACCAAACAGTGTCATATGCCTTGCTGCAACTAAGCCATCACCACCATTATTTCCTGGACCACACACTATTAGTGATGACTTGTATCTAGAATTATAAACAACACATGTCATAGAAACTATTTCATGTTTGAATTAGTTCAATATTAAGTTTTTTTTATTGTTAACATATTGAATGAGGTGCATACAACTATGTGATTTCCTTACATAAATGAGGAAAACATGCTTAACCTAGTTTAAGCTGTAAGGCTGGATAGTCCACTATGGTACATTCACAATGTCCAAGTAAATGTTACTTATCAAACAAAATATAAGAGTGAGAAATACAAAACAAAGAAAACTTGATTTTCTTGCCCAGAATAATGAGAATTTGTTTTACCATTCTTACTTCTTTTTATGTATTTGGTTAACCAGAAATATTTTTTTTATTATATTACTTTTTGATATTATGTTTTAATCTTTCAATTTTACTCTTGGTAAAATTGTGCAATTGAGTTATAATTTTTTTGGAAATTATAAGTCAATTTAGTACTCAGTAAATTGCTTTAATAACCCATTATTGTAGATTTACCTTATTTAGCAGATAAAATATACAGTGTACAAGTCAAAATAATGGTCAAGAAACCTTTTACCGATGATAATCTATTTAAAGTTGTAATTACTCTTAATTAATACACACATGGAAGGTGGGTACACTTTAGCCACGGCCGTCGCAACACTTAAACCAGCCAGTTCCATCAGCTGATCAACGCTAAATTTATACTCATTGAAAAGATCCTGGTCTAGCTCTATTGCTTCAGATTGATTGAGATATTTTGTAGATCCAGTATAGCATTGTTTCCTGGCCATCATACCACCGCCACATACGTTTGCTACTCGTAACTGAAGCAAATTGTAATCTTATCAATATTCTTTTGCATATTATTGACAATTGTCTGCATTCTCTACCAGCCAGTCAAGCAGAAAAAGAATGAATGTGGAATCCAGAAAATAAAGCATTTTGATACAAATGTCAAGACTTACCAGTAGAGCACTTCCGATCAACCTAAAAAATAACATTTATGTTATAATTAATAATCATGTCCGTCTCAGTAGTGTATTTAATTCCTTGCTTAAATGACTGAGGCCTGAGCCCCTAGAGAGCCTTCCAAAGGAGTTGAAACATAAGGAGCACAGATTACTAAGGGAAGCTACCGCTTGAGTAATATAATTATGGTGCTTCCTATTTGGGGTGCTTCCGAATTCAGATCTTACACCAGATACAAATAAACAGAGACAAATAAACTACTGTTTCACTAAACAGATTTTTTTAGAATGTTATATTCTTATTTTGTTTTAGGAGTGCTCTGCTCGATATGTATCGATATGTGATAATATATCGATACACTTATTTGATATATCGAATCAATGCGATATTATCAAATCATTGAAGCCGATATATAATATCGATATATTTTTTCCGATATATGAAATATACTACGAAATAAGGATATCGTAGAATATTTAGGAAAAAAATCATCATTATAACTCTGTGGCATCTGAAAGACTTTTTTCTATGGCCGCGCAAGTATTAACCGAGCAGAGAAGCAGAATCCAAGCAAAAAGAGTCAATAAAATTTTGTTTGTCAGGTTAAGATGATGTTTTTGCCGCCAAGCAACAGTGTGTAAGCACTGTTGTGTTTCGGTTTGAAGGACTTTGAAGCCAGTGTAATTACTGGGCATTATTAGACTTAATATCTTATGTCTCAGAGTGACGAGCGCAGTTCAGTGCCATGTTTTAATTAAAATTTCTTTGTGGTGTTGTTTCTGTTCATGGGCAGGCGTGGCGCTTATCATCGGGCGAGCATCTTGCTCGTCTCGTCATTCAATGAAATAAAACAAAATGAAATATTGGGATTAATAAAATCAAAGTTGATTGCTTTTTTAACTTTAGTAGGTTTACTTATTTTCTCCTAATAAAGTCTTTTCCTTCCTAACATACGATATATCGAATATATCGATATTTTTGACTGATATATCGTTAAATATCGATACAATATTGCGATATATTATATCGGAAAAAAAATCAATACTTTTTGTACATGAACATCACTATTTTGTTTCCACAGGGAACCGGCTAAGGTCAGAGATCAGAGACCATGCTGCCATAAGTAATCATTAAGATTTTGCTTAATGCTTAATTTTAGTGATTTAAAAAAAATAACAATATATCGATATATTTTATACGATATATCGATATTTTTCTCAATATAATGATGTATCATCAATATGTTATAATAAATATAAAAATCATACATATCTAAATCGATATTTTATAATAACACTGGTCTGCAAAAAAAAATTTTTTTTTCCTCCTCTGTGTTTTCATGCATGATAACGTTAGATTTGGTGCTCTAAACACAGAATATAACATGCAAATACATACAGCACATCAATTTTGTATATAATGTCCATTTAATTAAAAAACGATATTTTCACATTAACAACAATTACAAAAAAGTTAAAAAAGACTACGGTCTAAGTTTTACAGCGAAAAATGCTAATTTTACAGTCACAAGTTATAGAAATATCAGTATAACTATCTTATTATGGTAATACAATTCAAGTAATTTTGTAGTTTTTTAGTTTATCATCATTTCCATCGAAGTTTCTCGGCGAATCGTGCAACAAAAATCAGTAAGAATTGCTGCTGACCATTTTCCATTGTAGTATCTTTCAATATGCATAATATCCTGAAGAAACCATGCTCATCTGATACGGCACCGAGATTTTACGGAAAGAAATCTACATGCGAGTCCAAAAAATGAATTTTAAGTGGCATATTGCATCCTAAAGCTTTATAAGCAAAAGCTTTCGAATGATTTGTCGGTAGTAGTATGTTGTTGTGGATGTTTGGATATACAGTCTTGTTTTTATATGTTCGAGAATCCTCGTATTGGTGTCATGGAGAAATAACAGTCGTTTTCATGATTCTGAGGTTAACTCCAAAGCATTGGCATCGTATACGGCATAGATGTGTGACTTTCTTGAGGTCAACCTCTCAACGTTCTTGAACAACTGTTACAGTAAAATTTTGATAACCAACTTTTATCCCTCTCATCGATAGAGATTCCAAAATAAAGCTGATAAGCTTTTTTAACAAGATCTGTTGTCGCATTTCGCTGTGTTTTTATAGTAAACTCACCACAAATGTAGCAAAACCAGTCTGTAGTATTTTTACAAGTGCGCGGCATTTTTGAACCTAAATTTGAATGAAATTCAATTAAAAAAAAACTATTTTATATTTATTATCTCTGTTTACAAAAAAATGGATAACCTACACATAAAATACTTTAAAAAAATGTAAATATAATATGAATTTTGAGCAAAACTTACTAAAGTATTTGATATAGAAAGTAAACAATTAAAAGACAAGTTTCCAACTAACTGTTGTAAAGTAACAGTAAATACTGCGCAGGCGCATATGTACTACCATAGAAATCACTTTCGGCACTTTCCTTCTTTCTCTTAGGACTAGCAAAAACCTATTTCGTACGTATATACATTGTTTATAATGTTAACGCATAAAACGAATTAAAAATAACCTAAATATTTATGATATTTTGGAAAAAAAATCATATCTAAAAATCTAGACGTGATAGAAAAAATCGGACATCGGGAACAGATTCAGAGCATCAAAATCTACATATTTATGACAAAATGGTTTGAAGGAGGATTTCGTTGCAGACCAGTGTAATTGGATGTTATGAAATGTGGATTAAATTTTTAAGATACCAAAAAAGTTCACCTGAATTTAAAGCTGATATATTATGGATAATTATTATATTTAAATCGATATTATCGATATACATTATCGATTTGTTAAAAAAGCTTAGCATTTAAGTCAGAAAAAAAATCCTCAGAACAATAATCAAGGCTTAATAAAGTGATCTCCACAGAGAGATCCAAAAATATTTTTGTTTCTTTTAGTTGGGTCAATGTCCCTGTTTTCCAATTACAGAGCATAATGCGACTCAGTGGCGCACAATGCCGAAGTGTGCTTAATGCTAATTGGAACGTGAATTAGTTTTCTAGTGCACCACCAGAGTGCGCTAAGTTCAGTGTTGAGAATAACAATATAAATAGTCAATGTTTATACCTTCATCCATCCTTACATTTACTTTTTAACAGGGTCTGAAATAACTTTTGAATATTTCGAAAACACTACGATAAGACGAAAGCTTAAAAAAAAATCTCAACAATAAACGATATTAATTACTAACGATAATATAAATAAAATTTCGATCAATGCCAACTTAAAGAAAAAACACTTGTTTATTTTCTGTTACTGAGATGGTATCGATTGCATGTATCACCCGAAAGTAGTACTTTTGAGAATGCTTGATTGTGCGTAGCGTTGCTGTAGTTGAAACATTCAACGTTGAGCATTATGCCGCATAATGCGCTTTAGTGCTGTAATTGGAAAACAGGTTGTGTGTGCATTCCAGCGGGTGCGCGCGTTAATGTGTAATGTATGCATAAACGAAAGTAGTACCTACATAGTAGATTTGAATGCGATTTTTTATTCTGCCGATATTCACTTTATTTTTTAAACTGCCTTACCCACCTTCAAATGAAGGTAGGTAAGGCAGTTTAAGATTTCGAGGAAAATTTACAAATTAAATATTATTATTTTGGGGATCTTTTGTCTGTTGTTGGTGAATTTTGAAATTTAATCATAGGCTCTGTAATTGTAAATGACGCTGTCTCTGTGACAGTGACAAATTGAGAGTATTGTTTTCGGTTTGCTTTTGATTCATTCATCCGTCACAAAAATGGCTGCGCTTCGGGTGTTCAGTCGTAATTTGCCGTATTTACGCCAACAATTTTCCGCTTTATTAGGCAATACGTCACCTTCTGTGAAGTTCATTTGTGTAGTAGTGGTTATAGGCTATATATTGTCGTTCTCCGACGATGTTGTGGACGTCCTAAGTGTAACACCAGGCTATTTGTTGCCACCTTCATTCCAACTGTGGTCTACTTTCACGTTCTGGTTTCTCGAGATACACTTGTGGGAGGTGATAATTGACATAGTGACAGTGGGGTTGTGCGGAAAGCTGATCGAGCCACTATGGGGCCAGATGGAGATGATGAAGTTCTTCGTGTTGACGAACGTCGGCGTAGCGTTTTTGACAACGTTTTACTACTTAGTTATATTTGCGTGCACTGAACAGTCGTCATACTTGTTTGATATTCACGTTCATGGGCTGGCGGGTTACCTGGCTGCGGTGAGTGTCGCCGTCAAGCAGATTATGCCCGATCATCTGCTGATAAGAACACCATTAGGTGCGGACTGTTTGATAAGTATTTTTACATTCGTTTCTGGCTGGTAATCGTTTTGAAGGTATTAACGGTTCTTGTTCCAGTATAACATTAACTAGAAATACCATAGCATCCCACATTATATACTTATTGATACAATATCACATGACATTGTATGGTTAACTATTTGGATGAGTTGGTTTACCATTCTAATCTATATCGGATGGTTAGTGGCCATCCAATGTCAAAGTTTTCAAGGTGCCTGAAGGCAATTTTACTTAACTGCTGTTGTCAGTTGATTATAGCTAGGACTGCCTTTTAATGTGCCCTCTGAAGCAGAGATGCTCAGTTGAAATACTACTCAGTAGTCACCGATCCAAAGACTGACCATACTAAAGGTTGCTTGCTTGGTAATTGTTTACTAATCAGTGTCTGCAACTGGCTATGATTGCCTAAATGTTTACCCCATGAACATTGGTATTAGATGATAATATTCTAGTAGGCATTGAGTTAGGGTTTATACATCCTACTAATATTATAAATGCGAAAGTTTGTAAGTATGGATGGATGTATGTTTGTTACTCTTTCACGTAAAAACTACTGGATGGATTTTAATGAAACTTTACAATAATATAGCTTATACATCAGAATAGGACATAGGCTACTTTTTATCCCAGAAAAAGCAGATCACTCGGGCAGAGCCACAAGCAAAATCTAGTATTTAAATAATTTAGTGATATCAAAAAAATAGTTTAACAAAAAAAATATATATTTTGTTAATTTAAATATCAGATAATTATTATTCCATAATTTCAAACACTACTCATGAGTGAGAGAAATGCTCAATTCTTTACTTGCTATGGGCTAGAGTTGGGACCAGGGGGATTCTTACAAGCTAATCTAATCCCTCAAAATGACAATTTGCAATTGATAGATTAAGCAAACGCAACGCAAAAAAATAAGCAAGGAAGTCTAATGAAACATTGCAAGATTGATTGTCTATACATCAGAAAAAACTTTAAAATAGGTTCTACCCAAATTAGGAAATAATATTTATTTTTCCATATGTCTAGGAATAGTCAAATAACTAACAAATAACAATATAAACATGATTACCGAGTCAAGTTAACAAGGTACCGAGTCATACTAGATAAATGGTTTACGGCCGAATACAATAAACAATTATTTAAGTTTGATTCTAGTAATCTAGTATTTGATTAAGTGGCTAGATCCCACAAACAAGCCAATTAGAATATGGTTTGAAGGTAAAAATCACTTGTTTTATTAGTTGATTTACAGGATCTATGTGGATTATCAAACTAGTATCTTTTTTATTTGCCATTAGTAAATTACTGGATAATCCATTAACTAAACATAAATTTTATGTTTTTAGGCAAGTTAACCAACCGATCGCTACCCTTGCTGCTGTTAATTGTTGCCATAATACTCTGGGCTGTAGGTGCCCTAGAGGGTACATATCCCTGCATGTGGGGCAGTGGGACCATTCTCTCATGGATATACCTCAGGTTCTGGCAAAGGCATAGCAGTGGAACAAGAGGTGACATGGCAGATAACTTCAGTTTTGATAAGTATGTTTCTGACTTATTTGATGATGTGGGTGTTGTTAGATTATTTTTAAACTAGATTTTTATCTCTATTTTATATAAAATAACAGGTCGAATTTAATGTGCAACTATATTAGCTTGGATAGACGTAACTGATTAGTGGATGAGAAAACGAGTAGATAAAATTTTCTCGTGGCGTCCGTGCTTGCCTGACTGATACAGTGTAGTCCAAATATAATGTCGAACGCAACTAGTATTTCGATCAACAGCTGATGGTTTCTATTTTGCTTTAGACATTGCTGATACTGTTCGTGTTTTCTTTTACCAGCTTTTTCCCAACGGTCCTACAACCAGTCGTACGTGGAATACTCGGACCGCCACACCGGTGTCTCGTGAGAATGGGCTTGTGCTCTCCGAGCCCTCGCCGGGTGCACCTCGCCCTGAGTCCTCGCGGAGTCACAATATCCATGCCTGGAGTGGAACCGCAGGATATGGAGAGGCGAAGGTAATTCATCTACATTCTGGAATATTGTGTTTTTATAACTGCCAAATTTTAAGTCCTCATGTTTCAAGTTGCATATAATGCAAGCTGCATAAATATCTCATTGATGGCCGATATTTCTATTTTCGAATGCAGGTGATGTTTCAGAGCATAAAAGTATAGGTAACATATGTGCATATTCTATCGTTTGTTCCACGGGGAGTGCTCTGAGGAACTGTTTAAGATGGTTCCAACTTTTTACCATCGCACTACCCGGCACCGCAGTAGAGTTCATCCATAATACCTGGAAACCAAGCGATCTAGCACCGTACGTTTGCAGCGCTCATTTATACCACGCACGTGTAAGCTCTGGAATGAACTCCCTGCCTCGGTGTTTCCTGAGCGCTATGACCTTCTTTAAACGAGGCTTAAAAAGAGTATTCTTTCAACGGTAGGCAGCGGCTTGGCTGTGCCCCTGGCATTGCCGATGTCCATAAGCGACGGTAACCGCTTACCATCAGGCGGGATCGCTTGCTCGTCTGCCTAAGGCAATAAAAAAAAAGATGTAGTACCCTTTTTACGGTCTATTTTCTGTTATATAGTAACTTTTTCGGTATACTGTAGGCGAGATTGGTGGCCATCCATAATAGTTATTGATGTGAGATTGTAAATTACTTCCAGAACTATACTGCACATCTTGATGTATATTTTTGAGCTAATATCATTCAGACTTACGGTCGATTATGTTTAGAGAATAATAAGGTTAAATTATCCCATTATAAATTACATCACTTTAAAATTACAGACAAATCGCGCTCAAGGCGTTGAGCGAGAGATTATCCAAAACGTCCGAGCAGACGCGACAGAAAAACCTATCGACCAAAGTGAACATGGACGCAGTGCGGAAAATGCAGTCGTCACAAGTGATACCGCAGTTCTCTGAGCCCGAGACGAGTACGGGTCCTCCGCCCCCGGCCGCTGACGCGACGCTCGTACACATCGCCGCCGACGCCGCGCCACCCACCACCAAACAATCATGATCCAAAAACTGATCACCTCCCATAGATACCGCATCGTGAGTGTTTATAATCCTATTTCGACTAACTTGGAGGTAAGTGCCGGTTCCCGGGATCGAAAAACTGAATGGATATTTCCAACGTTCACTAACAGCCATTCATATTGGTCTGTGTTCACTTTTTATTGCATTATGCCGTGCATGCTATTTTTTGTGTTTTAACCGGTATCTATCGTAGGTAATTAATGTGTTAAATAAGGCTGTTCACAGAACCAATTTAGAGAAAGGTATGATCGTTGTGCGTGCGTTTAGAACATCACAAAGTTGAGAAGGTGTAAGTTTGTTAATTTGAATTTTTTAAATCCATTCCATAAAGTGCTTGAATTTCTTTTCTATATTTGTACCAAATCTGTATATAAAAAACGAATTCACAAAACTGATAAACAATAAATTATGTCATTACAAAGTTTTATCAAAGCAAGCATCAATTATATGCCTATATAGTACATTTAAAAACGACTAATGGAAAGTTTAACAATGAACATACCTAATATTGTACGTAAGTGAAGCCTGAAATGTGTTACGGTTGAGAAGAGATGTATAAATGAGGGCATATTTCAACCTCGTGGGTGTCCTTTAAACCAGGGTCGCACTTAGTATTAATTTTTATCGTAATATTTTATAATAAAATTGTTAAAGGGTTATACTCTCTTGCTGAAATACTAAATATACCTACCCATGATAATGTTATGTGCTTGTATAAACGAATCCTTAAATGACAATTGTAAAGAGTTTTGGGCCTGAATAAAAGGCAAGAGTGTTTCGATATATGGAAGGGCCAGCAAAAAAATTCTATATTGGGTTGGTGTCCATGGCATTTTTGTTTTATAACAATTACTTCAAAGTTGTTAAATGGGAATAGGAAAAAAGTATTTGAATTTGATTATAATGTTATAATATACACACATTATAAATATATTGTGGATCTCATGTTTCCTCAGATTTCTACATAAAAAAGTCGATATTCGAGCTACACTAATCAGCCGAATTAGAAAATATCTTCGAATCGAATTAAGAAAGATGTTAAATAAAGTGGATAAACCTTTATCTAGTGAAGATGTTTATCAATGGTGATAATGTTTTTAACGTTTATGTACTTTAATGTTTATTTGTTGCTAGGGCTCTGTGGTTTGTGCTTATAGCCATTATAATTTCATTATTTCTGTTGACATGGTGTCATTAATTTGTCTCTCTTAAGTCTGTTTAATCGTCATTAAATCACGGTCGCACTTTATTTTGGATTTCGAACATATATTATTTGTAATTAATTTTTAAAGCTCTCTACAGAGTATAACATTAAAGTATCGTACGTACACGTGCGATGGAAACGTGCAAAGTGTGCAAAGGACACTAATGTAATAGGTCTAACAAAATAATACACAATGGTATATCGCAGAGTACATAGCTATGAGACTATGTTATCAATGTTTATTTCAGAATTTCTGCAAGGGCACAGTGAATGTATACAGGAATAGTATTTATTTTTGTTTAAATAAATCCAATATTATCTTTACAGTATGTTCATAGTTGAATGTACGGTGTATGTATTACAAAATGGGAAAATATTTTTTGGGAATATTAATGCATTTGTTGATTATATTTAGTTGAAATGTGTGAGTGTTGTGAGATATTGTAAATATAAATGATATTGATTATTATAGTTATAAATAAATAATAAACAATCTCGATCTGGACGATTTTATTTTTTATGATCAACAAGATCATATCCAAAAATAACAATTATTGCTGCCAGATATTTATATGTATATTTATAATCTTCAAGGGAAAAAACATTCATATTTATATTCTATATAATAGAAGAAAACTTATGTTTATATTTCACAAAATATAATATGAGAATATAATGTTGGAAACTATCTATAAAACATGTTTATCAACTGTAATATTTACAACATAAGTTAATAATGGAGTCACTTATCAACTACAAAAGTCGGAAATTCGGACAAAAAATCAGCCTTTACTCAATTTATTAAAAACATACGACCGACATTAAGTAAAAAGAGGTAATCGTAAAACTACAATGTACAAATTGCACAGGTTACAGAAGGAATTGTCGACAATGTGACTATACAAGAGTATGTGCAAAAACGACTGAGCTGGACAATAAATAACTATAAACTTTTCTAATCACTTGTCATTTCCAAAACTATATTCGAGTGATCTATTATTTATATTATGTAACACAACGGTCCATTTTTCTCCAGGTATTCAGTGAGCCATTGTGTCGGTATGTAGTATGGCAGAAAATGTTTTATCTGGGCGCGGCGAGACAAGCGAACAAAATAAAGCGAAATAAATAAACGAGTTCAACGAAAACATACATCTCTCTCAATTATAGTGTTTTGTCTTACTTGGTTTGAAGTAATAGTGAACGACACTGCAAAAGTCGTATGCGTCGTAGTCATCGAATTTTAGATGATTTTGCGTGCACGTATCCTCGTCGGATGATCTACTGCAAGCGCGATGCTTCTGCCGATGTATTCACTAGAGCACGTACACGCGCTTATACGACGAGTGTGAAATACGAGCTTATATTATATGTGCCCAGTATTATATACGTTGCCCAGCTAGGCACGGGCTTCCTCCTCTACTAAGGAGAGGAGTTAGGACTTAATCCACCACATTTACTTAATGCGGCTTGGCAGACTTCACATACCCTCGAAATTGTAATGGAGGTTTCCTCAAGAAGCTTCCTTCAAGCAAGCGATAATTAACAACGAATACACAATTAACTTAGAAATGTAAAAGGTACATGCTTTTGGGGCTAGTTTCGAACCTTTCGTTTCGCGACTTTCGTCTCGACAGTTCGTACCATTCCCCGCTGAGCTACAGCTGCTTTAAACAAATACGCCCAAACTATAACCGTAGCGATATACTTCAGTAATGTGAACCACATTTATTTGAATATTTTGTGAGCGATCCGATTACACACACTATGTACGATTCTCTAATTACTCACGTCATCCTAAGTACAAAACCAAAATGTACTGCATTAAACATACTTTTTTAACAATATTAATAATACTCTTGTGAGGCTTTACTTGCCGCCATAGACCTTGTAAATTGCAATACGTTACATTTTCTGCCATATTTGAACCACCACTACACAAACACTGTGTCGAGCACACAGACCACAGGTAATATAATACATCACGTGAGCACTGCAATGTGTATAGAGACAAGCATGCCGATATTTACCACCCAGACTGTTATCGCGGTGCACTTAGGTTATACATCGTGCGCGGCGGCTGGTTGCGCCAAATGTCGATACGCGATGAGTTAAAATCAGGATTCGAGGATATATATCAAGCTGGTTTCGATGATATATATCAATAGTTTTTTTTATAATATATTGCAATACAAAAATGGTTTAAAAATTAATGTAATTAAGTAATTTTTGAGTTTCTTACTGTATTTATAGTTCCCAAATGTAGATGGCGTGGAAGTAGAGTTGAAACATACTCCCTAATGGTAAGTTCTAATCCATAAATGGCAACACTTCTACCCTAAAAGAAGAGTTATCCAAAAACGAGTTGTTTTGTTTATAATTTTAGTATGTGTATGTAACACATTTGCAAACAGTATGCATAAATAATACAATAAAACTAATGATATGACTTTCATACAAAATTGATATATATCAAACTTGATATATATCGGATATATATCATAAATATAAGATATTTTGATATTTATAATAAATATCGGATATTTTCGAACCCTGGTTATATTACCCGTGGTCAGTGGTATCGAGGTTGAATAGAGCGTCGATGAATCGTCGCAGCGGGCGGGCGGCGTAGTTGTGACGGCGGTAGTTGTGTCGTGTTCGCTACCTGTAGTAGTGGTGTTGTGTCTGCGGCGGCGGCGGCGGCGGCCACTGTGTGGAGTGTGCGTGTGCGTGTGCGTGTGTGTGTGCGTGCGCGTGCGCGTGCGCGGGGTACGAGTCGGGCCACGAGCGTGCGCCCTCGCCCAGTGCACTCACCGAGCCCAGACCCAGGGGCGACGGGATTGGACCGCCTGATACGGTGCTCGTCATGCCACCACCTGGAATACAAACTGTCATTATTACCGATAATATTACTTGTAATTGGCCTTCCTAAACACTACCTATATTGTATTGGCAGTAATATTTGCATGGAATAATACAATAAGGTTATCATTACTTCGGTATTAATAAAATAATTGTTATTTTCACACGTTTACTTCTGGGAATGAACAAGCAGCCACTACTACTTATTTAAAACTAGCTGTTGCCCGTGACTCTGCCCGCGTGAATATCTGTTTTTAGGATAAAAAAATAGCCTATGTTCTAAATTATGTCATAGTCTAATTGTATGTCAAATTTTATTCAAATCCATTAAGCCGTTAAGGCGTAATTGATCTACAAAAATCCAAGCTTCCACATTCATAATATACAGAGTGTAACCCCCTCTTCTTCCCTTTTCAAGTGGAATTTCAAATTCAAAAATGTGAATCACGTGTTTCTTTACATAATTAATACCTGCACAAATCAGCCAAACTATTTAAAGTAATGGTGTGAGTTATTACCAGGCTGATGATGGTAGTTGGGCGGCGGCGCGGAGTAGACGGGCGCGGGTGCGTAGTACGCAGACGCGGGCACCGATATTGGCAGCACGCCGACGCCGACGCCGACGCCACTTACGCCACTGACGCCACTGATGCCACTGACACCACTGACACCCGCCACGCTGCCCACACTCGACGACACCGCCGCGCCGACACCCGCCGCCGCCTGTAGTATCAAACGTGTCGGAATACTTGCTGTTATTGAGATTCTATTTGAAGGTATTCAAAAAATAACAAATAAGTACATATAAATGATGCTTTGTGATGGTGCATCTGGCTCGTATTAAATAAGTTGACTCGATCGGGGAATGAAGTCTTTAGAGTGCTTCTGGAAAATGGTCTATAGTACAGACTTTTTCTACAATATGTAGTATGATGATGATGTGATAGTATGTATAGTATGTGATATGTGAGGTTGGTGCGTGCGGTGTGTGTGTGTGCGCGTGTGCGTGTGTGTGTGTGTGTGTGTGCGCGTGTGCGTGTGTGTGCGCGTGTGTGTGTGAGTGTGTGCGTGCATGCGTGTGTGTGTGCGCGTGTGCGTGTATATGTATATACTCACCGGATAGTAGTTGTAGTATGAGTGCGCATCGGCCTGGTCCTGCAGCGGCACGGTGATGAGGTTGGTGCGTGCGGTGTGTGTGTGCGTGTATATGTATATACTCACCGGATAGTAGTTGTAGTATGAGTGCGCTTCGGCCTGGTCCTGCAGCGGCACGGTGATGAGGTTGGTGCGTGCGGTGTGTGTGTGCGTGTATATGTATATACTCACCGGATAGTAGTTGTAGTATGAGTGCGCTTCGGCCTGGTCCTGCAGCGGCACGGTGATGAGGTTGGTGCGTGCGGTGTGTGTGTGCGTGTATATGTATATACTCACCGGATAGTAGTTGTAGTATGAGTGCGCTTCGGCCTGGTCCTGCAGCGGCACGGTGATGAGGTTGGTGCGTGCGGTGTGTGTGTGCGTGTATATGTATATACTCACCGGATAGTAGTTGTAGTATGAGTGCGCTTCGGCCTGGTCCTGCAGCGGCACGGTGATGAGGTTGGTGCGTGCGGTGTGTGTGTGCGTGTATATGTATATACTCACCGGATAGTAGTTGTAGTATGAGTGCGCTTCGGCCTGGTCCTGCAGCGGCACGGTGATGAGGTTGGTGCGTGCGGTGTGTGTGTGCGTGTATATGTATATACTCACCGGATAGTAGTTGTAGTATGAGTGCGCTTCGGCCTGGTCCTGCAGCGGCACGGTGATGAGGTTGGTGCGTGCGGTGTGTGTGTGCGTGTATATGTATATACTCACCGGATAGTAGTTGTAGTATGAGTGCGCTTCGGCCTGGTCCTGCAGCGGCACGGTGATGAGGTTGGTCCGTGCGGTGCGCGTTCGTTCTCCGCCCGCATGTGACGCGTGTGGTGTATGAGATGCGTGCGACACGCTGTGTCCGCGCGGGTCGCTCGACGATGGCGCCATCTGATATAACACAAACATTATCCACCTCAGACTAATGCTACGAAATCCTTCACTCTTCAGGATTATGGATGTTCAAGAATGGTGGAGATTATTAATCAACATGAACGCACTTGCTCGTTTGCTGTTCCCTGCTATAAAAAAAACCGTATAAAAACGAGCTGCAATAACGAGCAGGCTTTTATATCTATTTTTATTGGTGTTAATATAGATCAAATTGCAAACATACAATTATATACATGCCAATGTCCAAAAACGCGTGTTGTTGGCTCATTTAAAAAACTAGTCGTGTAAATGGACTCTTCAAAACACCTTTAATAAAATAAAATAAAAATATACAACAGATAGTCACTTACAGGCAAAGGCTTGACTACAGCAACTGAACTTGAAGGCGGCTCGGCATCTTGCTTACTTTCACTATTACCCGATGATACATGTCTGTGGTTTATATGAGCTTGCAAATCTCTCTGGAAATCATTGATATATAAGTAATCATAATTTTAAAAATAATACTGTAAATTAATTTCAATCTTATTATAACTTGTTTTTTCTGTCTTGGCCTGAAATGATGTAAAACAGTTCATAATGCTATTTGCATGTGTGGTTGTCGTTTTAATTTGTGCATTTTCCTCTGAATCGTTCCATACCTGTGACAGATATGTTCTTCTACAGCCTGAGTTTCCATACCGCGTGCCCGAATGTGTACACATGAAGACTGTCCCTAAACCAGTCTGTTCTACTCTCAGTACCTGAAGGAAGAGTTTTTTTTTAAAAACACAAAACTTTGCTTTATTTATGTCCGATTTCAATAAAATAAAGTATTAAGATCATACATACAAATTACTTAGTTGGATGGGTTGATTTCTAGGATCCATTAGGACAATCAAGCAGATTATCGGCTGTTAGTATTATTCACATTTATAAGAATTTTATGCATTAAAGTGTGTGTTATTGTGGACTAACCTTTTCTCTACACCTAGGGCAATGTGTGTGGTCTGCTCGAGCACAGGACAAACAGAACACATGTTTGCATGGTATCTGAAATGAATAAATATAATAACCATGTAAACCAAGATGGCATGACAATAATTTTGACAGATTCAGATGAGACAAATCACTTTCAACAACATACTTGAATCAATAAAAACTATTAGGTTAATATCCCAACTAATTTAGCAGTTGATGAACTAAAATCAACTCATGTGAACCTGCTATTAATCAGGGTTCGAGGATATATATCAATGGATATATATCAAGACATATATCCGATATATATCAAGCTGGGTTTGACGATATATATCAATATTTTTTTTATAACATATTGCAATACAAAAATGGTTTAAAAAATTAATGTTATTAAGAAATTTTTAGAGTTTGTTACTGTATTTCTAATTCCCAAATATAGATGGCGTGGGAGTAGTGTTAAAACATACTCCCTAATGGTGCTGCCACACCGGTGTTAGAAAATGTTATATAACATTTTATAACACCGGTGTGGCAGCATCATTTAGTAAACATTTCTTAACAATTTGTAACATTTTGTAACATTTCTTAACATTTTATAACCGCAGGCGGCGGTACTTTTGAGAGCGGCGCCGTCAAAGAAGCCGTCAAAGAAGAATGTTCAGAAATGTTAGAAAATGTTAAGAAATGTTATAAAATGTTAGATTTAATGTTAGAAAATGTTTGTAAACATTTTATAACATCGGTGTGGCAGCACCATTATGGTAAGTTCTAATCCATAAATGGCAACACTTTTGCCCTAAAAGAAGAGTTTATGGTTTTTATTTGATTTTGTCTTATCTAAACACGAGTTTTTTATTTTATAATTTTAGTATGTGTTTGTAACACATATGCAAACAGTATTCATAAATAATACAATAAAATAATAATATGGCTTTCATACAAAATGGATATAACTTGATATATATCGGATATATATCATAAATATCTGATATTTTGATATTTATAATAAATATCGGATATTTTCGAACCCTGCTATTAATGTTGAGGCATTTTACATATTATTATATAACTATCTTACGTTTTTAAAGAGTGATTTAAAGAAAAATTATATGTATTGTAATAAAACACTTCTTTTTTTCGTTTCCGCATGTTATAAAAACTGCTGAACGGATTTCGATTTTCTAGTAAACATTATAGACGATCAAATATAGATATTTCTCCCAGAAAAAGCTTTCTTAGAGGCGGACTCGTAATCAAAAGATAGTATAATTAGCAGCACGAGTCGTGAGCACAGATGGACAGTAGTTGGTGGTGGCAGTTGAGGGTCCAATAGACGACGAGCGTCGATTGACTAACCAATCGCCTGAAGCATCGGATACCCGCGCTTTTTCATTGCGCCAATCAGAACGAAACTATTACGCACGTGAAGTTTGTCCTCACGACTCGTGCGTATACTCAATATTTAAAATAACTTCTCACCATTCGTCCATATATTAATATAGGCTTAGAACATGTATCACAGCAATATATCATAGGGTTGAGGACTTTCTCTCCGATCAAGGTCGCTCTGTGGCTCCAGTCGAGACGCAGCATGGGCTCCGGCGGGCCGCGCTGCAGTGTCGTGAACACAGGCGCCTCCAGTTGTGATATGTCTGAGGGCACCTCCACTGCAAACGGAATCAAAGCTAAAAATTACAAAATAGACCACTAAAATTAACCTCCATAATTTAAATCGCGACTTTCAACTTTCCCTCTGAAAGTCCATTATTAGATTTTAATTAAATTAATATCCTTGATGTAAACCCTATCAACTACAAGAAAATCATCATATTCTGTCTATATGTATAAAACTCGTAGAGAACAATTGTAGACCTCCTTTCTTTTTATTGTGATGAAAAAGAACTGTTAATTGATCGATTTTTTATTTGCAGTATCCTATTTACCTAATTTTACTGTAGTAACCTACCGTGGTATAAAATATATAAAAAGAAAAATTAAAACATGGTCGTCTAATTAGTTATATGAATTAATAAAAAACTCACTTCATATATTAATAAAAATTGGTAACACATTCAGGAAATTGACTTTTGAAAAATCTCCATACAATCTAAGTTCATATTACTTACTCAGTACCACTTGCATCACAGAGTACACTTATTTATAATGATGCGGACATATACTTCAGCATGTGATAGTTGATAAGTGGCCACACACTGCTATCACTGGCTGATAATGACACTGATAATTAAATCATGCTCACTTTGTTTACATTATGTGTTTGGATTGCCTTTTTAATATAATAATTAGGCAGTTGGTTTAAAAATTGCAAAGATGAAGCTCAATAATGAAGTATTTCTAATATCAGATTGAAAAAAATTTGAAGGTAACTAAAGTATTTTGGTATTAACCACTTCAATCTATAGCGGTTCACTGTCTTTTCATTCAATGTCACCAATTTTAAAGACTGGAAACTTTGAACTCAATCATAATCTACATTAGGCAAAACCTAGAGGTTTAAGACGGCTTGATATTTCTTTTAGCAATAACTTAAGAGTACACAAAAAAAATCCATACCTGTTTTTTATTCTAAACAACCACATTTACTTTACCCAAAAAAAATAAAAATAAAATTGCATCATAACTTTTAAGAATAAAACAATTATATAAAATAAACATGAAATAACACTTTAATGTATTATAGGGAATGTGCAAGAACTATAGGTGGCAGCACTAAGCCAACACAATAGACACAGTGTGGAAAAAAACTCAGTAAGCCTATCATAAAATTAAATGTTAATTAAACTCCTATTACACTGAATAGTTTATTAGCATGAAGTGTCAATATCATGTATTGTTAGGATAACGGATTCAGATTTGAACCACCAGGTGGCTGAGCCTTTATTGTGCAAGTTGCCTATGTAATATTGATACTCATTTCTATTCTAATTTTAGATTATGGCTCTATTGTATTTTCGATGATTTCACCAATGTTGAGTATTAAATAGCAATAACTAAAAATAAAGATCAAAACATCAAAAAAAATATGGAAAAATGTTAGTCTCAAAAATTTTACTTGCCACCTAGATAACAATACAAAAAAAAAATTACATTTTATGTATTTATTTTAGAATAGCTTACTAATAGTTATATAACATTATTACACAACATGGAGATTGAGCAATACCACACAACCAATTAAATCTCACTATAAGGCCAATTACAAGCATGTATACATATGACATGTAATAAACAATACAACTTGCTTATGTGCTTACTTACCTAAAAAATCTATTCAAGTGACAGTTGACAGGGTGACTTTCTCATATCTAGATTGCATAATATCCACTTTAGTTTGGATATAGATTGTGTAAGCAAGTAAGATCAATTCCAATAAAAAATAATGAACATCTGAGAATTACTGGTAACATTGTTGGTGGTCAATCAAACAAAATTTTACACAACAGCTTACAACAAAATTGGAATGCATATTTTGAAATTAATTAATATTTTAGAATTATATGTGTTATTAAAAATACAAGGATTGCTTTGGCATATCAAATAGAACTCTATAATCTTTGCCTTTCCCTATGGAAAAAGTTGCAAGTATATGCATGTGTATACAAAGATCGACAAATGTTTGTTTTAGACTTCCTTTTCATTTTCTTATACCATGGATGTATTATAAGATTGCCTTGAGCATTAAGACTACCAATTCTACTTTTATATATTCTTGGTGCACCTTGAAACCATATTAACTAGCTGTCCCTCAGAGCTTTAGCCTCAGGCATACTTTGCTTCTGTGTTACATAGCTATGAACCATGATGAACTATGATGATATGTCTTGACAAAACAAATATATGGTATGAACATGAACTCATTTAGCCTAGTCAATCTCATGTTAATTAAATACAGAAGTACCAATAGTTATTTAAGTAAAGATAAATACAACTGAATTTGTTATGCCGCCATTACCATAGCTACAATTTAAATGCTAGTAGCATTGCAAATAAAGTAAGTAAATAAAAATAAATGCAATATAAGTTTAGTTATCAAGTCATGCTATACAGTACATTTAGTATATTATATGAAACAACCACGAATTAAAAATAGGAGCATCAATATTTATTGTGTATGATGAGTGTTATTCTAAGTAATACTAAAATGTTTAAGGTGTACACTGAATTCTTTTAAAAAGTCTCAATAGTACTTACATATTCAATGGAGTTATGGAAAAAATAAATAAATAAATAAAATGCCTTCATTCTCAACATTTAGGTAGTGTTTAACAAGAACACTTGATGAATTTTCGATAGTTTCAATTATCATATAGACGAGTATATTTTACATTTTAAAGAAGGGTATACGTACATTTCGCCGGTTCGGCCTGTTCTGGTTCCTGTTTTACGTCCTCAACAACTGGTTCTTCCTGCTCTTGCGAAGTTTCTTCCACCGAGCATTCTTCTTCATCGCTGGACATAACTTTAGGCACTTTTTTTCCACGACCTCTGCCTCTGCCTCTACCTCTACCACGGCCGCGGCCGCGACCTCTACCACGAGCATTTCTCTTCTCACTATTCATTGTCACTTTAAATTCCACAAACTTATTCTAACCTAGAATAAAGTCAATAGCGTCAGTAAAACTTTAACGATATGAAGGCAACCAGTCATTTTTGATGTTAAAAGATTTTCAAAATAGAATATTTAAGATTTTGTTTAACATAAAGAAGAAATCATGCGGATAATATTCTGGATATTACAAATATTTAAAAGAATATACTATCGTCACAAACAGCGGTTCATTGATTTGTATTAGTGATGTTCCTGTTACGTTTCTGATCATATTTTGATGTAATCGATTACAATCGCCTATATTACCGATTATAATTATTCAATTATCTAATCGAAATCAATTATTAAGTATTATTAATTGGTGGACATCACGAAGGTGGATACAGACATAAACTATCTATCAAGTATAACAAAATCAATGAAATATTGTTTCAGCTTTGATGAGATAAGTTTTGTTTGATTGACAAATTATTCATTGTGCATCTTAAACATTTTTTCCAGTGACTTCAATTTACATCAACTACACCGGCCGTGTGGTACATATAAATTGCGCCACTAAGTTACGGTTAATGGACTGTAACTCAATATTACCATCTCGCTTACTCTTAACTAGAACCCCTCTTTTGCTCTCTGTCTGTCAGCTGTCAAAGTCCCGCGTCTAGTCTACATACTACAGTTTAGACGTTGAAGTTTTTGATTTTTCTCCTATCGTAGACTGTGCATCTATCGCGACCAACCGAAAAAATTATAATTGCATGAAATAATCAAAGATTTCATGACATTTTATGGTTTTTATTTATTTTAGTTTATTCGGAAAATTTACAGCTAGCATAATTAAAATGTTACAGAAATGTGAGTAACTATGAGAAAGTCATTTAAAAGTTTTCACAGATATAGTTTGCTTGCATTCTTCCACTGCAAATGACCATTGCAATGCAAATGGTCGCATTTTACGAAATATTACAGTGTTTGCATCGACTTATAAAAAAGTTTTTATAAGTCGATGAGAGTTTGTTAATCATTCCATGATATGGCTAGATCGAATGATTGGCAGTGGTGATCACTTACCATCAGGTGACCCACTTGCCGCCCCTTTCATATAAAAAATAGGGATCGTTAGACGATATAATCAACTAAACACAGTATTTGACATAATATGGTCAAATATTGTATGTATGTTACATATCGTAAAATAGTTACATTATCCACCACTAGAGGTGCTGATGGTACTCCGTTTAAATTTAGTTTCTGTTGTGATACAGAAAAGCATATTTGTCTCTGCAGAAAAGTGAGGTGATCATGCAACGATATTCGGGGAACTATTACTGGCTTTCGAAGTATGGAAGCTGCGGATGTGGAGTTCTTAATATTAAAAAATAAATGCATGTACGGTTTTTACGGCATAATACAACACAAAATCGTTGTAAAAACTTTGAATACAATAAAAGGTTGCCTTTGGCGCACACCGGCTGCTACCGCAGCATGCTCACTTTGATTGTTCGACTCGTGCATTTATTGGCACAATTCTGACATAAACCTAACCAGTTATGAATAATAAATAATTTAAGTTGATGTTAAGCGCCAGGCCTGACACAAACAGACACAACACAAAGGACTTTGAATTACAAAGCACTGTATGACACTGGTCTCATTGTTCCCAGTAATTTCAAACGCACTCACACCTATAATCCCCGAAGGGATAGGTAGCATTGTAACCAACACGCTCACATTTCGCCGAGCTTATTTCC
Organism: Amorpha juglandis; assembly: GCA_949126905.1. Taxonomy (NCBI): domain Eukaryota; kingdom Metazoa; phylum Arthropoda; class Insecta; order Lepidoptera; family Sphingidae; genus Amorpha; species Amorpha juglandis. Next base: position 10,032,398 of record OX421365.1, read on the forward strand.
GCCCCATGACGTGATAGTGACTGGGCAAGCCTATCATTCCAGAATCCGGGCTGATACGGAACATTTCGAGATATAAAAACCCAATATAAATTTAATCCGACCCGTAGACCTAAACCGAGACATAAGCAGAGCAAGTGTACGCAACTGCGCCACCGAAGCAATCATTCAGTAATTTCAATAGCTTCAGTATCCTTCAAACCGAAACAAAACAATGCTAACACACACAAAAAGAAAATAGTTTTCTTCATATTACCAATCATTGGTTATAATATTGAAACTATCCTTTAAATTAGTTTTGTTTCTAGCTGAATATTCGTGGTGAACAATCTGAGCACAAATTATAACATGGGGAATCACTGCAGCCGGCTATTAGTGGCTGCAGGTGATCCAATAAAGTGATTCTAATTACACGCTTTTTATTAACTTCACCTGTATGTTTGTATGTTTGTAACCGACTCCTTTAGGTGCGATTTTGACCCACTTTAAACGGCCAGATTTCGTTCAAACTTTGTAGATTTATCGAGGACCGATGACAATACAATAATTTGATAAAAAAAAAAAAAAAAAATAATAATAATAATAAAATAATAATTTAATTTAATTAATCTATACTAATAATAAAGCTGTAGAGTTTGATTGTTTGATTGTTTGTTTGAACCCGCTAATCTCAGGAACTACTGGTTCGAATTGTAAAATTCTTTTTGTGTTGGATAGTCCATTTATCGAGGAAGGCTTTAGGATATATAACATTACGCTGCGACCATTAGAAGCGAAGCATCAGTGAAAAATGTTGCAAAAACGGGGAAAATTATTCAAATTTGAAGGCTTCCGTTGCTAAGCTACCTAAATAATATTATTTGAAGGCTTCCGTTGCTAAGCTACCCAAATATATACTAATATTATAAAGCTGTAGAGTTTGATTGTTTGTTTGTTTGTTTGATCACGTGGGCGGAGCCGCGAGCAAAAGCTAGTTATTGATATTCGGGTTAGGAATTAAAATTGAACTCTCTGGATCTTCGTTAATTATAGGGAATATCGTAGTATCTAATAGTGTCAATAGATGGCGCTTTTCTGATGTTCGGGTTCAAAATTAAAATTATACTCTCTGCTACAATATATTTATATTTTAACTAAAAAATGAAAAATAAATAATAGTTTAAAAAAAACTAAAAAACACGCTTTTATAGATAGTGTAACTAAAAAATTGAAAATAAATTTGAAGAAAACAATGTATTTTATTGTAAAAGAAGCGTGGGGTGCTTTTTAAGATACTATCTAAATGATAATCCTTCTACTCATATGTGTCAATATAATATTGATTACTACTGACACCATGCACCGCACGCTTTTTTTACAATAAAATACATTGTTTTCTTCAAATTTATTTTAAACTAGCTTTTGCTCGCGGCTCCGCCCGCGTGATCAAACAAACAAACAAACAATCAAACTCTACAGCTTTATAATATTAGTATAGATTTGGGTAGCTTATCAACGGAAGCCTTCAAATAATATTATTTCGGTAGCTTAGCAACGGAAGCCTTCACATATGAATAATTTTCCCCGTTTTTGCAACATTTTTCACTAATTCTTCGCTTCTTATGGTCGCAGCGTAATATTATATAGCCTAAAGCCTTCCTCGATAAATGGACTATCCAACACAAAAAGAATTTTTCAATTCGAACCAGTAGTTCCTGAGATTAGCGCGTTCAAACAAACAAACAAACAAACAATCAAACTCTACAGCTTTATTATATTTATTTTAAATTTTTTAGTTACACTATCTATAAAAGCGTGTTTTTTAGTTTTTTTTTAAACTATTTTTTTATTTTACATTACCGTGTATTATTACTACAGTCAACCTGGGTAACTTAAGCTTTCAATGTAACATTGACTCACTAACTTGTATTTGAACGTTTAATTTTTTCTCTTCTTACTGATACACTGTATAATAATAAGTTGTTTAATTTATGAAAGTAAAAAGTGTTTTTAAACGAAACCTGCAGTGACAATTGATATTTATCAAATATATATTTTTTTCTCACCATTCAAAATTTGGGCGGTAAACAGAGTTAGAAATATACTTGCTAAAAAGTTGTGTATAGCAATTACTACAGAAGAACTACAGAAGGCGAGTTCAGTTTTATGTTGAAGAATCATATGTTTTTTATGTAATAACACTGAAATATCCCGCGATATTGATAGATTTTTTAAAAAATCTTTAATTCATCTTCGAGCCGTTTCATTTTCAGACCATTTGGGGTAACATTAGCTCGGGGCGAGGACAGACAATGCGTGAAAATTTCAATTATGCAAAAAAGTTTTGAAGGGTGGAAGTGGCCATCAAAGCTTGACATATTTAATTGTCACCCCCGAAATATAGTTAGTCGATTTGGAGGATCTAAAATCACAAAACGAGGCGATTCTTATGCGATTGATGGTCAATTTCTATACATGGTATGGGGGAATTGAGAGCCGATATTATGTTTCTTTTTTATATGTGATTGAGTTTGTTTTATTACTTTTTATTATTTTAGGCATTGCTCAATAATTATAAGTACATCAAAACCGGATTAATACAATAATAACTTGATTTAAGAGGTCCATAAAATAGAAGTTGATTTCGATAAACCAGGCAGTTTAATGTTGTATTAATATGGCAACCCTACGTTGCCACTAAAAAGGAGATAGTGATATAAACGAAATGTATTTTTTTCATCAATATGACAAGCTAATCTTACCGAGGAGTAAAAAAAACTACATAAATTAGAGATTTTCTTCATCAACTCCTCATACTTATTAATGTTACCCAAATGTCAGTGTAACTTTGGCTCACCAAATTTTTGGTAATTTAAGGGTCTTTTATTTATCGTTTTGATAAATAACACAGGAATTTAGATTATAGAGGTCAATATCCCACTAGAAACACTTATTTATGACAAATAACAATAAAAGTAAATCCGTACTACTATAAATTACCTCTAAAGTGAGCCAAACTTACCCAGGTTGACTGTATTTATTGTGATATTTTGACGATCGCAAAAGGTGCCACCCGGGCAGGCCGCACTACGCTACGCCACTGCTTGAAAAATAATTTAAAAGTATGTAATTAAATGTCCATACACAAATAGGTGTTGTAAGTTTTAACTTTTTTTTACCGACGAAAATAAATAGCATGAAATAATATTGGCATGTAAGTTCTAATACAATAACGCAATCGTAATTATCCGATTAGTATGTACTTTGTCAAATCTTAAACAAATATATATGGGTAGTGGGAAGGATTACATTGCAGCTAAAATCTATAGAATATGTTTTTGGCAATATAATCTTATGTTTTATTAAAGTGTGTTGTGGGCCTAACGTTTAGGTCTGTGGTAGTTATTTTCTTTGATCATGACATCTAGCATCTGCAAAATGTGCATCAAATAAAACGTATTGTTTAAATACTCTTTACAAAATGGTTTTATTATCTTTGTAATTGGATATTAAAGAGTATGTAAACATTACAGTAATCATAAAAAAGGCGTAAATTTAAATGGCTAAAAACCGGTAAGATTCTTTTTCTCATTAATCAAATGAATTCAATATTTAATTGCCTTAATTCTATCGCCTAAATATTAATAATATCATATAATAGGTATATTAAGATCACAAAATATTTACACAGCTACACTTATTTCTAGGTCTAGCCATCGACTTATTTATCAACAACGCCGTGGAAGTGTATTTTGATGGAGGTGAATAATGAATATTTTCTGTAAGTACATTTTGTCGTTTTCTCACAATGTTTTAAATTGATATTGTGTAGCTCTTGGCATGGTGAATTTTAGCGGGAGATGGGTGAGAGGGAAAGAGTACGGGACCCTTAACCAATCACCTCTGAGTCAAAACCTATAACGAATCAAACAAAACTAGCCGAGTTTACGGTACGAGTTATCACGGTGTTAGTGCTCGCTTCGCTCGTTCGGCTTGCGCGTATATTTTTTTACAGTATCCAATGCCTCTTCGGAGTGCGAAGAAGCATTTATACGGGTCGCCATAAACTCATTGCTTGTCGATGGTCGCTGCTTTTTTGGACTGCACTGCGCTTATCATCAGGTGTAGTGCAGTCACTTTGCCGTGCTCCGATAAAAAAGTCGGCTCATTTTAACATGCTTTTATTAACTTCATACGTTTGTTAGTATGTTTGTATGTAACGGAATCTTTGTCCCTCTATAAATAAGATAATTGTCATGTTAATCTGCCTCTTTGGGAAACTGGGTAAACGAAAAGCCTCTATAAGTGATAAAAAATGTCCTTTCCCTCCAGATCCCACTTATCCAGGTTTCACAGTATTATTATTTCTTAAGGTTACGTACCCAAAGAGTGCGAACCCTATTACCAATGATTTGCCGCGCCGTCTGTCTGTCCTACATTTAAGGTACTCCATACCAAGAACTGCTAAAGGTAGCTGATTGACACGTTCAAATGATATTAATGGGTATCTTAGAGAATATTATTTTGAGTGGTAGAGCCACGCTGTAGGCAGTTTTGTCTACAGTATGAATGGGCTGGCTCGACCGGATCGTTACCACTGTCTCACAGAAAACCGACGTAAAGTAGCGGCTTGCTGCTGCGTTTCGTACGGTGAGTGAGATATCCGGAAGCCCAAATCCCCTCACCTTCCCAATCCCTAATTATCCCTTTCCTTTAAGGTCGGCAACGCGCCCATTATTCTTCTGGTGGTGGGCGTACATGGGCGGTGGAGATCGCTTACCATCAGGTGACCCACTTGCTCGTTTGCCGGCCTAAGCTATAAAAAAAATAAAAATATTATTATAAAAGGTGACAATTTTAACGGAGTGAGTGGCCCGAGGACCGTCGCGTCGGTGCGCGAGTCCGACTCTTAGGGTTTTTTTTTTATTTAATACCTACATAAATTCATGCATATATAAAACATAGCGTTTATCGTCTAAAACATGATGCATATTTATTACGCAAGTGCACTGTTAGTAATGTGGGGAGGACGCCGCGCCGTGTCGGCTGGTCGCTACTCGCTGGCAACATAAAGCGGTCACGGCCGGTTATCGCACTATGGCTGACGTGATGTGGCCGGTGGATGGCAAGGGCTTGTCAATGCGATATAGTTAGTTCGGTAAATGATAGGGTTGCTAATGAATGGTGTGTCAAAAACTGACTATTATGATAGATGAAGTGTGAAGGGTCCGGCACTTGACAATTGTATTATGGTTTTACAGGATCTGGGAACTTACGGGTGTGCCCATTTTTTTTAACAGGAATAATTACAACTCTTTTACATAAAATGACTAAAATTTAGATATACCTATATAATATTGACAGCCAATAACAACTATTACAGTTTTCCAAAAATCTATATCAGCAGTTACGAGCAGATTAAATATAAATGATACAATAAGGTGCAATAATGATATAATAATGTAGTTAACATATAAATGGCTTTCTTATTACCATGAAGAACGGCCACTACTAATACCCTAAATGCTTTACTATAAATTGAGACTGGCGTGGCGCGGGGGTATGCAAAAAATGATCCCTGCCATCAAGTCCTTGATATACAAAGTAGTTCAACGTCAGGAAATTGTTTAAAATGGTGGAAAAAATATTTAAAACTAATTGTGTAACTGCGTAGGCCGGCAATTGATGACGACAGAGTACCACATGGTCACCTAATATTGTATATTTTTTCTAATCTGCTAAATGAGAGTGACCTCCAGAACAACTGTGACACTTAAACACCGTTAATGTGTAGTGAAATAAAAATACATTTTGGCAAACATTAGTAACTTCCTTGAATCACAAGAATTTGGCTATGACGTCTTATCTCAATTCCTAGAAAATCGTACGGCAGTATATTTGACGGGATTTGAATATAAAATATTCAAGTATGCTATCGTCAGGGTCCTTGTAGCTCTGGGACAATCTTCGTTATATTTTTTTCTCAAACTATATATTTTTTTACTTTTTATGTATGATATAATATTTAGGGTAAACACTTAAAATCTTTTAAATAACAATAATAATTATCTAAGGTGAAAGATAGTAGAGTTCCTGCCCTAGTCGTTAGCAGTACCGTTGTAGGCGGTGGGTCGAATGTCGGTCTCCAAAAAGAACTACCTTAGACACAATGATAGTCGTGAGACTTGTATTTTCTCTCTTAGTTTTTATTTTACAACTTTAACGCCCTAATAGTGAAAGTTTTATTAGCACACATTATATTATTTATATATTATTAGACAGTGGTATGTATCTTTGAGATGTTTTTGCCTGCAAAGTTGCTATGGCTGTTTAAAAACCCCTTGTCCACATTAACAGCCTCTCAGTAAATATTGTGCGTTAGTGTTAGGAATATTTTCTGCGTATAATCTACAAAGAAAAGACGTATTATCGATACGCCTATCCACATTTGACGTAGGTATAGAAAACACAGCTGAATCACGGATATCGGCATTTTTCTGTACTTAAAATAAAATACATAATATTATAACAATAATCTATGGATATGTCGGTGTGTAAAACATTAGAGACGCGTCACACTACGTGTAATTTATGTGGACGACCTTTTATCGAGTACGGGCCGCGACGACCATAATGCGCTACTTACAATAATGCCATAATCAATAAGAAATAAATAAACATTATAATAACTTCAAATAATAACGCTTTCTGTTTGCGTCTCACCGAAAATACGGCACGTAATTTGTATACAACATTTAGAAAATGTGTGATCGGTAGAGTAAATTACGTTTTTCCATCGTGCAAAGTTGTTGTAGGTACATTTTGGAAGGTCTAAAATGGAAAAATAGTTATCTAAGTTATAAAAGTGGATATTAATAATTATAATAGATTCCAGAAAATGATAAAAAGTAACAGAACTTCAACATGTTTTTATGTAAAGATCTCTAACATAAGAAAATGTACAGTGATTAATATGATTGTATCTTACCCGACATTGAGAAGTCAATCATTGTGAGTATCTCAATGTGTTGCAGCCAATATGACGTGTCATGCGGTGATTGACCATCATTATAAATCATGTTTCTGTCACCAAACAGCCTACGGCCAGTTTATGTTTCTGCGACACGTTTAAATCGCTCTACAGGCTAGAAAGATTAAAATGCTGGCTATGCTGCGTTTGTTCTCAACATCTATGTAATATTTCAGTAATTTAAGTACGTAAAACATTAGGAAACTAGGCGTAGGTATTCTACAGTACTTACTGTTATTGTAGAGTGTACTAATTTACCAACGAGTTACCATACAGACATCAATGATGTTCTATCTGAAACTATAACTTGGCTTAAAAGTAATAATCTAGTCATTAATATGAATAAAACAAAAATTATGAACTTATACCAATGTCTTAATTTTACTATTAAAGTTTATTATAAAAATTGTGAAATAGAAGAAGTAAGCAGTAATACCAAAGTTCTTGAGCTTAGACAATAAACACACTTGGAAGCCCCACTCAGTCTCAGTAAGGCAGCATACCTACTCTTTCAGCTATCAAAAAAGTAAATACTCACTTTAAATAAGCGAAATAATGTTGACGTTATACAGTATAATAATAAATGATTATGCAAAGTGACATAGTACATAAAATATCATTTAATGTTATAATTTGTACTTCTCAATTGCAAAACAAAGGACCAATCATTTTATTTAATTTTAAAATCTATGTATGTATACCTATTTTACCTTTAGCCAGAAAAGACAAGTAGTTTCCGACGAGGCCCTTGAGTACTTATTTCTTTGCCTTTTCTATATTAGACCATGATCAAGTAAGTTAATATAGAAAGTATACCTTTGTTTCTTATACTCTCGGTATTGTTGATCAACTTGATGACTTCTTTACTGCCTTTGTTAACCGGTTGTATAAATTTTGGACCTGTTGAATAAGTAATCCAATTTTACATGTTGTAATATAGTTGCCAGCTCTGTTTAAAGTAAATAATTCCGGGTCGCCAGTTGGTACCTAACTAGTATTGCTATAAGTACCCTAATATAAGTAATTTAATGTTCCTAATAACGCAAAAAACAATTAAATTAAAGTTGTGGTTAAGCTGTTAACCACATTCATAGTAGTTTGATAAAACATATGCATTGACTTTTATTAATACAATATGTAGACTTTACACTCAGTTTTCATCTTTGTTACGCCTTATACATCCTTTGTAATGTAATTCTTTGTACCTTCGTGACCAAGTACAACTGTGGCCTTTAAATCTGGGTCAGTAACCTATTCCCTTAATTTAAAATTCAAACAGACTCCGCGACATGCAAACATGGAGATGTTCTGTGCAACGGGCGATTTAATAAAACGCATATTTTTATGTACTCGTAATATATTTCAATTTTATGTTTTGAGGCGTTCAACTTTTTACTTGTCCATATTTCTACGATAGCGGTGTACAGAATTGAGAATAGTTATTTTAATGAGGCAGTCAATAATCATTTACTTTGCCCGCCCTCGCGTGGTGAAGTGCAGATGTCGCAATTTCTGATGCAATAATTTTGCCGATTTACAATAAATACCCTTGTGATAATTACTACAGCTGCTTATTAAAATCCCAATTGGTGTTAATAGGTTTCTTTTTGCGTTTGATGCTTATAATCAATAAAAATCATAATAATTGAATTTGAAAAAATATAATTCAACAAAATATAACATTTACTGAAAGTTATCCAGTAAGTACAGTTAAATCAATTTCCATTAAAAAACAACTTTATAACGCTTTACCGTAACGTTCACGTATTGGCGCTTTAGTATTATTGCTTTTGCAGTGACGATATTAAGTCGGAATAAAGGATGTTGTGCTCTATGGACTTTACTTACAAACTTTTTAAGCAATGATTAGTTAAACATGTTTTCGTCTTTTCCTAGCCTTTTTAAAAATCGCGTTGACAGTGAAAGACAAAAGAGTGGTTAACTAATCAATGCATAATAACGTTTACAAGTATGGCCCTAAATTGACAACTATTTATTTATTCAATAAATCGTGTAGGTTATCACGGTTGACGGCGCGGCGTATAGAGTACTCTTATTCTTATTCTTCAATTAAAGAGTATGTGTAGTACATAAATTCTTTATTTACATTTCGCATTCAAAATCGATAACCGATGTGGCATTGACCTACTGTATTTTATTTGTAATATTTGGATTATCAGCGAATATGTTCGTTGTCGTCAAGGAGTCTTGTTGATATGATTTCCCCTATTTTGTGATTTTATTTCAACGTGAGCTATTAACATAAAATAGGAATTTTAATAAGTTTCTATCCTCAGTTTTACTTTAGTAACGTGACCTAAGATAACACCGGCCCACAAATTTCAATTTTTGGAACGTTGTTTTTATATGAGTGTTAAATATCGCTAATTTTAAGTGTTCTGAACACGGAAACACCACTGATTTTTTTCTATCACATCAGGTTTTTTTTTTAAAAGGGTAAAACCTTTTATCATAAAATATTAAGAAAAAAAACCATTATTATGTTACAAATAAGTATATTTCGACGTTTATAAATGAAATATTAATTACAATCATTACTATAAGATTATTTAGAGTAACTTCTTTTTCGTTTTCCTATAAAATTACACCTGGGTGTGACTTTTTGTGAATATTATCACTTGTGTGAATTGCTGTGGCTGATTAGAAAACGGTTTGAAAATGACCATTGACTCTTGACGCTGTATATTTGGTTCTGACGATGTTGAACTCATATCAGAAGTTTAATTTGGAAGTACAGGGTATCATCCCTAGTACAGGGTAGTGCAGGAGCGTGTTGCACCGTACGATGACGGGGTAACGACTGACCCGTCTTCACCAGCTGCGTTTTTTTTTTTTTTTTTTTTTTTTTTTTTTTTTTTTTTTTTTTTTTTTTGCGGTTTGGCGTTGTACTGTTAGCCTGACGCGAGTCGGCTTTCTACAGCTTCACCGGACTTTCGGGCGAACGCTTTAGGCGCTCTCAACCCTTACATTTAAGCGACCTCGCTGAGGGCACCCCCTGTGGGGTACGGACCTCGGCTCAGGGCGGTCACTGGGGGAGGGCAGAGACATCTGCGATTATCATTTTTGGGGAGGTTTAAAACTACTGGTTGTTATCATCATCGGCTCGCGGGCCGGTACTAGGGTCAGGGGGGTTGCGGGGAACGCGGCGCGGTCCTCGGCGGCGAGGACGGTAAGTCGGTCTTGTGGAGTGTGCTTTCATGTATTCCTCTCTCCTTCGGATGGCCAGAGTGGTCGCATCGTCGGGATCGGAGAGGACGCTACGCGGTCGTCTCCATTTCGCGCGGTCGAATGGAGTGTAAATTGACGCTTGGCGGATAAGCGTATTCGGATGGTGAGCGGCGCGGTCGAAATAGCGTTTGCTGTTCATTTTCATGAACTGCCGGAGAGTCGGCATGCCCGTGTCCACGTGGATGTTGAGATTCCTCACATACCACGGGACCCCAGTAATCTTACGCAGAAAGCGATTCTGCAAGGCTTGCAAACGTCTATAACGACATTCGGGTACGTGGGCAAACGCGGGCGACGCGTACGTCATGATCGGCCTAATGCAGGTCGTGTAAATCCTAATCTTGTTGCGGGTCGAGAGTTTGCTTTTTGGGTTTAGAAGCCAGTAAAGCTGGCTCATCGCGAATGCGGCTCGCGCGCGTACCGCTTTTAAGTGTGGCCCGAAGGTAAGCCTCTGGTCTAGGGTCACTCCTAGATATTTGACCGTTTTAGTCCAGGGAATGCACATGTTGAACATGTTGACATTCGGCACTGGATCTTTGAAACGGGCTGGGTATCTATCGAAAAGGATCGCGGCGCTTTTTGTCGGGTTGATGGTGATTCGCCATTTGCGGCACCACTGACCGAGTTTGTCGGCAGCGGCTTGCAAAGTGCGAACCACATCAACCGGGTTTTTACGCGATGCGTAAATCGCGGTATCGTCGGCAAAGAGCGCCAGATGGGCGCCCTTTGGCCTGGGAATATCGCTTGTGTATAGCGAGAAAAGAAAGGGTGAGAGGGCCGAGCCTTGCGGGACTCCGGCCGAAATGGTGTGTCGGGAAGAGAGGCTTCCCTCCACGCGATATCTGAAACCGCGATTCGACAAGAACGCTCGTATGATGTGCACGAGCTGTGTGGGCACGTTCATGGTGTATAGCTTGTAAACCAGCTGCGTAGTTACCCATTTAATTTCTACTCTGTTACACTTATTGGTTTTTGGAACGAAGTTCCTTACGGCAGGCTTGGAGGGGATAGGGATTTCGCTGCGTGACCGAACTGAAAAAAATGTGATAGTAAAACCGTAAGAAATATGCGTGGAAAAAATGCGTGGAATAAAACCGTTAAATGAGACTTTTTTTAAACTTAATTTGATATCTAGCACACAAAGTTAAAGTCGAAATTCCGTTAATAAAACAGATAGATAACTTATGACATTTGGAAATGTAGACGCGGTTTGAAATTTGAATTTGAATTTTTGATTATAGAACACGGCCGTCCACCGTTTAGTAGCCAGTCTAAGTCTAAATTAATAAGTTTTTATTTATAATTACATAAGTTGATAAAAAATGCTATACAATAGCTTTACCGCGGCAGTCTCAGAGTGCTACACGTCTTTTTTTTATTTCTATTTTTCTATTCTATTTCTATGTAATTTTATGTTGTCAAACAAAAATAAAGAGACATATTTTGTTATTTTAGTTGATAATTTGTATTTTTTACAATTTGTGTCGATTCTACATTAGCCGAAGGAACTTCGTTCCTACCTGGTGTCCCACGACACACACCAATTTTTTTTATGTAATAAAGTATCTTAAAATTTTAATTGAATTAATTTTCAAGTGGTTTTGGAATTTCTGGACCGTGTGGGATTGGACAAGTAACTGAGGTAACATTTGCATAGACTATTTTATTTTTATTCTTCGCACGAATGCCTTTCTCATTCGTACAGCAATCATTGATGTGGTTAGTTGGTTCTCTCCATATAATAGGCATACGAAAGGTAACGATTTTTTTACGATTTGTCCATTGCCTTAATTGCTCGACACAAATCGAACACACTGACTCCGGAGTTCACAATTTCAGTTGTATTTTGAAGCCAAAATAAGCATTATATGCATTTTGCACAAAATCATTAATATTTTGTTTTTTCTACGATGTTATAAAATTGCCACAAACGTAACAAAAGGTATTTACATTATTTTTACACAGCCTTCGAGCCATTTTGTTATAAAAATGTTGTTCAAACACAAATCATTGATAAGATTCAATAAAATCAAAAGTAAAATTCTAACACTCTTTTTTTTAATTAAATACTCCAATTTTAGTATAAATTCTGTAAATAACGTTACTGTAACAGTTTATTTTCAAGTAGGGTCTTGTCACTGGGTGTGTCGCTGTTACAACTAATAAGTTTTCTCACGAGAAGTCGCACATTTTCAAAAATGAGCGCCAAAACTTAATAATTCAATTCAATTTTACTAAAAACATAAAAGATTCTGAAAAATTATTTATTTTTTAAATTTGATGTGATATGATAAAATGAGGTTTGGTCTCGCCATCAGTACTATAAAACTGTTAAAAAAAAACAATAATATTTGAAACAACGAAAATCATGTCATGTGTAATAGATTGGTCTTTTTTTTATCCGAGCTTCTGCCGATCTTACTTCTGCCGGACCAAGCTGTGGAATAGTTTGCCGGCACACGTGTTCCCTCCTTCCTATAATATAGGGTCCTTTAAACGGAGTGTGAAGTAGCAGTTAGGCAGGCCGGCATGATATTGCCGACCTACGATGGACACACTGTTTGTCGTTGGTCGACACTATTCTTGGATTGCGCTACACTTACTACCAGGTGTAGCGTAGTCACTTTGCCGAGCCAGGATAAGAAAAAAAGCACGGCAAAGTCATTGCACTACACCTGATAGTAAGCCTAGTGCAGTCCAAAAAACCAGCGACTACCGAAAAACAATGAGTTTATCGGTGGTCACCAGAGTCATGCCGGCCTGTATAAATGCTTCTTTCCTCTTCGGAGAGGGAAGAAGCAAATCGAGGGGCCTGCAACAGGACAAGCGGATGACCGATGCAGGTACAGTAATATAAGGATGTACAATCTGTACCCGCCCCAATCAACCATCAAGTCATGTCGCAAGCCCCTCGGGAGAACCGGATATACACTGGCTGATCCTGGAACGCGATCCGCACAAGGCGTGTGGATCACTATGGCAGGTTTTAAAACCATGTGTACGGTGGTTGCTATCCGGGCGGATATGAATATCGTCGATGAAGTACCAATACCTCCTAAGTGTTGAGAATCTAATTTTACACCAGACTGTTTAAAATAAGGTTTTATTTTACAAAAACTGTTTAAAATAAGTTTTTTTTATTTTGATCAACTATTGATAGTATATAGTTTCCAATACATTACCTTTTTATTAGTTACTAAGGGATGTGGTTTATGTTTACGTCTATTGAAATAAAAAAGTAATTTTGGACTAAATTGTCAGTTAGGAGGTATTGGTACTTCATCGACGATATCCTACCAGGTCTATATCCACATTTGTAGTAACTGATTAGTTAGGTGGCGTCTAAAGTTTAAACCTTTATTTTTATTTGCCGCACATTTTCCTTAAATTTTACAATCGTTCCTTATAGGTACATCCTCATAAATTTTATCTGGTCAGCTTCATACATTTGTATTAGATTCTTCGTATACATAAATATACTTAAAACGGACTTATTTTGTTACCAAATGCAATCCTTATACATGTTTTAAAGTGCTATTGACTTTTTGACCTGGCCCTTAGGGTTAACAAACTCTCTAGACGAGGCTCTCGCCTTTTTGCCTTTATTTTTACGATTTGAAACGGCATATCTGGGTACGATTTAACGATTGGTTTGACTATCATTAGATATTGATGTTGGTTCGGTGAAGACCAAGTAATAACTATTTCTTTGAGGTAGTTACACAAGACATTCGCGAGATAAAAGTGTGCTTGTTCTAAATGTTCAAAAATCCTTGACCCAAAGTCTCGTGTCGGTGATGTGTCACATTTAACATCTAACGAGTGTAGTTATTGGCAATTTAACGAGACTTCTTGCACTAGAAATTCCGCGCCGTCCAGTTTTAAAATTCCCGAATGTGCCGCCTGTTCAAAACGGTTTCTTAATTTTATTTGCTTGTCAAACAAAATTAATGTTGCAGGTAATTATGTCTTCTCATTCCTTCGATGTAGGTTAATTATAATATCATACCTGGGCGACCGAGCTTCGCTCGGTGTTTTTAAACTATGGAGAAGATACTTATTGCATTTGCTTATTATTATTCGAAAACAGTGAAAAACGTTATAGTCCTTAAATAAACCGTATGAGTTCTTTTGGTAAGGTGAAGAAGTACTCAAAAAATGTAAGAGATGGCGCTATATTATCATAATAGAAAAAATATATTTTATTTTATGTAATGCAAGATCGCGTTTTCTCAATAAAAATGCTTATACAGATAAACTAAGAAAGCAAATCTTTATCTAAGTACAAAATTTCATCCAAATCATTAGAGCCGTTTCCGAGATACACGAAATTTACAATTATTGCTCGTTTAAATATATAAGATTAAATATGGTGATTGAATGAATGATTAAATAATACATCATGGTGCTGACGCAGGTCTTCATAGGCGGTCAAGATCACTTACTATTAAGCGTCCGACTTGCTCGTTTGCCGAACTATGCTATAAAAAAGCCTTCTGAAGAAACTTTCAATAAAATTTAATCAATAAAATACTTTTGTTGATAAAAGTCTTGTCTCTTTTTTCTCGAGCAATTTGGCTCGTCTGAACCTGTCCCTCTATTTTACACATCCATGCATAATAATAATTCGCTCATTTTCGCGCACATTTTGATTCTTGGCAAAGCGTAGGAGTATTAAAGATAACAGTGAAATCACATTTTAATTGTTTTTATATATCGTAAACTCCTATCTGAGCACGCGGAAATATAATCTGAAACATCACTTTGCGTAGGTGTGGGATAGTGATACATATTATTGTAGAATAAATTTTTAATCGAATACATTTTTTTTTATCAGCTATATCTCCATAAAAAAATACAATCTGTCCTGGCTGCTTATCCTTGAGCAAGCATATACATTATCTTACATTGATTCTATATCTGGTGAGTGGTAGAGCCACGCGATGGTAGGCAGTCTTGTCCATGGCATGAATGGGCCAGCTATCACTGTCTCACTGGTTTTTTCAACTGTTACGTTTCGTTCCAGCTAGTGATATTGCTGAAGTCCCAATAGTATCTTCTTTCACGCTTCCTTTTCTCACCGTTCATTTAATCACGATTATAGCATTCATTGGTGCTCACGGGCGGTGGTGGTCACTTACTAGTACATATTCACTTGCACCCTCTGCCACTATTAAGAAACGCAAAATACCGTTGCTCTTAATCACATCGATTACGTATCTGCTAATCAGTGAATGGAATCGGATCTTGACTCGAGTCCAATTGCCTCGTCCCACCTCTATGTATTATGTGATATTGAGCAGAAAATATATTGCAAATGCCGTGGCCGCTCGCGCCACTACGCTCTATTGAAGATGTTCAAGGTTGAATTAATATTGCAGAATGTACGGTTCGCGAAGTCACATGAATGTGTGTACTGTTTAGAGTTTGCAACTGACGCGACGTGAGAGTCCGCGCGCATGTTTAGTAGGCAACTATCATTATTGTTTGTGTGCTATTATATGTTATTAGGTACTCATTTTTATACAATGGGTCTTTCGGTTTATGGAGTAGAGTAATCCATTCGGAAGGTGTGTGACAACAAACCTCTAAACTTTTAGCGTAAAATACTTTTTATTATAATTTTTAATTTCCAACAACAATTTAATTTACAATTCCTTCATCAAGAGGTTGTATACGGCCACAAGTTAATATTTTGCATGTCTTGGTATGTGTGCGTGACTTTTGTAATTACGTAGTTTCGATTTGTGTATTAGTGATGCGTCAGCTGTCTTCCTATACTGGTACCTATGAATACAATCGATTATCCTTATTTTTAAACAATGACCATGCCCATATAACTAAACCATATAGATAGTTGAGGACTCCTCTTTCTACACTGTCGGGGACAACGGTATCAGCTTTTGTTATGTACATACATTATACATACATGTTCGAGATGTTCTCGTCGCATCGTTTTAATTATAGCACCACTCGTGACCGAAGCAACGTTTATCCATATTGCTTGGGATTGCGTCTAACACGTATAATGCTCTTCCAGTGACCATTTCTTCCATGCATCTTCAGATTATGATCCCGCAACGATATTCCCCCATAGCAACGTCAGATCAATAAGTAACGGTTCTATTAGGCTCGGCTATCTTCGAAGGCTATATAAAAATAATGGCAAAATGAGGATTATTATCATATAATAAACAATCTGTTCAGAAATTTTTGGTAAGGTCTCGCTAATTTATGATATTATTGAATATTAAGTTTAATTTTTAATATTATTTACGTTTAAATATGCAATGTTTTCAAAACGCAAATGCTTTGTAGAAGTAATTATAGTAAGTAATAGACCCAGGTCGTTATTTAAGGGGTCGTTGCACTTACAGAGGGTTGGAAAAAGCTATGTTGTAGTTTTGTATAAGCATGAATAGATCAGCTCGTCTGCTGTGGTACTACTGTTTCCCAGAAAACGGACGTAAACTGGTAACTATACTGTTGTCTTAGGCACGGCCAGTGAGATTGCTGAAAGCCAAAAAAAGTAATGAAGTGCTTACCAACCTGATGCTAAAAATAATCTAACAAAACACGAAATGCGTCATAACAATGTTTTAATTACGCCAAATCATGACATGAGTTTTTTGGTTACACTTTTATTATGTAAACATGTCAAAAATTACAAAATCATAGGTGCCGTAACCCGCGACGCCCGTGTAGTCTTTTATGAGGCTGGGACGAAAAAGCCTTTCTCGGTAATTATTTCTGAGCGTACTGTAAATTGTATTGACAAAATATTATCACTGTAGCTCGCTGAATGCGTTTCCACTAAAGATTATTCTGAATTTGTGCGTGTTTATTACCGGGCAACGGAGGATATAATATTATAAACACTATTTCATCATGAACTAAAACTTAGACCTAAAAATAACAGTTATGATCATAAACTAGGTAACTCATACAAAAATATTTATACCTTCGGAGAAAGTGACTGGTAGAATTTTATTGCCACATCACTGATGTGACATCAGTTGTTTCCACGAACCTCAACATTAGGCTACATCTGCAAATAGACTGTGATGACCGCGTTCCAACGTCACGACGCATTCATCATCACGATATAGGTTATTCTGCATACGATAAACGAAAGTTCAACGTTACCGTCAAGGTTTGCGCGGCCATGGTACAATAGAACCGGCTTTGAGGCAACGTGCGCTTTCCGGTGTAGGTCATGCCCTTTTAACTGGCAATTTTAAATTGTACTATAGAAAATTATCATTAGTTCACTTTAAATACGCTGAGCCATGTTTTTTTCGTGCTCGTTTCGTAAAATCACCACATATTGATTGATATGATCTTCTGAAGGTAAATGCGTACCTACAGTTCTGTAATAAAGATAAACAACAATATATTTTTTTACCGCTATGCTGGTGCATGCGTATGCAAAAAAACAACTTTTTTGTTAGTGGCGCATGGATTTTTGGCATGGTTTACTTAGGATTAGAAGTTTGGTTTTGAAAGATGCCCAGTGGTGTTAACAGTTTTATAGCTATTACAGAAGAAACCCCTTACTAATCCACGACTAGAACCTATTAAATTTAATTGTATTATATAAACTAGGAGCTCGGAATTTGGTGTTAATGATTTGCCTTAACATAACGAACGTGTAAATTCACTATTTAAAAATATAAACACTGGTGAGTTCTCAGGAACTATGAAGCCATGCGGAAAAAGCCCATTATAAATATTTCTGTCCGATGTTAATAGCCATTTAAAATTTATTCGGTAGTCGAGAACTGAATGGTAAACTGCACTTTCTCGTGTAAGGTATCAATACGGAAGATAGTCGAGGACACATTTGTTTTCTTGCAGAATTAAAATTTTACTCGGAATTCCGCAATCACACTGAATTGTGTACAATGTTAATGGTTCCTTTTCTCCTACAGAGTTCTAGATTAACATGTGGTTTATTTGATTGATTTAAGTTTTCTTAAAACGTGTTATGTAGTATTGAGTACGATATTAAAGACTTATTAAGTTTCTTCGTCTGTAAATGAAATTATATAATAGAAAGATTAATAATTAGAATGTTCTTGGTAAAGTAACGTATAAATAAATATAAAACAGGTGTAAACGATACAACTTCAGAAGGGTCAGGTATATTTTTGCATCGTTCAACTAAGAAAATCATGTGTAATTTGGTAATTGGTAGAATAGCGCTGTACGTAGTTATTTTATTTGCAATGAAATTCTGGGCGAACTCGACCGTGATAATTAAACCTAACACAGAAAACTGACGAAGTAACAGCTTTGTATAGTGATGATAAATCTATTCATATCCCAAATATCGACAATGCAGTCAGAATTTCTATTCCTTGATTGCCGCCCAAATAAAATGAGTCATTTACTCATTTGCTTACCGTCTGCTGTGAAAAAACCTTTGCTTAGCACATGTCAGGAGGACATTAATGTATCAGAATAATTCATATTCAGGATCATTGCACATTGTTTGCATTTTATGCCACATCTTGTACGAACATTAAAAAGAACGTACGTACTAGATAGAGTTTGAAGACGCGGCATGAATCACGGAAGGACATTCAATCCGATTGTGAGTTTGTATGTATCGATGTCTGCTTATGTGGATTGTTCACATTTTTGACACGGTAAACACATCGTCGACCTAGTTTCCAGCATTGTTTAGAGTGGCGCGGCGCAGCGACGCACGCGGCGCCTAGCCAAAATCTATTTTGATTTTTATCTGTGTGGCCGTTCGCGATGCCTGCTTCATTTCAATTTTTGCAATGTTTACCGTTTAGCCACGCGTTCTACAATGTGAATACAAAAGTTGTAGTAAAAATATCTGGGCCTATCGATACGTAGTCATGGTTGAATCATGTTATGGATGACAGAGACCTAAAAGGAAGGAAACTGAAACTACAATCTTTGATGGAGTTTTTTTAAGTAGCATAAACCAACTAATAGTCCTGCATCAATAGTCAACATTAACAAAAGCATATGAGACCGGAGTCGCGACGACACCCACTTACTTCTGTGCTTTTCTTAAAAAACATCTCGTGAATATCCGAACGTGACGGATAAACTCCTACGATGTCTCATGTGACATCGTAGGAGTTTATCCGTCACGTTGCGGACACCAAGGCTGCCGTGGAAGTACTCTTGTATATGAGATCTTCGACTATCTTGTTGGCATCTTTCTTAATTTACATGTGAGCTGAAAGGCCTATTGATGTAAGTTTACTTAAAATTCTGAAGACACAATGGAAAATTGAATAGACAATTCAATACAAAATAAATGGACTATCGAAATAGTTATCTATTCATTAGAATAGAAAAAATGGAAAACAGGAAGAAGAAATAAAAGAACAGAACGAAATTATATTCACACTGAAAACAAAGAATGTAGAAGAAAAAATCTAAAAAAGAAAAGAAATATTGCGATAAAATAGAACAAACATACAAGAATGTACTAATTACACTGGAGATCTTTATGATAATAAGTAATGTAAATAATACAACGTTGCCATGCCAATTAAACTATTATTAGTAAGAGCTATAATAATTATTACTATATTTAGCTTGAAACTTTTTGTCGTCTTCATCGATTTGAAACTGGAAATACCTATGCTGGGAATTCCAAAAATAATTATGCGAATCGATGGCGTCGGGCGGTCTAAACGTACTAGAGATCGTTTGAAATGATTCGCATCACCACTCAATTTTGGATTTTATTGCAAACTAAACTGAATGATGCGGACTTGGATGACAATTATACGAAATGTAGGTAAGGTACCAACTTAAATTTGTAATTGCTGGAGTTTGCAATGAGTTTCAATATTTTTATATTATTAATTCTTAGTGGGGACGGCGACAGGCGGTCATTGTCATATTATAAGTAATTATACCTATTTAGGTGTTTCATGAATTCACGGAAAATGTAATTCTACATGGAATTGTATTTCATTTATCCTCAATATTTTAATAAAACAGCCGGGAAGTATTTTCTTTTATATGAATGACAACGACCAGGTCGCTCGGCTGATGGTAACCGCCACGCCTGCACTTAAACAGACAAAACAGTATACATACTAGGAATTACGAATTGTGGTTTGCATGATGGTTATAACCTTATAAACGTAACCGACAAACATAACCAACTGCCATAGAACACATACATGTTAGAGTTTGCACGCACAGTTTAACCATATCATCAGCTACGGTGATGGTATTTGTAGGACATCCCAAAAATGTTGTGTACGGTGTCACCGATAATACATGACGATGATGTGAAAGCTGGAGACCTGTGCATGCAAGCGCCATGCACGCTCGCTTTTGCCTGTGTGCAAGCAAAACAGCGAAAATAATATCAATTTCGATATTTGTTAGGTAGCATGTACAAGCGAGGACGACTTTATAGTTTTATAAGATACACGCTAGGGTTTAACTGTCGGTTATGCTTGTAAGGTTGTAACCATCATGCAAATCCTAGGGTGTATGGCCACCATAAGTTATACAATTCATAAACTGGACCAATGCAGCGGCGAGATATCAAATTCGTATGACAGGTATAAATCAACTTGATACCTCTGAGCGGATTTAGCTAATGTTGGTTGGTAAAAAATATTGGTACAAAGGAATACTTACAAAATCAGCGCACACGCGGTCGCACGCCTACGCAGAAAATTACATCCGCAATCAATCCAAAATACATTCACAATGATTTATTCGTAATTTTGACTTATTTATTAAATCTAGCTTCATTACAGCCTTTTCAATATAGATTATCAGCGATATTACATAAAATTGCTTCAATCCAAGGTGATTTCAATAGAGGAATGGCCCGGAACGTCTTTCGTTTGAAACGAAAATGTTATTTGATTTTATTTGGGTTCCGTCGTACATAATGGTAAAAAACTGATTACGCTGGTAAATAATTAGTCGATCACAGTCGTCCATGAATACCCACTATATCGACGGTATCATGGATGCTTTATCGACCTTGAAGGAATGGAAATAGGGATCTATGTATGTATTGTGATATTAAAAAATGTTACGATTTAGAGCTACGCTTTAGACAGTTATGTCTGAAACAGTTTGTAGTTGCGTTTCGTATGGTGAGTATGATTTCCGAAAGCCCAAAAACGCTCCCTTTTACATTCACTTTCTTTCAAGTCGGCAACGAATCCATAATTGGTCTGGTTTTGTGGGTAGTCATGAGCATTGTAGTTCACTTACCATTTATTCTTACATCGGACTAAAGGAATGCTTTTACGTGCACCAAAAGATTCACGTTGTAATAATAATTTACGAACATCTCGTTCTTGAAAACGTGGTCCGGTTTTAATCCACGAAAATACTTTTTGATCGCCAATCGCCACGTGTTTGTAGTTTTGTACGTAGGAAAACGAATCAGTCATCTGTAGGCGTATTCATTTAATGTATTAAACAATCACTACAATTTCGACAATATTCTCTTAGATTAATGTCAAATGTAGAGTGAATATGGAAAATTAATAATAATAGATAAATAAATTGATTTAGTGTAGTTGCAGAGTGTATTTTGATGATGCTATGTATGCTATCTATCCATTAGTTGATACTGATTTCTATATACCTAGTATGTTTCTTTTACTTTTGTACTGACTTGTCATAAGTGCTATTTCAATTGCGTTCACGATTAATAAACGATTTCATCAGAGTAGATAGATATGAGAATACCTACGTGTATGCTTTTTATCTAATTACACATAACCACTTGCACGTCCAAGGATACTTTTCTAGCCAAAAAAAAAGGTGGGTTGTACGTCCAAGGATACGTTTGTAGCCATAGCGACATATTTTATATAACCGTCGTTATTATCAAATTGCAGGTAGTTTTTGCGTGTTTCATTTGTTTATTAGATAGCTGACGAATTAGTTTACAACAACAATCACGAGATGGTAGTGTAAGAAGCCTCGAAGAATAGTTTTTTAGGTCGGACGTACAAGTGGATAAGGGCGATATAATGACTTTCAAAACTTATGGTATAATTTTTATTTCAAAAACTTATAATAATTCATCCATACAAGTGAAAAATTAAAACATCGGAGTCAATCTCACGAGAAAAGCGGCATCCGGTTCTGTCGACTTTGGCGCGCTATAGTGCTATGTTGTGTGTTTCCCTAATTGATGTATCCTATGTTTGTATTAACTACATTTTGTGATAGTTTCAACGGTTTCCCCTTTCTTGGAACATTGCCCAATTTATTTAAAATTTGCGTCAAATCCATTTGCGTAAGCGGGCCTCCCGGTTAGGTCATAAAAATAAAGTCAACTTGTGTGAATATCAAAGACGGGTTACAGGCTTCGGTTTACGAGCAATTTGTTCTAGAGGTTAATAACTCTTCAACATTTAATTAGAATTTTAAGATGTTTAGCTGTCAATGGACATCTAGTCCCTTGCTGTACGGCAGGATTGCTAACCACAAATTTCCTCCTAAACTCAAGTCGAATTAACCTTATAATATAAAATAATACACGTAAGGACAGGATAGTCAGCTGATAACTTTATCTCATTAAAGTTTATTGAAGTGAAACTCATTTAGAATCGTTGTGATTTGAAAATTTGATGAAACGAAAAAGGCGTCACTAAAGAGGTTGGAAATGTTGAAATGTTTGAAATAATGTTTGTTTATTCATTCATAATTAAGATACGTTTTAGAAGAGTTCTGATTAATGATTTTAGGCCTGGTCTTATGACCAGGCAGATATTGAGGGAAATTAAAAAATAATTATTCAGGACTTTATATTTTGAAAATAACAATAATACATAACCCTGTATTATACACGTTTCCCAATGACTATCCCACAGCTAGCCATTGGCTTTCTCTACTAATGAGAGGGGTTAGGCCTTAGTCAACCACGCTGGCCTAATAGGATTTGGCAGACTGCACATACCCTCGAAATTCTAATGGACAACCTCTCAGACTGAATAGGTTTCTTCATGATGTTTCCTTCACCGTTGTAACCTGCGATAATAATAAAAATATAAACACGGAAATAAAAAGTCAGAGGTGGTAGGTAGGCTCGACATTAAGAATTTTTCTTAAATTGTTAACATAATCTAATTAAATTCTGGAATTATCAGCCAGTGTATTCTTAAACACTTAATTATATAATAACGAAGGTTATCAATTAGTTTTTAAGTTTAGCTAATAACGCGACGCTTGACGTCACACTTAGCATTATGTTTACCTACTTATTTGTTTTTATAAAGTTAACATATCTAAATATAATTTATGAGATCTTTGACCATCACTTGTAAGCAAATGTTGCCAACAGTCTGTACGTGATGTTTCTATAATTAATAATAACCTTTCTCCGGATAAAATGGAGTTGGAATAAGGCGCGTGTCTCCTGCAAAGGTAAGCGCTGCCAAACTTTCATAGATTGCGCTATTTATGTGTAAAGTAAAAAAACCGACGCGCACGCTCGGTCAAAGCACCGAAAACCATAAAATCAAGCTTCACAGCTTTTCAAACTTTCTTGGTAATGTATTGTTCAGCAGTCTTATCAAGGTTTTTTTTTATTTGTTTGAACGACGAGACGAGCAAGCCGCTCGCCTGATGGTAAGCGCCACGCCTGCCCATAAACAAAAGCAACACCACACAGAACTTTGAATTACAAAGCACTGCATGGCACTGAACTGCGCTCGTCACCCCGAGACATAAGATGTTAAGTCGCATAATGCCCAGTAATGTCACTGGCTTTAATGTCCTCCAAACCGAAACACAAGAGTGCTTACACACTGTTGCTTGGCGGCAGAAATTGACAAAGCGGTGGTACCAATCCAGACGGCCTCTCGCATACGAGGGAACTACCACCTTGTGTTAGGTGTTTAAACTTTACTACTATGCAAGTTTCATGAACCTGTTCACCGTATGTTCTTAGGGATTGGAATAGCCAAGCCATTATTGAATTAGTCTATTTGTGGATGTTTTTGGAGTTTAGTGTAGTTTTCTACTTTAATAGAGCTATTCTATTTTATGGATTTCATAATTAATTTCTTAAAGGTAATAAAATGATTGTGTAATATCTAGAGTACAAGCCAAGTACAAGCTGACCCTTTGTAGACATAATAAAGCTATTTTCAATATACGACCTTTGATTGATTATTCGTATAGGTCCCGGCAATCAACTAATCAAACTAAGTAATTTGTATGCTTGACATTTAATTTCTATTCAGATTGGCTCTTTTTTATTAGCTTTAACGACGACACGAGCAGGTCGCTCGCCTGATGGTAAACGTCACGCCTGCCCATAAACAGAAGCAACACCAATCAGATCCTCGAATTATGAAGTACTAACCTGCCCTTGTAAAGTCTCACAATGCTAGGTAATTTCACTGGCTACAGTGTCTTTCAAAGCGAAACACAAACATAGTACTGCTTTGCGGCAGAAATAAACAAAGCGGTGGTGCCTACCCAGACCTAGTTTACAACAATACATTCCTTTGCAAATATTGATTTTTAATAGCAAAAAAATATGTTGGTGTTATAGATGACATATTTCTAACCGAAGAAAAAAATAGAAGAGGTTGTCAATTCGACACGTATATATTTTTTGCATGTATACCGACTATGCGACTACGACGCATAATTCTGCTAAATGTGGACGGAAACGTTGGAAAGCTGGAAGATTATTTTTGATTAGATTATAGCTCACGGTAAGTTAGTATTTACTATTTACGTACTTTTAAGAAGCAATTCGACGCTTAAGAGCGTGAAACACTGCAACTTCTTTATTTATGGACCGACCAATTTTGTTGATTACTTGTGTTCGATAAGGTACAGTATAGTCCGGTACAGTTTTACAGTAATTGTATGTGGTCACTATTATATTGGCATGCCGTAATAAATAGTAACAGTTCAATTGATATTGTATTTGAATTATTAACATCACTGTTATATGCCCTTTTCATTATGCACCCTTATATTCGAATCTCACTTATTATACGATGCCACGCTAAACTCTGTGGCAATGCAGACGCGTCGCATCTCGTGAGTTTGACTAGCATTCCGAATGAATATTCAACGCTGCGCGCGCGTCGTAACACAGAATTTGTACATTTAGTAGATACCTAAGGTTTTACTTTTTAGCAGAAATTATAACACTAAGAGCAATTAAGTCCTGGTGAACATGTATTTATAAATATGTCCATAAAATGAGTAGATCAGTAGATTTTTAGGGAACCATTAATTAGCATTTGCAGCGATAGTTCAGCGAGGTGTGCTATTAACTGCCGAGACTAAAGTCCCCGGTTCAAAATCACCCTGCAAGAGCGTACGCTCGTATGTACGCGTACTTATTGACTTTTCTAAGTCACGTGTATTATTATTTAACAATATGTGCAGATAGTTTTTGACGAAGCTTTTTCGTAAAAATGCTGCAAAGCATTTTAGGTTCATCAAATCATAATTTAATATGAAATAAAGCGGATTACGAAATAATATTAAATAATATTTTTTTTTTTTTTTTTTTATTGCCTTGATAGGCAGACGAGCAAGCGGCCCGCCTGATGGTAAGCGGTCACCGCCGCTCATGGACATCGGCAATGCCAGGGGCATAGCCAAGCCGCTGCCTACCAAAGATAGCCTAATAAAGCAAAGATGTCCGTATTCAATCATCATCATCATCATCATCAGCCACAAGACGTCCACTGCTGAACATAGGCCTCTCCCAAAGATTTCCAGACCGACCTGTTGGAAGCGGCCTGCATCCAGCGACTTCCTGCGATCTTTATCAGGTCGTCTGTCCACCTTGTAGGTGGACGTCCAACGCTGCGCTTGCCAGTACGTGGCCTCCATTCCAGAACCTTTCTGTCCCATCGGTTATCGGTTCTGCGAGATATGTGGCCTGCCCACTGCCACTTGAGCTTGCTAATTCGCTGAGCTATGTCGGTGACTTTCGTTCTTCTACGGATCTCCTCATTTCTGATTTGATCACGTAGAGAAACACCGAGCATAGCTCTCTCCATAGCTCGCTGAGTGACTGTGAGCCTGCCTAGTTGGACTACTTGTCCTAGATAGACATATTCGTCGACAACTTCGAGAGATGAGCTTCCAACAGCAATCGGGGTGGGCACAACATGGACGTTCGACATCACCTTCGTCTTGTCCATGTTCATCCTGAGGCCCACCCGTTGAGAAACTCTGTTGAGGTCTTCGAGCATTGTACTCAGGTCTTCCAGCGATTCCGCAAGGACCACGATATCGTCGGCAAAGCGGAGGTGAGTCATGTACTCGCCATTTATGTTGATGCCGAATCCTTTCCAGTTCAAGAGCTTGAAGGCATCTTCCAGCGCGGCAGTGAACAGTTTCGGAGAAATAACATCTCCCTGTCTCACGCCTCTCTGTAGTGGAATAGCCTTCGTACTCTGTTCTTGTACTCGGACCGACATGGTGGCGTTGTTGTACAAGCACCTCAACACTTCGATATACCGATAGTCGATGTGGCACCGCTGGAGAGCCTGCAGCACTGCCCAGGTCTCGATCGAATCGAAGGCTTTCTCATAGTCCACAAACGCTAAGCAAAGTGGCAAGTTATACTCCTCGGTTTTTTGTATAACCTGCCGCAGCGTATGAATGTGGTCTATGGTACTATAACCTTTTCGGAAACCGGCTTGTTCGGGAGGCTGGAAGTCATCTAACTTGCGCTCGAGACGATTCGTGACGTATTCAATACACTATAATAATTATGCCTTCCATTATTATTATGTTTGATCTTTTAGTATAGAACAGGGAAGGTAATGCGGTGAAATACACCGATAAATTCAAAGAAACAAAGATTTTTATATTATTTCTAAAATATTTAATGTTGTTGAACTTTTCTAATCTTGTGCTTCGGCTTCTAAACAAACTCCACATTTCGTAGAAAATTTCAATTTTAGCCTGTTAGCTAATAAAACTATCAAGCCCGATTAAGATTCGGCGAGGTCGGCTGCTAGAACGTTTCCAGAACGTGTGCCATCTGCGTGCGCGTGACCAAATTCACATCGTTACACGCTGCTTAACTCGGCGAGCCACTCCTAAAAATCAGCATTTTATCTCAACTAACCAAATCATGTTTACCATGTTTGTAAATAGTACACATTACGCGAAGCAATTTTGTCGTTGACGTGCGTGTACATAGATACGATGCAAGATCATTCCGAGCGCGACTGGCGACGTGCTCCGACCGATGGACATGCCTCACTTCATTCTGTTTCCGTACCGGGCAGATAAATGCACAAGATTACGTCTACATTACCGAAGTGGCGGTGAAAGGAAGCGATGCGACGTTTTTGCTTTGAAATAATTACGAAATTCATTAGTGAGCGTTTAATATTCCGGAGCCGATAGCTCACTTCTTGCATAAATATGAATAATGAGCGGAAGAGCGATTGATTTTTGATGGTGATATGTTCCTTTACTTTGCGATTTGGGATGAGGATTGCGTCATATTTAATTTTGCTATAACGTATTGATGGGTGCGACACTGCCATTGTCGAATCACCTATTCATATGTGTATATGAAATTGTATATCAGTGTTCGGAGGCAGCGGAACAAATTATTATAAGTGCGGTGGTTTGGAGGCGGAGTCGCCACTGGTTCTTGTCCGACCGGCCGGGCCGGGAAGACGGAGATTGTAGTTGGATAACTTACTCATAGGCAATCAAGATACTCAATTAAATCTACATATTATTATTAAGTCTATCGCTTTGAAAACTTGAAGTTGTGAGAGAGAGTTGGTAGAGGGACTCTCTATACTCATGTAAATTTTAATTTATATTTAAAAGATATTGTATAAGTGAAAACCTTTCAGTTTCAATTGTGTATAACGATATTGGTTTATGATTTTATTGAATGCAACGACAACGAGACTTAATGTAAATTAAGATCAGATTCATACATATTATACCTATTCTGCCTATACTGAATTTAATGTGTCAGTATTTACTGTTAGAATAGTGATGTAGTCTATATTTGCAATGGCTTACAATTTTATTCTAGTTTTAATATTATATATCATGAAATAATAATTCTAACTTCTCAGTTCAATATTATATAAATTATTTGGAAATTAAGTTTATTGCAGTTCAAAAACAATAGATAACGAATAACTTTCAGTCAAAACAAACACTATATTTGTCTATTTGGATAAGAGGTACCCTATGTCCTAATCCAGGTCATGGTCTAACTGTGTGGTAAATTGGATCCAAAACCGTTCAGCCTTTAAGGCATGATCGACTAACAAACATCCAAAATCACAAAGTCACAAACATCCAAACTTTCACATTTATAATATTAGTAAGATATGTTTATAAATAATTATGGAATAATATTTTTATGTCTGAACTGGTTTGTACGTGTCTGCTACGTATAATTTCTGTAGATATGAATGAAGCTTAATACGAAGACAACGCAATACAATTTAGAATAGCTAGATCCAATAGATTATAGATGAAAAGAGGGGGGGGGGGGTAACAGTCTCTAACTAGAGTAATCGAGTCGTCGCGATCTTCTTAGGTACCTGCTGCCCTGTCATTACCGTAGTGTCATAAGAAACAAAGAGACAGAGACCTCACAGGTCACATTTAGCAGTCATTGATAAAGTGATAGTTGATGGACCGGTAGAAGTAAATGTTATAGCGACAGACGTTTATCGGTATCCATGTTCACCTACCTTTAGACTTAATCAGAGAGCGATTGACAGTGTAAATGCAATAATGTAAATGCACTAGCTAGAGAATAGGGCGCCCGTCCTCAAAGATTGGGTCCAAGAAATCAACTAGAATAATGCTCGTTTTAGTGAAAATTAAATGTTGCTGCATATTGTACAACCTTACATGTCCCTCCCTTTTTGAAAATCTCGTAACGGTTTTCAAAAAGGGAGTGGTATTAGGGGTATTTTGATATCCAATTGTCTCCAAATTTTATACATAGCCGCACCAAGTCGTTCAAATCTCCAGATTTCGAACATCTTTAAATTGAGTTAATTGGCGTTCCGAGGCCATTGCTTTTACGGAAACCCATAAGGTTAGACTGCAATAAAAAAAGGTCATCTTGACGAGGTGTTTCATTTCCGTCGAAAGTTTCACCAATTACTGCAAACTTTGTTCCGTACTGTTAATTACACGAGTTCCAATAACTTGCTTTTCGCTCGACGATTGGCGACGGTGATTTATGCAGTAGCTGGGGACGTGACCATTGAGCCGGCAGTAACTTATGACTAATCGCTTGTATTAGCCGATGTCACGAAAATCGTGGCACATGGCCGCTGTCGTATAAAACTATTGCTGCATATTGAAGTATAGTTTCTGTCTATCATTGTCGTTGTTTCAATGTTTCTAGAGCGTAATATCTGATCTTTCTGTTTGCTTAGACTATTGTTACTTTGATGATTTCATTACCGAACATGGACATTTTAATTAAACCAAGATTATTTTTGCAGTCGCTAAACTAAAATATGTTAACAATATTCTAGTTTAGCGACCGTAAACATATTTTTTTCATTGTGTAACCGTTAATTTCCCACATATCAAAAACGATACAACTTAGCTTATTAACATCATCGCCACTCATGATTGACTTTAGCACGGCTATAAAGATTGACGAGCAACTTCTATACCTACGACTACAACTACGACTATACCTTATATTTTATTTTCCACTTTGTAGTTTAAAAGCCAGGGGACCCATTTTTGACGACTTTGGCGCATATCTCATAAACTAGTGACTGGAGCCGAGACTAGGGATATCATATTTGACATGAAGTACTTCATGTAAGGAATACACTGTTGCGTATCTTGCTGCTACAGGCAAACTTGCCGACTACTCTCAGTCACTTACACGTACACAGCGGCATGTGTATACGTACACACGCTCGTGTAATATTGTGTTGCCGTGGCATGTCAGCTGCTATTCACAGAAATAACGAACTGCGCATCGTATGAATCCGAAACGGTTTCGTCTAAATATATCTGAGCACACGGCATAACCACGGGTTACCCGCCGAAATCAAACGGTATGCCTGTGCATAAAATTTTCACATTACATCTGGTATCATCACTTTGTAAATTAATATCACGCTAGGAATACGTTACTTACTTATATACGTGAATATATAATAGTATATACCGGTTCAAGTTGACAACATGCGTAGAACAATCAATTAAATTAATATAAGCATTTAATTGATTTGAAAATAACCCATAATAATAATTGTTGTTATGGACATTAAAGTTATTTTTTCCTCGCGCGATAGAACTGCGTAGTTTGCGAGAGGTTGATTAGTGTTAATTAACAATAAATTGATAATCCGTCTTGGATAAATGTATGTTTGTTTTATTGTATGTTCGATTGTTTGCTGTCTTTAGACCCACTTTTTCTGTTTACTGTCTGGACGATGTGGCTAGTGACTGGTTTGATTTTAGCATATTATCACTGTTGATAATAATTGGTTGCTAAACTTAGAATTATTTAATTTGTTTCACAAATTTCCAAATAAACGTTATTTAATAGATACAAAAAAGGACTACTGAATACAAAATGATGATGCTGTCAATTACACATAGAATAATTTGACTGTTTTAGATAGCTCCGTAGAGTCGAGTCGGCCAAGTGCGAAAACCCCTCCACACGATATGGTATAGGGATATGTTTGTTATTGAAAGACAAACTTAACATTGCAGACAGTATCCGTTAACCAAACCGTTAAAAACCCCCGATGACGTACCTACATTAGAAAACTGTATGTAAATTAATTTAACGGCTGAAATGAATTTCGTCATTTGAACCAAATTTAAATAAAAACACCGCATTCAAATCGGCCCATTCGTTAAGGTGATAGGATACTACAGACCGATCACACACTGTTTCTTTCGCGTCACCTATTTTATTACTCATTTCTTACAAATTACTATTGGAAATAAAACATACAAGCGATGTAAATTCCTTAATACCTTTTTTAACGTTTTCTCATGTTCCTCTGTTTTCTCAGCCTTTGTTTTTATTTATTAAGATACGAATAGGTAGGTAGGTATGTACTATGTATGTACCTATTCGTATACTTATACTCATACCACTACCATTTTTTAGTTTAGTTTATGAGACTGAGAGGCGAAACCGCTTCATCAACATTTGGAAGTCGGGCGAGCTATAAGCGACTTATCGCAATAACATTTGATAATAGATGTCACACGACTTATGCAACACTTTCGTCTTATTAGAAAGTTCTCTTATATTTGTAGAAAACAATTAAATATTGTAATTTTCTGCGGGCCGCATAAGAATCGAAAACTCTACGATCCTACGGATCAGTTCAAGTCGGCCAGACACAATTTTTTTTTAATATTGACAGTAGGTACATGAACAGTGCTATCATAATGTTATCGATGTTATTGATATTATATATTTATCGATGCATTTTGGAATGATCCATTCGATCTGAAATATTTTTTTGACTGTGTATGACCGTCATAAGCCATATTGCGCACTGGCGGCTAGTAAGGTATGTAAGTTCTTACACTGTCATGGTGTCGTGGGTGACTCCCAGCACAGTGGTGATATCAGCATGGGCGTGTAGCTAGTCGTCGCCATCAAATCTACGCAAGTATTCCTATGGCAGCCCTCAGGCCCCCGATCGTTTGATACGACGTTTGAGTGTCGAAACGACCGTACGTACGGGAAAAACTTAGAGTCGCTCGACTTGGTTCACAGGCTAGTTACGGCTTTTCCCCAGCGACTGGTCGATGGTACGTAGAAGCCCGATTTGAGATGAAAGTGACAGTAGGTAATATAAGTTTGAAATCTCGGATTGCAAAGTAGCTATATATATCTTAGATTTACATGCTAACCTAGATTTAAAACGCAGATAAAGTGGATCGAAAATATTTTTTGTAGTGTCAGATATGGGACGCTCAGTTCCGTTCATAATACTAGCGTGTGTAATTCCAGACTTGCTTAAGAGAATGACCTGGCAGAAAACGTTGGCGCTTGGCCAACACGTAGACAACTATTCGGAATCTTTACGTTGTTCGTGTGGCCGACGACGTATCCCACTGCAAATGTTTACATAACACGGGAGTAATGAAATCTGTGACTAATATACATCCTGCTAGAATTTTTTAACGGCGGCGCAGCGGTGTGGCCGCTTACTATTAAGTTTTCTAAGAGATGATAATTTTGTGTTGTCGTGGTTTTGAGAATTTTATTATTGTGCGTTGAGTTTATGTTATCACTGGGCGTTGGTAAATCTAAAAGCTCAATCATCAACCAAGAGGAAATTCACATGATTTACGTTTTGTGCACACGTTTCATATCTGAGTTTTATTTTGGTGTTTGGATTTAAGTGAACTTTTTTGGTACGTAGCTTTGTGATTCCGAAATTATCACCACATAATATTAGCATTACAGTGATTATAATAGTAGGTATTTGAAAAGCAATTAACATAAACATTCTGAAGAGCTTATCGAGGTTCTCGCCGTGGGATTGAAGTCGGCAATAGTATAATAATTAAATTTGTACTATGGACCGCAGCATAGGCCAATGAAAGGCCCTTATCATATGCTTGGTACACGTTGTGTACAAACACCGGCCGTTGTTATTCAGGTCGCGGCTCTAGCGCTTCCTGGTGCTCAGACGTAAGGCAATGACGTTAGTTTATATTCAGGTGACGCGACCATCGCTCTGACGACAAGGCACGCTTCTGAATACTTCGGACTCATGATATCCAACTATTCCGACGAGTTGATCGAGATTATGCATGACTTGCAACAATATAAATCTATTTAAATGGTTAGAAATCAAGAATTATTGCCACATAATCCGAATAAGAATGAAAAAGTCAAACTCATGGATAGTTTAAATGGCTCGATATAAGACCCATTTACTCCTATGTTGTATAGGCGAGAATATGACAGAAAACTCTGGCGGTACGATGCCGCATCATACGCTTCTCATGGTCAACTGAGGTTTTAATCTTCATTTATTCAAATAATTTTACAATTGATCTCGAAACCTTGGTTAGTGTTGGAAAAATCATAGAAATGTGACCCTCCATTGGGATCAGACACCTTTAACCTTGCGGTTTACTATGCATCTTCGCGGGTGGTATATGTATCATCGGTACGAGTATGTACAAAGTAACGGAATAATAGTACAGCGGACATAAAAAGTGTATTAAAAAATTTAGGTCGATTGCCTTCCCTTGAGTCTCGGCTATTTTTGTTTTTAAATAATTACACTGTACATCGGCCTTCACATGACTTAAGGGCTAGTCTAGTATTGGCTATTGTAGGGATTTATCTAGTTAGTCTATGCTCTCAGGCTCCAGCTTCATGATGATCAAACTTGATGGTAATTTAATACAGCCCAAAAATTATGACAAAATAACTAAAATTCACACATCGAAATTACGTTTCTCCAATTGCCTCGTACGGAAATGCTGGTCGCTCAGAATACTTCACTATGATCTCGAGATAAGTTTAGAATCGATCAGGTGTTGGCACTTAGGCAGTCGCCTAACATTTGTATGTACCTGGATTGTGGTTTAGTGAGAAGCTGACGTAATTCGACTTAAGATGTTGCATCATGTCGGTCTATTAGCTATCGTCTTAATTATTCATGAACTTACTTTACTAAGTTGCATTGCGTGTAATTTATTTGCATGGTCGCAAGGTTTTCTGAACAAATTCATTCAAA
Organism: Amorpha juglandis; assembly: GCA_949126905.1. Classification (NCBI taxonomy): domain Eukaryota; kingdom Metazoa; phylum Arthropoda; class Insecta; order Lepidoptera; family Sphingidae; genus Amorpha; species Amorpha juglandis. Next base: position 10,066,382 of record OX421365.1, read on the forward strand.
GGCCATACATACTTCATAAGGTATTAATAATGAGAACTTATTTGATGGTTGATCACGATATACGGGCCACTACAGTTATAAGAACAGACAGATATTCTTTAAATTTTGTTATGAGCCATCTCGGTTAAACCAGCTTTCAAACAAAAAAAGCATTCATATGGCCGATATGATATCGGTCCACTCGTTTAGGCTGCACGAAGTGCCGCCGCATATAATTGTATATAGAGTAAAGGATCAAACTTGTAACACTTCTCTTTCTGTCAGAGGTCAAAATAAAATTAAAGACATTCACAATGTTTAATAATAATATTATGTTTTTTTATAAGATTTAATATACAGAAGAGTAAAAACAACTTTTAAAATAAAGAGTACTATATTATAGCAGTTATAGGCAAATTTCTACTGCAGTACTATTATTACACATGAGTTACGATAGATGCATACGAGTCGAACTATTATAATTGTATATTTGCCTTATTTGATAAAAATAATATGAGGAAATTGCTCACGAAGTGTAATGCATTAGTCAATATAGAAAATGTCTCACAGAACCGTCGCGCTCGACGCGACGCGACGTGACGCTCGATTATCTATACGCAGTCCCGTCAGCGTCGCGTTGCCGTCCCGCCCCGTCCGCTGTTTGACGAAGCCATTATTGTATTGTAGTACCGCGTGGCGCGGCGGCGCGGTGCGGCGCGGTGTCTATTGAGTCAGCTGGTAGCAGCTGGTGTTGATTTTCACGTTCAAGTTGATATGTGTTTGTTAATTGAAAATATTCTTGGTGCCTGAGTTCATACACGGTTAAATGATGACTACCAAAATACTTTTAGTCAGTAATGATTATGGAAAGGGCTACTGATTATCAACGCGCTGTCAGGACATTTAACTAATCTAGATTCTACGGTAGCCCAACGCTCAGCTTGTGTGAATATAATATTTCACGGTAACAAAGGGGATGTCTCTATACTATAAATGCTAAATTTCATTTCGCAACTTATTAGTGATCAAAAGAATCCTTTCGATTTCATTTCATTCTCTTCCTCTTCTTCTAAATCAGTGCAGGCCTAATGTCTGCAGTCTGCAGTCTGCAGTCAACTGCAAAAAATGGTTCATATGAAGAAACTTTCTAATTATGCTATTTCTGCTTAGTTATAAAACTCTTTTCTTTCTTTATTTATGTACAGGTGCAGGGCAGGTGTATGCAGAGAAAAATGCCAAGCCACCTGATTAGCGTATAATATAGGGTTTTGAAATGATTTATACTGAATTATCTTTCTATTAAAGGATGTTAAATTGATTTACACATTTGACAAATTCAAATTCAAATCATTTATTCTCTAAATTGGATCATAAATATCACTTTTACATGTCAATAATTTTATACTAGATTAGATTACATTTATTTATCTTTTATCGGCATTTCGTGGCTAGCCATGAGAAGAAATGCCGAAACAAACTCATGGGTTATGGCCTCTTTTAATGTCCAGACATTGATTTTCTAGAATTGTGCGAGTATAATGTACAGGAATTCCTGGATTGACTATTAAGAATAGTCCTGAGTATAACCAACATACATGGCACTCGAACTCACAAATTAAAAAATGAAAATAAACAAATTTAAATTTAATATTTTTCTTAAAAAATATTAAAAATGTCAACTTTACATATGTACCTTAAATACTAAAAATGCGCCAATAGAGCAGTCAAGTATAATAATTTATCAGAGGACCATGGACAGTCATATTTTGTATGGAATGAGCGGCTCAATTCCAAGCCGTTGACAACAATTATTATTCCAGTGTTTAATTTTCGTACAGTACTTGCATTAACAGAGTCGATAATTTTTTTTACTGGTATAAATGTGTGGAAAGTAGGTATTTAAAATTATAAAAAACGCTGTGTCTATAGACCCACGAGATATTTTTGTCGACACATTTGGTCGTTATAAACTACCGTGGCGTGGCGTGGCCGGATAAAACCAGTTTCATCTGGTATACACGCCATTATATTAACTTCTCGTCTTGTCCCACTATCTCTATATCTCTTTATGTCGGCTCGGTGTAAACGCGAAACTATTATAGTTGATATCGACAAAATTTTCTCTCTTTGGCGCGACATATTTATATCTCTTGTGCATATGCTAAGGGGTCTGGTCAATTTGTGGCCATTATGCCGACTAGCAGTACAGACGATGCCAATATATAAGTGATTTACAAATGATATCGAGTATCGACATACTGACACTATTCCAAAAAATAATTATAACCAGTATAATTATATGATTATAAAATTCAAGTTGTGCAATGAAAATCAATCATTTGAGATATTTGCATTAATGAACTATTAAAGAAAAATATTTTATGTTGTATGCGGATTGTATGTACCAACAACAAGTTTGTTAACGCAACAGCAAGTTGTTACTTCACGTCACGATTTTTTGAGACAGTGGTAACAACCAGGCCGAGCCGGCCTATTACTACTGTAGACGAAACTATCTACAGCGTGACTCTACCACTTCTAAAATGCATATTAAAATGAAATAACGACTACTTGTGAAAAACAGGAACTGTAACATAATACCTACTCGAGGGAAAGTTCTATGACCAGCATACTGAAATAGGATAATGACAATGATGATTTGACTAACCAAACGCGTCATGAAACTACACCACTTAGGCACTTTACCAATTTGCTGATTCAACATATCGCCTACGACATTGTTTACTAATTGCAGAAATATGATGAAACATCGCAGTATGTACTGGGTCCTAAAGTTTTAATGTGACGTGTCTCAATTTCAAAGGGTAGCGATGGCGAGATACGCTATAAAACGTGGCACTGCAATACACACCGAGACCGTAGCGAAACACAATATTAACAAAATTATTATTCAGAGGCGCCTCAACACTAAATTTAATCTCCGGGCGGTTATGTGATCTAAGCCATAGCTAACTCAGTGTAGATTTCGGTCCCACCCTGTCAGTTGGATCCGTTTGCAAAATTTTATCTTCTGCACATCAAAACAAGTGACTAATTCGTCGACAAGGACATTTTTTATTATTAAGGAATTCTGAGACTTAATGAAGGAGCAAAGACTCAAAACTCTTCCCTTGGTCTGGAAAGTAGCCGTAAATGAGATTTTACTGGCAAAAAAGACAAGTCGACAATTTGCTTTAAGGTGTACTCTGTATTAAAAATCACAGTGTACAACAGAAATCGGTTTTGAACGACATGAAGATAGCAATTTTATTGTATTCTATTTTCTAATGACGAAGGAAAATGTAAAAATCTCAACGACGAATAGCAAACGACTGTGATTCGGTTTTTAGCCTTATCTACACTAATATTATAAAGAGGTAAGATTTGTATTTTTGTACGTAACGAATAAACTTAAAAACTACTAGACCGATTTGAAAAATTCTTTCATTAGAATCCTACATTATCCCTGTAGAGCATAGGCTACTTTTCCCGGAAAAGCAAATCACGCGGGCGGAACCGCGAGGAAAAGCTAGTATGTTTATAATTTTCATCAATTATCGATGAACATTAAAGTTGTATACCAATATTATGGATATGAAATTCGCATGGCTTTCGACGTAAAACTACAAATACACAGCGTGGTGAAATTCCTAGCTACACCTGTTGACGACACAATAATTAATTATATGTAATTTGCAAACATGTATATCAAGCTCTTAATTTATAGCTATATAGTTACAATTTCAAATGCCACAGATATTATACGATTAAATAAAAATTAAATATGCGAAAATAGCATATGTAAGTCTATAAAATTACACCATTATTATTATGTTTTTTTACATAGAGTAACACATGTATATATAATGATTTCTTATGTTTACGCGAATGCCACACATTGAAATAAAACTAATTGGAACGGATTTTATCGCGGTTATTTATTTAATTTTGGTCCCGATGTTTCGAAAGCTTTTCAGCCTTCGTGGTCACGTGGTGGACATGTATATATTTAGAGGTAGACCTCTACATATATACATCTCAGTCCGTGTAGGTAGACCTACAGATGACACAGTACTATAGAGACGCTAACGAATTTATAGAGTAGCAAACCCCAATATTCCGCAGCAGTCTGTCAAAAAGTCAGTATTCAACTGCGACACGTAATGGTCCGGAGTCCCTGGGCCAGCTGATCCACTTGATTACTATCAAGCTCATTTTCCGTGAGTAGCTTCGTTTCGATGAGACGCCCAACAATTCCCTATGCGAAAATTCTCTATTGTGGTAGCTAACAGAGGTAGCAAGGATAGAATATTTCGATTTGATGATACTCAAAAATTTATTATTTTATTTGTAGGACAATATGACTGTTAAATTATATGAATATTAACTAAGTAAAAACAAAAAAATCAGCTCATTCAAATCATTTTTTATGACCTCGTTATCGATACCTATTGGAAGCCCCTCCTTCCAATAGGTATGATTACTAACCAGCTGATTTTTTTCGGGTTCGATACCCACGTCGGGTAAAGGGATATTGGGTTTTTCTTTCACGAAATGCTCAGCCGGGAGCATATACAATACTAGAGAACCCTCTCTGTATACAGTCTTAATTATAGCGTACGATTATAATAATTAATATAAGCGTGCAATTATATGCGAACTACCAACAAATTATTGTTATGAGGCAAATTAGTTTCCATTAATAAAAATGGAATGAGTTTACTGACTTTGTTTTAGGTAAATGACCGAGTGTCGGAGCAATATTTGTTAGAAAACTCTATGGTCTAAGATCCCGCGGAACATTGACCTTCACCCATCTGTTTACCGGATGAAAATAATAATTTAGGGTATAAAAGGTGTTGCTGAACACATACAAATAGGGTTGCCTAAAAAAATATGGTCAAGGATAGGTTTTGCCAATTTAAAAAAAAAAAAAAAAGAAGATATTATTTCACTGACTTGCTCACCAAATAAATGAACCTTCAATGAAAACCTACAATGTATACTACCTGCAAAAGCTAGGAGCTAGATGAGCGCAATGACCACTTTTTAGTTACCTGTTTGCACACGGCAACCAGGTAGTATTGGCCAGAAAAAGGTAGGCAACCTATTTTTTATAGATAGTATACATTGTACACTTTTCATTGTAGTTTAACTTTTTTGCGTAAGTAAGCCAGGGAAATTATAAAAAAAAATTTTTTTTTTAAATGTTAATTAATCATATCCTTGACCATATTTTTTTAGGCAACCCTATTGGTATGTGTTCAGCAACACATTTTATATCCTAAAATGTTTGTTTGATCCGGTAAACAGATGGGTGAAGGTCAATGTTCCCCGGGATCTTGTACTACTACGCAAACATGTGTGCGGAAATGACTCAGGGTGGACTCAAAGCATCGATATAGGTACTCAAAGTAATTCTTTGAATGTTTTAAGTACTATAACCACACTGTGTAGTACACACTACTGTACTGTAATAAAAACTTTTTACAAAAAAAAATAAATTAGAAAAATCTACTCAAAAAAAAAAGTAATAATCAATCTAAATAATTTTGATAGTCAATGATTCATGCCGACCCAATTGTTTAGTATAATTTTAGGTTCTTTTGAGTCAGTTTCACTATTTTTAGTGGAAGAAGCATTTAAATCGGTGGATAATGGCAAAATCTGACTCCCGCACTCGGAGACGTCAAATGACTTTAATCGTCATGAACTAATTTCATAGAATTCTATTATTTCCACTCTCACAGCTAGTTAATGCCATATGATGCCGTTACTGAACACAGAAAATGCTTTTTACTCCGTTACTGAGTACAGAAAAATCATTGACGTCTCTAGGAAATAATCGGGTTCTAAGAAATTCCTTAATTACAATTAAATTTCAGTGACGTCTCTGAGTGCGGCAGTGAGTTTTTCAACCCAATAATAAAAATGGGACTACAAACAAGCGAAGTCAATCTATCGAATACAAAAAAAAAAAAAAAATTGGTCAACATTTGGAGGAGTTACGCGTGAATATTTGCTGGTAGTACCAGATAGGGCACCTTATATTTTTGTACCCGACTGTATAGCGACCACCGCCCATATGGTGAAAAACCCGCCGTAGTGGCTCGTTCAGACGAGTCGCGTTCCCGGATCAGCCAGTGTATATCTAGTTATTTCAGGCCGGCATAATGATTTCTTACGTTTACGCGAATGTTACTCATTGAAATAAAAACCGCTGGCATAATTTTGCCGACCGTCGCGGCACGCAATGCCTCTTAACGGTCGACAATATATTTGAACTGCACTGTATAAGGATTTCGTCTAACACGCTTGACTATGTGGTTGGTAGACTTCACATACCCTCGAAATTTTCACGTATGCTGGTTTCTTCACGATGTTTTCTTGTATGGTCGACCTATGTATGACTATAATACATAAGATTGCTACGGACTAAAATGATCACTAATCACAGTCAGAATTAAAGAAGAAGTCAGTAACTAGTACTTAGGTCAGTACGTAGTACGTAGTCAGTACCTACGGACAGTCTCCAAAGGATATAGTTTCCGAAATATAACATAACTATAAAGGACCTGACGCAGATGATTCATTCTCTCATTCTTCAATCATTCGTGACATCACGGAGACTGAAAGAATTGATTGCTTCCTGTACCTAATCGTTGTTCGTATCTTTAGACGTGTTGAAAATTATTATACGATTGCATTGTAATATAGAAGTATTTTTTTTATTAAAATAATTCTGACTCTTACGTGATTTGACAAAAAAAGAATCATGAACATTTTGCAAACTGCTAAATTTGGATTTCATACGTGGGAAGTAAAAAGTATGGTCGACGACAGAAGTGCTTATGGTATATATATTTTGTATTTTGTTTAATAATACGCAGTTCAACAATATTATATTGCTTTTAGATGGACCTCTGACATGTCTGCGTTTCGCCATTCAGTTTTAACAAAGCATTTTTCTTATAAAATTACCGATCTCGAGTCCCTTACTTAGGATGAACAAATATTTGTGTTAATAGTATGGGGGTTCATAGACGAAAATACAATACAAACTCGCTGCATCGTCTTGTTTTACTTGAATCCTTTGATCATCTGTATATTTTTCAAAGATCACAGCAACCCAACGTAAACCATTATATTCATTAACTTTTGTCCACACAACAATTAAAATGCATACCAGCATGTGGAAGTTAATAAAACGAGTACTTTCAACGATTACATCTGACTTTGTTTTCGTCTTGGATGCCAAATAACTGAGAAAGTATCAACTAAATATAGCGCCAGGAGTAATTATTGTTTACAATTTATATCGCATCATTTCACTGGCGTATATGGCTCTGAGACATTGTTGTTAACGTTCATTGTTTGAATGTCGAATAACGTAACATGCTTGACTTGCCTTTTGTTCAAGGCACAGTGGCTTATCCTGGAGGACATATCCGGAAGAACCAATATATCTCAAGTTATACATTGTTGAAGAGCATCATGCGTGTGTTGTCTTTTAGAACGCCTTACGCCTTGCTTGAATAGAAGGTGACGAGAGGTTCTATACAAATATCGGAAGATAGTCATTCTAGACTTTTTATATGCTCCACGGCCACGACTATTACCGCTTCATCTGTGATTCTTAGATACGTTAGTATCCCGAATGCGAATTTACTTTATGTAGGTGTAAACTATTACTGAAAGTGTTTGTACTTCTAGATCTTGACATAGCTTATAGGAGGTAATTTCGGAACGAAGACATTGTTCATGATAAGTACTACAATTTTAACACCACTGTTCTTTAAGCTATACAAGGTCAAAAGGCATAGAGATTCATTAACACGATTCACGTAAACAAGACTTCATACATTGATATTACAATGTCATTAACAGAATTTATGGTTCCGGAAGGTCGTTTGTGAGTGGTGAAGTAGCTGATTGTCGATAAATTCTGACACTGCCATATAAAGGCGCATCATACGATTCTGTGGAAATATTCTATTTACAAGTTCTATTGTTAATTCGCATACATTTCTATTTGCGTTGCGTTTTAGTGTCATTAACAAGTATCTACGTACTCAGGTCGTGATTTGAAGGTGTTTTAAGATGTTTCTCGACAGTGTGTTAGAAACAAACGCGAACCCTGGCTGTTTATGAGATTGCTGCATGATCAGCGGTGTCCATTATAAAATATTTGATACCCAACTAGAGTCGATTTTAAGAGTGTTACTAATGGAATTAATGGTCATCTTATTGAGGCTGTGCACAGCAATTAATTTGTTGACGTTGTATAGTGTCTGCATCCAAATAACTAAAAACTTCTCTTAAATAATTTTGTTTGTTTTAAATTCAAATTCAAATTCAAATCATTTATTCTGTAAATTGGATCATAAATATCACTTTTACATGTCAATATTTTTTATATTAAATTACATATTTATATTTTTTGTAATATCTCTTTTCGGCATTTCATAGCTAGCCATGAGAAGAAATGCCAAAACAAACTCATGGGTTATGGCCTCTTTTAATGTCCAGACATTGCTTATCCAGAATTGTGCGAGTGCAATGTACAGGAATTCCTGGATGGGCTTTGCGAGGAAATAGCCCTAAGTATAACCATCATACATGGGACTCGCACTCACATATTAAAAATGAAAATTAACAATTTTGAAATTAAAATTAATATTTTTCTTAAAAAATATTAAAAATGTCAACGTGATATACCTTAAATATAAATAATGCGCCAATAGAGCAGTCAAGTGTAACAATTTAATAATAAAAATGAATATTATAGTATAGTACATTATAGTAGAGGACCATGGACAGCCGAATTTTGTATGGAGTGAGCGGCTCAATTCCATTATATTTAACAATATAAAGGTCCGACAAAATATGTCTCTGCCATAGTGTTTTTACCTAACTATCAATTTACTGCACCTAAGTGAGTAAACAAAATTCCCTAGCTGGCAGGTAGGTTCGTCGTATGTGAGAGGCCGTCTGGGTAGGTACCATCGCTGTGACTATTTCTACCACCAAGCACAGTGCGTAAGCACTATTTTATTCCGGTTAGAAATACATTGAAGTCAGTCATTTACCCGGCATTATGAGACTTAATATCTTATGGTTCAGGGTGACGAGCGCAGTCTAGTACCATGCAGGACTTCATAATTCGAAGTTCTATTTGGTGTTACTTCTGTTTATAGGCAGGTGTGACGTTTACCATCAGGCGAACGACGTGATCGCCTCGTAATTTACGCTAATTAAAAAAAATGTGATAAATCTCTTTAAGATTGTTTATTATTGAGACTCGGTTACAAATAAAGACAAGGCCAGCCGGCATGGTGCGTACGTGCGGCCGGTAACGCACCCGAGCTCCGCAGCTCTCATTCTCATACTCACCGTTTATCACCAGCGACAAATTGTTTCCGTAAATCACTCAATAGGAAAATAGGTATCAAGCATTTTGAATCAACTTTTTTTTTATAGCATAGGCCGGCAAACGAGCAAGTGGGTCATCTGATGGTAAGTGATCTCCACCGCCCATGTACGCCCACAACCAGAAGAATCATGGGCGCGTTGCCGACCTTAAAGGAAAGGGATAATTAGGGATTGGGAAGGGGAGGGGATTTGGGCTTCCGGATATTTCACTCACCGTACCAAACGCAGCAGCAAGCCGCTACTTTACGTCGGTTTTCTGTGAGACAGTGGTAACGACCCGGTCGAGCCAGCCCATTCATGCTGTAGACAAAACTGTCTACAGCGTGGCTCTACCATTCGTGAACAAATATGTAATAATATGAATGTAGAGCCACTTAAAAAGTGGCTCTACATTCGAGCCGTACGTGTGTTACATGTATTTTCTCAAAAACTGATGAATCAATTACAATGATTTTGTCACTAATAGAATCTACATATTTTCAGAAATATTTTAGCATATTATGCTTAAGTTATCCTTGTTCTCTCTTATGTTATTTCGTATATGTCACCAAATTTACGCCACCAATATTTAATTTTTTGATATTGTGTTTCCCATATCTTCGGCATTTCTGAATATATGTAGATCTACGTAGTTCTTACTTAGATGAAATTATTTTTAATGATATATTAATGTGTCCCATATGATCATATTAATGTGTATTAATCCCATGTCTTGAGTGACTTGTTGTGTCAAATTATCAAATATTTTTTATAACTTATGAATAGTCTTACATACATCAACCAGAAATGATAGCTCCATTCTGTGCTGACTGAATTTAGCTCAAAGTATTTGTGTATAAAAGTTTTTGGAATGCAGTATAGCGTGCTGGCCTAAATACTATTAACTTCTTGCCTTGTTAAAAGTCTCGTTAAATACATATTGCACTTTAAAATATAGAAGTCGAATGTGCCATGGACGTTATCGAAGCAACCTGAATAGCCGCGTAGGGCTCTGTTTACGCGTCAGTTAGTCGGTAGTACGGCGCTACGCGACCGATTTACATTGCCTTGATGAATTCATTGTGGACTTAATCGTTTTTGTTATTTGTTAATTAGTAGAATTTTCCATGCGTAACCATTTTCCGTGTAGAAGCTTCGGTTGTCAAGTTTGTTACTATTAGACCGACTTATTGTATTGAACTGAAATTAAAGGATCATTTATCAAAATGTTATTGCAACTTATTTTAATCATGCATATAAATAACTACAAAACACATGTTTAGCTCATTTCCAGTAGGTATGCTGTTAATATACATAGACTATATTTTATGTCATTAGGTCAAACGGTTCGTATAGATTGTAATGTGTGTATTTATGTACGCCGCGCTTCGGTCGCAAATGCATATTGTGGCAGTCGCCAGATCGTACCAGAGATACGATTGCGTCGAGGGCCAAAGAGGCGCTGGCTTGACTTATGAGATCGAGATACGAGGTCTCACTACGGAGGATGCTCAAGATCGGGGTCTGTTTAGGAAAGCGGAAACTCGAAATAATTCGGGATAACGCCAGGCAGACAGTAAGAATTTTTGGGCTTAGTTCTATTGCTGAATATTCTGCCAATTCAAACATGGCAAATACAGTGGATTTCATATTAAATAGAGCGAGAGACATTAAGTTCGCCTGTAAATATTCAATGTATAAAGAGTAATTAATAACTAAATAGAACAAAAAGACCTTAAGTATTTTGCCGTTATAAGTAGCATTATTGTTTAATAAATTACTTGTATTATTTAATATTCACCATCATAAAGGATACAATTAGGAATCAAGTTTTATTTGCACTCGGGGCAAAACTTCACAGAATCCGGTTACTGTACCAAAACATCCCTCGCGCCATTCACCTGACGGAGGGGTGCGGCGCGGTGTAGGGTCGTCGACCTTGTTACACCGCCGGCCGTTGACCTCAGTCAGCTGTTGTACATAATACAGCACTGTATAGGCATCTCGAGTTTGACCCACATCGCAGCACTATGCTGACACATGTCGCCAGTTAATAGACAACAACTTGGATTACACATACATAAATTTTTCCACTCATTAGGTCCGATAACGAGTTTGATAATATTGATGTTGAATATGAAATGTTGTATGAAAAGTTGATAACAATTTGCATACATAAGTACTTATCTTTTCTAAATGTTAATGTAATTATAATAAAATTTAAATATATAAAAGCTAAACACCACTCACTCAATCACCGACTGATTAATCTTGAATTCTCAAAAACAACTAAAGCGATGATTATGAAATTGTCCAGATGTGAGGTAGGGGCCCGCTAAGAAAGGATTTTTGCTTTCACGCGGACGGACCCGGGCGCATTAGCTAGTCCATACCATAAGATATAATCCCAGTAAACCGGTAAAATTGAGCTAAAGTTTAGTTAAGTTTAACGTGTTTAGAGAAAAAATAAATGGAATATTTTTATCCCATTTAACTGTAGCATCTTGTATGAAAATAGGTTATAAATAATTAAAAATTCGTTGTAATTTTTTTAAGAAGAGGTCAACAAACGAGCAAATGGGTCACCTGATGGTAAATGATCACCACAGCCCATTAAGTTCCATAATACTTGGGGAATCATGGATGCGTTGCCGACCTTAAAGGGAAGGGATAATAAAGGAATTGGGAAAGGTAGGGGCTTAGGCGTCGGAATATATCACTAAACGTACGAAACACCACAGCAAGCTGCTACTTCACGTCGATTTTCTGTAAGACAGTAGCAACAATCCAGTCTAGCATACGCATACACGCTGTAGACAAAACTGTCTACAGTGTGGCTTTACCACTTACTAAAATTGTATAATGGCTGCGATACGTGTCGCCGCGCAATCAAAATGACTTGAGTAGTGCTTCAAATCGTGTTTTATATATTATCCAATCTGTAGTTGTGTGGACCTAGGCTGTGTTATCCATTTATAATATCATTTACTTTCATCATCATCATCATCAGCCACAAGACGTCCACTGCTGAACATAGGCCTCTCCCAAAGATTTCCAGACCGACCTGTTGGAAGCGGCCTCCATCCAGCGACTTCCTGCGATCTTTATCAGGTCGTCTGTCCACCTTGTAGGTGGACGTCCAACGCTGCGCTTGCCAGTACGTGGCCTCCATTCCAGAACCTTTCTGTCCCATCGGTTATCGGTTCTGCGAGCTATTATTATTTACTTTCACTTGACTATAATTATTATATACCTTCACCCATGATTCGGGTTTTGTATTGGAGATTTCGTGCAATAGATGATACGAAAAAATCTACATTGTTAAATAATATTATCTAAAAAAATAATCAAATAATATCATCAGTTCCATTATCACGGATTTTCCATTAATAGATACCAGTACCTATTAAGTAAAAGTCCTAACCTTAAGACATTTATCTGTATACGCACAGACTCCCACTATTCAGCTAGTTCTATAAGAATCGCCTCAATAGACTGTATGCTTACGGAATGTACTTACTAACAACGATCAACAGGACGGAATGTACTTACTAACAACGATCAACAGGCGCTATTTAAAATTCTCATCGCTAGACCTTGATGGTTTGGAATTCAAATCATCGTATATTGTGAACATTGGTAGAGGTAAAAAAACAGGTTATCTATTTCCGACACCAACGAGTATTTTCGGGCTCCCGGATATATTTCAAAACGAGCGAGTCTTCATAATTAGAATATTGGCTTTTGTTATATGTAGAGTCGCTCGTATACTCGCGATCCCAGGAAAAAATCATAAGTTCCTTGGAAATTCCGGTTCCGGTTTTGATATGACACGCGCGACCGTTTTTATACGATTTCATATACACATATCACATACATAGTCCTGACCCCACAGTAAGATACGAGTCTTGTGTCTTGGGTATCAGAAACCACGAGAGACTTTCGGTCTCATAACACCCAGACCCCGAACAAATATTTGTGGATCACACAAACATTTCCAATGGCGAGGTCTAGGATCAAAGCTACTGGCGGTTAGGCCCCCAGAGTGAGGAACCTCCTAACGATGCGTCTAACAACACCTTCTGAATCTGACTTTTGACCCAACGACCAATTGAGAGCCTCTAGAGGTGTTGGTCGAGGTTTTTTGGTATCAACCCATTAGCAGTAACGACTATCGGGAAAAAAATTGTCGAGTCCACAAGCCACCTCATGTCACTTAACTCGTGTACCAAGTTGAAATCAAATAAATAACAAATTACAATAATTATTAAAAAATATAATGTTACATAATACTAGCCTAACTTGCTTAGCTTGTGCTAATATTATGTAAGGCACTTAGCGTATCTAATGCCATCCACAGTAGGTCATCTCGTTGATTATTTAATTAATTCTTCAAACGGATATTTATTGGCATAATACAGATTTTTGCAGTCGTTTAAATTCATCAAATATAGGTAATACGAACGCCAGAAATAACTACAAGTATTTACGCAAATACCTACAAAGTCGCAAAGTGTGCATGTGTGCACAGGTATTTGCGTATTTGTGCTAAGTTTGTACATATTATAATTACACTTTGCTACATATGCAGTGCGATATTTTTGTAAACGTCAATGGAAAAAAGTTCAAAACTTAGCGGTTTGTTATTGGTTATTGAAGGTATAGACGTATAGTAACAAAATATTTATTATCTTTAAATGTAAGTGTTGAGTGCAAACATTTGAAAATAATTCTAGAAGACTGTGCATTTTTGATCCTATTGTTTATTTATCTTTGATCCCCACAAAATGTATTTCAGTATATTGAAAATATCCCACCTTTTTTTGCTCATATTTTTTACATCAAAAACGATTTATTGGATTTTTATCGTGACCTAAAAACCCTCGTGAGATGAAACGAAGGTCGTCCGAGATCGCGGTCGCGGTATCAAAACATTAGCAAACAATGAGACATGAGTTCGCGTGTGAGAATATGTAATATATTATGTATTTAAAAGCACTCATCATAGTCAAAGATGTAATGTAAAAAAGATACCTCTTGTACGGATTTCGGATGTTTTTTACCTCGTGGCAGTCATGACAAAATGTGAATCAAAATGCGAAAACTTTGTTGTTAAACGCGGTGTAAGTTATGATTAATTATTAAATAATATGGGAACAATTTACCAAGTAATTATTATACTAGTATAGCGTTGTCGAAATTTTATCACGTCTTGTGTGCAAAATAAAAGTAGTAGATAGTAATGAAATTCGTGACTAATAGTAAAGGTATAAAATAGCAAAAACGTTATAGGTCGCTAAAATACATCATTATTGCTCTATGTTTTGTCTAAAAAGAAACATTGTGCTTGATATAGATATCTACTTTTTACTTCGCATTTATATTTTGAAGCAATAAAACATCTTATGTTCTAAAATTCAACCAAACATTATGAACAATGTGCAGTGAACTTGCGTGAGCTACAAGGAACATTAAAACGTAATCATGAATTTCTCATGAAGATGCATGTTCTACAACGACTGCTTTAGCGTGTAGAATTTTAAAACCTCTACAAATAATAAGGAATACCCTCTACTTCAATCAGAAAAAGATTGGTAGTTTATTCACGGCTGAACAGAAAAGATTTTTTAAAACATAGCTGGGTAAGGCCGTAGATTTTTCCACTTTTTCATTACCAGTCACGTTCATATTAATATCATAAACAATTAACACTTTTTACCAGCTTTGATAATTTTATCCTGTAGATTAGTTTTTAGGGTAAAAACAACTTTTACGAATTAACTGTAACTATAACAGTTTTTATATAATTTAATTTTAACGATATTAAGGATTTACGTTTTCATACAAAAATAAAATGAACATAAATTTCATCAGATAGTAAATTGACAAAATTACGAATATTTTGTTAAGTAAGCCATATAATTTTTAGTTTATGTAAAATCACAAGGTTTGAGCAATTAAATCCAATATTTCATTATTTTAAAAGAGCGTTTAATTATTTTTTATTCCAGTTTTAAAACAGGACATCAATTTTTACACTTTTATGTTACTATTTTATGTTACCAATATTGGTAAGTAAATGAAGTCTTTGAATAGTATTCGAAGAATATGTAAAATTAGACGGGCAATCCTAAGCAGAACAATAAAAAAAAGAAAAAGAAGTCGCCATATTGTGGCCTATGGATTGTTTCAAACAGTGCACAAGCAGTTTCGTCAGTGAAATTCAGAAACAGTTTTGTGATATTTTTAAGGTAAGTAGACACTTGTTTATGTTCATTGTATTATTTTTTTAGGCGACATAGCTTATATTTATCGAGAAAACATCTATAATGTCGCAAATCTTTTTAGTTTTGAAATTATAAGCTAATTACATCTAAAATATTTCGCTTTTATGATACTTTTATGTTACTTTTATGATACTTTTATGTTACCTGTAGCATAAACTTTTACGTCACAGTAGCACAACTTATGTTTAATTTTTGGGAAAAGTACCTTAATCTTAATCTTTCGTTATGTTCGTACGTGTATTATAAATTATGTTGCTTTTATGTTACTTTTATTTTTTTACTTTATGTTACAAAAGTGTAAAAAACTACGGCCTTACCCAGCTAAGAATTACGACAATCTCGACTAGACCAGCTTTCATTAAAAACGTCACTCGTTTAGGCGCTACAATGCCATATACAATTACACAGGCAGACAAACCGCTTAGCTTCGTTATAAAAATTAACTTTTGGCATTTCCTTCGTAATTTTTTCGTAGTGCGTAGATTGACTTTTGTGCGCAGATCTACGCGACCTTCAAGTTTTTGGCAACGGGCACAAACGAGATGATTGACTGATTGTTGTTGCCACGAGATCTCAGATTTCACCCACTTCCCTCACTTATCAATCTCTTTGTTTACACCCGGCGTGCGCTAACTTAGCTTATATGACTTATCATTTTCTTATCTTCAAAATTAAACCATAGGGTTGCCTCGTCTTTTTTCACGTGGATTATTTCGGCATTCTTGATAGAAATCGTCGGGTAAACCGTAATCCGAATCCACTTTATTATGTGTAACAATCTCGTTGCAACCTACAATACACGTATTGTAATTGAATTCTGAAGGTGACAAAACCTTGTGCTACTATTTGGTACAAATAATTTACAAATTATTATCAGCGTTATTAAAACTAATATATTCATAATAAATCTTGTAGTCCTGGTTTTGAACTAACAAACCTATTTCGAACCAATCAATGAAGAATGTTTGAATTAATTCCTCGGACCTAGGCCTCGAGCTTCGTCCAAGGCACGCCACTGAACTCGACATTTCCCTTTGGCCACTGGTGGCAGCTAGCCTGGCCGGTCAGCATGTACGCAATACAAACCTGTTCTCTAAACTATATTTTGTCTATTAGCAACGCTCATTTATAAGAACGGTTGTTTGTCGATAGAAAGACAATTGAAAGAAAAAGAAATTTAATGCAGGCCACATACACTTCGAAAGATACTATGCACCTAATTGCCCTAAGATATCGGAACGTGTGTGTTGCAAACTGTTTAGTTGTTTCAGTTTCCTTCGATCTTTCACAGGTACTATCGTCGTCGACTGGAGCAAATAAATCGAAGCGGTTCGAACTAATCGAACACATCCGTCGATCGTACATGGTAGACTTTTCTCGCAGCGTGTATGATTCACATTAGATTGATTGGTCTGCTTACATATCAACGTTAGGTGCATTTGGTCGCGGCACCGCGCACGTGAATATCTCTTCCCAAGATAAAAAGTACCCATTGTCCTAATCCGGGTCATGGTCTACATGACTGCCAAATTTCATCCAAATCCGTTGAGCTGTTAAGGCGTTATTGATGATAAACAAACATACGAATTCCCAAACTCAAAAACATCCATACTTATACATTCATAACCTTCTAACTCCTGCCCTTATCCCACTCGCAGTGGGGTCAGTAATTATATTATAAGCACAGAGAAACTGAAAAGAATTTTGAATATTTCAGGTACAAACCTTGAAAAGTCCTAAAACCATACAGGAATCATAATTCTCTTATAATAATTTTCTATTTATGTATCTTAAGTATATTTTAAATATTATTCAGTTATTAATGGCAGCAGTTTCTATTTAGGCATCAATTGATATCTAAAATATCTTTACCGATTCAATAAAAGAAAATTGTTGTCGACTGAAACTGACTTTCACCAATTAACAAACACAGCTGTTCTTGAGAGACTCATATATATACGTATATCTTTCGATATGTTATATGTAAGGTGTGAGGCTCTTATATTTAAACGTGACATTTTTTATTTGGTATTTAGGATTTAATTACAGGTGGTAAAACAGGCGGTTAAATGCATCATGTATCATAGGTACGATAGGACACTAAAAAAGCATACTATAATAAATAATATCGATAGTTTGTTTTGTTTACGTTCTTATCACCAGACGCGATCGATCACTGTGTTGCCTGTGTTGTGACAAAAGATCGCAAGTTGTTTGTTTGTATATTATATTTTTATTTATAGATAGTGACGTTATCCAAAAAACAATTCTGGAAAGTGTTTTGATGCTGTTATTACAAAAGTCAGTCAATCATGCAATACAGATTACGTTACCCATCAGTCTGTAATGCAGATTTTCGTGACCATGCTATTTTAAAATTCATGATTGTTTTCTTAGCATATAAACTATTTATTACTTGAGCTGCCTTTTGCGGGATAAAAAGTAGCCTATGGTCTACTTGTGTGCCAAATTTCATCCAAAACCATTCAGTTGTTGAGGTGTAATTGACTAACAAACATCCAAATTCAGAAACTCACAAACATCCAAACTTTCGCATTTATAATATTAAGATTAAGAACTAAAAATGCGTCCCTTCCCATCAATCGGCAACGCACCCATGACTCAAGTTATTTTGGGTATTCCTGGGTTGTAGAGATCATATTAAACCACCAGCAGACCCATTTCCTCATTCGACAGCCTCTGATATAGAAGTAAAGTAAGGGAAATATGATAAAATACTAGAGCTATATTATAAGGTTAGATAGATATACAGTATAAAGTTTAAAGATGGTATAAAACAACTCCAAACGGGTATGTACTATAGATTGAGGCACCGAGGAGCACTGTAATAGTATAACGTAAAAGTGTCAAGCGTGAGTCTCGTTTAAGCATATCCGTGCCACTTTAATCGATTTTATTTTTAACCGACGACGTAGTAATTTGTCCTGAACTTTGAGGCTGCTACAATATTATAATAAATAGGATATTAGGCTTTTCTTTTCCTTGTCTTTCTTGTAATATAATTATATTTGGTTAGGCTTCTAGCCTAACTAAAAATGTTAAAGTAACGTAATATTTTTAATAATAATCGTCTATGAGCGTTTTTGATCTTGGAAATAAAAAATTAAAGCAAACATTTTCTGTGCAAAGATGGTATTTGTATAATTTCTACGCCAACATTCGCCCAACCAGCCACAACTTATAAGTCCTAGCAATAGATTTACGGAACTCTAAATGCAGAATAAAAAATCATGGCGCTATACTACTACAACGCAGAAAGCGAGTCCACGTTACATAACATTTGACCTTGACTCTTAGCTAGTCGTTTATACCACTAGACACGTAGATATACTTATACAACTACCTATGAGCAAAAACACCGTGCTGCGTCACCAGAATTCGCAGTTTATGGTGTTTATCTTTCAAAAATAATTATTTAATCACATCATCGACTTATTTGAAGGCTTATTATTTTATTTAAAGGCCGGCAACGCATTTGCAAGCCCTCCGGTGTTGCAGGTGTTCATGGGCGGCGGTGATCACTTTCCATCAGGTGAGCCTCCTGCCCGTTTGCCCCTTATTTCCATAAAAAAAAAAAAAAAAATTGCCTTACCATTAATGTCGGTGTCTAGATTAGTCTATTTTTAACACGCGTAAATAAAGATGTGTGTTATAAGGCTGATCGCTTTGTCTGTCTCTGGGTGAGTGTGTGTATCACACCAGAGCTCCTAAACAAATGACTGATGTGAATACGGTTTATTTAGTGTGAAATTAAATTCTTTAATCGAAAGAATTGTTAACCATGTTTGAAAATAATCTGTTAAGCCCATCGATTAAACCGTTAAAGTTACAGATGTATTTTCGATTGACGTCGGAGCTTTTTAACGGTTATTTTTTGTAGGATACTAAAGCAACTTAGGAGCTGAGTAAGGGCGTAAAACGATGATTGTATAAAGAGGAGTAGATACAATTTGAAATATTAATCTTTACACTTACATTAATTTCAACGTGACAAAGCAAAGGGTGTATGTAACTCTTACATCCGTACATCAGAAACTTTTTAAGTGAATGCGATTTTAAGAGTGTACTTACTGCATACACTATACACAAAATCTTTATATCCTGTATGAGAATTATATTCCCAATATAATGGGAAACGTGGATAAGCTGTCTTATGCTGGAATAAAATGGTTGTAAATTATTTCTTATAAATATATTGTACGTTTTAACCGATGAAAAAAATATATGTGATTGAACTGATTTCTATTCCTTCCTTCTTTCTACCTGACCTTACCCCACTTATGTGGGGTTGGCGCCACATGTTTTTAACACGCTTTTATCAGCTTCATACGTATGTTGTATGTTTGCATGGTGTCAATAGTTATAAATATTTTATTGACAGATATGAGTAGGATTATTATTTTGATAATATAATAAAAAAGCACCCCACGCTAATTTAAAAAAAAAAAATTTTTTTTCTTCAAATTTATTAAATTTTATTTTCTATGTTTTAGTTGGATTTCAAAAAGCGCGTTATTTAGTTTTTTAAACTATTATTTTACACATATTACAGAAAGATTTGGCTTGTAGTTTTTACGACCGGCCGCCTGCCTGACGTCAACCTGAATTTTACATTGTTTATGGACAGGGAGCCCTCGGGTAGCTGATCCACTTGACTACTATCAAGCTCATTTTCCGTGAGTAGCTTCGTTTCGATGAGACGACCAACTATTCCCTATGCGAAAATTCTCTATTGTGGTAGCTAACAGAGGTAGCAAGGATAGAATATTTCGATTTAATGATACTCAAAAAATTATTATTTTATTTGTAGGACAATATGACAGTTAAATTATATAAATATTAACTAAGTAAATACAAAAAAATCAGCTGGTTAGTAATCATTCTTATGACCTCGTAATCGATACCTATTGGAAGCCCCTCCTTCCAATAGGTATGATTACTAACCAGCTGATTTTTTTTGTTTTTACTTAGTTAATATTCATATAATTTAACAGTCATATTGTCCTACAAATAAAATAATAAATTTTTGAGTATCATCAAATCGAAATATTCTCTCCTTGCTACCTCTGTTAGCTACCACAATAGAGAATTTTCGCATAGGGAATAGTTGGTCGTCTCATCGAAACGAAGCTACTCACGGAAAATGAGCTTGATAGTAGTCAAGTGGATCAGCTACCCGAGGGCTCCCTGTCCATTATAACAATACAAGCAAAGTTGAACTTTGTAAAATGTCTGAACAATATAAATTAGATCTTATGTACTATTAAAATATGTAATAGACTGAATGTTCAGCTGATGTGCATCAAGTATTAGCTAAACTCGGATACAAACAACAGGTCATGGATGGTAAACATTAACTGTATTGCGTATGCAGCGAACAAAGTTGCACACATTGTACAATAAAATTATCATTGTTATCACACATAGTTGCGAGGAAATGCAACTTCCTTGAACATAATAATATGTTGATTATAAATTGTGTTCTCTTACAAGTGATGCGTTGCTTGACTTCTATTTATATAGTTGTGTGTCATACGTACCTATTTAAATATTAATTTAGATTTACATTTTGCTTCATCTGTGGCGCGGCGCTATGTTTGCTTTTATATCGCTTAATATATGACATCAAAACCATTCGTTTAAATACATATATGTCTACTTTAATAGTATGTTCGGAAAGAACTCAAAATTTCGTTTTATTTTTAGCTTTTTTATTTTACTGATTCTAGTGGTAGAATAATAGAACCAAGTTTGAGTTTTTCATCCCCGATTTCACCTCCCTAGGGGCAGAATTTCTTCTTAATATTTTTATTGGACCAGCTTTGAGCTATACTTGTTCGAAAGAAAAAAGTGTCATCCAAATCGGTCTACATTTGGTGAAGTTATGATAAAAAAGCAAAGAAATGAGATGAAAGAAATCAGAAGCATGCGTTTTCTTCCCAGAGGGGTTGACGTCAACGCAACCGGTCGGTTGTCATAAAATCTATAAGCTACATCTTTCTGTAACATGTTTTATAAAGCATGTTGCGCAGACCTCACTGTGAGTGGGATAAGGGCTGGTGGACAGACAGACACAAACATTTGCGTGATCCACTAATATTTGTCTCGGGGTCTGGGTGTTGTGAGACCGAAAGCCTCTCGTAGTTCCTGATACCCACGACACAAGACTCGTATCTTACTGTGGGGTCAGGACTATGTGCGTGACTTTTGGGTGTATTTATTTATTATTATTAAAAAAAAACATCTTACAATAGTGAGTTTCTAAAGAATAAATAAATGCGAGAACTTCTATGATTGCGATAAAACATTATAAAGCTTACACGATTTTATGTAACAAAAGTAACATGAGTAAGATAGTATGATGAGTTTTTGTCACGATCTTCAGTATACGCTGAAAAAGTAAGTCGTATAACACATTATTTAATTTTATGGTAATAAACAAGATAAATCGACTATTTTAGAATGATAAATTGTGTAATCAGTGTTTTCGTCCGTTATCATGGACGTCGCGTTCGTTTCAGGTTATCAGTAACAGTTTTACGTAAAGAATGCCAGATAATGGTATCGATATGTAGTTATTATTTCCCTCGCTTAAACACCGTGACAAAACATAGGAAACGATTATTATTTTTTGTTTTGTTTATCGTACCAGTATTTATCCATAACAACCGCATCTGTATTTTATTATTTATTTCCTTTTGATTGATATTTCGATCCTTAGTCGGAATGAAAATATCGTGTGCAAGGTGAGATACAATGGTTATGTTTCCAATCTCTAGGTTTTTATTTTTTTAAAAATCTAGTGTCCGGGTGTCATAAGAAATTGCAACATACGTACATGGGACAATACCGTTTTTACCTTTATACGTCCAAGACCGCTACGTCGGACGCGCCCCGTTACCACGGTATGCCTCAAGGATCTCGTGATCATGTTCACCGCCGTCTGCTGCTGGTCGCTTAACCAGGGCCTCCCTACATGTGCTGTGTACAGGTACAGATACAGGTACTGTGGTGGTACAGGTGTACAGGCTGGGTTTGATATCGCGTGAACGGCAAGAAGAGGAGATCACCTTAGTCCCTCGACATTTTTTTTATTTGCCCATTTGCTCGTTTTTCGGCCTCTACTATAAAAAGGTCTATTTATATTTTTATCATTATCGAAACACGTTCGTATTTTAAAAATAGACAAAATTTTTATAAGCGCATAATTTTAGTACTAGTACCGTAAGTTTTTTTAACATATTATCGTAATCATTTTAGATGTAAGTGAGCTATCATTATCTTAGGCCTAAAGCCACCTCACCCGCATATGGTACACTGTAACGGACGGGATTCATGTAATTATGTAGATTAATTTAAATAATATAAATTCAATTCGAATGATTAATGAACCTAGTAGAAACTTGTACTCCACTTAGCGTGGATTATTTTAACCGGTTATAGCGTACATAATGGTTCACATTGTTTAATGTTCCAATTATTTATTATTGACAATAGGTCGAAAACGATAGATTTTATGAAACATCTACAAATGGCGCTTACAAATTATAGACGCATCTTTATAAACTAAAGTACCCTTTGTACTACCCTAATTACCCTTTATACCATTAAAGTAAACTACCTAAACCTATAAATAGGTTTATTAATTAAACTCAGCAGAAGTTAATCCTAATTATCCCTTTCCTTTAAGGTCGGCAACGCGCCCGTGACTCTTCTGGTGGTGGGCGTACACGGGCGGTGGAGATCACTTACCATCAGGTGACCCACTTGCTCGTTTGCCGGCCTATGCTATACAGGGTTAATTTTAAAACACCAGCAACCTCGCAGGACCAGATAGCTGACCCCATACGGAACAACTTTTGTTCTACGAGTTTGTATATAACTCAATATATTTAAAAAAAAATGATTTTACAAGTTTTTGTTGTGTCGTATTTTTCTTCGTAGCGTTCGGCGTGCGCGCGCGACTCAAAGAAGCCGCTCAGCTGGCTCGGGCGATGACCTTCAACGCTAGCCGGGTTCCCCACGCTTCGCGTGTTTGCTTACGTAATCTGCGATGCGTGTAGGTAACATTCAAGACGGAAATTAAATGAATACTTATTTTTGTATGAAAATAAAATCTAACAAATTATCAAAAGTCGTAGAACAAAAGTAGTAGCTTATAACCTTAGGTATCTACCCCTGCGAGGTTGCTGGTGTTTTAAAAATAACCCTGTATAAAAAAAAATAAGTTTTGAGACAACGCCGCCCTTCTGATGCAAATATCAATTTCAAATTGAGAAGCCAAACCTTCGCCAACATTAACGTGGGCAGAACATTTATTGACCTTAACTAGTAACTGGTTCGCATCGGCATTTGGTACACAGCTTGTAAGTACAAACGTTGGCCCGCTTTTAGTTTAAGACTTTGCTTGGACGTCTCATCTTGTAAAATATTCTTTGCCGGCATTTGCTAATGGAAATGGGACGCGTTTGCTGCAACTTGCATACAATGAAGAGCTAGATTTTCGTGTTAGTATTTATTTTTTAGCAACTATGTATGGACGTAATTATACACAATATATTTTAAACTTGTTTGATTAATACTTCTATGTGAAGATTGAATATGTCTTTGAGTTGCATTTGCACGATCACTGCCCAACATCCTTGACCGAAATTGAAATTGAATTGATTGACCAAAGGAACAATTGATTTTTTTACCCTCGCCTAGCAAAAACTTGTTTAAGTACAAAACACGATATTTTTTTGTCATAAAATAACTGGATTCTTACTCAGTGTTAGTTTCATTTCCTTTTATAATTGCCTCTTATTGGCATTCAGCGAAAGATAGCTACATAATCAAATGTTGACTTGAAATTTAAAATATAGTGTACATGCAGCAGCCATGGAATTTTCCATACCACTATGGTGTTAACTTGTGTGTGTCTTTGTTTAGATAATATGTGTACACAGTACACACACATCCATACAAACTTTTTAAAGTTGTGTTGACGATGACATCATTTGAGTCTCGTATCGCTGTAATCTGGCCAAACTTGTTATGAAGGCAGTCTCATGTCGAGGTATGTAAATAAAACCTCTTAACTAGTTTAATATCCCCGTAGTGATTGTTGGTCTCCGTTGTGATTCTATGATTATAACTTTACAGTAGTCTATAGAATAGATTTTCGTTTAAGACTAACAATTGGATGCAAACATGGAATAACATTTAAACAAATCAAGTAAAAATTGAGATATTAGTTTTATTTTGCTAAATTCATTTTTCATTATTATTTAATTTTGGAAGCTTTATATAAACACATACGTGATAGTCTCATAGTACTTATTCACAAACTGTTTCTCAATGCTGAGTAATCATGAAAATTACTTTATTTATCTAAAATAAAATAACAGAAATACTTATAATCTTAAAAAAAACGTAAGTTGATTTTGATACTAGTATTGATATTTGATGGAATATGCCTAGATTATTATTATTTATTTATCAGACCTTTATTCTCCTCGTCGTACCGGATAGATTCTGTTTAGTTAATGTATGTACAACATTCTCTACTGTACCGCAGACTACAAAGCTCATAGTTTAGAGAATTTGTTTTATAAATATAAAATACACCCAACAGTCACTTACATAGTCTTGACCCCTACTAGGTTAGCCTGTATCGTGGGTATCAGAACCTCGAGGGACTTGCGGTCCCTCAACACCCAGACCCGTAACAAATATCTGTGGATCACATAAACATTAGTATCGGTGCAGAAATTGAACCCACGGTCTCTAACTTCGCAGTCGGCTTTTCGCCTACTGTGCTACGGGGGCTGTCGGGGTTTTTCTTTCTATGGTAGATATAAACGATTCAGAGGAAGGCATCCATCATTTACTCTTAATTATGACAGTAGTTACTACAAGTTTCCTATGTAACTTGCTACTTTAAAACAATGAATTGGAGGATGCTCACATAATAGTTCTAAGGCCAGGAGCCTTGTATAATTAAACATAGTATTTTTTTTGTATTACTTGAGATAATTCAGAATACTATAAGCTTCGTTAATGGCACCATTCTCGAGAATTAACGAGATAAAGATATCTCGGGATATTAATACAATATAACATGACATTTTTAGCGAAGATCGGAATAACTAAAATTGAAATTGGAGTCTCCCTTATTGGTGAATCGGATTGATATCTACCTACACATAGGTCGAGGGTCGAAAAAGGATAATCATTTTACTAGAAGTGATAGTTTGTAAATAGAAAAAATAATAAGAATCTTTATAGATTCAGTCAGTACCAGCAATCAATTATGGAAGCCGCAAGCCACCTCGTTCAATATTTAAGAGGTGGCAGGCCATGAATATATTTATGAATGAATTTAATAGAAGCGGCTTTTGTTTTTCTATTTAGCGTAGATATATTTATTTAGAACACATTTTCTAAAGTCGGTATCGGATTAATATCATCCGCGCGGGAGCAACAAACTCGATGATTTCGCTTACTCAAACGGAATTGATATTTTATTCGACAATATGAAATTCTAATTTGCATGTCCTTGACCCTCGGCGCCTCGTGGATTATAGAAGTGTACAGGTGTATGCGTTATTATAATGTATGTAAGGGGATAATAAGGCTAATTGTGTTTAGTAGATTCAGCTTATTATCATATTCAAACACCCAGTGTTGATAAAAACCAGCTGTCATTACATGTTACCAAAATATTTTCAAACATTTTGTTAGTATCAGGGAATGAAGATACGCCGGTGTGCATGCTCTGTACTTACATAATAAAATAAAACGTTGTATCACCAGGTATATAATAACGTCGTTGATATCGCTATTACTTTAAATTCATCGCTATTGTAATTTTATTTGTTAAAGTGGAACCAGTGTCAGTGTTGGTTCTCTTATCGCTACTGCATTCTAATTTCTACGAACATATTTTTCGACAGTGTTCTACGGCCATTGTATCTTACATAACTATGTCACAAAAGGAAAGTAATAGTAGAAATATAAGAAAAACTTACTCTGGTGCTCGTACATTTAGAAACAACAGGAATTGTAAGACATTGAAAATAATATGCATATAACAGAAAATGTGTTAATACTTTTCAATTTATATATTTGCCTACAATTATTTAATAATTTAAATTAATTTATTATTTAATTTTTGATATTGAAAATATCTTGAGAGGGATCACTTAAAATGCATTCACACTCACACTTACACATACACGCAACTCACGTACGCACTCAAACACATGCACACATACACACACACATATACACATGCACACACCCATTGTTATTATTCAAATATTTGATTTAATTTAATGTACTTTTATCATACGGTTAATCGCACCATAACAAAACTGTAATTGTAATCTTAGTGAGTGATTGCCCACGATACAAGCCTAGCTTAGTGTGGGGATCACGGTAAATAACGTAGCATTAAACCTCTGACAATGTTTATTTAAGTTATTCATAAAATAATATTGTAAAGTGTGAAACAACTGTAAACATTGTATCAATAAATTATTATTGTATTTTGCGTCACTCATCAGGTTTTCTGTTTAAGTACTTATATCGTAATATTTATATTATTTTTGTTGTAATTTAGTTTTACTCACTTTTCTCACTAAGAATAATTATTGCTCGCATCGAAAATGTATACACATAGTTCTATCCGCGAAAACCTATCACTACGCCTCTACATATTTAGTATACCTTTAATTTTTATTATTATTTGTTGGTTCTCTCAAACGAAATGAAATAAATGTATAGTTAATATAACTATGATATGTTTGTAGTTGAAGGTGTAATTGTGTTCACAACAGAACCGAAGGTGACGCAGTTTATCGACTACTCTTAAGGATTTTATTCCATTAAAGGTAGGACTAAATTATTAATACAAACGGCTTACGCTCAAAACAACCTATTCGCGGAATGACTTATTCGCAATATGTCCCATTCACAAAAAAAACCTGTTCTCAAAAGGTTCCATTCGTATACTGTCCTTTTATCAAAATGTAACAATACCACCGCCCCCGTTATTTGAAAACGTCACGTTTTGACTAAAATTAAAAATGGTCACATTAAATGCATATATTAAAAATGGTCACATTATATAAATACTAAAATTAAAAATGGTCACATTATATACATCGCCTTTAGTTCTAAAATGAGAATAATTAGAATTCTTATAATGCTATTACTGAAAACCCATAAAGGGCCCATAATGGGCCATGCTCTGTGCTACAACAATCTCCATTGGTCTTATTAAACTACTCAGCATCACGTGAAAACCTTTATCTTGTAAGAATCTTATTTTTTGTGAAGCATTACATTTTGTTAGATTATTGACTGACACATCACTTATGTTTGCAACTTATAACTTTTAACACTTAAACGGATCTACGTTTTTTCTGTAAAAATATTTGTATAGTAACTAGTTAGAGTTTGCGTCGAGTGTTAACAACTTAACACTCATGTACGAGCCGAGGCGCATTTGAGTTTTATTTTTCTCACTTTTATTACATACTTTACTTGTGAATTAAAATTATCCTAGGAGATATTGATATTACAAAAAAATTTATCCATTAACTTTCGATCCCCATGCTATTTTAAGGTTTATTTTACTAAAAGCATTTTTTTTCACATACACTGAACTCACAAACTTTAACTTTACCTCTTATGATATTAGACTTTACTAGAGTAAATGGGGATGAGAGATGATATTGTTACGATTTAGTGTGAATCCGGAAACAATACATTTTGGCACTCCGCGTTCTTTAGGTATTTATTCGAGTATTTTTTACAAAGATATATTTTGTCGTATATAACGACGTATTACAGAAAGGTGTGATCATATTTAATGGTCGTTTGATAGTCCTTATAGTGAGTATTTAAGTACCAGATTCTTTCAAAATCTAGACATCCTAAAATTTTACATTATTTTTTTCACACATTTATTAATATCGACTAGATCGATGACATTGCTATTAGTTATGAATGACACTCACTTTTTAATAAACGTGAATTACGTGTACGGAATTCTATGGACATAGGTACGTACGCAACTTGTAAGTTGAACACAAAATGTTGCAAAACTTCATTCTCGGGTATTCCATCTATGGACTTGGCATAAAGCCGACGGGCCTCTTGTAGGCTATTATCAGCTGCGCCAATACAAAACTCCATTTACAAGTAATATTTTTTTTACTCAGAAAGCACGAACTTTGATGCAGTTATCAAATAAATTTTGACATTTGACAACTGTTTTATAATACATACTAGCTGTCCCTCGCGGCTCCGCCCGCATCATCTGCTCTTTCCGGGATAAAAAGTACCCGGGGATCGAACCCGAGACCTCAGCAAGCAGTACACAATACAACTGCGCCACCAAGGTAGTGGTCACAAATTTCATACTTATTTTGGGTAGCTTGAACCGTGTACGCAGCGCACGCAACGGAAGCCTTCAAATATGAATAATTTTCTCCGTTTTTGCAACATTTGTCACTGATGCTTCGCTCCTAATAGTCGCAGCGTAATGTTATATAGCCTAAAGCCTTCCTCGATAAATGGACTATCCAACACAAAAATATTTTTTCACTTCGAAACAGTAGTTCCTGAGATTAGTTCAAACAAACAAACAAACTCCAGCTTTATAATATTAGTATAGATTACCAGTTTGAAGTGGAAGGATGTGTCACTGCTCATCATTTAGTGTTGTCCAAAGTTTCATGTCGAATATCGAAATGTTATCATTCGATAAAAAAGAAAATTCTTTATTTATGTCCTAGCAATGCAATCGGGTGTACTGCTAGGGGGGTGAATTATTTACATCGTGCACTATACGTCGCTTACATTTGACCAAACCTATCTATAACACGTTGATATAGGTTTTATATAATACCCACTCACTTAGTCCCGGTCTCCGGACTGATTAATCACGTTTCATAAACTAGGATCATTACATTTGGTAGATAATGGTTTGTGTAATGTTGGAGCCCGCTAAGAAATGTTTTATTTACAATTAAAGGGAGGCTAGGGGGCTGTTGAACTTTGCATTATTTTAATTCATTTCTTCTACTGGATATAGAATATAAGTATCAACGTATTGCGGTTAACCATACAACAACGGTCTAAGTATGCTAATTGATTATTGGTTTAATAATAGTTTGTAGTTTGTTTACTCTTATGGTGCTGCCACACCGATGTTATAAAATGTTTACAAACATTTTCTAACATTAAATCTAACATTTCTTAACATTTTATAACATTTCTTAACATTTTCTAACATTTCTGAACATTCTTCTTTGACGGCTTCTTTGACGGCGCCGCTCTCAAAAGTACCGCCGCCGGCGGTTATAAAATGTTAAGAAATGTTACAAAATGTTACAAATTGTTAAGAAATGTTTACTAAATGATGCTGCCACACCGGTGTTATAAAATGTTATATAACATTTTCTAACACCGGTGTGGCAGCACCATTATGGTGCTGCCACACCGATGTTATAAAATGTTTACAAACATTTTCTAACATTAAATCTAACATTTTATAACATTTCTTAACATTGTCTAACATTTTATAACATTTGAAAACATGACATCGGCCCTTCTTCTTTGACGGCTTCTTTGACGACGCCGCTCCCAAAAGTACCGCCGCCCGCTGTTAAAAAATGTTCAAAAATGTTACAAAATGTTACAAATTGTTAAGAAATGTTTACTAAATGTTGCTGCCACACCGCTGTTATAAAATGTTATATAACATTTTCTAACACCGGTGTGGCAGCACCATTAGACATAGAGTAAGTAATCCAACATGGATGTACTTATGATGTATTTTGTATTCTTGTCATCTCTTTTTACCATTGAATCTGCTATTAACTTACCATTTGTATATTTAATAGGTAATTTCGCAATTTTCTGGCTGGTATGTAGTGGTTTTTGCTGGTAAGGTGATTGAAATTTCTGAGTCCCAAATCCCCCGCATCTTAACCTCTATTCCTTTTCTTTCGCTAAAAAACACTTCATTCTTCTGGTATTGTGGGGTGTTCATGGACCGTGGTGATTAATTACCATCAGATAACCCATTTGCTCGGTATCCGGCCTCTGCCATAAAAAAAAGCAAAAGAACGATAAAATGTCTAAGATTTTTCTCCCGTTTAGTTTTTTATGTGTTTACGTTGATCGCAGTTGCATCAACATTCAATGACAGACTTATATGAAAGTCTAAGTCTATGAGGCTTAGGTATATTAAGCGTAGCGAGGTGATCGACACGGCTTCACCGATCCGAGCCCCATATGTATAAAACATCTCAACAACAGCGCAAAAAGTCCATATCAGCATTGCAAATGTGTTTTTCCGTAACCTTGGATTGGGTGACCGTATAATAATACACTATACACCGATTTATAGAAGAATGAAACACTTGAAAAATAAATACTTCGTACAAGTACAGTATGCAGGGTAAAACAACAAACAAACTCATGTTTTTGGTTCGCTTCGTTTTTGCAGTGGTGAATGTTTGATAATTGGTGGTAAGCTAATGTAAGTTAGCTCTCTAGTGAGCACTAAAAGATTGAATAAATTAATTATATCAAATAAGAGGTTATCGCGCATTGCATCGCTGCCAAAAGTCACTACTTCAACCTGCTGACCGTCACAAAAAAAAATATTAGGAAATACGAGATACTGTAATGAAAAGACGTTTTTGGCTACATATGTCCTTAGTATTTTTTGATTTTTTAATTACCTAATATAAACACATACATAGTATAAAAATCTGAATTTTCAGGACAAAGTCTCGGGCCGCGGTATGATCTCGTCATAGACGTTAAGGTAATGCTAAAAACGAATGTGGTTAAGCGCCGACAATAAAGTAGTGGTTGCTGGATGGTCCCAGACGAATGGACTTCCACGAAGCCGTAGTTACACAAATTGCAGTTGTAAGGTTGGCCCCATAGAAGAACAGTGAAAAGGGATCAAAAGAGCGATCTCTCTTTTTAAGTTAAACCTCGGTGTAACTAAGGGAGGCCGAGTACTTGCTAAACATTGCATGCATTTGGACGTGTCTCTTTTTGACATGCTCCCCAGTCAGGGACTAGTTTCCCAGATCTCGCTTAATGAGGTCCTTAATTGTCTCCGTTGCATGAAGAATCGATAATCGGTGGTGCAAGGTACCAACCCTATCGAAGTGTGTAAATAAATGGGCTTCTATGATGTGCCACTTTTTGCCAAATTGTTCAACCGCACCTTCACTTCACACCAAGAACACCATCACCGTACCACTCCACAACAGCACCAAGTACCCAGTGTTTGCGATAAGATAAGAAGCCTCCTCATAATATGGTTCTTAAGTCGCTGCTATTACAATTTTATGGTCAGTGATTGGTATAGAGCACCTCCAAAAAAAAAATCACAAAGCAACAAGTGCTGCTACTTCGGCCTCTAATATATATCTAGATAAACTGTACACAAGGGATTTATTTCAATGTAATATTCTAACTATATTGTTTATCTAATAATAACTTGCTGTTTACAATATGGAGTGTAAAAGTAAGGAGGCCCGTCTTGTATAGGGGACAAGTTAAAAAAGTGTGTAAAATGTAATAGCCGCTTTTAGTTTGCTGTTATTTGGGGTGTCCAGACGACACTCTTTGATTGGCAATTAAATTAACAGTCGTAACACATTCGCATACATATTTTTAGATTTATAACCACTGCTCTCCAGGTGATACAATATGATTCTAAATTATGTCGTCTGAAAGCCATAATAAACTACTACTATTAAAATTAATATGAGAGTTTGGATTGGAGACAAATGTTTGTGTGGTCCACAAGTATTTGTTTCGGGGTCTGGGTGTTGTGAGACCATCGTCTCTCGTAGTTCCTGATACCCACGTCACAAGACTCGTATCTTACTGTGGGGTCAGGACTATGTGTGTGACTGTTGGGTGTATTTATTATTTTATCCCGAAAAAGGCCGTTCAGTCTAGGATAAAACATATGATACCGTCAAGTAATGAACAATGCACATGGATGACTTACATTAATGTACTTCAAGCTTATTTTACCTCCAACTTTGCCTCTGTTGTTATAACTATCTCGCTTTCTTCTTGTTGCGATATTGATCCGTTTTATATTTTTACTGACACATTTCGACGGTTGTGTTTCTACTTATGCATAATTTATGTCTATCATTGATAACTGCAGCATGTTTGTTAATTTAATTTAATGTCTGTTTTCGTTTAATATGATGTTATATTATACAAATTGATCTACAAGTTATTAAAAAAAACCATGAGTTCACAGCTGTATCCCTGTAGAGGCAGTGCACATATTCAAATAGTGCTCCCACTCGTGCACTAGCTAAACCTATACTGTATTGAAGTTTTTGTCTGATTGAAGTCGTAAGGTTAGTTCTTTTAATTAAGTGCTAAGTGTTTGGAATGCATGTGTAAAATATACACGCCTAAGTCACATTATGGTGGAAAATATTTCAAAAACATCGTGTTTGGAATAAGTTACACACATATCATAAATTATATTGTTATGCCAATAGGATTCTGGTTTTCTAACGGTGTTTGCCGCCACCACAAGACCGCGTTATGTAAATGTATGATTACACTCGATATTTTATATAACTACTAAGTTAATATTTGTATTTTATTTACAAGGTCGGATCACGGTGAACACTTTACTCTTGAAGCATACAGAATCCACTACTGAACATTTCAATTGGTTTAGGTTATGTAATGTAGAGTTTTTATTTTCCCGGCTTTTTTCGTAGTTATAAAATATACACATACGCACTCACGCTTGTAATCCTCGAACGAGTAGGCAGAGGTATAACCATTGCACTCACATTACGCCGAGCTTATATCCGGCTAATGCTGTGATAGGGGGAGAGCCTATCGCCATCTGGGGCGCATTTCTAGACTCGAGGCTGATACTTAGCATTTCGTAATAAAAAAACCCAGTATCACTCGTTTCCGACCCGGAGATCGAACCCAAGAACTCAGCACATCAGCTATTATTAGCTGCACCAACACAAAACACCATTTCAAAATAATAGCTTTTAGTCAAATACAACATATTTTATAACTCGTAAAAAAAATATTTCATAAACTCAGAAAAATTCCGAACTGACTGGGTCAAATAAATATTGACATTCGACGACTGTTTTAAAAAATATAACATTAAAATGGAAGGTCTGAGGTGTTACTATTTATCATTTAAGTGTTGCCTAGTTGCAAATAGATATCCACATGTTACTCATTCGATAAAAAATAAACACTGGAAAAATCTCTAGTGGCGTGAGAAATTACAATCGCACATGATATTGCCATTTCGATTCCTGCATCGAGACACATGTTTGTGTGATCCACAAGTATTTCTTTCAGGTCTGGTTGTTATGGAACACAGACAACTTGTCTGTGTTATGGAACCGTAAGCCCGTAGTTTCTGATACTCACGATACAAGTCAATGTAGTGCGGGGTCAGCACTATGTGTGGTGACTATTGGGTGTATATTTGTTAATTTATATTTTGTTCAATATAAGCGCTCGCCCGAAAGTAAGCGCTCGCCCGAAAGTCCGGTGAAGCTGTATACAGCCGACTCTCGTCAGGCTTACAGCATTAGCAGCATAAAAAAAAAAAAAAAAAAATGTTCAATATACGAAATGCCCAGATACGTCCCCGATCAACCAATTGGCATGCAATCGTATTCAACCTGAACAGAAATTGATTATGCATTCCACATTTATAAACTAACGTGTGTATCATAAACACGATGTTTCACTCCACAAAATGTACCCTACCATACTGCCAATATTTGTAAGTATGTTCCTATATTTGAATAAGTATTTTAGTGCTCACTCACAATATATTTAGATGAATTAGATTACGTAATGTTTGTTGTCGCTTTGTTCTTTTAATGTCTTCTTTTCGCACAAAATCCTAGTCGAATAGCATTATAGCAGTAATGCGATAAAACCAGCAGGATTTATTGTATTATAATGGGTTTCGAAGAAGCGTCTTACAAGGGGATCCCGTTTAACGTCTCTTTTTAATTTATGTTCGATTAAAGATCAATTTTTCTATACCCAAATATATTTTAACCGCCAAATAATGCTAATGACAACCAATTTGACGTACGTGCTTCTTCGTATACTATACATTGACAGCGTGATAAATTCATATTTTGCCGTCGTATGTTTTACATAATTATGTAGTAACGCTTACTCAGAATAAGTCGGGTAAACTCTGCTCTTGTTTCAAAAAGGCATAAATCGTAAAAAAAATACTGACTCATTCAGTGCTATTAACTTATTACCGATAAAATTATTGATTCAAAAGTATAAACAGAAGCATGCACTATACTACTAACGATACTAACGTCCTTAACATGTAACTATAATTCATATTCTACGGATTCAACGTCTACTTACACGTTGAAGCTTATAAAATATAACCATGTACATTGTACATACAGGACTACGATTTCAATAATGCGCTTCGGCAATCTTCGTTCATATTGGAAACACAGAGTGACGATGATGATGATCCTATATAGAGCAGTTGTAACATTAGACGTACTTGTTGCCTGACGTCCAAAAGTCCGGAAAGCCACAAAACATTATTCGCACTAAATCGTAATAAACGAAGATTGCCACTTTAATCATAGTACTAACTGTTAACTATATCATAAATTGTGATATACACTTCTTAATACTCTCACAGGTGCGCCTTAAAAGCGTCAACCTGTAACAGTTGGGTCGGTATGTACCCGGGCCGCGCCGCGCCGTCATGTTCAACACATGGACACCGACAAATAACCGTATTTGTGAACACAAACAAAAAAAAGGAAAAATATTGAGCCGGGAATACCCCAGTGCACTCTTCTCTTTAAGTATAATGGCTATAAATTAGAAATGGGAAATAAACAAAAATGGACTCTATGTAGAGTTTATATTATGATGTGTGCGTAATAGACCGGTGATTTTCCAATTTGAAACATAATTAAATTATAGTAGAATCAAACCCATTGTAAAAGGAAGGGAATACAGCAAAATTGATAGGAAAAATAAATTAACGGCGATCTGAGGTCGGGAAGTGGGAAGGGGGGGGCTTTTAAGGGTAAAAAACGGTTTATCTCGATTTCCGGAAAAACTACAAGTCCTATGGAAAAAAGTTAAATCGCAAAGTTGTAGGTAATAAAAAGATCTACAACTTTTGTATACACACTCTCTTCACATAACCTCAAAATATATGTGAAAAATTCAAATAACCAAGTTTTTTGTTTTTATTTTTATCTATTATAATAAATCATTTTTTTTTCACGAAATTTGGTGAAAACTTACCTTTTTGTATCCCAAATACACTGTAATTTTTTTGATTTAAAATATTTATTTTTGCACCTTATTTTGACTTAATATCGAAAAAGCAGTCTAATTTTCAAACGAAAATTCTCACGTCAAAATATGAGCTTTTTTAAAAAAGTTTATTGGTTTCTTGTTCATTGAATTCTCTACTTTCTGATGGTGTAAAAAAATATATACATTACTATGGTAAATGTGCTCAGAAAATGCAAAGAAACGAACTACTAAATAACAGGTAGTAAGGCCCAGACCCACCTAGCCCCTTCCCCACTTCTTTATGATGGGCTAAAATTTTCCGTAGATCACTCAGGTATATAAGTTATATTAAAATAACAATAAAGAGGCATCTACGCATATAATTTAAAGAAGATTCTACAACTTACTCAAAATATTGTAGATATGTCTTATTAAATATTAACTTATAACTTTACATTTTCTGAGCACATTTACCATAGTAATGTATATATTTTTTTACACCATCAGAAAGTAGAGAATTCAATGAACAAGAAGCCAACAGACTTTTTTAAAAAAGCTCATATTTTGACGTGAGAATTTTCGTTTGAAAATTAGGCTGCTTTTTCGATATTAAGTCAAAATAAGGTGCAAAAATAAATATTTTAAATCAAAAAAATTACAGTGTATTTGGGATACAAAAAGGTAAGTTTTCACCAAATTTCGTGAAAAAAAAATGATTTATTATAATAGATAAAAATAAAAACAAAAAACTTGGTTATTTGAATTTTTCACATATATTTTGAGGTTATGTGAAGAAAGTGTGTATACAAAAGTTGTAGATCTTTTTATTACCTACAACTTTGCGATTTAACTTTTTTCCATAGGACTTGTAGTTTTTCCGGAAATCGAGATAAACCGTTTTTTACCCTTAAAAGCCCCCCCCTTCCCACTTCCCGACCTCAGATCGCCGTTAATTTATTTTTCCTATCAATTTTGTTGTATTCTCTTCCTTTTACAATGGGTTTGATTCTACTATAAATTTGTTTCTATTTTTACCATTTTCAACCGGATAATCACCCGTCTATAAAGAAAAGGCCCATCTAATAATGTTTTTAGTGAAAAGATACAACCCGATTTAATGCTCCCTGAGGATGAATGGTCGCCACTTGTATAAGTAGATTAAGACGGAACATAGAAGAACATATTAGTTGAAACAATGCTGGTAGATTATGGTGGTAGGATATTCATAACCGCCCGGATAGCGACCATCGTACACATGGTGCTAAAACCTGCCATAGTGATCCACACGCCTTGTGTTCCAGGATCAGCCAGTGTATATCCGGTTATCCCGGTGGTTGCTGGTTTTTTGGACTGCACTCCGCTTATTATTAGGTGTAGTGCAGTCACTTTGTCGTGCTCGAATAAAAAAACCCAAAAATGTTTGCTAAATTAACTGAAGTTTGAACTATTGTATTTTCTTATATCTTTAAACATACAATATTTCTTGGATAAATGGGAGTATAGTACGCAGATGTATAATAATTATACCTATATTATTATATGTTTATTTATTCAGTCTGTACTTTTCCTATTTTTTTAAGTTTATTTATTAAGGAACCAAAGTGTAATGTTTTATAAAAGGCAGATCTTTCTAATATAAAATAATATCATAAAATTGATATTATTTAATACCTACTGTTGTTTTAATGTTATCAAAGTGATTGTCTGTGTAAGTATTATCACAATATATCGTAATATCAAGTTTTAAGACTGAAGTATGTATGTGTTTATATTATGCTGAATAGTATTTATTTTGCACTTGCAATGAATGGCTAAAGTGTTAGACGAACTAGTCAGATATGAAATAAATGTTTAAGCTGAGGCCGATAAACGAGCAAGTCGGTCATCCGGTAAATGGTCTCCACCGCCCATGAACACCCGCAATACCAATAGAATCATGGGTGCGTTGCCGACCTTAAGGGGAAACCTAAGGGTAGGTAAATCATAAAAGCGCGTAAGGGCCTACAGAAACTCAAAGTACGAAACATAATAGCAAGCTACCACTTCACACGTCGGTTTTCTATAAGACAGTGGTAATAACTTGAGCCAGCCCATTTATGATGTATACAAAAGTATTTACAGAGTGACTCTAATACTATCAGTAACTATAAACTAAATGTAAATTGCGTATGACGCATATAAGTTGTCAGTCCAATATGATTTGAATAAAAACTAAATGGAAGCCAACTGCCAACAATAGCATTTATCGCGGTGTGTTCACGGCTTGCAAGTCGCGGCTGTGAGTCCACACAAAAGAAGGGTCCCGACTCCCGACACACACGAATGCGCAGTGCCTATGCCCATTATTCAACACACGTTATGTTGCCCCGACTTTAAAATAAAGAATAATAAGTTTGTTGCTCAATTGTACCAGTGCAGTGTGTTTACTTGCAAGGATTCCGGTGATTTAAGAAAATTAGCCCTAGTATGATAACATCTTTTTTATTTTTGTAATAAGTATTTGAATTTTGGAAAGTAATGTGCAACTATTTCTATGGTGTTACGTGCCACAGTAATACAATAGAAAAAGTTGAAATCTGAACTCCTTGAAGAATAACATACGCAATAATAGCAAGCATAATAATAGCTTCCGCCTGTATCCCCGCAGGGATACGCTGAGGAACAACCGGCACATCCACGATTCGCCGAGTACATTTTCGTCTCTTGATAGCAAAATTAACGAGAGGAGAATTTAGGACAACTCCCCTTCCCAATCCCTAATTATCCCTTTCCTTTAAGGTCGGCAACGCGCCCATAATTCTTCTGATATTGTGGGCATACATGGGCGGTGAAGATCACTTACCATCAGGTGACCCA
This sequence comes from Amorpha juglandis, assembly GCA_949126905.1. Taxonomy (NCBI): domain Eukaryota; kingdom Metazoa; phylum Arthropoda; class Insecta; order Lepidoptera; family Sphingidae; genus Amorpha; species Amorpha juglandis. The sequence continues at coordinate 10,105,282 of OX421365.1, forward strand.
CTTGCTCGTTTGCCGATCACTGCCATAAAAAAAAAAAAAAAAAAAGGACAACTCAAGCACCTATGATCTTAAAATCGAAATCTTAAATACAAACTATAGTTGCATGTCCATCAGTATTTAGGGACACTGTCACTGGCAATGAAAGAGGCGATCAAAGAATCGACGGCTCTAAAACCAACAAATTATCGCCAACTGTTCTCGGCGTTGCCCCCGTGAATGCTTTTCTCAGGATAAATCCAAGTCATGATCTACACGAGTAATAAATTATATCCACATCCGGTTAGCCTTTATAGCGTGATTTTTTAATAAACATCTAAATTAATCTTACGAATATGTAAGAATTTTTTCATTGCTGCAGTTGTTATAGCTAAGCAGCTACGTACAATCAAAGCCATCGGGCGCTGCGCTGTGCGGCGGAGGTTGAGTTGTCTGTGGCGGCGGGCGACGCGGTGCGTTGCATACTGCGACGTATTGAGTGAACGGGCAGGATAACGTTTGAGTGGTAAAATGGATTAAAGTACAATCCCATAAAACTCAAGGAACCAAGATGTACATGGTGCATTCGGCCAAAGAGCTCTTGCCCGAAGCAGTAGCCCTGAATGTAATATGTGAGTACTAAGGTACCTACTTACTTTCCGCATTAAACAAATAGAAGGGCTAAGTGTGCATCGCAGTACGTAGGTATGTAGAGTCAAAAGTGAATACTCTACGATTCGCAGAAATTAAGCCAGTTCCCTCCGTTTGTGCTGTGTTTGTACATTTCAACGAAAATGAAATTGCTGTTATGCTGAGGAAAACTTACCAACTTAGTTGACTTTCAAATTATATGACGGATACATATTATACACAGTTGTGTTTGCAAATTTGTGCCTAAAAGCTCTATAATCGCACAGTTCATATTGTTTAGTATATATCCCAGTCGTGATGGGTGAACGTAAACTATGCGACCAACTTGTGTTAATTGATAAATTATTATAAATACAATAAAATATATTCACACAGAAATTTCTTAGTGGTGATTCAATATCTGTATTATAATTTTATATTGGCTACGGACAATTAGTCACTTTATGAGTTTGAACGCAATGACAAGGCACACCTCTCTCAACAATAAAAATCTAAGTAGGTATTATACGTAGTAGGTATCTACACCTACATAAATCTTAATTCTTGCGTGAAAACTAGTTAAGTAGGTAAGTAAATGAAGATCGATTACAGTACGTAAATCTCACGATTTATCGCGCTACTTTATTACGCAGTTATTTTTATAAAAATGATCATGTTGACATGTTTGCTAATGATAAATAATACGCTATATATCGCTTTCATAATCGCACTGCTAGTCACTTCTCACTGTTTCAATTTAGGGGCCAACGGAATAAACCTTTGATGAAACCATAAGATTAATAATTATTATTATTCTTACAATAAGTACCCATGCTAATGAGACTTGATGGAACTAGGTAGATTGCACCAATATATAGTTTGATTGTAATGAGGACAAGCTAAAATTATATCCCTTGTATCCGTAATATTCAGTTATCGACTCGCGACGACGAATTGTTTGGGTTATGTTATTGTTATTGTCGGTCACGTAGGCATACGAGTGAGATAGTCGTTGTGAGTGAGAGAGAGAGGTATTACGAGCATACGCGTCTGTTGTTAGAAAAGGATGCAAGAGTGGCGTGACAACAAACATGGCGGAGCCGGTTGCCGGTTGAACCGGTCGGCTCGTACCACGTGCGTTTTGCGTCGTACAGCAGCCGTTCCCGTGCCTTGTTTGTCAACAAATACCCTATGAAGGTCATTCATGGGGAGAAAGAAGACAAAGGCGTCCCTATTGCGTAATATCAAAATGGTTATTACATCATTAATGACGCAATGCAAAGACTTTAATAAGTACCTACTCGGTACCTACCTAGCTATAAGTCTTTGCATTGCTTTAAACGTAAATAAGAAATAGGTATGTACATTTAGTAACTATTTAGGAAGGTAGGTAGCTAGGCACCTAAATATCATATTTACATAGTTTCGTATGATGTAATAAACTGCGTTTGGATGTATTCATAAGATAGGTGCCTACCTCCTACCTATTTATTCATTCAATGTTTTCTTTGTTTCGTTTTTGGGCGTAGCTCACATCTTATTGTAAGTACGTACTAACATCTGTGCTTTTTTCCAAGGGATCTGAATTCTTATTAGATTTTATATTGTGGATAAAGGTGTTGAGTACTAATCATTGACCTTGTCGGTTAGTTATTGTAGATTTAGCTATTTTTCCGTCTAATTTACTTTCGTATATACTCAGCTTGAGATACTGAAAACATCGGTATGCCTAGATACCTACGCATTACGATTTCGGAAAAAATAAACAAAAAATATAAGCACGTCAGCACACAGCAGCCTCGGTGCGAGTGAGTACGCATGCGCGGGCGATAGAGGCCACAACAACGACATACAGCTTTGTAGACCGGCGCGGCGGGGTACGGTGCGGAGCGAGAGGGTGAGTCGTTCTTCTACGTATGTGCGCATTGGGCCGAGCCGGCATCGTGGCCGAAGCCCGAAGCCCGAATCCTCAGTTGGATTTCAGAACATCGGACGGGCGGGCGTGTGTAGAATGGATCGCTAGTAACAACAGCAGTTTTTTTTCAATTCCGCCTTCTAGCAGTGTTTGTTTATTACCTTCCGGCACACTTTCCGCAAATCCTTCTCGAACGTGGTGCTTTCATATATTTACAAATAATTTATTTTGGCGTCGTATTTTCTATCTTTACGTTGTACCGATTTCACGTCGAGAAGGCGGCCGCCACAAGTTTGAAAGCGGCTTTTCAAGAGTAGTACACCTACTCGTCGTAGATCTCAATATCGCTGTATCAACGCATCAAATTATCAGGATGGTGAAGAAGGTTTCAGAAGAGAGTGTAGATAGCGGTGAGTAATCATTTCATTCAATTTTAACGACCGGCTCATTCATATAGGTTTTCTGTGTGTGTGTGTAGTCTGTACTTTATTACCTGGCACTGTCTCTTTGTGCGTACGTCTTTGTAGTCTTCTTAAAAAATATTATATAGAAATACCTACGTAGCTGTTGGTGTACCGAGTTAAGCCGCACCTGTTTCTCTGTCACTAGGTAATAAGAGTCAATTTGTCTAATAAAATGGTATGTTGTGTGTTGAAACGCCTTAATCAAAGATGATTTAGATTCATAAGGTTGTAACATAAATACGTTTAGTATCTTCTTAAATATTTTTTAGGTAATTTTTATAAAATTTGTCATGTCTTTATACTGAATTACAAAGAATATTTTTTTAGCATCTCGGGGGTAGTGTTGCTAAATTAGGTTCAGTTTTTGTAACATCTTGTACTAGGTAATATTACGATTTATAAATCTGCGATATAGATCGATTTTATCGCAGTGTTTCTGCGATATTTGTTTTGGTACGTTTTGTGTAGATACGCTCGTGGCTCGCCGCGTTATTACCTAGGTAGGTATGTGAGATCGCTGTAGAACGTACTAGATAAGAGACTAACCGATAATATTACAGCTGGGAAGGAAATGTTCTACAGTGATTAAAAAAACGTGTCTCTGTTTCTCTCCATTCTTCAAAATGTTAATACGCTGCTACTGAACTTCGTTTGTTTTCTAATAACAATCCTATAACATTCCCCTATTGATCACGCTCAATATCATTTTAAAGTAATTACGTACACGTTTACAATTAGTATTTTATTAAAGAAAACCAGATTTTAGTGAAATTTTCTTGATCATGCTGAAAGTTTTTACACTATACCTTATCAGTGACGTCATGACTGCAAAGCGACTACAGCGCATAGTTTTTTTAAGAAGGATGGGTCAATGAAAACGTAATTCGGGTACACACTACAGTTACTCAATTTTCGCGTGTATCTTACACGCCACATTGAAATAACATAATGACGAGGCATAATTTATCTTTAATAATAAAAATAAAGGTTTTTGGAGTGTACGTGGGCCACCGACCTCTTAGACTCACAGTCAATCTCACCTGCACGTGGCAGATTCTGCTGCTTTTACTTACCAAATCTACCGTGAAATCATGATGGGAAGGCGGACCTTGGCATTAAGCCAGAATAACGCTAGATAGAAAGAAAAAGATGAAAATAACTAAATCATTTATTAATTTACATCATACATTTCAATCCTCTATTATTTTAATTCCAACCTAAGTAATAATATCCAATTCCTTTACATACTTAATAAATTAGGTACAAAGTAGGCTATTCCTATGTGGTAAGTCTTTCCTACGTCAGTGGCCTGGGTGCCAGTCCTGCCGTCAAGCATACTTTACAAATTGGAATTATGGCTATTTCTTTAGTAAGTACATATGTATGTATATACCTACCACGTATGCGTAGCCGATATGGCATCTTAGCATGAAAGCATACCTTGTGCCTTCTGTACATTGTAAGCCTGCAATTTTATTATGTTTCTAAATAGGTTGTTTATATTTTAATTTCCTTTGGCATTGTACTATCTATTTTATTAGAAAATTTTGTTAGGATGATTTTATTAGGCGAGATTTGTAGACTATGGTACAATAAAGTCATTATCATTTACATAGTTTCGTAATGCTCCACAACTTCATGTCGTTATTTATACAGAGAAGGAGATCCAAAGAGCCATGCAATTTGCAAACCTTCAATTAATGTACATAATATGGTATAACGAGCAGGGGTTAAATAATGTATGTATCTAACAAAAAATATTTAGCCTTTTTTTATAACATAGACCGGCAAACGAGCAAGTGGGTCACCTGATGGTAAGTGATCTCCACCGCCCATGTACGCCCATAATACTAGAAGAATCATAGGCGCGTTACCGAACTTAAAGGGAAGGGATAATTGAGGCTGCTAGAACCAGAGTGGCCTAACGTTATTAAAAAAAATGTTAATCATCTTGTAGATGATTAACATTTTTAAATTACGAAAATACAAATAGGTCAAGTCATCAAAATGCAGTTAGGCCACTCTGGTTCTAGCAGTCTCAATTAAGGGATTGAGAAGGGGAGGGGATTTGGCCCTCCGGATATTTTCACTCACCGTACGAAACGCAGCAGCAAGCCGTTAGTTTACGTCGGTTTTCTGTGAGACAGTGGTAACGACCCGTTCGAGTCGGCCCATTCATGCTGTAGACAAAACTGTCTACAGCGTGGCTTTACTACCCATATTTCTAATTAATATTAACACGTGAACGCAACAGCGAACAGCGCTGCGTTGGAGCATTGTCTCAAATTAATGTCAAAGTTCACATAACATCAGCGGAGCGCCGACTGTTGACCGGTCACACTGCACACACCTAACTGCACCGGGACGGCGAAGTGCAGCGTTTCGCAAGTATTTCTGCAATATCACATAAATAGTATTATTATAATACTTCATAATAATAATATGAATAACGAGCCTCGCTGATAATAAGTCAAGTTTGTTGCTACGCACCGAATATGTTCTTTCTACGTAAAATAAATGAATAAATCTTTTGAATACAGATCTTAACTAGCTTTTAATGTATAATCAATTTTAACTGGGAATTATAAAAAACGACATATCCGAGTCAAAGTTCCAATATTGAGAATCGGCAATATTGTAATAACATATACCTATTATATATTTTTGTATCTAATTCTGAAAATTAGCTAAAAAATTGTTCGCAACCCTACTTAAGACGACTGGTGGGGGCTGACGGTCCCTGATTGGTGGTCGTTGGGCAGATTGCACGAATAGACCGCAGCTGTGTTAGCGACCTAGTTCAGATGCCAAGGTTCTATGGCAATGTAACGTAAAAGTGTTAACAATAAATTATTATTATTATTGACAGCCTTCGTGGCGCAGCGGGCGAGTAGCCGGTTGAGTAGCCGGGATCGGGTTCGATCCCCGCACCGAGACAAATGTTTATGTGATCCATAAATATTTGTTCCGGGGTCTGGGTGTTGTGAGACCGAAAGTCTCTCGTAGTTCCTGATACCCACGACACAAGACTCGTATCTTACTGTGGGATCAGGACTATGTATATGCGACTGTTGGGTGTATTTATTTATTTATTATTCATTTATATTAATGTTCTGATTAATACCGTTTACTCAGAGATGGTGAAACATGCGTTAAATTAAATAATAAATTCACATGAGTCTCGTCTATCGAATTTGTCACAATGTAAATTAAATTATTATACAATAGTAGCCAAATGTGAGCGTGTTTCAATATCAGTAATATGAAGGAATGCGCGAATAATTGAATGCAATTTGATTACCTAGGTACTTACTATACACGGTTTAAACATGGCCTGTGATGTGATGCAAGTCACCTCACAGCGTTCACGGCCAAGGTCGCCTACTAAAACAAAACTGCGCATTTGTTTTGTGATACCTACAACGTTTTTATGTAACATGTGTATTTTTATACGTACATACCTACTTTAGTTATTTTCTTATTTATGTTATTACTGTATGCAGTAACTAAGGAATGATATCGAAGTGTTTACAATTTACGTATAGATTACCAGTTCTTCCTTAAAAATATTTATATCTGTTTTAATGTATCTTATCCACAATATAATGTTTGGATTTGATTATAAGTCATTACTAATTTCTCTATTGATATACTAATTATCATGGTTTGTCCTTTTTTTAAACATCAACGGAGCAACCGTCATTTTTTTTTCTTAGTTAGACCTATAGACTATAGGGGTGCTCGATATATATCGATATGTGTTAAAATATCGATACATTTATTCGATATATCGAATCAATGCGATATTATCGAATCATTGAAGTCGATATATAATATCGATATATTTTATCCGATATATCGAATCAATGCGATATTATCGAATCATTGAAGTCGATATATGATATCGATATATTTTAACCGATATAAGGATATCGTAGAATATTTAGGAAAAATCTATCGGATGTAGCTAAAAAAAAAAAAAACATCAAATACCAGAATAAGTATTGAATGTTGTTTTTTTTTTTTTTTTTAGCTCTTCGATATTATTTTTGTTAATCATTTTCTAATAAAGTCTTTTCCTTCCTACAATCCGATATATCGAAAATATCGATATTTTTGACCGATATATCGATACAATATTTCGATATATTATATCGGAAAAAATATCGATATTTTTTGGACACGATATATTATATCGGAAAAAATATCGATGTTTTTTGTACATGAACATCACTAATAGACTACCAACCTAGTTTATAGTCCGGAGAAGTAATGTAGGCTCCTTTTTATCTCCGAATTACGACAGAAGAGAATATATGCGAGCGAAGCCACGAGCAAAATCTAGTCTCTTATAACTAGGTATTACTAACCTATCTATTACTTATGTCATGTGTGTTTTATTTAAGTCTCATAGGTAATAAACTTATCAGACTATCATATTAGGAACTAAACTATGCGGACTTCCTCACAACTTGTTTGCCCTTCACCGTCAGTCTGATGTAATCGAATCGTGCACTTAAACCTATTTAGTTTTTATATCACTGAACTCTCGTTTGTTATTCCATCAAAATTTTCTTAAATTTTTTGTACCTTTGGAACATACTTAATTTGAACAATATGGATGATTCGACTACTACTTCTAGCCATGATAGCTGAATAAACCTTCTTGAATATTATAATCATCTAATTGATGTTCTTTGAAGTTGAGATCAAAAGTGTTACGCCTTTGGAAACTCACTAGTACACTTTATTGGAACAGCATAAACAATCTAAGAAACATCATGTCTGATCATTATTATACTTGCCTACTATTTGTGCTCCGCAGCAACCTGGAACTAATGAATTTTTTAATTAAATAAATCACTTGACATACCTATCTAAAGTTATCTATGTCTGAAAAAGTTAATATAAAATACAATTATTTCACATACCTAACCTAGGTACTCCAAGATGTTTACCTATCGGAACTGTTACATAACGCTTAGGAATTTGATTCGCCGTCAATTAAATGCAGTCATCCGTGACTATCGCGTAAAACTGAGTAACCTTGGCCGTGAGCAACGAAAGCGGTGGTATATTGTGCTATGTGCATGCCGGTTGCCGGCGCGCGGTAATATCACCCGCAACCCCCTAGGGAAGAGTACCCCATTACGCCTTATTTTCCGTATCGATTTCTGGCGCAGTTGCACTCTATTCCGTGGTATGTACGCAAGCGATGCGTGTGTTGCTATCGATTTGTGAATTCATTGAGGGAGAGAGATGATAGCCGATGGGGCTGTGTACAGAGTGGTGATTATGCCTGCTCTTCATGTAATGCGCTGGTTTGTAGGTATAAAGATGATATCTCCGTATTATCGGATTGTAGATAAAACGGCATTCCAAGGATCAGAAAACGTTTTAAGGACTTTGATATTAGTGTGATGTTTAATATTAACAGTAAGTACTGCTAGTAAATTTGTAAACTGTGAGTACTTATTAAGTACACAATAGAGAATCTTATGAGATGTAATTTTTGATCCTGGTTCTTGCTTCGGTTTTTAAGTAGTTCCTTAATCATGTTTAAATATCATCACTTACTTACTCAATACTCTTACTAAGTATATTTAATATAATAGCATCTGTATATAATACTTTTGCGGTATGAAGTGCGTCATTACGTTGAACAAAAATCATCTGTTTCCAGTTCGGCAATGGCAGAAGTGAACTACTTATTAATAGGCAGGGTTAAAAATTATCAAGTCGATTATGTTCCAATGAATTTGGCTTGTAGTTTTTACGACCGTCCGCCTGCCTGACGTCAACCTCTCTGGGAGAATACACCCAGAACCGAAACATATATGTATTTGTGAATCACACAAAGATATGTCGCGGTACGGGAATCAAATTAGCGGCCTTTTGCTTCACAGCCGGCTACTTGCCCACTACGCCACGGAAGTTGTCAACAAACAAACTAATACCAATAAATGATATTTATAAAGATTATTCTCCTCAACTGTATCAATTGGTGTATTAAAAATCTCATTTGGCGTAGTTGCACCAAAAATTGTGTTTATAATACATGTTTTATGATTCTGGTTTGTTAGTTGTATGCCATATATTTCTTAAAAAATCAACTGGCTCCATCAGAAGAAATTTAGAATTTAAGCTTCAAATGTCTTATAAATTAGGTACTTACTTCATGTCCTGTATATCTGTCCTGTCAATACGTGGGAAAAACGAAAGTTTCGCCGTGATAGATAATTTCAACACGATATCGATGTTCGATATCAAGATAAAAGGAAACCCTACGTTTGAAATGACAACACCGACTTTTCGTCTCGACATATCGTCGATGAAGTACCAATACCTCCTAACTGACAATTTTAGACCGATGATTTTCCAATTTGAAACATAAATAAATTATAGTAGAATGAAACCCATTGTAAAAGGAAGAGAATACAACAAAAGTGATAGCGATCTGAGGTCGGGAAGTGGGAAGGGGGGGGGGGGGGGCTTTTAAGGGTAAAAAACGGTTTATCTCGATTTCCGGAAAAACTACAAGTCCTATGGAAAAAAGTTAAATCGCAAAGTTGTAGGTAATAAAAAGATCTACAACTTTTGTATCCACACTCTCTTCACATAACCTCAAAATATATGTGAAAAATTCAAATAACCAAGTTTTTTGTTTTTATTTTTATCTATTATAATAAATCATTTTTTTTCACGAAATTTAGTGAAAACTTACCTTTTTGTATCCCAAATACACTGTAATTTTTTTATATTAATTTTTTTAATTTTAATAATTTTTTTTTGATTTAAAATATTTATTTTTGCACCTTATTTTGACTTAATATCGAAAAAGCAGCCTAATTTTCAAACGAAAATTCTCACGTCAAAATATGAGCTTTTTTAAAAACGTCTGTTGGTTTCTTGTTCATTGAATTCTCTACTTTCTGATGGTGTAAAAAATATATACATTACTATGGTAAATGTGCTCAGAAAATGCAAAGAAACGAACTACTAACTTCATCGACGATATACATCTATGTATAAACAATTCAAATATTTTGGATTATATTAGCATCATGTTCATTAGGAAAGGACTTGAGTAAGCGAACAGTGAATGTACTTCGGTATGCAATGTTTTTAGAACGCCCTACTTGAATGTTTCATTAGATATTATCCGTTAAGTTCGGTGGTGCTTAGGGCGACTTGGATTTTACACCGCGTCAGAGTTCCACTTCTGTCGACTTGGAATGATGATAGTGATTATGATTGATCGCCACGCTGATTTAGAAACGACGGGAACAACGCTCGTCGTATGGTTACCGGTTTAACAGCACAGTTACATTGTCATGTACAGTGTTCTCCCAAGTTAATATGCGTTTTATATGGAAATTGTTACGAATGTAATAGGAGTATTTTTAGCTTCGTTTGTCAGGGTTTCTGAAACTAGCTAATTGTGTTTATTTTAATAGGCATTTGGGATTTGACTAGTAGAGTTAAGGTGAACTCGGTAACTAAATATGTAGAATATGAATAATTTATTTAACTAGTCCGATGTTATAATGATGTAATGAACTATGATGTCCAAACTCCACATTAGGCACAGTCTGTGTCGTGGCTAGATGGATGATGGAACTCACGTGTACTATCCACATTCTATCCTGTATCCACACTCTAACATAGTTTATTTATGAGGCGGTCATCTTTGGTACTTCGCTTGACAATTGGTTGCAGAGGATGTTAAGTATTTTAGACAATCGTCAGATTAATGGCGATCGTTTGGGAGTACACGAGTGTTCTTCAGAAATATTTACATTGCAATTAGAAAGGAACATGTTTTAAGTAGCTTAAGGGTATGGAACAAAATGTAATGGGCGTTGTATCAGAAAATAGAGAGCGCCTGTGCCCGCGGCCGACCGTTTAAATGCGGACCGACAAGATTAGAAAGTAGAAACCTCCAGTCGGAGGGCATAAATGTCGTGGTGACAATTTGAACATTAAATAAAGCTTTTTGGCGCCACAAGCAGTACACAAAGTCATGATTCGGCATATTTCAATTGACGTATAAGCACGGTCGACGCATACATATATCTACATTATATTGCGTGCAAATGCAGCGGTTAATATGCTGAAGCATGCCCATAAATATTGTTTAAACCAATATTGTATTTGCCGAAACAATAATTAGGACTGTTAGGGTTTTATGTAATACTTATGTTTACATAATAACATGTAATCAAGGCCAATTATTATTTAGAATCTTAAAAAAATGTTGGTATCTCAAGGTTTGTTTCTGGTGCTGTTGAGATAAGTAGCTATTTGTTGGTTTTATCGACCTCGTAGATATGAAAATTGTTTCTTTTTAATCATCGTTTAATCTGTAACTAGGATTAGCCCCTTTATACACGACGAGATTTATCGCGTGAAGGAGGCTATCGTTTATGAGGTTACGTCATGCAATTTATAAAGGAAAATCATAGATGCGGCCTCGTAGATGACAGTTTACTGTCATTCTCGCTCGCTCGCTTATGGCGTACGAGAAATTCGGCGTATAAATTGAGCCTTAGGATAGAATGACTGCGTAAGAGTATGGGATATTTATTTCGATGTTTGGAGTTTGTACGGGTACCACAGTGCGTCCGTCGAGACTCGAGACGTTTATATAACCGGCCACGTTGCGGGCGGAGTGCCGTATGCCGTGTGCAGCGCCACGTGGTGTCTCACACTGTTATACAACGCGACGTGTTCACTGTACAGTGTACACACGATACTTAGTTTAGTGGTAGGCAGCGGCTTGGCTGTGGTAGGCAGCGGCTTGGCTTGTGGTAGGCAGCGGCTTGGCTTTGTGGTAGGCAGCGGCTTGGCTGTGCCCCTGGCATTGCCGATGTCCATGAGCGGCGGTGACCGCTTACCATCAGGCGGGCCGCTTGCTCGTCTGCCTATCAAGGCAATAAAAAAAAAAAAAAAAAAAAAAAAACTTGTTTGTAAGTGTACAATTACTTTGTTATTAAAAATGTGCAACATTTGCTATAACTCTTTAAGGATAAGGCGTCCGCGACACGTGTCGCGGGTTAGGCAATAGCAACAAGTACGCTTTTTATGAAAAATATCGCGCGTCCCGGTGCCCCGTCTTGGACGCAAACCTAATAACTTACCTATAATAGCATTCACATATCATCGTATGTCGTGGTCTCTTGTATCGGTTGCGCACCTCGAAAACACGTTTGTCAACACGCACGTGGCACTTCGGTTCCTCGACATACCTACTCAAAAATTTTACAATAGTCGGTATTTCGACTCGAATATGACGCAGTTATATTTTAAATTATCAAGGTGAAATGTGGGTAGTGACATGTGTTATGGTCGGTATATGAATGAGTCACTGTTTTCACATCGCCGTACCTTCCTTACCGCGCACATATGGATACTTTGTCTCCATGCAAAGTTGAACGTGTTTACAAACATGGCGCTAATGCTAACAATATTTCGAAACATAAATTTGTACATTAATTTAGGACAATTTTGCGTATAAACAGGAAGTGTGTCGAAACTGGTGACTGTGTGCGTCGCGGCGGCGCGGCGTGGGTGTGCCCGCGTGATTCATGTGGTTTAATAGTTTTTGCGCATTTGACCGATGTTTTGTCTATTGCTACGGCTCCTTTGCTTAGGTCATCGCGTATTATGTAAGTTTCGTTTCGTCCATTATGGTGGTATTCCGCGTCAATGACCTTGGCGGTTCGAGTGTTGCTCACTGCTGGTCATCATACAAAAGTCACCCTAGTATCGCGCAGTCGAGTGTTTTTAATGATATAAAATGTAATTATTTTTTTTTGTACTGTGTACTTTGAAAATTTAACAGGACTCATTTTTAGGGTTCTTTCCTTTCTCTCTCTCTTCTCTTTCTCTTTCGGAACCCTTATAAATTCGTCATGTCCATCTTACCGTCCGTATATCGCAGCCATTTTACTTGGAGACTATTATTATTAGCAATATACACATGAATGAAATGAACAAAAATGGTCTAGTTCTTCATACATGAAACTGAGGGATGAAATTTTCATTCCATTGCACATTATTAGATAGGCATGGGGTAGGCATCATTTGTAGGCCCTTATAAAATAAAAAAGAGGTTGCTAAATGGTTTTTTTATGGAAGTCATTAGTTATTATTTTATGAGATGTGTGTCCAAATTCGTGGATATGTGCTCCCCTCTGCTTTTAAACTACGGAGTGGAAGAATTGGAAAAAATCCAGTTAGTATCACCTAAACGGTATTTCCGATAAAAAAAATATATAAAATCTGTTGACATTATGAAGGTATATTAAATATTTCACATTTTAAAATATTGTTATAAGCCTATCATTTGAAAGGGTTATTCGGGGATGCCCAGCAACTGCATGTCATTTTAACCGATTTCATTAGGATTGTCTTACAGCTTTAAGTATGACGTATCCTACGCAAACACAATTAATAATGCAAAATATATATAGTAATCCACACAACGCGACGACGCGACGTGTAAAAACACAAGTTAAACGCAAATAGTAAATACTTGTACGCTTTGAAATACGTTCATAAAATAGTACAACTAGGTAGTAGGTACGTAGTCACCTATTCCGCGTTAGCTGGTCACGTACGAATCTCAATCTTGAATAAGTTAAACGGTTTCCTGAATGCCATGTTTTTATCTTAATTATTTTAATCTTTTGGTAGCAGTCAGTAGATAACGCTCGTTCCAATTACAGCGCGTTACGTCCCTAGATGGATTATCTCGAATTACTACAGAATTAGACTTGATCCTGCTTACGTATAATCTACTCAGCCGAATTCGGTACAAGATTGCCGGTTTTACACATAGTGGATACTATACCTTTGATTATTATCGACAATGCGTTTGCTCGTCAGTTTTTACGCCAAGAGACGTTGCATACTCGCGCTGTGGGCGTGCGTGCACGCTGGGTGCGCCCATGTGGGTCGTTGAACCGGCTTTGTTTGCCAACTCAGCGTGTCTACTCGCGTCGAAATGATATTATTCGATGTATGTCGTCACATTTTTAAACGATAAAGCTTCAGCTTGTTCCGGGATCGCGGTAGATGGGTTTCAAACTTTAGACACATTTAGTTTAGTCGCAGTTCCAAGCGCTTGAATCCCGGTTGATTCGGAAGTTGCCGATTTTAAATTATGTACTTCAATTTATATCGGCTCATGCCAATATCCCCGAATGAGAAGACAGAGGTGCGGTTAGGTTTCGGTACGCCGAGCTCATTGTTCTAATGACAGCCTATTCAGGCTGATTAACCAGTAAGGTTCTTTCTTTCTTTTTTATTTATGGCTTTCGCAGTATTATGCATTTAGCCAGTGTCAAGTATAAATTATTATCAAGTTCTTTTTACAAGAACGATGAAACACGGGTGCGGTCGATTTCAAGGTCTTGTCGGAGTTTTGGTGTTAACTCCTTTCAGTACGATTCTTAATTCACTTATTTCAATGATTCCATACACTATTCATCACCGTTAATGTTTATTGAACAAATCCACACCACTTATATACAACAAACACAACTCTAAACTATTTTATGAAATAAATTAAAATAAGCGATGAACTGCACTGTCAGAATTCCCGCCAAAACTCAACCAGTAAGGTTGGTTGCAAATCCCAGGTCGGGAAAACAAGAGTGTTTGTTTTTTTGATAAAGAAAAAATATATACACGAGTTTTCTAAAGAGTATTTATTGCGTTGTCCGCAGGCGTGGGCCGCTGCAGCAGCCAGTCGGGCAGCGAGCGCGAGCAGGAGGAGACACATCGCGGCAACGAGACGTCCGCGCCTGTACCAATCCCCGACAGTGAAGACCTGCAGCGGCGCAAGGAGGAGGCGCGCAGGAAGCGCCGCAGGAAGAAGCGCTCCGGGAGCTCCGTTGTTACGTCATGTTTCCAAGGTATAGTTATTATTTATGATAGCACAAGATGCCAAAAGAGCAAGTGGGTCATCCTGATGGTAAGTGATCTACACAGCTCATGAATATCCACAATACCTGAAGAATTATGGACGCGTTGCTGTTCTTAAAAATGCTTACGGGATTGGGTGGGGGAAGGGAATTTGAACCTACGGATATCTCATTCACCGTAGAAAAAGGTAATAGCAAGGTGTAAGATTCCAGTCGAGCCGGCCACTCTTACTGTAGACAAAACTGTCTCCGAGTGGCTCTAGTAATATGTTTACTATATACTACTAACTTACATTATAATATCATTGTGCCATTATTTTAAAATACATAATATTTTTGTATATCGTAAAAGTTGACACTTATGAATCTATACTAATCAATTTGACGTCAACTCTTTTCAAAAATTATGTTTAGGCGGTATATGTTTGAAGGGAAGACGTAGGCTTGTGGTAGGATTGTTCAAATCTTGATTGATTTGTTTTTATATTACTAGCTTCCCGCGCAGTTTCACTCGCGTGCATATAACTGCTTCTCTGCAGTGGATCGTATGATATATAGCTATGAACCGTCGTCTCCACTAAACAAATATATTATTATGTATGTACATACGAGTATAATAAAAATATTAATTCAATGCATAAAATGTTAAACCTACATAACTTACCAAAACCCAATGTAAAGCATGTCATGATTTTGATTTAGTCACAATTAACTTACTGTGATATAATCGAGTACCTGTATATTATTATCCGATATTTTATTATTTGGAAACTTACTTTTGTGCTTTCCCACAAGTAATAAGGTTTATTTCGATTGCCCACAGATCTGTACAAGCTTACGGGGGAAGTGCTTGGCGAGGGCGCATACGCCTCGGTTCAGACGTGCGTTAACATATACACGGGCCACGAGTTCGCTGTGAAGATCATCGACAAAGTGCCGGGGCACGCCCGCGCCAGGGTGTTCCGCGAGGTGGAGACCTTCCACTACTGCCAGGGACACCCGAACATAATCCAGCTCATTGAGTTCTTTGAGGACACGGACAAGTTTTATCTTGTCTTCGAGAAGGTGAGCACCTTTTTTTTTACTAGCCCTGTATTATATACGTCCCACTGCTGCGCACGGGCCTCCTCTACTGAATGAGAGAGATTAGGCCTTAGTCGACCAAGCTGGCCTAATGCGTGTTGGCAGACTCCACATACCTTCGAAAAATCTTATTGAGTTCTCAGGTATGCAGGTTTCCTCACGATGTTTTCCTTCGCCGTTAAAGCAAGCTATAATTAACAATTAATATACACTTAACTTAGAAAAGTCAGTGGTGTATGCTCTTGGGGCTGATTTCGAACCTGCGACATTCGTCTCGACAGTCCATACCACTCCCCGCTGAGCTATCGCTGCTTTTTGCACCTGATGAGTTTTAATGAATTTGTGTGTAGAGACGTATTTTCCTTAGGTTCAATGGTCACTGAAACTAATAGCAGTCGCGGCTAAGAGCCGTCTAATTTGGTGCGCTTTGGAGTTCACGCGTAGAAAACTATAAACAGAAATATGTAAATAGATCTAATATGATGTAGAAATAATACATGCGTAGGCTTAAAAGTAAATATTGTTTCTATTTTGTTCAGTTTATGCGTTCTTGTTTGATAAGATTCTTTGTTTTGCCGCAATTTGCTAACTGTATCGACACAGTACACTTATATGATCGGTTTATAGATTACGACAAGTTAGGCACAAGGTTATTATGTTTACATCGATGTTAATCAAAAGTTTTTAGAAATAAATGATATTTAGATAGATCTCATTTAAAAGCACAGGGAATTTCATTAGTCAACCATGTAACATCGTAGAAGTATGAATTACATCTCCATATTGCTATTGTTACCAGACCTAAGAATTTTTAGGAATTTGTCAGGAATCCAGTCGGATTTTTGTAACATGAACAATTGGAATGGAAAGTTACTACTACTACTTAGTTACTACTCTCTACATTGGGAAAACAACAAACAATATTTCGGGTATACTATACTTTGGTATAGCGACTGGAAAAATAACTTTGTTTTTACAGTATTTTGAGAGCTACAAACTATTTTTGCGGTCGCCTTATTGACTGACTTAAAAAGGATGAAATTCTCAATTCTCGACGTAGAAAGAAATTACCCGATGGATAACAGCACACTTGTTGTCGCGATTGTGTCATTGTATTGTTACATGCCATAGCTGCACCTATCACTATAAATTTAAAAATAAAATAAGTTTTAACAAAACTTTGAAACCAATTGCAATTCTATTTGACCGGCAGCGACACAGGCATCGACTCCAAAGAGACCTGTTGAAACTGTTATTTCTTGCCTTTCAGTTTTATTTTTTGAAGTTGATTTTTGAGCTTTGTTTAAACATTTTTAGGTTTTTTGCTTATTTAAAACTGTGAATGTTTATTTTGGCTACGGAATTCTTTCTTGTGCATTATTAGACACGCACTTTCCCGTTTATTTTTTTGTAGAAATCAAGCATTTAGTCAAGACTTTTAATTTTTTCATCTGGTTAACCTTACCCCCATATTAATTTATCAGTACGTTCAATTATATTTACGTGACTAGGCACACCAGCAAGTACAGCTAATGTACAATATTAAAGCAATAAATAATGTTAAATAGCTTCTGAGCACACGGCCGATGTCGGTGAACCTGTAAATTATGACGCATGCTCGAGGAATTTTCATTTTTCACAATCATTACTCATACTTTCATGCATTGTATGTATGTTAATTGTATTTTAAGCGGCTGATGAAATGGTGGTACAAGTTTTTATAAAATATTGCAAACATGTGACTGAATTCATACTGCAACTGTTCCAATATCTCATTGAGATAGTGTGACTCAAAAGTTGTTAGTACCTAGATATTGTTATTACGAATGAAACATTATAAATAAAGACTTTAACAATTAGAGAATTAGAAACAATTTATCTAATGTATTTATTTAGTTTTTCGATGTGAGAAATAGGCCGTCGTACAACTCTAGGGAATTTAGTCATTAACTTCCCATGCTGGGTCAGACTGTAAATAGATCGCTTTAGCGACTTGTCTACTGACGCAATTTGCAGACACCATCTCATAAAGAACTGTGCACTTGCCAATAATAAGATGTTTTAAACATGGCCAGGAATGTGTCTACACTACAAAATACAATTAATATTAACACGTATTTTTCTTGGTCCCACATAAAAACTTGGGTTAAATACAGTAAATAAATAGGGTGATGTTATCAGTCGCAACTGCCATACTAGCTTGCAAAGTGGCTTGGTGACTTTCACCACGATGTAATGAATTTGAAAAAGGAGATATGTTGCAACTCACCAGTGATTTTTATGTATGACATAGGCACGAATAAATAAATACTGCGCAGATATGAGGAAACAGGTCGAGTACATTTATTATGAATATAAGTAGAACAACTTAATCTGACAGACGACAGACTGGTTTATTTTCTTGTCAATAGTGTTTTTATACATAATCATATTCATTATATAAGAATCACGTTTAGCCCTGACCTTATAAAACAAGTCACGTGCCAAAATTCAACCGGCATTTTGCTCTTTATAAATGTAAAAGACTACGCGCGCTTATTTAACTTGAATCGACTATGTGACATTTACTTACCTACCCATAATAATTATTGTTAAAATATCGATGCCCATAATAGGTATATATTATGTTATTTTGGAATGTAGAAATAATTTTAATGTAATTAATTATTTACGGATTAATGTCGATTGCCCATCGCCGCCAAAACATTTGCATCACTCAAACTGTGAATAATAATTACCGAATATAACAAATTGCATTGATAATGCCCCTCTTCGAGATTATAATTTAAATATATCACGATTTACCAAAAATACTGAGACATTCATATCACAGACCAACCGTCATATCACAGAGCAACAGTCAAGGTGCTATGGTTATAGGTATCAAGTTGTTTGTAAACACTAAGCTAATAAGGTAAATGTTAATCATAAACCACAAAGACATTCATCAACGACCCACAAACACTGTATTGTTTTCAGCTGATTAGACAATAATAAGGAAACATTATATGCACAACGATTTATTAATAACATTATGTTTTTTTTATTAACATATCTGTTTGACTCATTTATGTATAGGGGACACTATATCTTTACATTTTTGTAAAATGTTTTGATTAAAATTGCTATTAAGTAGGGAGTACACACTGTAAATATTTTATCCTAAAAACTGGGACATTATTATTTATCGATACATATTAATTCCATTACAACACGCCTCAATTTCAGCAGCGATGAGCAATTATTGTAATAAATATAAACGTAATTACCTATTTATTGCTTTTACATGATATTTATATTAATCGTGATATTTTTCCGATGTGACAAGAAAGATATTGTGATAAAATCACGAGCCGCTTGATAATCATTACAGTTTATAGACACTATGTAAATAACTTTTTCCGATGTATCAACATTGTCAGGCATATTGAGTCACGTTGTAATATCGGGTTGTAAACTCAAGCCAGGTTAGTGCTCTGATGATTATATAGTTAATTGTTTTTATCGGTGATCCATTCCCGTC
This sequence comes from Amorpha juglandis, assembly GCA_949126905.1. Classification (NCBI taxonomy): domain Eukaryota; kingdom Metazoa; phylum Arthropoda; class Insecta; order Lepidoptera; family Sphingidae; genus Amorpha; species Amorpha juglandis. Next base: position 10,124,803 of record OX421365.1, read on the forward strand.
TGCACCTACATAATGTAGCGTGATAAACTCATGAACTGTTTTTGTTTCGGGCCTGCATGCAGTTAACTGATGTCCGTGAGTTATTCCTGTCTGTGACAATGTTTTCTGATCAATTGTGTATCGCGTAGCAGTAATTTACAGTTTCGTTTTTTAGATATCGTTACGCTTGCCAAATCTCGAATACGCAATTTCAATTTCAGTGTATCGGGAATTTGTTCTTTATGTGCCAATGAATCATCTGGTGTAAAAAAACGCAATTGTATACCTGCTAAAAGTAAGATCATTGCTTGCGAGCAATCATTAGCATTAAGAAAAATCATTCAATTGAAAGTTAATAATAGACTGCCTCGTTGGCGCAGTTCTAAGGTGTACGCGGTATGAATGCCGAGGTCTCGGGTTCGATCCCTGCGTTTGGTAAAAGCGATATTGGGATTTTCTATCACGAAATGCTCAGTATCTGCCCGGGGTCCGGAATTGTGACCGGTAGGGCGATAGGCTAGCCCTCTATCATATAATTTAACGAAAATATGCTCGGGGAAATGTGGATGTACTGGTTACACCTCTTCTTACCTCATGGGGATTACAGGCGTAAGTGCGTATGAAAGTTAGCAACGTTTATAAATTACCTTAACTTAAATGCGATTGACTGCCCTTAAACATTTAGAATCGTGCAAAGTGCATTAAGTTTACGTCCTATACAGGGTTATTTTTAAAACACCAGCAACCTCGCAGGGGTAGATTCCTAAGGTTATAAGCTACTACTTTTGTTCTACGACATTTGATAATTTGTTAGATTTTATTTTCATACAAAAATAAGTATTCATTTAATTTCCGTCTTGATTGTTACAACGCGCATCGCAGATTAGGTAAACAAATACGCGAAGCGTGGGGAACCAGGCTAGCTCCTTTGAAGGTCAACGCGCCGCTCAGCTGAGCGGCGCCTTTGAGTCGCGCGCGCACGCCGCGCCGCGCCGCATACTACGAAGAAAAATACGACACAACAAAAACTTGTAAAATCATTTTTTTTTAAATATATTGAGTTATATCCAAACTCGTAGAACAAAAGTTGTTCCGTATGGGGACAGCTATCTACCCCTGCGAGGTTGCTGGTGTTTTAAAAATAACCCTGTATATTCTCGTTTTAAGGACAGACATAACAGACACCTGGATTGCACCAGTCTGTCCTATGCCTTAGTCTTATCCTTTCTAATAATACTTGGACGTTCTTATCGTTGGCAAACTGTCACAAGATAACGTCTTGTAGACAAAACCACGTGCCTATGCGAGAATGGCGTGCGGGAGTCAGCAATCAACAGAATTTACGATGAACAGTTAAGAAAGTAACGCGTACATTTGCGTACGAGAATAAGTTTAGGTACATCCATGTTACCTGACGTCCACATTTAGGCGTATATTTTCGTCCAGAGCAGCCCCGATGCCCGCCAAAAGTCCCAGCTGACTTTGGAAACCACCGCGCTGCACCGCTTCGGTAATTGCTCGATAAAATTTATTTTGTGCTTATTTTTGCGTAACATCAACATTTGACGTATATGTTGCGTAAATTTATGACGTGGAATGGTAAAAGAAAATTCGAGAAGGATATTTTCGGGTATTACATGGTCTGTAGTCAACCAACTCACTAATTAATATTTGCCGTGAAAGTAAAAATAAATATGATGATAACGATATAATTATTATTATAATAATGGACCACTGCGAATTTAAATAAAATGTATAATAAACTGTGTCGTATAACACAAGTTTCCTCAGTAGACATACATTGTTTAATAATGTTAAATTATCTTTGTCCACAGATCAACGGCGGTCAGCTTCTGTCGCGCATACAGGAGCACCATTACTTCTCAGAGCCGCAAGCGGCTGAGATCGTGCGCGAGATCGCCAACGCCTTGCACTTCCTGCACGGCAAGGGCGTGGCTCACCGCGATCTTAAGCCGGAGAACATCCTGTGCGTCCACCGCGACAGGCTCTGCCCGGTCAAGATATGCGACTTCGATCTGGGCAGTGGGATCAGTTTCACTTCTAGCCTCGCCAGTCCGCTCGCCACGCCGCAGCTTATGACACCGGTAAGTGATTATCTACGATATATTGTATTGGTAAGCATAACGATGCAGGTAATGCCAAATATTTATTGGTCCGTGACACAATAACGCATTGAATTTCGCAACCTAATTGACAATGAACTGAGGTGTTATGTAAAATGGACGCATGTGACGCCATTTTGTAAATAAACAAAGATGGAATCATGGAACACAGTGACGAATGTCTGTAACTCAGTACGTGTTAATTATTATGGTGTAACACGATGCTATGTATTCTCACAGACGGTTTGTTTTCACAACTTGATCACTGTTCCAATGAAGTTATTCGATATCATTGTTGTTGCATTTCTTGATGTCGTTAGATTCCTTTTTAAACTAATATTAAATCAATTAATAAACAACTACAATATTTACACATAACTTACAATAAGTTCTTCTTTAAAGTAGTCCAGCCTCTGAATTAAGTATTATCTATGCATATAATAGTGTAGTGCCTAATATTATTATTTATAATGTCAAAGTATACTACTCTACATGAAGTGGCGGATTCTGGCATTAGGCTGGGATAACTAAATGTACCTATATATTATATCGACAATAAGTTGTCATATTAATTAAAAAAGGAATTGCCAAAACACCAACAATACAAACAATACACCGGATTCAGTCTCACGCGGTTGTAAAGAATAATCAAATTAATTTCAATATATACCTACGTACCTATTATACCTTCGAACCATTTCGCATACGAATTAGTAATTAAATTCTATAAGTAAATGAATAATAAACAAGCTCAAAAAATAAAAAAATGATGTTACACTTAAAGAACAATTATTTTATAGTAAAAGCCTTGATGCAAAAACACATTTTGCCGATAACAATAGCATTGTTGGTGATGTGTGTCGAATTATCACATCTGCCAGTCACCTTCAGTATAAAACAATGCGTTTCCAATTACTATCAACATTATATGTATGACTAATGATCTATAATATAGCGCCTCTGGTAGAGTTAGATTAGGGACATTCTTTCATTCAACTTTATTCTTCGCCAAATATGATGTTTATTTAATTGTTGTTTGCTGTATGTATAGATATTATTTGCTCCTTAAAAAGTAATTTATAAAACTGTTGATGCTTGATATCATTTTTATTTATTGTTCATGCAACAGTCAATAACAATCTACATATATGGGTGTCGTAAATTTTCGTTTTCGTAACTTCACGTGGAAACCTCATGTCGATAAGATATCACATGCATTAGTTATTAAATGATTATTGAGTAGATAGGACCTTATATGTTTTAGCAGAGTGGAGGCTGATGTCGAACGTGATGTCGGAGTAATTATTATTAATAATTTTAGTGGCGCGAATTATTTATAGATTAATATTTGGTACTGGCTGCTACTGTCCTCGCCATTGGTTCTTTGTTTTATTCAGAAGGCTTGAGTGTATTTTTCGATGTAATATGGTTCACTCGATATTGAAAATAATACATAATGTTTTTGTCAAGTTTCGAATTAAAATAAAAAAAGGTAAAGATTTTTAATGTTCGGAAATAATTCAATAAATTATACTTTAAAATGGAGACAAATACAGATGTTTTAATAAAATGCGTATTTTCCGAGACAAGGACGCCATTCGTTCTATAAAACAATAATTAATTCTATGTGGAGAAGTCCTCGTCAACACGTTTGGTTAGTTGGGTGGTCGATTAATGGGCATTAAACACGATATTACTGTTCGGTTAAGGTAAAATTGTAGCTAGAAATAAGCCAGGCAGACGGGTTGCAAACGAAACTATCCTCGACGAGGTAGACCGGGTTTGAGTAAATAGGTTACCTATAAATAAAATAAATAATAAGTAATACACCCAACAGTCACACACATAGTCCTGACCCCACAGTAAGATAGGAGTCTTGTGTCGTGCGTATCAGGAACTACGAAAGCCCTTCGGTCTCACAACACCCAAACCCCGAAAGAAATATTTGTGGATCACCCAAACATTTGTCTCGGTGCGGAGATCGAACCCTTGGCCTGTCGTTTCACAGCCGGCTACTCGCCCGCTGCGCCACGGAGGCTGTAATTTTATAATTTGTGTTGTTAACAGGTGGGCAGCGCAGAGTTCATGGCACCCGAGGTGGTGTCTCTATTCGCGGGTTCAGCGGCGGCGCACTACGACAAGCGCTGCGACTTGTGGTCGCTCGGCGTCATCGCATATATCCTTCTGTGCGGATATCCGCCGTTCCGCGCGGACTGCGGAGCGGACTGCGGATGGGAGCGCGGGGAGAACTGTCGCGCTTGTCAGGACCTACTCTTCAATTCTATACAAGTGAGTTTTGTACCGTGTTCTTAATTATTGTTTTTTTTTTATAGCATAGGCCGACAAACGAGCAAGTAGGTTGCCTGATGGTAAGTGATCTCCACCACCCATGTACGCCCACAATACCAGAAGAATCACGGGCGCGTTGCCGACCTTAAAGGAAAGGGATAATTAGGGAAAGAAATTTGGGAAAGGGAGGGGGATTTAGGCCTCCGGATATCTCACTCACCATATGAAATGCAGTAGCAAGCCCTACGTAAGTAGGGCTTGCTACTGCTACTACTGCTACGTACTTTACGTCGGTATTCTGTGAGACAGTGGTAACGACCCGGTCGAGCCGGCCCATTCATGCTGTAGACAAAACTATCTACAGCGTGGCTCTACCACTCGAATGTAATTGTATGGAAACGTGGACATAAATTATATAAAGATTGGACAGTAACATAATTTAGTGGATGACGGGTTCCCATCGATATCATTATTTACTTATACACCAAAACATTGCGCTAATTCATTAATTAGCTCGGTATTTGTTTTTATTAGCCTGTACAACAAACTGAACCGGTCGCCCGCCTGATGGTAAGCGCTACGCTTGCCCATAAGCAGACAAGATACGGTTATTTACACAATTACAACGCACTTCACTGTACTGGACTGCGCTTGGCACCCTGTAACAGAAGTTGTTAAGTCTAATGTACAATAATTTCACTGGAACAAATGTCCTTCAATTTGAAACAAAACCGTACTTACACTCTACTGATTGGCGGTAGAAATAGATAAAGCAGTGGTGCCAACCTAGACGGGGCCTATATTCGAGGGGCCTACCACTTAGTACATTTATTGGCATAATGCGTGTCGGCTGCTATTATTTTCTGATAATTTGTAGACATTACGTGGTTATGTAAAAAGCATTCCTCGTGTAATCTTTATGATCTCTTATCAATATATCTACACGTATTATTTATCTGAAGCGGCAAGTGAACAAGTAGTCTTAAGTAGTCTATTAGGTACCGATACTGTTATATATTTAAATGTAAACCCTACACAATACACGCCCGTATGATGTAATCGGTCCTATTTCCAGACAATCCAATTACTGTCTGTCTGGAAGTAATTGGATAAAATAACTCACTGTTTCAAACTCAATAATGTTTTGTTTGTAATTACATGATTAATTGTATTATAATTAGTATAATATTCTAAAGACAATCATCGTGCTTATAGATTTTTATGGTCCTTTAAACGAGATAATTTCACTTTTTATAATAGACAATATATGTGTCCATGCTTAACGCGACTAGAATTGCTACGATTAAAATAATTCACCGATCATTAACCGTGACACACTTATCGACCGACAACTGAACAAAATATAAATCGTTGGGTTTTCGTTGTGTCCAGGAGGGGCGGTACTCGTTCCCCGAGGAGGAATGGTCGGACATATCGTGCGAGGCGAAGGAGCTGATCCGCCAGCTGCTGGTGCGCGAGGCGTCGCACCGGCTGAGCGCCGAGCGCGTGCTGCAGCACCCGTGGCTGCGACGCGCCGACTCGCGCGCCATACACCCCAATCTGCACACGCCTCTTAATATTAAACGGTATGTATACCCTACAATCTAACTGCTTACTAAGGCCTAACCCCTCTCATTCAGTAGAGGAAACCCGTGCCCAGCAGTGGGACATGTATAATACAGTGCTAGTAAATAAATATCCAAAAATACATTTGACGGAATTGATTTTTTATTTGACAGCCTCCGTGGCGCAGCGGAAGAGTAGCTAGCTGTGAAGCGAGAGGCCGCGGGTTCGATCCCCGCACCGAGACAAACATTTGTGTGATCCCCAACTATTTGTTTCGGGGTCTGGGTGGTGTGAGACCAAAAGTCTCTCTTAGTTTCTGATACCCGTGATGACACAAGACTCGGTATCTTACTGTGGGGCCAGGACTATTTGTGTGACTGTTGGGTGTATAATAAAAAAAAAAACTCAACTATAACCTACATTCAGTACGGTCGTTTTGTTATACTAGCCTGAACGACGAAATCCAAAATTATTCAAAATTTATAATCGAATGAATTTTATAATTCGTCTCTAAATAAATAACTTAGAAGCCATTAAAATATGGTAGGTGTAATTATTGTCAAATGAATAAAAAGTATGTCCGACGCGGTTTGTAACGTTACCTGCCACAATGGTCATTCCGCGGTGCAGGCGGGCGAATGAGATAATAACATGGTCGGTCCGCAGTGACGCACACACATTTGCTCATATCTATAACTAAAATATTATTGCGACCTCATTTTTGAACCCATTCTGATTCTGTTTACACACTAGGGTTTCCGTTTTGTATTATTTTGTGTTGTGCGTATAAAATAGCACACTTATTCAAGCACAAGTAACAATCCTGTTATTCAGTTATTAGTATGTAATACTTATGGCGTTGTTTGTTTGTTCGACAGCAACATGTCCGCGCGCAACCTGTCCAACTTCGCGGAGTCTGCGATGGCCGTGAACCGGGTGATCCAGCAGCACTTCTCGATGAACTACTCGTACATGCAGCGTCCGGCGGCGGTGCGCTGCAGCAAGTCGTGCTACCCGAGCCCCGGCGCGGCCGAGCTGCTCGAGGCGGAGGAGTTCGCGCCGCTGGGCCTGTCGCCGCCCGCCGAGTCGCAGCTGCTGCGCCGCCGCCTGCAGGACAAGCCGCTGCCGGTGCATTAGAACCCGACCGCCGCACACATTCCACCGAGCGACGCGCTCCCAGTGAGGCTCCCGATCGATCCTTTAAACATATATTTTTATTAATAAATAAAAACGACTGAGTAGTTTTTATCGATATGCGGCGGCCCGGCGGAGGCGAGCGCGTCCGTCGAGATCGATCGGTCGCGTCTCGCGTCCGGTGTGCCGCTTGTTTATTTTTGGATTTATGAAATCCGCGATATGATGAAGTTGAGCTTGTGTACTCGTGTAGTCGCCTTTCGTTCGTGGCCTATCCCTTGCAATAAATAGAAATTGTGTAATTTTTCGATGGCGTTTTCGGATACTAGTCTGTTTATGTGATTGTTTTGCATTTTACCGACAATGGATAAACCGCATCTCACTAATTAAGAATGAGTGAAATAAATGTTTTATATGAAATGATAAGGGCGATATGTGACATTTTATCTGAGGGTGCAAGTGTAGTGTAGTGGATGTATTTCGATCATTACGATTACGATGTAATTATATAATATAAAATCCCTAATAAATTTAAGAGTATAAATTCGCTTCATAACGTTAGGAGAGAGGAAGCACTTGTAAGCTGATTGTAAATGTCATATATGAACTGAGTCGGTAGATACCGTTAAGTGTTGCATGGGGTTCCATGGAGCTGCCATACCATTGTGATCAGTTTGAATACTTTTATATTGCTGAAAGAATGAAGTGTTGAGATAATGTTAAGTGTAGACCTGCTAGACTATAATCCTGCGTAGATCGTTGATTGGAGAAAGAATCGCGTAGTACAATCAGTTTGGCGTTATTGTTTACATCTACATAAATTTTATATTTTTCAGATTATATTATTATGTTTTGTAATTATAACTGAGTGGCTTTATCCAATCAATTCTAAACATTACTTACGCAGTACCTACTTTGTTAAAAATTGTTTTCGACTAAATCTTTGATTTGAAATGTCATTTGAAATACAGATGTTTGAATTTTTAAGGCGACTTTTATTTCCAATTCATATAAAAAATTGCGGAATTAAATTATTACAATAAGTTTATATAAAATGGAGGTGAAAATGTCACCCTCTGGTGGCGAGGCATAGGTTCTAAGATACGGGCGCGGTGGTTAGGAGTATCTGGCTCTTGAGCAAAGGATCAATTGAAAGCCAGTGAAGATGTTGGTTGAGGTTCTTTGGTATCAACCCATTAGCAGAAACTTCTATCGGCATAATGATTGTCGAGTAATTGTGGACTATTTTAACTGTTACGTTTATTTTAATGCTCACTCCTATGTACGATTATGTATTATGAAGGACCGGAATAATCTACTTTTTCATTTTAATTTTTGTCGCGTGAGACACAATTTAGGTACTATAGGGTTCTATCAAGTTCTAGTTGAAAACTAGCGTTGGGCTCATGTTGGCTGATACCTTTAAGTATGTGATGAATTAGAACCTTTTCGGCAGCCTCACGAAACATATGGAGCCTGCCGTTTTAGTAATCTTTTATGTGCATTGTACATTGTACATTTTTTTTCCTATTTTTTGTATCAGTGGCGCTTTGACTTAGAAATAAAGGACACCGCGTCTCATTTATCAAAAGTGTGGCACCCATAGTGTGCCAGCTGTACATACTGTACATATGTACTGTACACACTGCACCACTAGCCGCCTTTATGCGACACGGCCGCCGTGTGTAATGTTCACTATGCATTAATATTACTTTAAAAAATTATAATAATGCCGACTTGTATTGTGGAAAAAAATTAACCATCATATTCGGAACACAAAACCTCAACTACACGTACGTATTGCCAAAAATACGGGAAATTTTCTTTGAAAGTGTGTGTATTCCGTTGTGTATAAGAATTATGGTCCAAACATTATTGGTGTTGCAACAATTATCGGCTGGCGTGTTACTTACCATTAGACGAGCAACTTTCTCGTTTCGTCATTCAAGCTAATATAACTAAAAGACCGTATTGAGTGTAGGTTAGGCTGCGGTTAGACGACGCGAAAAATTTCGTGCGGCCGCCGCGCGGCGGCTGCACGAAATTTTTCAGTCATAGCAAATGTATGTCTTATTAACTACTAGGACTTAACGTTGAAATTCTTTATGAGTAACTAACCGCGCGGCGGCCGCGCGGTCGCGTTTACACGATCGCGCAGTCGCCGCGTGGTTGGAGCGTTGCGAAGAATTAAACATTATGGCTTAGTCAATAGAGTTTACATTAGTTTTTCGAGTGGTTCGAGCGAGGCGCCCGCGCGGCCGCCGCGCGGCCGCAACGCGGTGGGATTCCTTGTCATATAAACGCGCCCTAACGATATGAAACTCTTCAATGAATAAACTAAGAATAAAAAAAAATAAAAAACCACCGAATTGAGAAACTTCTCCTTTTTGAAACCAAAACATATAACTCATTTTCAGAAACTCATTGATAAGTAAGGAATAACATTAATTTCTAGAGGATTTCTTTATGTAGGAATTTCTTTTTGGATTCGGCAAAATTTCCGTTGCTCGGCATCGGCATCAGTATCGGCTTTTTGATTGGTATTGGTAGCCACGCTGTAAATGGGTTTTTCTAGAGCTTGACAGGACCGTCTCGCCTGATTGTCTCGATCTGAGATATCCGGAGGCTCAAAATCCCTCCCCTTTCAAGTCCATTAATTATGTCTTACCTTTAAGGTTGGCAACGCGTTCCTGATTCTTCGGGTATTGTTTTTTGTGTAGTTTAATATTTATGTATGCGTCTGAAGGACTTGTATCCATGGACAAGAATAAATAAAAAAATAACAAAATCTTCGGGTACCTAATATATTAATTAATAAAAAAAAACATTTATCTGGTATCCCTCAACTTTCGCACACAAAGATAAAAAACCTGCTTCACTTTCGATATTAGTAGAGCGGATTTTTAAATCCCTGTTCTTTAAAGTCATTAAATAAGTAATCAATGCTCAGTTGGCGTTTCTTTGGCTATGACATGGTGCCCTTCTGACGAAGTTATCACCTATGGAATCCCTGAGGGAATCTGCAAGTAGATCGCTAGCTTTCTGGACGGCTGGAGAAATAACCTAGGGCCCCGGGTTTGTTAGCCTGCGTAAACAGACCACCTGATTTTTTATCGAAATTGGATTTTTTTTTACAAATGAAATAGTAAAAGAAAAGATGAAAAAAAATAAAAAAATACGGGTTGCACTCCGGGAGTGCCGACAGAAGTGAAAACTTACTAAACAACATGCGAGAATACAAAATTATGGCAACATGTCCACTCGACATTATAAAAGTACAGTCTACTCTCTTCGCGTTTATGCGAGCCTGGTACTTGTTACGGCAACATGTTCCAAATAAGAAACCTAAAAAGATTTTCTTTGTCCAAATCGTCATTTGTTTATTAATTACGGCTACTCGCCATGAAAAATGGACGTTCTACTCTTCGCGTTTATGCGAATCTGGTACTTTTTTCCAAATTATAAAATAAGTAAAATATCGTCATTTTATTATCAATATCAAAAACCAAAATTACGGTAACATGTCTATTCGTCATAAAAAAAAACGAACACAGTCCGATCAAAGTCCTGTCAAAGACCGGTCAAAGTCCGGTCCAATCCGACTGGTCACTGTGTGACGCCACCTGGGACTTCGAAATTATTGAAGTTCCAGGGAAGTCGGCTAGCGCTGGCTGGTCAACTGGCCCGCGTGACGTCTCACGGAAGGTTCTCGAACATTCTGGAACCTTCCGCTCGCCGCCGCTCGCGTTACGGAACGTTTCGGTTCACCCTCCCATAAGAAGTTATCACTTCAAAAATATTGAATTAGTAAAAAAAGGAAATCCGCGTTGCTGACACGGGGTCAAGTGTTTTAAAGTCGTTGTAGATGATCGCTGCTTCGAGACTTTGTTCATTAATAATTACATTAAATTACTATAATTACATGTTGTCCTTTGACAGCATGCATTGCTATGCAGAAGATAGTATGAGTGACGCGCGATGTGTCGGCTACCAGTATGTTCCTGGGAATATAATGTAGGAAAGACGTTCTCAGCTTGTATATGAAATCGAGAGCTCTCTGGGCCGGGCCTCTAAATGAAGGCAAAAGAAGCTAGTTTCAACACCACCAAGACATAACTTTGCACGTTCATTGCTAAGGTCCATTCTCATGGCGCCACAGTTACAAGGAGTTAAACTCCAGGTTTCGATCGATTTCATTGGTGGAGAAGAACGATGTGGACGTTTTCAAGGTTTTGTTGGAGTTTTGGTGTGAATACCTTCCAGTCCGATGTTTAATTCACTTATTTTAGTGTTTTCATACACTGTTCATCACCGTCAACGTTTATTGCACAAATTTATACAACAAACACAATTTTAAATTAGTTTTTGAAATAAATTAAAATAAGCGACGAACCGCACTGTCAAAATTCCCGCTAAAACTCCTGTCAAATGTTGGTAAAAGATGGACATGTCGTGTTACGTAACAAGACAGCTAACGCCATTAAATTACGGTGCACATGTGCGAGGGAGATAATAAAATTTCCCCACTACGCGCCCACCTTTGCTCATACCAATACCTAAAATATGAACTGCATCGTAATTTTTTGCAATATTCATTTTGATTTCGCATAACAATATCTTATTCGTATTATTATCGATTGTATACAAAATAATGTATAAAATTAGACTTATTCTCAAACGGCCGATAACTACGATATTGTAACCGTGACGTTATTTCTTTTTATATGAGAAATAGCCCCAGAAGTGGTGGACGCAGATCGCCCAAGATCTGCGGTCTAGAGGTGAATATGACTTTGAGTTACATATTTAAGTACAATGTACTTTCATTTCAGTTTGAGAAATTTTATAATGACTTTAAAATACGTTTTACTACTGAAAGTTATCGGTGGTTTAATAAAAAATAGTTAAATAAATCTGGATATATTTTTAGTGTTCGCTAGACTTGAAAATAATCGACTAAATATTGTAAATAGACATCACTAATTGACGTGTAATGTCAATTGTCAAAAATCAATCCAGAGGGCGCTTTAAATTGCTCGGCCACGTAAGTCAGGGTCGTATTTTTCTTTCCTGGATTATTTTAATTACGATAATTTACAACTTAGCATAATATGTGAGAATGGTATAACATTAACGACGTGCTCGTGAAGCTTATTTGTGTATAGATCATCCCATACAGCGGTAAGTGATAATAAAGTTTTGCTCTGGACCATCCGTCATCCAACGAGTGAATTAGCATGTTTTAATTAAATCCTTGTTGATACTAGCTTTTTTATCTCGTTACAAACATTGTTTCTTTTACAAAAGATTGCAAATATATAAATCAAGTGGTTACATTCGATTTTGACGTTTACGATAATTATCTGTTTCCAGATTAAATCATGTCGAATTTACCTCCCAATCCATATATTAACCACCCGGGGGCATCTCAGGCCAATGCGAACTCGGGGCCTGTTTTCAACCATAATCAACAATTCAACCAAGTACCGACGAGCCAGTTACCGCCGGGTTATGGAGGATTGAAGGACACAAATTCAAATAGTCCACTACATGGGGCGGTGTCTGTTCAGAACAGTGTTGTGCAAAATGTGAACAACTACAATCAAAGTGCAAGCAGTTCTCCTGCATTTAACCAGCCAGGGATCAGGCCTCCATCACAAAATGCTTTGCAGTCATCACCAATCAGGCCTCCAACATCTGTACCACCAAGTTCTAACCCTATGCAGTATAACCCTATGTCATCCTCCAGCCCTAGACCGATCACTACTGCCAATCCTTCCCCAACACCTTTCCCTCCTACTTACCAACCTCAAAGACAAATCAATGAAAATGCACCACCTCTTGTACCTTCTAGTCAGCTTAACCAGCCAATGGTGAATGGACCCCCATCTTTTCAACCAGGATCCATGCAAAGTCATCCAGTGTCGTCTAATGCTTACACTTCTCCTACAGTGAGGCCACCTGTGAGTTCTGGTTATGGTCCAGGATCTATGAACCCAACATTCGGTCCACCACCAGTTCCAAGGCAACCTGGGCCTCCTGTTATGACAAATCAGTCTAATGTACCTTTTTCTGGGCCACCTTCAAGTCTGAGAGATAGTCCTCTAATACCAGGGCCCCCAGTAAGTGGACCACCTTCTATGGTAAGGCCCCCAATGGGTGGTCCACCTCCAGGTGGCCCTCCTGTGAATGGCCCACCAATATCTGGAACACACTCTATGCCATTTCAATCACCAGTGAGTGGGCCTGCTATGCCAAGGCCTCCTGGGCCACCTTTAGGGCAGAGGATGGGAATAAATGGTCCTACTTTACAACCTCAGCTCCAATCCATGACTATGCCACCAGCAGCAGCTAAATCTGGAGTGGTTAGTGCTCCCATGCCCCCAGTTAGTGCTCCACCATTTCATCCTTATCCCGGCCAGCAAATACCCTCTAATCCACCAGTTGGTCAACCTGGAATTCCAGTTGGACAAAATGCATTTGGTGGGCAAAATGTGCCACCTCAAATGCCACCAATGGGGCAACAAATGCCTCCTGCAGGGCCAAGTGTTCCACCTATGGGGCAAAACATGCCTCCTGCAGGACCAAGTGTTCCACCTATGGGGCAAAGCATGCCTCCTGCACGACCAAGTGTGCCACCTATGGGACAAAATTTGCCACCCATTGGGCAGAATGTGGCACCAATGGGGCATCAATTGGGACCTCAGCCGAGTGCAGCACAAAAGACCACTATGCAGAACAGATATCCACAAATGCCACAGAGTAACTACAACCATCAGCAAGCAATGCATACACAGCATGCAAACCAGTACCCTCAACAATATAACACACAGGGTTTGACTCAGCAAATGAGTCAGTTGAGTGTGACGAAACAAGGATTTGATCAGCTATGGGGCCATCACATGGTAGATTTACTGCAGTGCAAACATATACTCCCTGAGTATCCTGAAGATCCACCGGAAATACGACTGGCCCATCAGTTTGCTGATTCACCAAATTGCAGTCCTGAGTAAGTTTTCTTAATTTATGATAAACTGACTTTTTTTTTGTGGCTCAGTGTGAAAGTACCCGCTAGATGATGTATTTAAAAACCATATTTCACCCATGTATGGGATTTAATAAAATTATTTCTAAGTAGATGCTGGTGCCCTAGATATTGCTTTACTTTACCTTTATTTTTAGTTCCATTAGTGAGTGGTATTAGCTTTTATATCCTAAATAAATGATGGTACAAAATTATCAACTTTGGATTGCCCAGAACTTACCAGAATTATCTTTTTTCGTTGAGGAAAGGTAGATTATGTTTATGTATACACATAAATTAAGTAGAGTAGGAATGGAATGGGGTCACATTACTGTCAGTAATATTGCCACTATATACACACTATATAGTTATTGGAAAATCAAAAATACTAAAGCGCCAAAACATGAGCTTTTATGGTATGGTAGAGCATTTAAAAGTTGTTTATTCATATTAATTTACCTACTGGATAATTTTCACTAAAACTTATATTTTATTGAATCATATTTTTATTCTTATATAATTATTATAGGTTTTTATGGTAAAAAACAACTTGTAAATTTAATCTGTAATCTGCTTTACTGTAAAGTTTACATATTGGCTTTTTAGTATTTTTGCCTTTCCATGGACGATATAGGTATTATTTACAAAGGCTATAATGTAATTAATTATATTATGGGGCTACCAGTTAGGGTTGCCAAACGTCCGGGAAATCTGATATTGTCCCGTAATAGGCTGCCATGTCCTGTCCACTAATTTCACTTTACTGTCCCAGACTTACGATTACTAGGTATTTCAATGTTACGGACACCCATACTATGCACGGATTGCTCCGTGTGCGAGCGAGAGTAGCTCAATTTTCGTTTGAAGTATAGTTCTATGTTATAATTTTATCTTAAATAAAAATATGTGTAGATAGGTAAGCCACTTAAATCTCACGATTTATATTTTTTTATTATTTTTTGTCAGTTCAAGGGTATTAGAAGGATGTTCAATTGAATCAAATTCTAAATTGAAATATGTTCTGTTCGGAATTATTGTGTAGGCAAACCTATTGTACTAGGTTGGTACTAGAGGCAATGAAAAAATATATTAATTTGCCAAAAAATAGGTTTTTTGTCCCGGAGTGCGCGTACGATAATCTGGAAACCCTAGTACCAGTAGTAACACAGTATTATTTACAGTAATTACCATTCGTTTGCTTCGTCCATAATTAGGTTATATTTGTCTACTTGTACCCTTATGGCTCATTTTAATAACCAACCTTAGACTATTATTGATAGATCACAGAAATCAACCAACCAACCAAAGTAATTTGTATGTGATTTTCAAGTAGTATTCTATTAGGCTCATTTGTGCTATCTATATGGAGAATCAAACTAGATTGTTTATTGAAATCGGCCGTTAATGGATAATCATTTGAGTTTTCAACGTTTCGTAGTTATGGTGTGTAATCATTCATTTGATTAATAGAGGTTGACGACCGGATTATAAAATCAAGTATGACAGTCGTCAATTCGTTATCAGTCGTCAATAACCAATATACAAATTTGGGCTAATTGGTATAATTTTGGTAAACTATATTATAACTATTATTAATTGTTGCGAATGACTTATAGTACTGTCAGACTGTGTCTAATCGTTTTTTGATAGAGTATTTCGACTCATTAATCTGATCGTCAAATCGTTATTGATTATGGTAAAATTGATATGACTTAAATTATTTATTATTTTTTGGCTTGTCTATTCAAAATGGACTTTGGAATCACAGGTGAGCGCCAAGCCTACCCATAAACACCACACAGCACTTAGAATTATAAAGTGCTGCATGTCATTGGAGTGTGTTCGTACGACAAAACATACGAATAAGTTATTATTATAATAGGATATTGTCTCATAATTTCATTGGCTTCGATGTCCTTCAAACCGAAACAAAACAGCGCTAACTGCTGTTAGGCGGCAGAAATAGACAAAGCGGTGGTACCAACCCAAACGGCCCTTCTCATATGAGGGACCTTGCACCAGTTAACACTCACATTTTCGGCTATTCCTTCGAAATCCTGTCTGTCTCTGTGTCTTATTGTCATACCTTGCAACTTTTTATTCATCCCATTTCAATGCACATTTATAATATTAGTAGGATTGCAATCTTATTAAATGGTCTGTACTTTTCTATTTGGAGTTGAAACTGATATGGGATATCTTGATAAAAAAAGTGTTTTTTTTTTTTATCCTGGCTCGGCAAAGTGACTACGCTACACCTGATGGTAAGTGTAGCGCAATCCAAGAATATTGTCTACCAACGATAAACAATGTGTCCATCGTTGGTCGGCAACATCATGCCGGCCAACATTACGTAAAGGGCCAAGGAGGGGGGAAGGAAAAAGGGATGGGAAAAGGGTGAGGATCAGGGGGCAAGCCCCTGGGGAGAACCGGATATACACTGGCTGACCCTAGAACGCGACCCACGCAAGGTGGGCCACTATGGCAGGTTTTAGCACCAGTGTACGGTGGTCGCTATCCGGTCGGATACAAGTATCCTCCCACCAGCAAAAGTGTGGCGTACGGCACGCGCTTATCATATTATTATAGCCCTAAATCTTACCATGAGACTAAAACATTGCTTCCTTAAAAATGTGTGAGTGGCGCGTCGCGTTATCAAACACTATACCTACGCGTCAGTTTGCACAATCTGCGATATGATACGTCTATTGAACTAAGGTCAGACACGTGCTGTGTGGAGGACAAAGTTAAACGCAACTTTATTATTATGCGTTTAAGATAACACTGTGTAACGGCTGACCTGCTTCCGAAATGCATTGTTAGAAAATGTAATTTACCCCTGTATCTTCGAAGCGTGAGGGAGAAGTACGACTAGTGTACCCACGGTTCTCCCAACTTATTTCGGTCCCATGATGTGATAGTGTGCACACCTAATGTCCTTAGCTACCCTCTATTGTGTAGATCTTTTCTCTGGCATGGCGCGTTGAACGGTCCTCATCCACAAATGTATTTGCCTCAAAATGTTGTCCAACCAACGAGAGTTGAGCGGACCACTCTGTTAGAAGGGAGGATGGAATATTCCAAAACAATTGCGATATGGCGACCGAGGCTGCGCATAATATTTGTGGGCATCTGTCCATCGCTCAGACGACATTATGAGGGATGCTATTGCCATATCTTTCATCATTTTTAATAATAATAATTAAACCCTAGTTTAAATTGTTTATAAGTATGGCGGGTAATGTACGAATAAACTTGAAGGTCCAATCAGATGAAATGCACTGGGAAAAACGTGACGACTGATAAATTCAGTTTAGTTACTAACATTAATCCTTATATGTTTTTTACAGAATATTCCGATGTACGTTAAATCGCATACCGGAGACAAACAGTTTGCTACAAAAATCAAGATTACCCCTGGGTATCCTGATACATCCCTTCAAGGATCTTAATGTGAGTACTGGCTACTGAGTACATTAAACATGTTTTTTTTTGTTACTGTTACTTTTGTAATCCAACACTTGCATTTTACATAAAATGTTATTATGTACACTCAAATATGAAAAATATGGTATAGACATTACTCACAAAAGTAAATAAACAATAAAAGTATGTCGTAAACGTAATAAATTATTAAGTACAGGAATTATCAGAATTACTGAAAAGTTTGTAATTTAAACACATTTCCTGATTACGCAATACAATAGTTCAAACGATTCGTCTATATTGGTATATTTCAGAAACAAGTAGGCGTGACGATGAATTACTGTGAGTTTGCACTGAACGAAAAACATGAAATATATTTCTGGTGATCAAAATCATCAACAAAACTTATTATATTGTTTGATACCACGTAGGTATTTCGAAACATTTGTTTTTGGGGCAAATCAGGATCAATAATATAGTCCTATTACAACATTTGTTTATGTACTTATTTATTTTCCAAACATTGTCGAAGTTCATAAGTCATTTGAATCCTAGTACTGCAAATGTGTTATTGAATTTATATTAGTCAAATAAGAATCACGTACGTATGTACCTAAAATTAAATGTATTTTTTCTGACTATGTAAGTACCTAGGTTTTTTGTCTATAAAAGCTATAAAATGTCAAATAAATATAACCAGTTCTACCTTCAATGTTATTGAATTGAATATTTCATGAGTTCTTGTTTTTTTATACAAAAATAGCAACTCGATACATTTGTAAGATTTTCTGTATTCTGTATCTTGTTTGTGTTTCATCTCTGCATCCTCCGCATTAGTATGTCCATTGCTGACAGTGTAACATGATTAAATCTTGAATTTTAGAGCTATTTGAACCAGGTAGTACAGAAAACCTTTTTCTAAATACATATTGGTATTTCTGCAATTGATTACCACAACCTATGAACAATAACAATGGCTGAGCCGTGTTGGGAGAGGGAGTTATAGGGGTTGTGTTGGTCGATCTTTAAGTATATACAAAAATGGAGATTGAGATTTTGTCAGGGGTGCTGTTATTTCATGTAGATTTCATGTAAGGCTGTACATTGGTAAATACGGTTCGAGCCGGTCGCTGTCGACATTACTGATTACAGCGTGGCTCTATGAAATAGTAATAATATCTTCTAGTTTATTCACAATTTATCAACATATTTTTTTAGTTGTACTACCTCATGCAACTACACAAACGATTTCGATATAATTACTTGATATTAAATTGAAAACCTTTATATTGTCAACTCATTTACCTCGAAAAGTTGATGAAAATATAAAATATAGATAGATTTTTCTCTAATATAGGCGTCGGTAATAGGATAATATCGATATTTTATGTTCGCTGTGTGGCCGAGACCTTCACGCTGACCTAGCTCCATTTTAATACCTAATTCTTAAACAACATTCTACAAGCTATGTATCACTCGTATCAATGCGTTTGTGATAAATTGTTTTTTTTTTACAGCACCTTCCCGTGATCCAGTGCACAACGATAGTGCGATGTCGCTCGTGTCGCACTTATATAAATCCGTTCGTGTACTTCGTGGACGCCAAGCGATGGAAGTGCAACCTTTGTTACAGGGTCAATGACTGTAAGTACATAGATTGTACTGTTTAGAATAATCAGATGTCTTAGTGTGATGTTCGGTAGTCAGGCATTTCATTATCATCGGTAATTCCGTCCTTGCCATAAGAGAACTATATGTTCCTTAGGCTGATGGGATCCTGAAATGTCGAAAGGCATTTACAGTATTTCTTATCCAAATCCCAATTTAAAATATATACCATATGCGTAAAGTTAGGAGCGCATAGATGATATGAAACTTCCATTGCAGATAATTTCTAAAAGAGTTCTTAATTCTAGGTGCTCAAAAGCTATACCTAGTATTCTATTAGTCCATTTACACACTAAACATTTAAATGTTTGTCAACCATTTCTGCGCTCTACTAGCAGTGAGCTTAAACGCGGTACAATATTAGCGTTATCTTATTAACAAGCAATTCGAATCAGTTCTATCGTAGTATCTGATTATAATATTATTATTTCCAAGATATTATACATCGACGTAAACACACATTTCATTTCAAAATCTGCATGGCATTGTATTACATCGTAATATACGAAAATACATACAAAAACGTAACGTAACATAATATATAAAATTAAATTTTAAAATATTCTGTCGGTATCGTCTTTCTTTGTGTTGTATCGACCTCGGATAACAGTGGGATAGAGGAAATTTCACTACCTTTATATAACCCAACCAACCACACCATCATATAGGGCCTAATATTGGGAAATACTCGCGTGGCCAGGCGGTGCATTTCGCCGCGCGACTTTTTGGTATTCCTTACAAGTAACGTCTCTTTGTCTATGGTTCTTTATGCAACTATCCTCCTGAACAATGATGACCTACTCGCCACGTGTTTACGGTGAATATTACCCCGACGAGGTTTAGCCGTTCGACGCGTAGTAAGTCACGCATGAATCTAGTAGCGCGGATAGGAGTAGTAGAATGATGGATGTTTTACTTTGATGTTTGACAGCCTCCGTGGCGCAGCGGGCGAGTAGCCGGCTGTGAAGCGAGAGGCCGCGGGTTCGATCCCCGCACCGAGACAAATATTTGTGTGATCCACAAACACTTGTTTCGGGGTCTCGGTGTTGTGAGACCAAAAAGTCTCTCGTAGTTCCTGATACCCACGACACAAGACTCATTATCTTATTGTGGGTTCAGGACTTTGTATGTGACTGTTGGGTGTATTATTATTAGTACCTGGATGACCGAGCTTTGCTCGGGCTCACAAAAAAGTAGTATTATTATTCGCCAATAGATGTCAGGAATTAAGTCTAACCTCAAAGCAAACACTCATTGACTTCGTGTTACTTAACAACGCCATCTGCTGTTGTGCTCACAAAAAAGTAGTATTATTATTCGCCAATAGATGTCAAGAAGAGTCATATTTTTCTTCCAAGTTTATGTTTAAGTTGATAAAACACGAATAAAATGACATTTTCTAAAAATGATTCCTAGCTAGATCGATTTATCGCCCCCGAAACCCCCTATATACTAAATTTCATGAAAATCGTTGGAACCGATTCCGAGATTCCAATTATATATATATACAAGAATTGCTCATTTAAAGATATAAATTATTTTACTACTCCAGTGCCGGAGGAGTTCCAGTACGACCCTGTGAGCAAGTCGTACGGCGACCCGTCCCGCCGGCCGGAGATCAAGTCGGCCACCATCGAGTTCATAGCGCCCGGCGAGTACATGCTGCGACCGCCGCAGCCCGCCGTATATCTGTTCTTGTTCGACGTGTCGCAGATCGCGAGGGACTCCGGGTATCTGCAGGTATGGCTTGCTTTGACTGTTGACATAAGTGCATAGAATTTTAGGCGTCGATTCCATTGCGAAAGTTCTAGACTTCTGAGTGCACTGCAGTCTCTACGATAGCAAGGAGTTTAATATAATATTTGACTGCGGCGGTTAGTAGGAGAAAAGGTGAAGCTGAACGCATAAAATGCAGTATACCGTTTTGGAAAAAATATTGTTATAATCTGGAGTATGAAACCATAGCACTAGTCTTGTAATGTTATATAATAATAACTAGCTTTTGCTCGCGGCTCCGCCCGCGTGATTATCATACAAACTTTCATCCCCTATTTTATCCCCTTGGGGGTAGAATTTATCAAAATCCTTTCTTAGCGGAAGCCTACGTCATAACATCTACCTGCATGCCAAATTTCAGCCCGATCCCTCCAGTGGTTTGGGCTGTGCGTTGATAGATCACTATGTCAGTCAGTCACCTTTGAGTTTTATATATTTAGATAAAGGACTTACAAATTTTGAAATAAAAAAAAGTATTATGTGGGGGTGAAATACACTTTCAGAATTGATTTATTCGTCCAAGAAGCTGTACTTTAAAATTATTTCATTTTGTGTGAAAATACTTTGAAGAGCTACATCCTCGCCCCGTGTTACGCCTATTTTATATGTTTTGTGCCTTAAATGACGCGCATCGGCACTCAATTTTGAATCTTACTGCAAATACAATTGAGTGACGTCGCGCGTCATTGTTGATATTAATTACATGTTATGTGGTCAGGTGGTATGCGACACATTGAAGAGCAACTTGGATCAGTTGCCGGGTGATGCGCGCACGCAGATCGGCTTCATCTGTTACGACGCGCACGTGCACTACTACCTGATGAGCGATGGCCTCGCCAGGCCGAAGGAGATGACCATTCTCGATATCGATGGTATGTACTACCACCGTCACTACTACTAAAATCAATACCGTCATTGTTGCCATTGTGGAGAATCGGCGATTAGCGTGCCGACGACGGTCAATATTTGTTTCAGTCGAAATTTCGCTGTTTATCCGTGGCGTATTGGTGTCGATACAAATGTTTTCGTTATTGTCTTTAAAATTGCCATAATTGTCACCGTTATTTTTATAATTATCATTATTATTGTCATTGCCGTTATTGTTATCATAGTCCATCCATCCATGACCATCATTATATTGTAATCTTGCACACCTACCCGCATCGCACGAGCCGCATCGATCGGTGTGGATAAATGTGCATGCATGTAATTTAATGAATTCTAAAATTCGATTAGTATGTGCAAGTGGTGCCGTGCGTGTACATTCATTTATACAATGTGTTACAGAAAGTTATGGTCATATGTAACGTTCGTTATATACACTTGACAGTGAGTGTTTATATATCGGACCTTATCAAAATCTAGATATAATTTCACGCTAATTTTAATCACTCTTCAAGATCGATCACAACACTATTAATTACCTCCGTGCACCTAGTAATGGCTTCATTTGTATAATCTGTTTATCATTTGTCCAAAGTTATTAGTCGAACATCGCCATGTTACTCATTCGATAAAAAATTATATATATTTTAGTTATGTCCTAGCAATTCAATTGGGTTATTACGGGGAGTGCAATATTTATATCGGACATATACGTTGTATAAATATGACCAGGTTTCCACTTTTTCACCAGGTTTATGTAAAAGGTTGTAGAATGTCGTCATTTAAATCAAATTAAAACGTTTATTTTGCAAGTAGGCCACAAAAGGCTCCCACACATAAACACGATACGACGTCGCGTCGTACCACGATACATCGTTTCACGATGCGACGTCGCGTCGTGAAAATCTACGACGTGACATCGTAACGTGCCACGATGGACGACACGATGTCGCGTCGTAGAAACTCACGATGCATTCCTGCGTCGATGCCACAGTTGTTTTTCGAAATTCAAAGATGACGGACGATATTGGGGTCGATCATTAAATAACCCTAATCGAGCAGCGTCCCGTACTATGGGACAAAAAATCTGAAGAATACAAGAATTAAAATATAAAAACAACAAAGGACAATTCACCCGTTATTGTATCGACGGCGTCGTGCCGTGCATCGTGGCACGTTATGATGTCGCGTCGTAGATTTCCACGACGCGACATCGCTTCGTGAAACGACGCCGCATCGTGGTACGACGCGACGTCGTATCGTGTTTATGTGTGGGAGCCCAAAAGGCTCTTTTACATGTCAAAAATACATAAATTTCATTGAAATATATACCGGTGCTTCGTAAATGCCCACTGGTCCGAGAAGAAGCGCCAAGAAACTCAGCCGTAGGTCTTTTACATTACATTGAATTTTGTCCTCAAATTATTTTTACATGTCATATTGTAATATTTTGTCATACGATTATTACATGTAACTTCATGCTGGTTATTCATCACATGCACACATCGGCATGACATTCCAATACGTGTTGTAGACGTGTTCCTGCCGTCCCCGGAGTCGTTGCTGGTGAACCTGGGCGAGCGGCGCGAGCTGGTGAAGGAGTTGCTGTGCGTGCTGCCGCAGCGGTACTCGGCGCCCGGCGTGCCCGCCTCCGCACTCGGCGCGGCGCTGCAGGCCGCATACAAACTTATGGTACTCATGTATAAATTTTTTTAAAAATTTAAAAATGTTTTGTTTATCTGGAACATTCAAAATCATATATAAAAACGTTTGACAAACGTATTTATACATGATGTCGGTTATCGATAAAAATTCAATCAAAAACCAAAAATTCAATTCAAATATTGATAGAAATCCTGTTAACCGTTACACAGATGTGTTTATCAAAATATGTTTTTAGTAACTGAGATCAGTAATTTAAAATCTAGCCTAGGTTTATTACTAATTATAATATATTGTCTACAGGCTCCTACGGGTGGAAGGATCACAGTATTCCAGACGTGTTTACCAAACATAGGACCAGGCGCTTTACAACCAAGGTATTAGAATTGTTATTTCACAAGTAATACTTTAAATTATTGTTGATAGTTCTCTAATATTGTTATTGAGGCCTAGCTTCTCTTATAAGGTGGTCTGTGTTCAGCAATGGATAATATAATTTTTTTTCTTTCTGCATGGCATTGTGGGCTTCGGTTTTTCGAAGAGTATGTGCTACCTGGTCTGAGAAGATGTATCAAAAAACTCAGTCGTAAATGTTATAGTACTCTTTTCATCTTATGAATCTCTTTGTCATCTTTTTTTAGATCTCAATTATTTACAATCATATAGACATATAATTTATAATTTGAATAATTGAATGGTAGAGCCACGCTGCAGACAGTTTTGTCTACAGCATGAATGGGCTGGCTCGACCGGGTCGTCACCACTGTCTCACAGAAAACCGACGTAAAGTAGTGGCTTGCTGCTGCGTTTCGTACGGTGAGTGAGATATCCGGAAGCCCAAATCCCCTCCCCTTCCCAATCCCTAATTATCCCTTTCCTTTAAGGTCGGCAACGCGCCCATTATTCTTCTGGTGATGGGCGTACATGGGCGGTGGAGATCACTTACCATCAAGTGACCCACTTGCTCGTTTGCCGGCCTATGCTATAAAAACAAAAAAAAAAATCATCATAAATTCACTGAAACAAATACAATCTAAGATTTATACACGTGCCCGTTCAAAGGATAGAGCAGGATCTAGGCCTGTATGGTTGATATTATTATTATTTGTATCGATATAAGTGTTTATATATACAGAGAGGATCCGAACGCCCGTTCGTCGAAGGACGTGGCGCACTTGAACCCCGCGACGGACTTCTACAAGCGGCTCGCGCTCGACTGCAGCGGCGCGCAGGTCGCCGTCGACCTGTTCCTACTCAACTCGCAGTATTCCGACCTCGCCACGCTCAGTAAGTTTGTTGTACCGTTGCTTCTACAAGCGGCTCGCGCTCGACTGCAGCGGCGCGCAGGTCGCCGTCGACCTGTTCCTACTCAACTCGCAGTATTCCGACCTCGCCACGCTCAGTAAGTTTGTTGTACCGTTGCTTCTACAAGCGGCTCGCGCTCGACTGCAGCGGCGCGCAGGTCGCCGTCGACCTGTTCCTACTCAACTCGCAGTATTCCGACCTCGCCACGCTCAGTAAGTTTGTTGTACCGTTGCTTCTACAAGCGGCTCGCGCTCGACTGCAGCGGCGCGCAGGTCGCCGTCGACCTGTTCCTACTCAACTCGCAGTATTCCGACCTCGCCACGCTCAGTAAGTTTGTTGTACCGTTGCTTCTACAAGCGGCTCGCGCTCGACTGCAGCGGCGCGCAGGTCGCCGTCGACCTGTTCCTACTCAACTCGCAGTATTCCGACCTCGCCACGCTCAGTAAGTTTGTTGTACCGTTGCTTCTACAAGCGGCTCGCGCTCGACTGCAGCGGCGCGCAGGTCGCCGTCGACCTGTTCCTACTCAACTCGCAGTATTCCGACCTCGCCACGCTCAGTAAGTTTGTTGTACCGTTGCTTCTACAAGCGGCTCGCGCTCGACTGCAGCGGCGCGCAGGTCGCCGTCGACCTGTTCCTACTCAACTCGCAGTATTCCGACCTCGCCACGCTCAGTAAGTTTGTTGTACCGTTGCTTCTACAAGCGGCTCGCGCTCGACTGCAGCGGCGCGCAGGTCGCCGTCGACCTGTTCCTACTCAACTCGCAGTATTCCGACCTCGCCACGCTCAGTAAGTTTGTTGTACCGTTGCTTCTACAAGCGGCTCGCGCTCGACTGCAGCGGCGCGCAGGTCGCCGTCGACCTGTTCCTACTCAACTCGCAGTATTCCGACCTCGCCACGCTCAGTAAGTTTGTTGTACCGTTGCTTCTACAAGCGGCTCGCGCTCGACTGCAGCGGCGCGCAGGTCGCCGTCGACCTGTTCCTACTCAACTCGCAGTATTCCGACCTCGCCACGCTCAGTAAGTTTGTTGTACCGTTGCTTCTACAAGCGGCTCGCGCTCGACTGCAGCGGCGCGCAGGTCGCCGTCGACCTGTTCCTACTCAACTCGCAGTATTCCGACCTCGCCACGCTCAGTAAGTTTGTTGTACCGTTGCTTCTACAAGCGGCTCGCGCTCGACTGCAGCGGCGCGCAGGTCGCCGTCGACCTGTTCCTACTCAACTCGCAGTATTCCGACCTCGCCACGCTCAGTAAGTTTGTTGTACCGTTGCTTCTACAAGCGGCTCGCGCTCGACTGCAGCGGCGCGCAGGTCGCCGTCGACCTGTTCCTACTCAACTCGCAGTATTCCGACCTCGCCACGCTCAGTAAGTTTGTTGTACCGTTGCTTCTACAAGCGGCTCGCGCTCGACTGCAGCGGCGCGCAGGTCGCCGTCGACCTGTTCCTACTCAACTCGCAGTATTCCGACCTCGCCACGCTCAGTAAGTTTGTTGTACCGTTGCTTCTACAAGCGGCTCGCGCTCGACTGCAGCGGCGCGCAGGTCGCCGTCGACCTGTTCCTACTCAACTCGCAGTATTCCGACCTCGCCACGCTCAGTAAGTTTGTTGTACCGTTGCTTCTACAAGCGGCTCGCGCTCGACTGCAGCGGCGCGCAGGTCGCCGTCGACCTGTTCCTACTCAACTCGCAGTATTCCGACCTCGCCACGCTCAGTAAGTTTGTTGTACCGTTGCTTCTACAAGCGGCTCGCGCTCGACTGCAGCGGCGCGCAGGTCGCCGTCGACCTGTTCCTACTCAACTCGCAGTATTCCGACCTCGCCACGCTCAGTAAGTTTGTTGTACCGTTGCTTCTACAAGCGGCTCGCGCTCGACTGCAGCGGCGCGCAGGTCGCCGTCGACCTGTTCCTACTCAACTCGCAGTATTCCGACCTCGCCACGCTCAGTAAGTTTGTTGTACCGTTGCTTCTACAAGCGGCTCGCGCTCGACTGCAGCGGCGCGCAGGTCGCCGTCGACCTGTTCCTACTCAACTCGCAGTATTCCGACCTCGCCACGCTCAGTAAGTTTGTTGTACCGTTGCTTCTACAAGCGGCTCGCGCTCGACTGCAGCGGCGCGCAGGTCGCCGTCGACCTGTTCCTACTCAACTCGCAGTATTCCGACCTCGCCACGCTCAGTAAGTTTGTTGTACCGTTGCTTCTACAAGCGGCTCGCGCTCGACTGCAGCGGCGCGCAGGTCGCCGTCGACCTGTTCCTACTCAACTCGCAGTATTCCGACCTCGCCACGCTCAGTAAGTTTGTTGTACCGTTGCTTCTACAAGCGGCTCGCGCTCGACTGCAGCGGCGCGCAGGTCGCCGTCGACCTGTTCCTACTCAACTCGCAGTATTCCGACCTCGCCACGCTCAGTAAGTTTGTTGTACCGTTGCTTCTACAAGCGGCTCGCGCTCGACTGCAGCGGCGCGCAGGTCGCCGTCGACCTGTTCCTACTCAACTCGCAGTATTCCGACCTCGCCACGCTCAGTAAGTTTGTTGTACCGTTGCTTCTACAAGCGGCTCGCGCTCGACTGCAGCGGCGCGCAGGTCGCCGTCGACCTGTTCCTACTCAACTCGCAGTATTCCGACCTCGCCACGCTCAGTAAGTTTGTTGTACCGTTGCTTCTACAAGCGGCTCGCGCTCGACTGCAGCGGCGCGCAGGTCGCCGTCGACCTGTTCCTACTCAACTCGCAGTATTCCGACCTCGCCACGCTCAGTAAGTTTGTTGTACCGTTGCTTCTACAAGCGGCTCGCGCTCGACTGCAGCGGCGCGCAGGTCGCCGTCGACCTGTTCCTACTCAACTCGCAGTATTCCGACCTCGCCACGCTCAGTAAGTTTGTTGTACCGTTGCTTCTACAAGCGGCTCGCGCTCGACTGCAGCGGCGCGCAGGTCGCCGTCGACCTGTTCCTACTCAACTCGCAGTATTCCGACCTCGCCACGCTCAGTAAGTTTGTTGTACCGTTGCTTCTACAAGCGGCTCGCGCTCGACTGCAGCGGCGCGCAGGTCGCCGTCGACCTGTTCCTACTCAACTCGCAGTATTCCGACCTCGCCACGCTCAGTAAGTTTGTTGTACCGTTGCTTCTACAAGCGGCTCGCGCTCGACTGCAGCGGCGCGCAGGTCGCCGTCGACCTGTTCCTACTCAACTCGCAGTATTCCGACCTCGCCACGCTCAGTAAGTTTGTTGTACCGTTGCTTCTACAAGCGGCTCGCGCTCGACTGCAGCGGCGCGCAGGTCGCCGTCGACCTGTTCCTACTCAACTCGCAGTATTCCGACCTCGCCACGCTCAGTAAGTTTGTTGTACCGTTGCTTCTACAAGCGGCTCGCGCTCGACTGCAGCGGCGCGCAGGTCGCCGTCGACCTGTTCCTACTCAACTCGCAGTATTCCGACCTCGCCACGCTCAGTAAGTTTGTTGTACCGTTGCTTCTACAAGCGGCTCGCGCTCGACTGCAGCGGCGCGCAGGTCGCCGTCGACCTGTTCCTACTCAACTCGCAGTATTCCGACCTCGCCACGCTCAGTAAGTTTGTTGTACCGTTGCTTCTACAAGCGGCTCGCGCTCGACTGCAGCGGCGCGCAGGTCGCCGTCGACCTGTTCCTACTCAACTCGCAGTATTCCGACCTCGCCACGCTCAGTAAGTTTGTTGTACCGTTGCTTCTACAAGCGGCTCGCGCTCGACTGCAGCGGCGCGCAGGTCGCCGTCGACCTGTTCCTACTCAACTCGCAGTATTCCGACCTCGCCACGCTCAGTAAGTTTGTTGTACCGTTGCTTCTACAAGCGGCTCGCGCTCGACTGCAGCGGCGCGCAGGTCGCCGTCGACCTGTTCCTACTCAACTCGCAGTATTCCGACCTCGCCACGCTCAGTAAGTTTGTTGTACCGTTGCTTCTACAAGCGGCTCGCGCTCGACTGCAGCGGCGCGCAGGTCGCCGTCGACCTGTTCCTACTCAACTCGCAGTATTCCGACCTCGCCACGCTCAGTAAGTTTGTTGTACCGTTGCTTCTACAAGCGGCTCGCGCTCGACTGCAGCGGCGCGCAGGTCGCCGTCGACCTGTTCCTACTCAACTCGCAGTATTCCGACCTCGCCACGCTCAGTAAGTTTGTTGTACCGTTGCTTCTACAAGCGGCTCGCGCTCGACTGCAGCGGCGCGCAGGTCGCCGTCGACCTGTTCCTACTCAACTCGCAGTATTCCGACCTCGCCACGCTCAGTAAGTTTGTTGTACCGTTGCTTCTACAAGCGGCTCGCGCTCGACTGCAGCGGCGCGCAGGTCGCCGTCGACCTGTTCCTACTCAACTCGCAGTATTCCGACCTCGCCACGCTCAGTAAGTTTGTTGTACCGTTGCTTCTACAAGCGGCTCGCGCTCGACTGCAGCGGCGCGCAGGTCGCCGTCGACCTGTTCCTACTCAACTCGCAGTATTCCGACCTCGCCACGCTCAGTAAGTTTGTTGTACCGTTGCTTCTACAAGCGGCTCGCGCTCGACTGCAGCGGCGCGCAGGTCGCCGTCGACCTGTTCCTACTCAACTCGCAGTATTCCGACCTCGCCACGCTCAGTAAGTTTGTTGTACCGTTGCTTCTACAAGCGGCTCGCGCTCGACTGCAGCGGCGCGCAGGTCGCCGTCGACCTGTTCCTACTCAACTCGCAGTATTCCGACCTCGCCACGCTCAGTAAGTTTGTTGTACCGTTGCTTCTACAAGCGGCTCGCGCTCGACTGCAGCGGCGCGCAGGTCGCCGTCGACCTGTTCCTACTCAACTCGCAGTATTCCGACCTCGCCACGCTCAGTAAGTTTGTTGTACCGTTGCTTCTACAAGCGGCTCGCGCTCGACTGCAGCGGCGCGCAGGTCGCCGTCGACCTGTTCCTACTCAACTCGCAGTATTCCGACCTCGCCACGCTCAGTAAGTTTGTTGTACCGTTGCTTCTACAAGCGGCTCGCGCTCGACTGCAGCGGCGCGCAGGTCGCCGTCGACCTGTTCCTACTCAACTCGCAGTATTCCGACCTCGCCACGCTCAGTAAGTTTGTTGTACCGTTGCTTCTACAAGCGGCTCGCGCTCGACTGCAGCGGCGCGCAGGTCGCCGTCGACCTGTTCCTACTCAACTCGCAGTATTCCGACCTCGCCACGCTCAGTAAGTTTGTTGTACCGTTGCTTCTACAAGCGGCTCGCGCTCGACTGCAGCGGCGCGCAGGTCGCCGTCGACCTGTTCCTACTCAACTCGCAGTATTCCGACCTCGCCACGCTCAGTAAGTTTGTTGTACCGTTGCTTCTACAAGCGGCTCGCGCTCGACTGCAGCGGCGCGCAGGTCGCCGTCGACCTGTTCCTACTCAACTCGCAGTATTCCGACCTCGCCACGCTCAGTAAGTTTGTTGTACCGTTGCTTCTACAAGCGGCTCGCGCTCGACTGCAGCGGCGCGCAGGTCGCCGTCGACCTGTTCCTACTCAACTCGCAGTATTCCGACCTCGCCACGCTCAGTAAGTTTGTTGTACCGTTGCTTCTACAAGCGGCTCGCGCTCGACTGCAGCGGCGCGCAGGTCGCCGTCGACCTGTTCCTACTCAACTCGCAGTATTCCGACCTCGCCACGCTCAGTAAGTTTGTTGTACCGTTGCTTCTACAAGCGGCTCGCGCTCGACTGCAGCGGCGCGCAGGTCGCCGTCGACCTGTTCCTACTCAACTCGCAGTATTCCGACCTCGCCACGCTCAGTAAGTTTGTTGTACCGTTGCTTCTACAAGCGGCTCGCGCTCGACTGCAGCGGCGCGCAGGTCGCCGTCGACCTGTTCCTACTCAACTCGCAGTATTCCGACCTCGCCACGCTCAGTAAGTTTGTTGTACCGTTGCTTCTACAAGCGGCTCGCGCTCGACTGCAGCGGCGCGCAGGTCGCCGTCGACCTGTTCCTACTCAACTCGCAGTATTCCGACCTCGCCACGCTCAGTAAGTTTGTTGTACCGTTGCTTCTACAAGCGGCTCGCGCTCGACTGCAGCGGCGCGCAGGTCGCCGTCGACCTGTTCCTACTCAACTCGCAGTATTCCGACCTCGCCACGCTCAGTAAGTTTGTTGTACCGTTGCTTCTACAAGCGGCTCGCGCTCGACTGCAGCGGCGCGCAGGTCGCCGTCGACCTGTTCCTACTCAACTCGCAGTATTCCGACCTCGCCACGCTCAGTAAGTTTGTTGTACCGTTGCTTCTACAAGCGGCTCGCGCTCGACTGCAGCGGCGCGCAGGTCGCCGTCGACCTGTTCCTACTCAACTCGCAGTATTCCGACCTCGCCACGCTCAGTAAGTTTGTTGTACCGTTGCTTCTACAAGCGGCTCGCGCTCGACTGCAGCGGCGCGCAGGTCGCCGTCGACCTGTTCCTACTCAACTCGCAGTATTCCGACCTCGCCACGCTCAGTAAGTTTGTTGTACCGTTGCTTCTACAAGCGGCTCGCGCTCGACTGCAGCGGCGCGCAGGTCGCCGTCGACCTGTTCCTACTCAACTCGCAGTATTCCGACCTCGCCACGCTCAGTAAGTTTGTTGTACCGTTGCTTCTACAAGCGGCTCGCGCTCGACTGCAGCGGCGCGCAGGTCGCCGTCGACCTGTTCCTACTCAACTCGCAGTATTCCGACCTCGCCACGCTCAGTAAGTTTGTTGTACCGTTGCTTCTACAAGCGGCTCGCGCTCGACTGCAGCGGCGCGCAGGTCGCCGTCGACCTGTTCCTACTCAACTCGCAGTATTCCGACCTCGCCACGCTCAGTAAGTTTGTTGTACCGTTGCTTCTACAAGCGGCTCGCGCTCGACTGCAGCGGCGCGCAGGTCGCCGTCGACCTGTTCCTACTCAACTCGCAGTATTCCGACCTCGCCACGCTCAGTAAGTTTGTTGTACCGTTGCTTCTACAAGCGGCTCGCGCTCGACTGCAGCGGCGCGCAGGTCGCCGTCGACCTGTTCCTACTCAACTCGCAGTATTCCGACCTCGCCACGCTCAGTAAGTTTGTTGTACCGTTGCTTCTACAAGCGGCTCGCGCTCGACTGCAGCGGCGCGCAGGTCGCCGTCGACCTGTTCCTACTCAACTCGCAGTATTCCGACCTCGCCACGCTCAGTAAGTTTGTTGTACCGTTGCATCTGTGATGATATAAGAATAATGGCAAAGTGCGCCGCTATATTTTTCTTTTTTTTTTGTAGCATAGGCCGGCAAACATACGTATGAAGCTAATAAAAGCGTGTTAAAATAAAGTATGTTTATTTTTCAGGTGGTATGAGCAAGTTCAGCGCGGGCTCGGTGTATCACATGCCGTTGTTCCGAGCGGCGCGTACACACCAGGCGGAACATCTCACCAGGATATTCACCAGGTACCTCACCAGGAAGATAGGATTCGAGGCCGTCATGAGGGTCCGGTGTACCAGGTAAGTTTATTCAAATTATATTTTATTGAAAGTGGAATCAGACTGTTCACTTTGTGCTTTCATTTTGCCTCTTACTATAAATGAACTTCTACAACTTTTACAGAACACCTTACTATTAATTAATTATTAAGTTATTATGGCTAGATTTATATGCACCTAACGCACAAATATAATCACTTCTAAGAGACCCCCCACACTAGCGTTTTTCGAGCGTCGTCGTCGTGCCAGCGTCCGCACAGCGTCGACGCGACGTCGAAGCCGCGACGACGAGACGCCAGCGCTGGCCGGCTACTAAACGCTTAGCAGGCGTCGCGTTACCGCGACGTCGACGTTGTGCGGACGCTGGCACGACGACGACGCTCGAAAAACGCTAGAGTGGGGGGTCTCTAACGTTCATCATGTTGAAACACGATATTAAATGAGTTGAGTTTTGAGTGGTAGATCCACGCGACGATCCACGCTGTAGTCAGTTTTGTCTACAGCATGAATGAGCTGGCTCGACCGGGTCTTTACCACTGTCTCACAGAAAACCGACGTAAAGTAGCGGCTTGCTGCTGCGTTTCGTACGGTGACGTGAGATATCCGGAAGCCCAAATCCCCTCCCCTTCCCTATCCCTAATTATCCCTTTCCTTTAAGGTCGGCAATGCGCCCATGACTGTTCTGGTGGTGGGCGTACATGGGCGGTGGAGATCATTTACCATCAGGTGACACACTTGCTCGTTTGCCGGCCTATGCTATAAAAAAAATAAAAAAAAAAAAAAAATGTGTCAATGTTCCAGAGGTATATCGATCCACACGTTCCACGGCAACTTCTTCGTGCGTTCGACGGACCTGCTGTCGCTGCCCAACGTGTCGCCCGACGCCGGCTTCGGCATGCAGCTCGCCATCGAGGAGTCGCTCGCAGACCTGCAGCAGGTCTGCTTCCAGGCAGCGTTGCTCTACACCAGCAGTAAAGGTATAGCGATACACCATCATTTCATTGGCATATTTTAGGGTTCTGTAATCAAAGTGTAGCAACGTACGTCACAGACTGTACACGGTCTGTACGTGCCTCTCTGTCCTGTTTTTAAAGAGCTCTCTCTATCTTTGGAACTGTAATATGTGGCCGGCTGAAATTTTCACTTTATGATTTTTTAATTTTTAATTTAATTTTTGTTTTGTAATGTGTTGTATAGATACTAAATTGTTATTAGAACAAAAAGCTCAGTTGTTGCTCTGTAAATAAGAGAATTTATTTCATGAAATACAATGTTCAACTAAAATATAAACACAAAATAACTTAACCTAAATTATTAATAACATATTTATTTACACACCTGTAAATAAGAGAAACAACACTCAAAGCTATTGTTTCACTTTATTATTATATTATTATTTAACTTTATTTGTATTTAATTTTATATAATGGCATCTAGTCAATAATTGACTGACATACATATTGTTTTATAATCAAACTCAAAAGTCAATTAAAAAGAGTTTACAAGCAAGAAATTCGTATGAATTTACATATAATAAAGCAATAAAAAATCTAAATGTGGTACGGAACTATCGGTGCGTGAATTCGACTCTCACTTGGCTAGATTTTTGTGTACTTCACTAAGTCAGTCTTATGTAAATAAAAAAAGAAACTGCAATGTTCATAGTGAAGTTTCCGTAACTAGCGTTTAGATCGTAGATATTTGATATGGTATGAAACATACTGGAAATTACTTTTATATTTTGAACATAATAAAATACCCTTAATAATGGTAGTCAGAT
The DNA here is from genome assembly GCA_949126905.1 of Amorpha juglandis. Classification (NCBI taxonomy): domain Eukaryota; kingdom Metazoa; phylum Arthropoda; class Insecta; order Lepidoptera; family Sphingidae; genus Amorpha; species Amorpha juglandis. The sequence goes on from OX421365.1 coordinate 10,158,816, forward strand.
GTGCAACTCAGAATTCGCCGAGTTTATTTACGTCCCATGATGCGATGGGTGGCGAACCTATCCCGGGCTCGAAGTGGTGGGCACATATTTAAATCAACTCAGACGATTGTTCAACTTAGGAATTAAACTTAGCCTCTCACTGGTTTTTCAGTCTAAGTACACTGTCATTAGACTAATGAGGCCATAAATTTTATTATTCTTATGGATTGTAATTTATATTATCAACAGGTGAGAGGCGGATACGAGTGCACACGCTCGCGCTGCCTCTAGCGAGCAATCTCACTGAAGTATTACACGCCGCCGACCAACAGTGTATTATAGGACTAGTCAGTAAAATGGGTAAGGCTTATACTATGTCATGTAAATAAGTTTATAAAAAGTTTTAAATAGATTGAACACGAAATTAAAATCAGTTTCTCAGTGTAATATTTTTGTATTATATGAGGTTAATGTGAATTTTGACAGCCTCCGTGGCGCAGCGGGCGAGTAGCCGGCTGTGAAGCGAGAGGCCGCGGGTTCGATCCCCGCACCGAGACAAATGTTTGTGTGATCCACATTTATTTGTTTCGGAGTTTGGATGTTGTGAGACCGAAAGTCTCTCATAGTTCCTGATATCCACGACACAAGACTCGGTATCTTACTGTGGGGACAGGATTATGTATGTGACTGTTGGGTGTATTTACAAGGTAGTAGGTCCCTCGTATGCGAGAGGCCGTCTGGGTTGGTTCCACCGCTTTGTCTATTTCTGTCGCCAAGTAACAGTGTGTAAGCACCGCTGTGTTTCGGTCTGAAGGACATTGAAGCCAGTGAAATTACTTGGCGTTATGAGACTTAACATTTTATGTCTCGGGGTGACGAGCGCAGTTTAGTGCCATGCAGTGCTTTGTAATTCAAAATTCTGTGTGGTGTTGTTTCTGTTTATGAGCAGGTGTGGCGCTTACCATCAGGTGAGCGCCTTGGTCGTCTCGTCATCAATCAAACTAAAAATTTAAAAAATATGTATATTTTTTTATTATTATATTTTATAGTATTAATATAATTGTTGTGGTGTAATATGACAGCGGTGGACCGGTGCGTGAGCGCGTCCCTGAGCGAGGCACGCGAGGCGCTCAGCAACGTGGCCGTGGACGCATTGAGTGCGCACCGCCTCGCGCAGAACCTGCCCGCCGGGGATCGCGCCACGTCACTCCTGGCGCCGCTGCCGCTGCGGCTGCTCCCGCTGTACCTGCTCGCGTTGCTCAAGCGCAAGGCGTTCCGCGCCGGCACCAGCACGCGGCTCGACGACCGCGTCGCGGACATGTGCGCGCTCAAGTGTCTGCCGCTACAGAGCCTCACGCGGCTCGTGTACCCCGACCTGTACGCGCTGCACGAGCTGCGCGACCACCTGCCCGACCGCGCCGCCGCAGAACAACACGACGACGACGCGCCGCCCGACCCGCCGCGCTTACATCTCACCGCTGAGAGGTAATACTCACGCATTATTAACGTCTATACAATCTTAATTTGATTCTCCGGTTCGATCCCACAAGGATACAATTTGGACGTCATGCATACGAATTGTCTAGTATGGTTGATTTTCATGGTCAATGTGAAATAAATGCCGTTATAACTACAATCCGTATGAAAGCGAATTTTTTTTTATCAACCCTATATATTATACTCGTCCCACTGCTAGGCACGGGCCTCCTCAACTGAATGAGAGGGATCAGGCCTTAGTCCACCACGCTGGCCTAATGCGGGTTGGCAGACTTCACATACCTTCGAAAAATCTTATCGAATTCTCAGGTATGCAGGTTTCTTCACGATGTTTCTTTCACCGTTAAAGCAAGCGATAATTAACAATTAATATACACATAATTTAGAAGTCAGTGGTGTATGCTCTTGAGGCTGGTTTTGGACCTGCGACGTTCGTTTCGACAATCCATACCACTCTCCGCTAAGCTATCGCTGCTTAAAGCTAATTTTACTTGACAAAATAGATTTCGTCAATCAAGACCGCACTCAAATTGGTTTACTTACACGTTCTCTATGCCTACCATTTCGATGTATTGTGTAAATAATTAATTCTACGCCTCCACTTATATGAGAAGTTAGCAACTAACACGTAGTATTCTATTAGTAGTCTAAATAGTATCGTAATTAGGTATTTAAGTATTTTTTTTTTTGTGATAAATGGAAAGATCATATATAAGTTTTATAACAAAACTATTTTTATTTTATTTTTTTTCGCAATAATTTAAAAGTTATTTCAAAATAAAAATTAACTTTTGAATCCAGCACCGAAGATACACCGACAGCTCCCGAAGAAACCCGAGCGCGTGTGTGACGTCATAATGTTAGTTTTCACTCATTGCAGTTGATACAGAAATTATAAATACAGAGTTTTGGTTTATTTAATTTTGTTGTCATTGTTAAATATTCAAATTTATATTAAAAATGTCGAACCTCAATAGTTATCGTTCTTGTTTTGTACCATTATGTACTAATACTACAAAAACAACTCCTGACAAAATGTTTTTAAATGTTCGCCGAGATGACAAACGTCGAAATAAATGGTTTCAAGCAGTGCACCGTGATAATCCCAAAACAAAATCGTTTATTTTTGGTTGTGAAGATCATTTCGATGTAAGTATTTCTTAACACCATTGTTATTAATTATTATTTATTTAAGTATACAAATCAAATAATTATTATATACTTACGTAGAGTTCAGTAAATATTTTTGAAGTGAAACTTCTTTATCGGCGTTAGAAAAATAAAATCGTCACATTTTTCCGTTACGCGGCACGCGTCACGTTTTTGACTTTGACTGGATTTTGACCGAACTTTCACAGGACTATAACCGGACTTTGACAGGACCATGACAGGACTTTGACGGACTTTGACAGGACTTTGACCGGACTTTGACCGGATTTTGTCCGGACTTTAACCGGACTGTGACTGGATTTTGACCGGACTTTGACCGGGTTTTGACCGGGCTTTGACCGGACTTTGACAGGACTTTGACCGGACTTGGACTGGACTTTGACTGGACTTTGACAGGACTTTAACCGGACTTTGACCGGGCTTTAACCGGGCTTTGACCGGACTTTGACTGGATTTTGACCGGACTTTGACCGGGCTTTGATCGAACTTTGACCAGACTTTGACCGGACTTTAACCGGACTTTGGACTTTGACCGGACTTTGTCTGGACTTTGACTGGACTTTGACAGGGATTTGACCGGACTTTGACCGGACTTTAACCGGATTTAGACCAGACTTAGACCGGGCTGTGACTGGATTTTGACCGGACTTTGACCGGGCTTAGACCGGGTTTTGACCGAACTTTGACAGGACCATGACAGGACTTTGACGGACTTTGACAGGACTTTGACAGGACTTTGAGAGGACTTTGATCGGACTTCTTCTGTCGAGCGTCCCGAGACGCACACTTTTTTTTTGTATTCATGTCTATGATATAATAAAAGCCTTTTGTTTAAACTTTATCTAATTTAACTTTATTTGACCAATTTCTGTAAAGTTGCATATAGTACAAGATCCCGGGGAACATTGACCTTCACCCATCTGTTTACCGGATCAAAATAACATTTTAGGGTATAAAATGTGTTGCTGAACACATACCAATAGGGTTGCCTAAAAAATATGGTCTATATACTGTCTACTATATTGTTTTAGGGTTGCCTAAAACAATATAGTAGATAATTTTTCGAAAAATAAGGTCATAAAGAAGTTTCACTTCCTACGTGTGTACACTAGTACACGCACACATTTTTTTTTTTTAACTGGACTCCAAATCATAACCTTTAAACCTGCTAAAGCTGCACAGTCATGGCATTGAACATCCTGAATTTTTCTGGACTTTAACTGAATAAGCTTTACTCCGAACTCGGTGTTCTGGACATTCCCGTCCCTTTACAATACCAATATTATTTTTACGACTTAGTTGAACATAACCTATAGCTTTGTCGCCGTAACTCTCACGCGATGCTCTACAATTTATGAAATAAATAATTATATTTAATATGAACCAACCAACCAACTAGCCCTGTATTATACTTGTCCCACTGCTGGGCACGGGCCTCCTCTACTGAATGAGAGGGGTTAGGCCTTAGTCCACCACGCTGGCCTAATGCGGGTTGGTAGACTTCACATACCTTCGAAAATTTTTATCGAGTTCTCAGGTATGCAGGTTTCCTCACGATGTTTCCTTCACCGTTAAAGTAAGCGATAATTAACAATTAATATACACGTGACGTAGAAAAGTCAGAAGTGTATGTTCTTGGGGCTGGTTTCGAACCTGCGACTTTCGTCTCGACAGTCCGTACCAATCCCCGCTGAGATATCGCTGCTTATATTTAATATAATGGAGAATAAATACTTAAATATTTTCATTTATTATATTATTTTTTAACAGACTTACCTTGATGCCTTGGCACCTCGAATTTCAGCAGAATTAAACCGAACGTCATTTTTTAAAAAAAATGGTTATCATAAATATATCAACATCAGGAATATTATCAGACTTTGCCTTAATAAATCCTTTATCACACATAGCTTATCGGAACCAACTAACATCTCGTTTTTTAGCAATAAATTTTCAATATTATTGTCTAGTCACATGTAATAGCCGTAAACGCTGTACTGTTATTAAATAGCTATAACATTATGACGTCACAACTATGGGGGCCGCTCATGGCGCGTTTATAGTCACGTGATCTTTATTTGAATTTCATCAATTTTTAAATGTTTATAATTAATTGAACAATTTTTTTTTTCCAATTTTTCTGTTACATATCAATATTATTAATAATAAAGTTTTAAAATACATAAAAAAAATCAATATTTTTTTTTAGTTAAATACCTAATTGTTACTTACAGAGTGAATTCAACCGGCGCGTACTTGCTCGACGACGGCGAGTGCATGATAGTGTACGTGGGTCACGCGGTGAGTCCCGCGTTCCTGTCGGACACGTTCGGCGTGGCCGCGTTCACGCAGCTGCCGGAGGAGGCGCGCTCCGTGCCGCGGATACACTCCGAAGGGAACGCGCTGCTGCACGCCTTCATCGACAAACTCAACGACGACCGACCCTACGCCGCAGAGATCATCATGATCAGGTATAGATACAAACTCTAATGTGACCCTCATTTTTTTTTTTAAATGACGAGACAAACAAGGCGCTCGCCTAATGGTAAGCGCCACGCCTACCCATAAATTGAAACAACACCACACAGAACTTTGAATTACAAAGCACCGCATGGTACTGAACTGCGCTCGTCACCCCTAGAGTTAAGTCTCATAATGTCCAGTAATTTCGCTGGCTTCAATGTCCTTCAAACCGAAACACAACAGTGCTTACACAGTTGTTTGATTCAACTGTGCTCAAATACGACTGTCGATAAAATCCATGTTGATAGGTAAATATGACGTCATCATGTTAGACCAGTATGTAACTATTTGTTAATTTAAGTATGAACTAAATTTATGAGGCTTGCCAATATTTTTTGATTAGCAAATAGTCAGTACTTAAGTGTAACTATAGCTGAAACAACGCTGTATTGCCATATTTATCTACAATCGTGGAATTTCATCGATAGTTCTATTAGACTAGATTCCGACTATATGGTCTAAAAAATAAGGCCTAAGTTATTAAATATTGTTTCGAGTAACGGTGATGGTTCTACCATCATTGATTGCTATTGTAACCAAGTTAATACTAATGAACACGCCAACTGATCTAGTTTTTATTTCCACAGAGACAACTCACCGTCCAAAACACTGTTCACGGAAAGACTCGTCGACGACAGGGTTGAGTCAGCGTTCTCTTACTATGAGTTCTTGCAACATGTGAAAACCCAAGTGAAATGAGTCACGGGTGACTCGCGGACGAGTGTCGGACGGGACAATGCTAGCACATACGGACCTCTCATACGATGTGTTAGCTAATGTTGTGAAGTGATTGCCAAAGGACCGGACTCACGACACTGCCCTAAGTGTATTACTTTTTTATTCGCATTCTCAGATGTCGAGATTCGAGAAAACTCGATATGATGTATGAGAAAATTGTTGATATTTTATAACCAATATTTGTTGCGTGACTGAAACCTATGGTTTTATATCGAAGGAGAACAATAAAGTGTTAAAATTATATTCTAAAATGAGGCTATATAATACTATGTAGTTACGGTAAAAGCATTAATGAAACTTAGTAATCCCTCGACTCTCTACCAAATGACTGAATCGTGTAGTTTCTTATCCAGTTTTCGATCGAAACACGACTCGAATGCGCAGGTTATTTTGTAATATTTCGTGACAATAGAACTCACAATATCGTCGAGTTTGCTAAATATAAGATTAAATACTACATGTATTTGCTACTTTGAGAAATAAACTGTTCATAATACTGCGGTTTTAGAATCATCGGAATTACTCGCGGTGACTGATGTTGATCCACTGGCGAGCCAAATAATCTAGGGTTTTACTTGTATGTCGATTCATGAGGCAGCTTTTTCGACGTTTAAACACGCGGTTTTGCAGTAAACGAGCGAGCTTCACTTATTACTCCCTAAAACCGCGGTATTACTCGCTGATCGAGCAGGCCTTTTAAAAATCATATTATAATTTGACGCGGATTTGGAACATTGAGATTTAAAATTATCATAAATAATATGTTATTTTGATATTGTGGTCAACTGATATGTTGAATTTTATAACCACATTCAAATAGTAAACACAAACATGTTAAATTATAAAAACAGTGCTAGAATGGTTTTTAGTGAATGAGCAACCGACCAATTGTTTAAATTGATTTAAATCCAATCTATGCAAACCGATAAACGAAAACAAATAATTCACCGTGTTATTTATTTGAAAGTTATAATTATGATACCCATGTAGAGTTTAACAGCGTAAATTATCGACAAAGTAATATGTATAGTGAATATAATTGGTATCATATGTATTGTTAAACAATGTAGGTATCGATTAGATAACACCTTTAATTTGTAATGAAATATTTTACAAGCGGTCATTGAGGTGGTGGGGTATCTAAGAAGAATAAAATGGCAGTGTTGTTTATTTTATTTATTCAGTACTCAATACATTACATAAGTCGTATTATACTTGCTAGCTTCCTTAAATTATACAGTGGATAACAGTGGATATGTCACTTACAAAGAGTTTGAACAATCGAAATGAATTGTAATATAAATAAGCAATATTAAAAACATAAAATGACAATCGTAGATAATGGACACTAGTTTATCGATAGTTTTGTCGATTCATTCGTACGTTGTCGATATTTAAAGAAAACTACTAGCGATACGAGTATACAGTTGTGTATCGTCTGGAGAATATTTAATTGATGAGGAGAAAAAGTTTCTGCGGACAAATTGGTTGTTAATTATAAGTATGTATATTTAAATTGTATAACAGCGTAAGTGAGTGTGTATTTTTTCTGCATGGTACAATTTGTGTGATGAATGTCAGGTATCGTATATTAGTCACACAGTCGGTGCGCGGACAGTTGATGATAAATAAGATAATTTAGATAAATAAATACACCCAATGTTGACAATCTTTTGTGACACTATAACATTTAAATGTTAGCGAGATTTCGAGGAAAATGTATAGAAATGAATTCACACCATCTAATCGATTACAGGCGTATTGTTTTCATATTTAGTTCTTATAACTTATACGCGATGAATAACGGGGATAGCTCATTCTGAGGCTGATCTCATAGTTGAGAGTCCGTGTGTCGTGAGAATCAAAAACGGAACAATATTTGGTGAATGATAGATAGGTGTCGAGTCGAGGTCTCTGATTGGTGGCCTGCCACATGCTGCCTCATTTATTTTAAACATATAAATGTACTTGTAATGTTATTTCTGGATTGTTATATCTTTTATATAATATGTATTATACGCTTATGCTGTGTATAAATGTGGAGTTTATGTAAATTGAAACCTTATTGAGTGCAATGGAAATCACTATCTGCTATATATAATTCGTATTTCGTATGTTACGTTGTAAATGAAATATAACCAGTTATCGGATGATACGAAATATTACGATGATTCGGTGTAGTATAAATGGAGGTATACTTGCCTAATATGAATAAGCAATAAGCGAGCACCTTCTGTGTGACTTTTACGGTTTTTCTTGTACAGAATGCATGTATGTTTATTTTTCTACATTTATTAGGGCGTGTCGGTACAGATGTTGTATTGTGTATCACATATTTTCGAACGCAATAAAGAGAATACTAGTTTATTTTTATTGTAATTTCGGTATAAGGTGTATCTATAATTTTAATTCTTTGTATGTACTATTAGCACTCGATAAAGTTCGATTGTAAATTTAATAAAAATTATTTATGAAATTACTAGATATCGGTTTTATACTGGAACATTGGAACACTGGTTCGGACATGTTCCGAGTTGTAATGTTTCGCAAGTTATCGTTACTCAAAAAGCAGTACGCACGTAACTAACTCAGTGCCTATTACCCTTTTATAGTTTTTTGTTCTTTCGAAGAGTCTGAGACCATATAAACTTTATTGCAAGACTGTTTAGTCAGATCACGCTCTATTTCTGCAATATTTGGCCTTTTATGAAACGTGAAAGAGATTAGCATAGTAATATAGCATAGCAAGTTGGCATAATTCTGGCGTGCTTCAAAATATGTTCAAATCTCTCTTGCTTACCATGATGTGCGATGTATTCGCTTTACCTGTTAGTATAAAAAGTTTTTTGTAAGACGTAATAAAACAACATGGCTATTACGAATCAAACATAGGTTGCCAAAACTGGGCGGCGCCATTGTCAAACGCTCGGTTGATTTTTAATATCGATATAATATCGATTTCATTAACGTATGTTTTATGCATTACGAACATGCTTCCTTGCGCTTGCGCATTTTTCTTGTTACGACTTGAAATATCAATATATTTCATCCATTATACAATTGAATACTATTATTGCATCAACTTAAAAATCGTCCAGAGTTATTCTTGGAAAAATAACAAATACAAGGTTTGTGCTAAGAAGATTCCAGCTATCCTCGAAGCGATAGGCACAGGTGCAACTTGTGCTGCGCGATTAGTTTAAGAGCAATAAAATGAGTATCTTAAATATTATAAATGTGAAAGTTTGGAGGTTTGTTTTTTTTTATCCTGGCACGACAAAGTGACTACACTGATCCAGATGTTAAGTACAGTGCATTTCAAATATAATGCGGACTAACTAGATACACTGCGTCCCTCGACGGTCGGCAGAATTATACAGGCCGGTTATTGGATATAGGTGCAGTGGCTGTAATGGTGCTGCCACACCGCTGTTATAAAATGTTTACAAAACATTATTAAACATTTGTTAACAAAAATCGATACATTTTATCACAATGTTAGATAATGTTAGTAAAGGTTTAATGTTAGAAAATGTTAGTAAACATTTTATAACACCGGTGTGGCAGCACCATAAAGCGACTCGCCTGAACGCGACGCTATGGGGGGTTTTCCACCAAGTGGACGGTGGTCGCTACCTGTCGGGCACAAAATTACCAGGTACCCCCTACCAGCTAGTGTAGTGTGCCAGATATTTGAAAGTTTGTGAATTTGAATTAATTATTAATCACGTCTTGCGCCTGAATAGATTTGGATAGCATTTGTTTTGATGGTACTGTAGGTCCTTATTTGTCATATATGGATATAGAATCGTCGGTACAAGGTCTACAGAGTCAGTTACTTGGTCTTACTAGAATAATAATTTTAAACACCATCACCACGCTGGTTATCACCAACAGTTTTCACATCATCGGTATCAGCAGATTCAATACCACCGTAACCACTTCAATAGTTCCGTGTTTACCCTAAGGGCTAAGGTTGAGCTTTCAGACTGAAACCGCTACAAAATATCGAAACGCAATGACTAATTTTATTAAAAAGGCAATTAAAAAATAAACACATTAAAGAAGTGAAAATTATTTAACAATTACTTTATGAAAGGGCTCCAGTTTCAGGTTGCCCAACAACATCTGAATAGCCTAAGGCGGCCCTGACTCCAATCAAAGTTACAACTACATTTGTTTGGAATTGCTTACGTTTACTTTATGGGTTATTACAAACTTTTATCTAATTTATTTAATTATTGCGCTATATTTTAAAAATATTATCATTTATATCTATGATAGGGAAAGTATCCAGTTAATGGAAAACATAGTTGATAGAACATGTTGCAGCGACGTATTTATTTATGGCACTGCTAGCGGACTGAACTCGAGAGTCTTGTAATTTGTTTCAATATAAACAATTCAAAACCACACTTGTTTCATTTGACCTTAGCTGGACGAAGGATTAATTCTCATGATACATTGGTCAGGAAGTTACATCACTATGGAATTAGGAATACTGCTCTGGATCTTGTTATTTCTTATTTGGATAATAGGATTCAGAAAGTTGATATAAATGGCCAGAGATCCTTGGGATCTGTAGTGACTATGGGTGTTCCGCAGGGTTCCATACTTGGCCCATTTCTATTTCTCGTTTATATAAATGATTTACCTCATGTTATTAATGACAATCAACAGATAGTGTTATTTGCAGATGATACTTCACTTTTATTTAAACTCAAACGACAGCAACCTGTTACTGACGATGTAAATAATACTCTCTTAAAAGTAGTGAACTGGTTTAATGTTAATAATTTACTTTTAAACGAGAAAAAAACTAAATGCGTTAGATTTTTGACACCTAACGTTAGAACTATTAAGACCTGTGTTAGTTTAAATGGAGAAGAATTGGATCTTGTGGACACTACCAAGTTCTTGGGTATAACTTTAGACTCTAAGCTTCAATGGGGACCACATATAAACCAGTTGTCGAAAAAGCTCACCTCTGCAGCTTACGCAGTCTACAAAATTCGCCAGCTAACTGATGTAGAAACAGCGCGATTAGTTTATTTTAGTTATTTTCATAGTGTTATGTCGTACGGCATTTTATTATGGGGAAATGCTGCCGACATTCAAACTATTTTTGTGCTACAGAAAAGAGCTATTCGATCTATTTACAATCTCAAACGTGGGCAATCTCTTAAGAATTTATTCAAAGAAATAAATATTTTGACTGTCGCTTCTCAATACATATATGAAAACCTAATGTATGTAAAAAAACATATTAATGTTTTTACAAAAACCAGCGACATTCATATGTTAAATACTAGAAATAAGAATAAACTGATATTGCCCAAGACCAGACTTCAAAAGATTAGTAATTCATTCAAATGTCAAAGTATACGTTTCTACAACAAAATTCCTAGCCATATTCAACAATTAAGTCTAAATAACTTTAAATTATTTATTAAACAGAACCTTTGCCAAAAAGGTTACTATAATGTTAAAGATTATTTGGAAGACAAAACGGCTTGGAATTGAGCCGCTCACTCCATACAAAATATGGCTGTCCATGGTCCTCTGGTAAATTATTATACTTGACTGCTCTATTGGCGCATTTTTAGTATTTAAGATACATAATATGTAAAGTTGACATTTTTAATATTTTTTAAGAAAAATATTAAATTTATATTTGTTAATTTTCATTTTTTTATTTGTGAGTGCGAGTGCCATGTATGTTGGTTATACTCCGGACTATTTCTAATAGTCAATCCAGGAATTCCTGTACATTGTACTCGCACAGTTCTGGAAAATCAATGTCTGGACATTAAAAGAGGCCATAACCCATGAGTTTGTTTCGGCATTTCTTCTCATGGCTAGCCACGAAATGCCGAAAAAAGATAAATAAATGTAATCTAATTTTAGCATAAAATTATTGACATGTAAAAGTGATATTTATGATCCAATTTACAGAATAAATGATTTGAATTTTGAATTTTGAATTTTGAATTCAAGAACACATCGAGAACTTTGACTGGACTAAACCGCGATGACGATTGCGGTCTACAAAATACGTTGCCTGTCATCAAATCCCCATTTCTTACGGTTTCCTTGGGTCTGACAATATCACTGATGATTAACACATTAAATGACTTGTCCCACAGTATGTGAATGAATTACAAACCCCTAGTTAACGTGTTAGACCAGTGTTTCCTAACCATTTCTGGCCATGCCCCACCTTAATAATTTTTTGTTAAGTTTGTTACCGATATCTAGCATTGCATTTAAATAACGCAAAGCGAAAGGGTTAAAGTCGTTAGAGTCCATTTTTAAATTGCCCCCTTTAACTATCACATTGTCCCCCTGTGGGGTCAATTTGGGAAATAGCAACTTCGTACGCTCCTTCAGGTATATTGCCAGCGTGATGATTGTGATAAATGCTATCTTATATTTGATTTATTGCAACTTTTACTTGGATATTGAGAAATAAGCTATAGATTATCAGCGTTTTGATAGTAAAATCAACAATGAAATGCAGTACCGTTTAATACAAAACCTTATCGTTTAAAAAAACAATGTAAAATATTTTTGCTACAATAAGTTTAATTTTATCCAACAATTGATAAAATCCACACCTAAATCGACTACCCATGGTGTTCTGCTAACGAGTATTTGAATGTTGTGAAGACGATTTGGATGCAAATATGCAATAACATTTAAACCCACATCAAGTAAAAATTTATATATTCATTTTATTTTGCTAAATTCATTAACTTCAAACAATAAATTATGGTTCTATTTTACAGAATCGTACATGGAGAATGTTTTATTTACGATTTTTAGAACAATATCTCTTTCACTTGATATGGGTTTAAATGTTATTGCATATTTGCATCTATTTATCAAAACATAGATCTTTTAATGGTTTTTCTTCCAATTTGTAAGGATCCCACAACAGTTAACACATTCGACACAGGTTGTATAACTCTTGACGTCCCAACTAAACGGCCACTGGTCCTTTGGCATGTGTTGATTTCTCAAGAATATCTGGTCTTCAATGAGAGTCCAGAACCAGAGGTAGCTGCGGGCTCGTTTGAACTTGACAGTGGACTCTAGTACCGCGCTAATTGCACGTTGACACACCGGGTCTAAGTTGTATGGAGTGTTGAATAGAAGATTCTGGATGTTGCAGCGGAAAACCTGGGTAATTAGATTTTTTAATTTATGACGAGACCTTGCAGTTGGCGGTTCATTATGCTGGCCTTATCAGCCGGAATATCTTGTCTGAAACTATAAAGACCGCACACACGTTCTATTTTTAAAATCATGGATGGCATGATGCCGGGGTTCAGGTTATTATTTCAGACCTAGTGCCTATATACTATTTGTGGTCTTTGATGTACTATACTTGAAAACTTGAGCATAATATAATTTATTTTGTGATTATTTCTCCAAACATCCAAATTCGTTCAGCATGTTCACAGCTAAGGAATTTTGTCAAGATGGATATGTTTTATGATATTCCTAAATCACAAAGTACCTACTACCTGCCTAATCAAATCTGCATGCACAGGTATTCGGTATACCTAATTATGTAGTCCAAATCTTATATAATGATGGGATAGAAAGAAGTTGATATTCGTTACGTGAATGTGATGCATACAGCTAGCGTTGAGCAAGCCATATTCCATTATAGTGGTGCCGCAATTAATCTTTATTAATACAACAATATATATTTGCAGATCAGGTAAACATTTGTAATCATATAGATAAATTGTTATCAGCAAGTCTTCATTGTTTTATAACCCTTTGTTTTTCGACCTTCAATGTCAGGAGGTAAAGTCGGTTAATAATACTTAATGTACTTACTTCGTGGCCACACATTTCCAGGACACAGTAATTAATGAAATCCACCGGCACCAAATCAACTCTGAAACCGAGTTTTTGCAGGCGATCTGTAGATAGATCTTTTTTAAATCATTTCATGCCTACCTCTCCATAGATATGTAAATAACCAGAACAGTCTCGTTATGGGTTCGCTTGTAAAAGCTTTTATTTTCATGGGGAAAATCTTCTTGGATCCCTGTCCACTTTGAGAAGTAGATGGGTAGTTATGCCGGATTTTTACCGGTTAAACTAAAACGCCATGGTTGTCTCCATCAGCATTATAGAGGGATTCCGGGACCTCCAAAACGGCACGCCGGAACCCCAGTACAACGCTGTAATAGTTCACCACCATATTCCTAATTAGCCCTTATGCAGAGTAAGCGGGACGGTTCCTTCCTTCGCCCCGGCGCGTCATCTACCTCTCCGAGCGGGATCAGCCCTCTCCCGAACCGGCTCCCAAGTCTCATTCTTAACCATAATAGTTTCACAAAGGAAGCTAATGCTTACTATTCATCCTCTCTGTCTTATTATTTTTTATTCTAGCACAGCAATGTGACTGCCCTACGCGTGATTGTTAGTAGTACTAATTACTAATTTATATCAAAAATATTGTCATGGCTATTCTAAACCTACTTTACTCTATGTATGTTCCAAAATTCGTTGTTTCGGTGCAGATTTATAATAGAGGCCCAGCCCCTCAGAATGCAAAAATCAAAAACGAACCGTTCCATTGCGTCGCCTCAGATTTTTATCGGAAAAGATCACATGTTGGTCTCTTGACCAATCACAAATGGCATGAATGTTCGTGTCGTTTTTTTACATCTCTTTCTTACCCCTCCAGATCCGTTACGCGACTGCGGCCAAAGGAATATAACCACTATGTTGGCTGCGGCAAACACGGCCAGCGTGTGGCGAGCCGTAAGACTAGGTAGAAACTAGAACGTCGCATTCAATGTGTTAAGAATTGAAATAATGATTACCTCTGAGTCCCCTAAGTTTCTGCGGCTTATGAGTTACTGTATGAAATGAGTCACAAGGTCCATAATAAATTTTGATATACTGCATTGACATTTTTAGGGATTGTAGGTAAACTTTTTTATTCACTTTTGCAGAATGTTTAGATTTATAATTTGCTTAGGTAGGTGAAAGAGGTAGATATATCACTAGAAGAACCATATATAGGGACAAACTTTACAACAATAATTAATACGTCAGGTTGGTTTGAAATGTCAATAAAAATCTCTTTGACAGTTGAGTTTTATTTACCTGTTTACTTAAATGACATAATAAATCATTGCCCGTGTACATAATACTTCAATAACCAAAGAATCAAACTTTCGCCATTGTAATACTTACATATTACGTACCTAATACCCGTTTTGTATCCGTCCGTCATAGACTTACACCACAGAGTAGTAAGTATTTACACTAACGGATTACATCCGTTGATTACCTTTACTAACCTAAGGTTGTAACGGACACAGACCACGAATAATGTAATAGATAAATGACGTAAGATTTTGAATCTAAGCGTGCCCATTTATGCTACATAGATTGACATTGTCATCGTAGTGCGTATAACATAGGTATTAGGTATCAGTACCTAACTCCCGCACTCAGAGACGTTACTAAACTTTAATAGTCATTTTTTAGAATTCGATATTTCCCATTGATATTTCCACACTCACAGCCACTTATTGCTTTGTGTTTCGTTACCGAATACAGAAAATGCTTTATATTTAATTACAGCGTGTGAAATTAATTTTATTTGACGCCTCTGTGGAATAATGAAATTATAAGAAATGATTTAATGCCAATTAAAGTTAAGTGACGTCTCCGAGTGCGGCAGTAAGTAGGCCTGGAAGCGTTAGCGCTAAATGTCGACACGCTATGTGATAACATATGCCAATCTATATAAATTATGTACCTAAATAATAAATATATACACCCAATAGTTACACACATAGTCCTGACTCCACTCTAGGTTTAACTGTATGGTAGATATTAGGAACTACGATTAACTTGGACCCACAACAACCACACCCGAAACATGTATCTATTCTCTCACTTCTGTACATCTGTGCTTACAACTCGTGTTGGTTTTTTTTTTATTCTGTATAAATATAAAGATAACTACTGTAATTTAACAGCTGCAAGTACCAACTTCTTTATATCTTGTTTCTTTCATGCTGATTTATTTTTTCTCAGTTTGAGTTTAAGAGGTAATCCTCCTTTGAGCGACTGCACAACGTTCATTGTCGTATCCACTTGAACCTCTAACTTTGACGATGGTGCTGGTTCTACAGTAAATTTATGCAGGATGGCTGCCAAACCAGCAAGCGATTGCATCTCACCAAGTCGAGCCCCTGGAAATTAGAAAGACTGTTTATATCGCCATTAGCTAAGTGGCAGCGTATATCGGTACTCGGTAGTGAATTATATTAATGTAGCATTCCTAAACCTGGCATATTTGTGTACCTAGATAGGTTTTCAATCGCCTTCAAAAAGAAGGAGGTACTCAATTTGTCAGTTTGGGTGTTACGCGATATCACCGCCACATCTGGATCCATTTTGTAATGGTTATTTTTGTGTTCGATCGTGTTTACTCCAAAGTCCGATATTTGAATAAGTTGTAAGGAAGGAATACGGGGAACTCCTCAATGGAAAAATATAGTACATAGATATACCGTTACTCTGGTTTTAAATTGGTTTTGAACTTGATTGATGATTGGATTTAAATATTATTACCCAGATATAAGATAATATGGGATTTACCTAATAAGCGTACGTTTCAAACAGTTCGATCAGTTAACCAAAAGTAACTTTTAATTAGATTGTCAGTCAAGCAACAATGAAGCTAAATGAAACCCTTACTTGCTATGTTTCCATCCAACCAGACTCCAACCTTTGCTACAATTAATTATTATTGTTAAAATTATATAAATGCGTGTCTTAGTTGATAGAAACAAAGCAAAGACCTAACTAAAGATATAACAGGGACTGGCAATTTTCTTTATTGCATTGTAAATTTCGACTGATTAGCGCTTGAAGATGTTTTCATGTAGAACTACTTACTTTTAGTGGGAAGAGCCGTGGTCTCTTTTTTAAAAAGATACAATTTTAATTATATTAATTAGTTTAATGTCTTCTTCAATTGGTGACTACAATAAGACTGATTCTTAGCTTAACTTAATCTAGTTAGGACGGGCAGGAGTTACACTCCGTCAGCGTTTTGTCCGCCGGTTGCCATCCGCCGCGTGGGCGGGCTGTGCAATCGTCACCCGTGGGAATGCTTATCTTGTTAGAAAGCTAGGGTGACCAATCGATTCTGTTGGTATAACTACTTAGTAAACAGTTCTGGTAAGCAATAAACAATAGTTATAATAATAATTTGTTGTTATAGTGTTTTTCTATACCGTAGATGGCATTGTCGACGCCCTCGATGTCGGTACTCGATAACATCCGCGTGGAAAACTTACGTACGTGTATAGTTTATTATTTAATTTTAAATTCAAATGGCATACAAGTTATACGACTGCCTCGGTGGCGTAGCTGTATTGCGCATGTGGTATGACTGCTATGCTGAGGTCTCGGGTTCGATAGCCGGGTCGGGTAAGTTATTTTGGGTTTTTCTATCATAAAATGCTCAGTATCAGCCCGGAGTCTCGAAGTTGTATCCGGTATGGCGATAGGCTCGCCCCCTATCACATCATGGGACGGAGATACGCTCGGCGAAATGTGGGTGTACTACTTCCACTGCTATCAACCCCTTCGGAGATTATAGGCATGAGTCGTATGTATGCACTGTAGCTATACGACCTGTTTTTCGACGTTGCTCATTTTATTGTAACATAATTGAGAAAGCACATCATAATATAATGTCGTTACTTCGGTACCTACATAGTAAATAATGAAAACACCCGACAGTATCAGGAACTACGAGGGACTTGCGGGCCCACAACACCCAGACACTTCCAGACACTCTTGGTGCGGGCGTCGCCTACTGCGCCACGGAGGCTTTTATAAAGAAAGTAGCGTCGGAATCAATTGAATGAACAACAAAAAGCAATGATATAATATTATGTTACTAAAGTAACAACAATAGACCATGAGTTAAATAAGGTTACTTTACGTCTAAACACGCTTATTATCTATTTAGTTGACGTGGATGACCTTCATTATATTTTTTTAATATTACAGACTTACTGTGGCACCTCCCTAGAGAGGTTGAAGTCAGGTAGGTAGCTGGTCGTTAAAACAACGAGACAAATGTTTCTGCAACATGTGTTAAGCATGTTGCGCCGACCACACTACGAGAAAGATAAAGGCAAGTGGAAGAAGAAAACGACTTACCGATACACATCCTTGGGCCTTCTCCAAACGGTAAGTATGAAATTTTTTGTAGTTCTTTCATTGCTTCAGAAGCGAATCTGTGTGGTCTGAATTCCTTTGGATTCTCAAAGTACTTTTCATCATTTTGTATACCTTGTAGAGGTATTAATATTTTTACTCCTGGATCTATAGTCAAGTCAATTTCAGGTATTGTGTACCGTCTAGCGCATACTCTATTTAAAACGCCTAGCGACGGAAACATTCTCATTGCTTCTTTGAATGCCATACTTAATAATTTCATATCAGCAATTGCATCGTAGCATAGTTCACCATTGTATTTATTTAGGATTTCATCTATTTCTTCTTGGACTTTGCGTTGAATGTCTGGATTGTAGGCAAGTTGGTGCATAGTGTAACTCGAAGCTGATGATGATGTTTCAAATCCCGCAGCAAAAAATACGAAGACCTGCCCTACCATACACTTCATATCCATATCCATTTCTATATATTTTGGCGTACCATCTTCGTTTCGTTTTTCAATTGATTCTCCCGTAATTTTGCCTTGCGCTTCAAGCTCCATCAAAAGATCTATAAAATCATTGCGACCACTAGGTTTATAGTTTCTTTTTTTACGTATTTCATGCAATATATCTGTTATACCTTCTTCAACTCTCCTGTCACCGACGTATAAAAACTTTCTTACGATTGGAAAATTTTCCCATAACATGTAACGTGTTATTAGTCCCAAGGAGCGGGGAGATGTAATCACTTTTCCAAGATTTCTGAACATTGAGTGTTCGTTGTTTATGGTGTCCATGTTTATTCCGAAACCACATGCTCCGATGAACTCTGTTGTGAACCTTGCAACCAGCTCCCGTACATCGCAACATTCGTTGCGCTTAGCCACCTCATTAGCAACTCCTTGAAGTTTCTTTGCGCATTCCACGACTAGAGGGAACATAGCTTTTAACTTCGCTGTGGTGAACGCAGGTGTCAGTCGTTGTCGAATTAGTCTCCACGAATCACCGTCAGTGTGGAACAGATTTGTGAATATTGCTTCCACATCTGGGTTCCTCCCGAGTCCTCGCAAGTAAAAGTGTGCAAAATCTACAGTCAATATCCGTCTAGCTATCTCCAAATCTCGTATTAACAACAATGGTGTTGTACCCTGATAGTAACCAACGACTTTTTCTTCTGGATACTTTTTATATAACTCGGTTGCAACTTGTGTTATACTTTTATAGCCGAATTGATTGGCAAAATGATTACCAAATAGAGGCACTGGTGGATCATGTTTCACGTTTCGATTTTTCCAATAGTTGTGATTTTTAGTTGAGAAAACGTATAGTGTGCACAAAATTAATATGAATATAATTAATAACATCTTTTATCGAGCGCGGTAATGTAATAACTGCAATGTCAATAAAAAAATTACCCCATATTAGGTTTACCTGCTTACTTATCGTTATCGTTCACTTCGTACCATATCTAAATAGATGCGGTAAGTAGGTACATCAATGTATAATGTAATACCAAACATGCTATTTACTACGTACACTAAGGTTATCACTGTACAGTCTTACTTATTAAAAAAATAGCTAAGCTGTGCTAAGTCTCCTGTTAACTAACTGTTTATGTGTATAAATAATGGTTTCCTTTTTCTTAAGCCCGCGAATCACGGCGCGCTTTCGCGGCGCGCACTTGTCGCGACCGCGCGGCGTGATCTAATAGTAGAATCTTCTGGGGCATTCCATAAGTTCACTAGGATGTCTCTCGTGGATTTTGAATATTTGTTAAACTTGATTTCAAGAAAGATTTCAAACAAGATACCCAATTACGAAAAGCCTTTCCAACTCGGACACACCTAGATGTGTTATGGCTAGCATAACACTGCGATATTTGGCCACAGGCGACAGCTTCCGAAGTCACCGTTTCCTGTTTAAAATATCTCCTCAACTGATTTCAAAAATCATTTCACAAGTGTGTAATGCCTTCAACTGAAGGATTGAATAAAGGTGAGTGAGATTTAATAAAAAATACAAGTTATTTTAGTTTTTTCGTACAATTAGTGTAATATGTATACATTGATTATAAAAGAAAACTTATATTGATAGAAAAAAAAAGCCTTAAATACAGCAGAAAGACAAAAAAAAATATAAAAATAATTTCTTTAAAAATAATATAAAAAGAATATAAAAAAATTTAAATGATGTTGAAAGCTTTTTCTATTATATTTGGTACACTCGTCATAACATGTTCTTCGTGGTATTCGTCTTGATCTGGAATGTGAATTACGGGTGGCTAAATTAGTTTAATAGATTGTATCATAATATTTGAGCCCATATGATGGGTGTATCTGGAATGGCTATTAGATTATATTTGTATGGTGCTGGCAGGGATTGCCCCAAACATGTAGTGCTAGGTCTCCTATTTGAATCAGTAATTTTTATAGTCTTCGGAGTGTAGTGTACTGGTGAGTCAGAATAACTTGAGGCTGAAATGATGTTTATCCAAACATTGATTAGGATTGTTTAGGGAATATGACGGTGATGATCGCATTGGAGAATAGTATGTTTCTAATTTATTGATATTCATAGTGACTGCGTAAAAACATGACGTCTATGTTGTGTATCAATTTAAGCCTTTTTTCTTCAGGCATTTTCTTAATATGTTTGCCTAGAGTTGGGCATATAGGTCAAAATTGACAGTTGTCAATTTTGACCTATATGAAAAGACCTATGCCCAAAATCAACCTAAAGAAGTTTCTTTAGGTTGATTTTGGGCATAGGTCTTTTTTAATGTTGTCGTGAAAGTATCCAGAGCTTATTTGATAACTTTTCCCGCAGCAAGAAGTTCGGGAGGATTCCGGCGCCGCTGTATTGTTTGTATGTATGTATTTAACTACAACCAGAGAGAGCAGGTATTGTGACGATGACATGTATCTTATTACACAATTTTATGAGGCGAAGCAAAACATTTTCACATATTTATGCACCACCCAGTACTATCGACCAATATGATAACAATGTACGAGGAATGAAATAGAAATAAACATGTGCTATTCGTGATTTGCGACGTATACCCCGCCGTTCAACTGCTAATGCCACAGGGATAAGGAATGAATTTTCTAACTATTTTAGTAGCCAAAATGTATTGTAATAATAGCATTAATAAGGTGTTACTTCCTACTGTCCACTTCATAAGCGAACCAAACTGGCTTGTAAAAGTTGTCCGCGCCGATTTCAGAACATAAGGTTTATTTACTTTAGTTTTATAGCTTTTGTAACTTGACAGCAACGATACCTCTTTTTTTAATCGGGGACTGATATGTCCATAATTACGCTGATGCACATCCATGCGTCGTGATTCTTCAGTATATTTTTATGGTCTCTTTGTTTAGGGTCCAACAAAATAGGTTCCATTTGGTAATAATCGAGAAATTGCATCTCCCTCTCCTTCGTCTACATTACGGTCATTTTATTGCGACACGCATGAATCACGGCTAGCTTACTCGACGGTTCAGTCAACACTATGCAGAGTGCGAGTGTGGAGTCTAAACACGTTCAAGTTAGGTTCGCGCTTCGCGGTCCCTTTGACGCGCGACCAAAAACCGAAAAAAATCGGGGAACAAACACAGAACCTGCGAAGAATACGCGAAACGGCCCCACATTTAACGTTCGCGACCCGTCGCGACTTTAGCGCGCGGATCGTGGAGAAAGTGTAGAGCGGGCTTTAGGTATAAATCTAGGTTACCTGCTGCGTAGCTAAGACGCGCACAGATAATCAAATTCATACGGTCGAAACAGATTATAAACGTGTTAAAAGATACTTGTACGAATATGTTGTCAAAACTATGATATTTATTTTCGTGGTATGGTATCTGTGGAATTTGACAGACAAAACAGATTTTCAGATTCGCCGCGTCGTTTTCGGATGTAAAACTTTGCTAGAAGTGTCTGCGTTATCAGAACAAAAATTACTATTGCTAACATTATTATTAATATTCATAGCCTGTGAGTCGTTAACTACGTACGCTGACTTAATCCTATCTATCTCAATGGTTGTCTCTTTATCGCCTACCATATGACGAAAGTCTTCCCTTGCCTTCTTATGACGCTGTACGGGCCATCATAAGGAGGTTGTAGAGATTTTCGCATTACCTCACTTCTCACAAAAACACTTTTGCAAGTATCAAGATCGCTGGGAAGGAATAAAGAACGAGATTTTTTGTGACTAGGTGGCCTAGATTTCAATTTAGCGATAGTATCTCTAAGTTTATGTAAATACTTAGAATCTGAACCACAAAATTTTATGTTATCGTAAAAATCGCCTGGTAGTCTGAGTGTTTTTCCATAGGTCAACTCAGCTGCGCTCACGCCACTGTCACTTCTAGGTGCCGCTCGCAAACCTAGTAACGCTGCTGGCAGTTCATCGACCAATTTAGACGTGCCATAAGAGCCACTTTTAGTGCTCTTTGCCATCGCTCGTTTATGCCATTACTCTGTGGGTGATAAGGTGTTGTACGCAGTTTATGGATACCTAAGTATTTCATTAAATGATGGAAAAGATCGCTCTCGAATTGTCTGCCTTGGTCGCTCGTTAGCTTCTCAGGGCATCCAAAACGAGAAACCATCCTTCAATTCCATCCTTCAAACACTACCCTAGCTACCGCCTCCGCTGTAATGTTTCGTACAGGATATGCTTCAGGCCATCCAATAAAACGGTCTATCATCGTTACGTAATATCGATAGCCTTCAACTGATGTACTGAGTGGGCCTACTATGTCAATATGGACATGCAAAAATTTGTCAGATCTCTCAAATTCTCCTAGATCGGCTATCATGTGTCTAGTGATTTTTGTCTTTTGACACAGCATACATGCTCTTGCCTGTTTCGCAATATCCCTATCCATGTCCGGCCAGAAAAAAATCTATTTAACTAACTGCTTACTAGTTTTAATACCTGGATGGCTAAGGTCGTGGACAGAAAAAACTGACTTGAATAACTATTATTTTCAATGATATGTATGTATATGTGTCTGTATGTGGACTCGACAATAAATGCCCCTGATAGCCATTACTATCTATAGTCATTACAGCTAATGAGTGGATACAAAAGACCCTCTATAAACACCTCCAGACACTCAATTTGTCATCGAGTCAAGAGCCAGATTCAGAAAGCGGTTTTAATGTACACTGCACATATTGTGAGGCAGTTTTTCATTCTGGAGACCTAACCATCGGTGGATTGGGTCGTGGGATAGAGATATTTTTAGATGTTTTAAAATTAAAAAATACATATACGCGTGTAGGTAATCCCAGAAGGCGTAGGCAGAAGTGTAACCAGTACACCCTACATTGCGCCGAGCATATTTCCGTCTCATAAAAATGTTAATGTTGATAGTGTATACACCGAAATTGGAAAAAAATTTGAACAAAAATTCTACTACTACACTAAAACTAACTACTACACAAAAATCCAAAAATCACCTTATAATGTTACAAAAGTTATTAACATTACTACGCTGAACTAAGATAGTAATCTAAACCCCCCCCCTCTGTCATTCCACATAAATTTTAAAATTTGCTTTTAACACAAACAACGTTATTGTGGCTTAATTTAAAAGCTAGGTATAAAATCTTGCTGCTGTATAATTATACAGGTAAAATATATTTTGTCTATTATTGATTTCTGTTTTTTTTATGTGTGTGTCTATAATAAAGAGTTACTATCTATCTATCTATCTCAATAAAATTCGATGACTGCAGCGCGACGCGTGGTATTAGTATATTCACCCACCACCACCACCACTATGGCTGTTCCTAATATTCTGTTTACCAACACATTTGCCTAATAGTATAGTAATTTGACACATTTTGTATGGACGATAATATATCAAAACATTATTGATACTAAGCAAATATATCGGTAATTAAAATATATGTATTATTGTGGAACGGCCATTAGTCAAATACGATTTTAACTACTTATAGCGTGATTCATATTTATCATTCATAAAGGTTACGACATAAGAATAGTCAAAACAGTCAGTTTATGGAGAACAGGATGTACCACGTTGCAAATTGGACTTTGACCGTAGCGGTCTTATCTAGCTAGATCTGTAAGATTGTAAGGTTAGTGTGTATGTAACATCACGTCGTTTACATCAGTACAAATAATTTGTGTACCAATATTACTTCTCTAATAAAAATAATGAGACACATGTTTCACATTTTTGTAAAATGCCAATGGTAAAAGGACGGAGTTTGGACTTTATAGTCTGTCTTAGGTAACTTTTGAATAACTTGACTGATTGAGGTCATATTTATACCATATATTCGTTTTGTGGAGACGATATATTATCATGCTACGACACACGGGAGTGGAGCATTAATGTGCACGCGAATGAAACCGCGCGGCACGGCTTGTACATAACACGTTACGTATACATGTTTTACTAGTACAACGGTAGACGGCCGCGGCAGTGCATTGTGAACTCGCTCTCGGATAGTCATTATGATTCCGTTATTGATATTGCTATTCGTAATTGTAAGTTATGTTTACTTCACTAGAAATCATGACTATTGGGCAAAACGTAATGTGAAACATGACAGACCGATACCAATCTTCGGAAATCATTTGCGAAACATTATCGGATTGAAAAGTATTACGGAAATCTCCGTTGAGATGTACAACAAGTATCCCAACGAGAAAGTGGTCGGATATTATAGAGGTAACACACCGGAATTGATTGTTCGCGACCTAGATATAGCACGGCATATTCTAAATGTGGACTTCTCGCATTTTCATCTTCGCGGACTGGGTAGGAACCCTGAGATGGAACCGCTACTAATGAATCTGTTCCATGTAGACGGAGACACTTGGAAATTGCTTCGGAAAAGGTTGACACCAGCTTTCACTACTGCCAAGTTGAAGGCTATGTTCCATCTAGTGGTGCAGTGTGCGAAAAAAATGCAAACGGTGGCAGGAGAGATCGTAGAGCGAGGTGACCAGTGCGACGTTCGGGAACTGATGGCGCGATTCACTACAGAATTCATCGCTGCCTGCGGATTCGGCATACAAACGGACTCCATCAATGACGAGAATTCGCGCTTCAGAGAGTTAGGAAAGACTATTTTTAGCCGCTCCTGGACTAATATCATTATAATAGGCTTGTGGGACTTGTTTCCAGAATTAAGGAGTATTTTAAAAGCCCGTGACTTTAGCATCGAGAAAGCTATCACAATAATTTTTAAAAACATTCGACAGCAGAGAAACGGAAAGCCTTCAGGTCGTAATGACTTTATAGATCTTCTCTTAGAGCTGGAACAGAAAGGGAAAATTCAAGGAGAGTCTATAGAGAAAGTTAACCCAGACGGGACTCCGGTGTTGGCTGAAATGGATATGGACACAAAATGTATGGTAGCTCAAATGTTCGTATTCTTTGCTGCCGGCTTCGAAACATCATCGTCTGCCACGAGTTTCACTTTACACGAACTTGCTTTCAATCAAGAAATACAACGTAAGGTTCAAAACGAAATAGACGAGGTATTGGCGAAATACAATAATGAACTATGCTATGACGCAGTCGCAGAAATGTCTCTGCTGAGCATGGCTTTTAAAGAGGCTCTAAGAATATTTCCGTCTCTGGGAAATTTACACAGAGTTTGTGGTCGACCATATACTATACCTGGACTTAATATTAGAATAGATCCTGGAGTTAAAATCATCATTCCTGTTCAAGCGATACAAAACGACCCGAAGTATTTTGATGAGCCAACAAAATTCAATCCAGAGAGATTTGCAGGATTGGAGGCAACACAATACAAATATACATTTATGCCTTTTGGTGAAGGTCCAAGGGCTTGCATAGGTAAGCAGAAGCATTTTTTTCTAATATGACATGTCTATTGCAGAAAATTTACATACAGAGATATGTAACGCAATCGTCATTCCGAGGTCGACGGTCTTAATAAGGCAATTCAAATTCAAATTTAAATCATTTATTCTGTAAATTGGATCATAAATATCACTTTTACATGTCAATATTTTTTATATTAAATTACATATTTATATTTCTTAGTATTATCTCTTTTTGGCATTTCATAGCTAGCCATGAGAAGAAATGCCGAAACAAACTCATGGGTTATGGCCTCTTTTAATGTCCATTGCTTATCCAGAATTCTGCGTGTGCTATGTACAGGAATTCCTGGATGGGCTTTTTGAGGAAATAGCCCTGAGTATAACCATCATACATGGGACTCTCACTCACATATTAAAAATTAAAATTAACAATTTTGAAATTAAATATACCTATCACTATTCTGTTGTCACAACACTAAACCAAAATCAAATTTCCTATTAAGTCACTTAAAAAATAATCACATTAAGCGCCTGTTTCACCATCTCAAGTAAATGCTACTTCCCATATTATATTCAAATCAGATTAGTTTATATGTTAAAAATATTTTATTTTACAGTTTTTAGTGAAAGAACCATAAAAATCAAAATATTTGTTCGGGACCACTACATACATTTTGTTCATGATTGCGAAGTAAAAAATAAAGTCCCTCACGGATAAAAGCACACTCGTACCATACTAATAATAAATAAAAAAAGTAAAGTAGGTATAACAAAGCTTAAAACCGACTCCAATTGCAATTTTAATTGACCGGCAGTGGTACCAATACCGACTCCAAAAAGAACTCTAGAATTTTTTAATTTTTTATTTTTAGTCTTATTTTTTTAAGTTGGTCTGCCAAGCGACTATCCGCCAATTAAACTGTAAAACATATACTAATTATTATTATAACATTATATCGGACGAAATGTTTGTATCCAGCATTCAAGTAACATTCGTGGAAAAGAAAGAGAGACAGAGAGGGCAATGGCTTATACTCGTAGTTATAATTATCTTCATAATCATGTATATTATGTTATGTTCATAATATTTACATTTTACTGATAGACTGTCTCGGTGACGCAGTTGTATTGTGTACCTGGCACGATTCCTGTGCTGTCAAATGTTTGCAGACAAATGTAACGAAAGGACTTAACTAACTTTAGTTTGTCATGACTAATATTAGTTTGGTTACATAAATGCTCCGATTTCATTCGTGGTTTTTGTTTCTTATATTAAAAATGTAATTACAGGTGCTCGTCTAGGCGAGATGCAATCATTGGCAGGCTTGGCTGCGGTGCTGCACAAGTTTACAGTGGAGCCATGCGCCAACACGCGCCGGGTTCCTCTTGTGAAACCTACACACAACGTTGTCCAAGGAGTATGCGGGGGGCTACCTCTTAAACTTAAATTAAGGGAGAAAATAATGTAAAAGATAAACAGTTTTTTCTCAGTATTTTGATATTAATTTTGCTTTTACTTACATGTTATTCCCGGCTACATATCACCAAAAAGACATCACCCTATTTTTTAATCACAACAATCTGGCATATGTATCCGATTATACATGCCAGATTGCCAGCACATTCGACAATCGATTCCGTTTCAATTCCGTTCGACAATCGATAATTTGTAGCTGTGTTTAAGATCGCGCACGTTCCCATAAAAAAAACTTTACTAAAAACATAGTATATCGATCAATAATGATTGTTGAAATCGGTTGTGAGGTGGAGGCTTTATGGTTCCGTCCGATGTATATAGTTATAGGATAAATAAATATATATACTTATATCGATCGTGAAATATTTATATCGTATACTAAACGTTGTTTAAATTTTACCACACTTTTTTGCAACACTTTGTATAATTATCACCTATCTACCTAGTTGGAGATAAACATCTTCCCAGTTATTATCAACCTATTTCTCTACGTGGCTCGAAGTTATTCGAAGTCCTAGAAAGGGCCGACATTGAGACTAGTGACATTCCTGGAGTCACACAATCTCTTGTCTACGCAACAATATGGTTTTCGTAGTAAGCGACTCGAAACTGATACGAATCTACCGAGGATGTGGTTCTAAAAGGTTTAGGTTTAGGTAAAGGTTTCTTTCATTAACAATTGCCGAGGATATCAAGGGAAATAAGTGCTTCGGGGTTTATATGGATGTGGAAAAAGGTTTGATACAGTTCCCCTGAATGTACAGGTTACCGCACATTAGTATAGTCATTTAGCATTGTAAGCAAATTAATTCTCATAGCAATGTATCATTGAATCAAATCACTTACAATAAAGCACTCCACGAAACATTTGTTTTATTATTTATTAAATCTCTCTCCGTAACATATCAGTGTGTGCAGTCTTACTATACTACACAAGCCGCTAAGACGATTGCATGACTTATGAATAAGAGGTACCTACAGGAATAAGAGGTAGGTACTTTAAATTTTTCCTTTTTCGAAAGCTATTTGACAAATAGAGTGCAGTGCAAAGATACTGTGACAAACAAATAAACTAAAATACTGTGTAACCGAAAAGTATAGCCTATCTCGAAAACTATTATATCCAAACTAGCTTATTGAAACATTTTTGTTTGAAGTACCTTTTAGGTGATACCACTGTTTTTTCCGGAATTTTCGACCCCGTAGTTTAAAAGTAGAGGGGGAGACGTATTTTTCTCGAACTTGGACAAGCATATCTCTTAAACAAATGACTTACGACTAATGGTCTTCGGGGGCTCTTACTAATGGGGTTCTTTTGTTTCCCTTTGAGTACGGAACTACCTAACTAAAAATCAGGCAAGCTGTGCAGTCTGAAGTGAATTGATCATTTGGCGCGAAGCAACGCCACATCCTAACATAATTTATATTCTTATCGGATAATAGCTGTCGCTTGTGTTGACATTTATGTTCATCACGACTTTGGAGTGGTAATAGATAGATAGATAACTCTTTATTGCACACCAATAATTAAAATTATACATTAAGGACCTTACAACTAAATCAAGCCACAAAAGGCGGTCTTATCGCTAATAGCGATCTCTACCAGACAACCTTGGTAATGTTTACAATGAGAATACATTGTACTTCACACTACTCTTTACTTGAGTATTCAGGTAATTAAATAGCTGGCAAATGATAATATTATTACTAGAAGCTCATATAATGCACAAAACAGGTCTTACAATGTTTACATACTACATCCGATCTGAATTCTAGAAATTTCGATCCGAAATAGCGGTAGTTCTTACTATTTGTTCATACAAATTGCACAAGGTAGTGCAATCGATCCGAATTCCGTTTTCCGAATATGTCCAGTTCGGACCATAATCACGTTCGGATTGGTTGCAGTGCGTTATTACTAAGGCCGCACAGAGTGTGCAAAGGGAAATTTTGAACTTGTATTGAGCGTACAATGTTCATACATTTTGAGTGCATTTGTATGCACAAAAGTTTCACATAATATATACTAGTATAGTAGGATTGATGTACAATTTAATTACGCGTCTAATAATAACAGCTTGGTTGCACATCCGGCATACTAATTAAAGATAAGTTAATTGAATGTCAAAGTTATATAACTACTGTTAGATGTTTGAATGTTTTTATAATCTATGCGGATGGTGTTTATAAAATTGTCATCGGGTAACACCTAAAATTGTGTATAAAAGAGGTTGCACGACTTGACGGGGCGTAACCGACTTACCGTCCTCGCCGCCGAGGACCGCGCCGCGTTCCCCGCAACGCCCCCGACCCTAGTACCGGCCCGCGAGCCGATGATAATAATGATAACAATCATTAGTAGATTTTAAAATCCCCTAAACCACTAATCGCAGATGTCTCTGCCCTCTTCCGGTGACCGTCCTGAGCCGAGGTTCGTACCCCACAGGGGGGTGCCCTCAGCGGTGGTCACCTAGTCAAGGGTTGAGAGCGCCTAAAGCGAAACCGAAAGTCTGGTGAAGCTGTATACAGCCGACTCTCGTCAGGCTTACAGCATTAGCAGAACAATAAAAAAAAAAAAAAAAAAAAAATGACTGGGCGCAGTTCGCATTTCGTTATCGTGCAGTGAAGACCTTAGTAATTATCGTGGTCGTTATTATAGTAGCCAGCATTCTGCCTGGCTGAACGTTAAAGTACCTAGTAGTAATTCTGTCGTAGTTAATCATACTAAGTGTGTATATAAGTGCATTTGTTAATCCTGACACGGGTTTGTTCTCTGTGAATAGAAATAATTAGTTTGAAAGTGATCATGTTATTTGTGTTCCTCCTCTCATTTTTAGTCATTTCTCATTAAATTTCTAAGACTACCATCCCGATAAACACAGGAAAATGATAGTAAAAGAATATTGTAAGACTGAAATATTAAATTATTTTCCTAGAGAATATCTTTATTATTATCTATGTTATATGAATACTCAGATACTACTGTTTACAGTATTTTAAAGCTCCATAAATACGGTAGTGATGGTGTATATGGTATATGTCCCTAACATAAATCCCTAAATCGTAGAATTATGTAGTCATTTTAAATGTTTGTTTATAAAGCATAGGCCGGAAAACGAGCAAGTGAGCCAAACTGTAGACCAGGGATTCCCAAAGGGGTAGATATTTTTTTTGAAGTGATAACTTCTTATGGGAGGGTGAACCGAAACGTTCCGTAACGCGAGCGGCGGCGAGCGGAAGATTCCAGAATATTCGAGAACCTTCCTTGAGACGTCACGCGGGCCTGTTGACCAGCCAGCGATGGCCGACTTCCCTGGAACTTCGATAATTTCGAAGTCCCAGGTGGCGTCACACAGTCACCAGTCGGATTGGACCGGACTTTCACAGGACTTTGACCGGACTGTGTTCGTTTTTTTTATGGCGAATAGACATGTTACCGTAATTTTGTTTTTGATATTGATTATAAAATGACGATATTTTACTTATTTTATAATTTGGAAAAAAAGTACCAGGTTCGCATAAACGCGAAGAGAGTAGAATGTCCATTTTTCATGGCGAGTAGCCGTAATTAATAAACAAATGACGATTTGGACAAAGAAAAACTTTTTAGGTTTTTTCTTATTTGGAACATGTTGCCGTAAAAAGTACCAGGCTCGCATAAACGCGAAGAGAGTAGAATGTACTTTTATCATGTCGAGTGGACATGTTGCCGTAATTTTGTATTCTCGCATGTTGTTTGGTAAGTTTTCACTTCTGTCGGCACTCCCGGAGTGCAACCCGTATTTTTTTTTTATGGCATAGGCCGGCAAACGAGCGAGTGGGGCACCTGATGGTAAGTGATTTCCACCGCCCATGTACGTCCACCACCAGAGAATCATGGGCGCGTTGCCGACCATAAAGGAAAGAGATAATTAGGGATAGGGAAGAGGAGGGGATTTGGGCTTCCGGATATCTCACTCGCCGTACGAAACGCAGCAGCAAGCCGCTACTTTACGTCGGTTTTCTGTGAGACAGTGGTAATGACCCGGGCGAGCCAGCCCATTCATGCTGTAGACAAAACTGTCTACAGCGTGGCTCTACCACTCGACTATTACTGATTATATAATGAAATAGTTCAAAATCAACTTTTGAACATATTGTTAATATAAGATAAAAATTCACGTTTTACCCTTGTAAACCACCTTTGGTAGTTTCCTCGTATGCAAATAGCCGTCTGGATGGGTACTACACTTTATGTATTTCTGCCGCCGAACAGCAATATGTAAACACTGCCTTTCAGTTTAAACGATATTGAAGGCAATAAAAGTACTGAATATTATTATTTTTTCATGCTTTGTTACAAAGAACTAAGTTCTTAATAACAGATTACATTGTAGTTATAAAACTAATAAGCAATATTTATTCTAACTTAATTTTCTTTTAGGCATTATGAGATTTAACAACTTATATCTCGAGGTGATGAGCGCAGTCCAGTGCCGTATAGTGCCTTGTAATTCAAAGTTCTGTGTTGTGTTGTCTGTTTATGGGCAGGCGCGGCATTACGGTTACCATTAGGCAGCGACCTGCTCGATCAGGCTAGTAAAAATATTAGTTATCCAGCAGTGGCACTTAGCAACACTTCGTTGCTAATAATAATGTAGCAGGTATTATAGGTATAGGTTTATTAGGTAGTAAATTTGATTCGTTCGCGTGTGTTAAAAATATAAAGACTATAAGTTCAAATTATAATAGGTATACTAAAGAGATATATATAATAATAAGGTTTACTTTTAGCAATATTATTATATAAAAAAATAAATAACTTCATATAATTTACTTTAGTCGTAGGTACATGCAGAATAAAATTAGGAAAAGAAAACAAGACAAGTCCAAATAATAATAATATTGTATTTATAGAAAAATAGAATTATATTACACTTATACTTAACTTGATCGTAATATTCCCGAGCTCTGCTCACTATGACGGCCGGACACAGAATGAAATCACATCGTCCGTTTCCGTCCTTTTTATACAGTATGACAAACAACGCAAAAAAACATTTGTCTACAAAGTTAATAATTTTATGATGTGAGATTCATTACAAAGGTTATCAAAAATTCTAGAAAGATTTATTTAGTACATATCTATAAGATTCTTGCTATAAAAACAGATATTATAAAAAGTGTAACAAACCGTACTTCATCTACCCTACCGACTTAATTATCTTAAATGATATTGAATTATTTGTGTAAAATTAATACATTCAATGAATTTTGTTTATTATTACTATAAATTATTACTTATTTTATAACACGTGCATGTCTTTCTGAGGGATACAAATTAGGCTAGTATTTTCTAAATAGTAATGGACTGCCTGTGTGCCAAATTTTATAAACTCAACTTTTACATATAAATTATATTAGTAGGATAGGAGGTACCACTATGGGTATTTATGAACAGTCCTGTATTTATTAAAATTTTCGGAATTATAAAATATATTGAATAATTTTATCTGATAAGCTGTGGATTACCTTCTTATATCCTTGTAGGTATCAGCCAGTGTAATATATTTTGTAAATAATTAGTCGTTTCTTAGGTAACTCAAAATCAGTTAGAAAAGATCCACACTCCAAAGTGCCAAAGGTTGAAAGCTATTGAATCTGATATGGGAGTGGCTGGTCACTTACCTGATGTATAGGGAATTATTGAAATATTTTTAAACCAATAATTGCTACTTATTTGCTACGAAGATATCTATCAATCTGAATTCTATAACATTAAATGATATAAAATTAATAATCTCATTTTATGACGCCTGCAAGACTAAAATAGCAAATAATGCATTCTGCCAATACGTAGAGCATATAATTTAAACAGTAGGCAGTACTTGATACATGTAAAATGTATGATACCTACCCCGTCGGCCTCATGTATTTAACTAGATTACTTACTAGATTTAGCGATAACCGTAAACATGGTGATAAACCCACCGTAGTTCCTTATTCTGGCGAGTCTCTTTCCGGGTCAGCTAGTGTATATTCAGTAATTTCAGGCCGGCATAATTCCGCCGACCGTCATAGGACGCAATGTCTCTTGCCGGTCGTCATTCTATTTGAACTGCATTGTAATTAAGATCCGTATGGTGGAGGTAATTTGCCGTGATGGGATTAAAAAATACTTATTTGGCTGTAATTACTATTAAAGCACTATCGCGACTAATTTGTAATAAATGAGACCTTTTTGTACTTGGAGAAAATCCTCTTGGATCTCTGCCTACTATGAAATGTAGATGATTTTTTACCGGCTATGGTTGTTGGCAGTACAGCGCTGTAATAGCTCACAAAGAGGGAGGCATAACTTTATTACCCTACCATGTTCCTAACTTGCCCGTATGCAGAGGAAACTGCGATTCCTTTCATCACCTCGACGTCTAGAACTCCGAGCGGGATTGACCCTCTCCCGACCCCGCTCCGCTCCTTCATGACTATAACAGTTTCACAGAAGAGAGCTACTGCCTTCCATTCACCTTCTCCCGCCAATATCAATGATATAACTGTTGGCAGGGAGATCCTATCCGGTTGACCGGGACCCGCCATTCCAATTCCCACGGACTCTCCGAGAGTGTGTGTGTAGCGGACCTCTGTGACAAATTAAGACCTAGGACTCGAAGTGCTCTTCAAGACAAGAAATCAGTTTAAAATGCATTAATTTACTTAATCTGTTGGACATTGGCGCTATACTAGCCCACCTACATTGGATACACTAGGCATCAGGCACGTGAATCAACTAAGTGTTGAAAAACGTAATGTGTGCAAATTGGCACAAACCTACTCCTCTCACTAATAACATTATACGTTTTATTTTCAGTTCAATGCATTTATGTTCTGGCGCTATTTATACAGCTCGAGTTGGACAGTCAAACATTAAGCTTTATTTTAAAGGATTATCGCTGTAATTGATGTTGTGCTGAGTTTAGGATTGGCGAATAGTTATTGATTAAAATTGTCGTGATTAACGCTTTTGACGGTAAAGCTCCATGTATACATAGAGAGTTTATCGGACGGTAGTAGAGAGAATATAATAGAAAATATTGTTTATGAAGTTCCGTCATGCAAATTGCAAACAAAAATTTTATGATGCGACCTCTTAAAACAATTTTCGGAGTTCTCGCTTATATTGTATGGGGAACTTTATCCATGTGTCATTGTTTTTATTATGGAGTACATTTACCCTCCAAAGTTTTAATGTTCAATAGGCATACCAGATGTGTCATATATTTTAGTAAAAAGTAAAGCCAAAGAGCTATCAGCAAATGTAGCCCTTACAAATAAAAAGAGGGTGTATATTTATTATGGTACATAGTTGTTGCAGAAAAACAGTAGTGATACAGTCCAGTACTAAACTCTTAAATCTCTGTTGATTTCAGCATTAGGTACAGTGAATCAATAATACTTTATTCATGTAGTGCTTTAATAAGCTCTTAGTATTTAGATCCTTCTTTAACTTAAACAATGTACTAATGGTACTACCACAGTATAATTATCTACAGTATTCCATCTTCATAGAAAAGGATGAATCGCGAGCTATGCCCACGTGACTCGATATACGTGTGCGTTCAGTGTGCAGACAGTCCCGACTGTGCCGCAGTGACGAACGGACGGTGTGTTTTTTTTAACAATAACCACGCAATTTTTTCACTAAAAATAAGATCAAGTACATATTTATAATGACGAGTAGGATGTATTGTGCTGTTTTTGGTTGTATGAATTCGTCAATAACGCATCCAGGGATAACTTTTTTTACATTACCTGGAAACTGTGAAAGGTAAGACTATAAAATAATTTTACTTACTAGTAGGTAAAAAATGTGTGTTTTTTTAATGGATAAGTATTTCTTTTTAACTCCCGAAAATAAATGTCTGAATTAATAAATATAGTAAATAGATTAAATGAAAGTGATGGGCACGAGTGAAATAGGTAGTTATAACACGCAGAAATCAACTTGGCACCTCAGTGGAATGCGCGTCCCCTCCCACCACACCCCACCGTCTACCGCTCTCGCCCTCGACGCGTCATTACGGTCAGTAAATTAAATACTACCGTTACGCACGCGCTTTCTTCGTGTTTTTTTCGTTGTTATTGTTATTTTTATGGATATAGAACTGTTACCAAAAAATATATCTACATTTAACCCCCTTATTGATAAACGCTGAATAGGTATCTATTGATTAATTATTATATGTTTAGCGTCAGTCACACATTAATTGTCATCTGTGAGAGTGAGAATGAGACAAAACATATTTTAGTAACCAATTTAGTACGTACACACGCGAACCCACGCCCATGAACTTCGCTTGAAAACGTGCCCATCCACATTCGCAGTCACAATCACTTGTATTGATAGGTCTCATAAGGGTACTTGAATTTTTTATGCAGTAGTACATTCCTATGACGTCATTACACCGAGGTGCCTAGTTAACTTCTGCGTGTTGTATAGGCTGTTGATGCGGTACGGTAGGTACGCTTGTGTTATGGCAACTTAAAAGGTACTTTTTACTACTTAGTTGTTGTCGTTATTTAGAATGGGTGTAATGCTCTAACTGAATCCATAAAAAAGTATTTTATAATCACAAAACTAAATGGAATCACAAAGTAGGCAAATGTAATTAAAATGCTGGAGGCGGGCAGCCCTATCGCATGTTTACGTACCGCGCGGCTGTAGGCATTTATTTCTAAAATTCAGCTGAGTTACAATACAGTACAGTGGTACTACTCTTACAGATATACGTAAATTAACTTACAGCCATATTTCGCCGAACGTATTTCTGTCCCATGATATGATAGGAGGCGTGCCTATCGCCATACCGGACACAATTCCAAACTCCACCTCTGGCTACCCCTCCAGGGATTATAGGCGTCAGTGCATATATATGTATACAATGTATGTAAATTAACCTTTGTGTCAATGCGATGCGACAAAAAGTTGCCCATGTAGCGACGTGTGCGCGTGGCCTAAACTCACTCTACATTGCATAATGGTGCGAATTTATCAAGCGGAAAAAAATCTTGCGGCGTAATCTTTTTATAGGTACGAGTACACATGTGACCCGTCATATGCAGATATTTTCTACCACACGCGAAAGAGATATAAACGCTATTGTTTTAATTTAATGTGTTTCATTTCATTTCGCAGTTTATTTTCTATTACGTTTTTACGCTCTGTAGCAGGAAAACATTCCATTGCTGGGAGTTTAGACATATTACTGTCTACAGTCCGTGCTGCCTACGTGATTATTGTCACGTTTTTGAGTGCTGTTAGTAAAGGAGCCGAATGTTGATATATTTTTATATATTATTAATTCTGTCACTACAGTTTGTACAGTATCCGTGACGACAGCCTCCGTGGCGTCGTCGGCGAAAGGCTGGCTGTGAAGCGAAAGGCCGCGGCCCGCGGGTAGGGTAGGGAAGAAGGCGGACCCTGGCATAAAGCCGGGATAGAGATTTGCCTACAAAAATAGGTAGGGATTTGCCTACAAAAAGAAGATAAAAAGAGTTAAGTGACGCTTTAATCAATAAAGAGAAAACGTTTTGATCATACTCTTGGCTTTATGACCTATGGAGCCTTTGTTTTTTTCTGTACGGACAAATTGGTATTATGTTAATAAAAAAAGTTTTGCAAATATATACATAGCCTTATTTCTATTTCTATAAATGTTCGCATTCGACCACAGGTGGTCCCCGGATGGAATAAAATCTGAAAACTCTATTATTATTTTCGAACATTTCCTGAATTTAGAATAATAACATTTTATGATTAAAACACACTTATCGAATAAATCACTTTCAGACTTAGACAAAAGATTTTGAAATATATGACTGCGTATTTTTCGATGTATCAACGTCCTTGAGACGTAGCCACAGAAAGATGAATCGCTCTATATTTTCGTACAAATTGCAGAAAAATGTTTTTTTTAACGCGGAATGATACAATCCAAGGCAACAGGAAGCGTCGACACCTGAGCCACTGTGCGATACAAATAGAAACGAAGCGAGCCTACAATGTTGCTTCGAGATTCTTGCGATATGATTTATTACAAGTTATATTTTTAAGAATCGCTCGAGACGGTATTTCAAAAATGTATTTTGCATTTATAATGTAATAATATGTATTTCTTAACTTTCATATTTGTTGGTATTTATACGCTTGTAGACTGTCCAAGCTACCGATATTTTTTGAGCTTAAAAGCTCTAGATGAGAATGATCGTTTGCTTGGATTATATTATGTGGAGGCAGAATATATATAATAATAAAATAGGAGTTAGAATATGCCAAGTTGCGAGGAAATATGCGACCGAAGACAAATTATGTTTTTGATAGATTGTTAGTTCTAATGTAATATTTTAAATTATCCTCCCTTCTTTGCCGGGCAAAGAATATGACGTTCGTGTGATGGACATAGCTAGGAGGGGGCATTGCGGGGCAATGCCCGACCATAAAATCTTAATGTCCTACCTTAAAAATACCATCAACTTAGGTCTATTATGAAATTAATTCAGTCTCATAGTATGAAATGGTAGAAAATGAACTATTCATTTACTACTAGCGACTAGCAACTTTTGTTGTAGAACTTTTGCATGCAAATCTTCGTTTTCAACGTTGACTGCAATCAATCGGCCTCAGAAGCTGTCAATGGGTCATGAGAGAATGTCAGGCATGGTATTTCTGGCCTTAGAAAAGACATATCAATGTTTGTTGATCTGAATGAAGTTCTTCGCATTTTTTATAATATGGCGAATCAAAGAATTCAGCCGTTATAAAGAGGATTGTTTTCTTATTTTTTAAACACTACTATGATGAGAGATATAATATAAATAATATTTATCACTTACAAAATGAATTTTTGCTCTTGTCCCCCCTAAATAACTAAGACTTATAAAATAATCTTCTGAGGTGGTAGGTCCCGCTTAAACGAGAGACTGTCTGGGTTAGTACCACCACTTTGTCTATTACTGCCACCTAGCACTGTTGTGTTTCAGTTTGTAGGACATTGAAGCCAATTAAATTACTGGGTATTATGAGACTTATGTCCGAATACTGAAACGCTACTTAGCTGTCTGACGGCTAACGGCTACTTATTTTCATACAATTTTGACAGCTAAGAGGGACTTAACTTGTTTAAAACGATCTTAAATACTTAAGTAGCGTTTCAGTATACGGGCGTTATCATTTTATGTCTCAGGGTGACAATCGTAGTCGAGTGCCATTCAGTGTAATTTAAGGTTATGTGTAGTATTGTGACTGTTTATGGACGGCCATGGCATTTACCACCAGGCGAGCAACTTGCCCATTTAATTATTCAAGCAAATAAAAAAATTCCACCCTACCTGAAAACAGGGCAGCTGCAGGGCAGGGCAGCGGGCCCTACCTAAAATTTCACTCAAGCTACGGTCAATTAATTTGACCTACATTACTAACTAATTATTCCTAGAATAATAATATAATGGTGCTAAATTATTATGATTATAGGTCATATTCAATATAATTGTGACAAAAGTATCATTTACGTACCTCGTGCAGGTACTACAGTAACTCTTGACATGGGAAAAAATAAAATAGTTGATAAAATAAAATTAGTTAACGCATTATATATTATAATGTGTTATTATATTTTTTATGTTATAAAATGTAAACCACAGAACAAATTGCTTCTACTAGTATGAAGGAGTTGTTAATTTTAAATTCCTTTAGTCTGCAAATACTGTGTGTTAGGCTCTAACTCTATTAGCTATATTCAATTGTAAAGGGGTAAACATGTTTGCCTAGTTCATCTAGTAATTAATAGAAAGGTTCAAGTTGATTTTTCAGCATGTTATGTACACAATAGCCTAATGTTGTAGGATGAATAAACTATCTAATATAAACAATGGATACAAAACTGAATGAAACAAAGAATCAATGTGCCTAACCAAAAAGGCGCATGTAAACAAAATAAGCGTCATCGTCTTACGAGAATAACTATGGAATGCCGGATATTGCAATCCGCCCGTCACGGACTATGGCATGCCACGTAGCCACAAGCACACAGGTGCCTGAAGCTACGGCGGCTTCAGAGTTCAGCCAGTACGCGGCGAGACCACGTATCGAGCGTACGCATGCCTCGAAACTCCCGAACATACCATACATCGAAACTGAACACGATAAATTAAATATTCTAAAACAAAGTGTAAAGATTTTGTGTTGCCTTGTGGATAGTGAAGAGTGATCTGACAATTGAGATTGAAAGTGATTCTGTAGACATGAAAGTCCTTACAGTCGGAGATAAGGTAGCGAGTGTTGGAAGCGAGAATGAACCGACTGTTGTGGTCGATACACAGAAATTAGTCAGAGAAGAGTTAAACAGGTAAATAGAAAAAAATATATAATTAATTAAAATTATGTCAGCATCAATCATGTAATTAAAATCTCTTCATTAAAAGACAGACTAGCATCGGAAATGCAGATAACAAAATATATTAGTAATGACTTTGCCATCAAAAATAAAAAGCAAAATTAATTAATGGATTATAACGCTATGAAACAGATGTTAATAATGATTTAGAACTTATTACCGGTATTTGCCGGCTAGCATAATTATTATCTGGAGATGGTATTTAATTTATTTCTCTTTAAACAAAACAAAACTAGCATACATTTAATTACCTAAACTGCTCAAGTTAATAGATACCTACATAATATCATACCTGTATCCCATAAGGGTAGGCGGAGGCAAATAGATTAATGATACATCAAGTACAAAATAATGCCTAAATATAATTTGCAGCGTAATTTTACGTCCTTATTTAGTTTACCGGTCCAAAACACTCGTAGTATGAGCAAGTTCGCTAGGTCAGCCGCCCTGGAAGTTTGCCAGGGTGACACAACCTCGTGGTATTCGATGTTTACGTGCCCGGCCAGTCGCGTTGTTGTCATGAATTGGACAGGAATGTTGCTCACTCAAAAATATTTTCTTAATTTATGATCTGTTTATGATTGGAGTACTATACACAGAGCGTAAAATCTTGTTTATAGGGTAACATGTTTGTTAATGATGGCCCTTTGAAGGTTTGATGGATCTGTTTCTTGTCTAAGATGTCTTGATACTGTTTTTTAGTGTGCAGATACAGCTTTGAGGAGTTAGTAATAATTAAATTATTTCATTAAAAGCTTTTAAGCCTTTTCAACCGACACAAAAAACAAGGGGGTATTCAATTCGACTTGAAAATGTTCTATAATGTTAACGTTAAATCTTTTCACAGAGTGATTCGATTTTGATATGTTATATTCGATAGGATTATATCTCAATTACGTTGTCCCATTTAAGAAAGTAGAAAATATCCAGCTCTATGTATGTGATATTGGGAATGACAGACTAAAATTTCGCAATTTACGATCCGTTTTATTGATACAAAAAAAAAATGGGCATAGTAAAAAACCGACTGAAAAAATCTAATTTATTGTAATAGCTAATTTATTGAAACTAATTTCAAGTTGTGGTCTTATACATGAATGATTGATTGCACCGTATTAAAATTAGTTAGACTAGGTTAGGAGTTTATTTATTATGTCCATCGTGTAGTAATATTTTTCTTGAGAAGGTTCCAATTCTGAATGTAAACTATTAAATCATTCTGTTTACCATTTATAGTCGTATCAGAATCTGACCGATATATCTATTTGTCGAACAGAGGATGTCCTCTCGGAGTCTCTCGTGTGACCTCATCGGTCTACGTGTGCGGGGCCCACGCCTTGCCTGGTGCAGTGAAGGCTCTGCACCCCGGTTTGATCGTCAGTGCTGCTCCAGAGCTGCCTCCGCCTCCTGAAGATTATGTTCCCAGACACTTCGTACCTCTACTGGACATGCCTAATTCAGACATCTACCCGTTTATGGAACGTGTTGCTGACCTGATTAATGAGGTAAGAATTTATTATTTTTATCAGAAATTTGAATTCAAGCCGAAAGTATGTTGTTATTACCTGTAGTTTTGGATCTAAAGGATAATTACGTCGGTTATGTAGCGAACATTCTTAATTCATGCTTTTAAAACTCATTCATGTCTGTTTTAAAATTTTCCCTATTATAATCATTACTTTATTTATATTATTTTTGTTGTGCAGGTGGTCGCAAATGGAGAAGTGGTATTGGTTCACTGTGTAGCAGGGGTTTCGCGTTCTGTCACACTTTGCTTGGCATACCTCGTCAAGTGGCAGAAGATGACTCTCCGGGACGCTTATCATCACTTGAAGCAGAGACGGTACGGTAGTAATATTTTCCCCCCTAATATTAATTTTAAAAGGTTTTATAAGGCGCTGATGAGTCAACTATAATCATGGTTTTCTCCAATATCATATTATAATGTTTTCTTGATAATTCTCTCCATGCAATGGTTGCCTGGAAGATATCGCTTTTAGTGATAAGGCCGCCACTTGTGACACATGGATTTATTTGCTGTATTTTGTTTAGTATTGTTTTCTGTTTTTTTATGTGTGTGTCTACAATAAAGAGTTACTATCTATCTATCTATCCATATATCTATCTATGCTTTTAGTTAGTTCCGTGTTAATCGTTCATACTCAATGAGCCTTTCGTTCAAGTATGGGTTTATGCCACGACACGGGTCATTTCTATCGATGACCATTTCAGTAATTTAGTTCAGATAGTACTTTATCAGTCGGTCGTTAGCGGTGTTTGTAATGTGCACATCCGTTCCGGGATTGATTGAACTGGATTATTTATAAGGGAATAATTGTAATCATCAATACGTTCTATGCGATTCAGGCCAATTGTTTACACATGTAAACAATAGGTAACAGTAAACACAGGTTTACTTTCAGTAAGATTTCAGATTTCTTTCTGCTATAATGTCCAACAATATTGTAATAAT
This sequence comes from Amorpha juglandis, assembly GCA_949126905.1. Taxonomy (NCBI): domain Eukaryota; kingdom Metazoa; phylum Arthropoda; class Insecta; order Lepidoptera; family Sphingidae; genus Amorpha; species Amorpha juglandis. The sequence continues at coordinate 10,201,165 of OX421365.1, forward strand.
ACAAGCAGTAATAGTTGTCATCCTAGTTTAGCCCTACAATTAGCTAAACGTTACGGTGTAATAATAAAGGCTATTTTCTATTCAGTTTTCAAATCTCGTTCACTTATTCATTGAACAGTAATCAAGTTACTATGTTTACACAATGAATTTTGTAAATATTTACTCAGTGATTTAGCTTTATTTTTATGAGGAACCTAGTTTTTCATCATTCAATGTCAGATTTATATATAATTTTTCATTATTTTTATTTAAAATATTGTCAATATGCTTCACAATATACATAATATTATTTGTGTATGTTGGAAATAATTTGATACAAATATAATTATCATTGAAAAAAATATTACGCACTCTATTTGGATTATAGAAGAGTCCAAACTGAAATTGGCTAGGCGTGTATTTGGCGAGACATAAAAACTGACGTAACTGCCAGCAGTCTGTAAATTGTAGAATATATTTAAAACAAGCCGAGCATCATCATGACTCATAATGGACGTTGTTAGGGGAACACGTAATGTACTGCCAAAATATGTTATTATTAGTAAATTCAGGTCTTCCAAATCAATACGCTATTTACATTTTAAAGTTTCAAAGTTATATTTATATATTAATATATTCAATTTATAATTCTAATAAATGAGAATTAAAAAATGTGTTTTGTTAAAGTTTATTCTAACAATATTTTTTTCCTTTCCAATAGGCACCAAATTCGACCAAATACTGGATTCTTCAAGCAACTTATTAAGTTTGAAGAGCGGCTCTTCGGAGAAGCATCCGTGAAAATGGTTTATTGCGAAGCCATCGACAAGGAGATTCCAGATGTCTACGAGCCAGATTACAGCGGAATGACTTGGTTTAGGCAGCGCTATGGACCCATTGAAAAGAGCTGAACTAAGAATGAGTTTGAATGATAAGGATAGCTGTGATTCATTTTGGCGAAAGGGAAGTATGTTAATATAAGACTGAATGGATGAGTGGATTTTGAATGGCGGGTGTGATTTTGTTGGAGAGTCTGCGGTCTCGATGATGATAATGTTTTCGGTGTACCTAACATTAAAATGTTACATTTGTCGTCATTGTATTTTGCTCGAACTATTTGTTTGTTCAAGATATCTTTATTGATTAACACCGCGGAACACGAATGGTAGAATGGCTGGTAGATACGATTAATCTACATTTGTAGCGTCAAAAATATTTAAGAAGAGCGTTTTAAAGCACGTCGTTGATAAGAAATCATGTTACTTAATATCAATTAAACCAGTTTATCAATTAATAATAACAGCTATTTAATAATTTTATTAATGATTACGTTCTTGCTTATTTAAGTGAATATTATGTGATATAAAATATAGTTAAAAAATCTAATCTTACGTTGATATATCTTATAAGATTGATTTTATATTTAAAAATTATGGGACCAAAAATATATAAGCGATTGTTTAAATTACTTTTGGTGTTTCTTTTCACTCTAAATAAAGGGCGACTAGAGTAAGGTCAAATTGTTACTCGCTGTCAAGTCCTAAATTCCTAACGTTCATATTATATATTCTAGTAATAGTATGCAGACTATACAATTCTACGGACTGTCGAGACGAAAGTTGCAGGTTCGAAATCAGCCCCAAGAGTATACACCTCAGGCTTTTCTAAGTTACGTGTATATTAATTATTGTTAATTATCGCTTGCTTTAACGGTGCAAGAAATAACGTGAAGAAACCTGCATACTTGAGAACTCTATAAATTTTTTCGAAAGTATGTGAAGTCTGTCAACCCGCATTAGGCCAGCATGGTGGACTAAGGCCTAAGCCCTCTCATTCAGCAGAGGAGGCCTGTGTCCAGAATTGGGACATGTATAATATGGGGCTAGTACCTATTTATACTATTTTTACAGTTGGGGTACATCCCGCGTTGGGATGCCGGAGTGACAACTCCAGGGTTGAGAAATACTGGTGGACATGACGTATCCAATATCAATATTAATTTATTACATAATTTGCATTGCCAGGGCCTAAATAAAGATTTAACGAATGAGTACCTATAACATGCCGTTATTCGACTTGCAACATCGGATAACATTAAAGGTATCAGTTGATCGGTGCCTGTAGTTTAAAATGTTTGTGAGTTCAATCATCTTCATTGCAGACAATTCTGTCCAAGCAGAATTTGACAGCCCCCGTGGCGTAGTAGGCGAGTAGCTGGCTGCGAAGCGAAAAGCCGTAGGTTCGATACCCGCACGAGACAAATGTTTGTGTGACCCACAAATATTTGTTTCGGGTCTAGGTGTTGTGGGACCGCACGTATCTCGTAGTTTGTGATACCGACGACACAGGTTAACCTAGTGTGGGGTCAGGCCCTATGTGTGTGACTGTTGGGTGTATTTATTTATTTATACTGAGTGTAAGAGAAATGCTTCAGAAAATTGAGATAGCTGGTAGTGGTGGTGATTACCGACATGATACTACTGAGAATATAAATATGTATATATGCCTCTTTGTTGTTTCACCTGCCCTTAACCCACTCGTAGTGGGGTTGGCGCAAAATGACTTTTAAGACATGTTACAAAAAGATTTGGTTTTTAGTTTTTACGACCGGCCACCTGCTTGACGCTAACCCCTCTGGGGAGGGTGTTTATGACTCCTTACAATGTAGAATTTTTCGTTTCTCAAATTATACGTATGGCTTATGTCGACGTATTTTCGGTACACATCACACACCTCAGTACTAGCGCAGTAATATATTAGCGTGAAGGTTTTGGTGTGTATAACGTGTTACATGCGTATTGCGTAATTCAATTGGTAAAACGCAAACGTTTGAGTGATTTAATCCATCCAACTGTAAAATAATTATGAGAATATTTATACTATTTCTTTGGGACAGTACGTTCACCATTTTAGTACCTTACAACAAAAACGGCTAGTTGTTCTGCAAAGTAAGCTGGTTATTCATCTTCCTTATATTTCTGCATTGGTTCAGTAGAAATATGTCATACTAGCTTTTGCTCGCGGCTCCGCCCGCGTGATCTGCTTTTTCCGGGATAAAAAGTAGCCTATGTCCTATTCTGATGTATAAGCTATATTATTGTAAAGTTTCATTAAAATCCATCCAGTAGTTTTTACATGTAAGAGAAACATACATCCATATTTACAAACTTTCGCGATTATAATATTAGTAGGATAATACCTTAGAGACATAAAACGGACCAAACAAAAAGGGCGCAATCCTTGAATGACCTATAGGTCAATTTGTCGAAGCCGCTTCTGCTTCTACTCGCATGCTCATACACAATTTCGTGCCTCATGCCATTCGCCGTCCAACCGTTATAACTATGTAGTAATGAGTAATGTTCATTGAAGTGTTGTTGGCCTCGTGGCATTGAGGCAGCCCGTCCGAAATAGCTGCAGTGCGGCGCGATCCGTCACGGCATCGCATACGCCGACGTTTCCGCGTTATCCGACAAATTAATGACACGTGTTTATGAAAAAAAATGCGCGACTATTGTTGCATAAGAACCGTCTGTTTTTATACTGGTAGTTGGCATTACTCGTCTCTAGTCGAGCTGAAACAAGTTCAATTTGGCATGTAAAATAAGATCTGTGACACACAGTGGAGTAAAAATACTTGTAGCTGTTTTCGTAAATTGAAATAATGAATATTTAATGCTGGTCATACAAGTTCCGATTTAAAGTTCCATAATTACGACGAGAGAGTAGAAAAATCGACTGCATTCTAATATCTCTGTGCGATTATGGTGTTATAATATAGTGAAATGGTCGACGTGCTTAATACAGCCTGGAGTCTGGAATTGCGCCCGGTATGGCGATAGGCTCGCCTCCTATAACACTATGGGACGAAGATACGCAATGCAACGAAATTTTGTACTGGTTACACCTATACCTTCGAGGGTTACAGATGTATGTAGGCATTATAGTGAAAACCGTTCGTTTTAACTATAGTATAGCACAATAGTCGGAGCGTGTAAGGCTGGCATAAGATTTATTGCTTTAATTAAACTTATTCTGTCTATAGTTTAAACAACATATTACATTTGTACGATGTCAATAATGCGCTTCGGCATTATATGCCCGAACATCCAACAAATATCCGGCCATCCGTGTATGTTCAGTAATTCAAGAGAGAATAATTAATACAATAATAGATTTCTAAAATAAAATAAAGGACATAATTACTTATAACGTTACCCGCTGCTAGTAGCGGAAAAAGGGAGAGTGAGGCGTTCTTCCCCGGGCTCCTTGACCTATGGGGCTGCCAACTCTCGAGGATAGGTTCCAATCCAAAACAAGGCCAATATTATGTTTAATCAATATGAAATTGAATTCCCTACAATGCCAAGCTTAAGCATACTCAAACTACCCGTAATGTCGCCTTGTTTATTTATTCGCATACGTATGTCATTGCATAGCAAAGAAAATAAAAAATAAAACAGTTCAGCGGGCCATTGCCGGCTCATTGGGCCCCCAATTATATTTGTCGCCATGGGTTTCCAACAGACCCACACTGGTAGGTGCCATGACACCGATCGTACCACTTAAGGCCCCCGTCGACTAAACACGCAAACATGATAAATCGACATGATCTAAAATATTGAAAATAATCTTTTAATTGTGTCGTCCTTTTGTACTAAATTCTCTGTATTCGGCTTGTTTTTCAGACTAACAACAGGATCGCCGACCTCTGGTCCCTCGTTTAAACAAGGTTCTTGTAATACCACAAATTAACTAATTGTTACTACGTAAACAACACTCTCTGTTATATTATTGTCTCTGTTACGTTATTACTGTAGATCCTTAGGGCCTATTTCACAATGTCTTTTTTAAATTGGATCTGCCGGATAGCGTATCTTCGACCTGCCTTTATCCTTTGGCTTGTTTTGTTTGGCTTGATTTGGCTTGTATATAGTTTTTCAACCGGCTGCCTACCTGACATCAATCCTTCTGGGGAGAAGAGCGTATAAGGCAGATATTTTTGAAAGCACCTAGTAGACATATTTCTGCCGATATATCTACAGAGTGTGACTTTAACGTGTCATATTTTATTAGGTAAGTAGCCAGAGGAAGTGACACAGGCGCTTAACGCCTTAACTGTTTAGCAGGTAAAATATCTTAATAAAGAAAATTAATTGTGCAATAGATGGTCTTTCAAGGACCTTTACAGAAATAACTGTAGAAAGCAACCGCTATCATCACTGTTTAGTCCTAGGTAAAACTCTAATATATCAGACTAGATATGATGGATTACATGAATTATAATTCCACATTTCTCTACGAGACGATCTATATACGACTCGTCGTTTAAAGGTCATCTCGTCGTCGCCACGTGGAGATGCAGTCGCTCGAACATTCAGTAACATTTGACACTCATTTTCTGTACTAATATCTCTGCCGGTACCTCTATTCTATTTTAACTTTAAATTATGACTCCATCGATTTTCGATAATTTCGCCAATGTCGAGTATTAAATAGCAATTACTAAAAATAATATCAAAACGTGAACATCTTTCTACTTCTTTTCATTTATATACATCATTGTTGATACATAATCGTCGGTACCCAAATAGATAGCTACCACCGTAAGTAACCATAGTGAATAACCCTTGGCTCGTTCCGGTGGGTCGCTTTCTGTTGTCAGCCAGTGTATATCCACTAACTTCAGGCCAGCATAATTCTCTACTTGTTCGTGGGCTAGTGCTGCGAGAACCTTCGAGATCTGTTGCAGTTAATATCCATTACTCATTTGCAAACACTTTTTCAGTGAATGTCAACATATTTCTTGGCAAAATAATGTCATTTACACGTATTTCTGGCACATGATGTTTTCACCTGTATTGGCAAACATTGGTACAAGTTCATTGCTACCACTAATTACAGCGGACGTAATTAGAAACAGTTTTGGACGGTTCTCTGATGTTTTTACGTCGCCGCAAATAATTTGAACTTTACGTACGTCAATCACGTGTCATATATTTTTAAAAGTGTGTATTCTTGTCGCTGACTACAAATGGTACTGGGTTGAAAACACAAATGTTTGAAAATATTTTACTTTTCTCATATATATATTTTTTATCGTGATTTGCTATTTAGAAGGTCTTTCGTGAGGTTGTTTGACAGGCATCGAGGTTGGAATGCAAGGATTACTGGTGTTACAAACTAGCTATTTCAAATAACAGCAGTATTTTTTGACACCTTTAACTATGCATTCCTGGCTCTGTAACTAGATATAGAATAATAGACAGGAAGCCCTCGGGTAGCTGATCCACTTGACTACTATCAAGCTCATTTTCCGTGAGTAGCTTCGTTTCGATGAGACGACCAACTATTCCCTATGCGAAAATTCTCTATTGTGGTAGCTAACAGAGGTAGCAAGGATAGAATATTTCGATTTGATGATACTCAAAAAATTATTATTTTATTTGTAGGACAATATGACAGTTAAATTATATAAATATTAACTAAGTAAATACAAAAAAATCAGCTGGTTAGTAATCATTCTTATGACCTCGTTATCGATACCTATTGGAAGCCCCTCTTTCCAATAGGTATGATTACTAACCAGCTGATTTTTTTGTTTTTACTTAGTTAATATTTATCTTATATTTTTAAATGAGCAATTATAATTTAACTGTCATATTGTCCTACAAATAAAATAATAATTTTTTGAGTATCATCAAATCGAAATATTCTATCCTTGCTACCTCTGTTAGCTACCACAATAGAGAATTTTCGCATAGGGAATAGTTAGTCGTCTCATCGAAACGAAGCTACTCACGGAAAATGAGCTTGATAGTAGTCAAGTGGATCAGCTACCCGAGGGCTCCCTGTCCATAACTCTTATCTATGAAATTGTGGATTCTCAATACTGGTAACTTGGGCTCGGATATCTGTTGTTTTGTTATAATTCCCAATTAAAATTTCTTTTAAATTAAACGCTAGTTAAGCTCTGTATTCAAATTTTTTATCCATTTGTTTTCGGTTCATTTGATTTTATTGCGAATCAAGATCAGGCAAGGCGATTCCTGCAGATGTATTGTCAACAATTGCCAACGATCATAGAAAAGGTCAACACTCAACAGCCAAGAGGTAATTTACTGTAGTCCATTGTTCCTTTAGAACGCCATTCGAATACACCAAAAGATCTCCAAGTTATAGGAACTGTGACTGGAAACTCTCCATTACCTACTGTATTCTCCAGACCCAGCTTCGACTGATGTTCACTTTTTCGGAATTTGGAAAACCTCTTGTTAGGAAAACAAATCTATTTCGTTAAGGCAGTCGAAACCGCCTTCAAAGACTTCTTTATTAAAAGGATGGAGGAAAGGAAAGGATTTTTTTAGAAAGGCAGGAACTTCCCATTAAATGGCGGAAGTGCATTGATAATAATGGTAAATACTTAGATATATCAAATATAATTATTATGAATTATAGAACAGTCATAATATTCGATTATGATAAATATGATATAAACGTAAGCTCACGCCCTAAGGGGTGAGTAGAGACGTAACTACTGCAACCACGTTTCGCCCAAACTATTTTCGGTGCATGATGTGATAGGGGGCGAGCCTATCATCATACCGGTAGCAAAATCCAATCCCGGGCAATTCATGTGTAATTTTGAATTAACAATTAACACAGAGTGTATTGCTGCAGCTGGATATTAGATTATGTTCTAATTTTTCTATTAAATGCCTGACGAGTCCTGGAAAGTCGGACATTTTTGCGTACTCATAGTAAATTGAGAAAACTAATAGTGCCGAAGCTTATAAATTTAATAGGAGAAACCATTTTAATAATTATATTTATTACTTCTTAAACCTACCAATATGTATTATCACAACAGTTGATGCGAAATTAAATAACGATCCTTTGTTGCATTTTAACGGTGATCAAGCGTTTTATTTTAGGATTTGGCTCAAGTGCTTTCCTAGTGTACTGAGTAATTTCTTTGTCCCGATAAAGTAGAATGGATTATATTTTGGCATGATTTCATTGTTTTCTGGGAGTAAATACGCATCAAATAATAATGTTAAACAATATAATAGGAGGTGGCTACAGATGTTATTACAAGAACTGTTAGTTAATACTTCAAAAGTAATTAACTTTAAATAATTTTAATAGTTATATTCGAGAAGTAAATAGCCATACCTTCCCCTTCATGGAAGAAGATTATTATAATCTAGTTTAATTGTGACAGCAAACAAGCTGATAGTTATCTTGGAAAGAAGAAGAAGAGATGGGAAGTAGATAAGGAAGTCTGTAAAACCAGGAGCAAAGCCTATGTGCGAGATGGTAACTGTAGAAATTCAAAAACACACAAAAAACAAAGACTCTATCCCCATCTATACTTATAAAATAACATGTCCTGACTGACTGACTGATTCATCATCGTCGAGCGCAAACTATCAAGGCTTTTGGACTGTATATTCATTTTGTTATGTAGGCACCCACTAAGAAAGGATTTTAGAAAATTCCACCCCAAAGGGGTCACAATAGGGGATGATAATATGTATGAAAGTCCGTTATTTTGAAAGTTACTTAAACAAAATTTAGTATTTTGGTTATTGACGTAAAACAAATAAATACGTGTTTCAGGAATTTTGGATTTTGTATGAAAAAGGGGGGTGTATGTAAATGCGAAGGTGAGTTTGTTTGTTATGCTTTCACGCCTAAATTATTGAACCGATTTTGATGAATTTATCTACAGAGACAGATGGGACCCTGGAGACGGTTACAGGCTACTTTTATCCCGGAAAATGCTGTTTACGCGGGCGGAGCCGCGAGCAAAAGCTAGTTATTCAAAACATGAGTATTTAGAAGGATAATAGTGTATTACTAAGGGAAAACTTGTATTCAATATAATATACTAATCTACATCCTCTCTGCTGATTTCTCAATGTGTCATAAAAGTAAATTCGCGGTTAAGACAAATAAATTACTTATTTTTAGCGATTCAATTTCACCGTTGTTATATTTAGAGACAAAAGAACATATTTGTATAAACGCGCTGCTATTTAATATGTACCTACTATGTTAGTAATATTTGGAGTGTTCCCAAAATGTATATGTGGCCTTGTAGGTGTCATCTATTTATTATATAAGTGATACAATTCGTTTAATAATGTTAAGTGCAAGGTTGCGAGTGCCTGCCAAACTATTTCATTAATATAATTGTTTTGAATACTTACGCTTTACGCGTATTTAGGTGGTTATAAATTTGATACTTTATATTTTGGAATACATTGTCAGGGTTATTGTTATGTTAATGGGCACTTCACGAATCACGAGCGTATATTTTTAACTAATGATTTCCGTTTTGGCTTTTGAGCTAGCTATAAATTCGGGATGCTGTTAAAGTAGATTTAGGGAAAGGTACAAAGGATTGCAGCATTTTTCGTGTAACTAATGAAATGCATAGGGTTTCCCGTCAACTGATTAGAAATTAACCTTGAACTTTTATCTACATTTTTAATAAAACCACTCACAAATTACTCAAGAGTTGATCCATCATACGAAGTACAGAAAAGGCACGAATCATTTTAAGCCTTCTTTTGCATGGCGGCGGCTGATCTGTGGAACTGGCATCGAATTTGAGAGGCCCCTTGTTTCACATGCCGTGTTAGTTGAATGGGGTCGCGAAATCGCGCACATTTTTTGATTTTGATTTTGAATGGGTGCTACACCGAGCCCTCGACGCCACTGCTATGGTTGAATACCGGTGTCAGCTCTTGACGATTGCGACACAGGTACTTCCAGAAGCAGTTGTGACTCGAGCCAATCCTGCGCATTTAATGATATTAATACACATAACAATAATACACATTACTGCCGCCTACTTATTTCCGCCGTCAGTCAACAGAGTGTAAGCACTGTTGTGTCCCTCGGTTTGAAGCACATCGAAACCAATAAAATGAATAGGCATTATAACATCTAACACCTTATTTCTAGGGGTGACGAGCGCAGTCCAATGCCATGCAGTGCTTTGTAATACAGAGTTGTGTGGTGTTGTTTCTGTTTAGGAGCAGGCGTTACACTTACCAGCAGGCGAGCGACTTGCTTGTTTCGTCATTCTTCTGAATGTGAAACAAAAAAATGTGTAAACAGTTTTATCTGCAGCAAGAATGGAACGGTTCGATGGGATGGTAGAACTGTCTGCTGCTAAGGCTTCAAATTTTAAATTTCGCAGTGGATGCCTTTTAAATTGTAAGCATCCAATAAGGAAGGATTTTTGGAAATGTCACCCCTAAGGGGGTAAAATAAGGGTTGTATGGAAGTATGTTGAAAATATGACGGGGCTCATGCGTATAATTATTTAAACACAGGTGGAGCCGCGAGCAACTGATAGTCTATAATATATTTGAAAAAAGCAAAGTATCTAAGTAGTTGTATTTCTCGAATATTGTAAATATTTTTGTTTGATTAGCAATGGGCTAAGAAGGTCGTTGTATTTACGGTGGAATGGAATTAGACTGGAATGCCACGTTAGATAGAGGCGAAGGCCGAATTTTTTAATAAATCAGATACAAAGAGTTCTGACCGACATTTGTCTATGGAGCATAATATGTTGTTTAGTCATAAAGACCATTGAAGTAAAAATAAAAATGATTTAATACTCCAATAACTCAACGAGCTGTTTATTTGTAGTTATGTTGGTGCACTAAACATAAGTTGAAAGGCGGCTGAATTTACAACTAATTTACATAGAATAAACTATGACTATTTACCATATGTAATGATATGTTGCCTGCCAATAAATGTTTCTTTAATGGAAAATGTAACGCTGAATTTACAAATTATAGCTTTATTAGCAATAAGTGTTAATGGTATTTTTCGAATGGCGTTCTGCGGTTGGCCAGTGTATATATACAGTAACATCAGGCAGGCATAATTTTGCCAACTGTCGAGGGACGTAATATCTTTTGACGGTCGACATTATATTTGAATTGCACTGTACTTAGCATCAGGTCCAGTGTAGTCCTTTTGCCATGCTAGGATAAAAAAAACTTACAGCACCCATCCGACCTAGTTCATATCTGAGTGACTCTTAGATAGGGGTTCTAACGAAGTTTTCTACGAACAGTGAACTGATTAAAAACCCCGCGGTGGCCTCCATCGGTGAAAGTGGAACGGTTCCGAGAGATCCAGGTATATCTGGATTGCTGTCGATAACTCCCCTGCACTCCGCTGCGGCAGCACGAGATTTTCGCACTGCTGTGGACACCCGTCTCGAGATCGAAAAAAAAGTACAAGTATACGAAGGTCGATGTGGTGGTTATTGCAACCCCCTTACAACATGTTCAGTTAATAGGTGCAGTTTATTAAAAATATTGACTTATTTACTTACGAGTGGAATCATTCTGGAAGTCCTAGATGATAGGAAAAACTATAACACAATGAGCAAATTGATGATTTCGTTTTCCTTCACTCGTCACTCCGAAGTTTAGAGAACGAATTTACAGTCTACTGTCTGAAGTCTAAACAATGAATGATGCGTTTTTTAAAACATCCGGACTTAGCAGGAAAACTATTTGTTCTCTGAACCAATGATTTTAAGTGCAGTATGGTAGTGGCACCGTACGTCGGCATTTGAGATAAATATACAATAAATGACAAGAAGACAAATATATAGATAAATAGATGACAAGAAATCTACTACAATACATTGTGTGAAAATAACAATTATCATACTTCATTTTTATAGGAACCGCAAAAGTGATGTACTGTTGTAGCTTTATTTAATTGATACTATAGTGTGTACACCACTGAAAGCTGTCCTAGTGAAATCATATGCCGCTACTGTAGTAATTAGCAAGAGTTCCGTAGATTCAGGACATTTCGGAAGTAAATTACGCTAACGGGCCTTTTCTATTAGAAGTGTACTTAGCATCAGTTTCTATTTATGTGTAGTTTGTATATTTGATTTGCTTTCATAAAGGTGTAAATAAATTTTATGACTACCAACGTTTATATTTCATCACCAATAGCTATTATAAATTCTAAATCAGGGCTCCAACTTTGATAAAGCCATAAATTCCTTCATTACAAGGTAACTATCGGTCATGTGTGTGAAACATAGTTATAATAAATGTTGTTTATACATAGATGTGATTTAAAATAATTTATTGTCATTCCATTTTGTGCCAGCGAAGATTTTGCCAAACAACAGCAATAAACCGTTACATATGGGCTTATTAACATATTCATTTTGATATATTTAAAGAAGAAAGTAGTTTATGATCGCTAATGTGGTTATTTACATTTTCTTTCTCCACGTGACTATTAAACCAACTTTATCCGCTTTAAGGGGGCAAAGATACTGGATATTTCTTGTTGTAGCCAAGTTTGAGTTGGTTCGCTACAACCGATTGCTTGCTTGACGATCATTGTCATTGTTCTTATTCCTTGCTGACTGGGTGATGGATTATTCACATATTAATTATTATCTAATTGCTGAGTTTGGTTTAATGTGATGAAGAATAATAATAATCAGGTCGGTCTGGAAATCTTTGGGGGAGGCCTATGTTCAGCAGTGGACGTCCTGTGGCTGATGATGATGATATTCAAGAATAAGAACTTTTAAAGGATGATTTGTACTAATGGTCTATCAATATCGCTCATATTTAGACACGGTGTTATTAAAATTGACCAGAAGATTGTGAAGAATTGGGCCAAAGTTACGTACATCATTTTGACGTGTCGGTATGACATCTGCCGTCTGGAATCTCAAAAGAAAAGTCCGAAAGTAAGTGTGTGTCGCAGCGTGGCGAATTCCGATCTATTTATAATAAACATCTAGCACCGGCCCGTTCCGGCTGTCGTACTCACATTCCGCATCTATATTTTATGCACATTCCATGAGAATGATTTTTAGCGCCGCATGCTCCAGAAAAGATGTCCTTGTGCAAGCTAAAAGAGTGCAATCGGATTGAAGTATGTGTAGTATCGCCTTCTGAGCCAAGCAATATGTTTGTATTGTTGAGTTCGGTTGACACATTTGGCAAGATGCGTGCATTTCGAAATTGCTTTTGTTGTAGATTTGCATAACAAAAATTCTGTAGCGTGCGAGCTTCAAACATTAATTAGTTTCATATCCCAATGTATAGTATGTGGCCACCGACAAGGAATATTTTCATTGGTTGTCGTAATTTTTCGATTGTATTGAATTTAATATTAATAATATAATAATAAATTATTTAATAATATAATAATAAATAATAAATACACCCATCTGTATGGGTGTAGGACTATGTATGTGACTGTTCACACACATAGTCCTGACCCCACAGTAAGATACGAGTCTTGTGTCATGGATATAAGGAACTACGAGAGACTTTCGGTCTCACATACCCAGACCCCGAAACAAATATTTGTGGATCGCAGAAACCGCGGCCTCTTGCTTCACAGCCCTCGCCCCTCGCACTCGCTCGCTGCGCCACGGAGGCTGTCGAAATCTTATTGACATGTAATTGTCAGTATAAAAAAGTCACAAACATAAGACTGATCTACGCTATTCCGTGGATACCTATAATAAGTTAAACTAGAGAAAGGTCTAGTAGACACAATAATACAAGTCTATGAATAACAGTAGATATTTCAACTCAATCTTGCATGTTTTGCTACATGTGCTCAATGTCTTTGTGTAGGATGACGGATGATGCGTCACTGTCAAACAAATCATAATACATATTTACAAACTTACGCACAAAACAAAACGTGCAAAAATGGGCCAATCTATCTATAACAAATTAGAACATTGCCAAATATCTACCCATTTCTTATTCCTATATCGTATTTGGTGTAAATTATAGAAGCTAACAAAGGAATTATTTGAAAAGCGAATTGATATTTGTATACCTTACTGGCACAAAACCGGGGATACGTATTGTTTAATCTGTGCTGGTGATCACAATTTTGGCAAAGAATGGGTCCCGCACCCAATCTACGGCCGGGCCTTAGGATAGAAACAGAAACAAGGACAACGGTGCCTGTAAACTTACCTACCTTGTTTCTATAAACAAGGAACTATCCCAGTTTGGTAATTTGATATTTGACATTTAAAGAAGAGGCCTAAGATACTCTTTTTCATAAACATCCGACTCTTAAATATTATGTATCTTAACCAAGAGTATTATATTTCACGATTCCACGTTATCCTTTTTGGAACAGGTGCAACCAACCGGTGGCTCATTTCCTGTACGCTCGTGGATTCTGACATAACTTCAGATATAATTAGCAAATATTTAGACAGTAAAATGAACCAAGTTGTTGCGTGAGCCAGTACTTAGAACTGCGTAGGGATCTGACAAGGTGCCAGAACAGCCCTAAACATTCCACCTGGCCGACAAACATTGGCGGGCATACTAAAATTCTTCATTTTCGTTGCCAAATGCGCATATTCTTAGATTAGACCCAGACAAAATTAGGGAATTAAGCCGCTTGAAAATTTTTCTTTGGTGTCGATTGTTTTTATGCAGTTAATTAATATAATATAAATAATTCGTAAGGATTTTCAAGATATTTAATAGCCGGCAGCTTTTAGAATTGCCAGTCTCAGGTAAGCAGGTGCTGATTTGATGATTCAGAACTCCCTTGTGTGGATTTTAACTTACACCTATAATTTGTTAGTTGTTATTCACACTAGTCATTGTTGTAGCGTTGTTGGTGTAGTGTATAACGAAATGTGGACAGTATATCTGAATTTTTCTAAATATAAACTTTTATAACGTCGTAAATTGTTTTTCATTATTACATTTATATTGAATTGGCAAATGCAACTAAGGTCGTGGAAAGATCATTTTGAAAATACAAGTGAATGTCATATTTTAGTGTCGTGAGTGCATCGTGATTGACCAGCGTTGCAAACAAGCATTATATATCCTTAGCTTCTGCTCGCGGCATAGCCCGGGTGAAGTAAATTTGAAGTTGATTTGATACAAAATATATTTCCGTACAACATTCGTAAGCCCCGTTCTCTCCTTAGGGAGTAAATTTAGAGAAACCTCTTTAAAAGTAAAACCTACATTGCAAAATCAACACCATCCCAAAGTTTCAAGTTTCGATTCTTAACAGATTGGGCTGTTCGCTGATACTTATCAGTCAAGACTTTGTCGTTTATATATACAGACAGATTAAAATTTTAATATTATAGTCACGGGCTTCGGCAATCATCGTCTATTTTGGATATACCATCGCGTGATGATAATGACCTAACAAAATTAGATTATGTAGGCACGTATTTATCTTCGGAGATCTCTAATTGATCAATTGCGTAAAAAGCAAATTTTATATTAAAAATTCTCCTGTAACACGTTGTTTCTTAATCGCATTACCCGAGGCACAAATCAGTCTTGTCCTTGAGTCATTTGCTTCCGCTTTTATTTTGAGTTTATGGCTTGTCAGATGTTGTAAAGCTGACGGTGAATAACGATTGGAAACATTTCGATTTTTAAATTTCTTTATAACAACCAACTATTCTTTTTTCAAAGTATCTATACGTACCCAGATAATTACTTGTCCTGACTGACTGACTAATTCATAATAGCAGAGTCTAAATCGTTGAGGCTACAAACCTGAAATTTTGGCAGTATACCTTTTATGTTTTAAATAGGGGATAAAATACGGGGTGAACAGTTGTATAGAAGTATACCGGAATAATGACAGTGCAGAATTTCACGCGGGCGGATTCGAGTGCAATTTGCACTCGGAAATTTGTTTGTGAAAATGTGTAAATACTTCTTTGTTATAAATAAATAGAAAAATCGATATGTTTCATTGCTTTTGATAGTGAGTTTTTAGGACTGTGACCTACTGTGACGCATCAAGGGTTTCGGGATTTCGAAAAAATCATATCTGCCAAAGACCGCTTCGGATTAAAAGCACATTTGACGTATGGGACTAAGACAGGAGACCGCGACGCGCGTCTGTTTCCATACAATTTCGTATAAAGCGGACTAGTCACTATCGTCTGACTCGAGTAAAACGTCGCCGTCTCCCTGCCTCCGTCTCGGTCGCGTAGTGCAAAACAGACCTTAAATAAACACTTAATTATTAATTTTAATATAATTGAAAGAAAAACAAGGGTCAATCTTATTATCTAATTTGCATAGCTTTTCAAATTTAGACATTTACAGACAGTGATTGATTATCCATCCCGAACATTACAAGACTTGTCATTGCGAACATCATTTGCATTCCTTTACATTGATTCTAGGAAAATATAACTACAAATATAGTAGCAAAAAGAAAGGGCCGTTATCGAGAACGTAGACTGAAATGCCAATTGGCAACTGCTCTGCCGGTCACAGCCGATAAATCACTATCCCCGTCACGGACACACCTACTTTGTTTAAGAGTTATGAATGCCTTGATCTCGATTATATCTATCTTTATTAAATAATTAATCATTTCTTTTGCTTACTTCATTGAAAAAGAATCAACCTGTATGCTCCCGTTATATAGCCAGATTATCTGTTTGAATAATTGATAATATGAATTTCGATAACCGGGATCGCCTACAATTTTATCACAGCCTACATAGGAACTTTTGGAATTTTGCAGAATTTTTGCAGAATTTATTTTGTGTAATAGCAGATTCACATGATTTGATTTTAGTCTATCAACTGCTAAACCACATATTATGATTCGTACTGTCTAAAGACCTAAATGACTTTCAGTCGAACTTATCAACAAAAACCGTTCAACGTTTGTTGAGCAAGTCAATTGATCACCTAAAATCCTAACATAGAACCGCGTGAATCCGCAAAACTTAATATGACAGAATCAATTATAATATTTCTGATGAAAAGTGTGACTTTTAGTTCAATTGGCACTTTACCTCTTTTTAACCGATATCAAAAAGGAAGTGGTTCTCAATTCACTGGGTATGTTATTTTTTCTAAGAATAATGCATTCTTTCACTCATTCTGAACATAGTGAAACATAATTGCTGAATAGAAAATATGAAAATTAAATATCAGTATTAGGCCTATGACATGTTAATTGCACACGTCCATAGCAATACATTTTCACATTTGTATGAACGTTGTAATTGTTGATTGATGCCTTCAATTTAGCAAGAGTACCTGCATTGCTTAATATCATTCTTACTGTATTACAAAGCCCTTCACACCTCTGCAGTCAACCGCTCCTGTGTCGTAGGGGCTCTCTTAATAGAGGTATCAGCATTCGGTCTTTTGGCACACGTCCAAAATGACATTAGCTGAAGGAATGCGCTGGTTACATACCCATCGCTCAGAATTTCTGAACCCAAATGTTTATGGGTGTGATGAAACTGATAGCAGAAGGTGTTGGCAGGTGGGAGTTTCATTATTAAAAAAAGTGATGAATACAATTGTTGTTTGAAATGTGTAATTTTACGTGTGACATTTGCAGACAAGTTACTAAAGAAGTTAGGCTGCATGCCAGAAATTTTAGTTTAGATGTCTAGGTTTTGTTATTTCAAACAGTTTATTTTGCTATAACGCGCATTAATGGTTTGTTTAAAAACACAATTGAAGAATCTTAATTTACAACTGCGTGTTAATACTGTTTATTGCTATTTTATCTCTTTAGTATTATTAGAAGGGAAACACGTAACAACGAATTTATATATCGAAACATTAGAGACAATTATTATGTATCGACACGTGTCTTGGACACAAAAGCCACGTGCGTAGTAGTTTATTTATAGGTACGATTGGCGGAATGAAGGAGCACGGGGCGCCGACGATTCAAGATATTGGTTCTATTGGACTCTAAACTAATCTATTGCCTACCCATGCTCACGACTCGTGTCGGTAATTATAACATAGTGTTTGCATGAAACGTTAATCTATAATTTTATACGCGTGATAAACCTTAAGGCGCTAGTAAACAGACTAGTTTTGTGGTATTTTTAGTTGCAATTGTATAGATGTCTAGTTGCCGAATATATCTAGCAACACTTGGGTGAATTTCATAGTATAGCCTGGTAATATTGCAGTTAAGTTTGATGTAACCACGTCGCGTTCGATGTCTAGCGGGCTAGATTGCAGCAACAGTCGCTGGCAATATTGCTGAGTTTTATGGAGTTCTGCGTAAAATGGGTGCCAATGGAAAGTAAATGTTTTATATACCTTCATTGGAAATGTGTCTTGTTTTGCAAGAAAAAAATTGGTGTGTGTCGTGGGACACCAGGTAGGAACGAAGTTCCTTCGGCTAATGTAGAATCGACACAAATTGCACAAAAAGTCGTGCTCAATTTTATGTAGGTTTTCTTGATTTTTCTCTTAAATTTTGCTGATTAGTTTTATTTAAGTACAAGAAAGTATTTAGGAAATTCAGTATTTTAGGAAATAATAAATTACTTAAAATATAAAAACATCGTAATTCAAATTATCAACTAAAAAAATAGAAATAAAAAAAAGACGTGTGGCACTCGGAGACTGCCGCGGTAAAGCTATTGTATAGCATTTTTTATCAACTTATGTAATTTTTATTTTTATTTTTATTTATGGCTCTTGCAGTACTATGCATTTAGCCAGTGTCAAGTACAATTCATTCTCAAGTTATTTTTACAAGAACGATGAAACACGGGTGCGGTCGATTTCAAGGTCTTGTCGGAGTTTTGGTGTTAACTCCTTTCAGTACGATTCTTAATTCACTTATTTCAATGTTTCCATACACTGTTCATCACCGTCAATGTTTATTGAACAAATCCATACCACTTTCATACAACAAACACAACTCTAAACTAGTTTATGAAATAAATTAAAATAAGCAATGAACTGCACTGTCAGAATTCCCGCCAAAACTCCCAACTTATGTAATTATAAATAATAACGAGCTAGCGTAATCTTTTAAAAATCGAAGGAGATATAAAAATACTTCAATAACTGGCTGAATGAATTTCATTTTAAAAAAAGGAACTAACGCTGGCTGGTTATGCGACTGTCGCGCATGCGCACGTCTCATTTAACGCTTTTTTTCTTACGGTTTTACTATCACATTTTTTTCAGTTCGGTCACGCAGCGAAATCCCTATCCCCTCCAAGCCTGCCGTAAGGAACTTCGTTCCAAAAATATTTTCCATAAATAATTTAATCCAAGCGTATTGTGAAAAATAAAGCGGCATTTGAAGATGAAAAATAATTCTCGTAACATTTTCTTTCCACTAATACCGATTAAAGGGCGTTTCTCTTAGTCGTGAGTGCGTCATTTTACTATTAGTAAAGAATAGTCATAACTCTCATCTGTCAAAATAGAGTAGTTTAAACGTATAATGGTAAAATATTTTTATCCCAGTAGTAGTATAATCTTGGTGTAAGATTTATAACGTAGAAATAAACCGCGCGTTACACACTGGTGTTAATGACCTTAGTTTTATTTCTAGAGAAATTCTTTTACATTTTGTTATTGATTCGGATAAAATTTATTTTGATATGCGGTTTGTATGCTGGATACTGTTACGGATTTTAACGCCACTTTCAAGAATAAATGTTGAGTTCGCATAAAGCTATTATAATATTTTGAAATGGTAAGGCACTAAGCCATTTTTTGTTGTTCAGGTACCTTCTCTATTACTGAGATGATGGGAATATATACTGATATGAATATAACAAGATAGTTTTCTAGAGACTCATCGAGTCACGGCACTCAATGCCATTCTCAGTCCGTGGCACTGATCTAGCCGTACCTTCCAGCGATCATTAACTCCTTCCTTAGGTAATTTATTGTGTAGATAAATCTCTATATTGGTATGTGTATCTAATGAATTATGGAGTAACCTTGGTATCGACCGTAGTGTGGATTTATGCTTGACATGTTTACACAACGAGCATAATCAAGCACGTGTTGACTGACTCAAACTGTTCATATTTTCCTATGAATTCTAATAGAATAGTTGAAAGTCTTCATGGGCTCCACTAGATATACAATTGTCAAAATAAAAACATAAAAAAACATATTTTTTTTATAGTATAGATCGGCAAACGAGCAAGTGGTTCACCTGATGGTAAGTGATCTCCACCGCCCATGTACGCTTACCACCAGAAGAATCATGGGCGCGTTGCCGACCTTAAAGGAAAGGGATAATTAGGGATTGGGAAGGGGAAGGGTATTTGGGCCTCCGGATATCTCACTCACCGTACGTAACGCAGCAGCAAGCCACTACTTTACGTCGGTTTTCTGTGAGACAGTGGTAATGACCCGGTTAAGCCGGCCCAATCATGTTGTAGACAAACTGTCTACAGCGTGGCTCTACCACTCATAAAAAAAGTAAACTTTCTTTGTTCTCCCGATGTCTGTCTATCTGCTTGTCTGTTGCATCGAAGCACCTAACTGAATGGTCAAGTTCTAATGAATTATTTTTATTCGAAACCTGGTTTAATTGTAATGATACTTAGGTATGTTTGACGAAAATCTGTTCAGCCATTTAGGAATAATAGCTCGTTTTCCAATTGATGTAGTGTTTTTAGCGGTTAGGTTATATCGTTTATGAAAGACTATAATTGAAAGTGAAAGTCTAATGAAGATTTTGTTATTTGACCAAGATAGACCGGTGATTATCCGGTTGAAAATGGTAAAAATAGAAACAAATTTATAGTAGAATCAAACCCATTGTAAAAGGAAGAGAATACAACAAAATTGATAGGAAAAATAATAAATAATAAAATTACCGGCGATCTGAGGTCGGGAAGTGAGAAGGGGGAGGCTTTTAAGGGTAAAAAACGGTTTATCTCGATTTCCGGAAAAACTACAAGCCCTATGGAAAAAAGCCCAAAGAAACGAACTACTAAATAACAGGTAGTAAGGCCCAGACCCACCTAGCCCCTTCCCCACTTCTTTATGATGGGCTAAAATTTTCCGTAGATCACTCAGGTATATAAGTTATATTAAAATAACAATAAAGAGGCATCTACGAATATAATTTAAAGAAGATTCTACAACTTTCTTAAAATATTGTAGATATGTATATTAAATATTAACTTATAACTTTACATTTTCTGAGCACATTTACCATAGTAATGTATATATTTTTTTACACCATCAGAAAGTAGAGAATTCAATGAACAAGAAACCAACAGACTTTTTTAAAAAAGCTCATATTTTGACGTGAGAATTTTCGTTTGAAAATTAGGCTGCTTTTTCGATATTAAGTCAAAATAAGGTGCAAAAATAAATATTTTAAATCAAAAAAATTACAGTGTATTTGGGATACAAAAAGGTAAGTTTTCACCAAATTCCGTGAAAAAAAAAGATTTATTATAATAGATAAAAATAAAAACAAAAAACTTGGTTATTTGAATTTTTCACATATATTTTGAGGTTATGTGAAGAAAGTGTGTATACAAAAGTTGTAGATCTTTTTATTACCTACAACTTTACGATTTAACTTTTTTCCATAGGACTTGTAGTTTTTCCGGAAATCGAGATAAACCGTTTTTTACCCTTAAAAGCCCCCCCCCCCTTCCCACTTCCCGACCTCAGATCGCCGGTAATTTATTTTTCCTATCAATTTTGTTGTATTCTCTTCCTTTTACAATGGGTTTCATTCTACTATAATTTATTTATGTTTCAAATTGGAAAATCACCGGTCTAAGACGCACGCATTCCGGGATGACTTGCAGTGCAAAAGTGCATGATTCAGCTCGCATATATTAGGTCCTTACATATGAAATTGGCGTTTTGTATGGGAGGAACAAAAAGTCGAATATTTTTTAATATAATATATTTAATTAATCAAAGTATGAACCATTATTTTCTATGCACTTTTGCCATCTCATAGGTAGTTCATTGATCCCTTTACTAAAAAAACCAGTCGGACGGGAATCAATAAAATCTTTGAAGGCGATTTGGACTGCCCCATCGGAGTTGAATTTTTTCCCTTGCAAGAAGTTATCCAAATTTCGAAAAAAATGGTAATCTGTTGGAGCAAAGTCCGGGGAGTACGGAGGATGTCTTAGACTTTCCAATTGAAGCTCTTCTAATTTAGTAGCCGTCTGTTGCGCAGTGTGTGGTCTAGCGTTGTCGTGAAGCAGCAGTGGCGTGGAGCGATTGACCAGCCTAGGTTGTTTAGCCGCTAGCTTTTCCATCATGGTTTGCAATTGCTGACAATAGACATCAGCCGTAATAGTCTGGCCAGATTTGAGAAAACTGTAATGAACAATACCGGCACTAGTCCACCAAACGCTTACAAGTAACTTTTTTGGGGTTAATTTTCGCTTGGGGCAGGATTTGGCTGGCTGGCCAGGATCCAACCATTGCGCTGAGCGCTTCCGATTATCGTAAAGAACCCATTTTTCATCACAGGTAATGATTCGGTTTAAAATACCTTCATTATTGTGCCGGTTTAGTAATGTAACGCAGCAGTCGACGCGCGTTTGCCGGTTTGCTTCAGTCAATTCGTGAGGTACCCACCTTTCAAGCTTTTTAATCTTCCCAATTTGCTTTAAGTGAATTAAAACAGTTTTATCACTAACATCGCAGCCTGCAGCTAACTCGGACGTGGTTTGCGATGGATCCGCTTCCACAATAGCCTTCAACTCTTCATTATCAACTTGAGTCTCAGGCCGTCCACGGGGCTTGTTCTGCAGGTCGAAATTTCCAGAACGAAAACGTTGGAACCAAAAACGAACTGTGTTTTCTTTTGCAACACGACCGCCATACACATCATTCACCCTTCGAGTTGTTTCCGCAGCACTAGTGCCACAGCGGAACCCGTACTCGTAAATAATGCGATATTTTAAGTTTTCCATTTTGTAAAATGAGTGACGCAAACAGAAAAAAAACAAATGAATGACGATCATCGAAGCACAAATACATGAGTCTATAGCTGTACAAATTTGAATTTGGAATTCCTTACCAAAGAGGAGAAATTTGTGATTAAAGTGGCCAGTACGAAAAACGCCAATTTCATATGTAAGGACCTTATATATGCTATACAGCTCGTAGTACTTAATAGTATTGTACAACAATATTGTTTTACAAACTGGTAGGTCCCTCGTATGCAAGAGGCCGTCTGGGTTGGTACCACCACTTTGTCTATCTCTGCCGCCAAGCAACAATGTGTAAGCACTGTTGTGTTTCTGTTTGAAGGAAATTGAAGCCAGAGAAATTACTGGGCATTATGTGACTTAACATCTTATGTCTCGGGGTGACGAGCGCAGTTCAGTGCAATGCAGTGCTTTGTAATTTAAAGTTCTCTGTGGTGTTGCTTCTGTTTATGGGCAGGCGTGGCGCTAACCATCAGGCGAGCGACGTGCTCGTCTCGTCATTCAGCTAATATAAAAAACTTAGCTCTAGGAATAACACGCAAACAGAGTGGAGTTCAGAGTTCCCACTGCGCATGCTTTCATGGACCTTACTACTATCCTACTGAAAGAGAGTGTACCTCAAACATACTTTAACCCGACTGAATAGCAACCACCATAGACATGGTAAAATAACCTGCCATAGTTGCAATGTGGGGCATTTCTGAGATAATTTCGATGCGTGACCTGAAATACACGTGTTGTGTGTTCGGTTGGACAATGATTTAAAAATAGCCCGGAGAGATATTTATGTGTTTGTGGTGAATCATGCGACTGTGACCACTGTACGTACCTATTGTATAATTGTATATCTTTAAAATTAGATAGATAGATAATTAGTTGTGGTCCATTACAATATGTGCGTACTGAGAAATGTTTGTTTAAATTATTATGATAACGCAGATTTCCAATGGTCGCGTTAAGGCTATACCCAACGCCAATAACCCTGACGATTTGAGCCATACAAAACCTATCAGAATAGAGATAGTCCTTCCTTGACGTCCTACAGGCGGCGCCAGTCACGTCGTGCATTAGTGGGGCTACCGTTGAAGGATCTCCAACAGAGTGGACATGGTGCCTAGTACAAATCCTTATTTTACTTATCATCTTGTCCAATTTGCTGTGCCACGATAAAAAAATCGGACACGCGGCGGTGTTGAGATGAGAGATTACAGTTATGATCGTGGAAATTATGCTTCAATCTTTGTTTTTTGATTGGTAGAGCAACGCTGTAGACAGTTTTGTATACAGCATGACTGGGTCGGCTTGACTGGATCGTTACCACTGTCTTACAGAAAACCCACCTAAAGTAGCGGCTTACTGCTGCGTGTCGTACGCTGAGTGAAATATCCGGAGGCCCTAATCCCGCTCCCAATCTCTTAATTATCCCTTTCCTTTAAGGTCGGTAACACTTATTCTTTTGGTATTGTGGGTGTATATCACTTACCATCAGACCATTTGCTCCTTTGCCGGTCTATGCTATAAAAAATATGTTATGACGTAAGGCATCTTTTGAGGTATGCGATAAAACCGTCACGCGTGACGCGTGTCAGACGATAGCGACACGTCTGGTTTGTATGAAATCTTATGGAAAGGTCGCGTGTCTCAGTATTCTATATCGGCGCATGCATATAGAGAGGAAGTGTCGTTGTGATCATGTGACGCGGTCTCCTGTCTCGGGCGCGTACTTCAAAACAGGCCTTTAGCGATGTTTAGCTTGTTATTAGTCCTAATCACTCGGACTTTGGTGCAACTTGAAACGCAGTTTCTGCCGACATGGAAACAAATCATCATTTCAAAATCTCGATTAAAAAATTTAATTAATTGCCGTGTGATATAATAAAAGCTTAAATTTATAATACTGACAGAATGAGTTCAGTAATAAAATATTTCTTTATATATTAATACCGGATTACTGGTTTTATTATATGCTAAGTATTAAATGTATACATTTTTAATTTACAAATTTTACAACCCTATAATGACCACAATAAAAAATGTGAATGACATTTATTTTTCTTTAAAGATAAAATTGTTTCGTCATTGAATTCCGAACAAACATTCTTTGTTTCACGAAGGACAACAACAGGTGCCATCTTATTTATTTTTAATGCTGTTTACGCATTTCGCTCCGAGGTCGCTCGTTGAGGGCGGTCCTGTGTCCTGCAAAATTGACTTCCATCCAGTAAAATCTTTATTCTGACGCTTTATGAGGCCGCAATTGGCAGTCAATCGCCCCTTTTTAACCAACTTTAGTAAAGAGGAGGTTCTCAATTCGATGCGCATATATATTTTTTGCTTTTATGTTTTCTTTTTGTTTGATGATGAAGCACGGAGAACTGGATTTGCGAAAATTCTAAAGAAAATGGCAATTGAAAAAAAAATATGGAGTTAAAACTTGGAGGTTTTACTTTTTTTCTTCATGACGTACAGTACTAGACGTATCGAGAATTAAACGCCGCATTATCTGTGTTATATAACACTTTATACAGCCTTCGTTTACCAACAATACGTGCATTTCAGCACGTGGCCGGCCCAGATGAGGTAAATATACACAGTTTATTGGGCCCGCATACCTCTCCAATTCGGGATGGCCGGATGCGGGTGACCCACATCCGTCGCCACGGTATCCCATCGTGGTATGCAATTAGGGCTACCTCGTTAGAAAAAAATCCAGAAGATAATATATAGAAGGCACCATGGACATGATGGACATTAGTCCAATATGTAATAATATGCATTGGATGGTCGGGATGAACCTACCGAAAACTACGCGTGGCTCGTAAAAAATATAATGTAGCGGGATCACACCGAAGATAAAGCTATCTTGTGAATGTGATTATTGTGGTCAAAATAGTATAAATAATAATGTAGAAAATGCGCAAGCGTGTGGAGTAGTTCTCCGTTGTGTCTGCGCTGATTCTTAATAATTTCGTGTGATTTTTTACTTTTTTATAGCTGGAAAGTCTAGAGTAATAAATAATTAATGCATGAGTTTAAAATTTTACCAAGCGGTTCCTACCATCTTGAGATTTAAATAAGTGGTACTATTAGTAGGGTTACCATTAGGTGAACGTTTGGCTCATTTGAAATTCTGGCAAATAAATAATATACATTTACCAACGGTAAAACCCTGTTGAGACGGAAAGGCCGAAATATTGTGCGCAAAGAAAGAAAAGAAAATGTCAGCTATGCAATATGGTGTACGTAGGTCTGAAGCCTATTACGAATATAACGCAATATGAAGGTAAAATGCATATTCGTATACGTTTTATACAAAACTATCCTGAAATATCAAGAAGGTTGGCAACCCTATGGACGCATTCCGACCGCTCCAGGTCTCAGAATTAAGGTCGGTTGTTAATTAGAAATAAATGATCAGCACGCAAGTTTTCGTGCTTACTTTCTTATTGCTTTTGTGAAATGTTGACTTTTAATTATCGCTTCATTGATCTAGTGATACGGTACCATGGCTGACAACCGTGTAAGGTTGAATTCCCAGGCCGGGCCATTAAAATTTGTGGTTTTGTTTTTTTGAACTAGACTGTCTCTTTTTTAGTACTCTGTTCCGGAGTCCCCGAGGAAACCTTCGGGACGCAAAATTGTCCCTTTGCAGCTAATTTTAAAAAAGAACTTGCTTGGGAAGATGTCCAAAAGGCGTATTTTGATTGTAATGTATATTTATATCATGAAGCGAGAGGCCATGAGTAAGATCCCGCACCGAGACAAATGTGTGATCCACAAATATTTGTTTCGGGTCTGGGTGTTTTCTCACCAGTAAGGTTGATATCAGTCAGGCGGCCGGTCAAAAACTACAAGCCAAATATTTCTGTAACATGTGTTAAAGAGCACGCCACTGCTAGTAGAATAAGGGCAGGTGTGAGGTGGGAAAAGAAGAATTCATATCGACAATACATTGTGGCAGTAATTAATAGTATAACTTTGACGGGCACTTTGTTACAACAGCCCAGTAAATTTAAAAAAAGTGAAAGAATCGTCTAGAAGTGACCTGGTATGTCGTCGTGAAAAATATATGGGTAAGGTTTGTAAACAAGAAAATATGTAAAGAATTCGTGACCTGTCGCGTGCCGAGTTCTAATATAGTTCCATGCCAGTTAGGGCTGGTAACTATAGGGTTATATAATAATATTATTTATTTTTTACTCATAATTATTACGAGTCGTCATACTAGTCCTGTGGCAGTAGATTTCAAGATTGGTTTACTGCAGGCAATCTGCTGGTAGTATAATAATAAACCGATAATAAATAATAATTAAAAAATAATAAAAAAATAATTATTTTTTTTTATTTTAATTTTAACAAAACTTAAAACCAATTTCAAGTGCGAATGGACTTAAGAGTAATTTTGTTTTTAACTTTAACCGTAGTGACTACTGGAGCTGGTGGTATGGTACAGTGGTTTTGGTCTTCAATGGGTTTCAATTTTTAATTTCCCCTCGTTCTCTGCTTATTAATTCTCTATTAATTATGATTATCCTAACCAAAATTATAGAGAACCACCCCCGAATTTATTAAGAATCGTCCAAATCGAATCATAAATAAGTCATAAAAAGTAGTCCAAGTACTAGGCTACTCATATCCCGGGAAATCATGCGTGCCAAGTCGTTGGTATAACTAGTTCCTATAATTATTCTATTTGAAAATTAGCAGAAAGTTCCACAAATGAAATAAACAAATTCGCAAAGAAATACCAAAATAGTCACTCTTGCATTTCTTTTAAATGGCGACCCTGCACAAATGGAGACGGTCGCGCTGGCGCCGTCCACAGTAAATATTTCCAAAGTTTATAATAAACGTAACATTCGTAAACATCGAGAATCGGCAGCATTCACGGGTTTTATGCAGGAAACATGTGGGTGCCTTTGTGAAGCTCAGGGTTACTTCGAACATTACTCGTTTATTGTGTTTTTTATGAAAAGGTAAACTATTTAAGTTGAGACTCGTGGAAATTTTTGGTTTTGTGAAGATTTTAATGGTCCTTTAATGATGTCAAAGTAAGAAAAGTAGAGACAGACTTATCCCACGTTCGCAACGTAGGTATGCAACGCATTAGGAGATAATTATGGAGAATTGATTGTAAATGAAAGTTTAAGGATTAGAAAAGTCCCTTGTTTGGGAGACTGCCTCGTCTAGAATAGTACCACCGTTTTGTTTATTTCTGCAGCCGAGAACATTGTATAAGTGATGTTGTGACATTGGAGCCAGTGAAATTTCTGGGCATTCTGAGATTTATCAACTAACGTCTCAGGGCCACGAACGCAGTCCAGTGCCATGCTGTGCTGTGTAATCCAAAGGCTTATTACTATTATACTCAGTGACGGTAATTCTACCTACTCAGTAAGTAAAGGATTAAATGTCTTTCAGTGCTGAGTCATATAAAATGACTTAATGACTATTAATTTTCATAATATAAACCACATGTAAAATATATCAATGAAATATATACCTACTAGCTTTTGCTTGCGGCTCCGCCCGCGTGATCTGCTTTTCCCGGGATAAAAATGTCCTATTCTGATGTATAAGCTATATTATTGTAAAGTTTCATTAAAATCCATCCAGTAGTTTTTACGTGAAAGAGTAACAAACATAAAACCATTCTTACAAACTTTTGCGTTTATAATATTAGTAGGATTAACTCACCTTAAAACTTTTATCTCGGTATTTATGAATCCTATTTAGTAGTGTGTATCAGACGACACCAATAACCTTCTGATTTTGTGTGTTTTATTTGTATTTATCACTTGTGTGCGCTTTCAGAGCATTTTTTATGTAAATTAGAATTTAGATCATGACTTAATAAAATAAGCACATATTTGAGTACTTATATAACATAATTGATTTGACTGACTTTGACTAATTTTTAGGAAACTTCGGATCGGAAAGCTGTGTACCTAATACGATCAAAGAAATCACTTTGTTTGGCGAAATCACCATGGGAACGATGGACCAATTGAGAAAAGAAGAAGACATCATCATCATCATCAGCCATAGGACGTCCACTGCTGAACATAGGTCTCCCCCAAAGATTTCTAGACCGACCTGTTGGAAGCGGCCTGCATCCAGCGACTTCCTGCGACTTTGTGCGATAGCCAACCGGCCTGCCAAGCGTTGCGAGTAATGGCAAAATAATAGGAAAGACAAGAAGAAGACTTACTGACAATTAAAATTAATTGACGACTCTGAGTGCTGCTGTTATACGGAAAAAGTTTACATAATAATAATTGTAAACTAGTGTACCTGTATCGAGAATTATTTTAGTTTTAAGTGGGCGAGTGTTATTTTTCAATTCACCTGTATAGTGTAGACAGAATCTGCGCCTCATTACGCGACCTTCAAGAGTACGAATATATTTGTATCATATGAAAAACAGACTATTACCGTACCGAAATAACAATAAAAAAACGTGTTTTCGTGTTGGATACTTTTCTTCATCTCTACGTTGGTACTTGGTAAATGTTTACCTAGCTTGATTATTTTTAAATGTTCTTGTATATTGTAATTTTTATAATATTAAACGTTTGTTTTAATCACGTCGTGTTGGAGTAAATGCAACTAGTACCATGATCTTGAAATAATGAACATGTTCAAATAATGACTGCATCGGTGGTGTAGTTGTATTGCGTGGTTCGACTGCTGTGCTGAGGTCTAAAGTTCGATCTTCGGGTCAAGTAAATGTGATATTGGGGTTTTCTATCACGAAATACTCATTACCTCAAACCCTTCCCTTCCGATTCCTTTAATTATCTCTTCCCTTTAAGGTCGGCAACACGCCTATGATTCTTCTAGTATTGTGAACGTACATGGGTGGTGGAGATCACTTACCATCAGGTGACCCACTTGCTCATTTGCAGGTCTATGCTATAAAAAAAACCTTCATTACAAGCGTCAGTGATATTATTAAGCTATTGCGACTCATAAAATAAAAACATTTTGATGAGTGATACAAAGGCCGATTATAACACGTGAGTAATCGAATTATTTTGGTGAATTATGCTGTAAAGCCGTTGACCCGAAATGCTAAGGCTCGTGTAACAACTGTTGAAGATGTTATCTATCGTCATACCGGGCACAAATTCCAGACTCCAGGCTGATACTGAGCCTTTCGTGTTAGAACGACCCAATATATTTTTTCCCCGACCCGGAGATCTAACCCGAGACTTCAGCATACAGCAGCAGCAACAGCAGTCGTAACGTGTGCGTAATACAACTGCGCCACCGAGACAGTCTAGTCAATGAATACTAAAATCAAATAAAGTATTTGGAATTGTACATTATTCAAAGAAACCAGCTCAATTGCTACTCCACTTAATGATTTAGTGTACTGGATGTCAACTTCGAACAAAGCATATAGTAATCTGCGATGAATAAATTAAACAGCTGGATGGTACAGGGAATAGGCGAGTCTCGAACATGAAACAATAAGTTGTTAACCTCTATTCCATGTGCCAGTATTAACTGGCCTTTTGTCGTTATTAATTGCGTTGTTACGCTCTATTTCACACTAGAATAGTTTTGTTGGTATGCTTCTTGGTCTTTCTATTCCACATGCCCTTATCCCTTGCAGTGGGGTCGGCACGATATACTGTTTTTCGCATGTTACAGAAATATTTGGTTTGTAGTTTTTATGACCAGCCATCTGCCTGATGTTTACCCCTCTGGAGAGAAAATAAACCGAGATCCGGAACAAATATTTGTGGATCAATCAAACATTTTTTCTGTGCGGAAATCTACCCGCAGCCTCGCGCTTCACAGCCAACTACTCGCCGAGGCTCTACTGCGCCACGGAGGCTGTATAGTTGCATTTTGAACCAACTTTAAAAAAAATGAGGAGGTTCTTAATTCGGTACCGTTTTTTCTGAAGCAAATTAGGTGCAAAGGTCACATTACATTGGTTTTAGCTATTTACCAAAGCGCTATTTAAGGCATATAAAAAAAAGTTCAAGGATGATGAAAGAATTATTTATCCGATTACGTCTTACAATGAAATAACAGTAATAAATGTAAAATACTACTTACCTATTATAATATTTAATTTATGGTATCTACGATCAATCAGTATATTTCAACTCCTACGTAAACATGATCTAAACAATGAAGTCACGTATTTTTGACTTATTATTATTGAACTCTAAAACATTTTATTTGTGACTAATTTATCATGAATATCTCCGACGGGCTGAAGAATATTTAATTTATGGAACTTGCGTATATTGAATGAAGATTTGTTACGTCACCTTTTTTTCTGAATTTTCTTCTTCCACCTACCCTTATCCCACTCGCTGTAGAGTCGGCGCTATATGTTTTAACACATGTGTTACACACATAGAAAGATTTGTCTTCCAGTTTTTACGACCGGCCTAACATCAATCCCTCTGGAGACAGTAAAGGCAGACGCGAAAAAATATTATGGACCACAGAAACATTTGAATTGGGGTGGGAATCGGCGCCACCTTTTTTCCAGATAATATGCAATAACAATAAACGTAGATAACATTCTGCGGATTTGAGATTTCATTCTTGGGGTTGTTTTAGCTATTCTACTACACATCTTTACTATTGAAATTCCCTTAGTCTAAATTTAATTTGCTTCATCAATAAAGTAGAGTAACTGAAAAGACCGTCATAGTAAGCTGTCCACACATCATTTGTTTTATTCTTTCTTTGACTTCTTACATGTAGTGTAATATAAATCAACCAGAATTATTTTGATTTTTTCCCCGCTTACTTTCTTAGAAATAATATTAATCTCGTTTAATCACTCATACTGGTTACATGTGTCTACATGTTTTTAGCAATTTATTAGGCGACCTAGAATGTATATATTTCAAGTTCTATAAATGTATTTCAAGTAACCTCGATATATTCTGATACCTCGACGACCTAATTTTGTGCTTCTTGTGATTCGCGCTATTTTGGCGACAATATAATTTAAGTATTAAGTCAGTTGGTCAAACATGAGAGTAGGTGGTGTTGAATAAAGTACTGCTAATTTATTTTATTATACTCTTGAACATATCTTTTATGTCCTTTTTATTTTTGGCCGTTTTTAATAATGCGCGTCGCTTGTTGGTATTTTTAGTATGACTTTTCATTTTCCTTCTTGCGAATGTTGTTTTTTTTGGCTTCTTTAGTATCCAAGCCAGCTTCGACGGGTGTACTATAAATGTATGTTATGCTGTATATGTGAGATTTTCTCCTACGACACAAGCGAGTAAATCGCAGAACACGTCATATAAGATTCGTATTTTCAAATAACATAACAGAGCCTTGTTAATAACAGTTTTCTTGCTGGATCATCCAATAAACTCTCTCTAGCTGAATAGGGCTTTAGTTCATCAAAATGATACTAACAGACGATATTGATATTTTAACATGTGTTAATCTTCGAATGGACCCGCAATTAAAAAAGCGAATATGCCAATCCGCGGTCAAGTTAGAATTCGGAATCAAATTAAATCCTTTATAAGGTCAATTCACGAATAAACTAAAAGCATACCACATTCCATTCCTACTGGATCCATTCCAAATCAGTTAGGGTTGGCAATCAGGTGTCTAAGTGTTATATCCCATTTGTCTATCTAATATATTTACGATGCATCGGTGAGTTTTATGGCTCCGAGACCTGTTTGGCTCCACCCACCAATCTGTTGGTCAGATTTCTATTTGATAGCGATTTATGTATCGTAAATGTGTATTTAAATGATTTCGAACATTAATAGTGAGTAATTTTGTAAATGTGGTCGAGTGTCCGGCCGATTAAAGCGCACTTGCCAAGAATTACTTTTGGATTCCGAGGATTATGAGTGTTTAATACTCTTCGAATTTATCATTTGTCTTTGCTACAGTTCTAAAGTGTTTTGTTTTGCTTGTTGGTTACGATAATTATTTTTCAGTACTGCATTCGAAGCAATATTCAATGTTGTATCGTAAATTAGTGAAAGGTACATGTTGTTTAAAAATTACAATAAAATTGTCAATTATAAGTATGAATTTTACCAAAAAAAAAAACAAATTTGTAACTTATTTTTATAAAAATGTAGAAGTAAACTACAATTTACATCTTTTTTTTTCAAATATGCCAGTATCTAATCTAACGACGAACTAATCGAATTTAAGAGATCTACTACTAATAAATCCACCAAGAGATCAACCATATTAACAGGCAAAACCTGAACTCTTTTGTTACTTTGTTGTACATTAGCTAATGATGAAGCTAAATTCTATATACGATCCAATAAATTGAATTAGACAGCCTCGTGACTTGAAGTCACATATCACCGCAGATATTCAGCTAGCAGTGCAAGTAAATCTGAATCATTTGTCCGTTGTCATATTAAATCTAAGCGATGCGTCGTAACGTCTGGAGCACGACACGCGTCATTATTCATCTGCATGCCGAAGTCTAGTTCGAGCTCTTGATTAATAAGAACGTTTTATAAATGTAGAGCAGTTTGCGAAATTTACAATTCATTTGTGAAAATTATAGTTGAATCTGTGTTTATACTCTTGTTGTAATTGTATATGACTTTTTACTACATGTTTAATTGATTCCTACATTACCTGATCACAAGAAAAGGGAAAACATGCTCCGAAACGCGTCCATAAGGGGCCAGGAGTGATGACCCGCCGTTGTCAGCTGCGACTCCATAGCGAGCTAAACTCATTTGTTTATTGACACGGAATCGCTTGAGCAGCTGCCACGGCTCCAGCCGGTCAGCAGCATGGCGAAATTCCAACGTGCGGTGAAGTCATTCTCCTATCTACGTTTTATCTACCCTACATGTTGTTGTTTGTTGTATTATAACTGCAGTTGAATTTTGGACAGTGGTTGAAACGACTGTCATGTTTTGAGAAGTTGGGAACGTAGGCAAAATCTACCCACTAAATACTATTTGGAATACGGTTACATTTGATAGTAAAAACAATTATATAATTACTTCTGGAAAATTCAGCGCACAAAGAAGGCAATTATCTTATAAACAATGAATCTTTTTGTCTAGAAGTCGTTTCTCCGATAGATACCAGCCAGTGAAGTTTCGGTTTCCGACCCAGTGATGTTCTTACTTTGAGGTTGTTATGAATCAGTGCGCAGAGGTTTGAAGGAAACGTTTAAGTAGTTCTGGTACAGGAAACCTAACATTCGTATACGGATCATATTTGACAAGTCTCATTGTGGAGAACGAGACTTACTAGGTGGACTACCCACGTATGTGATAAGCTATCTAGGTTGTTACCACCAATTGTCTATTTCTGCCACCAAACAGCAATGCGAAAGCACTGTTGGGCTTGGCTTTGAAGGATATTGAAGCCAGTGAATTTCAAGGCATTATAAGATTTAATACCTTATGTCTCGGGGTGACGAGCATAGTACAATGCGATGTAGTACTTGGTACCGTCAATAATAAAAAAATGAACTATTTCAAAGTGAAGTAGTAATACGCACAGCGGTGCCAGAATAAAAAAAAATATATCCGAAATGTGATGCGTTATTAATTTTAATTTTCCATTATGAGTCCAAACTAGCTTAACTGGCGAGATCATTTCAATTGAGTCACGAGTTAATTAAAGCTGTGGCCTATTAAATCGACTGGTTAACCTCAATGATACCTACGTATACATACATGTAGTATTTTAAATATTTAAACCTATTTCTAAAATAAAAATAGGATTTAAGTTCCAAAGTCGTAGTTATGGTGCAGACAGTTTTGGCAAAAATACACGAAGTAATTAACTTAATTAACTTGGCAAACCATTCCGAAGTCACAATTGTATCGTTTTTAAAATTAAATTTCAACTCAACACGTGTTAGGCAACATTTGGCTCAGTCAGTTCTTGGATATCTTAATGTGTAGTGACGAAAATCTAGATACACTTTCTGGACCTGTTGAATCATCTGTCCTAGTTTGTGGAGTTAAAGTTCGTCTAGTTTTAATATACAGATGGTTTTGCTTTTTATCACTATTAGCCAAGGCTGCCATGTGTCCCAGTTTTCCTCAATCAGCCTTGATTTCGACGAATGACGGGCATTTATATGTTATATTAGCTTTTGCTCGCCGCTCCTCTTGCGTGAATGTCTTTTGTATTAAATCGCATGGTAACGTACTATTAGAATAAGAAACCTCTTAGGTCCAGTCCAATTCATCCAAATCGATTCAGTTATTAAGACCTAATTGCTTGTCAAACTTTCAAATTCATAAACACTAAAATATTTCACATAGGAAGTAGGGTCATTTATTATATTATTATATTAATACATAATAATATTTAATAAATGGAAAATTAGTATGTACTGATATTTTATTAGTTATTAAAATATCAATTACCCATTCTTTTTCTATACACCTATTTCAGAAACGAAAGAAATATTAGCCTACTTTTCAAATAATCCTTTGGTTAGGACTAATTTAATTACATTAAATACAGAAGAGATGATCGAAATGTGGATGAATTCACGTTTTTGGAACAGGTATGGCCACATAACACAGGAATGGTATGCCGATTAAACTTTATCTATATAATTATTGAGTGAAGACATTGCCGTATATTATTGTCGGTCGAAAGCTAATTAGAGTCTAATTAATTGGTATTATGTGCCGCGCAGTCAGCACTCGTATAATAAATAGGTTTCAGAATCTCTGGTGCGTGGACACTGCACATTTTACCGACATTGCATCCTTTGATGTTTTCTAAATAATTTATAATTACTTGCTTCCCTGGAGAAGAAGGAAGGAGAGATCTCAAATAATTAAATTTTATAAATAACAGCTTTATGATCTGGAATACATTTTGAAAACCTTATATTTAACACGTAATTTATTATGGCAGAGGACGTCCAACGAGCAAGTGTATCACCTGATTTTAAGTTATCTCTATGAACACCAACGGTACCCGTATAATCAGGGATGCGTTACCGATCTAAGAGAAAAGAAATGGGGATAACGGAGGACAAGGAATTTGGGCCTGCGGAAATTTACTATACAAGACACAATGGCAAGCTGCACAAGTCGGTTATGTTTTCGCGCTCGAGCCGGTCCATTCATATTATACACAAAGTGTCTACAGCATAATACTTTACAAATAGCAAAATTATAGTTTAATTTGTAAGGATGATTATTCAATGAGAATTGTTTTTAAGATATCTAACATCAGATTAAGACGAATGGTGTTATGTATGTTGATCATCATCGGATCATCGTTTGTAATCATCGGTCATTTTTATAATAACATAAAGTGTAACCTCGATCTTAAAATATATTCAGTAGAATAGGCAAGAAGAGCAGAATAGATTTTCAATTATCATAGACAGGCTTATTATTTATGGTCACTTAAAAATATTATAATAACCTCCCTTGACACTGGCATAATGTATAACAGATGCCATTAAAAAAAAAAAAAAAAAAAAAAAATAACCTCCCAATAAAAGCATTTACTAAAGAATTTCCGATTCGTAAACCGTTTGAACTTCAAGCGGTTTATTCTGGCTGTATGAATCACGGTGCAACACTGGGATCGTGATGCGTTTCTACATTTAGCACGGCCATTTGTATGCTACCTATATTTAGACGGACTACAGGGACCTATCAAGATGATTGGTTGGAGCAGCTACCTCCCTAAGAGCAAAATTCACGTGAAAAACAGCGCAATGATTTGATCCTTCAAGCGAAGAACATATGGAAAGATACTCCGATCCTTTTGCTATTTTTGAAATCTAAAAACTCTTAAAATGTAAAAAAAAAAATGGGTGCGTGTACTTATGTACGCGCGTGAGAAGTTATACTTCTTTGTTATTTATTCAATTTAATAGCAAATATTAAAAATTAATATTATTATTTGATGTTCAATTTTAATTTTTATCACAAACTTTTTATTAAATGTTTTTTAAATTTATTTCTTTATTTTGTGAATATTAAATAACCAATAATAAGTATTTAACATTAATAATTTAATAATATTTAGTGTTAATTATATTAAATAAAAGTATTTTAATTTATATCAATAAATAATACATACGGATAGTTAACCTCAATTATATTGGAGCACTTGAAAAAGTATATAAGCACATTTTTTTTCACTAATATTCACAAATAGTAAGTAATATCAATCAAAATATAAATAAATAAATAATACATACGGATAGTTAACCTCAATTATATTGGAGCACTTGAAAAAGTATATAAGCACAATTTTTTTCACTAATATTCACAAATAGTAAGTAATATCAATCAAAATATTCAATTTAAATCACTACTGAATATAATTTATTAGCACATATATAAATTATAAAGGACATTGTCAAAAATGGCCTATGAATCAACACGCATGAAACATTTACTATAATAATAATTATTATTTATAATGTACATTATAGTTATTATTATAGTAAATGTTTCATGCGTGTTGATTCATAGTTTCAATAGAACGGACACTTATTAATTTCGAAAACAATTTAAAAAGTATTCACTTCCGTCATAGTCCTCGGTATTATAATTTTTGGTTCAAATTCGGGTTTTTAATAGGCAAAGGTATTGTAGCTCATACAGCCAAGTCTTTGTAACAACACTCTTAAGCTTCGCATTGTTATGCATTTCGCCAAAGACAAGTGTAATTTATTCTCAAGTCTTCACAACAACGATGAAATATCGTAACATTAATAATTTAATAATATTTAGTGTTAATTATATTAAATAAAAGTATTTTAATTTATATCAACATATCCACTCGACATGATAGAAGTACATTCTACTCTCTTCGCGTTTATGCGAGCCTGGTACTTTTTACGGCAACATGTTCCGAATAAGAAAAAACCTAAAGAGTTTTTCTTTGTCTAAATCGTCATTTGTTTATTAATTACGGCTACTTTCACTCTCATCATTTTTTCTTAACGCGCCTAACTTCATACTGTTAATTTTTTGTGTCACAGGTGCGCGCGCATCTTAAAATTTCACTCTCATCATTTTTTCATAACGCGCCTAAAGAAGTATAACTTCAAAAAGTCCTGACTGACTCCTTCACTAACTCATTGAGTTATAAGCGGCCAGCCCAAACCCTTGCACATAGAAAGCTGTAATTTTCTATAGATTTCCCCATAAGATGTATCATAGAGAATAAAGAAGGATATTTCGAAATTAAATAATATGGATAATAATGGATAATTCGAACCCCCACAGTAGTAAAATAGGGTTTCAAAGTTTGTATGGAGAAACAATATTAAATAGACATTTCTACTTGCAACTTCGTACGAGTACTTCTAAGTAATAAATAACTAGTCTCTGCTAAAAACAAATAAGCAAATACGTATTTCGCGATTTTTCGAAAATTAACCCTTTAGGGGGACCCCTACTTTAACGGGACGGGGATTGTTCTGGACAGATATACATACAAGCAGAGCTGCGAGTAAAAGTTAGTGATTAAATAAATACGTTCGGCAGTCACAAGTATATATACTATTTCTTACAGAACCGGTCGGTCTCATAGCACACATACACCTCTATTATTCCCCTAAGGAACTATAAATCCCAGAGCAACCCAATTTCATCTATTTATCCCCTGTCCCTCACTGATATGGTTTTGACCGTACTGCTTGGAATCTTAGATCCAGCCCACGCGAAGCACCTTACATTTACGAGCATGAGTATGGGCATGAAGATTGC
The DNA here is from genome assembly GCA_949126905.1 of Amorpha juglandis. Classification (NCBI taxonomy): domain Eukaryota; kingdom Metazoa; phylum Arthropoda; class Insecta; order Lepidoptera; family Sphingidae; genus Amorpha; species Amorpha juglandis. The sequence goes on from OX421365.1 coordinate 10,239,628, forward strand.
GATACAGATTTATCGACGCCACTTGTCTTTTGTTAAAGTAGTATTGGAGTAAGACTTTGAGGATATGGTTTTGAAGAGGGTTTTGAAGATGAAAGACTACTGTGGAATGTTAATAAGTAGGTAGATTAATTGAGTGACAGAAAATAGAACTGAAGTGTGGTTTCAAATGCACTCTTGGCGTCCGTTCTGTTTATTCGCGATCTGTAGGTGACCGTAGAATCCGTACTCAAAATAGGTGCATTCAAGTTTTTAAATGGCGCCGATAACTCAACCAGATGTGTTTATGGAGAGTTCATCAAAATTTATCGACCTGTTTGGGCCGAAACTAGCAAAACATTGTAATTAATCGTAGACTCAGAGCCAGACTATAACATTAGCAACATTGTTTAGTTGTTTATTGTAAAATGAAACAGTAACGACAATAGCTTAGTTTTTTAAGTTTAATTCTGATTTTAATGATGGCTTGTTTTTTCGATTCATTTTCCGAAGTCAGTCAGTGAATATCTATTAATTATCCGGCATAATTCTACTGACTATCCAGGCACGTAGTATCGTTCGACGGTCGACTTTGTGTTTGGAATGCACTGCAATTTCTACCAGTTACAATGTAGCCACAATGGAATGCCTTGATGCAGTGTTAGACAGTTTTATTATTGTATTAACAATAAAATATATTATTGTTATACTATTTAAATACATTTTAGTTTTATTTAAATTTTTTGTTTTTTTATATTTCGTCTCGTCATTCAATCAAATAAAAAAATAAATCTTCATGAATATTTAAAATGTTTATTTGGTTGAAAGTTGTATGACATTTCACCCTTACCATTTTTCCCTTAATTGTAATAACTTACAATTAGTTTTTCGTAACCTGTTTTATAAACAATATTTTTTATGTTCCTTTTACTCATAAAATTTAAATAAAACCTATACATGTTATTAGGAATGAACCGATTAATTGTTCTGTACTCTCGAAGTTGATCATCAAATGCCGTTTTAGCTTAGCTTTAGTTTAGAAGTAGAACTGTTTTGCATACTTTATCATAATATTACTGTTCTAAAAGCAAAGTTAACTGGCTCAAACATTATTTCACCATGTGTAAAGTCAAATGAAACATAGCATAACGGAATTAATTTTACAGTAACAACATGTTGCATCACGGATAAAATACTGCAATAGCCAGCGTAATGTTTAACTCTTTCCTGAAAGAATGTAAACAGCACTTGAAAGGTCGCTTTCAAGGTTGGAGTGAGTCAACTGCATGGCGCATCTTGATATATTACTCAGCACGTGCATCTAATTACGCTGTTTTTAAATATTTTCGATTTAAATAAAGTAGAAGAGATTTGTTGATAATGTTTTTGTAATAGATGCGTCCGGTGTTTAGTAATGAAAGTGATATAGTAATCAGAATTTATTGTATTTTTGTTGTTATTTTTGTGCATATTGGATTGTTTACGTAAATTGAGTGTATTTTGGTGTGGGTGCAATTTCATCCCACCGGCATGCATCTGCACAGACATTCGGGTTTTCTAACGCACGTGGGATTGGTCCGTATGACAAGTCATATTGGACATATTGGTCCAGGTGACATTTCTGAACGCGTAAGCACGTATCATAATAACCACCTAACTGCCAAGGTGCATTGTGGAGTGCCAATCCCGCGTGCGTGATCAATTCCGTATGACACTAAAGACGTCGTTACTCTACATTAATGGATTTAAAAAAATATTAAGAACGTTATTTGTAAGTTTTATTGTATTTAATTTATATGTTTAATTTATTATTTGAATACGTTTTTTACGACTTAGTTATAGTCTAAGCATTATTTTTCTTTGACAGGCTTGAACAAGTATATGACTTTTATTCAACTGCAATGGACTGCGCCACGCTGGGCGATGTAAAACATCATAAGAGTGATGAAGAAGATATTATACTCATAAAAAATGCATGACTGCTTTATGTCTTTATTTTTCTGCTTTGGTTTCAGGTTTGCTGGGAAATGCAGAGTTAAAGTAGTAAAATACAGAGGTTTCAATTTATTGACCTAGTACACAAAACACAACCCATTAAACGATGTTGCCAGTGAAAACATTATTTATTTTATTACACACCAAAACGAGTTTTATGATCGTGAGAAGCATATATACGATAGTGCAGCGAAATATCATTGAAAACTTACTTGTCATCGAATTCTTTTGCCAAAGTTTTATTGCAGACGTGAGACAAAAATATGCTCACTGGAAATGCGTAGGTACTAAATAAGAAAAAAAGTTATATTTCTATTAATATTGGACAGCGCATCGTCGTGGAATTTGGCCAGGGAGCAAATAGTGTTATGTCGACATGTGATTTGTTATTTGTTTTTACGATAGTTAAGGTACAAAGTGACATGCTATTATACTTCAAGGTTATTCTTATATTATATATAAAAATCAGACAGACAGACAGGCACCGTGGCGCAGTGGGCGAGTAGCCGTCTGTGAAGCGAGAGGCCGCGGGTTCGTTTCCCGCACTGAGACAAATGTTTCTGTGATTCACAAATATTTGTTTCGGGTTTGGGTGTGTTTTCTTCTCCGAGGGTTGACGTCAGGTAGGCAGCCGGTCGTAAAATCTACGAATCTTTCTGTAACATGTGTTAAAAACATGTTGCGCCGACATCACTGCGAGTGGGATAAGGGCAGATAAAAGAAGATTATTATATAACAATCTATAATATAATGTATTAGTCAAATATTTTTATTTTGGGGCTAAGTTTGATTTCGAAAATAGTCAGCTCTGTAAAGTTATTATAAGTTACAGGTAATGTGACCTGTCCGCGGACACGTAAATTAAAAGGCATATGCATCTAGTTACAACATTCCTATTAATAATTGAGTAATTTTATAATTAGTTAATTTGTACCTAAATGAATACATTTAACAGATCGTAAAGGGATGTCGTTATGAAAAGTACCTGACATTTGCATCGTAATCTGTTTTTAAAATGATGATTCTTAAACTCAGTTTTAACGTTTTAGTTAAACTTTTTTGTAATAACTGCTGATGAATAATTGAGTTCTCAAAACGTTTTTTAGGCTCAGTTTATGATTACTCATTACCACATGCGTACCAGATGTAAGTTTCATACGATATTAAAGTAAAAATATATTTAAAAAAGCGAAGATAAAATGTCTGGTTTTATTACTAAGTTGTGTTCCACTTGTGGTTTCCTGGACATCGTTATTTTCTGCTGTTTGCAGTTTTTTTCACGATGTTCAACGTTAAAGCAAGCGATAGCTAAGAATAAATGCACACGTACCTAACTTACAGTTAGAGGTGCATAACTTATTCGAAGTTGCGTCTTTCGTCTCGGCAGTTCGTACCTATACGCTGAGCTATCGCTGCTCGCACATAAAAAATATTATCATATTGAAACTTAATATTTCATGACCGTTATGAGAGAATGACGTTCCCTCAAATATTCTTGATTCTGATTTTTCGCCACCTAGAACATACGGATAAGCTCTAAATATTTATTGCAATAACATAATATTAGTCGATGTAAGCCGTACTAGAAGCTTGTTGGTCGTAAATTGTAATACGTTTGGTGGCAACAGCGGCGTGGGACGAGACACTGGTGTGATGTGCATACTTTTCGTGTTGATTTGACATGTCACAATAATGGTAATGGATTCTTACAATTTAAAATTGTTATTGCTGGCAGGTGCGTATAGACATTCCACTAAATCCAGCTGAAGTTGTGAAACATTTGTTCGTGGACATAAAATCAGTTGTAGAAAAAACTAACCAGATAATTGAAACACTGGGTTTGGTAACAGATGGTAGGTGGTGGATCCCTCGTATCAAAGGCCGTCTGGGTTGGTACTACCGCTTTGCCTAGTTTTGCTGTTAAGCAGCAGTGCGTAAGCACTGTTGGGTTTTGGTTTGTGGCAGTGAAATAACTCGGCATTACGAGACTTAACATCTTATGTATCGAGGAAACGAGCGCAGCCCAATGTCCAGACCAATGCAGTGCTTTGTAATTCGAAGTTCTATGTGGTGTTACTGCTGCGCTAACCTTCAGGCTAGCGAGCTTCACGTCTAGTCATTCAAGCAAAAAGAAAATTAGGCGCAAGGATTTCCGAATAAAACTCCAGAAGATGGATTATGACAACATCATACCAATTGTATTCAGTAGAGCAAGACTACCTCAACACATTATATCTGTATCAAGTTTTACTGATCTAAGGTATATACCTACCTACCGAACTATCCTATTATGCCAGCCAGGTCTAGTGCCATACTACGATTAACGCCTGCAGTGATTCATATTTTTGTATTAAAATAATTCATGGCAACGTCTTCGCCCAGTATAGTTGGATGGTTTTCGGTCTCGCAGAAAATCGACGTGAAGTTACTACTTCATTGCTTGATCGCTTGCTCTTGCATTTCGTATGATGAGTGACATATTCGGAGGTCCAAATCGCCCTTCTCTTCCCAATTCCTTAATTATCCCTTGCCTGTAAGTTCAGCAACACATCTGTGTTTTCGCAGGTATTGGCGATGCTCATGGGTGGTGGAAATCACTTACCGTCAGGTGATTGCTCGTTTGTTGACGTATTTTGTATCAATAAAGATCAGAATATAATCCCAATGTTTTTAAGCAGATGTTTGAATGCCCGGACCCGACTATTGAAATGATATAAAATGTATTCTACTTTGTTATAACGCTTAGAGTTTGTTTGGCGAACAACGTTGTGTTACGTATATCTACGTCATAGAGTGTAAATTAGTATTCGATACTCCCACCTCGTCACATGACGGCGATATTTATGAGCGGTCTTATACATTATAATTATTAACGCATTTAGGTGTTTTGGTATTTTTAAAGTAAGAGTTTTAAGAATAAAACATCATCCATTAATTAAACAAAAAAATATAACAGATTGCGCACCTCTAAGGTAATACCGAAGAATTTATTTAAACTTTTTTATTATAAAGTGTTATCGGTGATTTTTTACAATTGATACATAATGTTGACGTCTAGAGGGATTTATGTCAGGCAGGCAGCCGGTCGTAATAACATAAGCTACATTTTTGTGTTACATGTACTTATATGAGCGTGTTGCGCCATCCCCACTGCGAGTGGGATAAAGGCAGGTGGAAAGAAGAAAGGGGTTAATGTTGGATGGAAAACAGCGCATCGTACTGATTTTGTTTGTATGAACTTTTTCTTTCAATATAAGTTAATAGATAGCTATACTGTACACTACTAACAAAATTACAATACAGAATAAAGGCGGTCTTGTAGCATAAGCTTAGGCCAGTTTACGACGGCAAATTAAAAATGAAAATAAATCATTAACTGATAATACGCTGCAGTCTATCACAAGTAACTCTTAAATTAAAACATGCAATAGACAATTTTAAAGCAGAATAAAAACTTGTAAGGCGAGCGTATTTTGTAGTAATCATTTAATTTTTAACGTGATAATAGTTTCTTAAGACCAGACCACGGAACAATGCACACGACAGAACAAATAGGGGAAGGCCGAGAAGACAAAACACAACACAGGAGCTACCAGACCCGTTCTTTGACGTAAATAGCATTGTTAAGACTTCAAATGAACGTAACATAATATTGTTCATAGTCTTGGACCGGCTTGGCGAGGTATTAAAAGATAAAGAAGCAACATTGTAAATAGGTTATCCTGAACGATGTTTTGCACTTGAACGAATAATAACGACAGTGTTGCATGCATCGGTCGGGTTAGTCCTTAATATATCTAGTACGTATATATGTACAACAATAAAAAAACTCCTACGCTTAATACTTTCAACAGATTGATTCATTCATTCGATTGCGTCACTCTTTCGTACATCTTATACAAGCCCACATTTACAGGAACTCCTACGCCTAGCACTATAATCAGTTTCATTCATTCATTCGCTCGGGTCATTCGTTTCGTGTGTTAGGTACATAAAGTCATAGAGTTTAGGCGGGAGAAAAATTGGCATAACCAAAGCTTGCTGGCTGAATGGTATTAAAAATAGAAAAGTTAACAAGTAGGTGTTATTGCCTGTGTTTGTTAGCGGATATTTATGTAATGATTTCATTTCCATTGTACCTAATATATTTCGTTCGTTATTTTATTCTTTTAGTATATTGTATATTAAAGTAAAAAAAATTGTGTGCGTGCAATTCACACACGGCAGAAGTGAAACTTCAAAATTATTAAAATAAATTAATTAGCCAACGAATTTTAATACGCAAATGCAAAAAAAAAACACGCGAATGATAAGAGTATCATTCACGTTGGGACGTTGTTTATGACACATTTTCTGAAGGCTTCGTTGTACGCAGGCATAAAGACACGTGATAGCATCCATCTCATTCTCTCGTTGATGAAGATGAAGATGTTTTTTTTTACTGTCGCTTTTTCATTTCATCGAATTTTTAAATCACAACGGTGCTCATTTCATTTTCCGAAGTCGAGAATATCTCCAGTTCAGATCACTTAATCTTGAATTCTGTTCGGATTCGTATGCGTAATCATTCCAAGTATTTACATATAAGACGCGTATTTTTTTTAAATTACAGTATACCACTATTATACTTTTCCATATTATATACTTTATATTAATAATAGTACTATGGAGTTGGTGAAAACATCGTATCGTGTCCAACAACAGACACATTTACCGCGAAACATTTTCATTCCATTGATGTTCGTTCTGACGTTCAAAGTTTTAATGTTGTTCGCGCCAAAACACGTTTTTGTCTAGATCATAAACAATGTAATGAATGGAAACTTTACATCACTAGTGACTAATCGCTATCAAGACTCATAAAAACTATTAGCTTTACGATATTTATGATTTTTCCATTATCCCATCTTTTGTCTTGACAAGTGATAGAGCTATGCTGTTGACAGTTTTGTCTACAGAATAAATAGGTCGGTAGAGTTGTTGAAGTTATACTTCTTTAGGCGCGTTATGAAAAAATGATGAGAGTGAAATTTTAAGATGCGCGCGCACCTGTGACACAAAATTAACAGTATGAAGCCGTCTGCTTAACCGCTCATTAAGTCTCGAAAAAAAAGCTACCAACAAAATAGGAATTGAACCTCGATATTAGTCGCGCATGTTGGTACGCTCGTCACTTCTGATCACTGTTTTCATATTTATAATATTTATCAACATGTCTCTAGTTTATACATTCACAACACGTGTTTGAGTTTCATACAAGTGCGAATTATATATGTGCTAATAAATTATATTCAGTAGTGATTTAAATTGAATATTTTGATTGATATTACTTACTATTTGTGAATATTAGTGAAAAAAATTGTGCTTATATACTTTTTCAAGTGCTCCAATATAATTGAGGTTAACTATCCGTATGTATTATTTATTGATATAAATTAAAATACTTTTATTTAATATAATTAACACTAAATATTATTAAATTATTAATGTTAAATACTTATTATTGGTTATTTAATATTCACAAAATAAAGAAATAAATTTAATAAAACATTTAATAAAAAGTTTGTGATAAAAATTAAAATTGAACATCAAATAATAATATTAATTTTTAATATTTGCTATTAAATTGAATAAGAAAATAAATATTTATTTATTTAATTTTTCAAATTTAAACTGAACTTTGTTGATTATCCTTTTCCAATCCTTCTATTATTTTATTGTAATCAATTATTTGCATGCAATTAAAAACTATTTTTTAATGATGCCAAAGAAGTATAACTTCTCACGCGCGTACATAAGTACACGCACCCATTTTTTAGCATTGTCTGGCAGAAAACCGATGTGAAGTAGTGTACCTACCTTGCTGTTGCGTTTGGTACGGTACGTATGATATCCGGAGGCCCAAATCCCGCCTCAGCTTTCCAGTACTTTAATTATCCCGAGTCTATAAGGTCGGTACGCCTACTTAATTATTTTAGTACCTATTATTAGCGTTCATGGGCGGTGGAGACGCTTACTATGAGGTGACCCACTTCCTCGTTGGCCAGCCTTCTCCCTAAAACACCTGGGGCAGATGTGGCGTTTAATTGAATTATATATATTCGATGATATGTATATGTTTATTGGGTAACTGGGTTAAGGCTGTTTCAATTACAAGGTTCGTTGGTGGAAGTTTTAATCGATTTGTAAAATAAATATTTGTGTTTAGAATGCTATTTAAAACATCTGTATATAGCTTAAGAATAATAAATCATTACCTCATTACAAATCGTATTCCAAATTTAAACTAGATTTATTTCGGCCAGTATGTATCGGTTACCATAGATACTAGTTGTTAGAACCTAGTTCAAAGTTGAATAACGTTTGTTATAAGGCCCTATAAATGTTTCTTATTATTAAAACTATAGTAATTGAATATCAAAAGTGCAATTGAATATCAAGATGGATGCGTTGCTGCCCTTGAAGACAATAGATAATTAAGGGATTGGGAAAGGGAAGGAGATTTGGGCTTTCGGATTCTATGGCTTCCATCGTATAGTGAACATAAGAGCAAACTCCTCTCTACTTCATATTGGTGTTCCGGGAGATGGTAACAACCCGGTCCATTCAATAAGTAGACCGTCTACAGCGTGGCTCTGTCACTCAATCCACACTATCCAGAAATCTACAGAATGATATTTCTGTTAACAATACCAATGCCATCTGTGATTTGTACAGAAAAATATTTGTGGCTTTGGGAAAACAGCCCTCCATACAGTATGAGTGTCTAATGTTAGGAAGGATTTTTGTTACGTTATGTGTTGCTAGATGGCGCTTTCTACAATGCCGATTTCTTTTTTTTTTCTATGCTATAACATTCAATTCCTTAGTTTATGAACTATTCAGAGTTGATTATTTATATTAAGTTAATATCAATAATATTTTACTACCTACTTCACAACATTTTTTTTATGGCACAGCATAATTTTATAAAATTATGTAATACTAGCTTTTGCTCGCGGCTCCGCCCACGTGATCAAATAAACAAACAAACAATCAAACTCTACAGCTTTATAATATTAGTATAGATTTGATTTTGATTTGACAACGGAAGCCTTCAAATAATATTATTTTGGTAGCTTAGCAACGGAAGCCTTCAAATATGAATAATTTTCCCCGTTTTTGCAACATTTTTCACTGATGCTTCGCTTCTAATGGTCGCAGCGTAATGTTATATATCCTAAAGCCTTCCTCGATAAATGGACTATCCAACACAAAAAGAATTTTTCAATTCGAACCAGTAATGCCTGAGATTAGCGCGTTCAAACAAACAAACAAACAAACAATCAAACTCTACAGCTTTATTATTAGTATAGATATTAAATATGGGTTTATTTATTGTACGGTTAGTACGTAAAGTTCTAAGTTATGTTTGTTTCATTACGAAAAATACTATTTTCTCTTAAAAATTCACAAATTCAGAGATAAGTTACATTTAACGAGATAAAGAGTTGAATTGGCAACACAAATGACTTGAAAACTGCAAATGTAGCGCTAAATTCTCTTTGACTCCCATTTAGCATTTCTCCGACTTTCATTATTAAATTACCAAAACGGTGTTATTCTGAAAACGTGAAAGCAGACGTAATGGCGTACTAAAATATTTTTATTTGACAGCCTCCGTGGCGCAGTGGGCGAGAAGCCGGCTGCGAAGCGAGAGGCCGTGGGTTCGATTCCCGCACCGAAACAAATATTTGTATGAATATTTGTTTCGGTTCTGGGTGTTGAACGACTGCAAGTCCCTTGTTCTCGATACCCACGATACAGGTTAACCTAGTATGGGGTCAGGACTACGTGTGTGACTGTTGGGTTTATTCATTATTATTAATTATTTGTGAACGATTATAATTTGAGAGTAAAAGAATGTCTCTTGTAGAAAACGGTAACTTGTGAGCTTAAAATTTACTTATGGGAAACATCTTTATAACTATCCGTATCTATAGTATGTATGTATATCTTATTTATATAAAATATATTCGTTATTTATTACAGTAAGGCCCTATTTTATAATGTTTAAATTTTATCCTCCATATAACACATTATACAGCCAGTGTAGGAAGTATCCATTCCATATTGTCTTTTAATTTTTGTATTTTGCTACATTTTATTTTACTAGGACATTGTGAAACAAGAGCTAATTGTATTTGACACCACATATATTTAAGATAGACCATTGACACTACAAAATATTGTGAAGGCTGTGTCTTTTATGTAAAACTGTTCAATCTTTTGAAAAAGTATAACATTACTGCAATATTCTTTCTACTTTACTTTTCCATCATACACTAATATTTCGTCTTCACTGCCGTAATAAGGAGCCGGTTCAAAGAGCGCGAGCGTAAAAAATCTGCATAATCGCCACGTCTCTAGAGAATTCATTATGACGTCTGGATAAATAAATATACATACATTTGCACAAACGGTACCACCTAACAATGGACAATTTATTATTTAGATTCTGTCGTTTTTCCGCCGTGGATTTTTCATGTAAATTTTGGTGGTCTCCATTTTGTCTTCTTCCGCCACAGTGATTACCGGTTCACAGCATTATTAATTGTATACACTCTCTGTAGATGTTTAAATGACAAGGATTTTTATAAGATTTTTGTTTAGGGAAAATAATAATAAGATTTTTTTTATTTACTTGAATGATGAAACGAGGAGATCGCTCGCCTGATCGTAAGCACTTCGTCACCCCGAGACATAAGTTGTTAACTATCATTACACAACAGTGTATTGCTTCATGCCGGCAGAAAAGATAAAGCGATGGTATCAACGCAGACGGCCTGTCGCATATATCTCACCTGTATTCAAATGTGATATCAATATAGTTTTAGAGTGTGGGCTTACTAACTAAGATTACTGTCAGCTTATGGCAAGTATGTACCTAAAACCAATACTACCGTACATGTCGTACTGTCTACCTTCCTATATGGTTAAAGGTCAGCAGCCACCGCGCTGTGGGAATCCTCATCCTGTAAAAGATGATGAAAGATTAGATGTCATGAATATCCTCTATCCTACTTCATACGACTTCATAGAATGTTAATTAGGTTTAGGCAGTCGTCAGTGTAGACATCAATCGCTTCATAAATTTATTGGCAGCATTCAGGCTGAGAAAACTGAATTCGACTTTTACGTTTACGGTTCGATAAATTACATTACATACATACAGACTCTTCCTTTCTTTCCGAAAATATGTCCGGCCAATGATGGGGCATTAATGACACCACTGCCTACACTTTTGGCAATGCAGGCGTGAGTTATATTTGTTTACATGTTATATAGATAATAACGTGTATTTTAGAAAGTGTATATCTCCATAATATCACTGGAGAAGGACTATAACGTACACCGTGGTTCCTCATTAATAAATTCCAATAAGAATTTTCAATCATAAAATTCAATATTATATTCGCTTTAGAAAACAATAAATAAAAGTCAGTAAACAGTGATTGGATCTACAAGAGGAACAATGTAAATAGCAAGATGTCGGACAGCAATCGACAAGAGTAAAATTTAATTAAAAGCAGATCTTGTTACTAAACATTTTATTGGACGGCCCGGTTCGCGCAGTCATTGTTTTGTCGGCAGCAAAATGTCGGACGTCCGCTATTTGTTTTAATTATTTACCAACCTTACTGATTCTTGGTGACAAATTACTGGGTGTAACATTGATTAGTTTTCCATTAATTTTAAGTCGGGCTTTTTAGTTGGATTCCAATAAAGGACCCTATGCCGACCCTATGATTTTATTAGCAAACAAAATACTCAGTGTTGGACTTCAGCTTTTTATGTTATATTACGGAAGGGGCTTAAGCCTATTTGATGGCTACAGTTCGCAACTAACCAGATGCTAACATTGTTTCTGCTGTACAGTTTAGATTAGATAAAAAAACAGAAAAAACATAATTTATAGAAAGATTATAAAATAGAAAGGTATAAATTTGATATTGATTTTGATTATATACTAATTTGCGTACTATATAAATTAATTAAGTATGAAATTATACATCATATTCCACGATAGAATTTTCTACCGCTACCTAAGCATCAGAGTTTATTCGGTTCCTTGGTCCTTTCGGTTTGAAAGACATTGAAGCTACTAAGATCCCTGGGCTTTATGAGACTTGACATCTTATGGGTGTTGTGCTGTCTTGGGGTGAAGTTAGCCGTCCAAAGTACTGCTTTTTAATTAAGAGTTCTGTGTGATGTTGCTTTTGTTTATGGCTAGGTTAAAATCCATCAGGCGAGCGTCTTGCTCGTCTCGTCGTTAAAACGAATAAAAAAAGAAACAGCATAGCACCGAAAACACATCTAACTATTATACTGTTTTTGTATCCAATCATAAAGTTTAGCGATACAATTTTTAGATCGCAATGTGAATCGCAGTACTGGGCAAGATCCGGCGTCTCCCCATACAAAAAGTACTGCAGAGATCGCAGCTGTGCGTTTGAGGATTTACAGTGACTTATCGAAACGACCCGTTGGATCAATTTTATTAAAATCCTTTACAAATGTTTAGTTGGTAGATGGTATAAATTAAAGTATTGGGCTATATTGTTCGAGAAGCATCGAGGCAGACGGTATGGGCAGAAATTTTACGTTAAGAGTATATTGGTCTTTAGATAGTAAGGACGCACATACAATACCTTTCATACGTCCCGCACACCTGTACGCGGTGCTCAGTTCCCAAGCAACTCGTTAACTGAAGGGTCTACCTCGAGATAAACGATATAGACCTACCAGCATCCAGACAGGTCGAAGTGAATTTTTTTCGAAAGATCAAGAAAATAACTATTGGGCGTGTTTGGAGTTCCGAGTAGCTAAGTTAGACAATCAGTATAAAGGACTGAGCGTCTCATCGTAAAGGTCAATTTAACATTATGCATTTAGTTGTTTATTACTTATAAAAAAATATGAATACAGCAAGTTAAGTTGTCCCAAATGAAAGCTTAGTTAGATATTGTGAGAACCTAACTTGGAATACTCATAACTTTGTTCATCCCGACACGTCTATTGATTGATCGGAGAGGCTTCAGTTGGTTAGGATTTTTAACTACAGTAGTGTGCCTAACTAATTATGTTCATCCAAATTGCTTAATTATTTCACCTTTACTTACGATTGTTTTTCTTTAGTATGCGTATAGTTTATCACCAGTTACAAGGTGGTAAGTCCCGTGTATGCGAGGGGCCGTCTAGGTTGGTACCACCGCTTTGTCTATTTCTGCAGCGAAGCAACAGATTGTAAGCACTAGTGTGTTTCGGTTTGAAGGACGTTGGAGCCAGTGAAATTACTGGACATTATGATACTTAACATCTTATATCTCGGGGTGACGAGCGCAGTTTAGTGCCATGCAGTGCTTTGTAATTTAAAGTTCTGTGTGGTGTTGCTTCTGCTTAAGGCCGGCGTGGTGCTTACCATCAGGCGGGCGCCTTGCTCGTCTCGTCATTCGAATAAAAAAAATAAAAAATATCTTGAATTTCTCCACCCACAGAAGTCTGTAGCCCGCCTCCGTCGTATAGGACGCTATTTGTCTCTACGTAGATTAGTATGAGCGTTGCCGAAGCGTCTCGCACCTGAGACCGGCTGCCATGTAAACAAGCCCTACTATTTTACGCCTTGAAGACGCAATTTTTGGAAGCGATCGAAATTCCTGACTCAAGCTCTTTCGATATTGCTTTGTTTTTGTGTAAGGGGAGAATTTATTGCCAAACAAGATTAGACCGTAGTTGATGAATTTAAAAAAAAGTTTATGCTGTGTGTTACATTTTAGTGAATTACATTTCAGCTCCAATTAATTAATTGTGGGCTTTTAGAAGTGTCGCATTGTTTTGAAATAAAGATTTTAACAAATTATCGAAGAGGAGTTTTGAAAATCACGCAAAACTATTTTTTTTTGTACTTTTCGTGAATCTTCAACATCAAAACATAGTATAAAACAAAGTCGCTATGGTTGTCTGTAGTCTGTATATGTTGTATGGTGGTTTGTTTGTTCGCATATTTCTCTTAAATGCCGTTGTCACTATCACTATCACTTAGAGAATTTATACCGGAAGATTTATGTATGCCATGACAGGGTAGCAGGGTAATATAGCAGTGTAGTAACATTCCTGCGGTGATACCGCGATGGTAGCTATCTTTCATTGAAAAAAATTGGTCGTACTGTTTGTGACGTTATAACCTTATTTTGTTATAATAGTCTTATTTCGAGACACAGAAAATATTAAAATAAATATGTTGATTCAAGAAGCTATCGGCAACATTCCAGTTGAATCTATTTCTTTTCCTACAAAGCGATAAATCAAAGGCAACTTTGAATACAAGTCAGAGCGTTCGGAATATCAACTTCGGTCGTTATCTCTGATAGGTAGATAAATTACATGTATGCATATATCATTCCCAGGAGACGTTTCAATCGAGCACATTCCCATTAGCCGAGTTTCAGGCGTGACAGTCGTTTGAATGAAAACTTGAGCGTAGTTTCAGATTTATTGCGCCAAGTTGCGTTCGCGCCTCCTCTCGTGCACATGCATTATATTATTATGTTATTTTGGAGAAGGCATTGGTTGGAGTTTCAAACGATGTAGAGATTTTTTACAGGTGTATTTAAAAGCCTTTGTATTTTCAAGCAAAAGTATTTTTTGAGTGGTAGAGCCACGCTGTAGACAGTTTTCTCTATAGCATGAATGGGCTTGGTCGACCTGGTCGTTACCACTGTCTCACAGAAAACCGACGTAAAGTAGCGGCTTGCTGCTGCGTTCGTTCGTTCGTTTTTCGCGCCCATGATTCTTCTGGTGGTGGGCGTATATGGGCGGTGGAGATCACTTACCATCAGGTGACCCATTCGCTCCTTTGCCGGCCTATGCTATATAAAAAAAGAATATAGGAAATATATTACACAGTAGTAACATTTAGTTTACTAACATATTGTGTGTGTCACGCGTGATGAGTTTTAAAAACAATGATTGTGAGGCATCTGTCAGTCACTATTGGGTTAAATGTATCGGATACCGTCTTTGTACGCAAATCAAAAAGTACATATTATTTTTATAAGCTTATGTACACATTGCAAAATATATGGGAGAACCGATCTATACTATTCCCATTAAATGCAGTAAATTTAGGGAATTTAATTTAATTGTCAATTTATGGATATAAATTGACAATTACTTGTCTACTTACGTTACTTACTTACTTACGTGGATACTTACCACATCCACGTAGTCAAACTTCAAGATACTCTCTGGTGAGGACAACCGTGCGTTTATGTAAGTTGCTAATTACTTGATCAACACAGCTTCAAAGGCATTGCTCAGTCTATAGGCACTAGCGAGACGAACTTGTGAGCCGTACGAGCGTTAATTGTCTTGTAATTGTTTGTAATTAATAACGAGTTACGTCAGATGATGGTTCATTTGGGAAGTTGAGGTTGAGTATGGGTACAAGTTATGTTGGAACAAATAATAATTTGTAATGGATTATATTATCTGTCCTATCGTTTGGGAGGGTTTGCCATTGTTTTGCAGCGTTGGACGTTCGCCTACAAGGTGGATAGATGATCTGATAAACGTCGCAGGAAGTCGCTGGATGCAGGCCACTTCCAACAGGTCGGTCTGGAAATCTTTGGGGGAGGCCTATGTTCAGCAGTGGACGTCCTGTGGCTGATGATGATGATGATTAATGGATTATATTATTATATAGATGATCATATTTACGCATATTAATACTGTATTCATTAATTAACATGCTTACAGACACGCACACGGCGAAATGTTAGGAGGTTTCAGAGCGAATCGCTCTGAGACATTCGGCCTTACTTATAAACTTTCTTAGCACTGCTTAGTAATACACGATTTTCGTCTCTTTCCACCCATTTCATAAATCGATTTAACAGAGAAAGACAAAAAGTGTTAAACTAAGTAAAACTTAAGTAACGTTTACAAGTAAGGCCCTATATGTCGTAACATTAGACAACCGTTCACACTTGAGAGTTTGTCACGCGTATTTTTCACAGTCACGTCTCACAGTGTGGCGAAATGTTACATGTAGTGCTTGGCCGTTGTCTGACTAGGTATAGATTGGTAACATCTTTCTGAGGGATCTAGTAACATAGGAGATGTGGCAGGAACATCGATGGAATTCAGCTTGGGGAGAGTTTTTGCCCGGATAAAGGTTTAAATTTCTGGGCGCAATGCCCTTCAAACCACAACACAATAGTGCTTACAAACTGCTGTTTGGCGGCAGAAATAGACAAAACAGTGGTACCAATGCAGACGATCTCACGTATACGCATCTTTACCTAGTGGTTTTGAGTGTACTCTATTTATTAAAATGATGAACATCGTTATTAGTTGCATTTAAATCATATTATGATTCAGAAAAACTATTCAGATTAATTCCACTACAACAACATGGAGCCGCGTCTCCTTGGACTCCGAACTACATTTTACTTGTCTGATCTGATACTCCGAACTACATCTTTTTTCATTTATTGAGTTATATCCAAACTCGTAGAACAAAAGTTGTTCCTTATGGGGTTAGCTATCTAGTCCTGCGAGGTTGTTGGTGTTTTAAAAGTAACCCTGTATATTGTATTACAGTACAGGTGTATATTATAAACAGTGTGGTTTGGAGTGCGTTTTCGTGAAATGCACATACTACACAGGGCTGTCAGAAGCTTAGCTATTAGAAAACATTCGCCATAACAAGGGAGTCCGCCAATGACCATGCGTAACTGTCTTGGGTGCCGCGCAGGATTACACAATATCGCTGGGATATAGCACTACATATCCGTATTCTATTCTCTGAATTAGAATGTTTTAGTTTATGAAATCACTTTATTAAGTCAAGAGCTACAAAACGGGAGGTCCCTCGTATGCAAGAAGCCGTCTGGGTTGCTACTTGCCACCACCGCTTCGTCTATTTCTAACATCAAACAGGCTTTAAGAACTGTTGTGTTTCGATTTGAAAGATATGCCAGTGAAATTACTACTCAATATAAGACTTATATTCATTCGGGATGACGAGCACAGTCCAGTGCCATCCAGTGCTTCGTAAAGTTTTGTGTTTTGTTGTTTCTGTTTTATGGGCTGACGTTACATTTACTGTCAGACGAATGACCTGCTCGTTTCGTCATGCTAATAAAAAAGCGGATTGCCTATGGTAGCGTAACGGGTGTCAGTGACATCTCGTTTTTGCGTTAGAACTACTATGCCGACTATAGGATGCCATTCAGGTCAGCGTCTCCACCGCGTAGCGTCAGTGGCTGTCAAGCTTGTTAGCTTAAAATGAAACTAATGAACGCTATGAAAGCAGCACTGACCCCGCAGCCCTGATGCTTGACCTCACCACTGAAAATCTGCCTTAAAGAATTGAGTTAATATATGAAATTCAGTTGCATCATCAAACGTTGCTCAAAGGTATCTTAAAACCACCAATATAATTCTTAATGAGATTTTATGATTTGCTCCTCCAAGATTCCTTCACAAAAAGCCCCAACGCGTTATTCTTCTAGATAGAGCTTGTGTAATGAAGGTAGTGTTATTTATTATAATTTTTAAAAATGTCCATATAAAATTTAAGAAGTTATATCTATCAAGCTTTGCTGTATTTATTTTTCGAATCACCAAACATGAAGAAAAGAGAGAATCCTCTGAATTATTTATGACCGCAATATAATATGTAGTGTGTAGTAATCTTATGATAAATGTTACAAGATGCGTTACAGTAGAACACAATAGAATAGTACCGTGGGTGGTACCTGGCCTCGACACTAGTGCCATAAATCGGAGCCACTCGCAACTGTCGTCGAACGTGCAATATACGAGAGTTATAGGGCCAGGAAATTAATTCTGTCGGCACAAGTAGGGTTATGCGGGAAGTGTGTGCGGTGACTATCGTTTTGGCTACGTTTTTAGGATCATTTTTATGAACAAAAATTATATCGATATTTATTAATTGGTATATCTTTAATTGAATATAATAATTTGTAATTATTTCAAAAATATTAACCCTGTTTTCTACACCGTCGCACTGCTAAGAACGGAGCTCTTTTTAAAATAGTGTATCATTCACTCAGCGTATCTTAAAGAACTGCATTCAAATGATTGTGAGTGAAGAAATAAATCTAGCCAACTGCGACTCGGGCGCGTGCACTTTGGGATCTCTGCATCTCCCTAAATTTTTTACTATTTGTTTTTTTACTAGATATTTGTTAATATGTTAATGTTTTGATCTTGATCAAAATAACACATATTGTATGAAATTTTCAGCCCGTTATCAATCACGCTCTAATAAAAATAGTAAAATTGGTCGAAATAGTAAAATTGTAAAAATTACAATACAAATCTCTCTATTTTAATTAATACTATTGCATTCTCAATAAATGAAATCGCTCTGTCTTTTTTTTGTGATCGTTTTAATTTTTTATGAAGAATTAAAGAAATCGTTTATTTTTATATTTTTGCATGTTAGAATAAAGGAATAAAATATTAATAGCGCAGTATTTGAGCATAAATGCGATTGCTTAGAAAGAGCTCATAGCTATGTGTATGCACTCTATATGCTCTAAGTCTTAAACTATTGGCTGTCCCATTTTAATTTTTTTGGTGGAGAATTAGTACATTTAAGGCCTTAATTCAAGGTTAAAAAATAAAAAAAAAACACGTCGAAGTTACTCAAATATCGATTTGAAACTTTCACTTCCAGTTTACTATACGTAAAAAAAATTAAATTTAGAATTCGGCAAAAAAATTAAAAACTTCAACTTTTGAACTATAAGAAACAATACTTTGTAGTTTTTTTTACTAATTAATTGATACAGATAATAAGCATCCAAAAATTCATGACTTCATACTTAGTAAATTTTTAAAAGCTCAACTCAGCAATAAAGTTTCATACCAAAAAAAAAAAGTGTGTACACACATATGTCTACTAGAAGTATAACTGACCAGAGTATAAACAAAATTCACGACCTCGCTTTTTTTTCGTTGTCCACTTGACGTGAAATGCCCCATATATAAATTGACTAGCTTTTGCTCGCGGCTCCGCCCACGTGATTAAACAAACAAACAAACAATCAAACTCTACAGCTTTATAATATTAGTATAGATTTGGGTAGCTTAGCAACGGAAGCCTTCAAATAATATTATTTCGGTAGCTTAGCAACGGAAGCCTTCAAATATGAATAATTTTCCCCGTTTTTGCAACATTTTTCATTGATGCTTCGCTTCTAATGGTCGCAGCGTAATGTTATATATCCTAAAGCCTTCCTCGATAAATGGACTATCCAACACAAAAAGAATTTTTCAATTCGAACCAGTAGTTCCTGAGATTAGCGCGTTCAAACAAACAAACAAACAATCAAACTCTACAGCTTTATTATTAGTATAGATTATTTCAATCCATCAAAATAAAATAAATAAATACACCGCCATATTTTTCAATTAATGTGTTTAGCATTGTCATGGTCAATAAATCTAACATTCTCATAAAATTGGGACCAATCTAGATTTGAGAAGTAAATAGAAAATAAGTCATTATATAACAAAATAAGCTTATTTTTTTCTTTCCCTTGGTCACCGTAGTGGCTATGACAAACGAAATTGATTTTTCCCATAAGCCGCTTAGATAGCAGAACCCGACGAAATAATAACTATGTTTTGATGGTTTATGTACGACATTATGTACAGACATTTTTATTTATAATGAAAGAATGCCAATATGTTGTTCAGGTATTATTTTATGACGGCATGAATTCATTTCTTCAGAAGTGATTTTCGGGCCATGTATTCGTGTAAAATAACGTGTTTAGCTTATGAGTCAGTTTATTTTTCTTCCTCCTCCTTGCTGGTGGTTGGATATTCATATCCGCCAGGATAGCGACCACCGTACACATGGTGTTAAAACCTGCCATAGTGATCCACACGCCTTTTGTGGATCGCGTTCCAGAATGAGCCTGTGTATATCCGGTTCTCCCGAGAAGCTTGCGACTTGAGTCTATGGTTGGTTGGGGTGGGTATAAGGGTATATCGTTTTATTTGCCTGCATTGGTCAACCGCCTGTCCTGACGCAGGCCCCTCGATTTGCTTCTTCCCTCTCCGAAGAGGAAATATCGTTGGGCCTAAGAGACTGTTATTTTGTGACCCAGTGCTGTCGAAGCCTTTATAGCCTAGTTTTTCAAACAGCGCAGCCATCAAATACGCTATTTCTGACATCGCAAAATAAGCTAAACAAAATGTTTACTACACTAAAATACTATACGACTAAATTCTCATCTACCATTAACAAGACATGTAGACACTCACTGTGAAAAAAACACTTATGGACATCTCAGGAAAGTCTGGAGCTAGATATCTGTAAGTCGAGAGGCGTGTGTGGCGACAAGGAAAAAGATGAGTGTCTTCAGAATAAGGACCGCATCGTTAGCTTGAGTATATTTCTGCCAGGATGAAAGTGTTGGTCTGGATGAAAATTGTAGACTCTGGAGGCTTGTGTAAGAGCTGTTTAACTCGAAAGATATTACTTTAAATTATTGATGGTCAACATTATATTAAAAATGTGTATGATTTATAATTCGTCATTCCTAACTTGTACTTCTTTTTTATTCTTTTTAGATGTCTTTTGTGTATTATCAATACTTTTTGTTGTGATGTACAATAAAGTTATAAATAAATAAATAAATAAAAAATAATAATGTTTTTTAGTGATACAAATTTGTTGTAAAATCTAAGAATTCCTTTTTATATCACAATATCCGGAAATTGAGGAAATGGGTGACCTGGTGGAGATTTCTACTGTCCATAGAAACCCACAATATCAAAACAATCATAAACACGTCGCCGAATTAGAGAAACGAGAAAATTGAATACTCTATACAGTCGCTATCGCTTTAATTAAAATGCTGTCCAAGATTCAAAATAAAACCAAAATGGATTTTTTATATCCTATAAGATGGATATCATCTATCTATCTATTAAAGTCAACAAATATCTATTTAGACATACATACATATATAACTGATTACTGAATATACTGAGTAAGGCATGTCGGTATCCGTTGACATGGCTTGGGCGGACCTCGGCGCAGGTAACTTGGTATATATTGCCTTCTAAATCTATCTGCCATCAGTTGTCGACAGTAATTCTTTGCCATCTGCATAAACCGTTGCCTTGCAAAAGAGGTTTTTAGTTTTATGTGTGGATATTTTCACGATGGCAGTGAAATATTTGAAGAGTGTGTTTTATTAAGTGTTCTTAAATTGACATTATAAAAGTGTATTTGGAAACTTCAATTCGATTCCCGCACCGAGACAAATGTTTGTGTAATCCATAAATGTTTGTTTCGGGTTTGGGTGTTGTGAGACCGCAAGACTCTCGTACTTTCTGAAAAAAAAGACCACTACTACTAGACTACGTTTTTTCTTTCTTTCTTTTTTTACTTTCTTTCTTTTCTTTTTTTTTCTTTTTACCCACGGTAAAAGTTAACCCAGTGAGGGTTCAGGAGTAGGTGTGTGACTGTTGGGTGTATTTAATCATATTAATTAATTTTAATCTTCTTCAAACTTAGATATGAACTTAAAATATATTCCAATTCAAAACTTGTGTTTTAATATTTCACTTCACTCATTCCTTGACATTGTAAATAATGAATGACTTCCCCTCGCAAATCTGTAGGTGCATAGACAAGTATTCCCAAGCTGTGAACTGACATTACATCTTCCAAATGGCATGTCATCCGAACAGAGTGGGAGGGGAGAGGGCACGCACTGTAAGGGAAATATCAATCGCTTCAAATTGCGCCCTCTGGGGGAGGACCTTGAATGCCAAACTCACAACTTGCCTAATGATGCATTACTTTGATTCAGTGTTTGCGTATCTATGCTCAATACCTGTAGCGTCATTCCAATTTCAACTTTATTACAAACTGAATTAAGTTCTTTTTCAAATATATTTTTGAAGGTACTTATTATCTTTCTTGTGTGGGCTGTTGTCATAAGCAGGTTATCGGCTGTATCGTAACTATCTATTCTTATCGAAATGTCAAATCCAATTGCGAATTCCACAATGCTCTTTACTTCAGTGCTTTCGCGACAAAATGCTGAACGGTGACATTTCCCAAATTTCTCGCTGTTAGACGTAGTTATTGAAACTTTATTTGTTTACGAATATTTCTTTTTTTAAATCCAAGAAAAAAGAGGTTAAAAGTTTGAATTCTTTTCCTTCCTGTAGGTAGGCACATATTATGTGGTATGAATAAATTATTTTGAATTAACTAGTTTAATTGTGATGGCCCTTAGCTATGTTAGAAAAAAATTTGCTTAGACGTTCATAAATTACAGATGTTTTTCTTATTGACGTCGAAGGTTTTATTATATACGTACAATAAAACGATACATACATTCAATACCCATGTAAAATTCATTGTATTTCTATATTTAAAAGGATGGCGAAACCTTCGGTCCACAGTTGATTTTTAAGAACATAAAATTAAACAATGCTGGATAGCATTAGTTTGCTCTAAGGCTGACTATATCAAAAGAGAATGTCTCTCCGTAACCACTCTACTCTACTAGTGAGATGATACCTTACATTTTTGTATCCGAGTGGATAACGACCATGGTACATACAGTGGAACATTCGCTATACTGGCTCATATCGGTGAGTCGCGTTCTGGGGCTGTAACTTTAGGCCGCGCGTGGCCGGCATAATTCTGCTGACTAAAGAAGGACATAATATTTCTAGACGGTCAACATTATATTTCGACTGCATACTTAATATCACGTCCAGTGTAGTCACTATGCTGTGCCAGGATAAAAAATACAACTGGTCCTATAAGAATAATAAGTGGGACCGGTCAGTTTTTAAACCAACTGTTAGTCCACATTTTTCCTGACGCCATAAGGCCATACAAAGTAACTATTGTTACTGTTATATAAATCAAGGCGTGTGTTAAACCAGCGTTAGTTCGAATCGAGAATGGTGCAGTAATACCGCCCAGCGCCTTCCTTCACGGTAGTCGTGATAAACTCAACTCTTTATTGCGGGGGTGTGCTTAGTTAAATGTTGCTTACTTTGTATGAGCACGAATCATTTGTGTTTCGAACAACGGCTATGTATGTAGTGTAAAATTCAATTAACCTTGGTAATACTATGAGGCGCTTAAGTAGGAAGGCGGACCCTGGCACTAAGCCGGGATAACGCAAGGCAGAAAGAAAAGAATACTGTTGATTCTATTTACATTGCCAGTATTTTGAGTCAGATACTTTCATTTAATAATTATTTAATGTTAAGAAATCCGAATCTCAGTACATTGGCTGGTATCCGTTGATTCAATCAGATCTCAACTGAATAATACGGGACCACCATCGGAGTAAACACTATCAAATACAAAATAATCATTAAAATCGATCCACATTTAGTAGAAATAAAATTTAATTAAACAGACGCCTTGAGAACTTGCTTTTTTTTGAACTAGGTTAATTGAAATTTTAGATATAATGGTAAAATAGTTCAATTAAAATATATACAGCTTTAGAAATTACGTCACATATTTCAGCTTACCACAGCTCTTTGGCGTCTTCCGTAGCATTCCCACTCGAGTTCCTTGCTCGGCCGTCAGCTCACGAGATATGTACTGCGTTAACTGTCACTTGAGAACTGAGCACTGGCTCGAAGGCTGTGAATGTAAGAGCTCTGAAACGACATTCCGTTGAGGCGGAATAAAATGTTCCATTCTCTACAGAATTTACATCAGGGGCTACAGTGCTAGGAGGTAGAGCTATGCTGTAGACAGTTTTGTCTACAGCATTATCTGGCAGAAAATCATGATAAAGTAGTTTGCTGTTGCGTTTCGTACGGTAATTGAGATATCCAGAGGCCTAAATCCGCCTCCCTTTCCCAATCCCTTTATTATCCCTTGCTTATGTTCGGCAATGCATCCATGATTCCTCTGGTAATGTGGATATTCGTGGGGTGGAGATCATTTACCATCAGGTGACGTATTTGCTCGTCTGCCGGCCTCTGCCATTAATAAAAAAATCATGCTCGTAATATGCGGCGTGTATGTATACATGTCAAAATTGCCTGTCAATATTTGACGGTTATCATTTTAAACGGACATTGTGAAACAGGCCTTAGTCCGTTAGTAAATAAGTAATAATGTTAATCTTGCATCACCTCATGATGCAATTCGGGTCATAACTCAACCAACTCTCCAAGTATGGCAAACATGTGACGGACTCAAAAGGAACTCCGTTGGTGGAAACATTCCGACGGAAAGGGCTAAAAGCGGCAAATATCATCAAAGGGCTATGTCTAACAATTTGTCGTCCCTTGATTGGGCACGTACACCTAACACACCTGTGTCACCCCTTGCTAAGTGAGGACCCCAAACAAAGGAATCACGTGGTGCAAGTTATAAGACCTGGTGGATTTTATACATTTAAACGTGGTATTAAAAGGATAAGACTCTGAATATTTCCTTGAAAGATCAGATCTAGAAATATGTTTGTCATGTAAACTGTGGTATAATATACGGTATATATAAATATATGGTAACTATAGAATTAATGGCTATTTTTACCGCAGTGAAATTCAGTATCCAGTAAGAAGTATATTTGAAGCGCTATACAAATTACAGAAAGAATTATAAAAAGACCGTCACGCGGAGCCTATAAACCAAAAATATATTAAAGTATTCCGCTAGCTCTTATGTCACGTTCCACAACCCAACCTTCTGGTTGACAGGTGCGTGCGATTGTTGCCAGGGCCACTTGAATGCTTGATGCAAGGGATTGAGTTTTGAGCTTTTAGCGTGTAGTGGCTCGAGCACTAATCGCGTAAGTGCGACCGTGCTGTGCGCAAATGGCGGGCTTAATTTTTACGACTGTTTTCTTCTCTATGGTCTGTACCTAGTAGTGGATTTGAAGATGTTTTTTGGTATGATAGGTAACGTGCTTAATATATTTTTGTATTTAAAGAGGGTGTTGTTTAATTTTAAGGAAATAGCTTATATGTTAATTTGTTAAGTGTACCTACAACCAAGGTCCAGGGACAAGGACAAGGTGTTATTAAAGAGCTAATAACTTGGTAGTATGGTGTTTGAACTTAGCTAGTTCCCTGTGAAATAAATATTACAAAACAAAATTGTCTACAGCTACCATTTTATCATGTCTTTCTCTCTGCTTGGCGTTATTCAGGCTTAGTGCCTGTGACCGTATTCCTACTAAGACGTCTCCACTTTGCTCGGTCTTGAGAATGATCTAGATTTCCTATTAGTAATTCTATCATATATGCTTCGGTGGCGCAGTGGCTAAAAAGCTGATTACGAGTGAGCGAGTTCGATTCCCGCACCGAGACCAATGTTTGTGTGAACCACAAATTATATTTCACAATATTTTACTGAATCCGGTTGTGTTTTTCTGTAAAAAGGTTGCGTACTTGTCCCCATCCATCAGCTCCCCTCCTAGATTATTATGCATGTGATTCGCATCGTTTCGCCTGTAAACTATATTATTATTATAAATTGTTTGAAAATTATGAAGATTTTGCGAAAAAAAATACAAAAAGAAAATCGATTGAAACTCTGTTCAGACGGTTCAAAATCACATGCGATTTCAATCAACTAAAATCGAGCCGTGTAAACCCGTTATAAGTATATGAATAAATGAGTGTCGGGAACTGAGTACCGACGCAGTCTGCCGATGCACATCCACGGTGCATCCTTTCATGGTAATTGTTTGGAACAAACGGTAGTGTAAAATGTGAATGCTTTGCAAGTTTTTATTCGAACAGAAACATTTCTGCCGGAGTAGTTTGTGATGTTGACATTTTAAATGTGAAAATATTGTGACAGTTACAGATGGGAGTGTCCGCTGCTCCTGATAGTTTTATGCAGCTTCTAACTTTTATAGCGAACCACTATTTTATGTGGGTCAACCACCCGGTTAAAATAATGGGTTCTCTTCTATTGAGTTATGTTATTTTTTATCTTTTTCACCAATTTTGATTTGATTGTTTAAAATGTATGTTATTTGTTAGGTGAGAGGTTTTTATTTGCTTTAATGACGAGACGAGCAGATCATTCGCCTGATGGTAAGCGCCGTCAAAAAAAGGAAGGAACACCACACAAAGCTTAAAATTACAAAGAACTGTATGGCACTCGACTGTCCTCGTCACCCCGAGACGTAAGGTGTTACGTTTCATAACACCCAGTTATTTCACTGGCTTCAATATCCTTTAAACCGTAACATAACAGTGCTTACATGCTGCTGCTAGGCGGCAGAAACTGACAAAGTGGTAGACCAATCCAGATAGATCTATCACCTCTTTATATCATTCGGTTATTTTAATGGTGGCATTTTATTTGCCATATTAGTAAAGATATGTGCATTATTTGGCCAATAAAAACAAAGCTGGTTTCAATTACCTACGTCAAGTCAAGTACCAACGTTAATGGGAGACGAAAGTGCAAAACAAATAAAAAAAAATCACCCAA
This sequence comes from Amorpha juglandis, assembly GCA_949126905.1. Lineage (NCBI taxonomy): Eukaryota > Metazoa > Arthropoda > Insecta > Lepidoptera > Sphingidae > Amorpha > Amorpha juglandis. The sequence goes on from OX421365.1 coordinate 10,266,137, forward strand.
CAGGCTTGTGGCGTGGGTATCAAGAACCACGAGAGTCTTTCGTGAGAGTGAGAGTCTCACAACACTCAGATCTGAAACAAATATTAGTGGATCACAGTTAAATTTGTCTGGGTGGGGGGATCGAACCCAGGGCCTCACGTTTTACAGCCGGCTAGTCGCCCGCTACGCCACGGAGGCTGTAAAAAAATGTTTTTAATAATTCGTGCAAACAATTTTAATTATTTGCCCGAATTGTCTTACTACTTATTATTTTATCTGTTAAAAACAGCCTTTTTGATAACGTACAATCTTAAAAGACTAGAAATAAAAAAAGTAAATATACTTATATAGATAGTAGATAGTTGTAGCTAATTTACATATTTATTTATTTTACCAGCCAAATTGACTTTTCCTGGACAAATAAATCCATCATTCAAGTCGGATTAATGTCGGAATATATATACTAAAAAGTATATGCAAATAATTTTAAACTTGTTTTGCTTTTTTTGTGTTCAATTTCTTATTAGAATGATTCTTATTAGAAATTTATTATTAGAATTAATGTTGGACATTATATAAGATATAAAATCTCTTCATTCAATTCATATACATAATGAAGATATAATTTAAAAGATTGAATAATTTTAAATGGTAAAATACACTGGCTACTTAAACTATTTTATCGATTCTACTAAGGCTAAGTTGCTACTGTATTTATGAATCTCATGAAATGGACACTAATATCCCCCCTCGCATTTCCAAGGCTTTTTTATTTACCTTTCTATGAATATCGCCATCGGCGAAATGATTATCATATTTCATGTCTGCTGATTATTAGCTGTCGCGGAGCTAGGTTTTCAACCTTCACGTATTCGCAATAAGATCCGAATTATATTTCGCCGACCGCATCATTAATTTGGCAACGGTATTCTATATTAGGGTAACCGCAACAAGTCTTAACGCACCCCTGGTAAGCCACCCCTGAAGTTTGCAGGAGTTTTGTCTCATAGACGTCACAGTATTTGCTGAAAGTATTAGAGCGCGCGATAAGTTTCCATTGGAACATTTGCAAAAGTAATAATTAATATCAGTGTTATTTATTCATTATTTCTGGTGTGATGTCATCCGGAAAGGTGGTGAAGAGCTAAATGATAATATGTTTAGAATTGAAAAAATTCAATGCCTGTGATTCTTTAAAATATTATCAGTAATTTAAATCATTATTCAAAGTAAACATACCATATACTGATACCAAAAATTAGTTTTTATTATAGTTAACTAAAAATATTTGAACCATAAATATGCACATTGACCTGATAATTTTACACTCGATGTTACGTCGATGAATAAACAAAGTGATAATCAATCAATACTATTCACTACATAAAAAAGTACATAAGCCATGATCATGGCCACCATGACCGTCCCACTGTAAAGCAAAAGCCTCAACCTGCTCATCACGGTTCAAAGCCCTTATTATTACTTATTGCAAAACCTTAAAAACCTTTTCAATAATAAATTTTCCATCCTTGCGCTTGCGCAAATATTTTAATCGAACCTCGTCATTTGCCAGGATACCGCTTCCCTATTCAATTTTCGTATCGTGAGACAACGCAAACGTTTAAATGGCGAGTGATTTCCGATGTTTTCCTCTTCGAGTGGGGCCCGCCGCATTGTTGGCACCGAGTGCTAAGTGAGGCCAGATTTAATGTTCGACGAACACTGATTTATACGTCTGCAATACATCCACAGCTTGATCTATATGCAACGGTTTTTGGCAGGATTCCGCTTCGCTGAATGCTCCGTTTGGCTCTAGACTTTCTTTTCAATTGTTACTTAAATAACGTTCACATTTTAATGATCATACTTCTTCTCTCCTAAATGCTTTTGTCTTCCTGATCTGCCAGTCCATTGCAAAAACACTTCGTTGTTATAATATATTGCGAATAATTCGAACTAAATATCGATGATGAAGCTAAAATAGATTTTTGGTTCTTATCAGCTGTCACTCTCGCAGCGATTTTTCAGTCCTCTTTATCTTTATATGCTTGTATCCTAAGTTATTATATTAATATTTGCGCAGCTGATATGTTTCTACGTCTGTTGATAAATTGAATTATATATGGCCATGATAAAGTCGACAAGTCAGGCACGATTCGGTTTTAAAGACCATTGCCGTAGACATTACAGTATTGTGCATAACATAATTTTTACCCGCGTGTACCCGGCTATAGTCTAAATTCGTACCTCAATCAAAGATTCGTTATCAAATAAATTGCCGGCTCTTCGTATATTTTACTTTTTTTTCAAATGTGAAGACAGCGTTTCTGTGTGTGATAAGTGCAAATTATCTTAAAAACGTATTTGAATTATACACAACTTGTAGACGTTATGGAATACGATTTGATTATAGTCGGTAGCGGTTCTGTAGGATCAGCTGCCGGTTATTATTCTGCTAAGGCTGGCTCCAAAGTTTTGATGATAGACAACGCCATACCACCACATAAAAATGGTAGCCATCATGGAGCCACGAGGATCATCAGATGCGCTTATGGCGAAGGAGCGAAATATGTGCCATTAGTCCTTCGAGCCAAGGAACTGTGGAGGGAGTTAGGCCGATTGACTGATCAAGAAGTTATGAAAGAATGTGGCGTGGCCACCATGGGAGCGAAAGACTCAGGATTTATGATAAACGCCCAAAATTGTGTTCGAGAATTTAAACTTAATGCAGAGATTTTGTCTCCAGAAGAAGTATGGAAGAGATGGCCTGAAATCACGGTGCCCGAGGATTATGTGGCTGTGTATGAACCTGATTCAGGAATAATACAAACTGATGTAGCCATTGCAGCTTACATTAAGCTGTCGAAAGAAGCTGGTGCAGATCAGCTGTTCAACACCACAGTCACTGCAGTGCAACCAATCGAAAATGTAGTGGAAGTGACCACCAGCGCTGGCAAGTTCAGATCACGCAAAACGTTGGTCTCCGCCGGTACTTGGGTTAGAAACATATTACCAGAAATACCTATAGAACCCATACGCAAGGTCTTCATGTGGCATCAGGCTGTTGAAGGTTATAAGAAAATACCTGGTTTTGTCATAGCTTATGGAAACTCCAGTTACTATGGATTTCCCACAGATAGCATTGGGTTTAAAGTGGGCAAACACAATGGTGGACAGGTCATGAAATCTCTTGAAGACTACGTACCATTTGGTGAAGTGGAAGAAGACAAAACAGAAATATTGGAGTTTATGGGCCAGTTTATACCTGGAGCAGGAGAGGTTGTGCATGGAGAGGCATGCACGTATGACATGAGTCCTGACGAGAACTTTATTGTTGACACACTGCCGAGTTGCGCTAATGTGATGGTGGTATCTGGTCTCAGCGGGCATGGCTTCAAGTTTACGTCAGCTCTCGGAGAAGTAGCTGCGATGTTTGGACGCGGCCAACAGTGTCAAATCGATTTATCAGCTTTCAAATTGAACAGATTTAAATAGGTAGACGAAAAAGGTTTTCTTCAAATTACCTGTGGCTGGTAACTGTCCGTACGCTTTGTTACACCAAGCATTTTAGTCATCAATCTGTAAATTTTAAAATTCGTAAATCGAACATTGACAGCGTCAACTAGTCCAGTTAAATGACGCGTGCTAGCACCGAGGTACGGATGAGGTGCAGTATACGTCATCACACACCGTTTATTCGTCGCGACTCGTCACAATTGCGAGACTTTTGATGTCGCGCCGCGTCGTGACTGGACTCGCGCTATCTCGCATCTTTTAATTACACCATATAGTCGTGGTATGGCGTGAGCCTAGGGTTCGACCAGTTTTTATTTTTTTTATTTGATTGAATGACGAGTCGAGCAAGGCGCTCGCTGGATGGTAAGCGCCACGCCGGGCCATAAACAGAAGCAACACCACACAGAACTTTGAATTACAAAGCACTGCATTGCACGAAACCGCGCTCGTCACCCTGAGACATAAGATGTTAGTCTCATAATGCCCAGTAACTTCACTGGCTTTAATGTTCTTTAAACCGAAACACAACAGTGCTTACACACTGTTGCTTGGCGGCAGAAATAGACAAAGCGGTGGTACGAACCCAGACGGCCTCTGGCATATGAGTGACCTAAAACCTAGTTTATTGAAGATAATGAATTGGCATATAAATACATATGTATATAGAAGTATAAGTAACAGTCACAGATTGATATTGTATAATAAAAAACTAAACATACTAGACTCGTACTGCGATTATAACTGATTATTCATCTTTAATTTTAACTTATGAATTTAAAATTAAAACTGAGCTTTTTTTGGAATTTGTACGAGGTTCTTTGATTTACCCACTTGAATGTTAAAAGTTTTATAAATTATAAGTCGTTATAATTTTATTTATAATGTCTGTTTATATCTAAAATATCAGACAATGCATCTTTTGAATAAATTTAAAATAAATAAATTTTAAATACTAATTTATTTTTAAGTAAATTGAAAATCAGCTTATCACAGTGGTACAGTGTATCTTAAAAAAAAAACATAAATTGTGACGCGTTTTATTTTTAAACATTGGAATATTAAAATTTCTGACACATTTTTAATCAAAATTCACCTGAATGCCGTGACATGAGCAGGTTTCACTCATCTGATGGCTAGCGCCCTTGTTCATAAACAGAAGCAATGCTACTCAGAACTTTAAATTATAAATTACTGATTAGCACTACGCTTAGATTAGATGTTAAGTGTCATAATGCCCAGTAATTCCACTCATTTCAATATTCGTCCAACCGGAACAAACAGTGCTTATACACTGCTGCTTAGCGGCAGAATTAAGCTAAACACGAGAGATATACAACCTACAGTAGCAGCACCGTACGATGTCACTTGAACGAATGTATGCAGTCATACACCATCAATATTTTATTTCAATAATATATTTCTTTTATATTTTAGCAACTACTTTTTCAATATAATAATATTGTCCGGTTTGACCGGGGCGGCACCACTATCAGTAAGCTGGTGTGAAATAGCAGGTTACTGTTGCATTTCGTTACGAGTGTGATTTCTGAAGGCCTAAATCACATTCGAATTCCTTAATGCATCCATGATACATCTGATACCGTGTAAGTTTATGAGCGATGGAAATCGCTTACCATCAAGTGACCCACTTACTTGTTTGCCAGCCTCTGCTATAAAAATATTGATATACCCAAATACGTAGGTATTGAGATTGAGATGCCTCGTACCTTCGTCCGGCTTGGTTTATGTTTATAGTCTTTCGTGAACGTGATAGTCAAAGAACACATATACTGTTCATACAATTTTCCACAGTAAAGGTTCCAAAAGCGGTAATATTTCGTACTAAAATATTAACTAAAATAAACTTCTTGCTTATTATATCAGAAATATGAGCTCTAACTGCGTAAGTTCTTTAGGAATCCATAGGAGTAAACTTTCAACGGCGCGGCGCTTCATCGACTGTACAAGAACAGAAGTACAATGGAGTAGCTTGTTCTTATAATAGTATATCAATAAGAATAAGTTCTTAATGCGTTGCTTGACAAATGTTATCTTAGTTCCTTCATACATAAGCGCACGCCTTTATCCACGAAATGATAGGCAGAGGTGCAACTAATGCTACATCAACTTATTTCCGTCCTATGATGTGATATGGGCGAGCCTATTGACGTACCGAGCAGAAATTCCAATACGTACTTTCTTGTTCACGATTTTTCGCTTCGAAACTCGAACAAAAAAAATCATTGTCTGATCTGGGAATTGAAGCCAGGACATCACGGTTCTCAATGCGCTGCCACTAGGTCAATGATGCGATTCTACTTCCTGCACTGCGTATAGGTACACCGTTAGACAATGGATTGTGGTTAGGATATAAGATACTTTCAATACCGTTATTGTGTTCTCGTAGCATTATTTTAACGTTCTTTTAAATATCGGAAAAGAATTCCACGCGTGTGGAGTTTAAAACAAAGCTAGTAAATTATACAATCTGCCCTCTATTGTGCTATCCTACTGCTATGCACGGTCTGCCTCTATTTATGAGAATGATTAGTCCTGAGTAGACTACATACCTCTGAAAACCTTTGGAATAACTCTCGGGTGTGCAGGTTTCTTTACGATGTTTTCCTTCATCGTTGAAATTGGAATATATGGTCACGAGTCGTGAGTTGGATTTCCACCAGTGCGGTCATCATTTATAGGTCTGATTGATGGAATGAAGAAGCGAGAAGTCCCGATGCTTCACGCGATTGGTTTGTTGGGTGATTCTCGTCGTCTATTGGAGTTTTAACGGTCCCCAGTACTACCCATCTGTGGTCATGACTCGTGCGGGTAATTGTATTCTAATTAATTAATTATAATTTTCTGCACTCATGACTTGCGTGATACTCATTGCTAAGAAATGTCACCTCTTTAGTTTACCTTATCGGAAATACTGGTGTGGGCTTATGTAATGTGCGTGTAATCAAGAACAAACAATTTCTCTTTTCATTTAATCTCTGTAACTTTATATTACTGGCATGATATCATATCTTATTCAGTAGTATCGAATTATGTTTTCTTTAGGTTCAGTAGCCGGTAAAATGATATCATTGACTCCAACTTAGTAGAGCTGTTTCTTATTTTATATTTTAGTCCGACACGTGGTGTGCAGTTGCTGTTGTATCATCTAAAATTTACTTTTTTTTATTTAGTCGAAAAATATTAAATATCAAAATATGTACAAAATGATTATAGATTGAGAGTGTTTTTATGGAAGATTTTTTATGTGAAGGTTATGGTATGGCACCATTAGCATTTTAGAAACAAATTCGTTACTCATTCATTCGTTATTCGATCGGTTAACTGTGCAGTCGTTGTTATATGTGCGTAGACTTCTAAAATAAATAGTATTAATCTGTATTTATTGTAATGTACGTTTTTTTTGTGATATGTGTATGTATATGTGTAGAAAAAATAAATGGTGTTTCTGTGTCATACATGACACAGTCATTTCTATAAAAGCACATCATGCACCCATAGCAAAATGTGCAAAAAATATCTTTAAAAACTACACTTGATGAAAAATAAATTTCCGTTAACTGTCTTTCCTTTTCCTGTTCACTTACTAGAATAAGCTGTGTTATTGAATTACAACTCCTTCCCGGTGAAGGAAAATAATACATAAATACACAAAAGGCTTCATAACTGCAGACATGAGTCCCGGGTTCTGATCCGAATACTTTTGTTACGGTAAACGTTCGAACTTGCTGTAGATTTTTGGTTTATGGCTTCCATACATCGCTGTTATTGGTTATAGTGTTTAATATCTAACAATATTTAAAATTTCTTATTGTTGGTAGATGTGTATTGTTGGTAATGTAAATTAACGCATAGGTGGAATGTTCTTTAATAATAATAATAATAACACTGATGAGGAACATATCCCCCACCTCTGGCTTGCCTTCACCGGCCGGTCAGAGTGGAGTCGCGAGAGCTTTCTGCTCGAGGGTTGGATGTGAAACGTAAGTGGTTAGTGGGCAACGTGATGGGACCCTAAGGGAGCAAATGATCGTTGTTTAAAGCCCAGTGACACCTCTCCAACCTTTAGCCACTCACCTGGTGTTGCTCCCTTGTCACTTTTTGTAGCGACTATTTTGGGGAGCCCATCTACCTGAGTTGGCGAGTCACCACCTGCCTATTTTATCCGTGTTTTTACATAGGTCAGGCAGGTGCCATAGTCATTTCCATAGACACAGTTACCCAATCCACCAGCACTTCACCTCAATATCCAAGTATAGTATTTATGTCGATCGCTACAATAGTCCTATACCGACCGAGGGCGATCCTTGGGAACACTTTTATAGTGTATACAGGTATAGCCGCCAGGCGATGTCACATCACAATATTACATTCAATTTGTCTAACGGGCCTCTACGTGTTGGCTTCGGCCCCACGCACGCCTACCAAAGGTCCGGGACTCTATAGTTCCGAGATATGGTTAGACATACATAATAATAATAATATTTATTTAATTTTAATTTTTAATTTGTATCTTCAACTCGGTGTCATTAATCTCGACTTATTTTGTTGTTTTTAACTTATTTTAGCATTTAATGACAAAAGAAGCGGGTCATTCGCCTGCTACATCCGCTCATAAACAGAAGCAAAACTACTCACTGCTTTTAATTACAAAGTACTGCATGGAGTTCGACTGCGTTCGTCACCCAGAGTTCGTTACTGTATTTAATGTCTTCAAATCAAAACACTACAATGCTACACAACGCTACTTGGCGGCAGAAATAGACAAAGTGGCGGTACCAGACGGCCAGACGGCCTCTCCGATACGAGGGATCTGCTAGCTACTAAAGGAATAGTAGTCGTATAAGAAATAAATGCGGTACTGCGATAAAAATTATGTGTTTCGGCAAAATTTATCTCTTTCGGATGCAAGCATAATGTTAATGATATGGTAAAAACATAGCTACAAACTGCAGCAAGCAACGCTGGTTCTATAGATATGATTCTTAACTATATCTTAAGAAAATCGATTCATGCTTTAGAAATTACAAAACTTTTTATTAGGACTTCGGGTATTTTAATTATTAGGTTATCCCTTGATTGGCTGTCTTGGCGTGGATGCTCAGACATTAGTCGCATATTCGTAAAAACGAAGATTTTCGAATCGCATATTTTTAATCGTAATACATACTATCTTTTCCACTTGCCCTTTTCTCACTGCGTGGCGTAACTTGCTTTAATACATTTACACAGAAAGATTTTGCTTATAATTTTTACGATCTATCTGACATCAACCCCTCTGGGGGGAAAAAACACATCTAAATCCGAAACAAACATTTGTGGATCACACAAACATTTGTCTCGTTGTGGTAATCGAACTCGCGGCCACTCGCGTCACAGCCGGCTACTCAACCACTGTACTACCGAGACTGTCAATGCTCTTATATAATCAAAACATGATAAAATCAATTTGGTGGAATGATTTGCATAAATCGTTTTCATGCTCTGATGAAGTCTCGCCCAACAATGATTTTTAGGTTATTTAAGTTTTTATTAATATTACCTACATTTTATTTTATGAACCCTTCATTTTCGTGCTTTAAATATTTTTTATTGCTCAATATTTATTCGTAAAACAGGCCCAATCAGCATTTTCGTATCATAAACAAGCAGTTAGCATAAACTTTATTTAACAAACCAACCTGTTGTTTTCTACGGCATGATTTGTCAAAGCAAGTATGTTCCACTTAGTGTTGTTGAGTTGGTACTATTTATCGACTTCAATAATGGAGGTCCGTTAACTATTTTGTTCTGATAACGTAATCTTCATGATATGTGCGATGAATTTAATCGTATCATGACGATGGATCTTTTTTAAATATATTTTAAATGTTGGTAGCATATTCATATCCGCCCGGATAGCGATCATCGTACACGTGGTGTTAAAACCTGCCATAGTGATCCACACGCCTTGTGTAAATCGCGTTCAAGGATCAGCTAGTGTTTACCTGGTTCTCCAGAGGGACTTGCGACATGATTCGATGGTTGATTGGGGCAGGTATAGGAGTACATCTTTGTATCACTGTGCCTGCATCGCTTATCCGCCTGTCCTGTCGCAGGCCCCTCGATTTGCTTCTTCCCTTTCTGATGAGGGGAGAAGCATTTATACAGGCCGGCATGACTCTGGTGACCACCGATGAACTCATTGTTTGTCGATGGTTGCTAGTGTTTTCGACTGCACTACGCTTACCATCAGGTGTAGTGCAGTCATTTTGCCGTGCTCGGATTAAAAAGAAACAGTTATAAAACTCAGCATTTAACAGCGAAATATGAATACACAAAGAGAACCTACCTTCACCTTTCAACAGTCACGCTATGATATCTTTCATCGGGATTTATGATTTTATAGTTTTATTTGACTTTTCGGTCGCTAGCTGAAAAAGGTGTACGTACAATCCGTCAAATGTAGGTCGCGAAAAATTATTTGCGTACAAACAGATATATATGTTTTAGGAATGGCTTGATTGAACCATTAAAAAATATAGAAAGGTTTGGGAATCAAATCAATTCAATGGAAGTCATGGTTATTGGTGAGATCCGTAGTGCAATATATCAGTCACGTATTCGATTATACTAACATTTATAAATGAATAGACTAGATACACCGTAGAATAGATAGACTCTATTATATAACACTAGCTTTTGCTCGCGGCTTTGTCAGCGTGAACAGCCTTTTCCGCAATAAGAAGTAGCCTATGTCTTAATTCAGAACAAGTTCTACCTGTGTGTATTATTGCATCAAAAATCGCTAAAGTAAATAAGATAATGTAGGATTTTGCGAGATAATCAAACCGTACAATACATTTTTTGTCACCTATTAACAAAATACTCTCAATTATGTTATCGTGCAGCTATCCAAGAATTCATATAACAAATTTTCTTTTTAGTCGATTCTAATATGCAATTTTTCCACCGCCCCAAGCGAGGGTTGCGTCAAAGGATATAATTACTGCCGTTTCGGCAATGCAGACTTTATAACACGCTCTGTGGAGTAATTTCAGGATATCTTATAGTAATGAGAAAAATAATGTTCTATTGACAAAAAAAATATTGTCAATAGATTTAGAAACGCATCGGATTTGAAGTTTTATTTGCAATTTGTTTTTATTACGGGCCCAACCAAATGCATGTCTTTCTCGTCGTATTTTCTGGATAAACTATAAACATAAGAACTATGCAATTTTCGAGCCTATAAATTATCTTTATATAAAAATATCATGTCACTCCGTTACTGGTTGATAGAAGGACAATCCAATAATCACAGTTATGCATTTATAATAATAATATTAACATTATTAAATATTTAAATGTAGGTTCTATGAATACAGGTAATGCGGAACAAAAGCTCTCTGTTGGTAGTAAAGTTGTACTGGAAGGCGAGTGAGGATAAACTTCCAGTCCCAGTATTTCCACCCTCTAACTTTTCTATTTTGCTTCAATACATTCATATAAAAATATATAAACAAAATTCAACTACATTCTATTTCCAACACTCAACTTGGTGAATCTTTTCAAAGTATCCGCCCCAGAGTTTTCCGACGGAAAATGTGCCACAAAATTTTAACCACGTATAACTTTCTAAACTCGATAGTGTTCGGTATCAAAGCGGGGACATTCATATTTATTTATGCAAACTGCATAAACGTTCCCCAGGGACGGGGGAAATATGCAAATATAGCTCTTCAACTCGTACAATTAGAAGTGATTATGGCGTGAAATTGAATTGGAAAGTTGCACCCCGTTTGCGTCTTTGAAATTAATCTGTTTTGTTTTTGGATCGTCATGTTTGTCTTGCGGTTTATTTGGGTGAAATAAAGTTAATTATTTTATTGTTGTTTGGCTTTAAAATGGCAAGGCTTTGCCTACTTCAGGACTTGCACTTAAATTATTTACGAGACTTTCTTTAACTATTAACAAAAAAGTTAAAAATGCTATCAATAAAAATGCTGTTTATATCATAGGCTGGCAAATGAGACAGTGGTTCACTCAATGGTAAGTGATCTCAACAGTCTATGAACACTAATTATATTAGAAGAAACATAGGCGCGTTGCTGACTTTAAAAGGAAGCGATAATTAAGGCAGAGGCAAAAGGGATTCGGACCTCCGCATCTCACTCACCATACGAAACGCAACTCCAACGGTCGTATATTTCAACCATAAAGGGTGCACCTAATTCGTAAAGATTTATTTTTGAAATATCTTTGCCACCCTCTTCAACACAAATGTCCCTATATACGAATACAAACATCGTGGATGGGTATTAACGCCTATTGTGCAAGGAATTAAGATGTATAAGTGAAAAAAATAAAAAAAGGCTGTATTGCAAATGGTGGGGGCTTGAACAAAGCGCCCTCTTGTTTGCGGTACGCGCTATCGCAGCATCGACCAATGCGGACGTTCTTATTAAGTACAGCGAATTTGATACAAAAACAATAATAAATATTATGCAGCCGCTAAGCAGTTGTGTATATGCACGATATTGGCTGTAATATGCCTTTTATAAGATTTATTTATTTATTTACTGCATGGAAAACTTACAGCTAATAATTAACCTAGGAATAGCAACAATTTAAGCGACAAAAAACCAATAACAAGTTCTCACTTTTAGAAATGTTAAAGATGGAAATTAAAATGTTAAGGGCTGGTCATTTTTATACAATACTAGCTGTCTCTCCCAGTTTCACCTGCATGTTACTGCCCTGCTCCCATGCATTAAAATCCATTGAATTGTTTAAAAGATCTAAGCGAACAGACACCGAAAGCAACTTCATTTTCTACTATGTAAAGATTTAAATGAAATTGGACTTAATATCTTGTGATAAGCGCAGTACAATGCTAAGCAGTACTTCATAATTTTAAGTTCTGGATAGTGTTACTGTTTATGGTCAGACTGATCACCAGAAAAGTAACCTGTTTATCTCGTCATTCAGTGCCATAAAATTTAATCTTAGCAATGTTACCATAACAAGTTTTCATTTGTGTTTTTCTTTGCATGCCACACCAAGTTGAAATATTTGCAATTGCATTTAAATTACTTTTTATGCCTGAAAATAATATCAAGCAACAGTTCAAAGACAGAGTCTGCACTATCATTAGATTTTTGCTATTTTAGACAGAGGCATCCAAATCATCCCCATCTATGTTTCGCGTCCTTTGATAATTTTTGAGGTTTTTGTCAAACTACAAATTTTATGACGTTCTTGACTATAGCGACGGGAATAATGTATAAATGCATCTAGAGTGACGTAATAATAGCAAAATATATAGATTTAGAACTGCACCAAATCTATTGTCATCAATACAAGTGTTCAGTAAATCGTCGATTGTTTGACGTCGGCATTAAAACAGCGAAATGTCAATATTTGTCGGCAGTGCTCCGAGGACCGAGGGTGGAGGGCTTTAATCCCTCCTTGCTTAGCAAATACTAGAAGATTCTGTAGCTCCTCTTCGTGCCTCCTTACAATGGCGCCTTTTGTTAATCTCATTAATAAACATGAAAATTGCGGGTTTTAGAACAATGTGTACCGGGGTAATGGACTATGGGTGTCTTAAGAAGGATCTGTATGTATGTTGTGGTTGGTACGAATTAGACAATGTTATGTTTATTTGATGGATACCTAATAATAATATCAGCTCATGTTTCTGATTCCAGAACGCGACCCGGCTGAACAAGCCACTAAGGCGGGATTTTCTCCATGTGTAAGGTGGTTGTTATCCAGTTGGGTACAAAAAATTATCATGTGTACACAAATGTTTGGACTCGTTAAATTGACATCGAAGGTTTTAGCGGTCGGGTTGTATTCAATTATTTCATAAATAAATAAAAGAATTAGATTTCCCAGAGATTTACACATAAGATAAATAAAGAAAGAAAGAAAGATTTATTGCCAATCATTGGGTGGTAACAGTTTTACAATATAAGTATATTATAACAAACCAATAGACAAATTAAAACAACAAATGTGAACGGTATATGTCCCACCACAGCAGTGCCAAGACGATCTAGATCAGCATAATGCCAAACAAAAAATTGCTTAACGCTGACTTTCATCCAGGCCCTATCGACTAATCCTGTATCGATATCTTAATAACATGTCGAAAGTCGACTTATATTTTCTGTGAAATATAAACAAAAATAAACAATTTATCCTAACATAAAAAACAATGGCACTGTGTCGTATAAAATATCGGTCGGCCCATTCCCATGCAAATCCCCTACGCTTTGCCATCAATAATCGTGTAGAGTTCCCGCCGGCCGATGCGGTGGTCCACCAATCTACCGACGAACGCTCCGGACTCACCGGACGCGTTATTTATATTCCCCAAAGCGACCTATTACTCACACTTCAACACCAGCACTCCTTTGTTCGCGTGTTTGTGCTCAGTTTTGATTTATGGCAGACCTGTCGAAGGTGTGAACGCGTTAAATCATTTGTAAGTTTTTGTCCGGACAAAAACGGTGTGCGAATCCTTTTGTTGATGTATCTGCATAAATTTTGCGTTTGTAGATAATGGTTCTGTGATTTGTTTTTGCATAGGTTTTATTTGATTTTTTTTTTTCTCGTCGGAATGATGAGACGAGCATGTCATCATAGTACTGCACTGCGGTCGTCGTAATGCCCAATAGTTTTACTGGATTTAATTTCCGTCAAATTAGAACAAAACGGTGCTTACACCTTGCATGAATAGTGACATTCGTAGACATGCCTAAAACCCTGCCATAGTGGCCTGTTCAGGCGTGTCGCGTTCCGAAGTCAGTCCTTGTATATGAACAAATTTTAAGCCGGCAAAATTCTACAATTATAAATAATATAATTATATATAATCTTATAATTCTTCGATAACCGATGGGGCAGAAAGGTTCTGGAATGGAGGCCACGTACTGGCAAGCGCAGCGTTGCACGTCCACCTACAAGGTGGACAGACGACCTGATAAAGGTCGCAGGAAGTCGCTGGATGCAGGCCGCTTCCGACAGGTTGGTCTGGACATCTTTGGGGGAGGCCTATGTTCAGCAGTGGACGTCTTGTGGCTGATGATGATGATGATAATTCTACAACCATCGAGGGACGCATTGTCTCTTGACGGTCGAAATTAATTTGAAATACATTCTAATTATCATCAGGTCTCGTATAGTCACATTTCCGTGTCAGAAAAAATAATACAGTGTAAAGTTTATGTGATAAACCGGTTTCATGCCTAGAGAAAATGGAAAAGCGTGTTATTCATGTTTTTTGACCTTAGAAGTATAGCGTAATGTTGCGGGAGACGTTAGAACAACTTTTTTCTTGAAACAAAGTTTGGTAATATTCTTATAATGGTGCCGATAGTTTAGTTTTTATTGAAATATCTTTCGAGACGGCTCAAAGAAAATATGTTATATCAAAGTTTATGGAAAGAATAATCTCAAAAGAAATATTTGGATTTAAAAAAAAGTTTACCATTTTAAGTTTTTCGCAACTCATCATCGGCGTTACACATTATGAGAAGAAAATATATCCGTGAAACCTTGTGTACATTAGTAGCCGCTCTGCCTACCCTGATAGGAACATAGGCAGAAGCATATATTATCAATAAATTTGATAAACAGTATATCTATAGGTATATGTACAATATCACATCAATATCATTCAGTAAGAAGAAAATGGTTTATTTATGTCTTTCGAATGAAATCGAATTTGGTACTATGGATGGTGAAATACTTATTTCGTACACTCTATGTTGCTTAGATTTGACCATACCTTTAAATAACACGTTGTATAAAAAGCGAAATACCACTCACATTATCATTGACTGACTGATAAATCACTAAAAAATTAAAAGTACTAAAGCTAGAATTACGAAATTTATCACATGATAGTTTGTGTAATATAAGAAATGAAGAAAATATTTTACATTTTAAGAAGGAAAAGGTGAAGGGGGTTGAATTTTGTATGGAATTTACTTTTATGGATTTGAATTCGGTGAAATTGAGTACAAATATTGCTTATTAAAGATAATAAAATATAGCAAAAGCTACTAAGTTTTGTAACCCAACATATAAACATTGATGAGGCAATACTATAAACTGCACTGGGTTGCATCCTATTGACATACCCCATGGACAAGTGGCGAGGCTCTACACAACATGACTCCTTTCGGCTTCTCTAAAAAACTTGTCGTACAGTATACTATGAATAAGTAAATAAGTAAAAATTCTGTAACTTTCTAATTTTTATGAATATAAGTAATTACGAAAAAAAATATTATTTCAATTGATAAGATTGTCTGGAAGAAATCGCCGTCTGCGACAAGACCGCCCATTATATCACAATTACTGTATGATTATTGTTTTTATCATATTTTATTTGGTGTGCATTAAAGAATATTCTATCTATTTGTTTTATTGAAAATTAGTAGCAATTTTAACAAGCATTATACAAATGGTAGACGAAAACGTTCACACGAAAACTAACGCCGACTTGCGTGAAGAAAATGTTTTTCCTGCATCTCTGCCATGCACCATAGAAAAATGTCATAATAATCATTGAATCGTCTCACTGTTAAAGCAGACAAAAGATAGTTTTAGTCATAAACCTTTAGAACCAACCTTTGGACTTTTGGACACAACCTTATCCAATTTCTATTATAAAGATGCGGTGATACGATTATTTATGGTAGCAGATAACCCTAAGTCGCAGACAGTGAGGCGTCGTTGTCGTGTGCAGTCGAGCGGGAACTACGGGAAGGACCGTGAAATATGACTGGTACACCACATTTAACAAGATAAGCGACGCGTGAGAGAGTTTCGACTTCGTCTACAGTGGTAGGGGTAATGTACTGGATGATAGTAAAATTAATGAATGCATTAATTATAAATTGGAAACAATTAAAGACATTATTAGTGTTAAGAATATTTTATAAATAATGTCTAATTTAATATTTAATGACATAAATTGAGCTGCTCCATATCCAATCAAATATTCTAAAGCCTTTAAAGTTTCCGTTTTAATTAAGTATTGAAAAGAGAAACATCAGAATTTATTGACCGTACTTCTCTAGCCTGGCGACAGCCTAACTAACTGGCGGTAGAGTATTTGACGGAATGTAAACAATACATAATAATTTTATGAATTCTATGGGCTTTACTAATAAACATTGTATATGTTGGTAATAGTTGTACAATACTTTGTCTTGCTATGTTGAGTGACATTTATTATAAGAAGCAGCGAGACAAACCACTGTATAAGTATGACACTCGTATACAACATTTATTAGTAAAGCCCTATGAGTATAGGATTTATTATTTGCTTTGTATCAATATCCGGAATCCATCTTGAGTCAAGCACCTGTCTTTCTTACCGCCTGTCAGTACGTTTCCGGTTCCCTCTCCAGTTTAGCCCCCACCACACTCACACTTTGACGTTGAGCACGAGTTAGGTGATGGCTTGATTTTTATTCATTATAGCGTCGTTTTTCGCGCCGATCGGTTGTCAGTACTAGTAAATCTTCGCGAAAAAGAGTATTAACAAAATATTTTTAGATTTACAATATTCCCTCTAAGTAATTATGGAAGAAGAAAATATTGAAGTAACGGATCCTGTGGGTAATTCTAACCCTCGGAAACGTGCACTTTCTCCGTCGGCAATTTCAGATAGTGATAGTGGTAGTGATTCTTCATCAGACGGTGATACTGGACATGGGAAAGCTAATGAAACCGTAAGTTACGCACATTTTCAGTTTTTATCACAACAAGTTGCTTTTCTGACTAATCTTATAGAAAAACAAAGTGAAAAAGAAAATTTAACTAGTGTACAAGTTCAATCAAACGATTTGCATTTACTACGGCCCACCGACAACATGAACAGTAATAGTCAACTTAAAATTTTGTCGGAGGCAAGTACAATTGTTAAAGACCCCATTTATCCAAAATCGCAGGATAAATTTGTAGAAAAATTATCGCAGTTACAACGTTTTAAGTGTAATGATTGGTATTCTATTCGATTTTCGGACGCTCAGAAAAATTATTTAGCTATCCCCGGTTTTATAGAACTCAGTGTAAACGATGAATTAAAGCGTTTCGAAGCTTCTATATTAAAAGAAGACTCCCGCTCATATTTACTAGAACGTACTTGTGCTGGATTAACAAATGCTTTGCTTTCTCAAAAAGATGAATTACATAAAACATTACAAACATTGGTTGATTGGGCAAATGATTGCAAAGAATCCTTAACCCCAAATTCGTTATTTGAGAAAGTAGAGACTTTGTTCTCCAATGATTCAACATATAGCAAAGTGTCCGATGACCTGTTACAAATAGTATGCGGGAGGAGGGCTGATTTTATAAATTTACGTCGAGAGGCCTTATTACGTCAAATTCCAGAAGGTTTTCATCGGGACATATTAAGTAAAATACCCCCTAGTTCAGAATATCTATTTAATGATGAAGCATTGCAAACCTACCTTCACAAAATTGGGGGGGTGGATAAGCTATCTTCATCTTTAAACATATTAGGCCGTTCTCGACCAAAAGACTGGTATCAAAATCCAAAGCCGTCGACTAGCAAACATTCGGAGGATAGATTTTTTCGCCGAGACACCTCGACAAAAAATGACAAGCAACAGTTGCATCGGCGATCGAATCGAAAAGGTAAAACTGCCTATCGTGACAAACCAAAAGGTAAGAAAGGACAATTACAATTTTCATCCAATAAAAAACGCCGCGATTGACTATCGGTTATTTCAAGGCGGCTGTCTAAAACAATTTCAATGTGTTTGGGGGAATCTAGGCGCACCAAAGAAAATATGCAAACTGTTGAACGGTATACGTATACCGTTCCTTCTAAAACCACCTCTAATATTTCCGACGTCGTCAGTCATGAAATGCTACAAAACAAAAAACTCTCTCAACATGACTGTACAGATTCAAACTATGCTGGAGTCGGGAATAATAGAGCACGCAGAACAGAGTCCCAGCTATCTGTCCACGTTCTTTTTGGTGCCCAAGCCGGACAAAACGTTTCGCCCGATTTTCAACCTACGACAGCTGAATCAATTTGTCTTAACCAAACCATTCCAATTATTCAGTCATTTCCGTGTACCCTCTTTTCTGCAAAATCAGGATTGGATGGCAAAAATAGACCTGAGCCAAGCCTATTTTCACGTACCTATCGCTCAACAACATCGCAGGTTCCTAAGGCTAAATTATCATCCAGATCCGAACCAGGAACAGCTGCTCCAGATGACCTGTTTACCGTTCGGCCTATCTTCAGCACCAAGAACTTTCGCCTCAATAACGAACTGGGTGGCGGAATTTCTAAGTAGTCACAATATCAGGTGTGTAGTCTATCTCGACGATTTTCTTCTAGCAAATCAGTCGAAACAACAATTGCAAGAAGACATTGCATTTACGACAAAAGTGTTACAATTACTGGGTTGGACAATCAACTTCGACAAGTCTGTACTGGCTCCGACGCAATGCCTCGAGTTTCTCGGCATAACATGGGATTCAAAACGCAACGCAAAATCCCTGTCGGAGTCGAAGTGCCTAACGCTACGCAGGGCACTTCAGGTACAGCTCACGAAAAGCAAGTGGTCCCTCAAACAGTACCAATGTCTAATGGGGAGACTAAACTTTGCAACGTTCGTGATTCCCAGAGGTCGGTTACACTGTCGTACACTGCAACACTACAGTCGACAGTTACCGACCGAACATCCGTACCGTCAGCTGAACATACCACGACCAGTTCATTCAGAGATGGAATGGTGGTACCAGGCCATAGGGAGGACCATGCCGATTCACAAGGGCCCAGTCACTCATCTGCTGACTACAGACGCATCCGACATCGGCTGGGGAGCGCAACTTGGCGACAAATGCATTGCAGGGACCTGGACGAAACAACAACAGTCCTGGCATGCAAACAAAAAAGAAATGTTCGCAGTTTACGCAGCAATACGAGACGAACAGCATCAACTCCAAGCTGCTCAGATACTACTTCAAACAGACAATCGGACAGTAGTGTCTTATATAAACAAAGAAGGTGGCACAAAATCCAAAAAGCTGCTTCAACAAACTCGACAACTTCTCGAAATTCTGGACCAACGGGATATAAATCTGACAGCGCATTATTTTTCAGGAAGATTCAATGCCGAGGTAGACGCTCTGTCTCGCCAAAAGTCTGGTCCAGAATGGTCACTCACAACGAGTTATATTTTTCAGATGTGGGGCACACCGGAGATAGACCTGTTTGCGTCCAAGACGGCTCATGTAGTACCCAGGTATATTTCGATGGACGTGAAGGATCGCGAAGCTCAAGGCTACAATGCGTTTTGTCACCAATGGCACTACAACCTAGCATGGTTGTTCCCTCCGCCAAACCTCGTCCCCAGAGTGCTCAGACATCTGAATCAAGCCAGCGGGAAATACATTTTGATAGCTCCCAAATGGAACAAAGTATTCTGGCAAGCGGATGTTCAACAACGAGCACGGGAACCTCCGTATCTAATTCCAGACTTAGCTCGCGTACTCACAGATACGAGAACAGGTTCACACCCGCCCCAAGTTCAGGACCTACTCTTGGAAGCATGGCTGATTTCGGGTGGCAAGACATGCTAACTAACTGGACTGATCAAGAACAGAGGTTACTCATGGCAAGCTGGAGGGGCTCTACTTTAAGAACCTACAGGCCAGCTTGGAACAGATGGAGAAAATGGTGTGAGTCCAATTTAATTGACCATAAATATCCTAACGCGGACCAAGTCGCTCGTTATCTAGCGCATTTACATTGTGACATTGGTTTAGCGTATAGGACTATTTTAGTTCATAAATCTGTAATTTCTACATTCACACACGTAAATTCTAACATAGATTTATCCTCTAATTTTTTCGTAAAACACGTTTTGAAGGCTATTTCAGTAGCACGTGAAAAGCCAGCAAAGCCACCGGTTTGGAATCCAAAACACTTACTACAATACCTTCAGACATATAGTTTTGACGAAAACAACATTTTTCAAGTATCGAGACATACTGCCATTTTGTTACTATTGGCCTCGGGCCGACGAGTTCACGATCTTACATTATTACGTATAGACAGTAAGAGTTTAATTTTGGAAAATGATAACATGGTATTGTGGCCAGCTTTTGGATCGAAAACCGATAACGTTAAGCACAGACAGTCTGGGTGGAGGCTCAGAGGTCATCCGGATAAAAAACTTAACTCATTATTCTGGATCAGACAGTTATTAACCTTAACTTTAAACCGTAGACAAGATATAGCCCACTTATTTATTACAACCTTGGGTGATGCAAAACCTGCCTCCAGAACCGTAATCGGTGGTTGGATTAAGTCTATTTTAAGAGCAGCAGGTATAACTGCAACTCCAGGCTCTGTGAGATCCGCAGTGTCCTCCTTGAACTTTGTAGAAGATTTCCCTATAGACCAAATTCTGGCGACGGGAAATTGGAAAACTATTCATACATTTCAAAATTATTACCAAAGGGAACTGATCAACTATGATCCGGGTACACAAAGTGACCCAAAATCATTATCTAATTATTTTGAACCCGTGTATTAAGTATAGTTTGTTATTTAAACTCAGTTTAAATATTAGTTACATGTTTTATTAGAATAAATTAAACTCTATAATACCATGATACAAAATTATTTAAAATGCTTTCACCAACTTATGAAACCCATATTTCTACACATTATAGCGTCTTAGGGTTTAGCGCACCAGGTGATAACAAACACATCACTCAAGATGGATTCCGGATATTGATACAAAGCAAATAATAGAGAGTTTTTCCTTAAATAAAACTTACCTATTATTTCTTGATCAATATCCGGAATCCAGGTAAGGCCTACCTGGTGCATCATGAGTTCTATAATGAATAAAAATCAAGCCATCACCTAACTCGTGCTCAACGTCAAAGTGTGAGTGTGGTGGGGGCTAAACTGGAGAGGGAACCGGAAACGTACTGACAGGCGGTAAGAAAGACAGGTGCTTGACTCAAGATGGATTCCGGATATTGATCAAGAAATAATAGGTAAGTTTTATTTAAGGAAAAACTCTCTATTAAATTAACGCTATATTCTTAAACAGTGAAAAGTGACTAATTTTTTTTTTATTTTATTTGTAATGTCATCTTAGTAATATTCAAATACAAACTTCAAATTTTTACATTAAACGAGACTGATTTACACTTATACTAAGCGTAGCTATTAGGATAGTGCTACGAGACCATCAACTGCTACGATATAAATGAAATTCTTACTGCACGACGTAGTATAGCGCTGTAGTAACCATTTATTATTTACAAAATTACAATACTCATAAAAATCACAATTCAATTAGAAAAAACACATTTTTTTCAAACATGGCTAAAATTAAAAATCGACTTTCAACTCGGTCCAATCATTTAGGCGCTACGGCTTATAACACATAGATCAAACTATCTGTATACACTAATGGCCGTACCCAATGTTCTGTTTATCGATAGATTTGCTGACAGGACATTTTTTACATATTTTAAACTAGCTTTTGCTCGCGGCTCCGCCCGCGTGAACAGCATTTTCCGGGATAAAAGTAGCATGTAACCGTCTCCAGGGTCCCATCTATCCCTGTAGATAAATTCATCAAAATCGGTTCAGTGATTTAGGCGTGAAAGCGTAACAAACGAACTCACTTTCGCATTAACTTTCACCCCCCTTTTCATCTCATATTAACTAAAATTTCCAAAATTCCTGAAACACGTATTTATTTGTTTTATGTCAATAACCGAAATACAATTTTGTTTATGTAACTTTCAAAATGACGGACTTTCATACATATTATCATCCCCTATTTGGACCCCTGGAATTTTCTAAAATCCTTTCTTAGTGGGTGCCTACATAACAAAATGAATATACAGTCCGAATTTCATGCTTGTTACCTTGATGGTTTGCGCTCTGCGATGATGAATCAGTCAGTCGGTCAGGACATGTTATTTTATAAGTATAGAAGATGGAAGATCTGTCAAAATACTAGCGATATTAAGCAATTAATATAGATATTATATATCTTTGATATAAATATATCTGTAAGTAGAATATAGGAAACAGTCATCAGTAGTCCTAATTAAAATGAAACAAAAGAGGACTAATAATTATCTTTGCATCAATTATCACCTTAAAACATTTCTCAGTACTGCAACCGAGTAATTACAGACCGTGCTAATAGTCCAAAGACAGTTTGCTTTTTGCATATATTAGCACCATCGTAGGAAGCAACGGCTGTATGGCCGACTAACCACTTATTAACGTCAAATGGCTTATAATTTAATATCGAGTGTTTATCTATGTAGGCTATTTACAAACAGGCAGAATTACAGTGTTTCAAGATAGATAAATTGTGGGGCCGGTAGGGGTTGTAAGACGCTTATTCGGTAATGATTCTGATTACGTGAGTGGTCTAAATATTTGTGTTGGCTATCTTGAAATGTGTGTGATCGTGCACGTCAGTATGTTATGTTTTAATATTTTGAAGTTATACTTCTTTAGGCGCGTTATGAAAAAATGATGAGAGTGAAATTTTAAGATGCGCGCGCACCTGTGACACAAAAAATTAACAGTATGAAGTTAGGCGCGTTAAGAAAAAATGATGAGAGCAGTATGAAGTTAGGCGCGTTATGAAAAAATGATGAGAGTGAAATAAAAAAATAAATAAATAAATATAAATAAATAAATATATATATATATATATATATATATATATATATATATATATATATATATATATATATATATATAATTATATATAGATGCGGTTTTTATTTTATAATTTGGAACATGGTGCAGTAAAAAAAGTACCAGGTTCGCATAAACGCGAAGAGAGTAGAATGTCCATTTTACATGGCGAGTAGCCGTAATTAATAAACAAATGACGATTTGGACAAAGAAAAACTCTTTAGGTTTTTTCTTATTCGGAACATGTTGCCGTCAAAAGTACCAGGCTCGCATAAACGCGAAGAGAGTAGAATGTACTTCTATCATGTCGAGTGGATATGTTGATATAAATTAAAATACTTTTATTTAATATAATTAACACTAAATATTATTAAATTATTAATGTTAAATACTTATTATTGGTTATTTAATGATGCAAAAGAAGTATAACTTCTCACGCGCGTACATAATTTTATTATGCTATAATTTTTTCTCGAAAATTCTTATTCTAATATGTGTAGAAAAAAGTACAAATAAAACTTTTAAAAAATCGTCTTCAAAACATGCGTCACGGTGTATTTGCTGTTATCGGATGAAAAGTTACTGCTGATACTATTATGGTTTCTGATATCCAGCTATAACATCTCTCTCGCCTCCCACGCATCCTAGTTGTGATAACGGTTCATACTCAATTCTCTCTAAAAGCTGAAAATATAAACACGATCACCAGGGCTTTTTTCATTCGCAATTATTTTTAGAACGTTCAATCCACTCTGTATTATTCAATTGTCGACTAATATACTAGTTTAACAAATTAATTATAATTTTTACACTCGTAATATTCGACTATTTGAATACCTACGTATTTTTATTTTATTTTGTATTTACTTGTCATAAGCAGTGTATTAAATGCTTATTAAAGCTGTCGTAATACATTTTATATCAATACCTTTACAAAGAATTGATAAATATGTGATAAATCAAAAACTTCTAATTCTTCTCTACTAT
The DNA here is from genome assembly GCA_949126905.1 of Amorpha juglandis. Classification (NCBI taxonomy): domain Eukaryota; kingdom Metazoa; phylum Arthropoda; class Insecta; order Lepidoptera; family Sphingidae; genus Amorpha; species Amorpha juglandis. Next base: position 10,290,378 of record OX421365.1, read on the forward strand.
ATTTCAAGAATTGACATTTACTTCAGACTCACCTGTTCCGTTTTGCTCAAGGACTAAAGCCGTCCATAACACGAAGCATACAAAATGCGACACCGTATAATTGAGTTACTACACGCAAATCTAAATCTGGACTGAGACGCCTTTATTTAATATTTGATGATTTGTATCGCACCGCACGTAAGTACCTGACTGAGGAATTCTATAGTGCTATATCTATATCTATAGTATAAAGCCCAATTTATAGGCATAGTCTTCCCGTTAATAACAGTTTTGTGTTATATTCTCCTCTGTGTCATGCTATCTATATCTATGCTGTCATCCTCTTTATCTAATAAAACTTAAGTTATATATACTGTGTGATAGTTCTATTGCCGATCAAATATTTAAGTGATCTACATTCTCTACATTTAATATAGCAGAGCCACGTGTATATCCTTGTATCACTATGCCTGCATCGGTCATCCACCTGTCCTGTCGTAGGCTCCTCAATTTGCTTCTTCTCTCTTCGAAGAGGGAAGAAGCCATTATACAGGCCGGCATGATTCTGGTGACCACTGATAAACTAATTTGTTTGTCGGTGGTCGCTGGCTTTTTAGACTGCACTGCACTTACCATCAGGTGTAGTGCAATCATTTTGCCGTGGCCGGAACAAAATATATTGTCTCACTGCTAAACACGGGCCTCGTCTACAAGTGAAATGGGCCAGGCCTTGCACCACGCATGCCTAATGCGAGTGGGTAACTTCACATACCTATAAAATGCTTCTGGAGAACTCCAATTTCCCACATTTAACGACACATTATTATTACCTGTCAATATGATGGGACACCGCATGTTATCATGAATACTGAATGTATGTCATGAGACATGTAATTGAGCTATAAGACGCCAATCTAAAACAAACTGGACTTATTACGGAGTCGATGGGCCGTTATTAAAAAGTTAAAAGCGAAGTGTTCCGACGCGCCGCCGGCTGCGCGTGTTCCCTCATTATTTATTTAAAATCCCGATCCGATTGTCGTATGTACGTTGCTAAAGTATGGTGTATGGCAAGAGAGACTATCTTCTCGTTTTTTGTTGTTGTTCAGCTGTATCTCACTGCTTAGTATAATTCGCATCATAAATTATGTTTGAAATAATTATATTTACTTTAGATTTAATTTATTTGAATAATCCCTTCTTTGTTTTTCTTTTTAATTTCTTTAATATTTTAAAAGCATGTTGCGCCCACCCTGCTGTGATTGGAATGGAGGTAGGTGGAAGAAGAAGAAAGAGAGTTTTATTATTATTAATTTTGTTTTTAAGTTGTTACCTTTTATGTTTTAAAATTTAATCTGGTATTTTTTTATATTGTCATATACTTAACCAAGTTTCGTAATTAAAATGAAACTATTTTAAATCGCTAAACGGTTCTGTTAACACTTCACGCCTTCATCGATTCCAGACGAAGTGCTTTTAAAACTTAACCCTTATTTTCTCACTTTGAGCACTTTGAGGGATTACAAGAGCAGTGCCGTCCTATGTTCTCCGACCTTCGGAACCAAGAATATCTAGCTAATTCCACCAAGCTGTTAACTTTTGCATTTGAATTTTAAATAAGATTAGGCGCGGATGATGATAAAATTCCGGTCGTTTGAATTTTGATTATTTACTTAATTTCAATTTTCTTAGATATCTTGTGAAACATTTTGGTTGGGGTTAAGTTGAAAATTATATAAGAGAATAAAGTCTAAAGCCGGTTTGCACAGCAATGCCTAATATTATTTAGCCAATAACATGTTTTTAAATGTCAAATATTCATACGATTTAATGATTCTTAATATTTTTTTACCGATTTAAGGATTATTGTGTAAGTCGGCCTATATAATTAAAATGTAAAAATCGACAAAGTATAAAGCCGGAATAATTGTAAATAACTAAAAAATAATTGCGATAATTATAGTTAGTATATTATAATTATATTGAAATAAAACTAATTTAAACGGATTTTATCGCGGTTTTTTTATTAATTTTGATCCCGACGTTTCGAATACTTTTCAGCCGTGACCACGAGGAGGACTGAGGTGTAGGTTGTCCAAAAATTTATATTAGTTTTATTTCAATGAGTAACATTCGCGTAAACGTAAGAAATCATTATTATAATTATAGTTCGAGTTTAGAATTAAATCTTATTTTTTTAGTGCTAAAGATAATTTTTCTATTGGAATAATAAGGTAGTTTATGTAAGATGCATGCAATGAGATGTTAGATACGGTTGCGACGTAAATTTAATGGATAAAGTTTTCTCAAAATGCTAAAATAATAATAGCTAACGTTGTTTATGGAGTGGTGCACACGACATGCGTATTAATTTTTTTTTTCTGCATTTTAATTACCCTTTCTTCACTCAGTCAGCTACATAATGATTATCTTCACCGCCGGGTCATTAAATCCTCTTCTAAAAAGAAATATTTTTTATCATAATAGGTAATTCGCGTTGAGCATAAAAAATCTAACTCAAAATTACCGCAGAAAATAAAAAGCAAAATTAACATTTCTAAGGATTCTAATATTATGTTTACGTTCATACACCACGACCATAATCGACGGATTACGTACGAAGCCCAAATATGCATGAATAAGTGAGAATACCTGTAGTGAGGTAAAGCTTTTTAACCGCAGCTGTGTATACATTATCTGTAAAAGCATTCCATATAAACCACAAAGGGAAAGTTGTCCCGGTGTTGCGAGCATTGTTTACGTGGACACTGGAACACCGACGACTCTACATTACATATTACTGGATGTACGTTCCAAATTCAAATAAAAATAATTATGTTTGCTGCTTGTAAGATCTGGACTGTCATTTTTTAGATGTTTATCTACCAGCTAATTCAAATATCTAAAAAAATTGGTACAGGCTTGACTTGTGTAGATACGCTGTTATTTTATTAGAGCTTGATTGTAGCTTATTTTTTAATGTACTTTAAATATAAAATAGTTGAATAATTTAATTGAAATTACAACTGTGTTCTTAAGACTGCTTTAAAGCAGTCCAGTTATGCGTATAAGTATTTTAAAGAAGATTTTATACCAAAACGCTATTAATAGATCTATATCTAGAGTTGTTATATAGATTTTCATATCTAGATATGACATCTCTGCACCTTCGATACTATTATTTTCTTTTCGAAAATTATATGTATGTAATGTTACCACATCTATTTATTTAACACGTCTGTAGGTCCGTGTAGGAGTGTTTCGGGCAGGGAGGTGGACGATAAATTCTGTGCTTTGTGCTCTCCCAGCCGCTCTCCTGGTTTTTTAGAATGCATTTTATTAAACTCGCGACCATACAGTTATTAACAATAGTTTGTGTAGGTTTGATAAAGTTTTAACTTAACGTGTCGTTGACAGTTTTACAAATGTCTCTCCATTTAATGTAAGGTTTAAATTTATTAAAAAACTCATTGCCTGCGGGCCTAGTATGCACTTCATGAGATATTTCACGTACGGGAGAGAAAAATGTCGTTGAAAAATATTATTTGAAAGTGTCAACATTCGAGAAAATTACAACTTCGTGTTAGGATTTGTGGACAAAATACTACAGAAAAACACAAATTACTATTTCTCTTTGAGTAAGAGCCGAGTCTTTGCACCATTTTCGAACCGTGTTGGAGTAGATAAACATAGGAATAACTAGAGATAACTTTCTCATGGCGTGCATACTAGATGGGGTGGTCTACTTTAAAGAACTATAAACAATTTTATCTTTGACTAGAGTTCATACATTGTAGAGCATTATTTTTCATGATCTTGTTGATAATGATCTTAGTGACATTGTACAAGATATTAGTATTTATTTATTTTTAAAGCCTTAATCATTTATCATGTTTTATCGGTACATCAACTTGTTACCCCTATTCAAAATATACTATCATACGGCAATTTCACGACTGTTGAATAGATAAAATAGAATTCCGGCTCACAATTGCATTAAAAAATAAGACGGAGTTGAATGCCACCTACAAAATGCAACGACACATTACGTCCCGTGTTACATTACGTATTCCGGCGGATCTTTTATGGGATATACGTTCGTGCCGTGGCTTCGGCTGATAATTTCACTAAGCATCCTAGATATTTACAGGTAAATATGGTAGCTAATCTCAAGTCAAAATGACATAATATCTGTAACTGATCATTTATTGTGACCCATATAAATATTATTTAGTTCTAAATAATTCTTCATGGTTTTTTAAATGGTAGCATAAATAAGCATACAAGTTGACGGTCCATCTATATTTGGTTACAGTCGTCCATAAACATCGGCAAACTCATCACTCTCTACGGCTTCCGTCATCTTTTAAATCTTTAAAACTTTATTAGGCGGTAGGTTCCTCGTATGCGAAAGGTCATCTGGATGTGGTGGTGGATTGGTGTAATTAATTACACTGGTCTGCAAAAAAAATTTTTTTTTTCCTCCTCTGTGTTTTCATGCATGATAACGTTAGATTTGGTGCTCTAAACACAGAATATAACATGCAAATACATACAGCACATAAATTTTGTATATAATGTCCATTTAATTAAAAAACGATATTTTCACATTAAGCACAATTACAAAAAAGTTAAAAAAGACTACGGTCTAAGTTTTACAGCGAAAAATGCTAATTTTACAGTCACAAGTTATAGAAATATCAGTATAATTATCTTATTATGGTAATACAATTCAAGTAATTTTGTAGTTTTTTAGTTTATCATCATTTCCATCGAAGTTTCTCGGCGAATCGAGCAACAAAAATCAGTAAGCATTGCTGCTGACCATTTTCCATTGTAGTATCTTTCAATATGCATAATATCCTGATGAAACCTGTCACCAGGCTCATCTGATACGGCACCGAGATTTTACGGAAAGAAATCTACATACGAGTCCAAAAAACGAATTTTAAGTGGCATATTGCATCCTAAAGCTTTATAAGCAAAAGAAGCTTTCGAATGATTTGTCGGTAGTAGTATGTTGTTGTGGATGTTTGGATATACAGTCTTGTTTTTTTTTTTCGAGAATCCTCGTATTGATGTCATGCAGAAATAACAGTCGTTTTCATGATTCTGAGGTTAACTCCAAAGCATTGGCATCGTATACGGCATAGATGTGTGACTTTCTTGAGGTCAACCTCTCAACGTTCTTGAACAACTGTTACAGTAAAATTTTGATAACCAACTTTTATCCCTCTCATCGATAGAGAATCCAAAATAAAGCTGATAAGCTTTTTTAACAAGATCTGTTGTCGCATTTCGCTGTGTTTTTATAGTAAACTCACCACAAATGTAGCAAAAACAGTCTGTAGTATTTTTACAAGTGCGCGGCATTTTTGAATATAAATTTGAATGAAATTCAATTAAAAAAAAACTATTTTATATTTATTATCTCTGTTTACAAAAAAATGGATAACCTACACATAAAATACTTTAAAAAAATGTAAATATAATATGAATTTTGAGCAAAACTTACTAAAGTATTTGATATAGAAAGTAAACAATTAAAAGACAAGTTTCCAACTAACTGTTCTAAAGTAACAGTAAATACTGTGCAGGCGCATATGTTCTACCATAGAAATCACTTTCGGCACTTTCCTTCTTTCTCTTAGGACTAGCAAAAACCTATTTCGTACGTATATACATTGTTTATAATGTTAACGCATAAAACTAATTAAAAATAACCTAAATATTTATGATATTTTGGAAAAAAAATCATATCTAAAAATCTAGACGTGATAGAAAAAATCGGACATCGGGAACAGATTCAGAGCATCAAAATCTACATATTTATGACAAAATGTTTTGAAGGAGGATTTCGTTGCAGACCAGTGTTATTTTATTTATCTGGGTTGCTACCAGCGCCTTGTCTATTTCTACTGACAAGCTGCATTGTGTAAACACTGTTGTGTTTCGGTTTGAATGTCACTGCAGCGAAATTACTTGGCATTATGGGACTTAACATATTTCGTTTCGAGGTGGTGATGGCGTGCTTTATAATATAAAGTTCCTTGTCGTGTTTGCTTCTACTTATGGGCAGGCGTGGCGCTCACCATCAGGTGAGCGACATGTTCGTTTCGTCATTGTGGCTAACCTTTAAATCTAAAATCTTTGAAATCAAGAGCTGTGACGCCGCACGTAACAAACTTCAGGACAGTCATGTTATTCTGTGCGTATTTTAAATAAAGTTCAAAAGGAAATACTACCAAAATTCATAACACACAAACATACACCCAACATCTTCTCACTAGTAAGTAGAGCAGTCTCAAGTGTAAGAGATAGGCATCAATCTTTTACATCACAAAGAGCGGCGCGCTTCGGGGATCACAATAAAAGTGGCGAGCTGCATCCACGATGCATCCGACGCTCGATGTACGGGAATTTAAATGTGAAATATAGGGATCATCTTCGGTACATAATGGGCATAATTCTTTACTGTATCTACTGCGACGCTGTCTGTTTGCGGAATATATATAAAATAAAGTCGGAGGGCTGAACAACCTGCCTCAGCGTCATCTTAATATGTAGATAATTATACTATAAATAATTAGAACCTGAAACAGTTGCTGTGGCCGAAACCGGCTAAGAAGTCATCATCATAAAATAAAATCCCTCTCCCGATATTTATTGTATATTATAGACCGGCAAACGATCACGTGGGTCACCTGATTGTAAGTGATCTCCACCGCCCATGTGCGCCCACAAATAAGAATCATAGGCGCGTTGCCAACCTTAAAAGAAAGGGATAATTAAGGGGTTGGGAAGGAGAGTGAGATTTAGGTCTCCGGATATCTCACTCACCATACGAAACACAGCAGCAAGCCACTACTTTATGTCGGTTTTCTGTGAGACCGTGATAACGATCCGGTCGAGCTGGCCTATTCATGCTGTAGACAAAACTGTTTACAGCGTAGCTCTACCACTCTAACTTACAACAATTTTCCTATATAATAAAATTAATATATAATTATATTTTTAAATGTTTTTTATTAGATATTATTTAAAAATGTAAAAATAACCTTTTAAAATAAAGAGAGCTGTACAATATACTTAATAGTCACACATATAGCTCTGACCCCATACTAGGTTTACCTGTATCGTGGGTACCTACGTACCTAAGAACTACGTGGGACTTGCGATCTCATAACACCCAGGCCTGAAACAAATATATGTGGCTTACTCAAATATTTGTTTGTGTGAATCGAACCCACGGTTTTTCATTTTACAGCCGGCTACTCGCCTACTGCGCCACGAAGACAATCGTGTATGTCACTGTATTTATTCCAACTAGGATAGTGATAACAGATTCATTAACGGATTTCCCTTTCACAGACGACATGTAAATAGAGCGCAATAAAGCCGGCGCGTTTTAATGAAAACAAATGGAAAAGCGCTGCTTAAAAAAAACACGGCTTAAAGGCGCATCCGCAATGAGGCCGCACTTTCATAACTAAAGAATAAAGAATAAAAGCTGTGTTGTGACATATTGTTCTGTTTGTAAACGGTAGTTTTGGTTTGTTTGTGAAACAAAAAAAAAATATTCACCTAAATAAAGGGACGTGCAGTTTACTCGCTTGATGCTGACCGCTACGGCTACCTAACAGTAAAACACCACACAGACCTAATATATCGAATGATATATTAGGTAATTTGTAAGATCTATTGCTTGGTACTGCACTGCTCTTCAAGACATGAAATTTGAAGTCTCCTTATTCAATCCCCTTAAAACAATCATACAACGATGCTAAAACATTGTTGCTTGACGCCTGACAGTAGTAATAGGTAAAGTGGGTGGTATTGACACATTGTTGTATTGAATAAAGAAACCTACCACCACCTATTGAACATTTGTCGTATAACCTTATGAAACATTTTTGAAGTGAAACTTCTTTAGAATCGTTGTGATTTGAAAATTTGATGAAACGAAAAAGGCATCATTAAAGAGGTTGGAAAGAAACAAGATCTTAAGTATGTAAGTATCTTGTAATTATCCTAATACCACTGGTTTTTATCTCATTCTCTTGTAGGCTACTTTTCTGAAGTTTCACTTCTACCGTGTGTGAATTGCACACACACTTATTTTTTTTCAGCTATTTTGTTATTCATTTAGGTGGTGGGTACCCTGATCATTTTTGTACTTAACTGGAAAATGACCACCGTACACATTAAGGGTTGAGAGCGCCTAAAGCGCTCACATAAAATTCTCGTGAAGCTGTAAAAAGCCGACTCGCGTTAGGCTAACAGAACAAAAAACCCCTATACATAGTGAAACACATGAAATACTCGTCATAGAGGCTAGTTCAGACGAGACGCATTCCGGGGTAAACCAGTGTATATTCAGTAACTTTAGGCCAGTATTATTAGGTCGACCGTTAAGAAACGCAATATTGACTGCACTGTACTTTGTATTGATATAAAGTACAGTTGGGCTTGAGCCTACTGTAGTCGCTTGCCGTACCAGAAAAAAACACTATATCCGTAGAATCAACCTTAGTGGTGGACTAAGGCCTAAGCCGTCTAACTAGTAGTCCCTTGACCAACAGTGTGACTGTGTAATAGGACTGGTATTTTTATAATAAGTCTTTCAAAAATGCATTTCATTTTTGTATTTCAATTTAAAACACAATCACGGTGTGTCGAGGCCTTTACCATTGTACGTGACAGCGACACCTCACAGCGAAGTTTTGACTGTCGACAAATTAAATCAATTAAGGGGTCGCTTCCCTTTTGTGTGGCCAAATGTCACCATTTGTTCGTATTAAGCAAGATTTTTTATCTACAACTTTTATTAGCGTTTTTGTATTTTTAAGCGTCTTATGAAACTTTCTCTTACTTTTAATGATTACTAACGAATACTAACTATGTAATGTTAACATTTTGTTTTCACTTAAGCATGTATTATTGATGGTTTAATTGATATAATACGTCTTCGTATGAATATATCGTATAATATTTACCCTTATTTATTTATACACCTATCAGTAGGTTCTAACTACTGCGTGTTTTGTCTCTTATCACTTCAATATTAAATTCGATGTAAAATATGACAAATAATCATGCATATCATCAAATAATCAATACATCTTTATTTCTGCCTGGCCTAATCCCGGCTTAATGCAAGGTCAACCTTGCATTCATGATTTGAATGGTTGATTTGGTATTATGTAAGGCGACCCGCCGTCTGACGCCCACAACCCGCAACGGGTGCCAAGTTTTCCCATTACCTCGTCGGTTAATAAGCAGTGTACCACATGCAGGTGAGGTGGGCTTATAATAGAATACATATAATATAAACACGATACTAACGTACAATAATAATTGATGTAAATTATTACATAAATATAACAATTATTGCAGTAAGATGCATTATTATTGCAATAAGACTGCTTCGCGTCTTTAGTGTCAGATGCTTGAGCCTCAGAATACCCAGACCAGAAACAAATATTTGCAAATAAAAAATAATATGACGCCTTAGTAAAAATTCAATAACAGAAATTCAATTCAGTAATTAGTAGAACATTACTAGAAATCATTTGGCGACAATAATAAATTAATGTAAAATTGTCGTCCTCATTTACATTCGATCCTGAAGACAGTCTTATACGTCCTGTCCACATACTTTTTATTGGTGGTGTTCTTTTTGTTATTAAGATTTACCTACGTACCCTTAAACCAACATTACAGACTCTCGGTTAAGCTGACGGTACCTGTTTATTTTTATATACAAAGAAAAAAGCAAAAACAAAAGAAAAGTGAAAATAAAATCATCAATTGGAAACGGTCTGACAGATGGTGTTTCCGTCGAGAGCAGTATAAACAGAATCGAACAATAATATGCATGTACGTACCTATGCGTGCTTATGTTCGCAGAAACAATGACTGTTTGTCGCTGAAAGGAAAATAAACTGATTGTGATTTGAAACACGAGTGGCTTTAATAAAAATGAATGTATTTCGTTTGTTTTATATGAAAATTGTTCTGAAGTAAAGAAAGATCCTGTCGGTGGTGGACTATGATAGTAACTATCCTAATATTACACATGCGAAAGCGAATTTGTATGTTTGTTTGTTACGCTCTCACGCCTAAATCGCTAAACAGATTTTGATCAATTTTGGTACAGATTTTTATCCCGGAAAAGGCTGTACACGCGGACGGAGCCGCGAGCAAAACTAATAGACAATAATTATGTTCAACTTTAGGGTACATAGATAATATTTAAGCAATCGTTTTCTTCTATAGATGACTCGCCTTGGTCACCTTAGACTGTTTGATATTACATTTCGTTCAGTATAACTTCCAGATAACATGTTGCATCTTTTGATAGTCGCCAGAATAATACTGGCCTGTCTGATTGGATGTACACCGGCTGTGCCTAAACTAGCCACTATAGCGGATTATTCCCCCAGTGTACAGGGTCCGCTAACTATGTACAAATTCGTTTAAATTTCACCAGCTCATTATATTTTTTACAATGTATCCAAGCTACAAGTAGTTAAAATGCAAGGTTATATCAGTAGCCGTGCAAGGATAAAATTTATTAGCACGACAATAAAACACCTCCACAGGTAGACTGCAAACAGAACTGTGGCGATAAACAATAATTTTCTTTGTTCCAGCCCATTTTTCGTTCACCTACAAGCGGTTTTTGTCACAACTTTGCATATTCAAATAGCCGAAACACCGAGAATGGGTAACTTTAACAGTAAAACATTTTCGTGGCCGGTAAACCAAGCAAAGTGAGTTTACAGAAGGCATACGTAAAGCTGGTTTTGGAACATTGGAGCAACAACAACAACTAGTAACAAAAAATCGCGACGAGTAACAAAAAATCTTTTCTTTAAAGCGTAGATGTTGGGTAACGAAGTCAATGGTAGTCTTTGGTATTTAGGATTTATAATAGAATGGATGATGGGGAGTGTTAGGGGGCCACAATATCTTAGGACCAAAGCCAACCTTGACTGCGCGTGGTACATTCTGCTGATATACGGATGAATGACGAAGTTTGATTCCAGCTGCGGATTATGAGGGTCAGACCGCAGTCAAATCATGCTGGGAAAGCGAACCTTGGTATTAAGGCGGGATAAGGCCAGTCGAAAAAAATGGAATGGGATAAAATATATTGTGTATTAATTTTGGGGTAAATAAAACGACATGAAGATCTTGTTGGTTGATTTAATATGTCTTTCATGTCGTCTTTATTACTAGCATTTGCACCGTCATGCTTCCGCCATATTTACATAGAATCGTTAATCTCGTATTGTACCCCTTTTGGGGTGAAATCCTTCCTTAGCTTACAACATAAAAAACATCAACTGCCAAATTTTTTTGTGTGTAGCCCCAGCGGCTTAGTCTCTGCGTTGATGAATCTCAACATCTGAAACTCAGTCAGTAAAAGTTATTATATATGTATTGATTAAGCGTTATTAGATTCTCGTTTAAACCTTCCATTATTCAGTGCGTTGTGTCCGAAGTCATGTTTGCGCAAAAAAGTCGCGGCAGCCAGAGACAAAACCGCGGGCGGAAAGTTGAACTGAAACAAAGCGATGCCACGCGGTTTTGTTCCAACTTTCCACTACAATGCTCCGTTTGATAAATACTTCAAGTATTTTATATTACTGAGGCTCTATGTTTATCGTTTTTCATTAAAGTTGGTCCGGTGTCGGGCCGAGTTGAGTTCTGGAGTTTAAAGGAATTTATCGTTTAAAGTTTGTATTTCAAATAAATACTTCATAATGTATTTTGTAATTTTTATGTTGTTTCAGTGTTGGCGATGAATTTATCGTTAAAAATGTGTATTCAAGTTAATACTTGTTCACGGTATTATTTTTCATAATTTTTATCCAATTACAGAGAAAATTTATTTTGCAACACTCCAGGCTACATGAGTATTGTGCGTGAAAATATTTTAAGGTACCGATATCATAGATTCAATGATGCCTATAACTATTGAACACAAAGTAGCAAAGTAGAAAATAGAGAAAAGAGAAAGAAGTATTAAATGACGAAATATTGTTTATATTGCTTTGAGATGGAGCTCAGTCGACTAAAAAGATGAAAAAAATATAGGACAAATGCCAATTCCAAAGAGTTTATTAGCTTTATTCTAGAATGTTATCATTCAGTATTCACACAGCACATAAGACTCAAAGGCTTGATCTCCTGCCTACATAATCCATTTGTTCCAAAAGAAATTTTCTAAATGAAAGAGCGTTAGACCCGTATAGAATTTCCAATAAACTAGGTAAGTAACTGTCGCCGACAGAAGCATCGTAATCACATTAATCTTGTCGTGACAACATAATTCAATGTACCGTCTTCAGGAGATAAGGCGCAGCCAACAAAAAACTACGAGCTTGTGAAGAAAATATTAGAAGAAAATAGAGACTTATTATTTATAAATAAGTAGTAATTACTTATTGAACAATTTACCAATTAACCACATTTTGTTATACTTACTTAGCATTAATATAAAAAGAAAAATTACACAAAAATTCAATGCCGCAAAAGGGAAGAATAATAAAAAAAATGTAATATTAATATGGGAAATGGATTTATGTTTGCGATAGGCAAGTGATCAAAATGATGACGTACGAAGTTCCTTCAACCACCATTGTTTTCTTTTTTACCCTAGCATGGCAAAGAACAGTTCATCTGATGGTTAATACTGATAATGACACAGAATAATATATTTGTATAGTTATTTCTTATTTATACCTACATGAAATCCTTTGTTTAACTGCTGAAATAAACACTGTAAGTTAAAGATTTCAGAATATTCTGATTATAACTTAGCATTGAAAATACCAAGATCTTAGAAATTTTAGAAATACTTTCGGTATGTTCCCTTTAATCAACTTTGCAAATACCTTAAAACGTAGCGTTTTGTAGCAAAACCTTTCATCCCAATTCATCAGGCCGTCACATTTTAAGGTTGTTACACGACTTATATATAAAAAGATCTTTTTCTTCATTCAAATTCATTAAGATAGCACCCTCTTCAAATTATCCGTGCTGGAGTCCGTGAATGCACCTTATTGGATTATCTGAGCTTTGATGTCCGAAAGACGTTCGGCACTCGTTTACAGCGTGTTAAAGGTAATAAAAAGGAAGCCATTCTGCAAAGGAACTTTTATTAGGTAACATGGAAATTGCAAAAGTTAAGAGTATTGGGGATAATGAAGACAGCTGATCTAAGGACTATTAATTTGGGAGAATACGTAAAGATTTGAAACATTTTCATTGAAAGTAGTAATTATATTATAGCTGCAGTACATTGTTGTTCTTTGAAAATGGTTATTTAAATCATAACATGAAAATCCTGCATTGCCGCATCTTTTGTGATATAATATCGCACAAAAAATTATAATTTCTAATATAAATAAAACAATGCCAAATTTTTCGTATTTTCCTACTTTTACAGAAAAGCATGCACGAGAATTGTTTGAGCTCCGCGAGTATTGTTTGAACTTCAATATCCGGTTACTATCAATTCAATATTCATAATTCAAAATCAACTACTAAATCGTACTGTACACTATTAATTGAAATGAAGCCTTTCGAACGTATGTTTGATTTCCAGATATTGTTTGTATTATCGGAACGGCGCGGCGGGAGGCTCGACAATCACCCATATTCACCTAACTGGGACACAACAGATTAGTTTGCCATGATAATTGACAATACAATCCATCAGTTAACACGCCTGGAAATGAATACAATGACAGGACGCGATGCTGTAATGATATGGTAAAGTGACTTGCTGTTTCTAACTCTTTTAGAGCAATAGGATTCTTTTTTATTTGAGCTTCGTGGCGTAGAGGGCTATTACCACTGATTAAAATTATGCGCTTCGATAATCTTCGCATGTAAACGACTTCAAAAAAAAGGAGATGAGAAAAATATTGTACAATACCTAATCGGATCTGTGTTAAATGTTTTCAGATTTTCACAATTTATAACCATACTACATTATTATTATTTATTAGTATTTATTTATTACCTTTACGTACAAATTATGCCAATATGACCCGTTTGTAATATATATTTTCGAAATAGACTTATATTGCTGAAGCCACATAACCACGTTCTATGACGACGAAGACGAAGCTACGTGGTTCACACACATCTAAATTGGTTCAGGTTTTTAAAAATTATGGTTGAATAAGGAGACTCATATACTCGTACATAAATACAAGATGAACCCTGATATAATAATATTTTTGGATAGTCGTGTCCAAAGCCGATTCATGTACTAAAGCAAACCAACACAAAGCCCACGTCGCTACAATCAGTACCGTATCAGCTAAGCCCGCATCACGATCCCAATCCCAACAGAATATCGCAACAAACAAACAGTACACGCAACGCACAAACATTACCGACGAACGATCGCGTACCACGCTTTTTGCTAATCAGAAATCTACCCGTTCGGTTGCATTACACCGGCACCTGAATTATGGCTAGTGCATGCTAATATGGCCAATCTGAATTCAAATCTCACTATGCGCTAATTACGATCAGATATTTTGTCGTGTTGTACTACTGTTACTTGTTTGTGTGATGTATCTATAATAGTAATTCTGTGTACGTAAATTAATTATTGTACGTTTGTTTCGATTGAAAGGCAAACATTCGATTTTGCCATGACATGGTTATGTGTGATTACTCAGATCCGTTCATGTTACAATAATATTGTTTTGCTTCAAACTCGATTCGTATATTCGATTAGAATGTTCATGAGGAAACTACATAGTATTGAAATGCAGATTAATGATCGATTCAAAATTACTTACAACTTTAGAAATACATCAATCACTTGTATGCTGTATCCAATGACGTCACCTAGATTAAGATTTCGACCTCTAGTGGTCGAAATCTTAAGTGGTCGAGGCTTGCCAGAACGAATAAATCTACTTTGTTTGTTTCAGAAGTTAAAGTCGATAGCCGTATGGGAAACTAAGTAATTCCAATAAAAATATAGCCATGATGTTTAAAGGAAATCAATCAATGAAGCATCACAATGAAACACAGGATATGGTCATTGAACAATATTTTGTCGTATTTATTATGTTGTATATTAACATACATGTTATTTCACCATTAATGTTCACTCTAACAAAGTTCTGATGCTTTCCCTAACATATTAACTACATCCATGTAAAATATTCTTGATGAAACTCATCAAAGAAAGTAAATAAGTGGCGTGAAAGTGAAAAAAAGTCTTGGTGCCCCGGCAAGCGAGACGCAAGGAAATATATACCTCACGATATACATACACAAACTTAATACTCCAGGCCAGATCTGGCCATGGTCAGAGTATACTATATCTTCATAATTGATTCAAAATATATAAAGGAAGAATCGTTTGAACTTAGCCAAAGTTGAGTAGAAAAAGTCCTTTAAATATTGACTCAAAACAAATACACACCAAAAAAACTTCATGTTCACATCCAATAAGTACTTATAGACGAATCGCTCGCAAAGTAACCCTAACTTTAGGTATCATAGTTAAGTATTATTATATTAAGTAAGTCTTATCGTTGATGTAGGGCGCTCTGTGGCTGCAATTCGCACGTATAATTCTAGTAATTTTCGAGACCATTGACGGGGAAAATATGATTTTGCTGGCTATAGTGCAAAGAGCTTAGAGTCGGCTTCATAAAGACGTGCACTCGTTTGCTCATTATGCGTAAAACGTTGTATCACATTTGTAATTATAAGTTTAGAATTGCTTCGCAATTTTGATATGGAGACTTATTAAAGAATATATAAAAGTTTTTTGAGTTAAAACGTAACTAATGTATTATACAGAGGAGCAGTGCATGGACTCAGAAGCTGTAAGGTGAAATATCTGCTTTATTTATCAGTGCAAAAGTAATAGACAGGGAGCCCTCGGGTAGCTGATCCACTTGACTACTATCAAGCTCATTTTCCGTGAGTAGCTTCGTTTCGATGAGACGACCAACTATTCCCTATGCGAAAATTCTCTATTGTGGTAGCTAACAGAGGTAGCAAGGATAGAATCAGCTCTGATTTTTTTGTATTTACTTAGTTAATATTTATATAATTTAACTGTCATATTGTCCTACAAATAAAATAATAATTTTTTGAGTATCATCAAATCGAAATATTCTATCCTTGCTACCTCTGTTAGCTACCACAATAGAGAATTTTCGCATAGGGAATAGTTGGTCGTCTCATCGAAACGAAGCTACTCACGGAAAATGAGCTTGATAGTCGTCAAGTGGATCAGCTACCCGAGGGCTCCCTGTCCATAAAGCTTTATGTATATTTTCTTTATGATTTATTTGGTTTTCTATGTCTGTCTGCATGTTTGTTAAAACATGATGGAGATTAATACTGTTCTGAATGCAATCACACGACAACTCGTTCAATCCGGTGATTGTGTGACGGGGCCCACTTACATCGTGTTTATTGAAAGCGTTTATTTCAATGGAGCACGTTTTTAATATTCAAAAATGCATCATAATAGAACGCTTGCACAAATTGGAAGTCGTGGTGCGTCGCGTGACATGAATCGCGAGTTCGTTCAGTTCACTTGACTGACTGAATCAGCCGGCGCGGTGGAGTCACGTGCCCGTTACGATTGTTCATTGGACAAATTTGATTGTGCCAAAATGCACACTCTGCTATATCTCATGCATTGTTTTCTGTTACATGTGAGTTTTGTGACTTCGGTCCGTTTATTAAAATTCTTTAGTTTGTTATTTGAATCCGCGGCTTCTAAACTTTCACGCGAGGACCAAAAGAAATACATATAAGCCTTGGCAGACGCCAAAATTAACAAATCTTAAAAACCGGCTTCAAAACCCGAATTGTAGTGCATTTGGTGTTTTCTGTCGAAAATTTTCTAATATATCTTCCCTTTTAGGTACGTCATCGGACATCAGTTTTTAGTTTATATGGGATCACCTTTATGTAAACCTTATCAAGTACAAAAATATTTTAAAAACCTGTCAAATTAAGAACCTCTAATTTGAAATCGGTTAGTATAATACTGAATAATTTTGAAATTTAAAAACAATCAAGAAGCGTTTGCGTTGTAATATGACTCGAGTATATTTACCATAAGATAGTCGTTGGGTTTCACACAGAAAGCTTATTTAAAACAAATATACGTATCGAACTGAGAACCTCCTTTGTTCTTTTCGTCGGTAAAAATAATAATGAAATATTTTCGTTATTCAATGCAGGGTAATATTTCAAAGAAATAATTTCCTTATTTAGTAAACAGGGTTTATTTTATTAAAATACATGCTTGCGTGAGTGTAAGATGCGTGTACTTGTTAAATAACTATAAACATTTCGTGTTTTGTTTAACTATTGTTTGTGGAACAAGCCAAAACAACAGTTTTCGGCATATTAACTTTGTCGGTGACCTGTTATCGCACATTTTTCTTTTCAACACGCAATTTTTTTCTATTTATAAAAGCTGTCATTACAAATCAGTTTTAAATTATTAACAGACACACTGAATCGCGTTTATATCGGTTTCTTTATAGCCTCTGAATAGTTCTGGCACAGCAAACCCGCTTACAATTATTATTGCTTTATAATTATTTTTAATTTTATAATAAATATCCAAGAAATTCGGAATACGATTGTGTAAATTTATACCTGTGTAGAATCTCAACTATTGTTAAATGGATCATTAAAATCATCCCTAATTTTAATAAAATATTTATTATCATAGTACGTACACATGTACCTACACATGAAGATGCATAACTATGTTCACAAAAAGTACTATATTATTATACATTTTGCATTAATCCTCAATTACTGCCACTGAATCATTTCCAGCCGCGTCCCGTTTGACGCGTCGCCTCTTTGACACGTCATCACGTCGTCACAGGATCTTGTTAGCGTGTCGCGTGCACTGCACGTGCTTGGCGAGTGTTCTAATTGATAAATTCTGGCAATTTTTGTGTATTGCACGCTAATTGGGCAGTGAGGATTAGATGCTATATGTTTTAAGTGATTCTAGCAGACCCGCCCGACTTTATACGGATGTAATACATGTGGATAAACTAATTTCACTCAATTATTTTCTCTGACTTAGTTTTTATGTGGACGGCAAGGTGACTACACTGTGTACAGTGGAGTCCAAATATAATACCGTCAAGAGACATCGGGTCCTTCGACGTTCAGCAGAATTACTTTGACTTGTATTACAGCATTCACGTGACAGCTTAATGAGCTTTGCTGGTGGTATATGATATTTATATCCGCCCGGATAGCGACCACCGTACACATGGTGTTAAAAAATGCCATAGTGACCCACACATCTTGTGTGGATCACGTTCCAGGATCAGCCAGTGTATATCCGGTTCTCCCGAGAGGCTTGCGACATGACTTGATGGTTGGCTGGGACGGGTATAGGGGTACATCCTTGTATCCCTGTACTTGCATCGGTCATCCGTCTGTCTTGTCGCAAGCCCCTCGATTTATACAGGCCGGCATGACTCAGGTGACCACCGATGAACTTATTGTTTGTCGGTGTTCGCTAGTTATTTTGACTGCACTACGATCAGGTGTAGTGCAGTCACTTTGCGCTGCTCGGATAAAAAAAAGTGTCATTTTTCATTCATACAAATTTGACCTTTCCGCTGGCGTTAACGCTAACAGAAAAGTGTCAAGTTTTGTATTGACTCCCAGTCAATTTTAGTTTAAGCGTAAGTGGACGAATGACATATACGGAAATCAACGCACAGTAAAGAAACCTTTGTGTGTTGTTCCTGAAAACAGGTATAAATATACGTTTAAACAAATAATCTGCATTAAGTGTTTATGGCGATAACATAAATGTTACATGCACTTAAATATCAAAGAAGGCCCTCTTAAGTTAAGCCTGTAAACAGACGAAAAGCTATATAAATTATTTATTAATGTTTCCGCTACGGCTGTTTTCACATTTCGCCGACCACAGCGGTTCTTCGCAACAAATAGGATTTTACTATGAGGCACAAATCTGGACGACCATCTGTGCCCGAATCTTTTAGGGTGACACACGGTTATGCCCATCGGGAAATATGAACAATTGAAATGTATTTATTTAGATATATGTATGACCAAAAATTAAGTATGAATGATGATGAATTATCAATGAGAGTCTATATGTATTACAAAGGGTACTCAAGAGCAAGCGAAGAAAGCCTATAAGAGATAAAAAACGCCAGGCAGAAAGAAAGAAAAAAACATAAGTTTAAATTGTTTTCGGTGATTGTCAAGTGTTTAAATAAGATTTGTATTTCATTGTTCAAAAAGTTACGGAGAACTGTTGATTGAGAAATTCTTTAAACTTTCAAAAGGCTCTAATAAAAGGGATAAGACACAACTCTTGTGTAATGTCAAAACCGAGCGTAGTGAGAAGATAATTACAATAACTCTCATACTATAGGTACTGACGATCCCTCTGGTGTTATAGATGTTCATGGACGGCGATGATCACTTACCATCAGGTGACTATCTTATTCGTTTGCTCCCTCTTCCATAAAAAGGTGATACAATACTTCCATTAGGTGGTATTACCAAAAGGTTTGTCCTTCCTTCCAGATTGTAACTTGTATGAACATAGTTGGCTACGCTAATAGCACATGTGTACCGCTATTATAGGTCGTTAAAATTCAATTGTTGCTAGCCTCCCCGCCGGGTCCATCTCGAGAGCCCCCTCTATTGATGTAATAAGTCTATTGAGACTGCATAATTGCAAATCATTTGTGGGTTATTTGTCGTTAGTGCTCTGTGTAGGGGCGACCACCCATTATAACGGTGAAACGCAAATTTGTTAATCGATATTTTATTATGTGGTTATTCACTGATGGATTATTTTGTAAATAATTAATTGTTACGAGCATTCGTTCTTCCCAAACTTATTGCTCAAAATCGACGTAGCGTCCTATGAAGTAGATATTGATTATTATTTATATTGATTGATATTAAATAGCTTATCGAATTCTACTTTAGTGGCAGATTTAGTTTCTTTCTCGTATAATTTACTAGTAGCTAGTTTCCTTAAACCCGGTACGATTATTTTCGTACTTATTCCCATATTTGCTTCAATTTATGCCGCTTCGTGGGGACCTAATAGGTTTGGTTGGTCACAGTAGCTTTAAAATACTTCACTGGAAATGTGTTTGTAGTAGCTGGTCTTAAACGGGCTCGTGTTTATATGGCTTTCTTTGCTGAAAGCTTCTCATGTTACTTTGAGATGCAACCCTTCATACATTTGCTCAGAAAGTATATTTTAAAATATGGCGAATACAATTTTCCATTTCGTTTGATCTAGAGGCAAGTTTTAGGTATGCGACTAAGGTTGAAGACCGACATGGCGACAGCGCCACGTTCGCTTTGTATGCAATTGTATAGGTACCTTTTGAGTTATGATGCCGAGACAGGAAATCGTGACGCGCGAACATCTTCACACAATTTCATACAAAGCGGACTAGTTGCTATCGCCTTACTCGATTGAGTACCTCAAAGACCTTCATAACTCAGTAGATAAGAAGTAGAACGCGTCATCGCGGTTTCGATTTTCATTTCGGTATCGAATAGTTAAGGATGTTTGTAGGTAAAATATGTTCACTAGTAGTATAGGTGCTTCACATGTAGGGATTGCAATGCGGCGTCATTTTCAATCCGGCCGGATCCGACCGGATCCGGCCGGATTGATCGTCAGGATGATTTTCGCTTTTCGGTTCAAAATGAACTGTTAAAGTTGTTGTTCAAGTGTTATTGTGCTTAATATAGGTAGTTTATAAAAAATAAAACATATAAAATCGACTTTGTGTCCAATCTAATGTTAAGATTAGACAACGAGCAAACAAATAAAATCTAGTAGTGTAGGTAACTAGTAAAATTTTAACGATGAAACAAGTAGCTCAGTCTTCATAGATTTCACTTTCACATATAGATCAATTATTTAAGTAAGTAAAATTATAAAATCTAATATAATTAACCTTACGTAATTTACTGAGATGAGATCACAATAATTAATAAAGTATTTGAGAATGCTAACTATTGCAACAAACAAGTCTTATATTTATGACAGACACCATAATGATTTTATGAATCTTTGTAATCAATGGCACAATTATAACAATAATGAGTTTGTCTTATAATTACAACTTTTTAGTTTAATCAACTTACGAAAAATAATTATTTTAAGTAATAATTGTCTTAGTATCATTATATACAGAAAATCAATTTTTATTTTGAAAAAAGGATCGTAGAACACAAAAAAAGTTAATTGCGTCATCTGCAAGTCGACTTTTAATAGAGCTGCAAATATAGCCTGCGGCCAAAAAGGCCCTTTCAGTTTCTACACTTGTCGGCTTTATTGTCAGCAAATAATCATAAATAGCAGACAAGTATTCTCTTCGAACTCCGTCAAAACTCGGTCCTTTAAAATGTAGTTATTTACTTTTTTAGTATTTTATGAAAATCTTTCTCTTTTTTAGTATGTAAGCTATAACACATGGTTTCTTGCTGGATTTGTAATTGTAATCCTTCCTATAATGTTAAATCTTTCTTTAGTGAGGGTGAATCTAAGTTCTCTTCTACTATTTCTTCCAATTTTCCTTTAGAGTTATCATCTTGAATAACTCTTTCCAAGATTTTTGTCAGTTCTGATCGTATGACTTTTTTCTTTGGCATAGTAAAGTACTTAATTATGCAATAGCTCTATTTAAATAGCTAAAAATTGTAACACCGGATCCGGTCGCCGGATCCGGTATATTAGTACCGGATCCGGTGGACGCAAAATGATGCCGTATCCGCCGGATTACCGGATCCGTTTTTCCGGATTGCAATCCCTATTCACATGCCAGAGGCCGTTTGGGTAGGTACCATCGCTTTAGTTTTGTCTGCTACTGCAACAGAGTTAAACCTCTATTGCTTTCCCGTTCTTAGGGCAGTGAAATGACTAGGCAATCTAATTCCCAATGTTTCGAGCGCAGTGTAGTGCTGTATATTAAGTAATGTGTGATTCAAGTTTCTGGTTGATATTGCTACTGTTAGTAGGCAGATGTGGCGCTTACCACAAGGCAAAGAATATTAAAGCGAAAAATTAAATGTGGTTTCTTTGTTTGAGATCTGTGTAATATTTGACTGTGTTTATTGTTCCGAATAAAAAGGTAAGTATTCCAAAACTTAGGAACGTTATGTCCATTGTTAATTAAGCTTAGGTGAGCAACAACTTTCACAGAATCCAGCACACACTGTGATGCGTAATCTTCCCTCATTTTCCTCCAGCCAGTGACTCATCTGTCCCCATCTCGGGTCAATGTCATACGACACTAAATAAGGCGAGACAAATAAATATTTTACTTCCGTTATATTTTACAACGTAACCTTAAATGCTCAGAAAATAGAACCCATTTTAGCGTGTATTCTAGAAATTGCCTGCAAACGTATGTTTGTGGAAACTGTAAGAATATCTAATGGGGTGGATCGGGAACTAATAGGGCCCGCTCGGAAGTGCGTGACGGTTCCTCGTATTACTTTATTATGTTGGAATTCGTTGAATATATTGTGAAAATAATATAGTCTGTAAGCATTAAAATAAAGTAAAAATCCCCAATACGTATATGCAGTATACCTTAAACAATTTGGACAAACTAACTTGGAGTACTAAGTACTCCGCATAATGTGTACATCTCTCTTCTAAATCACTGTTATTATAAAACTGGATTCAGTTGGCAGGTATACTTGGGTCCCAGTCACTAGGTGTACCAGGGTCTCCTTCTCAGGGCTATTTGAACCGGCATAAATAAAGCGTTACATACCTACATAGTTATATTTAAGTGTACATCAAATTAGCACAACAAGGGGTGTAAAAAGTATCGTAATTGGTGTAAAGCCACCCGTCAGGGGTGCCACAGCGCAATTAACTAGGGTTCCACTAATTCCACGCTCTTAACCTCGTTTGTCTGGCTTATTTAACTACTAGCTGTGTTACGAGAGATTAAGTTCATCTTACAAGTCTGAATTCGACAAGCTTAATTCAGTGTGAGAATGAGGTTTTGTTTTATTTCGATTTTTGTGTACGTATGGAGATTATGCAAAATATTTGTAATATGTGTGGATATTTGTGATAAAAAACAAGGGCGTCATACAAATACATTTTATGAAAGCTAATTAAACAAAAATTAAAAATCAACGTTAAAAATGACGCTGAAAAGTCAAAAGTCGGTGCCGCTGTCAGTCATCAGAAATTACACTGACTCAAAAGATACTTAATTTCTGAATTGGAATTTTAAACTTTTCATTGTTATTTTTGTAAAGGGGTTAAAAGTGTCCCAAATACACGTAAATCTCTCCACAATTCATTTATTATTTAAACAATATCGATTGTATTTCTGAAATTTTTAAAATTGATGCATTTTTTATTTTATGTTTACGTTATAAAGTTGTTTGATTAATAACCAAGCATTTGCAATAACAGCACGATTTCAATTGTACAAAATGTATGGGTGTGCATTTAATCACTATGGCGATAGTGGGCCAGACGGGCGCTATCTCGGCCACATCGCCGCCCAATTACTGCCCACCCCTCGGCAGACGGGGGATGAAGATAAACATCGCAGATAAAATTGGCGCCTGCGCTGTACCGGTGGACTATAGATACATGTCCGTGGAATTGGTATTTTTGCTTCAGTTCTGGGAATTTTAAAACATATTCTATTAAGGCATATCATTCATTAATTAGTGGACATTAATGTGGGTATAAGCGTTAATTATAATTATTAATTGTGTAACTGTTTTCTGTTTCTTATAAGTCTAAAAGAATATACTAAGTACTTTCTCAATTGCCCGTCTTTGCTAAAACAAAGGCAAACCATTATCACATCCGTAATATTATGGTAAAATAAAAAAAATCAAAAGGCAGCGGTAGCTCAGCGGGGAAGGGCACGGATAGGCGAGACGAAAGTCGCAGATTCGAAACCAATCCCAAGAGCCTGCCTCTCTGACTTTTCTAAGTAACGTGTGTATTAATTGTTAATTATCGCTTGTTATAACGGTAAAGGAAACATCAAGAGGAAACCTGCATACATGTGAACTTTGCCATAATAATTTCGAAGGTATGTAAAGTCTGCCAATCCGCATTAGGCCAGCGTGGTGAACTAAGCTCTAGCTTCTCTTGAAGCCGTGCCTAGCAATGTGTGATAATACATGGCTAGTATTATCTTATCTTATATCTTATATCTTTAAACGAGCAATTCTTGTATATATATAATTGGAATCTCGGAATCGGCTCCAACGATTTTCATGAAATTTAGTATATAGGGGGTTTCGGGGGCGATAAATCGATCTAGCTAGGAATCATTTTTAGAAAATGTCATTATATATTTTTTTTTAAGTGATAACTTCTTATGGGAGGGTGCACCGAAACGTTCCGTAATGCGAGCGGTCCATTGACCAGCCAGCGTTAGCCGATCTCCCTGGAACATTGGTAATTTCTAAGACACGACTTTGACACGACTTCGGCACGACTTCGACACGACTTCGACACGACTTCGACACGACTTCGACACGACTTTGACACGACTTTGACACGACTTTGTCACGACTTTGACCGGATTTTGACCGGACTTTGACACGACTTCGGCACGACTTTGACACGACTTCGGCACGACTTTGACACGACTTTGACGCGACTTTGACACGACTTTGACACGACTTCGGCACAACTTTGACACGACTTTGACGTGACTTTGACACGACTGTTACACGACTTTGACACGACGTTGACACGACTTTGTCTTAACATTGACCGGACTTCGACCGGGCTTCGACCGGACTTCGACCGGACGACTTCGGCACGACTTCGACACGACTTCGACACGACTTCGACACGACTTCGACACGACTTTGACACGACTTTGACAGGACTTCGGCACGACTTTGACACGACTTTGACACGACTTTGTCGCGACTTTGACACGACTTTGACACGACTTCGACACGAGTTCGACACGACTTTGACACAACTTTGACACGACTTTGTCACGTCTTTGACCGGACTTTGACGCGACTTTGACACGACTTCGACACGACTTTGACACGACTTTGACACGACTTCGACACGACTTTGACACGACGTCGGCACGACTTCAACACGACTTCGACACGACTTCGACACGACTTCGACACGACTTCAACACGACTTCGACACGACTTCGACACGACTTTGACACGACGTCGGCACGACTTTGACACGACTTTGACACGACTTCGACACGACTTTGACACGACTTTGACACGACTTTGTCACGACTTTGTCACGACTTTGACCGGACTTTGACCGGACTTTGACACGACTTTGACGCGACTTTGACACGACTTTGACACGACTTTGACACGACTTCGGCACGACTTTGACACGACTTTGACACGACTTCGACCGGACGACTTTGACACGACTTTGACACGCCTTGACACGACTTTGACACGACTTAGACACGACTTTGACATGACTTTGACACGACTTTGTCACGTCTTTGACCGGACTTTGACACGACTTTGACACGACTTTGACACGACTTTGACACGACTTAGACACGACTTTGACATGACTTTGACACGACTTTGACCGGACTTCGTAACGTAACGCGTTAAGGGGCCACTCTGTCTGGCTTCCCTTTCTCTCACGCATATGGTAGCAGTAGGCAGGCTCCTTCCGCTCTCACTTTAACCCACATTAGTTTAAGTTATCACTTCTGTCGAGCGTCCCGAACGCACACTTTTTTTTTTCACCCGAGCAAAGCTCGGTCGCCCAGGTACTTATATCTTTAAATGAGCAATTCTTGTATATATATTTATATATAATTGGAATCTCGGAATCGGCTCCAACGATTTTCATGAAATTTTGTATTCAGGGGGTTTCGGGGGCGATAAATCCATCTAGCTAGGATTTAGGAATCATTTTTAGAAAATGTTATTTTATTTGTGTTTTATCAACTTAAAGTAGTCCCAATTTAAACTGAAAAATATGACTCTATATCTATATAAAAATGAATCGCTGTGCGTGTCTCTCGTCAAAACTCGAGACTGGCTGTACCGATTTGGCTAATTCTGATCTTGAAATATTTGTGGAAGTTCAGGGAAGGCTTACCCGGTGAGAAAAAATGAGTAACATAAATAATAAGTAAAGAAAAACACTAAAAACGACAACTTAATTTTCCAATACAAACTGTTCCTGGGTATGAAACACTTATGTCTTTTTGATGTGAAACATCTATAAGCGCAGGTATAAACCGGATTGTTGGCGTTGCAAAGCTTGCCGTGACCGTGCCGTGAGGGACAGGGACAGGGACAGGGACAGGGACAGGGACAGGGACAGGGACAGGGACAGGGACAGGGACAGGGACAGGGACAGGGACAGGGACAGGGACAGGGACAGGGACAGGGACAGGGACAGGGACAGGGACAGGGACAGGGACAGGGACAGGGACAGGGACAGGGACAGGGACAGGGACAGGGACAGGGACAGGGACAGGGACAGGGACAGGGACAGGGACAGGGACAGGGACAGGGACAGGGACAGGGACAGGGACAGGGACAGGGACAGGGACAGGGACAGGGACAGGGACAGGGACAGGGACAGGGACAGGGACAGGGACAGGGACAGGGACAGGGACAGGGACAGGGACAGGGACAGGGACAGGGACAGGGACAGGGACAGGGACAGGGACAGGGACAGGGACAGGGACAGGGACAGGGACAGGGACAGGGACAGGGACAGGGACAGGGACAGGGACAGGGACAGGGACAGGGACAGGGACAGGGACAGGGACAGGGACAGGGACAGGGACAGGGACAGGGACAGGGACAGGGACAGGGACAGGGACAGGGACAGGGACAGGGACAGGGACAGGGACAGGGACAGGGACAGGGACAGGGACAGGGACAGGGACAGGGACAGGGACAGGGACAGGGACAGGGACAGGGACAGGGACAGGGACAGGGACAGGGACAGGGACAGGGACAGGGACAGGGACAGGGACAGGGACAGGGACAGGGACAGGGACAGGGACAGGGACAGGGACAGGGACAGGGACAGGGACAGGGACAGGGACAGGGACAGGGACAGGGACAGGGACAGGGACAGGGACAGGGACAGGGACAGGGACAGGGACAGGGACAGGGACAGGGACAGGGACAGGGACAGGGACAGGGACAGGGACAGGGACAGGGACAGGGACAGGGACAGGGACAGGGACAGGGACAGGGACAGGGACAGGGACAGGGACAGGGACAGGGACAGGGACAGGGACAGGGACAGGGACAGGGACAGGGACAGGGACAGGGACAGGGACAGGGACAGGGACAGGGACAGGGACAGGGACAGGGACAGGGACAGGGACAGGGACAGGGACAGGGACAGGGACAGGGACAGGGACAGGGACAGGGACAGGGACAGGGACAGGGACAGGGACAGGGACAGGGACAGGGACAGGGACAGGGACAGGGACAGGGACAGGGACAGGGACAGGGACAGGGACAGGGACAGGGACAGGGACAGGGACAGGGACAGGGACAGGGACAGGGACAGGGACAGGGACAGGGACAGGGACAGGGACAGGGACAGGGACAGGGACAGGGACAGGGACAGGGACAGGGACAGGGACAGGGACAGGGACAGGGACAGGGACAGGGACAGGGACAGGGACAGGGACAGGGACAGGGACAGGGACAGGGACAGGGACAGGGACAGGGACAGGGACAGGGACAGGGACAGGGACAGGGACAGGGACAGGGACAGGGACAGGGACAGGGACAGGGACAGGGACAGGGACAGGGACAGGGACAGGGACAGGGACAGGGACAGGGACAGGGACAGGGACAGGGACAGGGACAGGGACAGGGACAGGGACAGGGACAGGGACAGGGACAGGGACAGGGACAGGGACAGGGACAGGGACAGGGACAGGGACAGGGACAGGGACAGGGACAGGGACAGGGACAGGGACAGGGACAGGGACAGGGACAGGGACAGGGACAGGGACAGGGACAGGGACAGGGACAGGGACAGGGACAGGGACAGGGACAGGGACAGGGACAGGGACAGGGACAGGGACAGGGACAGGGACAGGGACAGGGACAGGGACAGGGACAGGGACAGGGACAGGGACAGGGACAGGGACAGGGACAGGGACAGGGACAGGGACAGGGACAGGGACAGGGACAGGGACAGGGACAGGGACAGGGACAGGGACAGGGACAGGGACAGGGACAGGGACAGGGACAGGGACAGGGACAGGGACAGAACAGGGACAGGGACAGGACTGTCCCACCGGGGGGAGGTGGAAGACGACCTGACTTAGGTCGAGGAAGTCAATTAAATGTGCGACGGGCTACCTCACGTGCAATGGTGCAGTACCTCACTTAATTGCATTTAATGTAAAAGAAACATTTGTATTAAGTTTTGACCACATTTTACACAAATATATGTACATAGGTGATACAAACTTCACCGGGTCATCTAGATTAATATTAGTAATTAATTAATTAAGTCAATGAGTGTTTGCTTTGAGGTTAGACTTAATTCCTGACATCTATTGGCGAATAATAATACTACTTTTTTTTTGTTTCACCCGAGCAAAGCTCGGTCGCCCAGGTACTTATTATTATATAAAAGACATACCCAAATGTTTATTTTGCAAGTAGCCTACGAAAGGCTCTTTTAGAGGTCATTATTAAAATTACATTTTATATATAATACAAAATACCCACTGGTCTGAGAAGCATAATAAAAAATACAACAGACACAGTCATTATACTTATACAAACGCACAGGCACACATAGAATCGTGAAATATTGAGTTGAATTATCTATAAGTACTCTATTTCAGTGTTACTTCCCCGATAGATGCTGTGGCCACAGTTCGACTTAACGTAACAACTTTAAATACACGATTATATTTTTATTGTTGTTTAACTGACGTTCGAATACATGTTCTCAACATTTCATAAACTGTTCTTGATTGTACGACTCCCGCTCTACGATCCCAACAAACTACAATAAAACTCACTTAAACTTGCCTCTTTGCTGCCATCTGTCGCGCAACGTGCTCCTGGTAAATATGAATTGAACTTGCAGCAACAAAGTTATTTTACTTTTATAATTAAGGCATAGTAGCACAGATAATGGCTGATTCAACCTTAGCTGGCAACCTTTCAATCAGCGCCCTTTGAAGAACAAACAATTTTGCTTACCACTAATGACGTCACGATGACATAGTGCTCGGGATAGGGTTGCCACTTTGTAATTACCAGAAATAAGGGTAATTCGGGCAGCTGAGTACGCGGACGTTTTTGCTCGTTAGCTGCGTTTGGTGTTAATGTTAGCGATGAGCGTAGCTTACGAAGTATTGCTATATTTTTAAATTTATTTTAGTACGTTAAAATTGCTGCTAAGTCCTCTGCCGTAAATGTCTTGGCTATTTCAAATACTTTATTTACAGAGAAAATATATTGCTTTAATTATTTTAATTACTAATTAAATTGTTTTTTAATAATAAATATATTTTTCAAGTATAAATGTGATTTTATAATTTATACAATATCGTAAAACTACCGACTGATTTCAATACACACAACCAATTAATTATTTTAAGCTGCATTTACGGCTTATGCATAATTGCAAAATAAATAATTGTCATTGTTTTATTTATATTTTTAGAAACAGCTAACATAAGAAGTGCGCTAACTAATTTCTTATCCAACTAACCTTCCAGCAACCATAAATATACTCCTTCTTCAAAAATATATCTCATTTTTAGCTGCTTCAGCTTGCAGTGGGCCCACACGCACATGCTCCATTGAGCGTGAAAACGCCGAGTCATCGCCGCTCAGATTGCCGGTGAAACGACCGTCCTGTGTGAAAGGGATTTATACGTCTTATCAACGAAGTCGATACACTTCACAATAATATAGATTGAAGCAATATTTAAGGAAAAAAGTAGTAGAGCCGCGCTGTAGATAATTTTATTTTCAGCTTGAATGGACTGACTCGACTGGCTTGTTACCATTGTCTCACAGAAAACCGTAGCTGCGTTTCGTACAGTTTGTTAGTTATCCAAAAGCCCAAATACCCCTTAACTACCCACTTGTCTTAAGGTCGGCAACGCGCCCATAATTCTTCTGGTATTATGAGCGTACATCGGCGGTGGAAATCACTTACCATCAGGTGACACACTAGCTCGTTTAGCGTTAGTGTTGTTAGTCTCATGGATCTACTAGTATTTATAGCAATAAAGTACTATTATTTTAAAAACAAAATGCTACAATATAAGAATACATAAAGTTGATCGAAAAAAGTATTTATTATCTTGAGTTTTTCCATATTGCAAAGATACACACTGACTTGTCCACTTCTGACCCCGGTATAATCATATTCTCAGTTAGGTATCTCTCTTAATTTAAAATATAATTCAAACTCCGCGATTCACTTTAAATGCGGGTCGTTAAAACAAAAGACAAACAAAGTAATTCTTTCAACTCAAAGATTTAACGGAATTAACTGAGTGCTTAGCCCGTTTGTGAATTGAATTAAGAGTGAAATGTCTGGAGCGGCGATAAGGCCCGGCCCACCGGCTAGAGGTTTCTGAACAATAAGCCAATTAGACAATAACATCACGACATGAATACCTTCATCTAGGAGTAAGCGTTGTTAGCGTTTTCTGTCCTTTGTTGCTAAGTTTGCAGACGAGCGTTCTATATACGGCTGTACGGTATAGAGTACTAATCTATGTTGATTACTCATTCAATTGTGTATTTTTATTAATAGTCTGAGAATTTCAACGCCTTTTTATTTACTCTTTCACATAATACCAAAATTAGGTAGTAGATCCCGCGTATGCGAGAGGCTGTCTGGGTTGGTACCACCACTTTGTCTGTTTCTGCCGCTAAGCAGTGAGTAAAGGACATTGAAGCCAGTAAAATTACTGGGCATCGTGACACTTAACATTATGTCTCAGGCTGACGAGCGCGTCTGCCAGACCAGTACCATGCAAAGCTTTGTAAATCAAATTTTGTGGTATTGCTCCTGTTTATTGACAGCCGTGATGCTTACTTTAAGGTGAGCGAGCTCCTCGTCTCATTATTCAAACCAATAAAATATCATACGTTTGTAAAGTTCCACAAAAATATGATTAAAAATCTTTACAAAACTGCCCGTCTACAACAACCCCTGCCATTGTCACCGTCTTCGCCTCCATCCGCGACCTGTTTTCTGACAAATCTCTGTAAGCGTCATTTGCACTTTTCTTGCGGCAGAAAACATAGCAGCGAGATGAAAAATTAAATTTCACCCGCAGCCGTCGCAACAATGGTTGGTTAACCTCCTTGGATAATATTTGTTTTAAAACGATTTTCTTAGAAGGCCATGAATATGAAATCAGTTGGAAGGTTGGCTGGTTAAGCCGGGATTATTTAGGTCAGATTCTTAAAGGGAAACGATTAGTGATGTTTGTGGAATTCTGTTTAATCTTGATATAAGTATGTTCAATATTTTTGAACAATAATTTTTTATTTTTTTGAGATATAACAAATTAAAGTCAAAGTAAAGATGAAGGATTATTATATAAATTAGCTCGATTACTATATATGTCATAATGTAGTAATCGAGCTAATTTGATAACCAAATAGAGGACTTGATTGTTCTAACAATATTATTGAACGAACTAGAAAATATTTTGCTGTTTATAATATACTAGCTGTACCACACGGTTTGCATGCTGCTACTCCGTTCCCGTGGATCATAAATAAATTAAGTAATAAATTCACCATGAACTAACGTCTCGATAAAACAAATGTGAGGTGTGAATATGAGCTTACTCATTCTAGGCGTTTAAACGTTCTCATTTGGTTGCATCAAGAATGTATTGTGATTTTCCTAAATTTATTTTACCTCAAACCTTTTCCAGGGCCATAACAAATAAAATACAAAAGGGAATTACACATATACATTCTTCGAATCGTGAGATGTTATGGTCACACAAAAATCCCATAGAAAAAGCAAGTCAACTTTTCCAATTATTCTTTCCATAGACAAATGATTCCGATTATTATGAACAATAAAAGAATGATATCGGTCTAGCCGTTCTCAAGTGATGCCGTTAACAACGAACGGTATTTCGTTTTTATGTATTTATATTATCTGCTAAATACACGGTTTCGCTTTTGTCATAAGTGCCTTTTATTTGCGTGTATGTACGTACGTACGAGGTATATTTATAATATAATCCCACAGATATTTTAGTATTTTGTTCAACCACATTTCCGTGAAGCGACAGGCTTTTAGCGTTTAGTCGATCGTTCCTGTCGCTTTATTTGAACACATTTATTTGACAGGCGATTTGCATTTGATTTCCTTTGAGTTATAGATACATTTTTGGTATAATTATAGTGATTCGAGAGTTTCGTACATTCTGATATGTATTTTATTGGAGGTTAATGAAAAAAATATCAAACGATGTTTTAGGTTACGAAAACTTATATAAGAAAGAAGAAACTCAATTTATAATTTACATAACAATTATAAAATGTTTCAATTTAAAAGGTACGGTATTACCAAAATAAGGATCGATTTAACAACCCAATAAGTAAAAAAGAAGCCAAGGTTTCTTAACTTAGTTTTATTTTTGTTAAAAAGTTTTTATTTTACACATATAAAAAAGAAAGAAAGTAACATACATTCATTTTTTGTGAACAAATGATTAATTTTTCTGCACAAATGCCGAAATGTTAGTTTTTCATCAACGATTTACGGAAATTTCACCTTAAAATTTTAATGATAATAATCGAATATTAAAAGTATTATCATAATCTGCTGCGAAATGGCGGAGATATAAATTAAAATGTACAACATTTTTATTACATTGGTAAACATTTATGCATAAAGCTCAATGCGAATGATAACCTAATGTATTATATACTAAAACCTTAGAGTAAGTATATAAATTATGTAAATTTTCATTTGTTTAGATTATAATTTATTCCGGAAGGTTTATATGTATCTGATCCGTAGGAGCAGGCCAGAACATGCCTGAAGTGATACAGCGAGGGATAACTAGTGAAATATAAAATAACAAAATAAAAATACTCGTATGGTACACATATACGATTCTTCGTGAAATAAATTATTGCTAAGGAAGCCGTTATTCAGTCCAATTTATTGCCATGTTTATTCCTCTCGAAGTAGCGGGTAACTTACAAAAGATTTCAAATATTTCGCAACTCTTAATGCAAGTATTTCTAAAGTTTTCTAATATATCAGCATTTATTTATTAATATTTAAATATGTCATACTAGCCCTGTTTTTTATATGTCCCACTGCTGGGCATGGGCTTCCTCTACCGAACAAGAGGGGTTAGGCTTAGTCCCCTGCGCTGGCCAAACGTGGATTTGCAGACTTCACATAACGTCGATATTCTTTTAGAGAACTTCTCAGGTATGCTGTATAATATATTTGCATTTTATAACAGCGTCCACAATACAATTTCGATTGTTTACAAAACTCTCTCGATCAGACTAAGAATTCTTGTGGGGCCTAACTTTAACTCACGTTCTAGCTTAATGGATGTGTATCCTAGATTTATTTGAAACTTTCCTTTTCTGAAAGAAATAATCTTTGTAATAAGATAATGCTTTATGTAAATGATAAGTCGATAGCCATGTATTGTTTTCTCCTACGACAACATAGTAGGAAAGAGAGATGTTTCATTTTGTTCTGCCAGACTCTCAGTGTTCTGTCAAACTGCAAACTAAACTAGCTACGTAACAAGCCAATAGACACTATAGAAAACGAAGGTATTCAACCATTATCAGACAGTAAGATGGAGGAGAATGGAAAAGCGGAGTCATGTCCGATGTCTAAGTCGTCCGCGCTTCCCCTCCGCCTGAATGAGCTCAATGGCGAAGTTTCCCTCAACTTATGTATTTACTTTTATCTGTTAATGGTCCCCATCAGTCACAAACTCAATTTGTTTTTATGTACGTATTAATATTTCTGATGGATACAATTTTTCTTATTTATTGTTAGTGTTGAATGATCAATTTTACGAGTTTCATTAGTTTTTTTTAGATGGTTATGGCTTTTCTTTCGTTCAAAAGAAAAATGGTTATAATAGCTAGAAATTACTAAAAATATTTGGTTCACGTTAATTCTATTGCTTTTCGAGTGGTAGAGCCACGCTGTAGACAATTTTGTGATGGGCCGGCTCGACCGGGTCGTTATCACTGTCTCAAAGAAAACCGACGTAAAGTAGCGGCTTGTTGCTGCGTTTTGTATGGTGAGTAAGTTATCCGGAGGCCCAAATCCCCTCCCTTTCTCAATCCCTTAATTATCCGTTCCTTTACATCGGCAACGGGATTCTTCTAGTATTGTGGTCGTACATTGGCGGTTTAGATCATAAACCATCAGATCACACTCACTCGTTTACCGTATGCTATTTATTTTCTATTTTATACAATTTAGTACTGGCTGTCCAATACGTACGAGCATGAATAGCGTTTCGATACATACTGTGCATCGTACACGAACTTGCATAAATTATTGTTTCATGCCATTGCCTGTTATTTATGCGGAACACTACGATGCGATCCTCAGACGCATAAATACGATTCCTAGCCTTAGCGTATACCGTACCACTGGTTTGCGATCATGTTTTGGTCTAGACTACTGTGTTGAGAGAATTTTATTTCAGAGCGAAAATCGTGAAAGAAAAAGCCGTTAAAAAGTTCGTTAGGCAGTTTTAAAAATTGTACTTCAGACATAAACAATCTGCTATAATAATTCAAGTTGATACGATTATACGTGTTTTATTACGTAATTAAACAAGCCTAATAATATAAACAGAATTAACATTGAAATAATGTCTGAAACTATAAATCCAATGCCTCTGCCTGCTGCTGCTGACTGTCTCGATGGTGCAGTTGTATTGCGCATACGGTACGACTGCTATGCCGAGGTCTCGGGTTTGATACCAGAATCGGGTAAAAGTGATATTGGCTTTTTCTATCACAAAATGCTCAGTATCAGCCCGGAGTCTGGAAATGTGCCCGGTATGGCAATAGGTTGGCCCTCTATCACATCATGGGACGGAGATACGGGGAAATGTGTACCGATTACACCGCTGCCTACCCCTTCGCGGATTACAGGCGTGAGTGCGTCTGTATAAATCCAATGGGAACCAACAGTAGGAACCTGTTCACGATCCGATGCCCGCCTGAATTATAAGATGGCACTAAATTTTCCTATTCAATTTATGAGTTGGCGTAAAATTTGACGAGTTTCGCAAGCGTCTAAAATTAATTACATCGTAATTATTGTTTCATTGTTGGTATCGACTTGTTCACTTCGAAACGTGGCGATGGATTAATGACTGAGTAATATATTCAATAATAACACAATTGAAACATGCTGGATAGCAGTTCTCGTTTGTTGCTTTAATAATTATAATCCAAGTTACCAATATAAATAATTTCAATATTTTAATTACATTTACAAATTTTTTATTATTTATTTGAAGCACGTCGTTAATGCCTGATGTTAAGCACTACGCCTGCCAATAAATAGAAGCAACACTGCATTCGTCATCCCGAGATACGAGTTGTTAAGTCTCATAATGTCAAGTAATTTCATTGGCTTCTATTCTTGAAACCGAAACATAACAGTACTACCTACAGGCTAGGCGGTGTCTACACCGCTGTTTGCTGGCAGAAATACACAAAGCGGTCGTACCAATCCAGAGGACCTCTCGCATACGAGGCACCTACCATCTAGTTTGCGTACTAAAGATAACATTCAGGAACCCCACGTGTTAAGCATAAACTTATAAATTATCATATTTTGTATCGTATGTAAATAACGAAAAGAATGAGAATGGAGTTTTGGGCGAGAATTCTGACAGTGCGTTTCATCGCTTATGTTAATTTATTTCAAAAACTAATTTTAAGTTGTGTTTGTTGTACAAAAGTGATTTGGATTTGTGCAATAAACATGGACGGTGATGAACAGTGTATGGAAACATTGAAATAAGTAAATTAAACATCGTAATGCAAGGAATTTACATCAAAACTCCAACAAGACCTTGAAGACGTCCACACCGATGTTTCATCGTTCTTCTGAAGACTTGAGAATAAATGATACTTTTCATTGGCAAAATGCATAATAATGCGAAGCCACAAATTAAAAAGAAAGAAGAGAATAATTTTAATAGGTATTTAAGGAACATAATATGCTTGATAACATTATTAGGTACTGCCGTAACTTCCGCCTATACTGACTACAAAATCTATCACACCATATTCCGCAAACTGATATATAGCTTTTTTTGTTAAACTCGGGTCGATTCCTCGGTCGGGATCCTTATCATTCGTATAGACAGTAGTGACACATCACAGTGATTAATACAAATGGCCGTTTGCTAACCAGCTTTATTTCTTGCGTAGCTTAGTAAAACGCAGTTCCGAGAATTATATTTTATATTGCTTTCATTTATTTAGAAATTATTTCTCTGTTACCAACGTTCTAATCTACTATATAAAAATAAGTCGGGTTTTCCTTCCTGACGATATAACTCCAGAACGCACGAACCGATTTCCACGGTTTTGCATTCGTTGGAAAGGTCTCGGGCTCCGTGAGGTTTATAGCAACGAAAATCTAGGAAAAATTTCAATAGAAAAGCGGGAAAATAGGGAAAATCATTTTTTAAATACAGCGCCATCTCTGATACATAGCATGTACTACAAACCAATATTTTAAGTAGATGGCGTCGGTGCGTGACACATTGCTGACAGATGGCGCCACTGTTAGGCTACTTTTATCCCGGAAAATACAGATCACGCGGGCGGAGCCGCGCGGGACAGCTAGTTAAAAATAAATATTTTGCAATCTACGTAAACGTAATTTTTTCGAGATCCTGCCGTTCTTTAGCCAAAACAGTTATTAAAAGGCAAGTCAAAATATAAATAAATCAATAGATTTTACACAGATCCGCTAAATTTATCCAACTAGGTCGAAAATGAAAATAGTTTCAAAGTAAAGAGAGCGGGATCAAAGAGCCAACTCAAGGAGGACTTAAAACTTGTTAACTATTACAGCATTTAGTGCATAGAGCCGTGTTTCCTACGTTGCTAATTGGGTAACTGTGTTTATTTTTTAATTTTACCTCTAAAGGAAAGTTAGGAAAGATCTAAGAGATATGAAAGAGGTAATTGTAGCATACCTAGATGGCACTCGTGGTGAAGTGGATTCGGGTCCTGTATGGGGAGCAACCGTTTTGTATCGTGTTTTGCGCACTGAAAAATGGTGATTACATATTGCCACTAGATATTCTTTTTTACTCATATAAAAAATGCTAAAGCACTACTTATTATTAGCAATGACTTATTTAAATAGTCTTTTTACATAAACATATAGATGTCAAATGAATTTCATAATATAAACCATATAACAAGCGGATGCCGCATTCTATATCTTTGTCACGAATTTATTTATAATTAGTTGAGTAGTAGAGCCAAGTTGTAGACAGTTTTGTCTACAGCCTGAATGGGCTGGTTCGACCGGGTCGTTACCACTATCTCACAGAAAACCGACGTAAAGTAGCGGTTTGCTGCTACATTACGTACGGTAAATGAGATATCCGGTGGCCCAAATATCCAATCCTTTCATTTAATATCGGCAGCATGCTTATGACTTTTTTGATATTGTGGGCATACATGGGCGACGGAGATCACTTACCATCAGGTGACACAATAGCTAGTTTGCCGGCCAATAGAATGTTATAAAAAAAATAATGAAGGCTATGTAAGGTTAAGTCAACGAAATGTAAATACGGAACAATCAGCGCGTCCATCTACTATATTTATATATTTAGAGTAATCGTTGGAAGCTTTTCTTCTAATATGTTAGGCGATGCAGCGCGGAGGCGTTTCCGATACGTAACTATAAATTATACGGTACGTCGGTACAACCGCAAGGAAACGGATGGTTTCAGCCCAACTCCCAACGTTTTGATGCTATACACGACTCGGAATGGGACATGGTGGATTGTAACTTTATTATATGTCAGTTCCAAAAATGCAATGATGAGAAGTAGTGATAGGTGTAGTTGCAACACTAAAGTTTTTATGTAAGATCTGAGGTAAAACAAAGAAAAAAACATTTTCAATAAAACATTTTTCCCTTATTTAGTATGTCCATCTACAATTAGTACGATCGCTTCTTACATTGGGCATTACAAATAGGTTAGTATTTAAAGTCGCTGTATAAATCTAACTTTAATAATCTTCTTCCACCTGTCCTTGCGACGCAAGATGGTTATAATCGTCAAAGCTAGCGATAATTCACTAGTCCATTGAAATGTTACATTTTTTAGGCCTCACCTTGCGTTTCTTAGAGGACGCAATTTTATTTTTTTGATGTGTAGGGGGGGTAAGTGTAAAGCTAAAATCAAGTTTGTGGGGTCGCCACCCTTGTCCCACGGCCGCCATCTTGAAAATAGGGGTTGAAACGGTTTTTACGATATATCTTTTAAACTATTTATCTGACAAAAAAAAATTGTTAACGTTTTTTGTTGCTAATTAAATTCTCTATAACTTTGGTTCAGTAACTTTTTGTCGTAAAACTATAAATAAAAAAGTTATAAGTGAAAATGTTATAAAGAAAAAAATAAAGATGATAATTCTCTTGACAGCCTAAGATACAAACAATTCGCCAAGGCAGTGACAAAAAGTACATTTAATTTATCTTCACTTCCTCCAACACAAGACACAGCTCGCTTTCATACTTTCCGAGTCTACCATCAGGTCCAGTCGTGGCTTGGTAATAATAATGATCCTGAAGACTGGGGCTGGAAAAAATGTGGAAAATTATTGATGCCAGTGCAGAGCTCTAAACCTCCAGCACCCCCTGAGCTTCTTAAATTGATCTTTTGTAAATGCAAAGGAAACTGTGGAGCGATGTGTGGATGTCGAAAAGCAGGGCTAAAATGTTCCGCAGTGTGCTTCCATTGTTCTGGAGAGACTTGCAGTAACGTAATGGAACTCTCAGAATTAACAAATGAAAATGACTTCGATGATGAACCGCCGACATTGACACCCCTTCCTTCTCCAGTTCTCCCACTGATATTTGATTCAGAAAACCGATCAGATGCTGAGCTGCAGCCTGGTCCATCGAAAAGACCGAGGACGGAGTAGTTCAAATTTATAAAATCACCGTGGATTAGGCCTATTGGGGATACCACGTAAAAAAAAAACGCGCCTCCAGACTCTACCTCGTGGGTGGTGAGGAAAAGAGTCAATAACACAGGTCTGCGAAAAAAAATTTTTTTAAAGTTTTTTTGTTGAATGGTTAATATTTGTTTAAATTAGCTTAAAAGTAATAGAAAACGGTATTCATATGATATATACCACGTCACATTTATTAGATTTAGATGATATAGTATTTGAATACGAAAAAGAACAAAACAAAAATGTAATAATATGAATGAGGATCATTTGAGATTATTTTGTAAAGTTTTATTGAGTTTATAGATACTAAAGTACAACATTAAGGTATACATAAAGAAAACAATTAATAATAACGTTTTCTTTTTGATAAAAGCTGCGTTTTGTTAGTTTTCATTTATGATTTTTTATTTCAACTCTGTGTCTCATCCAGCAACAGTCCGCCATCATATTAACGTCCCAACAGCCTTTATATCTGTCCATCTCTTTTATGTCCTGATACAACCGTTCACCTTGTTATTCACGGTAGTCGCCTAGATTTTTTGGGAAACAATCAATGTGAGACTTCATAAAATTAATTTTCAGACTCATATTACAGCCCAAATTTTTATAGGCGTTTAACATTTCCTGGACAATATTTTTATACTCAGGATCTTTTGTGTTGCCTAGAAACTTAGATACGACATTTTTAAAGCCATGTCAGGCATTTCGTTCCAAGGTTGTCATCACTTTTTCAAATTCTGTATCCCTAATCAGTTTCCTGATGTCAGGTCCCTATTTCAACTTCACATCAGATAAGCTAGGGAAACATGAACAAATATACTTGAAATTATTTCCATCTTGCGGTAATGCCTTTTGGAACTGTTGAAAGACAGCCTTTAAGCATCTTTTTGGAGAATCTCTAAAGAGTGGCCATTCTTGTGTATTGCATTCGATATTGATTTTTTGTATTAAACCGCCAATATCACAGCCAAAATACTAAATTATCCTCTTTCTTAAAATACTCCACAAATTCTTGTTTTCTGCTTCGATACCAGTAAAATGTAATTGCAGCATCTAATAAATTGTATACTTTTAGTCGAGAACCGAGAAGTTCTGCAGCGTCCTTAGGTAATCGAAGATCCCATACCAAATCATTGAGTCCTTACTGTTTTAAAGGCCGAGGGTCATTTATACGATGAAAAATATCATCACTGCTTTACAGATGATCACTGTGTTTTGAATTTTTTGATAAAGGCGTTACGAAGCTGTTAGTGTTAGTAGGAACTGGTATAGGTAATTTGGGCCCATGTGGAATTGGCTTTGTTACAGACGAAACATCAGGATACACAATTTTAGCGCGGTTTTTAGAATTATATTATATTACATTGGTAAAAAAAAATAATGTGACGTGATACGTTAAAACAAAGTTTATGTTTGCTATATATAGACCAACATCTACATGTTGGTGATGAATTTATTTAAAAAACTTTTTCATCGCAGACCTGTGTAATTAATTATTAATAACATTGCAAAATTACTAATTAAAAGAATTATAATAACAAAATAAAAAAAATAAATAAATAACTGATGACACATTATTAGTACCCATGTATAAAATATGTATAGTTAAGAGTACTGAAAAATAGTACTCACTTCGGAGCGCTGTAAAACCTTAGCTATTGACTTAATGAAAAAATGTTGCTTATAAAAGTTGTTCCTTAAAAAACGATCTACAAAAATGGTCTGATATTGTTTTTTCGTAAAATGATAAAAAAAAAGTTATATCGAAAAATATAATTTTTTTTCTTGAATTTCTGAACATTTTCACTTATAACTTTTTTATTTATAGTTTTACGACAAAAAGTTACTGAACCAAAGTTATAGAGAATTTAATTAGCAACAAAAAACGTTAACAATTTTTTTTTATCAGATAAATAGTTTAAGAGATATATCGTAAAAACCGTTTCAACCCCTATTTTCAAGATGGCGGCCGTGGGACAAGGGTGGCGACCCCACAAACTTGATTTTAGCTTTACACTTACCCCCCCTACACATCAAAAAAATAAAATTGCGTCCTCTAAGAAACGCAACCCCAAATGTAACTTTTCAATGGACTACACTGTCAATTTGAATTCAATGTCACATTTGTTGGCCCTGTGGTTGGTTTCGAACCGCTACTTCCATCTAGACAGTCTATACCGCTCTCCGCTTGGCCGTCGTCGCTTTTTAACTTTTAATAACTTTAATGTTCATATGAAAATATAATACAGAAACTTAAATAAAAATACATTACTATCGAAAGGATTACCAGCTTTGACTTATTTTATATTTCCAATGCTCTATTTGCTTCCAACTCGGAGTTTTCCTTGCCATTGCATCCATAAAAGTGTGTAGAACTATCTAGAATTTGCAATATCCATGCGATTTTCGCAAAGACGCCAGGCGACGACTCGGCGCCACAGTTTCTTTGACCCTCTTCCACCTATTCACGCTGCAGCCATGTAATTCCAGTTGTAAGTACCACAAATCTTGTTAAACAAAGAATTAATGGGAGTGCGATACAAAGTAGTCGCTTTATTGAAACCGCTAGTTTGGATTTCTTGTGAATGTAGTGCATTTTTGTACGGTTCTTTCATAGATATTTTTCTTTTATTTTGGAAGTACCTTTATGTGATGGGATGCAGTTCTCTTTTATTCACGATTCCTCCGTGTTAAAGCATAAAACTCTCGCACTATGAGGGGCTACATGAATTTACCGCTCGATATCATAATAAGCATATTTGTGCTGCTAATTTAAAATAACTCTGAATTATTCGAGATTTGAAAAATCTATAACGAAAAAATAATATGATTAATGGATTGAAACATTCAAAGAAAACAAAAGCCATGGGCAGAGTTCCAATGTTCGCGTCTCGGGCGTAAGTATCGCCGCGTCCTTACTACTTACTATACACTGTGTAGACCTATGGGAGACCGAGCGACATCAGTTTTAGAGTCACTAATACTATTTTGTTATTGACGTCAGCGTCTCTTCACCTAACCATTGGAAGTCAGCCTTTACGTTAAAACTGTTAACTATTTAAATAAAATCTCCAATCGTTAAATACTGCAAAACTGGATAAGGGACCCATCGATTCGCTGACGGGTGTCGTTAACTTTAGTGCGAACGGTCTAAAACTGTTGTATCCAAAGTAATTGGGCACAAAAACAGCAGGTTCCGTGGTGGTCCCGACCGTAAGACCGCAATTAGTGAGGTAACGACGCGCACCGACTAATGGCTCGGAAGTTTTGTACCGACCACTAATTACTGACCAACTATGTGGATTAAGTCATAAGATACCTCTTACTTAATATGAAGACAATTTTAAGTAATCTACCTATATTGTGTACAACTGTAAAATAAACGACATGCTTACAGGGTTTATGTGTCATGTGTGTTTGTGGATCCCATTGTAATTTCTAAACGAATTAACTATGTGTGAGCGTTTTAACTTACTTCATAACTTTCAAACGACTGAACCAATTTCGATGTATACCAAATTCTATAGCCTAGGTCTATCTGTATTATAGTTATGGTCTGTGTGTGACAGCGAAGTCAATGTGATAAACCTGAAACTAGGGTGTTGACGTTTATAGGATCTTAATTATTTAAAAATCTGTGGAGAAAAGATCATGTTTTATTTATGATACAATACTTTCTTCGCAGCTACTAAGCAAACGTACTACTTGCTGCTAATGTCTTAATCGTTAAACCACATTCTTTTAAATACAGTTTTTTAGGGGACAATTCAAGTCACAGCATAAAAAAACAAAATCATAAAATATACGTAGACTAAAATCATGTAACACGCTTAATCGCTATATGAGCCGGAACAAATACAACGCTTCATTAATCGGGAACGAATTTATCGCTACACGGTAATGCCTTATTTCACGATATTTAATCTCGACCCATAGAACCAAATATTGGTAACTTATTAAATCTTTAATCTCGAACTAAATAATTTCGATACGTTCTTCACTTTTTTATTTCGCTAACATTTAGGTCGCATAGACTGATGGTAAACAGGGATGATAAA
The DNA here is from genome assembly GCA_949126905.1 of Amorpha juglandis. Taxonomy (NCBI): domain Eukaryota; kingdom Metazoa; phylum Arthropoda; class Insecta; order Lepidoptera; family Sphingidae; genus Amorpha; species Amorpha juglandis. The sequence continues at coordinate 10,333,712 of OX421365.1, forward strand.
GTTAAAACATCTGTAAAATAGTATATATTTTTATGTTAAAAAACATTTTTAGTCGATTATATTTGTATTGCATCATCCACAGCGTATATTAGTAGGGATTAGTTAATTATTAATTAAATTAAAGAGTTAATAATCCAATTGTGACGATATTATCTAAAAAAAATATTAAGTAGAAATTACAACAGAATTTCATATTTCATCTTTTTGAAGGTAATATAAATTCTTTTTATATTATTAGTAAATAAAATAAAGTCGAATAATTTCAATGTCGGCGACTGAAGTTTCAGTTTATTTTGCCTGAATGAAGAAAGAGGCAGGTCGCTTTCCTGATGGTAAGCGCCATAAACAGACAAAACACCAACCAAATTTTGAATTACAAAGCACAGCATGCCATTAGAATGCGTACGTCATCCCAAGATATAAGTTATTAAGTATAACTGAACTAATTTTACTGACTTCGATGACCATCAAACACAACAGCTAAGACCGGCCTAGAACTGCGATATAAAAATATTTCAATACTTGCTTGATGCCACTTGTTTTTTTGCCATCCCTTAAAATCCAACAAGGAGCACCCTAAACATCATACTGGGCGTTTCAATTAGATTTAACGTTATCTGTAGCATCTTGCGAGCCCTCGCCAAGGGCCGCGTCTGCGATCTTTCTGATAACATTCGGCTCCAAACAATGGCTTGTGTTATTCAGATGAATACGTGGAATACGTCTAAATGTCTCGTTGATGGTAGAAACAGTTTTTGTCTAGTTTTAGTACACGCGTTTCCTGAATTTTTGTTAGGACTATGTTCCTTTAACTGCCAATGAGTAAGTACTTGGATTTCTTATTTTATGAGATCATTAAAATACGTTAACATAATTTTACTTAGCGTTAAACAGGTGGATAATGGACAAAAAATTTAATTTTCTAACGTACTTATACAAAAATATATCATCATAAGCTGCATTGTGCTGTATATTGCAGTATACTAAAGCGAAATATTAAGTATTATAGACGCCTATTACAATTCTCTGCATTGTATACATACACAAAGTTATTACGTAAGTCGTAATAAAACATCCATTCCCACTAATAAAATTCTTTACACGAGCATGAGCAAATAGAAACACTATTTGTGACATAATTGAACCGCGGCAAAGAAGTGAAATCACAATTTTCTTGTAAGTACCGATGTAATGTACAAAGTTGAACGTTAAACTTGGTTGTGAACGCACTATAAAGCTATTTTCACTCGGTTGCTTATAGAGAATTTCCCCTTTCAGTCTGAAGGCGACGAGTTTTATTATTTCCTTGATAAACACTAGTTTCTGCTCGTAAAGTCACATTTTTATTATATGATTGATACGTAGTTGAATATATTTTAATGATTCTATTTTATTTCGGTTAACACTGCTGCAGACGGTGTCGTTATTTCCCTAGATACTTTAGATACAACTGCCGCTAGTTATTGCTGCTACTGCTAAATGTATTTATTATGTTAGGAGAACTGTGTCTTATGATAAAATATTCTTTTATTATTTTTAGTGAGAGTCATCCACCTTAGAGGGGTTGACGTCATGCAGCTACCAGTCGTAAAAACTACAAGCCAAATCTTTCTGTAACATTCTGTTAAAAAGCATTTTGCACCGATCCCACTGCGAGTGGGATACAGGTAGGCAGAAGAAGGAGAAGAGTGAGAGTCGTCAGCTTTAGGGCGAACGGTTGAGAGAAGTTTTTATTCTTCCCTTCCCTGATTTCACTCACTTAGGAGTGGTATTTCCTTTTGAAATTGAAATGGTAACAAGTTTGAGCTATATTTTTTGAGCATTGTATTTCAATAGCACCGACTCAGAATTAGTTACTTTTAACTTGTTTTAGTTGGTTTTATTTTTGTTGTACGTGTTTGTGTACCTTCTAATATTTTGAATATTTTATCGTGACAGTTCTTTGATGGCATATTTTTTGCATGTCGCTTAAAATTGTTATACAAAGCAGAAAATTGTGAATTTTCCTTTGACGATTAAACAATTTGAGAGTATCATGATAAACATTTAGCCTCGCTGGTAATGACGTAATATTTTTGCTTGTTATTAATAAAGAGTTATGTATACATATGAGAGAGTTTTGTGCACGTGTTATTGATGGCATTTTTTCCCAAGGATTTCTTTTATTTATTACCCTTATAATGTTGTAAAGCCCCATTTAGATGGGAGAGTTTTTCATACGACATAAGCGCAATAATAAAAAAAAAAAATTAAGCGATTGCGTCATAATCCTTTTTTTAACTATATGACGTTGCTTCGTAAAGAATTCTTGTCTGTGTCATGTGACATACATACTCTCTCCATACAATGTACGTATTAATATAAGCGAGTAAATTTAAGGACTAGTCGGTGGTTTCATTCTGATTCTGAAAAAGGGGATTAGTTACATTTCGAACCGTCTCATTTGAATAGTGGCAATAAAGATTTCACAAATCGTATATCAATCAGTAAAATATCTAGATATACGAATCCCGAAAATATACTACTCTCTTATTTAAGTAGTCGTGTAATGATAGAAATAACTTTACGTCGTGCAAACGTGTAATAACTTCACCACCGAAATATTATCCGATACATCATCGGCTTCCAGAGCCCGTCTCAGCTCGGAGTCCGCAGTTGGGCCACTTAGGCACCCGCTAACTCCTTACAACTCGCTAATTACTTTGCTAAATATTGACTTTGTAGAGATTCCCTTGCAAAGTACAGGAGGACACTTCTATGGTGAGCGTAGCGGGAAATTAAAATTGTTTTCTCTGCTTTTTTTCCTGCCTGGCGTCAACCCGGCTGCTGACAGGGTTTGCATTCTTACTTAGACGTTATCAATAGTTCGGTCTTAATTATTCTTTGTAGTAAGACTATAGCAGCTATGACGAATTTCTGTAATATGCCAGCCAGCACTTATTACGATGTCCGCGGGATCGTACCCCTCGTAAAATCTATGACAGGTATTTATGACCGATATAATCCCGAGTTTTCCTAAAAATGTGACTAAAATTAATTTAGTATTTATGTTGATTTGCTAGAGCTTATTCGCTATGTCACACAAGATGTTAAAAAGTGGCGGAACATTAAAGATATCATGTTTACAAAATAAAAAAAATACTTCTCTTCATTGAAGGATTATTGTACATCATGGTAAATAATTAGCACTTTAGTCCTAATATAGACTAAGACAAAAAGCATCTCAATTAATAATGGGATTGACTTGAGCTCCATCCAATAATAATAAATCGATTTATGTCCGATTTAAATAAACGATTTTTTTTTTTTTTATTAATTACATGGTACAAATATTTACAAATATTACACTGCCCCACAAAACAGCTTACGCCGTTTGTCTGTGGGAACATTTTCATCGTTTTAACGACATTTTATCTTTGTATGTTATAATTAAAAATTATAATATCACTAGTGATATTTTCAAACACACAATATGCTAAACATTTTCCAACAAGTATAGCTTTAACAGCTGTAGAAATTTACCTCGTTTAGGCTCATTTCTGATATTTATGGGTAAACTGTTAAATAGGTACGGCATTCTTTTCTCGAAGGTTCTGTCTCCAAAGTAATTATTAACCCGTGGTACTTTAAACTTAATTAATTAGATTGATTAACCGTAGATCACGAAAATCCACCAGTCAAACTAGGTTATTTGTACGTGTGACCTTCAATCTGCATTCTGATTGGCTCATTCGTGCTATTCCGGAGAATCAAACTAAGATCGTTTATTGAAATCGGTCATTAGCCATGATATAATAACAAAAACTAAGAACTTTTATAAAAAAGACCAAGATATTCAAATACCATTTCACTGGATTATTGTGTGGAGAAAAAACTTTCATATACCAGCCCGCTGGTCGGACGTTAATAAGACAGCTACCTTGTACAGATCGTCTTTGCTACTTAAAGTCAGGGGCTAGGACATTCTTGACAGTCGCTGAGAGATTAAAACTAGAGCAAATGAATGCCAGCAGTAAAGGTAGCGACACAAATTGATAGATACCAATAAAGTACTGTAAATTTATTAAAAGTTTTTAATAAAATACCATAGAGTATTGGAAAATGGTTTTTAGGTTTGTTTTTTCGGTGACACTTCATATTGCCTATATAATCGTCCGATTGGTCTAGCGCACTAATGTTGAGAACCGTGAGATCCTAGGTTCGATTCTAAGGTCGGGCAATCACAAGTGTAGCGCAATCCATGAATAGTGTCGACCAACGATAAACAATGTGTCCATCGTAGGTCGGCAAGATTATGCCGGCCTGCCAAAGAGCCAAGGGGGAGGGGAAGGAAAAGGGAAGGGAAAAGGGTTAGGATCAGGGGGCAAGCCCCCTGGGGAGAACCGGATATACACTGGCTGACCCTGGAACACGATCCACACAAGGTGAGCCACTATGGCAGGTTTTAGCACCAGTGTACGGTGGTCGCTATCTGGTCGGATACAAGTATCATCCCACCAGCTCATTATTTTAATACAGCAGCGATACCTCAGCGGGGAGTGGGACGGACTGTCGAGACATTATTTAATTGGTCAAAGCTATTTGTATAGGGAAATGTGTGTGTCTAAGCTTTATTTTAACTGCCTTAAACATGCCCACATGTTTTTTACCTTATACACACCAATGGCACAGTACCATTCGAATGATGTATGTTAATTTCCCTCTTTTTATAATTAATGCGAAGAAAGTACACGAATTATTCAGTGTACACTGTACATATAGGTATTTAAAAAATCACTTATGAGCATTATTAGGCCGTTTATTGTTACCGTAGACATGTCGAAGGCATTTTGTATGATTCCGCCGTTTACATACGGCGTCGTCAGTTTATAAACGCTTGCTGTTATGTAAAATGCCGAAGGCAAAATGTATAATGCCGTGTCAGTTTTTGTGAAATTAATTTTTAAAGTTTTGTAGGTTATTACAGTTGTAAACACACTAATATTTACTTTTTGGGTGGTTTAAAAAAAAATAACCACGAAGGGGATGGCAGGATGGCAGGATACCATCCCCTTCTAACCTAAATTGTCCGAGTCGGGGTGCTCCAAATCCCGAGCTCGCTTCACTCGCTAACGCGTGCATAAGCCTCGAATCCCGCACATGGATACTAAAGCCAACCCCCCCTGCACAATATTACTGGTCAAAAAAATATGAGGTAATGAGTATTGGTCACCCTAAAACTACAACCAACGTTGAAATTAAAACAATTGAACGAGTTGTCATTTTGCCTTCGGCATTTTACATAACAGCAAGCGTTTATAAACTGACGACGCCGTATGTAAACGGCGGAATCATCCAAATTGCCTGCGACAGACACATAATTTAAAAACTGTTCTCCACATACGTTCTTACATACACATACGTTCTTTACCTGACAAATATATTTAAAATAGTCAAAGATTTACTCCCCTCTCGCATCGATCATGCGTTCTTAATTGAGTAATGGCCAATGCGACAGCCAGCACTGATTGATCGCACACCGCTAAATATGATGCATCGTCGTCTGCCGTATTCACTGGCTTTTGTTAGTTTTGTTTTCTAAACTTTACCTAAGAAATTAAATGAATTAAATAATTTCATCATCCAAGTCATAGACTACTAGATATTTATGTGTACTGTGATAATAACGAAGATAAACAAAACAGTGGCAATGTCATAGATGCCTGTTCCTCTCCAACGAGTCTCGTATACTTGGGATATACTTTGTGTAAGCAATAGCTATGCTGTTTGTTGGTGGGAGGATACTTATATCCGTCCGGATAGCGACCACCGTACACTGGTGCTAAAACCTGCCATAGTGGCCCACCTTGTGTGGGTCGCGTTCCAGGGTCAGCCAGTGTATATCCGGTTCTCCCCAGGGGGCTTGCCCCTTGATCCTAACCCTTTCCCATCCTTTTTCCTTCCCCTCCTCATTGGCCCTTTGGCAGGCCGGCATGATCTTGCCGACCTACGATGGACACACTGTTTATCGTTGGTCGACACTATTCTTGGATTGCGCTACACTTACCATCAGGTGTAGCGTAGTCACTTTGCCGAGCCAGGATAATAAAAAAAAAAAAAAAAAAATGGGATCTTGTTTGTCGTGGAGAAAATGTACTTTATGGATACCTGCCGTTTACCGGGGGTGAAGTGACGCCTATACTGACATTTCCAACTAAACTCAGCGGTGGCCGCCTTCGGCGCAAGAGGAATGGTCCCGGAGAATACTGGGGCCCTACCACATTGGAATTGGGAGTGGGAAAGGAAGGAGGATTTGAGCCTCCGGATATCTCATTCACCATACAAAACGTAGCAGGAAGCCGCTAATTTAGACCATTTTCCTGTGAGACAGTGGTAACGACTCGGTCGAGTAGGCCCATTTATACTGTAGACAAAACTGTACATAGCTATACTTTTATGATACCTTCTTATATTTTTTTTATCCACTTCAGTAGTTTAGTTTTAGTTTGAAAGTTACATATCAATTTTTCTTATGAATGACCCTTATCACGATGTGACATAAATGACTGCTTCTCCTTTAGTTAACTTGGCGTCTTGTATTAACACGACACAAAGGTTGAACTAGCAAAACGGTACTTCAAACTTTCCATCTTAACTCATTGTAGAAGTTACATCGTTATAGAAAACGTGTATAACTCGGGAGGCTGCAAATATTGGATCAAACTGTACCATCGTGTTGGGACAAAGGTGTGCAGATTGGCCCAATTTGGCCACGTCACGCGCCGCCCCACGGGGATGTTCTGAACGGTCTTCATTATTTTTAAAAGATATGTGTTGAATTATGTTTTAGTAATTTATGTGTTTATTTTTATAATTTACCCAATTGTTGATTGATATTACTCGTAATTGAGGCAGGCACGATGCCTTCAATATTTTGTTATTATGATTTATTTAACAGTACATAAATAAGGTTTGCGTTTCTTAAAAAATATTTCATTTAGACTTTAAGTACTTTATTGTATATGGAAATAATGATATTTGACAGTCTCCGGGGCGCAGTAATTAAACTATAATTTAAATTATTCTAATTTTAGATTATGGCTCCATGATTTAAATGTCGAACTCATTAAAGCACCAAAAAAATTCTTTCGGCCTGGCTTATCCCGGCTTAGTACTAGAGTCCGCCTTCTCATCATGATTTGACGGTGGATTTAGTATAATGCCGGTCGGCGCCGTCTGACCCTCACAATCCGCACTGGGAACCAAATTTCGACATTGCAATTCGACAACGGACAAGCCGTTTTAACAAGCAGAGCGTACCACACGCAGGTGAGGTTGGCTTGAGCCTAATATGTTGGTGTCCGCTAAACCACTTAAATAAATATAAAAATATTGTTTCGCATCTCTATTTAATTTTGGTCTATATTCGTTGGCTCCAGCAATATATAAAACGCAGCCAGACTCACGCAGCGATTTTTATTGAAAGTACATACAGTAATAAAGTTGACGTTACGTGGTATTATCAAGTATAATTTAAAGTTTTATCGCTTGCCGGTCCAAAGGACTTATTGTTGATTCTTTCCTTTCAATTTTATCGACACCCGAACGCTAATAAAATATTTACGAACGTTGTTATGACTTCTGTTGAATTTGAAGAGATGAGTTCTCGTTTCGATGTATACAGTTATGAATTATGGCAAAGGAAATATTATTTTATTGACTTATATCTTATACTATCTACTTATATCTATTGACTTATTGATTGATATCAACAACGTCATAGTATACGTTTATACGCGTATTCTATACATGGCTTTTGGAGATTAAGGGTCACTTTCTATTTATCCATCAGCCTGCACTAGTCCACTGCAGAACATAAGTTTTTCCAAGATAATTGCTTGACATTCCCGTGCCTTCTTCAGTTGTTTTCTGCAACATACCTATCTCAGGTTATTGTTCCAGCGGCCAGCTTCTATTCCGTGAGGATTCAGGTTATTGTTTGGCCCATTTGACCTGTATTTTGGGAAAAACATAGCTGTTCGGTAGATACGATCTCTACGACAACGATGTAGAAATAAAATTTAATTAAATGAAAATAAAGAAACAGACGAGACTTGGTAATTAATAAGTGGAAATAAGTACAGCAATAAAAAGTAGTAGGTTCTTGCAAATTGTTTAGTGGCTTGAAAAACAAGCATTCAATTATTGTCAGCAATTCTTCCAACTTAATAGGAATAAAAGTAAAGAGGAGTTAAATAAAAAAATAAATTAGTATTATAAAACTCTGGTAACTTTATAACTAAATGTTGCTTAAACATTTCAGTAATCAGGTTGGTTCCGAGCTTTGATCTCGGAACTCTGTAGCTAATCGAGTCACCCGGGAAATAACAGTTTAGTATTTTATTTTGAGCGATCCATCTTGAGGAATTTCATTATTGAAATTGTATTTTACGCCATTTTTGAGCATAATCGTGATTAAAATTATAAACAGAGGTGAAGAAAGATACTATGGACTTTCATAGTCAAGGTAAAACTATTGCGTCTTGTAGGATGCCCATAAGACTGCCGCATCAGTAGTCTCTAGAGTCTAGACCCATAGAACTGACCACGCGACTATCCTCTGCTCTCTGTTATTGTTGAGTCAATTAAAAAAGCAGTTATATTTTCGCACTAAAGACTAATAAAAATTACAAATAGATTCTATTAGATGTTCTATTATTATTTATTATATTCAATGTTTTTGCGTTTGTTTCAAGTCTTTACAAGGGCCGGCTCGACCGGGTCTCACAGAAAACCGATGTATAGTAGCGGCTCGCTGCTGCGTTTCTTACGGTGATTGAGACATCCGGAGGCACAAATCCCAATCCCACTTCCCAATTCCTTAAATATCCTTTTCCTTTAAGGTCGGTAACGCGCCCTTGATTTTTCTGGTATTGTGGGTGTATATAGGCGGTGGAGATCACTTATCATCAGGTGACCTACTTACTCGTTTGCCAGCCTATGCTATAAAAAAACATGACATATTCATATTAATACGTAAATAACTCAACAGTTAACTAAATGATAGGAAAGGAACATAGGAAGTATGGGGTTGATATGTTTCTAGTTTCGAATAGAGCGATGATTAATGTAAAGACACTACATAATAAAATATTTCTACGCGGACTAATTTTGGTTAAAACTAATATGACGAAGATTTCCATCGAGGCCTCGATGGGCCTTGGTTGGATCAATTGGTTGGCCAACCAATCTGTCGGATATGGCCCCTGTCCCAATACATTTCCTTCTAAAAAACATATCAAAGAGTACGAACAATACAAATTGTGTTGCGGGGGATTATGGCGTCATTACGTCGCCCCTGCAGAAACTCTAATTGTTTCCGACCGAGACCCGGGACGTATCAATTTGCAAGCAATTTAGCTCACTATACCTTTCAAACGTACGTGTACATGAGCCACGAATAGCTATTTTCTCAAGTAATTGCATGTGTATTATAATGTTTGCTGATGGTAGGATATTCATATTCGCCCGTTAATCCCTGCTATAGTGACCCACACACCTTGTGTGGATTGGGTTCCAGGATCAGCCAGTGTATATGCGGTTCTCCCGAGGGGCTTGCAACATGACTTGATGGTTGGTTGAGGTGGTTATTGTCTGCAGTGGTACATACTTGTATCTTTGTGCCTGCATCGGTCATCCGCCTGTCCTGTCGCAGGCCCCTCGATTTGCTTCTTTCCTCTTCGGCGTATGAGAGGCCGGCGTGATTCTGGTGACCACCGATAAACTCATTGTTTGTCGGTGGTCGCTGGTTTTTTGGATTGTACTGCGCTTACCATCAGGTGTAGTGGAATCACTTTGCCGTGTTCCGATAAAAAATAAATGTTAGTATGTTATTACACTTGATGGTCATGTTTCAAGTTGACTACAATGTATTCAATTACAGTGCTACAACTTCAATAATCTAGGTTGTTTAATCCTCGACCAAAAATGGTAAACAGGATGATAAACGTTGTATTATCTACGCCATCTATAATAAATAATCCTATCCAAACTTAGCAATTGTAATTCCGTCACTTCACTTATAATCCAAAAAGTTCTTTATCCATCGAATAAATTTGACTTTAGTTTTTAAACTGTGAAAATCTAAACATAAAAAACATTGTGCTCATAGTTTTTTTTTTTTATCCTGGCTCGGTAAAGTGACTACGCTACACCTGATGGTAAGTGTAGCGCAATCCAAGAATAGTGTCGACCAACGATAAACAATATGTCCATCGTAGGTCGGCAAGATCATGCCGGCCAAAGGGCCAAAGGGGAGGGGAAGGAAAAAGGGATGGGAAAAGGTTAGGATCAGGGGGCAAGCCCCCTGGGGAGTACCGGATATACACTGGCTGACCCTGGAACGCGACCCACTCAAGGTGGGCCACTATGGCAGGTTTTAGCATCAGTATACGGTGGTCGCTATCCGGTCGGATACAAGTATCCTCCCACCAGCAAAAAGTATCATATAAATTACAACTAAAAATTCAACGAACACGACCGTCACCGGGTACGCTTCAGTTCTATCAAAACGGTCCTTTTCACCGTATTTTGTGTAAAAAATATGAACAGTGAGTGAAAAATGAAAACATCGTGAACACGTCCCGCCGCCCGGCGCGCCCCGGCCCGCGGCGCATTGTCACACTACCCTCCTGCCGAGCGGAAAAATGTCAATCGACATAGAGTATGATGCAGATGCGCAGTTTGTATTAACTAGTAGTCAAATATACCTATTTTTTTAATTTTGTTCAATTACGTCAGCTGCAAGATTTAATCTTCAGAGACTGTATGTATGACAGTAAATAATGACTGTTTTATGTGATTTAATTTAACGTATTTCGACTATATAGCATTTTGCAATCCTCCTTCATATAAACTTTAAATATATCAAATCTTACAATCATCCGTGCGCGCAGTATTCTTGAAAAAGGGGTTATAAAGTTAAAAAAGTTACAAATGTTCTCTTCGCGTATTAATTAATTTATATAGATATGATTAATTAATATATGTAGGTATACATAACGAATTGAAATATGTCAAAGTTGCAGCTCTATTTTTGATTAGGCATTGTAGCTTAGACCATAGACTAAGTAAATTGCTATATAAGAAGTCATACAATCTGTAAATACAATTTTGTAATATTTTATTTTAAGGTAAATAATGAAATTATCCTGTTTTTGTTTGATTCATATACTTAATTATCATACTTTACTTTGTTGACAATTTAAATGATATCGTGGTCACTACAATTCCACTTTCCATTTCCACTAAATATTATAAATTACAACTAAATTAATATTATAATGGAAAACGTGTTTATACGCGTAAACACTTCCATAATAGCATTTGAAGTGGCTAAGACTCACACTTATCGCTGAAATCTTAAGAGTTTCCTTCTCTATGCCACTATACTTTATGTAGTCTCCAATAATACCAATTTTGTCAATGTCCCAACCGATCTGGCACCCATATATCCACTCTTTGATATTCACAAAGGCCGGATATGGCGGAAATTTTTCAAAAGTTCGCTGTTTCCTGCTTGTTGATTGTATGCATCCAAGTGAAAGAGCGATTTTTTGTGCCCGTATCCTGTCTTCAAAAGACTATCAGCGCCAACACACACTGCAATTAGTCAGACGTCACGCGTCGAGTAACTTGAATTTGACTGTTGAATTTTTATTCAGTTCAGAAAACTACGCGCCTTGTAGAAGCCACACAACGTATTTGAGGTATTTTTTTATAAAGGGGGACAACGGGGTAAGTAAGTCACCTGATGGTAAGTAGTTACTGCTGTTCATAGACACCATCAATATCAGAGAAATTGTCGGTGCGTTGCCGACCTTTGAGGATCTTTTTATAATGTTTATGATATATTATATGAAAGGAACAGGGATTATAAGGAGTTTGGGGAGATTTGGGCCTTCGGAAATATCACTCGCCGTCCGAGATGCAACATCTAGTTGCCACTTCATGTCAGTTTTTTGTAAGAGCGTGTGGTACTTTCCGGTTGAACCGACACATAGCGAACAGATGAGTACCGTAGAAAACTGGCTGCAGTTTGGCTCTACCACTTTAAAAAACTAATTTCCGACCAACCAGCACCGAGATCATAGGGCTTAAGTTTTTTAGTAAGGGCCTGGCCTCCTGATAAAATTTGACTCCGATGAAGCATAATGGTCGCGTAGGCTATGTCTTCATTTACAAGTCAAATATTTTCTCTTCTGTATAATATTTCGTGATAATGCTTAAATTCGAGTCGGGTTAGTAACTCAAAATTAATGAGTTGTGGAGTATTTAAGCATTTCGTCAAGGCAAATAAGACATAAGCAGTATATAGCCCTTTACGTAACAAAATTAAATGCTACATCGATTCCTCTGTTGTAAAGCATACTGACCTAGAACACTTTTGCTAAAAAATGTATGCCCCAATCCAGGTCATGCTCTATTTGCATGTCAAACGTACAAATCTGTTCTGCCAGTAAGGCGTGATCGAATAAAAAATATCCACATTTATAAAATCACAAAAATTCCACTATCACTTTTATAATACGCGTATATTAAGGGGAAGTGGTATGAATATTGAGAGAATTCAAACTTCATATTCGGCTGCTAGAACAAATTTACCATAGATGTTGTCTATCACAGGGTCTAGAACACTAGTTATTTCGACAAGATTCCATAATAAGAAAAACTTGGGCCTAAAGATGGCTGATGAACGGGTACTTTATCCTTTGCATACCCGACTGGAAAGTGACCACCGTATAAGCTGTGAAAAACCCGCAATAGTGGCTTGCTAAGGGAGTCATGTTCCGGGGTCAGCCAGTGTATATCCAGTAAATTTAAGCTAGCATAAATCTACCAACCGTCGAGCAATCTTGCATCCCTCGCCGATGTCATATTTGGACTGTACTTAACAGCAGGTCCATTGTAATCACTTTGCCGTGCCAGGATAGAAAAAGATGGAAAGAAATCCTATTGGTCCCTTGTGCCTATCAGCATGTGATCGCATCAAGAATTTCTTTATTCAGTGATTTCCTTTTTGTCTCCGTTTGAAACAGACATCACAAGCGGGTCGTTAACGATGCACCCACGTAAGTCTATCCTCATCTCATTATATCAATCTTCTTTGACATCTTAATGGATTATATAAAACGTCTTCAAGGGGAGATATCGACAGTTTTGTGTAACAGTTGTCTGTACGTATAAACCTATTTCATATATGGCATTATATTACTTATTTACATGAAATAAGGTTTTCTTATTCCTTTGAACTGAATCGATATTGAAATGTAAAGAAGTATAATAACTTGTGTAAACTCTACCATAATATCATCGATATGCGAGCGGCCGACTGAGTGGTGGTTAATCAGCGACTCAAACTTAACTATCGTTACAATGGTTTAGTCCCAGCGTACTAAGACTGAGAAAGTGTGGGATCCTGAGTTCAAATCCTTCTCCGGTAAATCACAATTTACGAGTATGTTTAAGTTTTCGATTCGATAAATCACACGAGTTGTCTGGGATTAGAATTTGTCACATGCGATATGCAAATTTATTCAGATTAGTTGGAAAAATGGCAGTGCTATGAGAGTGTGCCATACTCAAAGCTAACTACTGATAATAAATATGTGGGTTTTTATTATTAAGCTACGGAACTATAAATAGGATTTAAATGTTCAAACAGATTAATTAAAAATATCATTGTATCAAATAGCATAACATATCAAATTTCAATTGAACTAGAAATAGAATATTAAATATCACAGTATCAAATAGCTTAAAATATCAAAATTTAGTTAAACTAGAGATAGAATTCTGTATAATATAAATCCCTATTGGCAACGTCGCATCCCGGTGCAATCCCGGGCGTTTGCCCGGCCATGAGAATTTATTACGACACAGTAGGGATGTATCTAAGAGCGTGGGCGGAGACGATACTTACTGAAATGAATGCATTTACCTTTTAATAAGGTATGGGATATTCGTGTTCGATATTTGAATTAAAGTATCGGATATTACACATTGAAGTAAAACTAATTTAAACGGATTGTATCGCGGTATTTTTATTAATTTTTGATCCCGACGTTTCGAAAGCTATCAGCCTTCGTGGTCCCCGTGACCACGATAAAGAAAAACCATGATAAAATCCGTTTAAATTAGTTTTACAAGAATGACGGTCAAGAACGACACCTCTGTGGTCTAAAGAGAGCGTACTAAGGCTGAGAACCGCGAGATCCCAGATTAAATTCCTAGGTCGAGATTGTGATTCCTAGGTTTCGGTTTGAAAAATAACACGTATTGTCTGGGTGTGAAATTTGTGCCTAGTATAGCGATAGGCTCGCCTCCCATCATGAGACTGAAATAAGCTCGTCGAAACATGGATCCCCCAGTTGCATCTCTGCTTACTCCTTCGTGGATAAAAGCATAAGCCTATGTGTGTAATAGACACATACTTCCATCGTCACGGTATTTACGAGTATGCAAGCATCTGCGAAAACATGACAGTATCAAAGCATAGTGGTACGAACTACGAAGATAAAAAAACGTTTATTATGCATGACCCATGTCTGTCACATGACAGATGAACACATTACACTTGAAATGAAATTCAAATGAGTGCAAATAAATTTTTATACGTTTGTTGGTGGTCCTCTGTGTATGGTTTATTTTAGGGGAGGCATAAACTTTATTTATGGTCAGTACAATAAATATATATGTGTATACTTGTGAGATGGCAACATGAGATGTTCATGGTCGAATATGTTTATATTATGCATTGATCTTTTATGCAGCGATAGCTCAACGGGGAGTGGCACCGGCTGTCGAGACGAAAGTCGCAGGTTCGAAACCAGCCCCAAGAGCATGCTCGTTTGATGTTTCTATGTTACTTGTATATTAAGTGTTAATTATTGCTTGCTTTAACGGTGAAGGATACTTCGTGAGGAAACCATTTCCTGAAAAGTCCTCTATAAGAAATAATAAAAAAGAAGATATAATAAAAAATAACAAGAATGTCGATAATATGTGAAGTCTGCCAACCCGCATTTGTGGACTAAGATGTAACCCTCTCATTGAGTAGAGAAGGGGCCATGGCCAGGGCATGGGGCCCAGCAGTGATGGGCAGCATGTATAATACAGGGCTAGCATTATTATTATGGTATATTTTTATGCAGTTATAATAATTACAGGAATTTTGTGTATTTATTTAATGTAAGTCTGTTCGTTTTACCTTAAAATGACGATTTTTTTAACCGTCAGAATTTTCACAAATAATAATTAATCGTGGCAGATGTGCTAACAAAAAAAACTTGAGAGGTGTCAAGGGACACCCGGATGGAACGAAGTTCCTTTCGATTATTTTTTATTTTAATTTTGAGGGTCAAGGTCTGTGTCAAGGTCAAGGTCGGGGTAAAGGTTAAGGTCGGGGTCAAGGTCAAGGTCGGGGCAAGGTCAAGGTCGGAGTCTAGGTAAAATCGGGGTCAAGGTCAAGGTCGGGGTCAAGGTCAAGGTCGGAGTCTAGGTAAAAATCGGGGTCAAGGTCAAGGTCGGGGTCAAGGTCAAGGTTGGAGTCTAGGTAAAAATCGGGGTCAAGGTCAAGTTCGGGATCAAGGTCAATGTCGGATTCTAGGTAAAAATCGGGGTCAAGGTCAAGGTCGGATTCTAGGTAAAAATCGGGGTCAAGGTCAAGGTCGGGGTCAAGGTCAAGGTCGGAGTCTAGGTAAAAATCGGGGTCAAGGTCAAGGTTGGGGTCAAGGTCAAGGTCAAAGTCTAGGTAAAAATCGGGGTCAAGGTCAAGGTCGGGGTCAAGGTCAAAGTCTAGGTAAAAATCGGGGTCAAGGTCAAGGTCGGGGTCAAGGTCAAGGTCTTGTGAAAGTCCGGTCCAAGCTGACTGGTCACTGTGTGACGCCACCTGGGACTTCGAAATTATCGATGTTCCAGGGAGGTCAGCTAACGCTGACTGGTCGGAGAATTATGTCGTGCCAACTTTTCGTACCAATTTTTTCCGTCTAGCCCCCTTTCGCAACGCGCGATAAGGAACTACGTTCCAATAATAAAAATAACAAAGTTTAAAATAAAGGATAAGGTTTTTCTCGTGTGCTAGCCCTCGGTGCGTCTTACTCGCACTTGACCCGTTTTTGTGTTACCTTTTTAGTACTATTTTTATGTATATGACAATAATGCAAATATTTTTACCAAAGTCCTCGAAAACGATAATCGCCTGTACATAATATTTAAAAAAAAGAAACTAGAAACAATTTAATCCGGGTATAACATGTCGCATCGCTTACAGTATGTATATCTATAGATATAAGAAGACCTATTTTAGATACAGAGGGTCCCACCCTCGACATTGCAAAAATAAGCCGTAGAAATTAAACACCCTATACATTCCTATACTGTTGTAGATATGTGATAACCCACCACGCAGGTCGATTATTTTATTTTAGAAGTTGCAACTAGTTGACACGTTTTGTATAAATTAAAAAATTGTACACATATACAACTAAAACGCTATATATGTATATGCAACTAATACCCGGCCATCTGCGCCTTTTAAATCACAAAAAAAAGTACTTATTAGTCTTAATATTATTTAAAGTAAAAAAATTGCTTGTGTCGTACTTAGGACCTTGATTTACCTGCCAAATTTCATTCTAATCCGTTCTGCTGTTGAGGCGTTATTAAATCAATACATAGTATAAAACAAAGTCGCTCTCAGTGTCTGTCTGTCTGTTCGCTAATAACTCTTAAATTATGCAATAGATTTATATTATTATGCCGTTTACACTATGATTTAGATAATTTATTCCAGAATGATTATATGTATAATGATTTCTTATGTTACGGGAATATTGCTCATTGAAATAAAACTAATTTAAACGGATTTTATCGTGTTTTTTTATTAATCTTGATCCCGACGTTTCGAAGACTTTACAACCTTTGTGGTCACGCAGTCTACCCCGTTTCTTTCAATTAGTTTTATTTCAATGTTTATATGTATATTACGCTATGACTCATGGGAGCGGGGCAGTAATATGTGTGCAATAAAACCTATAGTATTCTAATAAAAAATAGAAACCTACCATACAAAAAATCTTACCAGAATATCGAATTATAATTTGGCATCGTTTATTGTATAGGAGAAACCAGTAACGATCGTCGATTCAATGACTATTGGGCAAAGTTGCCGACTGGATATTAACATAAAACATCAAAACTCGCATTAAAGTGTCCAAATACCCGGCCTCCCCTTTAAATATTCCCCCACGGCGCTGTCTGCGTCCGGAAAGCGCGAGGACAGTCGGATGGGTAGGGAGAACAAGGTATAAACTTTAGACGGCTATTGTTTTCAAAAAACCTGATTAATAATCTTGTTACTTGGTTCATAACTTCCAAGGTGAATAGTTTTTTGTTTCTTTTTATTAAATTGAATGACTGAATGACGGAACGACCAGGTCGCTAGCCTGATGATAAGAGCTACGTCATTTCATAATCAGAAGCAACGCCACACAGAACATTGAATTACAAAGCCCTGCATGGCATTGGAGTGCGTTCGTTATTCCAAGACACTAATTATTAAACCTCATCATGATCAGTAATTTAACTGGTTTTAGTTTCCTTCAAAGCGAAACACAACAGAGCTTACTGCTCTTGGTGGCAGAAATATTAAGATCGCTGATAAATACAAACCCAGACAGCATCCCGAATGCGAAAACCCACCACTTACGTAACTATGTCGATAAAAGTTGTGAGGAACACGAGCATTGGAGATATGTACATCATTTAATTTAGGTATTTATAAATGTCTTAATTGTATCAACATTCAAATAAAAAAATCGCATACAAATACTGGCATACAAGAAAACAGCAAATACCCCACTTTTTTGTATAAAAGAAGACTGCTATTAGACACATCAAACAAAATTATTTAGCGATATTGAACCAAAGGAATGAAGGTAACCTAAAGATGACATAATAAGTAGTTCCACTGTATACATGTAATTAACTTTTACAATTAACATGTAAACAAAAGGATAACATTTCCCGCCAACATCTTGCAATTGGCGCCCTCAAACATAACAGACTATATATTATTCAGCCACATCATCATACTTGAACAATATAATAATTATCATTTATCGTACCAGGTTTTATGTAGCGGAAAGGGCCCAGGGCTCGGGTAAACCCGCCCTACGAGCTGTTAAACTAACTGTTATCTCATGAAAAGATTCGGATTATGAAGCATAACCTCGGTATTAACGCTTTAGATGTAAAAATATTCTTTTAGAAAGTTTTTCGTTCGATGACGGTGATGCTGTGAGATATATACCTATTTGCAGATGCTGAATGTTTTATGAATAGAATGTGTCATTGTATAAAACAAAAAGTAAGAAAATTGATTGAGATCTTTGAACATATAATATTAAACGTTATTATTGTATTCCCAATGATTCTAAATAACCTAATATTCTCACAGATGCCAGAAGAGACTTACATTTTTTTCTACAATTACCTATATTTATATTACGTCACATGACAAAAAAAGTGCACACATTTTTATGCACTTACTTTTTCTTTTTTTATCATTTTCTATTATACGTTACCTTACCTACCTCCTTTGCGTACCTGCACCCTTTACCGGCTCCACACAAGTACTTAAGGCATTATCCATGTCTGAATCAACGGTTTGATTGCCAACAGTCTACCCTGAATGGGTCATTAAACCGTATTTATATCCTTGAGTTTCACCTACGCTCGAGTGTTGCCAGGTTCAATAGAGTAAAATCTGAACTATATAACTGAGCTTAAAAAATGAAATTAGATCCTGTGGATATGGCATATGAAAGAAGTCATCTTAGGAACATAATATATTATTATTAATATATACAATGTGTTATAGAACTCTGTGTTTATGTTTCAGGGTCATTACATACACCTAGTAGCGAGTTTTATCGGAACTTATCAAAATCTAGACTTCCTAAAATGTCATCCTAATTTTAATCACTCGTTTATTACGATTAATAGATTGTTTACAAGTCGGAGAATAACAATGATGAAATGAGACAAAAGCTCAGCTGTATCGAATATTGCTTAAAGAAGAAAATGCTTTATTCATTGATGTCTTAGAATGCAATCGGATGTGGTGTTTCGGGGGTGAAATTCTTATATCGTACACTATACGTTGTTTAAATTTGACCACACCTTAGTGTAACACGTCGTATATTTCAGAAAAGATTTAAATTATACATTTTTAATATACGAGTACTTACATGAAAAGATTGGCTGGATTTGAGTACCAAATGATTATAACTATAACTTTCATGTGAGACAGTGGTAACAACCCGGTCGAGCCCGCCCATTTTATGTACACATAACTGTTTTTTTTTTCATTCTAGCACGGTATGGTGACATTAGATCTGATATAGCCAAACATCATGTCGACTATCAAGAGACATTAGATCCCTCGACGGTCGGCAGAATTATGCCGGCCTGAACTTTATACACTGGTTGATCCCTGAACGCGATTCACATGAACGAGTCTCTATAGCGGGTTTTTCACCATATATGA
The DNA here is from genome assembly GCA_949126905.1 of Amorpha juglandis. Lineage (NCBI taxonomy): Eukaryota > Metazoa > Arthropoda > Insecta > Lepidoptera > Sphingidae > Amorpha > Amorpha juglandis. The sequence goes on from OX421365.1 coordinate 10,353,300, forward strand.
CGCTATATAGTCAGGTACAAAAATATCTAGTACCCTCCCACCAGCATTTGTCTAAGGCGTAGCTCTATCGCTTTCAAATATAGACATGTAGCATTACTAATCATCCAAAGAATCGTACATCCGCGTCTTAAAAGCAATCATTGTTCACATCCAGACGGCCGGATGACAGCGCCGGTGATAAGCAAGAACTAATCCGAACAAAATGCACATATTCGTACAAAGAGACGAATACTCGTAAAGTTTACGATCCGACGATTCTATGTCTCCCCTCACAAAGAAGGGGAGTATGGGGAACGAATCTTTTGCCTGCAGATTTTTGTTTTACTGTTATGTAACATATTATCCAGAAAGAATATTTATATATACATTTTTAGTTGGTTCATTCATATCATTGTTCTTACGGCAGCGTACTAAGGTTGAGAACCGCGAGGTTCTGGGTTCAATTCCCAAAACAGTCAATCACAATTTGTGTGTTTTCTTTCGTTTTGCAAAATCACGCATGGATTGAAATTTGTGCCAGGTACGGTGATAGATTCGCCACCTATTGCATCATGATGGAAATAAGCTTGGCGAAATCGTGCAATATTCGCACCTCTGCCTATCTCTTAGGTGATAAAGGCCGTGAGCTTATGTATGTATATTAGATTCATGTTGATCTGATAACGCAATTGGAACAAAATACGTATTGGCTTGACGAAAGGTATCTATTCTAGCAATTTTTTTTTAATGCAAGTAACTATTAGTAGTATCTATAAAATACAGATAAAGTATTTTTTCATGGCGCAGTATTTATATATTAGTAAAATCATTCACATAACACCATCTATCTCTTTTACATAATATAATATAAGCTCACGCCCATATATATCCCTGAGGGGGTAGGCAGAAATGCAACAAGTGCTGCACTTCTTATTATTAGTGTTTTATTATTTCTAACAGTATTCCAAGACAACGAGCCCCCTTAGAATGCAAAAATTCATAAACCAGCTGTCTGTCTGTCTTATCTTTCAAGGGCTATCTTTCTTTCTTTCTGTCTTTAAACCGTATTGGTGACTGGTTAAAATTTTCACAAAATTATGTAATTATGAAGGAAGTCCTAACATAAACAGTAAATATAAGAAAATGTAAAGTTTTAACTTCCGTACGCACGCACGGAACCATCAGGTTGCAAGTCCGACTCGTAATTCGTCGAGGACTTATGTCGAGCCTCTGCTCTACTTAATACCTGTTACTTAGCACCTGTTTCACCACCTCCGCGTAAATGCTACTTACCCAACAAAATATGACAATTTGAAAGTGTTATAAAACTAAAGATATAATAATATATTCCAGAAAAAAGATGTTAATTAATTTTAAAAACATCTTTATCATAACTATAACATTAGTTAGTCGGTAAATCTTACTCGAATAGGAACAGGCCCTTACTGTTCCTTTTTTAAATATATTATATTATCATTGTCCAAGGGTACTTCAATCCCAGGCAGCAACAATGTCGAGATATAGAAGGATGTAGAACTCTTTTTGTATATAATTATTTGACTGTGAGTAATAAACGAGGAGTTTCACGCGTGTGCACTTCCGTGGAACGCAGGGGAACATTGTGACTGAGACATCGTGATAGAAATTGCCTTATCCAAAAAGATCTGCCATTCCATTTTGAATGTTACTGCTTATAATATTAAGTGATATAGCGTGTTTTAGAAGAGCTATAGAAGAGCTTTATACCTCTATATTGGTGACGTAATATTTTTGACTGTTATAATTTGTCGTGAGATTCCTGAGTGCTAAATGGTATTGTTAAGATTACTCCAAGGTTGTTATTTCGATCTTCAAATAAACATTTTTCGGATAGACGGTGATAGCTCAGCGGTGAGTAGTACGGAATGTCGAGACAAAAGTCGCAGGTTCAAAAGCAGCCTCAAGCACGCACCTCTGACTTTTCTAAGTTACGTATGTATTATTTATTAATTATCTTTTGATTTAACGGTGAAGGAAACATCGTGATAAAACCTGTATACTTGAGAAGTTCTCCATTAAGAATTTCGAAAGTCTGCCACCACCAAGTCTGCCAATTCAGTAGAGGAGGCCCGTGTCCAACAGTGGGACGTGTTTATATGGGTTAGTATTATTATTATTAAGCATACAAACACGACAAAGTATACAACTATCGACTGCCTCCGTGGCGCAGAGGGCGAATAGCCGACTGCGAAGCGAGAGGCCGTGGGTTCGTTTCCTGCACCAAGACAATTTTTGTGTGATCCATAACTATTTGATTCGGATCTGGGTATTGTAGGACCGTGAGTGTTTCGTAATTCTTGATACCCACGATACAGGTTAACCTATTGTGGGGGCAGCGCCTTTCAGGGCTATGTGTGTGTAATTATTGCGTGTGTTTATTTATTATAACATTGTAAACATAATGCGGAGGAGTGAATATTTAAAAATAAACGGTTACTGAAAAATCGGTCCATAAAGACATCAAATACTCAACCAATGTCATTCGACATTAAGGCTGGATTGCACCATGATAGCTGTTAAAGTTAAGGTTTATGTCAAATTTGACGATAACATTAACGCTGACTTTAACAATGACTGCGGAATGTGTTGCACCATCGTATTCTTTGGCATAGTTATCTACAACATCTTTAGAATATTGAACCATCTGACAGCTATTTAACTTTAACAATAGCTTTAACCAGCGAATCTTTGGCAGTTACTGTTAACAGCTAAAGTTATGACGTAATCTAACATTTGTCAAATGGTGCAACTCATTTTTTGCTTAACCGGTACTTTAACATGTTTGTTATTGTTAAAGTAAGATGGTGCGATCCAGCCTAACAGTTTTTGACGTTAAAATTGACGACCATCGGGGCGATAGCAGCAGCCGAGTAACCGGTTGTGAAAGAAGAGGCTGCGGGATCGGTCCCGCACTAAGTCTAAAGTTTATGTGATCTACCAATGTTAGTCTCAGGTCTTTTTGTGAGACCAAAAGTCTCTTGTCATGCTGATACATAATTGTATAGGAGTGCGTTTTACATTTATAGACTCAGTCAAAAAAGCCACGTCGGACATTGAACGATCGGTTCATGGTTTTTCGTTCATGAGGTCGTCAGGTCAAAAATAAATCTCAGAAATGGCGTACAGTCATATATATCATAAATTTAGTTAAATAGAACCTCGATACGCCGCGTTATTTCATCTCAACCGCTCCATCAAAACATAAATAATAAAACGGGATTTAGCTCGTAGACGGAGTTTGTAAAGTTAGTAAAAAAATATCGTCAAATATCGAGCACTCACTTAGATTGGAGGAAAAAATACACCAGTTTGGGAGTAAACATAAACTTTCACCCACTACGCATTAAGAGGTTTTTAAATTTATTCACCCTTCCATTCTGCAAGTTTCTTGAGGAAACTTTGAGGAAATTCGAGCGATTAATCCAAACGGAGTGCACAAAGTTAAGGGTTATATTTGCATAACGATCCACCTACGGTACAATATGGACATTCGAATATGTGTACTTCGATTAAATAGAAACTTTACTCTGTTGAGTGTTCTTCTTTTGCTGGGCGTTATCCCGGCCTTTTGCCAATATCTGTCTTCCTAGTTAGGCGCTTTTCTTCGCCTCGACGTACTCCTGTGGTTTCCTCAATCAATTTTAGCGACATTCTTTAAGATTATCTGCCATGTTGTAAACATATTTAAATATTATCTAATATGTAAGCACTGTTGCGCTTACCATCAGGGTCATGGTCAGGGTCATGCGACCTGCTCAGCCTGCTTTTATATAACTGATTGTTGGTCGCAGCAATCAGTTATATAGAAATAAACAATGACTAATATTTAAATCATATAAGTTTACACCCAATAACCGCAGATTTAAGCCATGAGAATCAGAAATTCATGTCGACTTGATCAAACCTACATTCCTCAGCCAGTTAATCAACTACTGCTAGTTTAACAACAACAATTCTATGTGTACAATAAGGAATTAAAATTTATGTAAGATATAATCAAATAATATTATTTAATAGTGATTTCTTACGTTTGTGCGAATGTGACACATTGAAATAAAACAAATTTAAACAAATTTGATCGCGGTTTTTTAATTTAGGCGAACTGAAGTCCACCCCGTGACCACGAAGGCTGAAAAGCATTCGAAACATCGGGACCAAAACTAAATAAAAAATCGCAATAAAATCCGTTTAATTTCAATATTATTATGCGTCTTAATATAGTCATAATCCCCAAATACCTTATTCCCGCAAACCAAAATGTTCTCAAAAACAAACCGTTTATGCACTGGCACTCTTCCAGCCTTCATATCATATTATCCGCGTCAACGCACTGATGAGCGGGTGTAAATCAGTTCCTTACAATTTATTGTAAGTATTTCTTACAAAAGTGCGGTAGTGCAGGCTAAAAGCGCTATTTGTTATCCTATTGTTACACGCACATCAAGTACTTACGCTGTGAATGGCACAATTTATGATTGTGCTTGTTTCTGAATGTTTCAGGAATGGGATTGTTACAACGTGTAATAGAGTGTAGATATGACTAAAATGTGTAATGTGTGTATGTGAGAATGTTTTTCGGTGTTCCGTACCTAGATGATGCTAACTGAACCTTATAACTAAGCCTACCTAGGCTGTCTATTTGTCTTACCTCGAAAGAGTTCTATTTTTTCAATTATAATTAGTAGCTAGCCAAAAATATCACCATACATTTAATTGTTTACTACTTTCTTCCACCTGCCCTTATCTCACTCGTAGTGTAGTCGGCACAACATACTTTTTAACACATGCTATGGTGCTGCCACACCGGTGTTATAAAATGTTTACAAAAAATTATTAAACATTTGTTAACAAAAATTTGATACATTTTATGACAATGTTAGATAATGTTAGTAAATGTTTAATGTTAGAAAATGTTTGTAAACATTTTATAACACCGGTGTGGCAGCACCATTACAGACAGATTTGGCTTGTAGTTTTTACGAACGGCCGCCTGCCTGACATCAACCCCTCTGGGGAGATTTCAGTGAGTACTTATATCTTAACAATAAAAATAGGCTTTCTTTTTATTATTCTGAATAATGAAAAGAGTAGGTTGCTTGCATGATGGTAAGCGCCCCGCCTGCCCACAAACAGAAGTGACACCACACAGAATCTAGAATACAAAGCACTGCATGGCATTGGATGCGCTCGTCACAACAAGATATTAGATGTTAAGTCTCATAATGCAAAGTAATTTCACCGGCTTCACATGTTGAGTAGTTAAAACCGATTTAAGATCGTCATGTAAGTCGGACTGAATCACCGAAATTTTAAATATTAACCTACCCTACATAAATTAACCCTTGTAAAACATAAAGTAAATTGCAAAAGCATAAACCACAGGTGCCAGTTCTTTACTAGATTCTTGACAAGATGACGCAAGAGTGCTCCACGTAAGTGCACTCCAATTAGTACTGGCCCTTGTGACTGTTCCGCGGAGCTTGGAAGCGTTTTTTAAATACCCTGTAACCAGTACACACTTCCCGACACTTCAGTTGTGTGTAACACAAAATAAATGGTTTATTCGTGATCTTTGAAATGGCTTATTTATATTCTATAGAAGGTATGTAGTCCATAAGGGCTTATGTACGCATATGTTTTTTTATAGTCTATAATATATAAGTGGTGTGTTAATTGTTAATTATCGCTTGCTTTAACGGTGAAGGAAACATCATGAGGAAACCTGCATACCTGAGAACTCGATAAGATTTTTCGAAGGTATGTGTAGTCTGCCAACTCGCATTAGGCTCCTCTCATTCAGTAGAGGAGGCCCGTGCCCAGCTGTGGGACGTATATAATACAGGGCTAGTAAATAATAATAAGTAGATAGAGTTGTACGTACATGGTGACAGGTGACCCACTTGCTTGTCGGCTAATACATACTATTAAAAAATAAAAGGTCAAATGTATGTAGTATAAATATATCTAATAGAACCATGGGTAGTAGGTACACTGTACAAGTCATTAGTGAGTTTAAATGTCAGATAGCTTTCAAAATCGACGGTCGGAGCAAGAAGTTCCCTGAATGACCTCCGGAAGACAAAGGGAAGGTCAACCCTTGCTAAATGGACAGATAAACTGATAAGGGTCACAGAGGTCACTTTATTAAAGCGTAAGAACGAACGTGGTAGATAGATGTGACTTGTATGAAATAATAAAATAGTGTAATAGTGTGTATAATATTGTAATGTGTAGTAATAGCTTATGATATGGTAATATAATAGCTTGGTATTATATTAACTTAGTTTTTTAGCTTATGGTTTAGCTTAGTATTATATTGGCTTATGGTATTATAATAGCTTATAATGGCAGTTTAAATTCGTTATCTTTTTAACTTATCATTGCAGATGTACCTGGTGAATGCTGTATTTACCTGTAATGGACATATACATATTGGCCATATGACCTTATGTACTGTCTAGTGTTCAAATTGAACAATATGCATTCTGTTGGTGTACCTAAAAGTAAATAATTAAATAATATTTAAAGTTTTACGTACTTAATTAATAAAAAACCCTTGACGTAATCAACGTCTCGGTGGTTATTAATAATAACCAAATCGTGGCAGCTGGTGCAATGGTGGGAGGGTAATAGATATTTTTGTACCCGACTGGATAGCGACCACCGTACATGGTGAAAACCCGCCATTGCTCGTTCAGGCGAGTCGCGTTCTCGGGTCAGCCAGTGTATATCCAGTAATCTCAGGCCGTAATAATTCCGTCGACCGTCGAGAGACTCAATGTCTCGTAACATTGTGGTCTACACTGTACTGAACTTTAAGACTAGTGTATTTTATTCGCTATGTTAGATAAAAATGAAAAAAATAGCCCGTAACTTTTAAGTGGGTGAACAGAATTTTTTCATTGCATATTCGGACTCATTCGTAAAAAAAACCTAAAGATCGGCAACGCGTCCATGATTCTTCGGTTATGTGGATGTTCATGGGCAATGGAGATCACTTACCATCAGGTGACTTACTTATCCGTTTGCATAATTTATGCTACCACATATGTTGTACAGGTGTACCCATCGCGAGTGAAACAGGTAGGGCGTTCAAAAAGAACATAACACCTTCATCTTTATGAAGGGCTTTCTTTAATACAAGCCGAATGGAAACTCGTGAAACTGTGAGGTGTGGTACAACACACGCGTTATAGCGAGTTATTTGTGTTGAAATAAAACTAATTTAAACGGATTTTATCGCGGTTTTTTATTTAGTTTGGTCCCGACGTTTCGAAAGCTTTTCAGCCTTCGTGGTCACAGGGTGGACTGAAAACCGTGATAAAATCCGTTTAAATTAGTTTTATTTCAATGTGTAATATTCCCGTAAACACCAGATATTTGTGGTTAGTAACCGCAAATGTGATTCTAATAAATAAAAGAAGAGTAAACATTATATTCGGAGATTTTCCTCTCATAGTGTTGTCGTGAATTAATTAAAACTCATTTTACTTTTCCACATAAGCAAGTATTTAACCTACTACTATTAGAAATATGAAAGTTTGAATGTTTGTGGATTTGATATGAAAATTGGTAAACAGGTAGAGCGTGACCTGGATTACGACATATGCTTCTTTTTATACCGAAAAAGGCCGTTCATGCGGGCGAAGTAGCTATAGTACTTAAATATATATTTCTTTCTTTTACATAAATACATAACATCAAACACTCTGACACAGATTCCTGACCCGCTCAATAAGATACGACTATTTTATATCGTGTGTATCGGAAACTATGAAGGTCTCACAACACCCAGACGAAAAAAAATTGTGTATCACACCAACATTCTTCATCAAAATTAACTGAATCAATAGTGTGTGTTATCGTAAAACTATATTTCACCCTATATATTTCACCCTACTTCCAAACTCTCATACAATTTAATTTATTATTATTCGCAGCATAAGTCCAAACTACTTCAAAAAAATACAGTACAAAATCAACCGCTCATACCTCGCACCAGCCCAATATGAAGCACCGTGTCGGAACGTGGTCTCAATTATTAAACAATGCAATCGTCGGAGACGCAGCGCAATCCTAGCTTTAATACTTGAATACCTAGAATTTGGGTCAACGGACGTGGTATATACGCTCCGTGTTGCGAGTGAAATTATTTAGTGATGATATCTCCAGTTGAATTTTACATTCGTGCCAGCCCTAACTGCTCTTCGAATTTATGGTGCTTTCGCGTATCCATACTTGAATCGTAAAGGTGCGAGGCGTGTACCTATTTGCTTTTTTATTTTTTTAGAAAGAAAGATTTATTTTTATTCTAAATTCTGCAATTTGTATTCTATTGTTTTCATTAGTTGTAGGTCTAATTAGATTTTAATTTTGGGCTTAAATGCAACATTCCGTAGTTTACTGCCCTTTATAATACTGTAAAATACAAAAGAACAGTTAAATCCTAACTTACAAATACCAATTTACGGCAGAATAATTTATAAGGTGTGAGGTAAGTCGACGTAATAAAACACAAATTTCAAAATGCTTATATATATTTATAATTCAAAAGGTTAAAATCACTACATTTTTCTTAAACATTAAAATACAGTGTCTATTCTTTCGTTATATACATCTAATAATGTTTTTTAAACATATTCTTTATTAATAATATACTCATAAAAGCATATCTAATAATCATTTATTTTAATTTTCAAACATTTGGTACGTAATCTTTTATTTAACAGGGTTTTAAATACATACTAAAATATTTTTTGAATAAAGAACTTATATGCTATTCATAGCTTATACAATATTTATATGAATATCAATAAAAGAAAAACATTTACGAATTAAATCAGTGTTGGAGAAAACTTATAAAATGTGACATTACTAAATTCTACTTAGTGAAATATTGTGATCTTTGGTCATAGCGAATTCAGAAGTAACATATTTTTGTAGTTTTTACACGGCATCAACCACAGCTTAAACAGGTCAAATAATTGTTTTTAGTTATTGTCGTAGTATATAAACTTTTAACTACGTTCATACTTTATTACTTAAACAAGAAAAATATATGGATAATAAAACAAATTCACTTACACAATATTTTTGTAAATGAACAAACGCAAGCCCACGTCTTTATCTTTGGAGGGGTAGACAGAAGTAAAACTAGTGCTACAACCATGTTTGGCTGAGCCTATCTCCACACCGGGCACAAATTCCAATACCAGGCAAGGTGATTTTTCGAACCTAGGACCTCATGGTTCTTAGCCTCAGTATGCTGCCACTAAACCAATAAGGCGATGAGGCTTTATAAATTATTTCATTTAAAAACACAATAACTAAGAAATCTGTACGCCTCGGTGTTTAAATGTGATCGTTTTTCTTTCTTTTTTTTTTATTAATGGCTTTCGCAGTATTATGCATTTAGCCAGTGTCAAGTATAATTTATTTTCAAGTATTTTTACAAGAACGATGAAACACGGGTGCGGACGATTTCAAGGTCTTGTCGGAGTTATGGTGTTAACTCCTTTCAGTACGATTCTTAATTCACTTATTTCAATGTTTCCATATACTGTTCATCACCGTCAATGTTTATTGAACAAATCCACATCACTTTTATGCAACAAACACAACTCTTAACTAGTTTATGATATAAATTAAAATAAGCGATGAACTGCACTGTCAGAATTCCCGCCAAAACTCATGTGATCGTTTTATCACAATCACAAAATCTAAAATACATTCAATTTACTCTCCATTTGCGTGGGTTTGTAGTTACACACACACCGCAACAATACAATTCAATTGGGGAAACAGCGTCTCTCAACGACCGTGGCGCAATCAACCCTGCCCATCTCCCTGAACAATCGCGACAGATTAACCAACATATTCGCATCGTTATTCCTGCATAACCATAAATTAAGAATATTCTCCGTCGGGGAACACGTATTAGAGAAATAATAGTAGTAAGAACTTATTCTCAACTTCTCCGCTAACAGACGCCAATCGTTCCCTTTAGATGTCTGACAATCCAACAGCTTACACAAAATAACCCTGTCCGAATTTGTCAATACATTAGTCCGATAATTATTGTCGACGCTAAAATTACTCCTAAACGTATTATTTTTATACACAAAGTCGTACCTGCCAGATTTTTTGGTTAGCGAAGAATAATTGAACGGGTTCTCGATAACATTGACAGCGTCGACGGTCGAATAACTGTGCCGTTTGCAGTTCGTGTTCAAATCGTTCGTTTTCAAATTGAAACTGACAGAATTGGACTGTTTCTGCTTTTGGTATATCGAAACGTTCAGTTCCAAACAGTTTATTGAATCCGTTTGGTGAAGGATGAATACGCAATTCATAGATTTGACAATCATGTTCCATATTTGCGAGTACGGTAACTCCTGGTATTTTCCGCCTGTATGAATCTTCCAGCCTACCCCTACGTCTCTAACGTTAATGCACAAATCGGAGCAATTCTCTTGAAAGTGTATAGTTTTAGGATCACAGAGTAGCGAACCACCTGACTTCTTCTCGATGTCGAGACACTCGTTGTAAGCGAAGGGAGTGTCAGCGAATACGTGAATTCTTAAACTATAAAAACCATCGTTCATCTTAGACACAAATAATGCCAGTTTGAGAATCTTAGCATCTAAGCCGCTGAAACTTCGTCCAACTAAAACAAAGTCGCTTAGAAATTCGCACACGATGTAAACTTTGTTGGGGTCTACTTGGGCGAAGATCGGCGTGCCGGGTGTCTCTTGGCCTAAAGTCAAGACTTTACGCCACTCCGATGAGTTGATTTCCTCGGGCTTCTGAAGAATAGAGAGGAGCCAGTTCGTGTTCTTCAGCGATGCCCAATGTGGAAAAGTAATTACGATGCCTTTTCGAAAATGGAAGTTCTTCGGTCCGCATCGAATTACTGGACTTAGCTGGGTCTCACCTGGTAAAGCATGATAGAGTTGTACATCTAGTAATGATGCGAATACTCTACAATAATATGAGACTAAGTAATTTTATTATTGAAGATACCTAATGTTTAAAGTAACACAATGTAAAGCCGAGTTCACGCCTATAACCCCAAAAGTGTAGGCAGAACTATAATTGGTGCACCCAGAATTGGCTCAGCTTATTTCCATCCAATGATGGGAAAATAGCGAATCTATCGCCATACTGGGTACCGATCCAAACTCGGGCAACTGTATTTTTGAAATATGAAAATCTTAACATGAATTTTGATTACCGACACGAGAATCGAACTCAGGATCTCATTGGTTTCACTAAGTACAAATAAACTAATGAGACGAAATTTTAAATGATGACATGAAAGCGTAAAATCTAATCGATCTATGTCAACAAGTAATTGGATTTTCAGCACATAATACAAGATCCATTGAACTTCGTTACATTTTATTGATATTAAAAAGTAAAGTCCGAGCTGTCACATTATTTTTGTAACACCTTCTCATCATATTTATAAATTAAGAAATATCTTGGCAGTAGACAATAATTTTAACAAATAATGAGCTACATGATTATGTACATACGTATAAAAACTCAACGAAAGATTCTATCGAGTTAAATTGAAACTTTATTCTATCTGAATATTGAACTTTTCTTATATAACTAAATATAAATAATGATTTGCATAATATGCCAAATTAATATAAGCCACAATCAGATAATAGTTACTTTAACTTCATTAATTACCACTTCATTATTCGTAGAGAATACAAATACCGAAACACAATTAACTCATGTTCTAGTAGGATTGGCCGGAACCAACTCGTCTGACATTTGAGATTTAGGTTACACGGTTAATCCTATTTCGGAGTAGACACTGCCTTACAATGGACATGGGTTAATATTAAGTAGAACTTTCTTGCTTGCCTTAACGTCTCTACAGGTGTCTTGTTTCTTCTTACCTATTGCCTGCTCTATTTCTTTCTGATAAGGTCGAAAATCGATTGGCTAACCTACACGTTGCCATATATTTAGGGATTCCACTCTAGCGTTATTTTCTACCAGCAATTTAGGTCGGAGAAAGGTCGCGGAAGCTATTAACAACGGATTAAGGGGTGGCTTTTGGTCATCTAAAAAGATTTTGTAACAAGATATTGCTTCTTTTTTAATTCTTAAACTAAGCGGATTCTGGATTTGGGATTAATTTTTAAAAATTGTGGATTATTTTAATCGGTTAAATGATTATATCAGACACTAAAATTGACATCTATACAGCTTTTGCTAGAAACCTACATAGAAGTCTTAGCCCTAATATTTAAGGAGTAAAAAGTAGCCTGCGTCACTTACTGGTACATAAACTATATGTTATTGAAGCAAAAATCATGTCGATCCGTCACTTCTTTGCTGCGTGGAAGGCAGACACACGAACAAACTCATTTTCGATGTTAAATTCGTATAGCAATACAAATGTCATATCAATAAATTACCAACCCTACTACTACTAATGTATTTTCTATTTACTTGGCATTATGCCGGATTAGTGCCACGATCCAACTTCTTCTATCATGTTTTGACGGTTGCTTTGGTATTATGTGGGTCAAACTGCCGTCTGATCCCACCTCACACGGAATGAAAAGAATTCCAATTTAATGCCACTCACCTTCCTGCAATATTGGCCTGTTCCATTCTTCATCAACAACCTCGACGGAGAACAGTTCATCTCCCTTATCGACTACGCCATCAGGTACATACAAACTAACACCACATTTGTCCACACTCAACCATTCGCCGTCACTCGTCACCATTTTCGATCTTGCTGTTTCGAAATGTGAACTCCGATATTTAGAATCAATCGATGCGTTGTTTTTTAACGATGGCGACATTTCTACGCTCTCGTTGTACGATGAACCGGCTGAAAAAATGTAAATGGTGAATCTAAAATAAATGCTAAAATAAATTGTACACAAGCATACAAAAGCACTAAGATAATGAAACTATAAAAAATGCTTTAAAAAAAACATAAAAACTAATCTTATAAAAATTCTATCTATCAAACATAAGCAGTGTAAAGTGCAAGACTTACAGCTTAAAAAGCAGCTTGAGTCAGAACGGTCTGACTCGGCAGCTTCCTTGCAAGCGGCATTCCTTTCCGAACGGTCTCTTACCTCGTGATCTATCGGTGCTATATAGCTATAACAAAAAATATGATTTAAATATAACAGCTATATTTGTTGGTGATAGGATATTCATATCCGCCCGGATAGCGACCACTATACACATAATGTTAAAACCTGCCATAGTGACCCACAGACCTTGTGTGGATCGCGAGTGAGGATCAGCCTGTGGATATTCGGCTCTTACGAGGGACTTGCGATATGACTTGATGGTTAGTTGGGGTGGATATAGGGGTATATCCTTCTATCCCTGTGCCTGCATCGATCATCCGCCTGTCCTGTCACAGGCCCCTCGATTAGCTTCTTCCCTCTCCGAAGAGGTAAGAAGCATTTATACAGACCGGCATGACGCTAGTGACAACCGATAAACTCATTATTTGTCGGCGGTCGCCGGTTTTTTGGACGGCATTGCGCTTACCATCAGTTGTAGTGCAGTTACTTTGCCGTGCTCGGATAAAAAAAACATTGTATAATCATTATACCATTAATATGATGAATTAAAATTTATAGTATAACTAATTTTATATCATATTAGTCGAATACGAAATTGGTTTTCGAACGATTCTTTCTCTTTTAAGTACGAATTACTAGTTTAAAACTTTGTCAATAGTGATTTTATACGAATTCGAAAACTGTGAACGTATTTGTAACTCTTACTAAACCTACTGTTCTCAATAGGATTATGTTTGCAAGAAGTTTAAAGTTCCACATAAGTAGTCCAAGTATACAGGGCTACTTTTAAAACCCCTACAACCTCGCAGGACTAGATAGCTAACCCCATAAGGAACAACTTTTGTTCTACGAGTTTGGACATAACTCAATACATGAAAAAAGGACTGAATGACATAGGACTGGCGGCTTGAAAAATGGGTCAAGTTCAAAGGAGCTAACACTGCACCCCCTTCCTCACGCTTCGCAGGGGTTGTTTACGTAATCTTTGCGATGCGTGTAGAGTTATAAACATTCAAGCCGGAAATTAAATTTATTCCTTATGGGGTAATCTATCTAGTCCTGCGAGGTTGTTGTGTTTTAAAAGTAACCTTGTATAATTCCAAGTTAGTATTATCCGCCTACAAGGTGGACAGACGACCTGATAAAGGTCGCAGGATGTCGCTGGATGCAGGCCGCTTCCAACAGGTCGGTCTGGAAATCTTTGGGGGAGGCCTATGTTCAGCAGTAGACGTCTTGTAGCTGATGATGATGATGATGATTATCCGACTTACCTATTAGCTAACTGTGGTACTTCGTACAAATGTTCGTGTCGTGTGTTTGTTGAGGTGCTCGTGTGCCTGTGCGTGCGTCTCGAGTCCACCGTCTGGAACTCCTCGTGTATCGTCAAATCCGGCTGGTTGGTCAACGTTCTTTTTATAACGTTTCCAAAGTAATTTGAACCTGGTAATAACCATTTAGAATTTGAAAAGTTTATTTTCAATTACATAGCAATCATTTTTTTTTCTCTTGTTTTAGGGGTTTTTATACCTGGTGGACATGTAAACCCCATTATGCCCAGCTCTTAACATAAGATACACTACTTAAGTCTGTATATACACATAAATAAATTGCTGCTGAAACACTGCAGCTAAAGGACATAACATTGACGCTGCTTTAGACATTGGTTGTGAGAGAATAGTTTGCGCGATTCCCATGTCTAATAAATTAAGCTTCAGTTCTTCAATCAGATTCTATCTTTCCTGTCTCTTCTTTGCGCATTCCGTCAATAGTCTGGTGTTTTTTTAAATATAGAGCTAGATTCTATAATTATAATTATATTATGATAAATAATGACATATACGTATTTCTCAAAATTTAAGGGCCCATTTTACAACATTTGAATAGGATGTAACCACCGATTAACGTATAAGACGGTTATTATCCCTCGAGAAAAAGAAAGATATTATAAGTTTGAGCTTTTGTCTGTCAGGTTGGCAGACTTTCACATACCTTCAAAATTATTATGGAGAACTTCTCAAGTATGTAGGTTTCCTTCATCGTTAAAATGAGTGATAATTAATAATGAATATACATGTCATTTCGAAATGTCAGAGGTGCATGCTCTATGGGTTGGTTTCGAACCTGCGACTTTCGTCTCGACAGTCCGTACCACTCCCCGATGAGCTGTCGCTTTGCCCATCTGAGCATTAGTAATACAAATTACAAAAACTAAATTGCTATTTTGTATATTAAGTAAAGAAACGTGGTCTTACCAGAAGGCGGTTTAACATATGGCGAATTTTCCGTCATCTTCATCTTCATATATTTGATTCCCAATATAATAACAACAATAAATATGAGGAAAGCAATTGACAATGCTATCAAAAGAGGCCAATAAGACGAACCTGTAAGTGGTACATATTATGTTTTTTTTAATAGTGTAAAACGGGCAAGAAACGCACAAGTGGGTCACCTGATGGTATGTGATCTCTACTGGCCAGGAATATCCATAATTCCAGAAGAATCATGGACGCGTTGCCGAGTATATCCGATCCTCCCGAAAGGCTTGCGACATCACTTGATGGTTAGTTGCTACGGGTATAGGGGTACATCCTTGTATCACTGTGCTCTTATCGGATATCCGCCTATCCTATCGCAGGCCCTTCGATTTGCTTCATCCCTCTTCGGAGTGTGAAGAAACATTTATAAAGGCCGGCATGAGTCTGGCGATCACCGATAATCTCATTTTTTTTTTATTTATTTAATTCCCAAAAAATATTTTTACATACAAGGTTTTCGTCCCCTGGCACCCAAACTAGGTTTAACCTGTGTTTTGGGCGTCAAATTGTTTGTCGGTGTTCACTAGTTTTTTGGATCACCATCAGGTGTACACAGTCATTTTGCCGTGCTCGAATAAAAAAGGTCTGTTTCATAAATTCCACTTACCATCATTAATCATTTCAGATTTAGAAGTCCTCACACACATGGGACACTGTACCACCTGGTAATCCTTACCGAGGCATGCAGTGCTAGTCAAACAACGACGCCGTCTCTTTTGGAGGCAATCTAAATCGCATCTCGACCATTCTGACCACTGGGACCAACGACCTGAGGAAATTTTTATGGTTCAGGCACTATTTGTGATAGACACGACAGTCTCCGTGGCGCAGCAGGCGAGTAGCCGGCTGTGAAGCGAGAGGCCGCGGGTTCGAGCCCCGCACCGAGACAAATGTTTGTATGATCCACAAATATTTGTTTCGGGATCTGGGTGTTGAGATCGAAAGATTCTCGTAGTTCCTGATACCCAAGACACAAGACTCGTATCTTACTGTGGGGTCAGGACTATGTATGTGACTGTTAGGTTTATTTATTTATTAAATAAACAAAAAACTATTTGTGAGAAGAAACTTCACCTGCACAGTTCATTTATAGTTGTGATTGGCGGAATAATGAAGCGCGGTACGGCAACAACTCCCACTATCGGGTCGTCAGAATTAGAATCATTTCTGCATTTAATGCTCGTTTATTGGACTCTAAATTGCCCCCACTACTGCCCACATGTGCTCACGAATCGTGCCATCGTGCAATTCTTTCTAAATTTAACGTCGCCTTTCTCAAAATCCTTAATCCTATTATGCACTTAAAAATGTTTGCTATATTGTCAAATTTAATACGATTTGACGTTTGTTAAGCATGTTTAGTGATAAAACACGACTATGGATATTTATGCAAGTCGACCTAAGTCTGAACATTTAAATGTATATTTACCAAGTAAAATATCTGATGATTCATCAGCAAGCTCATCAATGCCATCTACGTATAAATCTGAAAAGGAATAAATTCATATAATGTCGTGAAATAATTGGAAAAAATGTGTTTTATATAATACCACGGCCAAAGAATACACTGGCAGAAACGTCTAGTCTTCACGGTTGCCTTAATTCCCAAGCCATTCAAGATGGACGAATTGAATTTTATTTCAAAATGACCTAAACAATTTTTAAGGCATATAGAACTTCTAATTCGTTAGGTTCTTTTTAATGATTAACTAAAGGATGAAAAAGATTACGATTATGTTTTTTTTTTATTTGACTGAATGACGAGACGAGCAAGGCGCTAAGGCGTAACTGAACTGCGCTCGTCACCCCGAGATGTTAAGTCTCATAATGCCCATATGTTATGACAACTTACCCATATCACAGTCCATGTCGCAATCCTGGGTTTTCTGTACATTGGATCCCACACAAGGTTGACCTCCGTTCAAAGGCCGAGGCGCTGTGCAAGTCCTTTCTCTTTTTCTTCCTGTTCGTCCCTCTCTTCGTGAACAACATTCTGCCCATGCCGACCACGTGCTCCAACCGCCGTTTACTAAGCGATGTTAATTTTATTGAATACTAGCTTTTGTTCGCGGCTCCGCCCGCGTGACTGCTTTTCCCGTGATAAAAAGTAGCCTAAGTCTTATTCTGATGTATAAGCTATATTATTGTAAAGTTTCATTAAAATCCATTCAGTAGTTTTTACGTGAAAGAGTAACAAACATACATCCATCCATCCATACTTACAAACTTTCGCGTTTATAATATTAGTAGGATAATGTACCCAACAGTTACACACATAGTCCTGCCCTACATTAGGTGAACATTAATCATGGGTATTATAAACTACGGGGGCTTGCGGTCCCACACCATTTAGACTCGCAACAAAAATCGAATCGCACAAACACTTTTCTTGGTGTGGGAATCGATCCCGCAGCCTCTCGTTTCACAGTCGGCTACTCATCCGCTGCGCCATGGAGCTCCATACTATACAGCTGTCTTGTATGAATACTAAGCCCCTTTTTCACAACACCAAGTAAACGTTAATTAACAAAATATATAAGAAAGCGAAATACAAAATCATCAACCTGATAATATAGTACGTATTGGTACTTCGTAAATTGTGGAATGCTTTATAAATGTGTCGGTTAACCTTAATAATAATTATTATTGGAAAGTATAAATATATAATGGCCTTCTTGGTGCGACGCGTAAGCAAATCTATTTAAATAAGCGTATTTAATCCATGTGCTGGGGTAGAAGTCCGTCGTAGTTTCTAATATCCATAACACAATAATAGTATTTTAATTTTTGAGTAGCCATAAACAACAACAATACAAGAATCTGACATAGCCCTGAAACTATATGTGAGATTGATGAACGTTCTACATATATAGTATAAAAATCTCTCGAAATATTTATAAGATTTTAAAAGATAATTCATGTTGTATTTAACGCGACATTTAAAGGTCGATAATAAACATTCATATGTACTCACAACTCTAATCTCAGAATTTACACTCTGTTATCTAAATACAATACAATGCAAAATATTCAAATATATACATTTGAAATGCATGAAAGATTTTTCCATTTGCACATACCGAAAACTGTTAGCAGCGCAGGTTCAGACAGCCTTTTTCCTGCTAAATTTTCAGCGACACATGTGTAGTTCGCCATATCCTGAAAATTGTTTCACAATGAAATTCTGCGCCACGTACGTTTGTCCGTTCATGAATGTGAAATGTTCTGTAGACAGTTTGTGAAAGTGCCTATTTATAATAATTATTTACTTCTATTTAGTGTCGATTTTATTACCAAAATATTTTTATGTTCATTCCAGAGAGAATAAAAGTTGATAATTAAAAATCTATTCTTTTTTTATATATGAAAATCTTCTTATATCTTCTATATCCTCTTGAACCGTATTTTTGAATTAAGGATGGCAAATATATATTATGTTTAAACCTCCTTCTGCCACTTGTCGTTATCCCACTCGCAGTGGGGTCCGCGCAGTATGCTTATTTACACATTTTACAGTAAGATTCAGGCTTGTAGTTTCCACGACCGGCCCCCTGCTAGACGTCTACCCCTTTGGGGAGGGTATATTATGTTTAAACAATATATCATTATCATATTATATAATATATCATTAACCTAACCATTAAAAAAACAGCATCATTCAGAAAAATATCTGTTACTTTTAAACGATGCACAGTTTTTTTTCATCTTGATTAAATTCCAAACATATGAACTTATGGTTCTCAGCCCTAGTACGTTGCAATTATACCAATTGGGTGCAGGTGATAAGGCATTCTATACTCAAATTATATTTTAACTTGCCAGTAACGTCGCCTGTTTAATAACCAAGTCCCCATCCTTAGTGATCTGAACATTGTCATCCACCACAACAGGTGCTCCGTTCTTGAGCCAGTAGAGTTGCGCAAATGGCGCCGCCGGGGGTGGCTCACAACGAAATGTGACCGGGGTGTACTGCTTGACCAACTGCGACTGGGGCGACACTGAGAACAGCTTCTTTATGTCTAGACAAAAATGAAAATGTAATGTATTTTGTGGGAAATGCCTCAAGATTTTTAAAGATGCATTCATTTTTATAACAAACTCTAAATATAATAATAATAATAATCGTTTATTTATATCTCCTTCTTCTTCTTTAAGTGCTATCTCCTATCGGAGGTCGGCGATCATACAGGCTATTTTATCTTTGGAAGCTGCTGCTCGGAACAATGATTTTGTGCTCATGTTGTACCATTGGCGAAGATTTTTAAGCCATGATATCCTCCTACGACCGGGCCTCCTCCTGCCCTTTATTTTCCCTTGAATGATTAGTTGGAGGAGTTCATTTATTTCTCCACAGTTATATAATTACTTGTCCTGACTCTCTGGTTTATCAACGCGGAGCCTAAGCCGCTGTGGCTACAAACTTGAAATATTGGTAATTGAAGCTTTATTTTGTAAGCATTCACTAAGGAAGGATTTTTAAAATTTTCACCGCTAATAGGGTAAAATAAGGGATGAACGGTTGTATGGAAATATAGCTTTCATTATATAAAGCCTTAAATATCTCTCTTGATTTTAGCAGTTACAGCTATCAAACTATATGTATAGTATATCAAACAGTGGCTCACTAAAACACGACTCAATAATGAGTCTAAGTGTATTCTCCTTGTAATTAATTCAGTATGATACAAACCTTCTTTCTGCCTAGCGTCATCCCGGAGTAGTACGAGAGTCTGCCTTCTTACTTAAATATACAAGCCCTTAAATTCAGTATGCAAACCAATTTTAAATAAATAAATTACATACATTTTCAATTACATTGTTTTATGAAAACGACCTTGTCGGTGACGTCATAAAGAGTTCCACTATAGTATGATAGAATGAATTTCGAACGTAGTCAACGAAGCGTAGCAAACTTGACTGTAATTTACGAGCCACTGATAAAAGCTTTCGGATGTCTGAAGGCAAATGCTAAAGATAGGTACTTTGCATCGTCGAGTTGAGGTAGTAAATCAGTTTTTAAAATTTCGCCGCCACGTTACTTTGTACAAATTGCTTTATTCTGTCGGAGTTTTAGTTGTTTGTGGAATGTTACGATTTTGCAAATCTTGAATGACTTTGAATTTTCCATAAAGAATTCAAAATGGTCTTGTTAGGGTTAAGGTATATTTATATATTATCATAGAAACTACTTTGTGGCTCGCTTAGTCAGTGGAGTGTACAATAGTTATATAAAGCAATAGCAAGTCATACGTATTTAAAACCAAACTATTTTATAAGCGGTAGAGGCATAGAGACATTCGTCTACTGCATAATTGGAATTGGTGATTTGATAAGTATATAAATAAACGACTACTCACAGGCAATCTCAATAGCGGCTGGTTGGCTGCGGATCTGTCCTCGACTAGTCCAAGCAAAGCACGAACATTGGTACTTATCGTCACCAAAGTATTCTTCCACATTCTCTCTGGTCACTTTATGTTCACCCTCTATGATCCTGACTCCAGTTTGCGGATCGACAAATTCGAAATTCAACGCTTTCGTTTTAACACCGTTGCATTTGAAGTATACCTTTAAATAAAATAAATCGATAGGGACAGAATTTTATAAAAGCAATATACTAATTTATGTGTACTACGTATGTGTTTTTTTGTAAAATCAAAAGGTCTTATACGCGGGACTCAAAGTAGTTCAGCATCGCGGCTTTTTAATTGACTTGGTTAACGTAAAACCTCCAGGTCCACCCAGGTATTAAAAAATATCTGATATTCTATTATTATTATGTCAATATGTATTAAGTTTTGCAACTGATAAAAAATAAATATATATAGTAAGTATAACATAATAAAGATTTAGGACATTCGTGTAGTAGTAAAAATCCAAATGCTATTTCATTTCAAAGAAAAATTTAAAGATTTCATAAGGACACATTTTGTAACCAACTCTCAATTAAGTTTACTTACTTCTAAAGCATTAGCGGCGCGACATTTCAAAGTGGCTGGTTTATTTTTAACGACATAAGTGTTCTCCGGTTCCAGAAGAAAAATTGGCAGATTGTCTTTGGTTGTGTGCAATGGTATTTTGTCATCCATCCCTTGGTTCACATTACTTCTTGTTGTTGCTACATCGGGCGAATCTTTGTAATTCGATTCTTTAATATCATAATCGTAATCTAGATAAGAGTTTTCATCATCATCATCGTCATCTTCGTCTTCGTTGTGAGTTAAGACGGATGGGAGGTAATAGTCTTTGGATTCTTGATCATTGGCTAATGATATTGCGTATTTGTCTTCGATGTTTATTGGTGCAACATCTTTCTGATGATTTATCTCTACAAAAAATTACGCATGACTCTTTTGGTACATTCAATTGTCACTTAAACTGACCATTACAAATAATAAGTTTCGAAGAGGTTTTTATTGACATAGTGTTTTATAAAAATGTTATTTAATATACTAGTGCAATGAATAATTTGATACAACAATTACCTAGATAATTTGTTTGTTGAACACACTACGAAATTGTAACTTTAAATAATAAAAAAATCAATAACAACTTGCCATTATTAAAAACAATAGTACTTACTTTTTGCGGTATTCTGTCCATTTACAAGAAACACTAATTGTATGTGTATTGCGTAAAAGCAAATCCAAAAATTCACATCCATTTATAAACTTATTGTTGGACAAATTATTTAAAATAACAACGGCCTCCCCGCATTCATTTTCCATAACTGTTTTGATTTTGTTTAATATATTTACAACTACATTTTGATTTATAAAGTAATGTTATCAACACCTTAAAACACACTTGAGATTGTCCACAAAATCATTCCGTTAAAACACCAGTATTGTGGAAACTACACTGAGAAAGTCACTATTTCACACATTCTGGCCAATTTGGAAATTCGTCTTACAAATTGTTTAATAAATAAACGTAGTTTACGAGAAAATCTAAATTAAACAGCGTAATATATTTTTCATATTATTGGTATACGCGTTCGTAAAAAATCTCGTAAAAGTTTCGTATTTCACCCCCAAACCGAGTAGGTACTGACGACGCGGCTATCGTAGCTCGACTGGTAATATAAGGGATGAACAAAGTTTCCAACCCCTCGTAAGTCAGTTCTGCGCATGTCCTAAACTTTTAAGTGGAGTACTTTTATTAGTGACAGTTTTGTGATCATATAATGTACTATACAAATATGATTTTACAAATCTATATATATAAAAATGAATCGCTGTGCGTGTGTCTCGCCAAAACTCGAGACTGGCTGTACCGATTTGGCTAATTCTGATCTTGAAATATTTGTGGAAGTTCATGGAAGGTTTACCCGGTGAGAAAAAATGAGTAACATAAATAATAAGTAAAGGAAAACACTAAAAATGACAACTTAATTTTCCTATACAAACTGTTCCTGGGTATGATAATAAGTAAAGGAAAACACTAAAAACGACAAATTAATTTTCCTATACAAACTGTTCCTGGGTATGAAACACTTGATGTCTTGATGAGGATAGGACACGGGACGTACGGACGGGACGGGACGGGACGGGACGGGACAGGGACGAGACAGGGACAGGGACAGGGACAGGGACGGACAGGGACAGGGTCAGGGACAGGGACAGGGACAGGGACAGGGACAGGGACAGGGACAGGGACAGGGACAGGGACAGGGACAGGGACAGGGACAGGGACAGGGACAGGGACAGGGACAGGGACAGGGACAGGGACAGGGACAGGACAGGGACAGGGACAGGGACAGGGACAGGGACAGGGACAGGGACAGGGACAGGGACAGGGACAGGGACAGGGACAGGGACAGGGACAGGGACAGGGACAGGGACAGGGACAGGGACAGGGACAGGACAGGGACAGTACAGGGATAGGACAGGGACAGGACAGGACAGGGACAGGACAGGACAGGATAAGACAGGACAGGACAGGGACAGGACTGTCCCACCGGGGGGAGGTGGAAGACGACCTGACTTAGGTCGTCGAAGTCAATTAAATGTGCGACGAGCTACCCTCACGTGCAATGGTGCAGTACCTCACTTATTGCATTTAATGTAAATGAAACATTTGTATTAAGTTTTGACCACATTTTACACAAATATATGTAGGTGATACGAAGTTCACCGGGTCATCTAGTATAATATAATTTTGACATTATTCGTCGTACTTTATTTAGACTTCATACGAAATATATATACGCAAATTAGAATAGTTTCGTCCATTCGCTCATACGTAAAAGTTATTTTATAGACTGTAGGTTGAATCAATTATGGCAATATCATTGAAATTTTTTACACTATCATATCCGCATAATATTAACTTCTCTTGACGCATAAATATTATAATATTAATATCCTATCTATAGAACTTTTTGTCACATAAATAGCACAACACATATAAAATACTGATATAAGAAGTTTATAATCATGACCGTAAGACCTTTAGTAATTTTAACAGCATTTTAAGAATCAATGGTTCGCGATATCTAAAAATTTTCATGTATAGTCACTATTTAGTATTGAATGAAAATAAATTAAAGAACCTTTTAATAACGCGAACACAATATGCTTTTTATGCGTTGTTGGTTATGAGGTTCAGATGGGGAGCGTCCCACTTAATACCAAATCCACAGAAAACTGTAGTAACTGATATCGAACCGTACACAGAGAACGGCCCGATGTGCCGGCCACACTTAGGTTGGGAGTGGCTATTGCATTCAATTGTTTTCGTTTCAAAAAAACATACATGAGCTGCCCGATATTGGAATTTGTACCCGGTATGACCATAGGCTCACGGAAATAAGCTCGGCGAACCGTGGGAGCTCTAATCGCATCTCTGTTGCCCTTTCGGGGATACAGATAAGAGCTTCAGTCTGTGTTGCTTTTTAAAATATAACATATCTAATCTAAGTAGGTATCACACGCAAATAAAAATATTTGTATAAAGCGAATGTCATACAGTTATCTAATAAAATATCAAAGCAATAACGAGGAATGTAAACAAAAATAGTAAAACGGTAGACACTATTGGATTGCTCGTGTCAAATATTATTCGTGTCAATAATTCTATCGCTCGTATTCATAACGTTGCTTTGTCACAAAAAACCCGCGAATGTATAGTGGCGACTCCAGTTAGTGATTGGTTCGATTTTGGCGCTAAACAAAAACAAATCTAACAAAAAGAAATTAGCTAAGCGTTCATCTACTGGTTGCTATTGAAAACGGGCGTATATGAATAAGCTTTGGCTGACAATATATTTTGTTTATAGCAGAGGTGAAGCAAACGGGTAAGTGGATGACCCGATGGTAAATCATTTCCACCATCAATGAACACAAAACCAGACGGGTTATGGATGTGTTGCCGAACTTAAAGGAAAAGGGATTGGGAAAAAGGAAAAGAAATGGAGATTGGGAGGGACCTTATTCAAGAATGAGCAACCACCTTGGTTTTTTATGAGATAATGCTGATAATCCGGTCGAGTTCGCCGATTTAAGCTGTAGACAGTCAAATTCGGACACAGATTTTTGATATATACCTAAATGCAATCAGATATATGTAATCTTTGAGATGACAATTAAACAAAGTTTTATATTAAATACGTTTAATTAACATTAAATTACTGTACCTCACTTTAAGGTCCATTGAATATTCCAGCAAATAATTGGTCTTCATTAACTTTAATGAAGAATAGAAATGGATGTCCAGCAAAAAAAATTCGCAACTGGCACAAGGGCTAGTGGAAGAACTGAAACTACTGAAAATATATGAAAATAATGTAATATTTATCACGTACTCACGTCTGTATTCCCCGAACAGGTATGCAGAGCTGTAACCAGTAGGGTACATTTCACCGAGCGTATCTCCGTCCTATGATGTGATAGGGGGCGAGCCTGTCGCTATACCAGGCACAATTCCAGACTCCGGGCTGATAGTAAACATTTCATGATAGAAATCTCAGTATTACTTTTACTCGACCCAGGGATCGAACCCGAGACCTCAGCACAGCTGTCGTACCGCGTATGCAATACGAGTACAACTGCGCCACTGAGGCAGTCTGTCAGTCAGTAATATTTACTCCTCTAGTATATAATCAAGTGGATGGTGGTGGTGGATTAAGTCCTAACCCCTGTTATTCGTAGAAAACACACGAGTCCAGCAGTAGGACAGTATAATTCAGGGCGGATATAATTATTAATAAATTTGATTATTAATTAGGCAACCACATTCGCTTCTTACTTCATAAGTTAAATTTTATTTTACCAAAACATCAAACGTGACGATTTATATTTATTAATATACAGGGTTACAGGAAAAGTCGTGCTAGATCCGTTAAGGGCGTGGAGTACTCATCATTTCTGACTTATTTCACTATGAAATACCCTACCCTAAACTTAACCCTTTTCGAGATATTCGACTTTTAATTTTTTTATTGAAAATTGCCGATTTTTGGGCTACTAAATTCAATTTATTTTTTTGATTGTGGATGCAGCAAATAAAATGTGGACAACGTTGACCACTGGAGTAGTGAAGCCTGGTCTCCGTAGAATGCGACAATTTATTAGAAACAGAGGCGACCATGTTGAACATGAACTGTAGAGCAAGAAAAAGTTGTGAAAACCTGATTTAATAAATGACATTTCATGCTTACCTATTGTTTTACTTGACTTTTTAGGGCTAAGTATTAATTTTCTTCTCCACTGTCGCCTATGAAACTAAGTTTTATTCAATGAATTTAAATAAAACCCTAGATTGTTATACCTCGTTAGATAGCTGATGAAACGTAGATATTTTAAAACACATCTGCCGAACAACTGCCATAATATTTTTTTTAGATATTCCTTAGAGAAAAATAAACTTTATAATATTTTTTTAAATTTCTTAACTTTCACTTGTCTAGTACGGCCTATTCAATTAACTTATGCACTATTTTAATGACTGACGTCCTAAAGCATCTTATTACACATGAAAAAATGCAATAATAATAATAATAAGACACACGAAATGAACAAAATTGAATTTAGTAGCCTAAAAATCGGCAATTTTCAATAAAAAAATTAAAAGTCGAATATCTCGAAGAGGGTTAAGTTTAGGGTAGGGTATTTCATAGTGAAATAAGTCAGAAATGATGGGTACTCCACGCCCTTAACGGATCTAGCACGACTTTTCCTGTAACCCTGTATATAGGACTTAGAGGAGAAGGTGGTAATGTGGCCCCCCACTTTGTTTTTGAGGTCTCATGTGAATAATAAAAGGAAAACATATGTAATGAATACATCATTAGTTTCCTTATTTACTTGCCAATACACTACATAATACGGAATAAAGAGAAATGCAACGGATAAATCTGAAATATATTTATTAAAAAAAAATGGAAATTTTGCAATTTGAGATCAAGTGAGGGTAATATGGCACCCTACTGACTACTACTATGGAGAGACATTTCCATCACATCCCGATGAGTCGCTTTCAACTATTTCTTCATTATCGGAGCTACTGCTAGATGTTACGTCTCTTTGTTGCCAATTAAAACCGCCGGAATATCTGCTGAGCGAAAAGATTCATACAATTGGTTTTTCTAAGGTGACGATGTGAGCACCTTTGCTGCTGTAGTATTAGTTTTCTACCAAGAGGCTTATGCCTTGTGCATATCACATTCTTAGAAGCTGGAGACACTACACTTTGTCACGGCATCTATAAGTAAATAAAAAAATAAATATCACTCATGTACCACTACAACAATATGAGGGGGCCAAATTACCAATATTGTGGAATCTACAAATCAACCTCTAAAAATCTGTAACATCAAATATTTTACGTACATACCTTCAAAATCTAATAGGAAAACGTTAATCGAACACAATATCCAAATCTCAGATGCGTAAACTCGGTATTTCCAGAAATATGCAATTAAATGCAAAACAATAACAAAGTTTTTGCGGGTGTAAGTTCAAACTGGCTCGAATAATAAACGCATGTGCTGACCTCTCATATTTTTTTTGTGCTTAAAATCGAAATTGTCATTGATACTCTCCGTAAAAAAAATTTAGCTTGATGACGTGATTCTAAGCTAGAAATATCGAAGGGGGCCATAATATCTGTGGGGGTCACATTACCACCTTCTCCTCTACATATTATTAAAGGTTTCATAATTTTATAAAAATCCCTTCATTAATGCACACCGCAAAATTATCTGTTATCTATTCTCAACATTAAAATTCAACTTGATGCTGGGTTCAGCGTGCATAATTTTCCAATTATTCGCTCAATTAGTTTCTCATATGAATTTTATGGACAGATTTTATATCGATTAAATAGTGAAAACCTAATTTAATGTGGTAATCAAACACATTAATTAAAATATACGACAGGTATTTTGTAGGTAGGGGTACTGGTGGGGACAGTTGTATTGTGTACGACTGCTGTACTGAGGTCTCGGGTTCGATTCCCGAGTTTTTTTTATCATGAAATGCTCAGTAACAACCCGGAGTCTGAATTGTACCCGGTATTTCGATAGACTCGCCCCCGATCACATCATGAGATGGAAATATGCTCGATGGAATGTGGGTGTACTGGTTAAACCTTAGCCTACCATTTCGGGGATTACACACGTGACTGCGTATGTATGTACCTACGACTGAAATTCGCTGGGCTAAAAATGTTCCAATTTGTAATTACCATGTAGCCTATCATAGTATTAAAGTACCTACGTTCTTTGAACAACAAGCCATTTGAAGATAATAAGATATTAGATAATTCTGAAGAAACGGCTTGACCGATTCTCATGAAATTTTGTGTGGATATTGGGTATGTCTGAGAATCGGACAACATCTATTTTTCATCCCCCTAAATGTTAAGGGTAGTCCACCCCTAATTTTTTTTTTTTAATTTTTATATATATTTTATTTTTTAATTTTTTTATGATACAGCATTAAAAAATACATACAACCCTAAATTTTTACCCTTTTATCACCAACCCCTATTTTTTAATAGCCCTTTTAGTAATTGAATCATTTTTCATTTAGGCTACTTTTATCCCGGAAAAAGCAGATCACGCGGGCGTAGCCGCGAGGGACAGCTAGTATTTCTATAAAAAGATCTTTAATAAAAAATAAGGCCGATTTGCACAACGATCCATAAATCGTATTTGATAACTAACCACCCAACCAACCCACTAAACATGATTATAAAACATCGTATAGTCACATCGTATGACAAGTTGACATTATTAAACATGTTTGTTTATTCTGCATTCATTCGCTTTTTGGACAAGCTGAAAGGCATTTTCATTTTCATTCATTCATCTTTTTTCATCAGAATCATAATATCATAATATAATCTTTTTATTATACAACGGTTATGCAGAAAATATAAAACGTACCTACTACGGAAAGGTGTAGTCAAAATTTAAGCAACGTATAGTGTACGATCTATGTACATGTTCATATATATTCTCAAAGTAGTAGTACCAAATTCGATTGCATTGCAAGGACATAAATAAAGCATTTTCTTTTTATCAATATTCGACTTGCAACTTCTTCTTTTTTTAATTTATGGCTTCGTATTATTATGCATTTCGGCAAAGACATGTATAATTTATTCTCAAGTCTTCACAAGAACGATGAAATATCGGTGTGGAAGTTTTCAAGGTCTTGTTGGAGTTTTGGTGTGAATTCCTTTCAGTAAGATGCTTAATTCACTTATTTCAATGTTTCCATACACTGTTCATCATCGTCAATGTTTATTACACAAATCCACACCACTTTTATACCACAAACACAACTTTAAACTAGTTTTAGAAATAAATTAAAAGCGAAGAACTGCACTGTCGGAATTCCCGCCAAAACTCACAGCTAAGATTTTTCTCACTCCTGCATAGTTTTTTTTGTTAACGACATCTGTTAGGCCAGTTGCCAGTGTCAAGTTAGGCCCAGCATTGTTTTTTTTTATGGCATCTGTTAGACATTATGCCAGTCCCAGCATTGTTTTTTTTTTATGGTATCTGTTAGACATTATGCTAGTCCCAGCATTGTTCTTCTCGCTTATGCACTTCACTTCATTTGTAGGGATGATCGATCTTATCGATCGTGAGAAAAGAGTGATTAAAATTAACGTGCAATTTTAAGATGTCTAGATTTTGATAACATTCGGTATCACTGTCAAAACTCAATAACGATCTATAATTAATATGACCACAACATTCCGTAAAACGTTGTTTATACATGGTATCTAATATTGAAATTAGGTATGTAAGGGTTAACTCTTTGCCTTTATCTTCGAGGAGATAAGGCAGAGGTGCATCTAGTGGGCAATAGACCTACGCATGTTCACCGTAGTTGTTTCCATCACATGATATAATAGGGGCGGGTCTATCTAGATTAAATATACGGATAGATCATAGAAATCAACCAATCTAAACTTAATTATATCATTGCGTGACCTTCAAACTATCTGCAAGGAGAATTAATCTAAGAAAATTTATTGAAATCGGCCGTAATTGACAATAAAATGATCCCAGGCATATTACGTATATTTTAAAAATAATAATTTTGTTGCGCATCATGGACATCAAACCCGTCGGTCTTCAGTTCCGCAGTGGAAACGCTGCCAGTAGACCACTTATGTGTTAATGTACCTAATTAAAATGGTTTTTTTTTAATTAAAGCATCATAGGTTATATTTCGAAATATCGTTACTATCGAAGGATTTCATTAGTCTCGTCCACCACTAGATGTTTGACGTTTCGTTATAAGGGCTGCCAAAGTGCACAGTTATATAAAAAGACTGTATGACTGGGTCATCGAATCTATCGTACGTATAATTACTTTTGTCAATTAAAATTGAATATACATAAGAAACAAAATATGAAATTTTGTCGTGAATCTAATAATCATTATTGAAATATTTGATTGAAGATGATTCCTGAAAGTCAATTGTGTACAATTTCAGGAACCCAGTGGCATATTTCGGCTGCATCTACTGGTAGCCCTGTATAATTCTTTAGATAGCGGTGTTGTTATTACTTGATATTTGTTTATATGTGAAGAAAATAAATTAAGAAAGAACGTAAATAAAAAATCCAAACCTTAGAGATCATATAAAGTTTTAATATTAGTTATAATATTTATGCCTTTCTTTCATCATTACAGGATTCGTAACGTTGTCAATAATATCGATCGCCTAAACTAAAAATGATTCCAAATGAGATTTTTGCTGAAGATTTGATGAATACGGTGATTCGCTACGGCCTATACATAGGCGCTGCATTTCAACTGGTTTGTCTGCTTGCTTGTGTTACGTTAACCGACGAGCAGAGCGAGAATCATCCTTATGAAAAGGTATAAAAATATGTATATAAAGAACTAGTTTGAGACAGTGTTTTTTTTTGGTTAGCATGCATAGTGAAACGAGCTGGTCGCTCAACTGAAGGAGAGCGCCACGCTTGTTATAAACAGGACTTCATAGAACTTAGAATTACACACTACATTGTACTGAACTGAGTTGCATCACTGAGACATAAGTTGTTATCTTATAATGCCCAGTAATTTAACTGGCTTTAATGTCCTTCAAACCTAAACACAACCTGGGAGTTGAGCCTAGAACTTCACGGTTCTCAGTCTAAATATGGTGCCACTAGACCAATGCGGCAAATTGGGAACCTTTTCTTTTGAAGATGGTTGTATATTTAAAATGGCTATAGTTTAAATTATACATTCTATCGTTACAGTCATACACTGACAGTGATGAATGCAGCTCTGAACAGTCATCACCAGGCCACAGGGCAACCATGTCTCGTACCAGACGGCATGATAAGAAAAAACGCCGCTAGCTCAAACACAAGATGTGGAAGTAAGGGTTTTTCTAATGGACAAATTCTATAATCTGTCTACACTTTTCAAAGTACTTTCATCAAATCTGATTGAGTATCATGTAAACTAAGGTTTTTTGTTTGGTATGCTGTATGAATTTCAATCTTAGATGCAAGAGAAACTCTAGTGAAAACCAAGGCAGATAATAGTAGTGGTGATTACAGAAAAAATACCAATAAAAAATTGTGATAAATATTTACTTTGAGGGTGTTTTCCATTCACCGATGCATCTTAATATGATATGATTTATTTTCTGATATATTGATTTGATACTTAAATTTTTGGTGCACATTTAAAAAAATAATTTGTTACTAAGTAACAATATTGGATCGTTTTGACTGTGATTTAAACAAATTACTTTAGCTCTCAATGACAATAGTTGTATAGGCTTTTTTATATAGTTCATTGTAATAAAATATGAACAATTACCTGATAATGTAATACTCAATACCAATTACTTCCCACTGTTTATTAGTATTTTAATCTCTAATCAAAATAGAAAATAATCAATATGATATAAAATAGTAATGTATAATTAATTAATGGCATGAGTCGTAAGCACAGATGGACTGTAGTGGGGGCAATTGAGAGTAGAGCATCGAAGGACGAAACAAGCCCTTGCGCCTTGCGTTCCTTACATTCCACCAAACAGACCTGCGCAGGTTGTTTGCGCTCACGATACGTGCCTGTACCTGCGACATGATTTTATACTTTGTATGTATTAACATACGATATGAGTGATTATGAAAGTACCAGTGTTAAAATGTACTTATAGGTGTGTTATTTTGATATTGAACACTGTAAACCTCTTCATTGAAGAAATAAATATATGCAAATAATATAAAGCATTTATTTTGTTACATGGACTAGACATTTTACAGCATTAGGTTTATTGCTTTGCTTAAGTATACCATTTTTTTATATTCAAAATATGTTCTCCAAATTAATACATTTTAAAATTGTGTTGTAAAATACAAATATTAACTTTTAATAATTTGTTTATAAATATTATATATTGCACTGTTTTTTTAATAACATATGAAATGCCATGCCTGACTGCCTACCGTGCACACCGCGAGATAATTTTGTCGACAATATTGTGCAATAACTAGTTGCCTATAATATTTATTGAGACTAACATGGCTGCACATCACGTAAGACTTGACTTGTTAAGTCAAAAGTAGAAAAATAGTAACTGTTTTTTTGTGATATTTTCCTACAAATGAAGTGTCGACATTTGATAAACATAATATAACGGATCTAAATCCTGGTACCACAAGGATATACTCATATATCTGACATATTTGTCGTAGATATTCTCATTCACGCGTGAGATGTCTCGTGGGTGGAATTTGTTTATTCTGGCAAGGCAACTACACTGGACCATATGAGGCATACTAGGCCAGCTTGTAAAACATTTACAGTGTTATTACAAAACGCATTCTGACTTTAAACTAGGTTTCTAACAACTAGTAACTAAGGTAACGGTTGCAAACTGGCCAATATAAACCCAGTTTAAAGTTAGAATACATTTTAAATCCCATATGAATATAATAATTGATTTTATAAAACTAGACAAACCAATATGATTTTCAACAACACATTAATTTCTCAAAATAGAAACCATCAGTGGATCAATATATTAAATGTATAAAATCTCTTCAAATATAAATAACATCTTGTATATTATCAATAACGTAAGTACAATAACAACATTTATTAAGGCACTTTGTTTACTTTAAATACTTTATAATACCAGCAACTTCATAGCACCAAATATTTAATAATTAAGAATAAAAAAGTTCTTATACAACATGTATATCTTTCTGTATATGGCACTTCTCACTGACAATAGTTATATAGGTACTATAAGATAATTCAACTCATTCGGGCGCGTCTTATGAGTGTGTGGTATATTATAAATACAATGCCCAATACTTAATGGAATTAACATAGTCGGTAATTCCAATAGGTATAGGGCATTGGCTTACACAGTAAGATGTGCACAAAGGAGTTGACTTACCTATACTTAACTAAAAGCATGGATAATTTTAAGCCGACGAAATCTTTAGATTTGGGATCTAACAATTTTCTACAAAAGCCTTTGGTGACTTATTAAGTAACTTACCACAGATATAGGTAGTTTCAAGTTTTTTTTATATAAAATCTGCAAAGCTGACAATTGGTAGATTCTACATTCAAGTATATACCATCTGGTAAATGGTAACTCAGAACTCCATATGTTATAAATTCGATAAGAGAGCAAATATCGGCTTTAAAGTCTTATAAAACATGCAATTACTACAAATAATGATTGCACAAAATATCACTGCGTAAATCTACGCACTCTGTTATAAGACATAATTCTACATTTACTGCACACTGAACAAAAACACAACAAAGTAAGTACATACATAGCAATATAACTTAAAATCGAACAAAATATCACGTTGTTGGTATACTATAGCGGAGCGATGGTAATGCATCATATTCAATGCTTCCTTACATTGTTAAATGCAGCGTTTATAAAGCAAAATATTACGAAGTCGTGGTTAAATTGTGCGATTTCAAAGCATGTACCAGATCATTATCTGAGAGAAACTGTTTGAACGCGTCCAGTTTCTTAAAACAGATTGTGATACAACAGGATTTCTTTTTACTGCAACACGAGCTCTCGTCTCCCTTTTCGCTTGTACTGTGGCAAGTTGAATCTTTATTTGAATCATTGCAAGTACACTTTATGCTGTCGAGAGCCGTGGTCGGCGCTTCTTCATCGCACTCATGAAGAGTGAATATTCCCAAATCTTCAAGGTTAGAATTGTTATGCCGTCGATGATAATGTAAAAACGTGTTATGGTTAGTATCCGTCGCTTGTCCGCACCCAACGGCACATTTCATGGCCGCGTGA